>CM057455.1:961652500-962902500 GCA_016271365.2 Neoceratodus forsteri
ATGGTGACACTGTGGTGAAGTACTAGGGATGTCCACTTCAGCACCTGGGCTCATATTCAAGGTGACACTGTTATTCAGTACTGGGGGGTCTCCCACTTCAGGATCTGGACTCATATTCAGTGGTGACACTAGTGCAGTACTGTGGAGGGGCCACTTCAGTACCTGGGCACATATTCAATGGTGACACTGTTATTCAGTACAAGGGAGGTGTCCCAGTTCAGGACCAGGACTCATAGTCAATGGTGACACTGCAGTGCAGTACTAGGGGTGTCCATACAGTAACTGAGCTTATATTCAGTGGTGACACTGTAGTGCAGTACTAGAGGGTGTCCCACACCAGGACCTGAGCTCATATTCAATGGTGACACTGTAGTGCAGTACTAGGGGTGTCCCACACCAGTACCTGAGCTCATATTCAATGGTGACACTGTAGTGCAGTACAAGCGGTATCCACTTTGGGATCTGGACTCAAATTGAGTTGTGACACTGTAGTGCAGTACAGCGGGGTGTCCCACTTCAGGATCTGGGCTTACATTCTGTGGTGACACTGTAGTGCAGTACTAGGGGTGTCCCACTTCAGTACCTGTGCTCATATTCAATGGTAACACTGTGGTGAAGTACTAGGGGGTGTCCCACTTCAGCACCTGGGCTCATATTCAAAGGTGACACTGTTATTCAGTACTAGGGGGTCTCCCACTTCAGGATCTGGACTCATATTCAGTGGTGACACTGTAGTGCAGTACTGGGGAGGGGCCCACTTCAGTACCTGGGCACATATTCAATGGTGACACTGTTATTCAGTACAAGGGAGGTGTCCCAGTTCAGGACCAGGACTCATATTCAATGGTGACACTGCAGTGCAGTACTAGGGGTGTCCCATACCAGTAACTGAGCTTATATTCAGTGGTGACACTGTAGTGCAGTACTAGGGGTGTCCCACACCAGGACCTGAGCTCATATTCAATGGTGACACTGTAGTGCAGTACTAGGGGTGTCCCACACCAGGAGCTGAGCTCATTTTCAATGGTGACACTGTAGTGCAGTACTAGGGATGTCCCACACAGAACCTGAGCTCATATTCAATGGTGACACTGTAGTGCAGTACAAGCGGGTATCCCACTTTAGGATCTGGACTCAAATTGAGTTGTGACACTGTAGTGCAGTACAACGGGTATTCCACTTCAGGATCTGGATTCATATTCAGTGGTGATACTGTAGTGCAGTACAAGGGTGTCCCACTTCAGGATCTGGGCTCACATTCAATGGTGACACTGTAACTGTAGTATGGTACTAGGGGTGTCTCACTTCAATACCTGGGCTCATATTCAAGGATGACACTGTAGTGCAGTACTAGGGGTGTCCCACTTCAGGCCCTGGGCTCATATTCAATGGTGGCAAAGTAGTGAAGTACCAGGGTGTCCCACTTCAGTACCTGGGCTCATATTCAATTGTGACACTGGGATGCAATACTGAGGGGTGTGTTCCATACCAGTACCGGACTCGTATTCAATGGTGACACTGTAGTGCAGTACTAGGGATGTCCCACACCATACCTGAGCTCATATTCAATGGTGACACTGTAGTGCAGTATAAGGGGTTGTCCCACATCAGTACTTGGCTCATACTCAATAGTGACACTTATTCAGTAGTAGTAGGATGTCCTACTTCAGGGCCAGGACTTATATTCAATGGTGACCTCTGATGTGCAGTACTAGGGGGTGTTCCACTTCAGGATCTGGACTCATATTCAATGGTGACACTGAGCTGTAGTACTAGGGGTGTCCCATACCAGTATCTGAGCTCATATTCAATGGTGACACGGCAGTGCAGTACTAGGGGTGTCCCACTTGGGACCTGGGCTCATATTCAATGGTGACACTGTAGTGCAGTAAGAGGGTGTTCCACATCAGTAGCTGGGCTCACATTCAATGGTGACACTGTTATTCAGTGTTAGGGGTGTCCCACTTCAGGATCTGGACTCATATTTTGCGGTGACACAGTGGTGCAGTACTAGGGGTGTCCCAGTTCTGGAACTGGGTTGACATTCAGTGGCGACACTGTAGTGCAGTACTAGGGGTGTCCCACTTCAGCACCTGGGCTCATATTCAGTGGTGACACTGTTATTCCAGTGGGGAGTTGTCCCACTTCAGGACCAAGACTCATATTCAATGGTGACCCTGCAGTGCAGTACTAGGGGTGTCCACTTTAGGATCAGGACTCATATTCAATGATGACACTGCAGTGCAGTACTAGGGAGTGTCCCACTTCAGGATCTGTACTCAAATTCAATGGTGACACTGTAGTGCATTGCAGCAGGGTGTTCCACTTCAGTGCCTCAACTCATATTCAATGATGGCGCTGTAGTGAAGTACTAGGGTGTCCACTTCAGCACCTGGGCTCATATTGAATGGTGACACTGTTATTCAGTACTAGGGGCTGTCCCACTTCAGGACCAGGACTCAGATTCAATGGTGACCCTATGTGCAGTACTGGGGGGTTCCACTTCAGGATCTGGACTCTCATTCAATGGTGACACTGTAGTGCAGTACTAGGGGTGAACCACATCAGTACCTAAGCTCATATTCAATGGTGATACTTATGCATTAGTAGGTGGTGTCCTACTTCAGGACCTCGGCTCATATTTAATGTTGACACTGTAGTGCAATGCTGGGGGTGTCCCACATCAGTACCTGGGCTCATATTCAGTGGCAACACTGCAGTCAGTACAAGGAGATGTCCCACTTCAAGATCTGGGCTCATATTCAGTGGTGACACTGCAGTGCAGTACTAGGGATGTCCCACTCAGGATGTGGGCTGATATTCAATGATGACACTGTAGTGCAGTAGTAGGGTGTCCCACTTCAATACCTGGGCTCATATTCAGTGGTGACACTGTTATTCAGTACTAGGGGTGTCCACTTCAGGACCAGAACTCGTATTTAATGGTGACACTGTGTGGAGTACTAGGGTTGTCCCATACCAGTACCTGAGCTTATATTCAATGGTGACACTGTAATGCAGTACTGAGGGGTGTCCACCAGTACCTGAGCTCATATTCAATGGTAACATTGTAGTGCAGTACAAAGGGATGTCCCACAGTATCTGACCTCATATTCAATAGTGACACTGTAGTGCCGTACAAGGGGTGTGTACTACTTCAGGATCTGGACTCACATTCAATGGTGACACTGTAGTGCAGTACAGAGGTGTTCCACTTAAGGATCTGGAGTCATATTCAGTGGTGACACTGTAGTGTAGTACAAGGTGTACCACTTCAGAATCTGGGCTCACATTCAGTGGTGAGACTGTAGTGCAATACTAGGGGTGTCCCACTCAGTACCTGGGCTCATATTCAATGGTGACACTGTAGTGCAGTACAGGGGTGTCCCACTTCAGGATCTGAGCTCATATTCAATGGTGACACTGTAGTGAAGTACTAGGGGTGTCCCACTTCAGGATCTGGACTCATATTCAGTGATGACACTGTAGTACGGTATTGGGGAGCAGGATGTCCCACTTTAGTATCTGGGCTCAAATTCAATGGTGACACTGTTATTCAATATTAGGAGGATGTCCTACTTCAGGACCAGGACTCGTATTCAATGGTGACACTGTAGTGCAGTACTAGGGGTGTCCTGTCGGTGTCTGCAGGGTGGGGTGAAGTGGAATGGCATTAGCATTATGGCTGATGACCCAAGGCACACTCCCAACACCTTTCGGTCTCTGCGTGGTGGGTTGGGGATGGCGTTAGTTCAATACTGCCATTCCTATTATGCATCTCTCTAACTCCTGCACTAGCAATGCCAATGCCAGCAAGCAAACACTGGCATTGACAAATGCTTGTTTTTCTTCTTTTACTCTAATATATCCCTTCAGTAGCCTTGCTAATTGTTGAACTTTTGATTTAAAGAAGGTTTTTCAAGTATGAACAATTTCTAGCTAATCTAACTAATCAATCATACAGCCCAGCTACCTAACAGCCCAACAAGGAGTGCATAAGTGAGCTTCCTGTGACTCGTGACTGAACAGAGTCAAACAGCTCCAAAATGAGTCTGGAGCCTGTGAATCACACGAGCCCTTTTAGTGCTGTAGTCAGTTAACTGCGGTTTGTGGTTTGACTGGTCTGCTCCATTTGGACCAGGCTGATTCAGTCAAACCTAAAGGCCACTGATTTCAAGGAATGTTCACCACCGTTTCCAAGAATCGAGCACCAAGTTTGAAGTGTTTGATTCTTGATAAAACCAAACTTGTAACCCTACTTTACAGGAACAAAGCAAGCATACTAATAATAAACTATTTGAGTGTCTACAGCATATTAATAACTTAGAGAATATAATTTTAATGGGAGATTTTAATTTCCTAGGATAAAATGGACAGTTAGGAAAGTTCAAATCAACAAGAAAAATCTTTCTAGATGTCATCATACAGTTAGACTTAGATCAGGTGGGCTTGAAACCAACTAGGAAGTATAATAGACTGGATTTAATTTTTAACTAATATGTCGAACAAGAGATTCTCCCAAAATCCTTGATCCACTATGTGATAGTGACCACTGCATGGTTTTGTGGACTATTAACCATTTTAAATCACCCACAAATGGTAAAACTGTATTATGGAATTTTCCCAAAACAGATTATGATAAAATAAAAGAATATTTAAATAACTGGAATTGGGAACAAGATCTGTTGGATCTTAACATCAATGAGGCATGGTCTAGAATTAGAATTGTGCTGGAGGATTGTATTCTTAATTGGGTCCCTGTGCATACTAAATACAAAAATCTTAGACGATTTCCCCTTGGTATTCTAAAAATACATAGATTGATTAGAAATAAAAGAGGGCTTATAATAAGTATAGGAAGCAATGCTACTGAGCTTAATTGGAATAAGTTTAAAAGTAAAGCAAATAAAGTTAAGTCTGTTATAAGAAAGGCTAAGGCTGATCTAGAGTACAAATTGGCAACAGTTACAAAAGATAATAAAAAGCTATTCTTTAATTATCTGGGATCCATTAAAACAATACTCTAAAGTGGGCCCTATATTAATTAAAGAGTAAGTAGTGTCTGATGAGTTAACTTTAGCTAAAGAATTTAATCAATTTTACTAGTATATTCAAGGATATGGAAAACATTGACAATATTGAGGGTATTAATAAGGACCCATTTGAACCATTTAAAGCATCAGAAGTCTATGCTGTTATTAATTCTTCTAAAACTTGAGCTTCAATAAGACCAGATAATTTCCTATAACCTTCTTAAAAGACATTTCTTATGAAGTAGCAGGATTTCTTAGTTTGTTATTTAATAAATCTAATAAGGAAGGAATAGCAATTCAAGAATGGAAAGAGGCTATAGTTATTTCAATTCATAAGGGAGGCTCAAGAAGGATGTGAAACATTATAGACCGATTAGTCTTATTTCCTGTATTGGGAAAGTCCTGGAGAAACTAATTTTATACAGAATAAATAGTCATGTTGTAAGGAATTACTTAAGTGATATTACACAATATGGCTTTACATCTGGTAAATCATGTCACAGCAATTTAATAAATTTTTTTAACCTGTTAGTGCAGCATTAGATGCTGATTTACCAGTGGATATTATATTCTTAGATTTTGAAAAGGCATTTGATTCAGTATTCCATAAATTATTAATTAAATGCCTAGTTAATATTAAACTCCAATATAACATTATTATGTGATCCAGTCCTGGTTAACAGACAGGAGACAACAGGTTCAATAAGGGGTTATAAATCCCGTGGAGCATAGTAATTAGCGGGGTACCCCAGGGCTCAGTCTTGGGTCCGTATTGTTCAACCTACTTATATCTACCATGCAAACCACACAAGGAGTATGGCTAAATAAGTATGCAGATCGACAGTAAAATAGGGTGCATAGTAAATTATATTAATTCCATACAGTTATTACAAAAGAATTTGGATAACTTATTTAGATGGCCTGAAGTTAATAGGTTAGTTTTCAATATATCCAAGTGTAAAGTTATGCACTTGGGTAAAATAATAGGTTGAATAATTATTACATGAATAATAGTCACTTGGCAGCTGTTACTTCTGAAAAGATCTTGGAGTTTATATAACAAACGATTTGAAATTCTCTGAACATATTAAAAAACAGTTAAGAAGTGTTATGGATTAATTAATTGCATTCTAAAAATATAAAAAGTAGAGAAGCAGAGGTATTATTACCAATTTATAATAGCATTATCAGACCCTATATAGATTACTGTCCTCCTTTTGTGCACCAACATCAGTAGAACAAAAGGTAATGGTAGAAAAATTCAAAGAAGATTTACTAAGAATATAAAAATTTCGAATTATTGGAGTATGTGAGAGGTTAAAAGGCCTGAATTTTATTCTTTAGAATATCATTCTTTACGTGGGACCTATGCTTAATTTTTCAGGCATCAATTGAGTCTGCCCTTTTTGAAACCATTTGTCTTGAATGGTATCCTTCTGAAATGAATACTAGATCACATAAGTTGCGATTAAAATCCTCTATTAATAAATCTGTAAGGAGATATTGTTTCTTTACTCAGAGAGCTGTTTCCTTATCGGAACACCCTTCCTCAAGAGGTGGTCTACAGATCCAATTTAAAACAGTTTAAACTTAATTTAGATGTATATATGGGTGATCTTAAATATAAATTCCCCCTGGTTAAGGGGTGTGAGTTCTCTTCAGGCAAGTCCCTCGAGACTAAGTACTCTACCTATGAACCTATTCTGCTTCCATGAGAGAAATCCTCTTAAAAATGAACCTCCCAATTTAAGACTATAGGACATTGTTTATAATGCAGCACCAAAGTCCATTCTGACTCAGGCTGGACCCCTTCTCTTCTTTCTGTCACTTTACCATAGACTGACCCTGTACCTCCCATTGTTGCCTTTACTCCTGTCTCCATCAACCTCCTAGAAGCCAGGCATCTCTCTCTCTCTCTCTCTCTCACTGTACTACCTTTAGTTTCAAATTCTGCCTTGTTCCCTCTGCTCCCCTTACTCTACTCATAACTTTGACCTTGATCCTCACCTTTCCTTACTCGAAATCATGTGAAGGCCAAGCTGCATTCTCCTTCTGTTCTCTAAACTCTGGTCTGCCTTTCCCATTGCTAGCCATTCTGCCTCATCCATCTTGTCCCTCAGATACCTCCTCAAGTCTTCTCTACTCATTCCTGCAACTGCCCCTTGACTGCAGTGTGACCTGTCATCTGCAACACCCTGCAATTCAGTTACAGCAATGGAGGGAGTATTTTACAAAATGTTTTATTCTTTTAAAAAATTTTTACATTGTTTTAAACATTTTATTTATGTGACATGAATCCCATTTTCTAAGTACCATAATATCCTCCAGGGTGGGTAGTATAGGCTATACCAGAGCTTCCAGGGCTATAAAGCCCTCCATCTGTGCAACAGACCTCCATTACACCCATGGACAGTCTGGTATAGCTCAGTGCCACCCACCCTGGAGGTAGTATTATTGCTTGCATAGATCGCAGAGGTAAAACCACGAGAATGACTAGGTACAGTTCTGGAGGCCACAGCTCCAGAAGGGCAGATACAGAATGGAGGCACTCCACATGAGGGTAATTAAAATGGTACAGGGTCTACATCAAAAGTCCTATGAGGAGAGACTAAAAGAACTCGAGTATGTACACCCTGGAAGGAGAAGGAGGCGATGTGACACAGACCTTCAATTACCTCAAGGGGACAAATAAGGTACAGGAGGAAAGTATTTTTCAGAAGAAAAGGTGCACAAAAACAAGGGTCATGCTATGAAGCTGAGGGGTAGATTCAGGACAGATGGGAGGAAGACTTCTTCACAGAAAGAGTGATGGATTCCTTGTACAGCCTGACAGATGATGTGGTGGGATAAAAACAGTGGTGGGGGTTCAAGAATGCATGGGATAGGCATCAAGGGAATCTTACTGGAAAGGAATTGGGGAGGGAAAGAACTGGAGATCAGGTAGGGTCTATGGGAGATACTGTAGATGGAGCAAAATGGGCAGACTAAGTGAGCCAGTGGTCCTTACTGCCAACAAATTCTATGTTTCTCAGTAGTAGAGGAAGAGGCCAGTGAGTCTGTGTGGCTGGAGGACTAGCTGTGGGCAGTGATTCTGTGCCACAGCTACAGACAGTGGAGACCTCAGCTGTGATAGGTCTCCCAATGAGGAAGAGTACCTTAAGGAGGGTCAAGTATGAGGAGCTTAGTGGGGCTGAGCAAGCTGACCTGTTCTTGCAAAATATTAGTAAACCAACAGCCAGGTCAAATTGTGACTCTATAGGAATAGTTATAAAGGAGGCATAGTGGGAACTGGACTATTGTACAAAGAATGGGTGCTAAGGGGTACCAGAAAGAAGGGTGCTATGGATGCTAGTGGTCCTGAGGGTGTACAGGAAGCAGCTCCTGTCTCTAGCCATTTGACTCCTTTCTCAGGACAACAGTGAGTTATCTGAACAAAAAGCATCTTGTATGCAATTTTTTTCATGCTGCATCTTGACAGATGCAACAGACTACTGCCAGACTTTTCTGCAGTGCCAGAGGGTGGAAAGGTTTTGACAAGCCTCAAATGGCTTTGATTCCTCTGCCAGACACCAAGGGCTATATGAGAGTGCAGAAATGGGCATTACAATGGCCTGGGACACCTGGAGTTGCACTGGCAAGAGGATCGATGAGATCCTCCATGATAAGGAAGGCATGGTCCTGGCATGGTGTAGTCACCCAGAGGAGGGAACAAGGTGGATTCCATAAGAATGTATCATTGGTAAGATTCAGGGAGGATCCTCTGTGGATGCCATTCCCTTCTCAAAGAGCTGGCACTAGCCCAAGCAGCAAAACGGGTAAGCACCACATAGACATGGGGTGTGAGAACATTTTGAGGATACAGACCCAAAAAGGCAGCCAGCCTACAGAAACCCCAAGGAAGTAAAATGGACAGGTGGCCAGATAACAGGAATTTGGGGAATAGCAAAATGGAGAAAAAGAAAGTGTCTGAAGTCAGAGACCAGTAAATTGGGGGCTAGTATCCCAAACAAACAAAGAAAGGAGAAATGTGTTGTGTAGACAGTTATCATGAGATCATAAAAATGTGAGTGTTATGCAATAGAAAAATGGGAGTAAAATGCATATCAAAGGTGTCCTTAGGCAATAACTGACTACCCACATGAAGAGTGTCTTTTGGGGTGCAAGTTTGCAACAAAGAGATGCTGTCTTATGTCTTGGGGACAGTGATGTAACCATTATACGACAGACTATCTTAGTTTCTGCTGTGTTTTTTTCTTGAATCTCAGATTTATACAATAATTGCTGTGTGGGGATATCCAGTTCAGGGAATTGTGGTAACCTGAGGCTAATGGTATCATCTCCTCACCTGATCCCATATAATCAATATCTCATACTAGTGGTATCCCCTCCTTCACCTGATCCACATATTATCAATATCCCTAATGCTAGTGGTAGCAACTCCCTCACCAATCCCTATATAATCAGTGTGACATAGACAGCCAGTTCTGAGTGCTGTATCATAATTTTTATATAAAATGTATTACTGAATGTTTCTGCTGAAAAATCAAATGCTCTAGGAATGACCTTCACTCATCCCCCCCCCAAATTTCAGCTGACAGATGCAGGCTAAGAGAATGCTGACAGCATGTATCACACACACCAGTTTTTAGAGACAATGTGTTACATGGAAGACTTTAATCAAGGATCCTGTTTCTCTGAGTTAATTACAGAGTTGTTTAAGTTTACTTTGTTAAGAGGAAATCATAAAAGGTTTATGATGTTGAAGAGAAAACACAGGTTATTACACAAAGGTGAGAGGTTGTAAATGCTCATATGAAGCCTGTGTGAGGAGGATGCAGCATGAATCAAAAGAGGTGTCATTGAAATTGAGTTATGCTAAGGTTGCAGAATTAATACTTTGAAATTACATCCTGTGGTTGTATAGAAATATATATTTTTAGATATTTTGACAGGGAGGCTAGATGACCTCATGCAAAAGAGGTGGGCAAAACCAGCTTTTAAAGATTATTCTGTTTCACTACAGACACACTTTTATCTGACACTGACCAAGAAAACATCTGAACACTGAAAACAGGTATTTAGAAAGCTAGACAAAATCTAAATATTGTTGTAGGAATTGCACTGTTTTAAACCTTGTTTTGTTTAAAGATATGTATGTCTTGTGATATCAATCAATCAATCAAAATCTTTATTTATTCAGATGAACATCATTGAGCAGGGCTCTTTTACAAGATGGACCTGGTTAGAACAGGGTCGTAACATTCATCATAAAAACATATAAATACATGTAAATAAGTATATAAACACAAAACACAATGGTGCAGTAATAGGGGAGTCAAATGATAAAAGGAAGACAAGGCAAGCCATAACAGAGGAGGATTCAAATACAAGGGGCAGGTCCCATTGAACCATGCAACTGTATATAAACCATGTTCTCTGTATAGAAGTACCAGTTAGTTCATTTACCAGGGGCAGTCACTAGTACTAGCCAAGAAAATGGCTTGGAGAACCACCAACTAATGGCAGATGGGGTACCAGGAGAGGTATGTAATATGTGTTGAAGGATAAACATTGTGAGAAGTGAAGTCCCAAGGATAGGTCGGTAGAACTGATGCGCGTGGGGGCATAATGGGAGAGGGAAAGGGAGTTAGGACTTTATAGTATGATTGCGTGTAGATTGTGGATGAGTGCAGTATAGAGTTGTGAAAAGAAGGCTGGAGAAAGCGGGAAGATAGGCCAGTATTAAAGAGAGGACAGAGGCATCAAGGTGTTACATGAAAGCATGATGACAGACCAGGGCCAAGGAGGAGACAAGCACTAGAAGTAATTCGCTCATGGTTAAATGGTACAGGTTCGCATGATGACAATTCATGGTCATGGGAAACAATTGCACTGATCATTTCTGAGATGCGAATATAAGAGCTTGAAAGATGAGATGCCGATGGTGACCTCAGTTTCAGTTTTTTTGCAATTTATTCCACAAGGAGGACAGTGTAAAGCTTATAGCAGCCCTGCCAAGCGAGAGTTAACTTTGGGAACCATCAGTAGGAGAGATTTGCAACTTCTCAGGGTAATTGCCTTTTGGTTTTATAGGAAGACAGTCTGTAATGTATTGGGGCAGTTTTTTGAGATGACTCTCAGGGTCCATAAGGCTGCATTTTTATCCCACCTGAATTGAAGAGAACTCCACCCCACTGATTGATATAGGGACCAGTAGAGAGTGGAATAAGGCAGGCCTGTGATGAACCTCAAAGCTCTATGATATAATGTGTCAAGTTTGGTGAGGTAGGAAATGGGACAGTGACTGTAGAGGATGTCAGCATAATCTATCAAGGATAGAAAGGTTGATTGTACCAGCTGTAGTTTGGCATCTCTAGTTAAGAAGCAGGCTATCCTAAAGAACAGGCCAAGTCTCTGTCGTAATTTTTTAGTAATTCTTCAACGTGCTGTATAAAGGAGAGTCTATGGTCCAGCCATACTCCCAGGTATTTGAATTTAGGGACAAAGTCCAACTTCTCGCCAAGAATTGTAGTAATCTGCAGCACAGGATCTGATAGGGCTGAATTTACCATTTGGGCAGAGGGAGAAAAAGAGCATTGCTTTTGTTTCTTGGCGTTAAGTAATAGTTTTTGTTTAGGAGTTGGTGTTGCAGCAGGTTGAACTCAGATTGAAGGTCATTACATGCAGATTGTAATGACAGGCGGCTTAAGTGAAGAACTGTCATCTGCAAACAGATGAATGTTGGCCTTAGTTATGCTTTCATCAATATTGTTGATGTATATTGCAAATAAGATTGGTCCTAAGATAGAACCCTGAGAACACCTCTTAGGAGAGGTTTGAGAGTTGAGAGATCTCCTTCCGCTTTCACCTGCTGGAAACGATCAGAGAGGTAGTTGTTGAATCACTGTAAAGATAATGGGTCAGCACCTAGTGAGGTCAGGGAAGAGAGTAGCAGAGAATGGTAGACAGTGTCAAAGGCCTTGCTCAGATCCAAGAATACGGCGCAGGTGTAATTCCTGTTGCCTAGCTCTCTTGCCAGTCATTAGTCACTTTGGCAAGTTCTGTGATGGTGCTATGTTTAGCTCTAAACCCTGATTGGACTGGATTAAGCAGGTTATTAGCTTCTAGATACTGCCTCAGCTGGTTACTTACAACTTTTCCAGTAATTTTGACAAGACCAGGAGAATCAAACTGGTCTGTAATTATTTAGATCACAGGGATTTCTGGACTTGAACAGGGATGTGATGTACGCTGTTTTCCATATTGAAGGAATGGATCCTTGAGTTAATGATAGGTTAGGTAAATGGGTTATGGGCATGGCTAACACATGGATGGCCACCTTCAAAAATATGGGCTGAAGGGTATCGACACCAGCACTTTTTACATCCAGTTTTAGCAATAGGTCTTCAACTTCTTTCAGAGTAGTAGAACGTAAGGAGAAGACTGAATCGGTGATGCTAGGATCTGTACCTTGATTATCCACCTGAGAGCATATCAAATTCGCAGGGGAATTGTTTGAAGGCTAAGCCTGCAGTCTTAAGTGATTATTGAAGCATCCAGAACTTCCAGTCTGTCACTAATGGTGTTATTGTTTAAGGAGATTTCATCAGGTAGTGAGCCACTGGACGTGGGACCAGACAAGTCCTTGACGGTTTCCAAAATTGTAGAATTTTGGAGGCAGAGATCCAGAAGCAAATGATTTGATACCTTTTAATGGACCAACATAGATGTAACAACAAGAACAAAGTGCTCTAGCTTTCGGACCAACCAGTCCTTCTTCAGAAGCTCATGGCAGTTGTTTGAAAATACAATACACTTAACAGCTAGATAATGCAGAAAAAACAGAAAAAATCCCATTGGTTTAAAATACTCATTTAAAAAAAAAAACAGAAGATGATGTCAGGAAGTTTAACAGTACTACCGACCTTCAGCCAGAAAGAACCTTGGGTTCAGATGTGCTTAGTGGGACACACATACAAAAATCCTACTGCATATAAATTTAATTGACATAAGACAACACTGCTGAAGCAGATAACTCCTAAATCAAGCTATGAGTGTCACAGTTAGTATAAGGATGTGATTACTGAAAGGCAACCTCACCCAGATTAAAGACAAACTAAGATTGTTATAGGGCTCATGAAAATCAATGTTAGCATTATAGACAAGAATTTACCAGTAAAGTTGTCTTAAAAACATCAGTGTACACTGTTTGATCGTAAAACCTAGCTGGACATGTCACCCAGCTGTATTCTAAAGCTAGATAAAGGCCCAGAAATTTCAAAACCCCAGGACTATATAAATGATAATTTAAATATAAATGGATAATATTAGTGTCAAACAAAAACTCTAGTCAAGGAACCTCAAGGAATTAAGACCATGTAGCCTGTATGTACTGATGTCAATATATACTGAGAATGTAGCAACTTGATGTACCACAAGTGTCTAAGAATCTGAAAAAGAGATAAAAAGTATTTCTCTCCTCCTCTTCATACAAACAATACATCCTAACCCACCACATCACAAAAATGTGGGTGGGGGAGATATAACTTAAAGGAGATGTTGTCTCTCTCTCTCTCTCTCTCTCCCACAGACACACACACACACACACACACACACACACACACACACACTCTCTCTAGTGAACCTATATTAACTTCAGTTACTGCAATTGTTCCCCAAAGGAATTCAACTTGTCATGAAATCCTGAGTAAAAGGGCTTATGTCTCTTAATATCTACAGAGTAGAAAGTAACACTATTTAACCATACTACTATCTGCAAAGTAACATTTCCAAGGATACTAGATAGAGCTACCATGAAATAAACCATGCCACCCTCCCAGGATAAGGTAACTAGAATTAAATATAAAGTATATGTAAGACCAGAGGTCTAATACTCTACATATCCACAAATTACTACAATATTAGCCTAATGTAAAAAGATCTAGGCAGGACCCATACAAATGAGATCACACTACTCCAATATGCACAGAGTTACAAAATTATATATAACAGTATAAGACAACACTCCTGTATGTACACTGTGAGCTGGTAATCTGAATGTGGTGCAATGGAATCAATCCCCCAAAGGCAAAGATAAAAAGTAAGGAGGAATTAATATTCATTATGTGTGAAATAAAAATAGTAACACATTATAACTCCATATATCTAAACAGAGACTTACCTCAATATGACAGCAAGCCCCACATCTGTTATATCACATTCCTCTCACATACCCACACACACATACACACATGCATACACATCCCACACATGCTGAAGTCCTATAATATGTCAGTTTGAAGAAGAAAAGGTCCTGGATGTAGTTTCTGTAGTGTCCCATAAAGCCAAGATCCACGTTCATCCCATCTGCTACCATATTGAGATGTAAAATCGTTTAATCTCAAAAGCTCGTCTCTGTTGTGTGTTTTGAGATTTCCTTTTAGACCATTACTGACATATCTGAGACTGAGTGGTCAGGCTGGAAGAAGTGATGCCCCACTGGTTTTCAGTCTTCCTTGCTGTAATAGTGTGTCTGTGTGAGTTCATCCTAGTGCGGAGCTGTTGACATGTCTCTCCTACATAACCTGTTTGTGGACATCTCTTGCACTGAATGAAATAAACAACATGTCGTGATGCACGCATTATATCCATGCACCTGGAATTGTCTGTTTTGTGGTGTAACCACACAGTCCGAGGTAGAAATGAGCCTGCAAGTCTTACAGGGGCGTTGATTGCAGGGTCGGTGCCATTGTGTGACATGCCAGTTTCTGTTCCGGTGAAAGTTTGCTCCTAATAATTAGGCTGGATAAATTTGGTGGTTGTTTAAAAGATAGTAGTGGAGTTCCATAAAATACAATTAAGGGTGTCATCCTCACTAAATATTGGTGGAGATCTTTAATAATCTTACGTAGACGCTCAAGGTCTGGATGATATGTGACTACCAAAGGTATTCTGTCTGTAGCTGTCTTTTCTTTATATTGAAGTAGTTGTTGTCTTGGTACTTAGTTGCCCGTTCTGTTATCCTGTCAATTTCCTGGAAGAGTGTCCCTGCTCAATGAAGGTGTTTTTCAACATAGCCACTTATGTATCTCTGTCATCCTCATTTGAACAAATACAGTGACAAAAGTGCTTGACTGTATATGACAGATTTTTTGTATGGTTTGGGTGGTTACTTTTCTTGTGCAGGTATCTCTGTCTGTCCGTTGGCTTCCTGTAAATACATGTGTATATTGGGTTCCATCCTTAATGATGACTGTGGTGTCCAGAAAGTTAACCATGGTGGAAGTACTCCAGGGTAAGCTTTATGGTAGGGTGGAGATTATTAAGTTTATGATGAAAATCTTTGAGTGCATCTGTGCCTTCCGTCCAGATGATAAACAAATCATCAATGTAACGAAATAAGCTGTCTGATTAAGCCATTTTGGTGCCACAGTATGCTAACCTCTTTATGGCTGACTTGAGGAGGATTTTTTAAGGCAGTTCTCATGAACCACTAGCTTATTTCCGTTATATTGATGATTTGTTTATCATCTGGGCGGAAGCGCATGATGCATTCCAAAGATTTTCATCATAAACTTAATAATCTCCACCCTACCATAAAGCTTACCCTGGAGTACTCTACCACCAAGATTAACTTTCTTGGACACCACAGTCATCATTAAGGATGGAACCTTACATACATGTATTTACAGGAAGCCAGCGGACAGACAGAGATACCTGCACAAGAAAAGTAACCACCCAAACTATACAAAATCTGTTATATACAGTCAACACTTCGTTGTCACTGTATTTGTTCAAATGAGGATGACAGAGATACACATTTGGCTATGTTGAAAAACACCTTCATTGAGCAGGACACTCTTCCAGGGAAATTGATAGGATAACAGAACGGGCAACGCAAGTACCAAGACAACAATTACTTCTAATATAAAGAAAAGACAGCTACAGACAGAATACTTCTTGGTAGTCACACATCATCCAGACCTTGAGCGCTCATGCAGATTATTAAAGATTCCACCCAATATTTAGTGAGGATGACACCTAATTGTATTTTTATGAACCCCATCAATATCTTTTAAACAACCACCAAATTTATCCAGCCTAATTATTAGGAGCAAACTTTCACTGGAACAGAATACCATGTCACACAATGGCACATGACCCTGCAATCAATGCCCTGTAAGACTTGTGTGCTCATTTCTACCTCGGACTGTGTGGTTACATCACAAAACAGACAATTCCAGGTGCATGGAGTATACATGCATGTCACTACATGTTGTTTATTTCATTCAGTGCAAAGAGATGTCCACAAACAGGTTAAGTAGGAGAGACACGCCTAACAGCTTCGTGACTAGGATGAACTCTCACAGACACATTATTACAGCAAGGAAGACTGAAAAACCAGTGGGGCATCACTTCTCCCAGCCTGACCACTCAGTCTCAGATATGTCAGTAATGGTCTTAAAAGGAAATCTCAAAACACACAACAGAGACGAGCTTTTGAGATTAAACTTATTTTACATCTCAATATGGTAGCAGATGGGATGAACATGGATCTTGGCTTTATGGGACACTACAGAAACTAACATCCACAGACCTTTTCTTCTTCAAACTGACATATTATAGACTTCGCATGTGTGGGATGTGTATGCATGTGTGTATATGTATGTGTGGGTATGTGTTGTGAGGTATGTGATATAACAGATGGGGTTTGCTGTCACATTGAGGTAAGTCTCTGTTTAAATATATGGAGTTATAATATGCTATTTTTTATTTCACACACATAATGAATATTAATTCCTCCTTACTTTTTATCTTTGCCTTTGGGGATTGATTCCAATGCACCACATTCAGATTACCAGCCTGCTAGTGTATATACAGGAGTGTTATCTTATACTGTTATATATAATTTTTGTAACTCTGTACATATTGGGGTGTGTGATCTCATTTGCATGGGGGTCCTGCACAGATCTTTTTACATTAGGCTAATATTGTAGTAATTTGTGGATATGTAGGTATGTTAGACCTCTGGTCTTCACATATACTTTATATTTAATTCTAGTTACCTTTATCCTGGGGAGGTGGCAGGTTTATTTCATGGTAGCTCTATCTAGTATCCTTGGAAATGTTACTTTGCAGATAGTAGTATAGTTAAATAGTGTTACTTTTTTACTCTGTAGATATTAAGAGACATAAGCCCTTTTACTCAGGTTTCATGACAAGTTGAATTCCTTGGGGAACAGTGCAGTGGACTGAAGTTAATATAGGTTCACTAGGAGAGAGGTGTGTGTGTGTGTGTGTGTGTGTGTGTCTGTGGGAGAGAGAGAGAGACAGAAAAGGAGGGGGAGAGAGAGGACAACATCTCCTTATTTTATGTATCTCCCCACCCACATTTTTGTGATGTGGGTGGGTTAGGATGTATTGTTTGTATGAAGAGGAGGAGAGAAATTACTTTTTATCTCTTTTCAGATTCCTTAGACACTTGTGGTACATCAAGTTGCTACATTCTCAGTATATATTGACATCAGTTCATATCAGGCTACATGGTCTTAATTCCTTGAGGTTCCTTTGACTAGAGTTTTTGTTTGAACTAATATTATCCATTTATGTTTAAATTATCATTTATATAGTCCTGGGGTTTTGAAATTCTTGGGCCTTTTATCTAGCTTTTAAGAATACAGCTGGATGACATGTCCAGCTAGGTTTTACGCATCACACAGTGTACACTGATGTTTTTAAGACAACTTTACTGGTAAATTCTTGTCTATAATGCTAACATTGATTTTCATGAGCCTATAATAATTAGTTTGTCTTTAATCTGGGTGGGGGTTGCCTTTCAGTAATCACATCCTTATACTAACTGTGACACTCATAGCTTGATTTAGAGTTATCTGCTTCAGCAGTGTTGTCTTATGTCAATTAAATTTATATGCAGGGATTCTTTGTATGTGTGTCCCACAAGCA
The DNA here is from genome assembly GCA_016271365.2 of Neoceratodus forsteri. Taxonomy (NCBI): domain Eukaryota; kingdom Metazoa; phylum Chordata; order Ceratodontiformes; family Ceratodontidae; genus Neoceratodus; species Neoceratodus forsteri. The sequence continues at coordinate 961,670,497 of CM057455.1, forward strand.
CATCTGGAACCAAGGTTCTTTTCTGGCTGAAGGCCGATCAGTACTGTTAAACTTCCCTGACATCATCTTCTGTTTTTTTTTTTAAATGAGTATTTTAAACCAATGGGGATTTTTTTTCTGTTTTTCGCTGCATTATCTAGCTGTTAAGTGTATTGTATTTTCTAAACAACTGCCATGAGCTTCTGAAGAAGGACTGGTTGGTCCAGCTAGAGCACTTTGTTCTTGTTTGTTACATCTATGTTGGTCCATTAAAAGTATCAAATCATTTGCTTCTGGATCTATTCTTGCAAGGACCAATACGGCAACTACTAAATCTAGATTTCAACATGGAAGATACCAGAATTCACCATGGAATATGGCAGTTACATAACATCAAGAAGAAATTGGCACAGCTAGACAGTGACATCTATTTTCTAACCCAGTGCAAGAGGAGAAACATTATCCCTAAAGGTCTTACTATTTGGAATCCATTAAAATACAAATAATTCTACATTTGCAGAACAACTTTGTCATAGGACCTCTGAGAAACTGAGAAATCACAGGATTCGCATGTCATATGCCCAAAAGTTGTTCTTAACAAAGAGTTTGCTGAAATTGTTACCACTCTGGAACGGGTGTCTGGGGAACCTATTCAGGACATCTTGCGAGAGATACACATTAACTACCAAAGGACCTTAAGAAAAGCTATGCTTATGAAAAATAGGAAATTAGATGCCCTTTCAACATACCATACTTCCTAACAACCATGAAGAACATAATGGAGTCACTGAACAACAACACAATACTGATGGGCACCTTTCAGTTGTTAATTTGTCCAACCACACACTGACTACTGGAGAACTAAATGTACTTTCAAAGGGCTCACTTTCTGCCCAACAAAACCACTGGATAACATACTGTTTTGTGGTGAACTGGAGGAGTATCTGAGAGTGAGACTTAAAGAATTCTTTCATGGCAGGGAAGAAATCACTGGTAGTGAAGACAGTGCAAACAGCAATCATGTAATGGATAAGAAAAAGGAACCTGATTTTACCCTCAAGTGGGCGAATAAAAAACTAGACAATTATATTAATTGTTTCCGCCAACAAGTCAGTGGTCAGATCCTTACCAAGCAAAACAAACCCATTATAACCTTTCTCCACTGGAACGGAGAGCTTAGGACACTGAAATCAAACCACAACATTGTCATCAAAAAGCTGATAAAGGTTCTGCAGTGGTGATTTTAAACAGAGATGATTATATTACTGAAGCTAATAGACAGCTAACAGATCTTACATACTACAGAGAACTGAGAGTGACCCCACTACAAGATATAAAGATGAACTCACGTGACTTAATTAAAACTTTTCCTGACCATGTCGAAGCTTAAACTAACTCGCCTCATCCCTGATGAACCCAGGCCAGGGACATTCCACATGCTGCCTAAAATACATAAACCTGGCAATCCAGGGAGACCCATAGTCTCTGGTAATGGTACCTTGACTGAGGGGATCTCAGGGTTTGTAGAGACCATTTGAAACCGCTGGTTATGGAAAGAGACAGTTATATCCAGGACACAACGCACTTTTTGCGTGTACTTTCTGGTTATGAGGATTTACCACCTGATACCATTTTAGTGACAATGGATGTAACATCTCGCTACACTAATATTCCACACACAGATGGCATTGCAGCATGCTCAAATACATACATGAGAAAGGACCGAACAAAACATCAACCCTGGAGTGGTGGGGAACTTATGGAATTCATTTTGACACATAACAACTTCAACTTCAATGGTAAACATTATGTTCAAACTATGGGAACAGCAATGGGCACAAAATGGCTCCACAGTATGCTAACCTCTTTATGGCTGACTTGGAGGAGGATTTTTAAGGCAGTATCCCCACAAACCACTAGCTTATTTCCGTTACATTGATGATTTGTTTATCATCTGAACGGAAGGCACAGATGCACTCAAAGATTCTCATCATAAACTTAATAATCTCCACCCTACCATAAAGCTTACCTGGAGTACTCTACCACCAAGGTTAACTTTCTGGACACCACAGTCATCATTAAGGATGGAACCTTACATACATGTATTTACAGGAAGCCAACGGACAGACAGAGATACCTGCACAAGAAAAGTAACCACCCAAACCATACAAAAAATCTGTCATATACAGTCAAGCACTTCGTTGTCACTGTATTTGTTCAAATGAGGATGACAGATACACATTTGGCTATGTTGAAAACACCTTCATTGAGCAGGGACACTCTTCCAGGGAAATTGACAGGATAACAGAACGGCAACGCAGTACCAAGACAACTACTTCAATATAAAGAAAAAGACAGCTACAGACAGAATACCCTTGGTAGTCACATATCATCCAGACCTTCAGGCTCATGTAAGATTACTAAAGATCTCCACCCAATATTTAGTGAGGATGACACCCTTAATTGTATTTTTAAGGAACTCCCACTACTGTCTTTTAAACAACCACCAAATTTATCCAGCCTAATTATTAGGAGCAAACTTTCACGAACAGAATAGCATGTCACACAGGCACACGACCCTGCAATCAGCGCCCTGTAAGACTTGTGGGCTCATTTCTACTCGGACTGTGTGGTTACATCACAAAACAGACAATTCCAGGTGCATGGAGTTATACATGCATGTCACGACATGTTGTTTATTTCATTCAGTGCAAGAGATGTCCACAAATAGGTTATGTGGGAGAGACCGCCAACAGCTCCGCTACTAGGATGAACTCACACAGACACACTATTACAGCAAGGAAGACTGAAAAACCAGTGGGCATCACTTCTCCCAGCCTGACCACTCAGTCTCAGATATGTCAGTAATGGTCTTAAAAGGAAATCTCAAAACACACAACAGAGACGAGCTTTTGAGATTAAACTTATTTTACATCTCAATATGTGCAGATGGGATGAACGTGGATCTTGGCTTTATGGGACACTACAGAAACTAACATCCACAGACCTTTTCTTCTTCAAACTGACATAGTATAGGACTTCAGCATGTGTGGGATGTGTATGTGTGTGTGGGTATGTTGTAGAGGTATGTGATATAACAGATGTGGGGCTTGCTGTCACATTGAGGTAAGTCTCTGTTTAGATATATGGAGTTATAATGTGTTACTATTTTTATTTCACACACATAATGAATATTAATTCCTCCTTACTTTTTATCTTTGCCTTTTGGGGGATTGATTCCATTGCACCACATTCAGATTACCAGCCTGCTAGTGTACATACAGGAGTGTTATCTTATACTGTTACATATAATTTTTGTAACTCTGTACATATTGGGGTGTGTGATCTCATTTGCATGGGGGTCCTGCACAGATCTTTTACATTAGGCTAATATTGTAGTAATTTGGATATGTAGGTATGTTAGACCTCTGGTCTTACATATACTTTATATTTAATTCTAGTTACCTTATCCTGGGAGGGTGGCAGGTTTATTTCATGGTAGCTCTATCTAGTATCCTTGGAAATGTTACTTTGCAGATAGTAGTATGGTTAAATAGTGTTACTTTTTTACTCTGTAGATATTAAGAGACATAAGCCCTTTTACTCAGGATTTCATGACAAGTTGAATTCCTTTGGGGAACAATTGCAGTGACTGAAGTTAATATAGGTTCACTAGGAGGAGTGTGTGTGTGTGTGTGTGTGTGTGTCTGTGGGAGAGAGAGAGAGAGAGAGAGAGAGAGAGAGAGAGAAAAGAGGAGGGGAGAGAGAGAGACAACATCTCCTTTAAGTTATATTTCTCCACCCACATTTTTGTGATGTGGGTGGGTTAGGATGTATTGTTTGTATGAAGGGAGGAGAGAAATTACTTTTTATCTCTTTTCAGATTCCTTAGACACTTGTGGTACATCAAGTTGCTACATTCTCAGTATATATTGACATCAGTACATATCAGGCTACATGGTCTTAATTCCTTGAGGTTCCTTGACTAGAGTTTTTGTTTGACACTAATATTATCAATTTATATTTAAATTATCATTTATATAGTCCTGGGGTTTTGAAATTTCTTGGGCCTTTTATCTAGCTTTAGAATACAGCTGGGTGACATGTCCAGCTAGGTTTTACACATCACACAGTGTACACTGATGTTTTTAAGACAACTTTATTTTTAAATTCTTGTCTATAATGCTAACATTGATTTTTCATGAGCCCTATAACAATCTTAGTTTGTCTTTAATCTGGGTGGGGTTGCTTTCAGTAATCACATCCTTATACTAACTGTGACACTCATAACTTGATTTAGGAGTTATCTTTCAGCAGTGTTATCTTATGTCAATTACATTTATATGCAGTAGGATTCTTTGTATGTGTTTCCCACCACACATCTGAACCCTAAGGTTCTTTCTGGCTGAAGGCCGTATAGTACTGTTAAACTTCCCTGACATCATCTTCTGTTTTTTTTTTTTTTAATGAGTATTTTAAACCAATGGGGATGTCTTTCTGTTTTCTCTGCATTATCTAGCTGTTATAAGTATTGCATTTTCTAAACAACTGCCATGAGCTTCTGAAGAAGGACTGGTTGGTCCGAAAGCTAGAGCACTTTGTTCTTGTTGTTACATCTATGTTGGTCCATTAAAAGGTATCAAATCATTTGCTTCTGGATCTATTCTTGCAAGGACCAATCACGGCAACTACTAAATCTAGATTTGGAGGCAGAGAGAAATTAAGAATGATAGTATGCAGCTTTTGTATCTCTAACCATTCTAGTACATGAGCTTCGTGTCTTCTTTTGAACTTGTATCAGTCCGTAGTAGACTGGGTTTATGGCGCTTTTTTCCATAGGTTATCTCTTCAGTCAATGCAGATTTTAATAATGGTGTGAACCATCTACATGCATTTTTGCTATTAAGCACCTTAACTATAGGGGCATATTTTTTAAGGAGTCTAGGATAATTTTGCTGAATATGTGAATGCTGATTGTGCGTTTTTGCCAAATAGAACTCTTGCCAATACAAGGAGTGTTTCAGTTCGTTTATGTAGGCAGTGAGATCAACATTCAGTGTAGATCTCTTAGCAGCAAACTTTGCAGTAGTAGGTTTGTTGCTTGATTTATGCAAACAATAAATGAGTGATCACTGATATCACTGAAGAAGGTGCCGCAAAGGAGAAGAGATGTGGTTTATTCACTAGGATAACATCTAGCAGGTAGCTGTTATCCATGTTCTTTTTATTTACTCGTGTTGGTTCGAATGAGTTGCGATAATCCAGGTGTCACAGAAAGCTACGAGAGGAGCGGTTTTAGATAGCCAGTCTAAATTAAGATCCATATTGTATGTTTGACATATTATTATATATTTAAGTAAAACTAATTTTAGAGCATACCTGGTCTGTCTTTGAATTGCTTTCTTTGCTAAAAAATATTTATGGTTATAGCAGACAGCAGACATAAGCTTGTATGGTGGTACCAAACTGGAAAGAGAAGCGTTTAAATCTGAGGTCTTTATTAAAGTTTTAAGAGTTCATCTCTGAATACCTGGTTAGGTGCCTCTAGGCAAAGATATCTGGCCCCTCAAGACAGATATATCTGAGCCTGTGCATTGGGTATGCTAACAAGAGGTTAACAGTTTGAATCTCTCCAGAACTTGAGACCAAAGGTTGATCCGAACTCACAAAACAGACAAGAGGGTTACCTTGTTCTGTTCACTGTTCACAAGACTGCGCTCAGAGGTTGGCACTTTGGGAGTAGAGGGCCTGACCTGCTGAGTGAATCTGTGACAATCAGTATCTCTAGTGCTAGTGGTATCCCTTTCTTCTCCGAATCACATATTATCAATATCCCTGATACTAGAGGTGTCAGCCCTCACTGATCCCCATATAATCAATATCTCTGGTGTATGTAGTACCCCCACCCAATCCCCATATCCCTTCCTTCACCTGATCCACATATTATCAATATCCCTGTTACTAATGGTATCACTTCCCTCACCTTGTACCCATATAATCCAAGCCTTGCCAGGAAGCTGTAATTCCATTGTGAGCCGCACCAGCCCGGCATCCAGCTAAGGTGTGGGGATGCTGGATGAGGGGCTGCTGGGCGGGGTTGATCGTGCCTACAAGTGTGGGGACTACTGAAGGAGGTGGGACATTGGTCCTAGGGAAAGTTTCTGTGAACTGAAGCAACTGTGTCGGGCTCACCGTATCTGTTGTCATTGATGTCAAAAGGTAACCCCTGGTATGGAACAATCTATTGCTGGACTGAACACAACTGTCTTGATTGGGGAATTGTTTGACCTAATGGTCAGTTCTCATGAATGATACAGCTAGAGCAGTATGGCAGGGTCTAGAAATGTGGACTAAGGGGTGGGATTTGCAGGCACACTGGGTAAAGTAGGTGCTCAGGGGCTGTGTAGGAGAGGTACTATGAGAGGGGAGATGGAGCATCAGGGAGAAGAGGGAGGTGAGGGAGTTTCTGGGAACAGGTAAGGAGCTGTGGTTAGGGAGGAAGGAGGGGTGGGGCTGGTTCAGGGGCAGGAGTGGCTGGTACAGGGGTCAGGGGGGGCAGGAGGGGAACTGGGATCAGAACAGTAAGCTGCTATGGCTGTGGGATGGCAGTCTGGATGTAAGCACATTATGGAAGCTTTGGGAATGTCCCATATGCTGCAGGCTGGGAGATTTGCAGGCAGAAGTCAATAGGCTGGAAGGGAGTTAAGGAGGATGAGGGAGGGTGGGGAAATGTAGGGGTAGGCCGGGCACCCCCTCAAGCGTATAGGGAAGGTATACAGCAAGGTGAGGTTTGTCTGAGGGGCGGAACAGCTACTAAAGGAGGGATGGCTAGCATTGCAAGGGAACCAGGTAGAAGGAAACAGAGGGATGAGTGGGGGCTGGGTCCAGGAGCTAGGGGCAGGTTAGAGTTGGACGATATGGGGGATGGGATGGCAAGAGCAACAAAAGGGGAAGGAGGGGAAGAATCATAGTGATAGGGATTCTATCCTGAAGGGGATAAGATGGGGAGGGAGGGAAGGAGGAGGTGAATGACATAGCTGGCTATGGATGGAAGCTGTACCGGGCTTGATAGCGGACTGGGCAGGGAAGGCTCTGACTAGGTGTGTTAGGAGAGGAAGGCAGAAACCCTCATGTGGTGATTCATCTAGGCACTAACGACCTAGGAGCTGCATGGTGGAGTCAGTTAGTTGAAAGATTTGAAGAGCTGGAAGCTGTGTATGGAGTAGGGAGCTCAGTGGTCTTCTTGTTGGTGCTACTGGTTCCCAGGAAAGCAGAGTGAGGAAGGATAGGATAGTGGAGTTCAACCTGTAGCTGGGTGAGTGGTGTAACTCTCAAGGATATGAACTTGTGGGAGAATGGGGTAACATTTGGGACAACGGCGATCTATATGCTAAGGGCAGATTATATTTGAGTAGGGTGGGGCAGGGGATCTTGAAACATAAGCAGGAGGAATACTTAGAATCAATGTTTTTTTTAAATAGGAAGGGGGTGGCGAGGTGTGCAGCTAGTGGCAGGGCATAGGAAGGCGAAGTCATATGAGCTGACCACCCATAGCAATAGTGTGAGTAATGGGGGTGGGTTGCAGGGGTGTCAGGCTGGGGGCGGGGGTGTAGTGAAGGATGGAAATGGGTGGAAGGTGGCCTCCTGAATGCCAGAGTCTGAGAACAAAACTGCTGAGCTCCATGCTCTCTAGCTGAGGGGATGGTAGATGTGGCAGCCATCACGGAGACTTGGGCCACCCTACACCAGGACTGGGATCTGTAATCCCAAGTTACAGAATTTACAGGAAGGACAGTGGGTAGGGAGGAAGGGGTGGCAGTTTATGTAAGGGATGGATTAGATGTACAAGAGACAAGGGGAGGAAGGAAGGAAGGACAAAAGCGTATGGATGCAGTTCCTGGACTCTGGGAAAGAAAACTGAGACTAGGCATGGTATATAAACCTCCGGCCCAGTCTGAGGATTTGGATAGGGAACTAGCAGAACAGATTAGGAGGGCATGTGAGAGGGGGAGTGTGGTGATCGTGGGGACTTCAGTCTGCCGGGGAAGATTGAGTACCCCAGTCACCTCTAGTGCCAGGGAGCAGGTACTTCTGGACGCATTCCAGGATAGTCACCTGGCACAACTGGTCAACATGCTGACTAGGCTGGGCAACACACTGGATTTAGTACTATCAAACGGGAGGTGGTGAGGGAACTAGGGTGGAGAACCCACTGGCATGAAATGACCACCAATCGGTGTGGTTCATGCTCAGTTAGAGTAGTGACTCTGTAGGCTCGGTAACTAGGTGGTGGACTTCAGAAGGGCGGATTTTGGGAGGATGAGGGAAATCCTGGAAAGGAAGACTTGAGGGGATCTGGCCAGAGATGGATGCACAACAAAATGGGATATCATTAAATTTGGGCTGAAAGAAGTTGCTAAGGCTTGCACCAGGACCCTGAGCAAGGCGAGCAAAGCTAAGAAGCCTTGTTGGCTAAACAGAAAGGTGTTAAGGGGGTGAGGGCAAAGAGAGAAGCGTTTGAAGGTTCAAGAGAACTGGGAGGGGAAGGACAGGGAAGCATTACGAGAGATGGTCCAAGGAGGTGACCTAGCTAGTGAGGGCCAAGGCCTTCAGGGAGCTGAGGTTAGCTCAGGGCATTAAGGGAGGGAAGAAGGACTTTTAGATACATGAGGGAAAAAAGGAGATGCAGGGACCAAATAGTGTGGATCAGGAGGGGCGGGAGTGGGTGGAATTGGGAGCGGAGCAGGCATAAACACTAAACAAGTATTTCTGCTCAGTGTTCACGCAGGAGGAGGCTGGTCCACTACCGTCATGGATTGGGAAGGTGGGGACCCGGGGAGATAACTGATGGGATTATTGAGGAGAGTAGAGTTCTAGAGGGTCTAATGGCACTAAAGGTGGAAAAGCACCAGGTCCTGATGGCATTCACTCTAAAATGCTGAGGAGATGGCAGAGATGTTGGCTGGGATGCTGGTGGACCTGTTTAACACCTCTCTGGACTTGGGATGCATGCCACAGGACTGGAGGATGGTCCATGTGGTGCCCATACACAAGAGCGGTCCACGGGACCAACCAGGCAACTATAAACTAGAGAGTCTCACTTCCATAGTGGGTAAACTCATGAAAGCGATACTGAAGGAGAGACTGGTGACATTCCTTGAAGCTAACAGCCTTCAGGATGGCAGCATGGGTTCAGTCTCAGGGAGATTTTGCCAGACCAAACTAATAAAGCATTATGATTGGGTGACAAGAGAACTGGATAGGGTCATGCAGTGGAAGTCCTGTATTTGGACTTCAGCAAGGCCTTCGATTCAGTGCCTCACAAGTGGCATTTTGCCTATGTATAGATGCATTGCAAAGAACTGCTAATGGTCACATAATGTAATGAAAATGGCTTTAAATGCTTTTGTGCCTCATTTTGTCATTAGCATGCTGCTGTTTGAATATGGCAGCCAGCAGCAAAGATACTAGCCTTTTGGGATGTGCTGGACCCTTTTCTCCTGGTGTCTGTTACCAGAGAGCTGTGGTGGTATGTTGTACCTCTGTACTTTGTGTGGAACAGCCACAGTCCCATATTCATGCTGTACAGGTGGCACATGCTGGACAGGAGACCATGCATGTATGGATGTATCTTTGTGATGGCAGCGTACTGCACCATCTTTTCTGTGGTGCTATCAGCTGCATTTGAATATGAGATCTGGAGATGGGAAGTTTGTGAGGTATGGCATTGGACAATGACTCCCTGCTGTGACAGGAACTTGCTTTGGCAAAAGGCCTCAGCTAAACAACCATAATCAAATGTGACTTGGTATTTTGGAGAACTTTCTGAGGGTCTGAAGGGGAGCTGTATGAGTAGCAGTTAAACAAACAGTTGCCCTAAGCAAATGCATAGCCCCCAGTTGAAACCTGGAAGAGAAAAGACTCGAGACTTCCTACTCATGGCAAATTCCTGCCAGGACACTAGTGGCTGCAACACTAGGCCAGTATAACAACAGAAGTGGGTACAGGCCTACCCATCAACACTGCCTCCCTATCGCTCCCAAAAATAGTGTTTACAAATTACAGTTCGTGCCTTAAAAAGAATCCTGCTTCTTTTACTATTGTGCTCAGGCAATGTCAAACTCAACCAGGACCATTAGACACCCTTGCTTCTCCATCAGACCTGGCAGGTATCAAAGGGATGTCTTTTATGCATCTTAATGCCCGTAGTTTGCTGAAAAGTTCACCCTTATCCAGGCTTGGGTGAGCCACACCTACCTGATGTCCTAGTGATCACTGAGACCTAGCTTAGGCCAGCCACCCCAGACAATGAAATCAATATCCCAAATTATTTACTCTTCCGAGTGGATAGGCAATCAAGAGGAGGAGGAGGGGTGGCAATTTATGTAAGGGACAAATACTCAGCCACATGCATAGATGCATCATCCTCCCCAAAGAATTTGAGTGCTTGACCCAAAGATCGAACTTTCTCCTTCCAGTGCACTTTGTGTAATAGGCTGCTACAGGCCCCCTTCTGCCGGGCCTCATCTCCTGTCTCACCTCAGTTCCATACTGGGGCTCAGTTCCTTGAAACCATTATTCTTGGCGACCTGAACTATGATTGGCTATCAAGTGCATCAGCTCCTTGAAATCCTTTTGTGACACTCTAGGGCTGGTGCAACTCATTGACGCAAGCCTACTCGGCCAAATAAAAGAACCTTAACGACAGCTCCTCTTAGATGTAATTTTGGTTAGCGAGCCACACCTGTTCTTTCATGTCAGAACATTTTTCTCAGACATTAGCGATCATTGTATAATCACCACCATTAGATCCGTGCACAACCCACAGTTTGTGGCAAAGTTCTCTATCAAGAGGAGCAAACGCAACTTTGATTTGTTTGCTTACATCCACGACTTGAAATATTCACCGCGATGGCAGGAATTCTTCCTAGCTAAAGCGGTTAACAGAGCATATACTATTTTTACAATATTTTAAGTGAGGCTTTAAATAAGCATGCACCCCTGGTTAAGAGTGCGGGCCAGGAGCAGCACCTGCCGTCTGGTTCTTGCCTGGACTCAAAGCTTCCCTGTTAGAAAGGGATACTTTATGGAAAAAGCCCAAGAAGCAAGAACAACTCGGATTGGTGTCTTTTAGAGAGCACATAACAAGTGCATCAAGTTGGTCAGAGCAGCCAAGGCTGCCTGCTATCGCTTGGAGCTAGCCTCTGCCTCAAGGAATCCTTCAAAGCTCTGGAAAACATTAAAGACATGTCTGGACATGCACCTGGTAATTCCATTCCAGCAAAATTAAGTCTGGTGGCAGCGTTATCTCTAACTGATCGGAGATATTGGAAGCCCTCAATAGCCATTTTGCAACAGCAGGGCTAGCATTTGATACTTCTCCTGCTAATGACCTCCACACAGCTCAGGGCCCACCAACCCACAAGTCCCCTCTACCAAGGAGGCCTTCTCCTCCTGCCTGTCTCTCTAAAAGATGTGGAAGACCTACTGCTGCAACTGGACACCAGGAAGGGAGCAGGCTCCAGCTTTATAGAGCCATACTATCTGAAATGTGCCTACCATGTGCTTGTGGTGCCAATCACCCATCTATTCAACATGTCACTCTCCCAGGGTAGCCTCCCTCAATGAAAAATATCCCATGTCATCCCTCTATTAAAAGCAGGTGACCCTCGTCTAAATAATTACAGACCCGATCTCCCTCCTCCCCATCCTGTCTAAATTACTAGAAAAAATAGTGTGGCCAGCTAGGGGTATACTTAGAATCCAAGCCTATTAAACCCGGTTCAGTCTGGATTCAGAGCAAAGCACAGCACCATAACAGCCCTAGCTAAGGTGACCAATGATTGGCTCCTAGACCTTTGACAACAAGAAGCATGTCTGTGTCGTTTTTTTGGATCTTAGTAAGGCATTGACACAGTCGATCACAGCCTCTTCTTTCCTCCCTGAGCACCTTAGGCCTGGACCATAAATCTATGTGCTTGTTTGCAGACTACCTCGGAGAACGGAAACAGCAGGTTAAAGCTGAAGGTGATCTTTCTCCATTAAAACCTATGCTGGAGAGGCATGTCCCAGGGCTCTATCCTTGGTCCCTCCTCTTTGCAGTCTACATTAACAACATCAATCACCCAATCAAAAAGCCAACATCAACTTATTCAAGGATGACACTGTACTGTACTTCAGTCGTCCCACGCTGGAAGCAGCCTGTGAAGACCTCCAAGCAGAATTTAACCTTCTACAATACCAGCTCATAAACAAAAGCTTTTGCTCAATGCGAAAAGACAAAAGCCATGCTCTTCTCCCCTCCTTGCATGCAGCAATTCCTGCTGGGGAGCTATCCCACAAATTACCACTGTTCTTGGAGAAACACTAGAGTATGTAGCTAAATTCAAATATCTAGGAGTTTGACTCGATCATAAACTTTCCTTCGCCAACCATTTCGAAGAACTACTGGAGAAACTAAGGCAAATGTAACCCTAGATGGCGCTATCCCAGGGTCTACTACCCCTGCCTGATTTGCCACTAACAGGTTGAGGGCCTGGATCCAATGGCGGGTGCCTCCACCCAGAGGTCAGGGGTTGCAATAGTTAAACTAACTTGGTCACAGCCCTCTGGGACACTGCAACCCCCTTTCTTCCCACTAGTGGCCCACACAATATATCAGAATTACCTTCACAGTATACACTTACCCCCAGGTCTGGTTCCGCACTGGGACCTCCTGTGAAATGAGATACAGTGCAACAATCACAGTACAGTACTTTAACATAGACAAATACCTCAGGCAGTATAACTTTGCTGAAACAAGCAGCTCTGATTTATTTAGGGGATATAACAAGGACAGGGGAAATCAGGTTAATTAGCTTATCACTCTAATAATCACCTATGGCTCTGTGCAGGCCTATCCCTATCAGTTACTGTCCCTGGGTACCCAAGCCCTAGTGGCTAGTCCAAACCGTGGCAGCTGGTAGGGCCCTTTTCACACAGAGAAAAGGAGAATTAAACAGTCAGCAGTACAGTAATTCCATTTGGATTTAATGTGGCAATTCAACAGGGAGCGACCCTGAATTAGTACTCACGACCTCAAATAAGATAGGGTCCTTCAATGTCAGCAGGGCTCACTTGAGGTACACAAACCTCTTCACACATCCATAAAAAAAGCACTATACCAGGCAGGCTGCATCTGTATCCGATCGCACTACTGCACAATACCCGGAGAACACACAGCAGATTCAGTTCCTGACAGACCGATTGCAATTTTCAGCAATTCCTCCAGTCTTCTACAGGGTGAGCCTGGTTTCTACTCTTCAGAGATCCTTTGATTCTTTTCACAGGACGGATTCAGTCCTAACAAGCTGTTACACAAGCTGCAGACCGAACTCTGGGCCTTAACACGCTTTTGACTAAAACTGCACACTGAAAAAGCACAGGGCTCCTTCCTTCTTCACTGCCAAAGCTCAACTGAACTCCAGCCGACAAACCGGGCACTTCCTTTGAGTTCCTCCCAGTTCTTGACTGGATTGGCTGTCACTCACAATAGACTGCTGCTGTTGGTCCAAAAAGCACTGAAGTCTAAACACATCTCCCAGAGTCACTGCCCATACAATCCTCTTGTGGCTGGCTCAGATTATGAGTCAAGTTCTGATTCGTCCAAGGCACCATTTTAGAGCTAGCTTACCCCACTGATTGGTCCAGTTCAGCAGTTCAAAACTAGAATGGGGAACCAGCAGACACAGTTCTGGCTGCAAAGAAAGCAGGTTAGACAAACTGCAATTTCACCACCACTCTAAATAATTTCTGGCAAACAGTTACATCTTTCAGATAGGTTCCTTTGCACTCCTAGTGACTGCAAAATGAAGTGAATTGGCAGCAGCTCGAGTGGTACTCAGAGAAGCACACATTCCCCCCATACAACTAATTATGTCTGCAAGCAGACAGCTCTTAAAGAGACAGTGCCAGAGGTTCTAAAAACACTCACTGATAAATGGCTTAAACGCCAAATCACCATTCAGGCTTGGAGCATTCAAGCAAGCTCCTGGAAGTCTTTGGGAACCCCCATTTGCAGGGGTTACACCCTTCCTGGTCTGGGAAAGCTTGACGTCCGTCAAGCAAGTACCCATAAGTTTCAACTGCAACCATATACATTTGCATTAGGCTCGCACATGTAATCATCAGTCAATATATCATTTTACCAAGAACACATTTCTGAAACATTGCAGTACGTCACTCTTTACACAGTATTACATACACATTGTACCATAACTCAAGTTATTACCTCTTGAACATGAAACCTGAAGAGAGGGGCCCTTCCTATCAGTTACCTTGGGGCTGGATGGGGCAAGGGCACCATACTTAGAGGGCAACACAAGTAACTTGAGTTAGCACTGATGCTCAGTTTGGGCAATGAGCTCGGGGACACATACACTCCTTTATGGACAACATTGAGGCAAATCCACAGGCCTCCCAAGGAATCATAACTGAGGTGCACCACAGGCTTTACAGCTCGACCAGTCTTTCTGGGGGAACTGTTGCAGTCTCTGCACTCTGAGCCTCATTTTCAGCATTGTCCTCACTTGTCAGGAGTCTCCTGGGGGTAGAGAGGCTAGAACTTGGGGCACTTTCAGCTCCAGGAGTTACAGTTTCTGAGTCCACAACATTTGGCTCATGGAGAGCTTTCGGACACTGGCAGTGGACTGTCAGGGCACTCAAAATACTCTTCTTGTTCTGGTGTATCACCAGTCTGCCCCAATCTATCATTTTCCTCCCCTGAAAGCTCAAACAGTTCAACCATGCACAATGATTCCATTTCATCTGATCTGATGCTTTGCACTTCACTTTCTGGGAGCATTGGCTCCAGGGATGAAGCTGGGGCTTAGACAGTCCAGAAGGCCCAGCTTTGTCTCCAGTATTGACTAGGGATTGCCCCGAAACAATTGACTCAGTTCGTAAGAAGGATAGTATTCAAAGTCACTCTCACTTTCTTCCGATATGGACTGACAGTCATGCTCAACTGGGACTTGTGGAGAGGGAACACTTTAACTTTGCTTCTGTAGGTGCAGACTTTCTTGATCTTTTCTTAGCAGCAGCTCTAGTCACTGGTCCAGAGGGGCATCTTCTAGGGCTCAGACTCAATTAAGATTTGTCCAATGGGCAGTAAATGATTTCTATGCATTGTTTTTACATCTTTGAATTATTCTCAGGCCTTACTTTGTACACTGGCAGATCATCTAGTTTGCCCACTACAATGTGAGGGAGATGGTGCCATCTGTCAGCAATCTTGTGCTTGCCATGCAGTCCCAGATTTCTTAGTAATACCGATCTCCTCCTGGAGTTCCTGTGCTTTCACCTTTTATCATACCTTTCTTTGTTGGCTGAATTTCTTTTGGCAGCCATGGTTTGAGCCAGTTGGTACGCATGAGTTAGCTGGGCCTTTAACTTTTGCACATACTGTAAATAGTTGTCAGCTTGAACCCCATCAGGAGAGACCCCAAAACACATCTACTGGTAGTCGAGCTTCTCTTCCAAACATCAGGCGGTGGGGGAGAATCCAGTGGCATCACTTTTGGTGCAGTTATAAGCATGTACCAGGGTGCTAATTTGTTGGCTCCATCTAGGCTTGTCCTTTGGGTGCAGGGTGCCTAGCATATCTAGCAAAGTGCGGTTGAAACGTTCAGGCTGTGGGTCCCCCTGGGGGTGGTAAGGAGTGGTTCTGGACTTCGCACTCCCCACAGAGAAAGCATCTCTTTGATCAGACGACTCTCAAAGTCTCTCCTTGATCAGAATGGATTCTTGTGGAGCCCCATAGTGAACAAAAAGTTTCTACAAGTACTTTGGCCACAGTGGATGCTTTCTGGTCTTTGGTGGGGAAAGCTTGGGCATATCTCGTGAAATGGTCAGTGACCACCAACACATTACTGATATTTCTTTGATCTGACTCCAAACTCAGAAAATCAATACAGACCAGCTCCATGGGTGCACTGGTGGTGATGTTAACAAGGGGCAGCCCTCTGGGGCAAAGCTTTCCTCTGTAAGCAGCGACTACAAGTTCAATGTGTTGCTCCACATCAGCCCCATCTTAGGCCAATAGAATCTGGATCTCACCAAGTCAAGTGTTCTGTCTATACAAGGTGCCCCATGTGGTTGTGCAAGGACCTCAGTACTGAGTCTCGAAAGGCAGTGGGCAGCACTGAGTTGTTGTTTGTCTACTTGTCCCCTCTGTCTACTGTTTCTCTGTATAACAGTTTATTGATCATGTTTCAACTTAGGACCTTCTTTATATAACAGTGCAGTTCTCAAATCAGTGGAGCGTAATTTGGACACATCTTTTCCTGCATAGAGGGCTTCTAAAGCTGCTTTGATCATGGGATCGTGGATTGAGGCCACCGAATACTGTCATTGTCCAGCTGAGGCAGTGCACCAATGTCTATTGCAGAAAAGTGGCAATAAGCAGCAGGTATGCAGTTCTCAGAGCTCCCAAGCAATCCACCATGCAGTCCACTCGTCCGTGGACATTTGTTCCTCCCTCAAACTTCCGGCAGAGTGCCCGAATGTCAGGTTCTGCAATCGGACCAATCATTCTGGGGAACAGGCCTCTGGGAGAGAGCATCAGCATCTATGTGGTTCAGACCTGCTCGGTATTCGAGAGCATAGTCATATGTAGATAATGCAGAAAGCCACCTATGGCCAGTGGCATCCAACTTAGCTGAGGTCTGCACATAGGTCAAAGGATTATTGTCAGTTTTACTAGTATTTTAGCCCCATATAAGTACTCATGGAATTGGTCAACAAAGCCCACTTCAAAGCTAGGAACCTAACTTATGTACAGGATAGTTCTTTTCGGATGGGGTCAGGCTTCTACTGGCAAAGGCCACTGGTCTCAGGCCATTCTCGTGCTCTTGGTACAACACAGCCCCAACCCTTGCAAGCTAGCATCAGTGTGCAGGACGTAAGGTTTTCTTGGATCGGCATAGGCCAGCACTGGAGCATGGGTAAGTTGATATATGATCTCATGAAAAGCAGTCTCACAATCAGGAGTCCAGCGGGCCCCAAATACTTCACGGATGAAAATACACTCTTTCAGTCTTGAGGCGCTGACTTTTGGTATTTTTTGTGGGTTGGGGATACCCTTGAGTAAGGTTAAGTAAAGGCGGATCACCTTGAATAGTCCTTGATGAAGTACGCCGATAATAACCACAGAATCCCAGGAATCTTTGCAGTTCTTTTAGATTTTTGGGCTGTGGCCAGGTGGTCAAGGCCTCAACTTTACTTGGTCGGTCTCTATTCCCTCGGTGGATACTATGTGTCCCACATACTTTACTGATGTTTGAAAGAATTGACACTTATCAATGGACAGTTTAAGGCCAAAGTCCTCCAGTCGGTCCAATACCTTAAATAATCTGCTCTCATGTTCCTCCAGTGAGCTGCCAAACACAATAACATCATCTAGGTATACCAGGCACTCTAGTAAGTTCATGTCCCCCACTGCACGCCTCCATCAATCGTTGAAAAGTGGCTGGGGCAATCGAAATCCCTTTGAGGCATCCTCATGAATTCATAGAAAGCCAGCGGACAGATAAAGGCCGGTCTTCCTCACGGTCCTCTGGGGCCATCGGGATCTGGTAGTACCCACTCGCGGAGATCCAGCACAGAGAACCACTTGGCTCCCGCTTAGGCAGTCCAAAGCGCCCTGAATGCAAGGCACAGTGTACTGATCAGGATAGTCCACGGTTTAAGGTGCGATAATCCACACAATATCCTTACTGTTCCATTCTTTTTCCTCACTACCACAATGGGGAAGCATAAAGGCTTCTGGATTCTTATTACACCAGCAGCTAACATCTCTTGCAGATGCCGTCTCACATCATCTATGTCAGCAGGTGCCAGGCGTCAGACCTCTCCACGAAATGGTCTTTCGTCATGCAGCGGATATTGTGCTCAGCTCCTTGCACGCATCCTACATCCCATTCCTTTAAAGAAAACACCTGGTCTCTCTGGGCAAGCTTCTCACTGATCCTCACTTTCCATTCAGCTGGCAGCGGGGTCGCCGAAATCAAACAAGTCAGGCGTTACTCTGTCATTCTTCCTTGAACTCTTGCTGCTGGGTAGCACTGCAGTGTCTGCACAATGCACATTAGCCAGGATGCAACCTGTTTACTTAGAATGTCTCTTTCAGACACATTATGAACTTGGACCATTACCCTTCTGGCATAAGCATGGGCTCTAGCGGGCAAAATACTAGGCTTGACCAGCAGTCCCTCTGGCAATTTTCCATCGCCTGGTGCATCCAACATTAATATTTTATTCTTAACATCCTTTCTGATACGGACCTCTCCTGTAAGGTACACTGGGCATTTGGCGCCAGGATCAGAGACTCAGGATCCTTCTTCCATACAATTCCGACCGGTTCCTCTGGTTCTGTTTTTCAGCATCTCTCTGTGCCTCATAGGCCTTCTTAATTAAAGCCGAACTCTAAAGCTCTACTAGTCTTTGACCTCTGTTTTTCATAACACAACTGTGCCAGCCTTCCGAACATATGAGCATTTGTTCCAATCAACAAAGGGACACCATCATACAGTCCAGTGGGGGACACACTAAGGCTAGGGTCTCTACTTGTTCGGCCACTCCAGCACGGAGGTGGGGAAAGACAGCCAAATTCGGATATACCGGAATAGGGTGAGGCCTTCTCACTTAACCCCCATACATGCAGTCCTTCTAATGGTTGTAAGAGCGTCTGACAAATGCTTCTGATACCAATCCTGGAACATAATTGTCACTTGGGAGCCACTGTCTAATACAGCTCTTGTAGACACTCCATTCACCTTTACAGTGGTCTCCATGGAGGGACCCACTATTCTGGACCAGTCTGGAGAGCCGTAGTGAGGGGCCTGGGCAACTGACCTTACCACAAAGGGACGTGAATTAGCATTTTGGTGCCCTCACTGGGATCATGTCGTGCACCTCTTAACCACTGATTTCTTCTCCGAAGCTCTCCTTGTAGCCTATATGCAACTTTGTCAGTGCCTTTGGGGACTGGCATTCCCTTTCATGAGCCCATCTTTCCCACAATTATAGCAAAACATACTTTCCCTGAGTTTGAGCTGGCCAAGGCTACACTACGGAGCCAGAGGCGGGGTATTACTAACTGGAAACCTGAGTTGCCATCTCTGTCTGCTGGTGATAAGCATTTGGAGACATCTCGTCAGTTTCTCCACTTCCATGGTCAAGGTGAGTTTGGAGCTGTTATCAGCAGGAGATACATGGGTGGGTACCCCCACCCCATAGCAGATGCAGTCGGATATAGGTCAGGGCCCGTACTTGCAGGCGTGGCCTTCATAAAGGGACTGTTTTTGAATTCCGGATCTCTCTCAACAGTTCGCCTCATTGTGGCATATCTTTTCCTTGTCAGAGCACTCATTGACTGTCAACCTCTGCCCCTGAACTTCACTTGATGGGTCACCCTCAGTCACTCGAGTCGTAGCCACAGCTGTTGGTGCAGGTACCTCCCGAGTCCGCTTTTCTCAACTCCTCGAATTTCTCATTAACTCATCATAGAGGGGTGGGTATTCCAGTCGATTTGCCAGGCGAACTGAAGCAACAGCAGTTCTGAGAAGGGGCAGACTTAAGGATTCTGTCCAGTCTGGTTCGGGTCCAGTTCAATCGCTGGCAAACTACCCTTTCTGAGGCATTCTTGCAACAATTTTTCCAGCCGAGAGACACACACGGACAACAACTCCCCTTGGTACTGTTGTACATTTCTTACTCTCCACCATAGGTCCTCATCAGAATCTGGGCTCCCATACACATTCTCCAAGGCCTCAAGATAGAGCCTGTGCAGTCGCTTCAGGGTTACTGGCCCGTTTAGCACGGATGGTAGCCAGGGCAGGACCCGGAAGCTCTCACTTACCCTCTTTTCGCTTTTAGCCTTCCGAGCATTGCCATTCTAGCACTTGGGGCAACATAGTCTCATCCAGGTCTCCAGTCATCCTCCCTTGGGGGTGGGAGGGTGCCAGAGAAGATCCTCAACCTTCGGTAAGAGTCGTGGACTAATGGCAGGTGCAGAAATAGAGTCTGCATTGGTTCAGCCACCATTACGGGCAGTGGAGCAGGAGAGGGTGTTGGGGAGGAACACCCTCAGGTGGAAGAATAGTTTCTTCAAGTCCTCCACGGTTTTCCCTCTCCCAGCAACCATTCAGCAAATTTCTCCTCAAAAGTTTCAGATAGTGGTGGGGGCTGATTCCCCGGTCTTACTGTCCTTAGTTATCACTCTCCAAGCAGTGAGGCTCCCTCTGGGGTAATGGTCTGTGGCACTTTGGAGCTATCTATGGGATCCTTAAACTCTACTAGGGCCAGGAAAGTGTGGGTGAGCAGATTAGCATGCCGACCCACCACCACAGGTTTTGTAAACCTTCCACCTTGGAAACTACTCCTGCACAGTGTCCGTGATGATACCAGGGGATGTCCAGGATAAGCATAGCATTTTGGGGGTCGATCTCCTCCCCAGTACACACTCCACCAGCGGTGCACAGCCACTTCTGTCGGGTACCCATTTTTCTTAACAGTGGTTCGTAAATATGGCCACTAGAGGACACACAATCCCAGCGGTGAGCCTCCAAGATGTAACCCTAGATGGCGCTGTCCAGGGTCTACTACCCCTGCCTGATTTGCCACTAACAGGTTGAGGGCCTGGATCCAATGGCGGGTGCCTCCACCCAGAGGTCAGGGTTTGCAATAGTTAAACTAACTGGTCCACAGCCCTCTGGGACACTGCAACCCCCTTTCTTCCCACTAGTGGCCCACACAATATATCAGAATTACCTTCACAGTATACACTTACCCCCAGGTCTGGTTCGCACTGGGACCTCCTGTGAAATGAGATACAGTGCAACAATCACAGTACAGTACTTTAACATAGACAAATACCTCAGGCAGTATAACTTTGCTGAAACAAGCAGCTCTGATTTATTTAGGGGATATAACAAGGACGGGGAAATCAGGTTAATTAGCTTATCACTCTAATAATCCACCTATGGCTCTGTGCACAGGCCTATCCCTATCAGTTACTGTCCTGGGTACCCAAGCCCTAGTGGCTAGTCCAAACCGTGGCAGCTGGTAGGGGCCCTTTCACAGAGAAAAGGAGAATTAAACAGTCAGCAGTACAGTAATTCCATTTGGATTAATGTGGCAATTCAACAGGGAGCGACCCTGAATTAGTACTCACGACCTCCAAATAAGATAGGGTCCTTCAATGTCAGCAGGGCTCACTTGAGGTACACAAACCTCTTCACACATCCATATAAAAGAAAGCACTATACCAGGCAGGCTGCATCTGTATCGATCGCAATTACTGCACAATACCGGGAAACACACAGCAGATTCAGTTCCTGACAGACCG
Source organism: Neoceratodus forsteri (assembly GCA_016271365.2). Lineage (NCBI taxonomy): Eukaryota > Metazoa > Chordata > Ceratodontiformes > Ceratodontidae > Neoceratodus > Neoceratodus forsteri. The sequence goes on from CM057455.1 coordinate 961,691,861, forward strand.
ATTACAATTTTCAGCAATTCCTCCAGTCTTCTACAGGGTGAGCCTGGTTTCTACTCTTCAGAGATCCTTTGATTCTTTTCACAGGATGGATTCAGTCCTAAGCTGTTACACAAGCTGCGACCGGAACTCTGGGCCTTACACACGTTTTTTGACTAAACTGCACACTGAAAAAGCACAGGGCTCCTTCCTTCTTCACTGCCAAAGCTCAACTGAACTCCAGCCGACAAAACCGGGCACTTCCTTGCAGTTCCTCCCAGTTCTTGACTGGATTGGCTGTCACTCACAATAGACTGCTGCTGTTGGTCCAAAAAGGCACTGAAGTCTAAACTACATCTCCCAGAGTCACTGCCCATACAATCCTCTTGTGGCTGGCTCAGATTATGAGTCAAGTTCTGATTCGTCCAAGGCACCATTTTAGAGCTAGCTTACCCCACACTGATTGGTCAGTTCAGCAGTTCAAAACTAGAATGGGAACCAGCAGACACAGTTCTGGCTAGAAAGCAGGTTAGACAAACTGCAATTTCACCACCACTCTAAATAATTTCTGGCAAACAGTTACATCTTTCAGATAGGTTCCCTTTGCACTCCTAGTGACTGCAAAATGAAGTAATTGGCAGCAGCTCGGTGGTACTCAGAGAAGCACACAGTCCCCCATACAAACTAATTATGTCTGCAAGCAGACAGCTCTTAAAGAGACAGTGCCAGAGGTTCTAAAAACACTCACTGATAAATGGCTTAAACGCCAAACACCATTCAGGCTTGGAGCATTCAAGCAAGCTCTGAAGTCTTTTGGAACCCCCCCCATTTGCAGGGGTTACACCCTTCCTGGTCTGGCAAAGCTTGGCGTCCGCAAGCAAGTACCCCATAAGTTTCAACTGCAACCATATACATTTGCATTAGGCTCGCACATGTAATCATCAGTCAATATATCATTTTACCAAGAACACATTTCTGAAACATTGCAGTCGTACTCTTTACATTATTACATACACATTGTACCATAACTCAAGTTATTACCTCTTGAACATGAAACCTGAAGAGAGGGCCCTTCCTATCAGTTACCTTGGGGCTGGATGGGGCAGGGCACCATGCTAGAAGACAACACAAGTAACTTGGAGTTAGCACTGATGCTCAGTTTGGGCAATGAGCTCGGGGACACATACACTCCTTATGGACAACATTGAGAGGCAAATCCACAGGCCTCCCAAGGGAATCATAACTGAGGTGCACCACAGGCTTTACAGCTCGACCAGTCTTTCTAGGGGAACTGTTACAGTCTCTGCACTCTGAGCCTCATTTTCAGCATTGTCCTCACTTGTCAGGAGTCTCCTGGGGAGAGAGGCTAGAACACTTGGGGCACTTTCAGCTCCAGGAGTTACAGTTTCTGAGTCCACAACATTTGGCTGTGAGGAGAGCTTTCGGACACTGGCAGTGGACTGTCAGGGCACTCAAAATACTCTTCTTGTTCTGGTGTATCACCAGTCTGCCCCAATCTATCATTTCCTCCCTGAAAGCTCAAACAGTTCAACCATGCACAATGATTCCATTTCATCTGATCTGATGCTTTGCACTTCACTTTCTGGGAGCATTGGCTCCAGGGATGAAGCTGGGGCTTAGACAGTCCAGAAGGCCCAGCTTTGTCTCCAGTATTGACTAGGGGATTGCCCCGAAACACTGACTCAGTTCGTAAGAAGGATAGTATTCAAGTCACTCTCACTTTCTTCCGATATGGACTGACAGTCATGCTCAACTGGGACTTGTGGAGGGAACACTTTAACTTTGCTTCTGTAGGTGCAGACTTTCTTGATCTTTTCTTAGCAGCAGCTCTAGTCACTGGTCCAGAGGGGGCATCTTCAGGGCTCAGACTCAATTAAGATTTGTCCAATGGGCAGTAAATGATTTCTATGCATTGTTTTTACATCTTTTGAATTATTCTCAGGCCTTACTTTGTACACTGGCAGATCATCTAGTTTGCCCACTACAATGTGAGGGAGATGGTGCCATCTGTCAGCAATCTTGTGCTTGCCATGCAGTCCCAGATTTCTTAGCAATACCCGATCTCCCTCCTGGAGTTCCTGTGCTTTCACCTTTTATCATACCTTTCTTTGTTGGCAGATTTCTTTTGGCAGCCATGGTTTGAGCCAGTTAGTACGCATGAGTTAGCTGGGCCTTTAACTTTGCACATACTGTAAATAGTTGTCAGCTTGAACCCCATCAGGAGACCCCAAAACACACATCTACTGGTGAGTCGAGCTTCTCTTCCAAACATCAGGCGGTAGGGGAGAATCCAGTGGCATCACTTTTGGTGCAGTTATAAGCATGTACCAGGGTGCTAATTTGTTGGCTCCATCTAGGCTTGTCCTTTGGGTGCAGGTGCCTAGCATATCTAGCAAAGTCGCGGTTGAAACGTTCAGGCTGTGGGTCCCCTGGGGTGGTAAGGAGTGGTTCTGGACTTTCAGACTCTCACAGAGAAAGCATCTCTTTGATCAGACGACTCTCAAAGTCTCTCCCTTGATCAGAATGGATTCTTTGTGGAGCCCCATAGTGAACAAAAAGTTTTCTACAAGTACTTTGGCCACAGTGGATGCTTTCTGGTCTTTGGTGGGGAAAGCTTGGGCATATCTCGTGAAATGGTCAGTGACCACCAGCACATTACTGATATTTCTTTGATCTGACTCCAAACTCAGAAAATCAATACAGACCAGCTCCATGGGTGCACTGGTGGTGATGTTAACAAGGGGGCAGCCCTCTGGGCAAGCTTTCCTCTGTAAGCAGCGACTACAAGTTCGAATGTGTTGCTCCCATCAGCCCCCATCTTAGGCCAATAGAATCTGGATCTCACCAAGTCAAGTGTTCTGTCTATACCAAGGTGCCCCATGTGGTTGTGCAAGGACCTCAGTACTGAGTCCTCGAAAGGCAGTGGGCAGCACTAGTTGTTGTTTGTCTACTTGTCCCCTCTGTCTACTGTTTCTCTGTATAACAGTTTATTGATCAGTTTCAACTAGGACCTTCTTTATATAACAGTGCAGTTCTCAAATCAGTGGGCGTAATTTGGACACATCTTTTCCTGCATAGAGGGCTTCTAAAGCTGCTTTGATCATGGGATCGCGAGATTGAGCCCACGAATACTGTCATTGTCCAGCTGAGGCAGTGCACCAATGTCTATTGCAGAAAAGTGGCAATAAGCAGCAGGTATGCAATTCTCAGAGGCTCCCAAGCAATCCACCATGCAGTCCACTGCGTCCGTGGACATTGTTCCTCCCTGTCAAACTTCGGCAGAGTGCCCGAATGTCAGGTTCTGCCAATCGGACCCAATCATTCTGGGAACAGGCCTCTGGGAGAGAGCATCAGCATCTATGTGGTTCAGACCTGCTCGGTATTCGAGAGCATAGTCATATGTAGATAATGCAGAAAGCCACCTATGGCCAGTGGCATCCAACTTAGCTGAGGTCTGCACATAGGTCAAAAGGATTATTGTCAGTTTTACTAGTATTTTAGCCCCATACAAGTACTCATGGAATTGGTCAACAATAGCCCACTTCAAAGCTAGGAACTCTAACTTATGTACAGGATAGTTCTTTTCGGATGGGGTCAGGCTTCTACTGGCAAGGCCACTGGTCTCAGGCCATTCTCGTGCTCTTTTGTAACACAGCCCCCAACCCTTGCAAGCTAGCATCAGTGTGCAGGGACTAAGGTTTTCTTGGATCGGCATAGGCCAGCACTGGAGCATGGGTAAGTTGATATATGATCTCATGAAAAGCAGTCTCACAATCAGAGTCCAGCGGGCTACAATACTTCACTCTCGGATGAAAATACACTCTTTCAGTCTTGAGGCGTGACTTTGGTATTTTTGTGGGTTGGGGGATACCCTTGAGTAAGGTTAAGTAAAGGCGGATCACTCTTGAATAGTCCTTGATGAGCGCCGATAATAACCACAGAATCCCAGGAATCTTTGCAGTTCTTTTAGATTTTGGGCTGTGGCCAGGTGGTCAAGGCCTCAACTTTACTTGGGTGGGTCTCTATTCCTCGGTGGATACTATGTGTCCCACATACTTTACTGATGTTTGAAAGAATTGACACTTATCAATGGACAGTTTAAGGCCAAAGTCCTCCAGTCGGTCCAATACCTTAAATAATCTGCTCTCATGTTCCTCCAGTGAGCTGCCAAACACAATAACATCATCTAGGTATACCAGGCACTCTAGTAAGTTCATGTCCCCCACTGCGCGCTCCATCAATCGTTGAAAAGTGGCTGGGGCACACTAAATCCCTTGAGGCATCCTCATGAATTCATAGAAATAGCCGGACAGATAAAGGCCGTCTTCTCACGGTCCTCTGGGGCCATCGGGATCTGGTAGTACCCTGCGGAGATCCAGCACAGAGAACCACTTGCTCCCGGTTAGGCAGTCCAAAGCGCCCTGAATGCGGGCATTGTGTACTGATCAGGATAGTCCGCGGTTTAAGGTGCGATAATCCACACACATCCTTACTGTTCCATTCTTTTTCCTCACTACCACAATGGGGAAGCATAAGGGCTTCTGGATTCTTGTATTACACCAGCAGCTAACATCTCTTGCAGATGCCGTCTCACATCATCTATGTCAGCAGGTGCCAGGCGTCGAGACCTCTCACGAAATGGTCTTTCGTCATGCAGCGGATATTGTGCTCAGCTCCTTGCACGCATCCTACATCCCATTCCTTTAAAGAAAACACCTGGTCTCTCTGGGCAAGCTTCTCACTGATCCTCACTTTCCATTCAGCTGGCAGCGGAGTCGCCGAAATCAAACAAGTCAGGCGTTACTCTGTCATTCTTCCTTGAACTCTTGCTGCTGGGTAGCACTGCAGTGTCTGCACAATGCACATTAGCCAGGATGCAACCTCTGTTTACTCGAATGTCTCTTTCAGACACATTATGAACTTGGACCATTACCCTTCTGGCATAAGCATGGGCTCTAGCGGGCAAAATACTAGGCTTGACCAGCAGTCCCTCTGGCAATTTTCCATCGCCTGGTGCATCCAACATTAATATTTTATTCTTAACATCCTTTCTGATACGGACCTCTCCCTGTAAGGTACACTGGGCATTTGCGCCAGGATCAGAGACTCAGGATCCTTCTTCCTACAATTCCGACCGGTTCCTCTGGTTCTGTTTTTCAGCATCTCTCTGTGCCTCATAGGCCTTCTTAATTAAAGCAGGAACTCTTAAAGCTCTACTAGTCTTTGACCTCTGTTTTCATAACACAACTGTGCCAGCCTTCCGAACATATGAGCATTTGTTCCAATCAACAAGGACACCATCATACAGTCCAGTGGGGGACACACTAAGGCTAGGGTCTCTACTTGTTCGCCACCCAGCCACGGAGGTGGGGAAAGACAGCCAAATTCGGATATACCCGAATAGGGGTAGGCCTTCTCACTTAACCCCATACATGCAGTCCTTCTAATGGTTGTAAGGTACGTCTGACAAATGCTTCTGATACCAATCCTGGAACATAATTGTCACTTGGGAGCCACTGTCTAATACAGCTCTTGTAGACACTCCATTCACCTTTACAGTGGTCTCCATGGAGGGACCCACTATTCTGGACCAGTCTGGAGAGCCGGTGTGGGGGCCTGGGCAACTGACCTTGCCACAAAGGACGTGAATTAGCATTTTTGGTGCCCTCACTGGGATCATGTCGCACCTCTTAACCACTGATTTCTTCTCCGAAGCTCTCCTTGTAGCCTATATGCAACTTTGTCAGTGTCTTTTGGGGACTGGCATTCCCTTTCATGTGCCCATCTTCCCACAATTATAGCAAAACATACTTTCTGGAGTTTGAGCTGGCCAAGGCGCCACACTGGGAGCCAGGCGGGGTATTACTAACTGGAAACCTGGGTGCCATCTCTGTCTGCGGCGTGATAAGCATTTGGAGACATCTCGTCAGTTTCTCCACTTCCATGGTCAAGGAATTGAGTTTGGAGCTGTTATCAGCAGGAGATACATGGGTGAGTACCCCACCCCATAACAGATGCAGTCGGATATAGGTCAGGGCCCGTACTTGCAGGCTGGCCTTCATAAAGGACTGTTTTGAATTCCGGATCTCTCTCAACAGTTCGCCCCATTGTGGCATATCTTTTCCTTGTCAGAGCACTCATTGACTGTCAACCTCTGCCCTGAACTTCACTTGATGGGTCACCTCAGTCACTCGGTCGTAGCCACAGCTGTTGGTGCAGGTACCTCCAGGTCGCCTTTCTCAACTCCTCAATTTCTCTCATTAACTCATCATAGGAGGTGGGTATTCCAGTCGATTTGCCAGGCGTAACTGAAGCAACAGCAGTTCTGAGAAGGGGCAGACTTAAGGATTCTGTCCAGTCTGGTTCGGTCCAGTTCAATCGCTGGCAAACTACCCTTTCTGAGGCATTCTTGCAACAATTTTTCCAGCCGAGAGACATACACGGACAACAACTCCCTTGGTACTGTTGTACATTTCTTACTCTCCACCATAGGTCCTCATCAGAATCTGGGCTCCCATCACATTCTCCAAGGCCTCAAGATAGGCCTGTGCAGTCGCTTCAGGGTTACTGGCCCGTTTAGCACGGATGGTAGCAGGCAGGACCTCGGAGGCTCTCACTTACCCTCTTTCGCTTTTCGCCTTCCGAGCATTGCCATTCTAGCACTTGGGGCAACATAGTCTATCCAGGTCTCCCAGTCATCCTCCCTTGGTGGAGGGTGCCAGAGAAGATCCTCAACCTTCGGTAAGAGTCGTGACTAATGGCAGGTGCAGAAATAGGAGTCTGCATTGGTTCCAGCCACCATTACGGGCAGTGGAGCAGGAGAGGGTGTTGGGGAGGAACACCCTCAGGTGGCAAGAATAGTTTCTTCAAGTCCTCCACGGTTTCCCTCTCCCAGCAACCATTCAGCAAATTTCTCCTCAAAAGTTTCAGATAGTGGTGGGGCTGATTCCCCGGGTCTTACTGTCCTTAGTTATCACTCTCAAGCAGTGAGGGCTCCCTCTGGGGTAATGGTCTGTGGCACTTTGGAGCTATCTATGGGATCCTAAACTCTACTAGGGCCAGGAAAGTGTGGGTGAGCAGATTAGCATGCCGACCCACCACCACAGGTTTTGTAAACCTTCCACCTTGGAAACTACTCCTGCACAGTGTCCGTATTGATACCCAGGGGATGTCCAGGATAAGCATAGCATTTTGGGGTCGATCTCCTCCCCAGTACACCACTCCACCAGCGGTGCACAGCCACTTCTGTCGGGTACCCATTTTTCTTAACAGTGGTTCAGTAAATATGGCCACTAGAGGACACACAATCCCAGCGGTGAGCCTCCAAGATGTAACCCTAGATGGCGCTATCCCAGGGTCTACTACCCTGCCTGATTTGCCACTAACAGGTTGAGGGGCCTGGATCCAATGGCGGGTGCCTCCACCCAGAGGTCAGGGTTTGCAATAGTTAAACTAACTTGGTCACAGCCCTCTGGGACACTGCAACCCCTTTCTTCCCACTAGTGGCCCACACAATATATCAGAATTACCTTCACAGTATACACTTACCCCCAGGTCTGGTTCCGGCACTGGGACCTCCTGTGAGAAATGAGATACAGTGCAACAATCACAGTACAGTACTTTAACATAGACAAATACCTCAGGCAGTATAACTTTGCTGAAACAAGCAGCTCTGATTTATTTAGGGGATATAACAAGGACAGGGAAATCAGGTTAATTAGCTCATCACTCTAATAATCCACCTATGGCTCTGTGCACAGGCCTATCCCTATCAGTTACTGTCCCTGGGTACCCAAGCCCTAGTGGCTAGTCAAACCGTGGCAGCTGGTGAGGCCCTTTCACACAGAGAAAAGGAGAATTAAACAGTCAGCAGTACAGTAATTCCATTTGGATTTAATGTGGCAATTCAACAGGAGCGACCTAATTAGTACTCACGACTCCAAATAAGATAGGGTCCTTCAATGTCAGCAGGGCTCACTTGAGGTACACAAACCTCTTCACACATCCATATAAAGAAAGCACTATACCAGGCAGGCTGCATCTGTATCCCGATCGCAATTACTGCACAATACCCGAGAACACACAGCAGATTCAGTTCCTGACAGACCGATTGCAATTTTCAGCAATTCCTCCAGTCTTCTACAGGGTGAGCCTGGTTTCACTCTTCAGAGATCCTTTGATTCTTTTCACAGGACGGATTCAGTCCTAACAGGCTGTTACACAAGCTGCAGACCGGAACTCTGGGCCTTACACACGCTTTTTTGGACTAAAACTGCACACTGAAAAAGCACAGGGCTCCTTCCTTCTTCACTGCCAAAGCTCAACTGAACTCCAGCCGACAAAACCGGGCACTTCCTTTGAGTTCCTCCCAGTTCTTGACTGGATTGGCTGTCACTCACAATAGACTGCTGCTGTTGGTCCAAAAGGCACTGAAGTCTAAACTACATCTCCCAGAGTCACTGCCCATACAATCCTCTTGTGGCTGGCTCAGATTATGAGTCCAAGTTCTGATTCAGTCAAGGCACCATTTTAGAGCTAGCTTACCCCACACTGATTGGTCCAGTTCAGCAGTTCAAAACTAGAATGGGGAACCAGCAGACACAGTTCTGGCTGCAAAGAAAGCAGGTTAGACAAACTGCAATTTCACCACCACTCTAAATAATTTCTGGCAAACAGTTACATCTTTCAGATAGGTTCCTTTGCACTCCTAGTGACTGCAAAATGAAGTGAATTGGCAGCAGCTCGAGTGGTACTCAGAGAAGCACACAGTCCCCCCATACAAACTAATTATGTCTGCAAGCAGACAGCTCTTAAAGACAGTGCCAGAGGTTCTAAAAACACTCACTGATAAATGGCTTAAACGCCAAACACCATTCAGGCTTGGAGCATTCAAGCAAGCTCCTGGAAGTCTTTTGGGAACCCCATTTGCAGGGGGTTACACAAAGATTAGGACTATTCTACAGAATTAACCACCTGCTCACAAGGAGGCCAAGATTCAACTGGTTCAAGCTACCTTCCTATCTTTAATAGATTATGTGGACCTGCTCTGCAGCCACTGCACTGCCTCTGCACTGGCTAAGTTGGACACCCTCCACCACAGAGCTATCAGGTTCATTACTGGCCTTCCACTTTCCACACCACTGCTCCTTGTACTCATCGTTAGGCTGGACTTCCTTCACTATAGAAGGAACAAAACGCCGCCCTATGGGCCTTCAGGCGGTGACCAACAACTCCCTCTTATGTCTCAGATTGTATTCCCAGTGTGTTAGGCACCTCACGCTCTGAGAGCTATTCCTAATTGCCTTCAAGTTCCAAGGGTCAAACACGTTTCAGCAAAGCTGCTCTAAGCTTCTCTTTACCCACATTGTGGAACAGTTTAAAGGAACTTGAAGCTGAGCTGCCCTGTTAGCCTGAATATCTTCAAAGGCTCTCGATCGCTACATGAAAGCACCTTGCAAATGTTTTCCTCATCACTAGCCCACTAATTCCTCAACTCCCCTTTCCATCCTGGCCTTTCGCCATGTTTCTACCCCTGGCTCTCTCTCTTTCCTATTAACTCTTCCTGCTGCACCCACCCTTCCCTGTCTACTCCAGCCTGGCTAAAGTCCCACCCCATCCATAGTAGTGTCCCAATTATCTACCCCTCCTCCGTCATTATCATAATAAACAAGTATGCAACAGCCATACGTCACTTTCTGTGGTTTAGCCCAATTTCTCCCCAGTCATCGGTAATATATCCTCCTCTTCTTTACCTCTCTAACCTGCCACCCCATACATGGCCTCTTTCCCTTATATGTAGTTGCCAGCTGCCTCACTCAAAAGATCTCTGCTTATAACCTCTGTACGTCTATGGTTGATTGTACATCGATCTGCTGACTTCTTCAATTGTAAAATAATGCTGTTTTTTTAATTTATTTCAACCTTGTACTGTACTGTATATACTGTATATACTTTTTCTTCCTTGTATATTATTGCTTTTTGTATACTTGCTTCTGTACTGTACTTTGATGTATTCATGACCAGGTCCACCTTGCAAATGAGCCTTGCTCAATGGTGCCCATCTGGATAAATAAAGACTTTGATTGATTGATTGAAAAGGACTTCTAGTCTTAAATAACCAAGATGATGCGACACAGAGTGTAGTGGTCTGAGACAAAAACTCTACTGTATCCTGGGAGCTCTTGACAGCCCTGTTTAAAGGGCTGCTTCCTCAGACCATTCCTAGCTCCTATGCCTAAGAGCAACAACATCATCCTGTTCAAATTGCCCAAATTCAGCACCAGCTAGGAGGCAGCAATCAGCTATTCTCTAGCTATAGCATGGAATACCCTACAAAATCCCTAAAACTGTCCAATATTATTCCAATTGCATCCTTTAAACAGTGTTGTACAGTTTTCTTCACAGAGAAATGCAGTTGCTATCACTAGAGCTAGCTTTGTCATCTCACAATCTCCTCCCAAAAATTCACCATATATGGCATAATCTTTGTTCTTCAGTTCTCCTCCCAGGCAGACACCCCATCTTATGGCACCAGTAATACCCTTCCACCATCCTAGTATTACATTATGCTGTGTGTTTGCCATGGCCCCTACACTGGGATATGTATACACTGTATATACTGTAAATATCAGTTCAACTTTCCTATAACCCACTTTATCATGTGAATTTTACTGTACATCACTGTGTTTATAAATGTTTTTCCCCTGTATGTATAACTGTTTTATATAAGTGTATGATGTATCTGTTGTGTATCAATTGTTGAACCTTGACCTTATCAGGTCCATCTTGTAAATGAGCCCTGCTCAATGATGCTCGCCTGAATAAATAAAGATTTGATGATGATGATGATGATGAGAGAGAGAACAAAGGCTTAAACCCTGTTTTCTGTTGTGTATCAATTGTTGAACCTTGACCTTATCAGGTCCATCTTGTAAATGAGCCTTGCTCAATGATGCTCGCCTGAATAAATAAAGATTTGATGATGATGATGATGATGATGAAGAGAGAACAAAGGAAGCTTAAACCCTGTTTTCCTCATTCCAACACTGAGTCACAAGACTGGTACTGGATGTGTGCTACAAAGAAAGGCCAAATTCTGTGTGTACTGTCTGCTTTGTGCATAGACATCTAAGATCTTAGGGTAATAGAATTTTAGTTAGAGTTTTCTTATTTTGTGCTGTTGTGGTTAAACCAATCTATATGGAATTTCCTAGTGTATGTGTGTGTGTGTGTGTGTATTCACTAATATTTTAGCACTGTATATTTTGTACATTTTGTGTAACTATTCAATATCTTATATTTAATATATATGTGCCTGCAGAGTTTTAAGTACAGAATTTATTTTCTCAGCAATACCATGAGTCATATCCTAAAACAGCATTACCTTAAAAAGTATCCCTTGATGCATTTGTTTAACAGTTAAGCTTCAGAAGGCAGTCGTGCCAAGGGACTGGAGGAGAGCTGACATCGTGCCTCTACACAAGGGTGGGAGCATAGAGGAGGCTGGCAACTACAGACCGGTTAGCCTCACATCGGTTGTGGGGAAGCCGATGGAATCCTTGATTAAACAGGACCCTGTAGAGTATCTGGACAAGAACAGTCTTCAGAATGATAGGCAGCATGGGTTTGTAGCAGGTAGATCATGTCAGATGAATCTGATTTCATTCCTTGACCACATGACTAGGAATTGGACAGGGGCCATCCAGTAAATCTGCTCTACTTCGACTTCAGCAAGGATATGCCATTTAGTCATAACATTCAGCATGGTAATTCTGACAGTACAAGTGCCTGACAGTGACTGGTAGTGAAACTGTTCATAGTAGTTACTTGTTTGATTCTGTCACAACACCTTCCAGGATGTCCTAGTATGCGTTGTGAGCTTTTTGTGCTCACTGATCATGCTGTCACCAGCCAGGTCATAGCCCACTTGAAGCTGCTTCCTCAAAGTCCCACCACAGGCTCCTCACACACACACACACACACACACACGCACACACACACAGAACAGGGCCAAGTTCTTCTCTTGGACATAGGAATCTCCTAGTCACTCCAGCTACACTTTACCCCTGTTCTGTATCAGATGCAGTTTTACTTAAAATGGGTTTTGTAGCAGGTAGATCATGTCAGGCGAAATCATGACTCGGTACTGCATAATCACCTGCTGAAAAGGTTGAAGGACGTAGGCACCACAAAGTATCATTAAATGGGTAGGAAACTGGCATAAGGACAGAAAGCAGAGAGTGGTTGTCAAATGGGAGAGGTCAGATGAGGAGAGGTCACTAGTGGTGTACCTCAAGGCTCAGTCTTGGGTCCAGTCCTGTTTAATGTATTCATCAGCAACATTGGGGTAGGTATACAGGAAAGATTGCCCTTTGCAGATGATACTAAGCTAGGTGATAGGGTGGACAGCGAGGAAGCAGTTAAGAACCTTCAAAAGATCTGCAACGGTTGGAAAAATGATCTAGTGCTTGGCAACCAGTTCAATGCCAAGAAGTGCAAAGTGAAGCATCTAGACAGAAAGAACCTGAAGACTGCATATTGGCTTAATGGGGTCAGACTCAGTGTTTCACAGGAGGAAAGGGACCTAGGCATTATCATCTGTGATGCCTAAGCAGACCGCCAATGCAACACAGCTTACATCAAGGCCAGCAAAATGTTGGGATGTACAGTATCTGGAGAGGATTTGACAGCAGGAACAGGAGGTGATACTGCCACTCTATAGGTTCCTTGTGAGACCCCACCTGGAGTACTTTGTCTGGTTTTGGAATCCACACCTCAAGAAGGACAGAAATAGACTAGAGACTGTACAAAGAAGAGGCGATGAAAATGACACAGGGCATGCAGGGACTTTCATATGAGAGGCGTTTGGAAGTATTGTATATGTAGTCACTGGAAACTAGGGGAGAGGGGATGACATGATAGAAACCTTCAAATTCCTGAAAGGAATAAAAAGGTACCCTGCTCTGAATTGTTCAACAAGGCTTCCAACTCAAATACAAGAAGGCATGAATGAAAGCTGAGGAGAGGCAGCTTCAAAGGGATCTCAGGAAACACTAATTCTTGGAAAGGGTCATTGAGTCTTGGAATAGACTACCCACAGAGGTGGTGGGAGCAAAGACAGTGACAGCTTTCAAATTGGGCTGGGGTAAAGAGAATGCTCGAATAAAACCCAGGGAGCTAAGTCCTGGGATCTGAAAAGATTGCAGGAAACACTGGGCAGACTTGATGGACCCTTGGTCTCCTTCTGCTGTCAAATTTTCTCTGTTTCTATGCTTTTAAGTAAAACTGCATCTGATACAGAACGAGGGTAAAGTGTAGCTGGGTGACTAGGAGATTCCTATGTCCAAGAGAAGAACTTGGCCCTGTTCTGTGTGTGTGTGTGTGTGTGTGTGTGTGTGTGTGTGTGTGTGTGTGTGTGTAGGGCCTGTGGTGGGACTTGAAGGAAGCAGCTTCAAGTGGGCTATGACCTGGCTGGTGACAGCATGATCGAGTGAGCACAAAAGCTCACAACGCCTTTCTAGGACATCCTGGAAGGTGTTGTGACAGAATCAAACAAGTAACTACTATGAACAGTTTCACGACCAGTCACTGTCAGGCACTTGTACTGTCAGAATTACTGTGCTGAATGTTATGACTAAATGGCATAGTTTAATTCAAAGCAGTTAGGAAAAGAGTATGTCACCTCCAGATAAACAATGATTTATGCACAGATCTTAGAGATAGTTGCCACCATGCAGTGTGATGACACCCCCTCCCCCATGCTTGGATTATTATAGTTGTTTTAGAGTCCAGAGTCCAGTTTATATCTGGTAAGATAACTGAGTTATCTCAGTCAGTTTTAACCAAAAATACTTAGTTGGCTTCATGCTTAATGTTACTGAATAGGTCTCCTCCTGATGGCTGACAAAATGAATGTGGTTTAAGCTCCTGATGAGATGGGGTGTCCACAAAGCATGCCCATGAACTAGTCCACTATGTCACCGCTTTTGGGCAATAAGACTGCACTACAACGGCACTGCAGTTAAGCTTTATGCTGACTTGGATCACAAATTCTGTATGGCATGGTTGTCTTCTGTCAAATGTCTATTTCATCTTTACCTCAAGAAACAATAGTAAAACACCTCCTGATTAGGGCAGTTACAAGCTACAGACTTTCATTATTTTTATTTCTGATCTAGTTCTGAGCTACAAGAGGACAATTTTATTATTTGCCCACTGCATAAACTACTTTCCTTGACCACAGGTAGGAGACACAGGGAAAATGGCCAAATTAATACTAGAATTAAATAATAAAAACATAGCACATAACTGAAATAAGTAAATTCAGACATCTACAGTTTCATGATCAGTCATTGCCATGGTCAGGCACTTGTACTTTCAGTGTTACCATGATAAAATGTGTGAATAAATGAGATTGTTTTACTCAAAAGAGTTGAAGGTAGACTTTCCTCCTCAAATAACAGTGATTTAAGCACAGTTCTTAGAGTTCTTTTACCATGCAGTATGATCCCCATCCCAAAAGCTTGGATTATTATACCCTTTCAGACTCTGTAATCCATTTTATAACACGTGGGACTACTGTGGTTATCTCAGTCAGGTTTTTAACATAAATTATTCAACTGGCACGATTTTCTAGTTACTGAGTAGGCCACCTACTGATGGTAATGTATTTTGAAGCCCCTCAAAGAGACTGGGTTGTTCTTGAAAGCATCTCTCATGTACTAGTTTTCTCTGCCACCACTTTTGGCCAGCAAAACTGCACTGTGGGTGAAGCTTTTTGCTGCCGTGGGTCACACTTTCAGTTGGGTATGGCTGTCTTTTGTTGGGACAGCAGACCTGGCATGCATCACCGAGACCTGGTTGGATGATAATGCTGGCCCCATATTGGAGGCTGCTGTTCGGCGGGTTCTCGGTGATACCCTTCGAAGATCAGACTGCTGGGGCGGGGTGCAGCCATTTGTTTTAAGATGGAACTGGGCCTTGTAGGTGTCCCAGTTGAAATCAACTTATTTGAGTGTACCGTTGTTGCAGGTGTAGGCTGTAGGATGGTTCTCATCTACCTTCCAC
The DNA here is from genome assembly GCA_016271365.2 of Neoceratodus forsteri. Classification (NCBI taxonomy): domain Eukaryota; kingdom Metazoa; phylum Chordata; order Ceratodontiformes; family Ceratodontidae; genus Neoceratodus; species Neoceratodus forsteri. The sequence continues at coordinate 961,706,924 of CM057455.1, forward strand.
CTGGAGATGAAAGCGGTTGATACAGGAAGTAGCCGAACTTCATGGTCGACATGGCATTTGGGTTGCCCAGGTTGATGGTCTTGGGTGACTTTAACGCCTGGGTGGATGATGAACTCATTCGGTCAGGACTGCCTCCAGCTGATGACATCGCTGGGCTTTACTCAGGTTGTTGCCTCTGCAACTCATAAGTTTGGTCACTCACTTGACCTGGTTTTCCTCCTGGGGATTGAAACCTCCGATCTGGTGGTGGAACCAGTCGGACGGTCAGATCACCACACTATAAGGTTCAGTTTCCAGGCCCCTTATAGGCCTGCCCCTGTGGAGATGGTCAGATACCGCCTTTGCGGGACATGAGCCCTGATGGCCTACTGGTGGTATTAGACCTATTGGGATTTCAGGGCAAGTGAGAGCCCAGAAGAACCTAGTTCAGGCCTATAATAAGGCAGTTACTGAGGCTCTGGACTCTGTCATTTCGGTCCGTGTTCGCCCCTCTCTTTCTCCGCCTCGGTCTCCGTGGTTTGACGGGACTTTGAGGGAATTGTGATGAGTAGGATGAATGTTAGAGCTTTGCTGGTGAAATCCACCCTGGATGCTGACCACCTTAGATTGATAGAACATTATCAAATCTATTAATCAGCAATCACCGTAAGAAGACAGAGTTCCTGTCTGGGGGAGATTGCTGCCGCTCAGAACAGACCGGTTCAGCTCTTCGGACCGTGGACAGGTTGTGCAACCCAACCTGTCTACAGGTTCGAAGAGCCTCACAAATTGGAGTGAGATGAGCTTGCTCGCTTCTTTGCAGATAAGGTGGCCAGCATCAGGGCTGAGATCCTGCCGGCTCACTGTATGGGAGCTGATGATGGTCGGTGCCTGGTCACTCCTCCTCGGTTTGCCTGGAGCTCTGGCTGGAAATTGTGGATATCATGTGGATTGCACAGGGTATGCACCAGCGTGTGTAGTTTGGACCTGGGCCCAACTCCCTGATTATGGGGTGTTCTGACATCATTGGCCCTGTCCTCATGAAGATAGTTTGGTGTTCCCTAGAGTGGGTGAGTTATCCAGCTCCCTGAAGGAGGTGGTGGTGACACCACTCCTGAAGAAAGCTGCTCTAGACCCAAACTGCTTCACTAACTACAGACCTATCTGAAGCCTTCCCTTTGTAGGAAGGTGATTGAGAAAGTTGTTCGCTAACAGCTGGAGAACCACCTTACCATCCATGATATCTATGAACCTCTCTAGTCTGGTTTCGTAGAGGCATTATACTGAGACTGCTCTGGTTCAAGTGCTCAATGATCTCCTGATGGTGAGGATCAGAGAAGCCATTCCATCTTGGTACTTCTTGATCTCTCCTCAGCCTTTGACACCGTGGACCATGGGGTGCTTCTCAGGCGCCTGAGGGTCATCTGTGGCCTATCTGGAACAGTTCTCAGATGGTTCCAATCCTTCCTCACTGGCAGATCTCAGAGGGTGGTATCGAGATTTTTCCTCCTGCCCGTTCTTTCAGCCATGTGGGGTCTCTTGGGTCCATGTTGTCCCCATGTTGTTTTCCGGTGTATATGCTCCCTCGGGGACACAGTAAGATGGTATGGGCTGAGGTTTCACTGCTATGCTGATGATATCTGGCTCGATTTGTTTTGCACCTGACCAGGATAGTCGTGCTCAGTCTTAATAACTGCCTCTTGAAATCCATGACTGGATGAAATCCAGCTGGTTGAAATTGAACTCTGGAAAGACTGAGGTGTTGGTGGTGGATCCGGTCGCCAGACAGAGGGTTGGTGGCTGGACAACCTTCTGGACTGTCTCAGAGGTGTCCAGCTGCCTTCCTCTGAATGGGTGCAAAACCTGGGGTGGTCTTTGATGATGGGTTGACACTGCATTCTGAAGTGTCGGCAGTCATCAAGTCCTTGTTTTACCATCTCAGGAACATTGCAGGATTAAGCACCTTGTTCCATCCGGCAGCCTTCCAATGTTGATTCATGCCTTTGTGACCTCGGGCCTGGATTATTGCAACTCCATGTACTTAGGGCTACCAGGGGTTGATATCCGCTGCTTGCAGCTAGTGCAGAATGATGCGGTGTGGTTGTTGATGGGGACTCTCGTTGGTCACATCACACCGCGCTAGCGTGAATTGCACTGGCTGCCAATTCAGTGGCAGATCACCTTCATGGTCGGGCTCTGACCTTAAGGCCCTGCACGAACAGGGCCCGGGCTATCTGCTAGAGCTCCTGTTGCCTTACTGCCCGGATGACCACTCCACTCAGCTGGCGTGGGTTGTTAGAATTCCCAGGGTGCATCTTACAACATCAGGGGCACGTGCTTTTATGTATGTGGCCCCGACCCTGTGAATTCTCTCCTCATCAGATACGGTGCATGACTGTGGAGAGTTTCAAAGTGCTTTGAAGACCCATTTATGGCATCTTGCCAATCAGGATTAATAATATTCCGACAGTTATTTATTAACCTAACTTGTTGTAGGTGAACTCTATGTTTTTTACTGGATTTTATCTGTTTTTAAAACTGTACAGTGCCTTGGTTGTAGACTCTAAAATAAAGTTATTATTATTATTTTTGCCCTGCTTATACTGTCCTGCTTGTTCTCCGCTCCCTCCTTGCTTCCCTCTATGATTCCATTGTGCCTATCCCATGCATGCTTGAAGCCCACCACTGATTTCTCCCCACCATCTCTGCTGAAGATTGCTCCAAGCATCCACGCTCTTTCAGCGTAAGGGCACTTCTCATATAGAAGCATAGACTTTGGCGGCAGATAAGGACCACTTGGCCCACCAGTCTGCCCATTTCCTACCTACTGGATAAGCTGCAGACTCTTGTTAACCAACAGCCTACTTTCTCATATCTCTTGAATTTACCCACTTCCAGCTTCATTGCATGTCACCTTGTTTTCATGCATCTTTCCCTCTGAGGGATAGCCCCTCCTGTACCTTATTTACCCCTTGTGAGGGATTTGTAGGTCTCTGTTATATTCCCCTCTTCTCTCTCTTCCAGGGTGTTTATTAAGGTCCTTCATTCTTTTCTTGTAGGGATTCTAATGCAGCCCTGCCTCCACTCTATCTTTGTCATCCCTGAGGTGTGGTCTCCAGAACTGGACACAGTACTCCAGGTGGGGTATCACCAGTGATTTATACATTACAGGGGCAAACACCACCTGCCTCCCTTCTGCTGATGATGCACCTCTGTACACCCCAGCATGCTACTGGCCCCTACCCACTGTCTTATAGCACTGCCTCATCACCCTGCAGTCATCAGATGCCAGTTACTCTCAGGCCCCTTTGCTGCTTGGTGGCTGTCAATACCTCTTCTCCCATTTTGTACTACACCTCTGGGCCTCTGTGCCCTAAGTGCATGATTTTGCACTTTTCACACTGAAAACCAGATGCCAAGCCCCAGGCCGCTCCTCAGGTTTTCTTGGTTTCTGCACATCCCAGTTTCCATTCTTTTCAGATTTTGTGTGTTTTCTGTGTGGAGGCTGTCTGCCCTTCCAGTTCATCTGTAATTTTACTTAAACAGACATTAAATAGGACTGATCCTAGTGATGAGCCCTGTGTCCCACTGGTCACCTTCCTTCCCTGGAGTGAACTCTGCTTGCCATCACCTTGGACCCACCCTTAAGCACTCTTGTTTGCTTAAGAGCCTCCTATTTCGAATGGTGAGGAAGGCCTTACTGATGTCTGGGTGGCCACGTCCGCCTCCACTCTGATCTATTTCCTCGTCACCCAGTCAAGAAATTCTATCAGATTTGTCTGACATGATCTCCCACCTCCCATGAATCTGTGTTGCCTTGGGTCTTGTAACCAATAGATTCAAGATACGCCACAATTCTTTCCTTTAGCGGTAACTCCATTGGCTTCCCACTACTAATGTTAGGCTAACTGGTGCCAGCTTCTTCCCTGCTACCGCTTTTGTGGGATGGGAACTGTATCAGTCCTCCTCTAGTCCTCTGGAGCCACTCCTGTTTCCAGTGGGCTCTTGAATGGGACTGTCGGAGGTGCAGTCAGTGCCTCCCTGGGCTCCCTCAGTGCCCTTGGGTGTACCCATCTGGCCCCATAGCTTTGTCCAATTTCAGATTTGCTAGTCCCTTCAGGACTTTCTTTCTAGGGCCACTTTTGTCTGCCCCCACACAGGGCCTCTGTTGCTTTTATGTGGCCCATCACCTTCCCCTTCTTCTGTGAAGACTGAGCAAAGGTATTTGTTCAAGGTGCCTACTTTTCCTGCTTCTCCTCTGCACAGATCCCACCTGCCCTTCTTGGCCTCACAATCCCTCCCAGGATAAGGAAAAGTCTGACTATTTAAAAAAAACACATGAAACAATACACCGTGGATATTAAACAGGCTTTACACATGCCCAAAATTACAATTATATTAAGGATGTAAATAACAGGGTTTATGCCCCTTGGGCTTTTACAAGCGTACGAGCATATGAACACACAAAATGCCAGCAGATACAGGCTATTGGTCTATCTAGTCTGCTCAAGTGTGAGCACTTCAGTCTTTCAGACCGCAGCGGCTCCCTGCCTCCTCCCTCCAATGATTTTGCCCATGCATCCTTCACCCTACCCCTGCCCCTCCCACAGTTTGAACCCTTCCTCTTTGAAGCTGCCCACTGTCCACAGTGATATCACTTCCTATGCAACACGCCCACCCTGCCACCACCCTTTCGTGAAATAGTATCTACTCATTTTCTCCTAAATCTGCCTCCTTCCAACTTCAGACTGTGTCCCTGGTTTCCCTTCCACCTTTTAATCTGAAAATACTTCCAGTACTTACTCTGTTCATATCCTTCAGGTCTCAATCAAATCCCTCTCTCCCTCCTATCCTCCAGGGAATACATATTGAGCTCTCTCAATCTCACTCATAAGGTTTATCTCCCAATCCCATGATCATTTTATTGCCTGGCGTTGTACCCTCTCCAATAGCCTGATGTCCTTTTTCAAGTGGGGGCCATACTGCACGCAGTACTCCAAGTCATGGCCTCATCAGGGACCTGTACAGGGCAGGATGACTTCCCTCTCCAGGTAATTCCCTTGCAGTGCACCCCAGCATTCTGTTGGCCTTTTGCCGCTGGCTTCCTGCACTGGGCTGAGTGGTTCATTTCCCTGTCACTAGTACACCCAGATCCTTCTCCTCCTCTGACTTGGATAACTGCAGTCCCCAACCAGTAACTGTTTTCGGGTTCCTGGCTCCCAGTGCATGACTTTACACTTTTGGCATTGAATCCAAGTTGCCATGTGTTAGACCATTTCTCCAGTTTTGCCAAATCCTCCTGGAGTACTGTACTGCCTTCCCTCCATTAACCTTTGCACAGATCTTGGTGTCATCAGCGAAGAGACTGATCTTACTCTATATCCCTTCTGTGATCCTGACAATGAAAGCGTTAAACAGCACTGGCTCCAGCACCGGCCCTGTGGAACCCCACTTGTTACAGCTCTGGGCTCAGATGCTTCACTCCCCCCACTGTACCTTCTACTGTCTATCCTGTAACCAGCTCCTGATCCATCAACCATTTTGCTCCCCACTCCCAGGTTGCTCAGTTTGCTGCTAGCCTATCATACGGCACAGAATCAAAGGCCTTGCTGAAGTCCAGGTATAGGATGTCACCACAAGACCCTTGTCCAGTGCCCACATCACCCAATCGAAAAAGTCCACCAGGTTTGTCTGGCAGGATCTGCCAGAGACAAACCTGTACATCTACCATCCTGGAGATCATTATCCTCCTGAAATTTTACCAACCTTTACTTGAGGATAGTCTCCATTAGCTTTCCTACAATTGTGGTTAGGCTGACTAGTCTGTAGTTCCCTGGTTCATCCTGGGTCCTCTTATGGAGGGGCACCATGTGCCACCCTACAATTCTTGGTATGTATCCGTTTCCAGAGAGGTGTTGAACTGGTCTGCCAACGGCCAGCCAGGACTACTGCCAACTCTCTCAGTACTCTAGGATGAATTCCATCCGGCCCAGGTACCTTATCAACCCTCAGGGACTTAAAGCCCTCAACACCCTATCCTCAGTGATCTCCTCCTCCACTACACCCACCTAGGCCTTCCCCTTAGGTATGGCCCATCCCTCTCTTTGGTGAATACTGAACGAAGTACTTCTCCCTGCTCTGCCCACATTATGCCATTCCTGAGCCTAAAACAATCTGATCCTTACTCTTGCTCTTCTCCCTGTATATACCTGAAGAAATCCTTCAAACAACATGAAGTCTTGCTATATTATGACAGTAGCAGTTTGTCCCACCACTAGAACTGCTCCGGAGGTGAAATGGTTAATACCATTCCAAAATAGAACTTTGAGCATGAGCTCTAAGAAGCAACTCTATCTGTGTAATTTCAAGCCTGAACTGTCAGATTCTTTACTCCGCCTCAGTGAACAGTCGCTCCGAGATTTCTCCTACTGCTCGGTTCATTTCTCGGTTTTAAACAGTGTTTTCTCGGTTCGATTCAACCGAGAATAGTTTTATTTAACCCAGAACCGTTCGGTTCAAGCTCTGTCTGTGGAAATCGTAAGTAAACTAAAGGTTTTGTCTGTGTGGAACTTGTAAGTTTATCGGTTCGGTTTTGAACCGATCAGCTGGGTTTAAAACTTATTAACTTTAAAGTTTAACATTTTAGAGTCGCGGTTCCGGTTCTTATCGGTTCTAAAAACGGATTTTATTACGTTTTTCCAATACCTGTGACACGGTTAGGAACCGATAAGGGTGTCTTGCCTGGTACGCCATTTAAAGGCAAGTTTTTCTGGTTAGGCTGGCATTATGTCTGAGAAACCAAAAGAAAACTGGGCCCACTGGGTTTCAACACTGTGATGTCTGTGGGAAGTCTTTGCCAAGGCTGACCCACACACCACATGTGTCTATTGTCTGGGGTTTGACCACCTCCAGTCAGACTGCCAGATATGTAAAATTTCCCTGCAGCCACCCTGGAAAGAGATTGGGCAGGCTCAGGGAACAAGAGCCAAAAAGTCCGCTGACCCGGATGGCCAGCCCGGTTCGGTGCCAACCGAACCGGAGAATACTCCTCTGACCAGGCGAGACTTCCTCGGGCAAAGAAAGCTGGTTCTGAGGAACCAATTCCAGTAAAGAAAACAAGAAAGTCAGCAGGTTTGGGTCAAAACCCTTCTCCAACTGCTGCAGAGATAGCAAAAAGCCATACAAATTGTCCAGTCACTGTCTCGGGTTCGTCCGACCGCCACTATCTGGCAAAGGTCGGTTCGTCTGGTTCAGTGGTTCAGGAATATGATGTTGAGAATTTTATGAACCAGAGGAGGGAGGATGATTATGAACAGTATGAATGTGGCTGGGAAGGTCTGGGTGTGCCCATTGAACCGGACATTTCCCCAGACAGACCTCTAGAATCTCCCCTATGCTATCTGAGTCCCCATCTCATTTTATGTTTTACAAAAGTTGCTGAAACCCTCCAGCTTCCCTTGGAAGAAGCTGTGGATGAGCAAGAGGAGCCTGATTTTGTAGAAATGATGGATATTCCAGAGTCTAGGAGATTGTCTATTCCTTTGCATGTCTTTTAGGAAGCAAACAATAAAAATTTTAAAAGCTAAAGCTCCTAATTCTGTGCCTCCTGTAGATAAAAGATGGACAGAAGGTACACATTGTCAGGTCCTGATACAGAATTCCTTTCTCAGCAATGCAGTCATGTTGGGGTAGTTCAGGCTGCAGCCTGTGATAAGCTAATATCCCCTGGCTTCATCCTCCTGACAAGGATTCCAGGAAGATTGATGCCATGGCGAAAAACAGTATATGGCAGCCTCTGGGACTCAGGCAAGCAAATTATATGGCTTATGTAGCTAGGTATCAGAAATCTAGATGGGATACTGTTATGGAATTAGCCAAGCAAGCCCATAGCCAGCTGGCCAGCGAACTAGAACAGGTGGCTGCTAATGGCATTGAGGCTTCTAAGGTACAGTTTCATGCTGCTGTGGATGTAATGATGTTTCCTCTGGGGTCATGGCCACATCTGTAGCTTTTCGTAGGTTGGCCTGGCTCAGGTGTACTAGTCTGTCACAGGATACCCAGACTAAGGCTATGGATTTTCCTGTGGTGGGAAATTCTCTGTTTGGGAGCAGACAGAGAATTACATGAAAAGATGGATGAATATAGGACTACTTACAAAGAGTGCCCAAGCTAAGGAGAGCGGCAGTACTCCTCAGAGGCATACCCCCAGGGGTAGGGGTAGCCTTTCACAGGCCTTTTACCAGACTCAGGCCTCTGCCTATGCTCAGAGGGGCTTCTTCAGAGGCAGAGGCAGACGAGGGTGGGCAGGCCTGCCCCACCCTCAGCCTAAAGCTCCTGCTAAGCAGGCACCGTGATGGGGTGCCCAGGCCGATTCTCCTTTACCGGCAGGCTGGCTTACTTCAGTCAGAACTGGGCTTCTTAACCTCAGACAAGTGGGTTCTGGAGTAGTAAGCCAGGGTCTGGTTCTCACTTCAAAAAGTTTCCCAAGTAGAACCAGACTTTTCTACTGCAAGTGCTTCAGAGACCCTTGCTCTGGAAGCAGAGGTCTCAACCCTGTTGGCTCTCAGAGCAGTGAAAGGGTTCCTCCCTGCACCAGAGGCGGGGTCTGTATTCAGATACTTCCTTAACCCAAAAAGACAGGAGAATGGTGGCCCATATTAGACCTCAGATATCTGAACAAGCATCTTTTGAAACCAAAGTTCAAAATGGTAACTCTGGCAATGATTTTACCCTCCTAAGGCCAGGGGACTGGTTAGCTCCCTGGACCTCAGGGATGCCTATTTCCACGTCCTAATCAGAAGCTCCCATCGAAGTACCTCAGATTCGAACTACCCTCAGGTCATTACCAGTTCAGAGCAATGCCCTTCGGCCTTACCTCTGCCCCAAGGGTATTCACAAAGTGTCTAGCAGTGGCAGTGGCTCACTTAAGGAGGCAAAGGATTGCTGTTTTCCCTATCTAGACGATTGGCTCATTGTAGGCCAGTCCCCAGAACAGGTAAAATCTCACCTGCAAGTTACCCAGCAGCTTCTCACCTCCTGGGCTTTCTGCAAATCTACCAAAGTCGGTTCTGGAACCAGTCCAGGTACTCACCTTTATGGGGCAGAGTTGGACACAAAGCTAGCAGAGCTTTTCTTCCCTTAGAAAGGTGACGAATTTAGTGACTCTGGCCTCCTCCTTCACCCTGCAGGTCTCTCGACCAGCAAGACACTTTCTGCAGCTCCTGGGACACATGGCTGCATCCACAGCTGTTGTGCAGGAGCAAGATTTCAGATGAGAGACATTCAGTTTCACTTGAGAACCTATTGGTCTCAGAGAAGAGACCCCCTTTCCAAGTTGGTCCCAGTGACTCGAACCTTGATCCAGGCCCTCCAGTGGTGGCAGGATCAGAGCAATTTAAGATTGGGGTCCCTTCATTCCCCTGCTCACAATTTGACTCTCACTACAGATGCTTCCTTCTGGGTTGGGGAGCCCACATGGGCAACCTTTCCACTCAGGGAGTGTGGTCCCCAGGAATCTCTGCTCCACATCAATTTGCTGGAACTCAGAGCTGTCTTTTAGCTCTTCAAGCATTTTCTGCATCTGTCCACAACAAGGTGATACAAGTCAGAACAGACAACACCACAACAATGTGGTACATCAACAAACAGGGGCACTCGGTCTTGGCCTTGTGCACCGAGGCAATGAAGTTGTGGTCTCTGGCCTATTGCCTGAACACTTCCCTCATAGCAGTTCATCTTCCAGGGAAGGACAATGTCCTAGCGGATGCTCTCAGCAGGATTTCCCAGGGCCATCACGAGATGGTCCCTGGATCCTCAAGTGCTGGGGATAGTCTTTACCAGATGGGGCACCCCTCAGATAGATCTTTTGCAGCCCCAGACAATCACAAACTTCCTCTGTTCTGTTGCAGGCCTCCAGTGTTGGGCTCAGTCCCCTGGATGCCCTTCTCCTGGATTGGGAGGGAAGTTTCTTTATGCTTCCCTCCTTCCCTCTCCTATTCAAAGTATTAGTCAAAATCAGATCTCAGCCTTGCAGGGTGATTCTGATTGCCCAGATAGGCCAGGCAGCCCTGGTACCCTCCTTCTGTCACTGACAATCCATCTTCCCTTTGCCTCCCAGGATTCACAACCTGTTAACTTGTGCCCAGGAAGGTTTTGGTATCTGGACCTCAAATCCCTCAACCTCAAGGCCTGGCTCTTGAGGAGTTAGAGTTGCTGATTTACACCTCTCTCAAGGTGTTCTTGAAATCCTAAAGGCTTCCAGAAAGCCTTCCACTAGAACTACTTATAGTTCTAAATGGAAAAGGTTTTCCATTTGGTGTGCTAGGAAAAATATTTCCCAGAATCTGCTGATTTGCCCATTGTATAAGATTACATGGTCCATCTTAATTCCTTGGGTCTCAGACCAGCTACCCTGAGAGTTCATTTGGCAGCTGTATCTGCTTTTGTGTCAGCAGGAAAGTCATCCCTCTTTCCACTCACCCTGTGTTTTCCAAGTTTTTAAGGGATTACTCCATACTAATCCACCCTTTGAGACGGCCCCTGCCTGGGCTTAATGTTTGTATTGCCCAGTTAATGCAACCCACTTTTGAACCTCTGTTTTCTGCAGAGCTTAGTATCTAACTTGGAAAACTGTTTTTCTGGTGGCTATCACTTCTGCTAGGCGCATAAGTGAGTTGCAAGCCTTGTCAGTGGAAACTGACTTTATTTCTTTCCACAGGGATAAGGTAGTCCTTAGGACTAATAGGAAGTTTTACCTAAGGTGGTTTCAGATTTCCATCTTAACCAATCTATCTCCCTTCCAGTATTTTCACTGATCACTCCTCTTCTGGTGAGAGGAGGTTGCACAACCTGGATGTTAGAGAGCTCTTAGTTACTATATAGAGCATACCAAAGGTCATAGGTTTGAATCCTCCAACTTTTCCTTACCTATGGTGAAGTTGGGAAAGGCAAACCTGCCACTAAGAGATCAATTGCCAGGTGGATTGTCTCTTGTATCCAATTTTGTTATCAGAAATTGGGCAGAGATCCCCTTCTGGCTTGAGGGCTCATTCTGGGAGTGCAGCTGCATCTCTAGCTGCTGCCAGAGACATCCTATATTAGAGATATGCCAGGCTGCTACTTGGAAAAGCGGTACACACTTACCAAGCATTACTCCCCGGATGTCCAGGCCAGGAGAGATGCTCAGCTGTTCTTCAGAGCCTATTCCTAAGTAGGTTCTGCCCCTCCTCCATGGAGGTATTGCTGTGTAGTCTGCTACTGTCATAATATAGCAAGACTTCATGTTGTTTGAAGAAAAATTACTCACCTTAGTAATGTTGTTTCTTCTAATGGAGTCTTGCTATATTATGACCTCCCCAGCCTGCCCTCTTAGAACTTCTACTTGGGTGGGGTGCGGGCAACTTAGTTGGGCACTATTTTATGCCCTTTTAGCGTTTCTCCTTTTGGGAGTTTGGGGTGTGTGTGTTTTATTATACTGTTGTTTTATTCTCATGTTATTAGAATTGTGTTAGTAGTTCTGGTCCCCTGACTTGAGTCTTGGGTGTTGGGACCAGCAATGGTTGTTAATATTTAGGTAGCCATTTGGCTAGTGTGAGTTACAGCTTCCACACTGACCTTAGTGAGTTTTTGCTCATAAAGATCTGACAGTTCAGGTTTGAAATTACACAGATAGAGCTGCTTCTTAGAGCTCGTGCTCAAAGTTCTATTTTGGAATGGTATTAACCATTTCACCTCCGAAGCAGTCTAGTGGTGGGACAAACTGCTACTGTCATAATATAGCAAGACTCCATTAGAAGAAACAACATTACTAAGGTGAGTAATTTTTTCTTTTCACCTTCTTTGATCCCTGGGCCAGCCTCAAATCTCTCGATGCCTGGCTGCCCTTATACTGTTCTACTCACTTCCTGATTTCTCAAGTATTCCCCATCCTCTTCCTTGTTGGATCTTTTGTAGGTTCTAAATGCAACTGTCTTTTCCTTCACCCTCACACCTACCTCCTTGTTCATCCAGCTCGGCTTCTTGGTCCTGGATTTCTTGCTCTGGCTCTTGATACATGTGCTAGTGGCCTCACCCATTTTGCTCAGACGTCCATGTTCGGGCAGATGCTAGCTATGTGCCCTTCCAGTATACTACCAGTCCTGCCAAAATATGCCCTTTTGAAATCCAGGACCTTAGTCCTTGTAGTGACTACCTCCTTACCTAGATTGATTGAGAACCATACTGTGCTGTGGACGCTTCCCACCAGGGGTTCCTCCACCCCAACATCCCTGACTTGCTCCCCATCCTCCAGCACCAAGTCCAGAATGTTCCTTCCCTATTTGGCTCTATTATCTTCTGTGTCAGGAAGCTGTCCTGGAAGGCTTCCAGGAGGATCTGCTCCCTGGCACATGAGAAGCTGGGATGCTCCAGTCCACCCTGGTAGATGAAGAGTCTCCCACCACCACAGTGCTCCCTTTGCTGCTAAGCCTCTTTAACTGCTCCTCTAGCTCCCTATCAATCTCCTCATTCTGTGTCAGAGGCCTATAAACTACCCCCAGTCTAACCTTGCTACCCTGGTTGTAAAGTTGCACCCGATGGCCTCCGCTCTGCTTTCCTCCCCCTCCTCCCTATTACACCTTATCCTTCCCTAACGTGATGGCCATTCCCACCCCTTTCCCTTTTCCCTATTTCTCCAGTGTAGCTTGAAACTTGGGATGGCTAGGTCCCAGTCATGGTATTAGGTTGCCCATGTCTTGGTGATGGTGGCTATGTCCACCTCCCTTCCCATCAATGCCTGCAACTCTGCCATCTTGTTCAGGGCTCCGAGCATTCAATGATACCATTTGGTCTACTGCCTCTATGCCCTTGCCCTCCCGCCATTTCCCCTCCTATTTGAATCTGTCTCCTGTCTTGCAGTGGGGTGCAGTTTCCCTCCCTGCCTCTTCCTGCTCCTCCGGGCTTGCCAAAATGAAGAATTTGTTCCTATTGTCATTCTCCCTTCTATGAGCTACTACAGCCACCCCTATCTGTGACTTATACCCCTGCCCTGCCCTGTTATCTTCCCCTGGTGCTTGACCACCCTCCAGTCGCTGGTGCCTGCCCCCAGCTGCTCCTGATTGACTGTCCTCTTGTTCACCCACCTTGTCTATCCTTTCTTTGCCTGCTGCAACCTCAGGTGACTGCTCTTCAGGTCCCCTTTTCCTTGGTGTTCCACCACCCCTCCAGCCCCATCTACCCAGCTCCTTTCTCAGCCTCCAAGCTCCTCCCTAACTACCACCTGTCCCTCTTGACTGCCCACAAACACCCTTCCTCCCATGCCTGCTTTCTGGCCCCTCCCTAGGACCCCCATCCTCCCTGGGCACCCTGCCATAGATATATTTCTGTGCTGTACCTGGCTGGCTCTCCTGTGTCCTACTCTCCCTCCCCAGCATGGCCTGCTGCCTGCAGCCCTCTGCTCATGCCCTGCAGATGCTACTTGAGGCAGCTACACTCCTGCATCACTTGGCACTCATGCATCGGGTCACTCTGAGGGTCACCATGGCCCTTTAGAAAATATAAAGGGACTCCAGCCGTCTGATAGGCCCCTCCAAGTCACGTGGTGCACCGGCTTTCCCCATCCAGTCCCTCCTCTGATGCCTACCTGTGAAGTCAAACATGATATACTAGACCTTAAAAAAAAAAACATTTTTTTTTTTATATTCAAAAGTCTGTTGCAACAGCACTCTTTCTGTTAATCTTCTTCTCTCACTATATAGGCTGGCCACCTATATAGTTATTCTATCACCTACTTATTTCTCAAAGCAGGTCTGGTATTCAGGGTTGCCCCCTAAGAGTGCTGCTCCAAACTAAAAACAATCCATAATGGAAGATGTTAATTTTCCACGTTAGAAGATAAACTGAGATATGATGAAATGCATTGTGAGACATTGCCAGTCCATTTAAAATAACCGCCCTTGAAGGTTTTAAGAACCAACTTAATAGCTTCCGAGTTGGCTCTACTAAAAAGCCTGCTCTGTTCGCGTTTAGCCCTAGGTAAGCCTCGTGATTGTTCTGAAGGAAAAAATGTACCACAGTCCACAAACCTGCCTCTTTTCTCCCTTTATGCACTGTTCTGGGGTAAAACTCCATTTCGTCTGTGCACAGATCGCGTTGCGATATTAATTCCTTCTGAATGTCACAGTCGGCGTGGAATTATTTTAAAGCGTATTGGGTGCTCGAGAACTCATTTCTTGCAGGTTTCTGCCTAGTTTTACTTCTGCAGTCCTCCGAATCAAATAGGAGCCCTTTTAATGTAAACTGAGGCACAAGTAAAAACTGAAGGAAACTGTACCTTGCTTTCCATGGGGAAACAGACCTCTTCTCATCTATTCCTTCTAAGAGCCGGCCGCCCTATTCTGCCCTTTTATAATATTAATAGTGGGGTGGAGTCTTCTATTACTGAGTATGAAATTTAAAACTTGGAATCCATGAAATAATTATCTAGTGCCAATCCATAGAGGTTTTTACAAGGATTTAAAGAAGTACTGCATGATTTGTTCTGAAAATAATAAAGAATAAAAGATATAATTTTAAATTCATGTAGAGGTGGAGCTAGCTGACCACCTGATCATCTATCTGTATATATTCCAAGTGCCTAAACTAAATGGTCAGATAGCTTGGGAGGTTCAGTCCTGTGCTGACCTCAAGGAAAGTAGCGCTAGCTGATTCTAGTGCTTCTGAAATTCAGTCCTCTTCGGTGTGGATGTATTTTTTTGTTTGATTTCTTTGGAAAGTTCGACTTGTAATTCATTTTCTAATAAATTTATTTTGGATTTTTGGTAAACTGAGTCGTTTGGACCTCCTTTCAATCCCACACTCACACTGATGTCAGAAGTGGGATACTTCAGAGGATACTGCTATAAGTGTCCCAGGAGGCTGGAATGAATGTCCCAGGAGGAGTACATTGGGGTGTTGACCAGAACCATGGCGGAGAAGACAGGGATACCTCTTCAGTCCGGACTACCTGATGTAAGACGAAAACTGGTGAAACCTAAAGAAGATGTGGATGTTTCAGAGGAGGAACAAGAGGAATTGGAAAAGGAACCCCTACAGGTGATCCACAAGAACTTCTACAGTGGTTATGCATGCAACAGATAGCGATGGAAAAACAGAGATAGAGAAATAAGAAGGTATGAGGCAAGATGGGCTGATACCATAAAGGCTATTCAGGCACTTGGTGTCAGTGAGCCCCTCCATTACCCACAGGTGACACTCTAAAGATATAAAAATGACTAAGCTAAGTGATTCAGATGATATAGAGACTTATCTTACTACCTTTGAACATAGCCAGAGCCTGTCAGTGGTCTAGAGACCAGTGGGTAATTTGTCTTGCTCCTTATCTCACAGGAAAGCCCAATTGGCCTATGGCAGAGTAGAAGGGGCTATGGTGACAATTATGATGTGGTTAAAGAAGCAATTTTAAAAGATATGACATCTGTCTAGAGACATATAGACAGAGATTTGAGCCCTAAAATTCCAACCCTCAGATACTCCTCAAGAAGTATTCACTGACTCAACGACTTAGGCTGTAAATGGCTACAACCTACCCTGAACACCAAGGAACAAATGTTGGAAGCAGTGGTGTTAGAACAATTTATACGGATTTTGCCTCAGATGTCCAGATATGGGTAAGGAAACACCGTCCGGAGACAGCTAAGAAGGCAGTCCAGCTAGCAGAGGATTATCTAACTGCCGACCTATTAGACCTAAAGTCATTCAGGAACTGGTGCACCACATTCTCCTACGGTAAGAACTGCTACCCCAATGACTGCACCTTTATCAAGTGGGCTAAATAAAACTGTGGAACCTATAAATCCCCCCAATGAACTGATATGTCATTTTTGCCAAGAAGGGGACATATCGCAAGATTCTGTCCAAAAAAAGTTGCTTCCACTCACCTAGCCCTAGCTAATTGGGGACAGTATTTTATTCCCGTAACAGTAAATGGTAAAGAGATGGTGGGGCTCTTAGACTCTGGTAGCCGACAGACTTTAGTGAATGCCTCTATGATATCTAAAATACCTAGCATATCTCGAACTGAAGTAATTTGTATCCATGGAGATACACATGCATACCCAGTACAGCAAGCAAAAATACAGGTACAGTCAACTACTCGAACCATGGAGGTTGGAGTGGTTCCACAACTTCGGTGTCAATTATATTGGGGCAGGATCATCCAGATTTTCACCAATTATTGGACAATGCCAATAAGATTAGTGCTATAACTACCAGAGCACAGGAGAAAAAGAACCTTGATCTTCAATATTCCTTCCCTTTTGAGGACAGTTTGTTTGAACTTCCGGGAAGACAAGGAAGACAAGAAAACAAAAGAAACAAGACAAACAGGTGTGGCAGCATCTGCATAAGGACTTTACAGACACTGGGGACTTTAAAATATTGAGTTAAAAAACTTTTAAGGAAATTCAAATGCAAGATGAGTCATTGAAACCCTATTATTTACAAGTAGGGAATGTACAAAATGCTGAGCAGAAATTTGTGATTGAGAATGGCCTACTATATAGGAAATGTATGAATTCAAATACTGAGAAACTGTACTACAATTATTGGTACCTACCATATATAGGGAACACTTGTTGGCGCTTGCTCATGACATACCCATGGCTGGCCATCAGGGAAAGGAAAGAACTTTAAAAAGTTATTATACCGATTCTTTTGGCCTAGTATTCACGATCAAGTAACTGAATATTGTAAGTCATGTGTACAATGCCAAAAGGTATGTCGGTACTTGGAAAGGATAAGGTACCCCTACAGCCTTTGCCTCTTGTAGAAACCCCATTCACTCGTATCGCAATGGATGTAGTGGGCCTTGCCAAAAAGTGCCAAAGGAAATCGTTTATCTTAGTTATCTGTGATTATTTCTCAAAATACCCTGAGGCTATTCCTATCGGACGGTTACAGCAGAGAAGGTCGCAGAAGAATTAGTAAAAGTGTTTTCAAGGATGGGTATTCCAAAAGAAATAATCACAGACAGAGGTAGCAATTTTGTTCACAACTTTTGCAGCGCCTGTATCACGCTTTAGGGTCCACTCTATATTTACATCCCTTACCATCCCAATCTGATGGGTTAGTAGAACCTCAATAAAACTCTCAAACAAATGTTGAAAAATTTGTTCGGACGAAGGTAAACATTAGGATAAATATCTCCCATATTTAATGTTGCCTATCGCGAAGTTCCTCAAGCTTCTGACGGATTTTCTCCCTTTGAGCTACTTTTTGGTAAGAATCCACGGGAGTATTAGACATCATTAGAGAAAATTGGGAAGGGTCTAGAGCAGATGTAATCCCATTTCTACTTTGGAGTATGTTTCGACTTTAAGACAAAGATTGAGGAAATATGCTAAAGTGGCCCGTCAGATTAATGAAAACATCAATTAACCCAAAAGCAAAATTATGATAAGGGGTAGGGACCAAAACATTTCAACCAGGTGACAGAGTTTATTATTATTACCCTGTTCAGAAAATAAGTTACTATTGAGTGGCAAGGACCCTATAGTGTTCATAGACAGGTAGGCCCCGTGAATTACGTAAATTATATGCCCTGAAAAAGAAGACAGTTGAAAATCTATCATGCAAATTTATTAAAACTCTGGCATGAACGAAATTCCCTAGTTTCTTTGTGTATCCTGAAATCAGTGAAAGTGAAATGGATCTTGCCTATAAACGCTTAGAAAATCAAGATGATAACAAGGAAATAGTTATCAATGACAATATCAATGACAATTTGGACCTTATACAGAAACAAGACATAAAAAAATTTATATATTCTTTTCAAAATACATTTACAACCAACCGGGGATAGTAGATGAGATAGAACATCATATAGAAGTCACGGATGCCAAACCTATTAGACATAAACCCTATAGGATCCCGAAAGTTTAAGGAAGAAGTGAATAGGAGTTGTTGAAAATGCAACAAATGGGGTTATCAAGCCATCTAAAAGCCCTGGAATTTTCTTATGGTGGTAGTACAGAAAAAGGAAGGTGGAGTAAGGGTCTGTTTGGATTTCTGTAAACTGAATAGTATTACTAGATTTGATGGGTACCCATGCCCAGGATTGATGACATTATAGATCGACTAGGTAATGCCCAATATATTAGTACGCTAGATCTTTCCAAAGGTTATTGGCAAATACCCTTGATGCTGAATCCCAAGAAAAGACAGCATTCAGTACTCCAATTGGGTTATTCCAATTTACTAAAATGCCATTTGGTCTTAAGGAGCCCCAGCTACATTTCAGAGATATATGGATCAATTACTACGACCATGTACAGAATACAGTGCAGCCTATTTGGACGATGTGATCATTTTAGCACATCCTGGGAAAACATCTAGTTCATTTACAAAACATTTTGTCTGTTATAGCTAACGAGATTGACTATAAATCCCCACAAATGTTCTATAGGTATGCAGGAGACCAAATATCTGGGTTTCATAATTGGACAAGGGAAGTAAAACCTGATGTTAGCAAAGTAGAAGCGATTGCTAATAGTCCTCAGCCACAAACAAAAAACAAGTTAAATCCTTCTTAGGATTAGCTAGTTATTATCGTCGTTTCATACCTAATTTTTCAGATATTGCTAGTCCTCTGATAGAACTGACAAAAAAATCAGCTCGTAAAAGTTTATTGGGATGAACAATGTAATATAGCTTTTAACACTTTAAAGGCTAAACTCTGCTCATATACAATCTTATACAGCCCTGATTCTCAAAAAGCATTTTTATACACACTGATGCTTCTAATAATGGAATCGAGCTGTATTATCCCAGATGGACCAAGAAGATGAGCACCCAATTATATATATCAGTAGAAAATTACATGTCAGAGAAACTAGATACTCTACAATAGAAAAGAGTGCTTGGCTATCTATTGGGCAATAAATTCCTTAAAATTTTATTTGTGGGGTAGACCATTTTACTACTCACAGATCACAACCCATTATGTTGGTTAAATACAATGAAAGATAAAAATCCTCGCATTATGCGGTGGTATTTGGCTCTTCAGCAGTACAAATTTGAGATCAACATAGGTCAGGAAAAAACATGCCAATGCTAATTATTTGTCCCGTTATGGAGCAGAACAGAATAATACACCAGACTTCGGAGTAAGTGAAATATTGAATAACAGTCCTGTTTGATTTGAATCAAAGGAAAAATATTGACAGTAGGGACTCTGAAGTGGAGCTTTGGGAGTGGGAGGGCTAAAGCTCCATTTTCCTTATCAGAATAAGGAAGATCTGGTAATAAACACTGGTTCCATTTAATGGGGAGAATTGTGAAGTCAAACATGATATACCAGACCTTAAAAAAAAAAAAAAATTTTTTTTATATTCAAAAGTCTGTTACAACAGCACTCTTTTCTGTTAATCTTCTTCTCTCACTATATAGGCTGGCCACCTATAGTTATTCTATCACCTACTTATTTCTCAAAGCAGGTCTGGGTATTCAGGGTTGACCCTCCCCCAGCAGAGTGCGTTCCAAACTAAAACGAATCCTTAATGGAAGATGTTAATTTTCCATGTTAGAAGATAAACTGAGATATGATGAAATGCATTGTTGAGACATTGCCAGTCCATTTAAAATAACCGCCCTTGAAGGTTTTAAGAACCAGCTTAATAGCTTCCGAGTTGGCTCTACTAAAGAAGCCTGCTCTGTTCTGCGTTTAGCCCTAGGTAAGCCTCGTGATTGTTCTGAAGGAAAAATGCACCACAGTCCACAAACCTGCCTCTTTTCTCCTTTATGCACTGTTCTGGGAGTAAAATTCCATTTAAGTCTGTGCACACGATCGGCGTTTGCGATATTAATTCCTTATAGCGTCTGCTGATCGCGTAGGTTATTTTTAGCGTATTAGGTGCTCGAGAACTCATTTCTTGCAGGTTTCTGCCTAGTTTACTTCTGCAGTCCTCCGGAATCAAATAGGAGCCCTTTTAATGTAAACTGAGGCACAAAGTAAACAAGGAAACTGTACCTTGCTTTCCATGGGAAACAGACCTCTCCTCTCACCATTCCTTCCTAAGAGCGACGCCCTATTCTGCCTTTTATAATATTAATAGTGGGGTGGAGTCTTCTATTACTGAGTATGAAATTTAAAACTTGGAATCTATGAAATAATTATCTAGTGCCAATCCATAGAGGTTTTACAAGGATTTAAAGAAGTACTGCATGATTTGTTCTGAAAATAATAAAAGAATAAAAAGATATAATTTTAAATTCATGTAGAGGTGGAGCTAGCTGACCACCTGATCATCTATCTGGATATATTCCAAGTGCCTAAACTAAATGGTCAGATAGCTTGGGAGGTTCAGTCCTGTGCTGACCTCAAGGAGAGTAACACTAGCTGATTCTAGTGCTTCTGAAATTCAGTCCTCTTCCTGTGTGGATGTATTTTTTTGTTTGATTTCTTTGGAAAGTTCGACTTGTAATTCATTTTCTAATAAATTTATTTTGGATTTTGGTAAACTGAGTCGTTTGGACCTTCTTTCAATCCCACACCTCACACTACCTACCTCCTCCCAGTCCCTGATGCACCCTACAGTGGCATTTTATTTATTTTAAATTCCTATTCAGCCTCTGTTCAGCCCTCTAAAGTCTCCACACAGTAGCCAGTATGCCCAAAACAAAGGATTACTTCCTTGCTCCTCCTAGCTAGCTCCGTTCAGCATCTCCTCCGTCTGCTGTGAATAAGAAAAACAAAAATACAAATATGGTGCCTTAAATACATGGACTCTGGCCAGGGCGCCGACAGTGCGGTGCTCGGGTGCTCAAGCACCCACAAAGTTTAAATGAGCACCCTCAATTTAAGCCAGCCAGTGATGGATCCAATTCTGACTGCTCCTCCCGATCCTTCCTTTGTTGGTAGCCCAGCCCATCAACCGTCAAAAGCCCGTTTCACCTCCTTCCCCGTGCTCTGCAGCATACTCACTCTTGTTGCTGCTGGTTCACGTCTGACAGCTTGATGTCAGCTCAGCAGTTGCCTTGGTGCGACCGTGAGCATGATCCGTCTTGCATCTCAACTGTCGTGGCTCCCCAAGTGGCCGATGCTGAAAGTTTTGCAAGTTCCAACAGAGCCTCCTTTCCAGGGGCCATAGGACCAGAATGCTCAATTTTGTTTTCTTTCTAAGCCAGCCAGGTGGGAATTGATTGGCTGGAGGGCTGGACCTGGGAGCTGGGGTGTCATGGACATGTCATGGACATGTCACGGACCCTCCCAGACCTCTAGTGAGACAGAGACAGCAGCCAACCTGTCCCATGTCGGTGCTGGCTAGGTTCACAATGAGGATGCATGTGCCGCCAGCCCAGCAGCACAATTTGGTGGCATTTGTTTTTTCCGTTGCTCCTGGCTGCTCATGCGGTGGGTTTCTGTGTGTGTGTGTCACAGTTGGGCCTCAGCCCTCGGGAGAATGGTCAAACTCACTCCACTCGGCATATTTAAATTGAAGGACAGAATTCTCAGAGCTGGCAGAGTGGGCGGCAGCAGATGGTGGTCGACCGGGCGGGACAGGAATCGGTTCGGGCTGCTGCTGACTAGTCAGAGCAGCGCGGTGCAGCATCACCTCCTGGGCCTGGCAGGACTCGAGAGTGGCTGGGCTGGTGACCATTGGGCTGCTGCTGGCTGGGCCTCATCGATCTCGAGTGCCGACATTGACCGCCTCCCATGCCACCAGGCCTCTCAGCTAAATTGCTCCAGGACTGGAGGTGTCTTCTTTTCCTACAAACTACAAGTAAGTTAACTTACTGTGCCATGATGCCATCATTGTCCCTTTATGAAGGCAGGAAACGGTAGAGATGCTGGTATCAATTTAGAAAGTAACATACTTTTGCAACTCACTGGTGATAAATCATATTGCAGGGGCAATCTTTTCATGAATGTTAGAGGCTAGAGGCCTAGACCCACATTACATTTGCAAATTGCACCTATCCTGTCTGTAAATGGCTTTTTCATCTTGGCTGACTGGCTGTTGTGCTTGAAAGGCATGCCTGTCATATTACCACGTAGGCACACCAGCAGCCAGCCAGTGTTTCATTGTTCATATTCCTTCTGCTTCTATCTGTAACATTTTGCAAACCAAGTTGCTTTATTACCCCTCTCTCAGATGCTAACTTTTTGTTCCCAACCCTATCATTGACTGAACTCATCCTTAAAGTTTACTGCTTGCCTTACAGCGTTTTGTTTGTTAGACTCTTAGTGATGATTTCCTGACTAGAAAATCAAGGTGAGAGCTGCCAGAAGAGAGAGATTGTAGGGGTAAGTTCCATACTTGGGGTTAGGGCTTATACTGCAGATTCCTGGGGGATTCTGTTATAAAACTCTTTGGCAAATCAGCACAGATCAATTTGTCAGGTCAAGTGCGTCCACATAATTTCCCTCCACTTCAGACTGCAAGTAAAAAATAAATAAATTTAATCCGCACTCAGCCGTGATTTCTGAAACAATTTGTAAATAGCAGAGTATTATGACTCAGCTGACAGCAGTTACCAGTTAGCATTCTTCTAGGCAATATGAGCAGATGAAGTCTGGGGAAAAGCCTGAAATGTATTCAGCCAAATCCCATGCCATGCCATGCCTTTTATTGTTTCCTTTTATAATGCATATAAGCTAGCATATTGGAATTGGTCTCACAGAGAATTATACTTTTGCAGGTTTGACTGGCCTTAATCTATCTCAACCCAAAATTATAACTCTGCTTTATCCACTGTCCAATTGCTGTTTTGCTCTTCCCAATCCTTGTAGAGACTAGATAGCCAAGTGCTTGAAAATTAAAGTAGAATTTTCTGTGTTCATGTATTACCTTTTTGTGCCCACCAGCAATGTTTCTTGTGCTTTTGTACCACTGTCATAGTACTATAGTGGCTTGCTTCTCTGTGACAGTCATCCGCAGCTTGCTTCTCTGTGACACATCCACAGCTTAGCAGCATTCTTGCCCCCATCAATTACCCTGGTCGCCCAATTAAAGAACTCGGTCAAGTTCATTTGACATGACCTCCTTCTGTGAACCCATGCTGATGATGGTCTTGTAGGCCATTTGCTTCCAGGTAGCTTATATTGCAGTGGAGTAGTTGTGATGGTAGCATATTCATTCCAAAATGTATCAAATCCTCCCCCCAAAAAAAAATGCACCACAGAGCATGAAATACCCTATAGCTTCTGGGGGCCTAAACAGCCCCAGACCCTGGACTTTTATATTTAGCCAGAGCACCCAAAAGTTTTCAAAACTGGCACCCTTGACTCTGGCCATCTGATAAGCCTGTCCGAGTCACATGGTGCTAAGGCTTTCCCCATCCAGTCCCTCCCTCTGCGGCCTACCTCCCTCTTCCCGATCCCCCAATACACCTCACAATAGCATTTTATTTATTTTAAATTCCCATTCAACATCAGTTCAGCCTCTACAGCCCCCACACAGTAGCCAGTATGCCCAAAACAAAGGATTACTTCCTTGCTCCTCCCAGCTAGGCTCGGTTCAGCGTCTCCCTGTCTGCTGTGAATAAGAAAAAAATTACAAATATGGTGCCCAGGCCCTGC
This sequence comes from Neoceratodus forsteri, assembly GCA_016271365.2. Lineage (NCBI taxonomy): Eukaryota > Metazoa > Chordata > Ceratodontiformes > Ceratodontidae > Neoceratodus > Neoceratodus forsteri. The sequence continues at coordinate 961,730,457 of CM057455.1, forward strand.
TTCTGGATTCTGAATGAAGCTTCAATTTCCAGCTTTCTCAGTCTGTCTTGTTACAGAAACATAGAGACTGTCGGCAGATAGGGACCTCTTGACCCACCTAGTCTGGCATCCACCACCTCCGCTGGAAGGCTGTTCCAGGCATCCCCATTCTCTCTGTGAAGAAGTATTCCTCACATTTCCTCTGAGCCACCCCTCTCAACTTCATAGCATGATCCCTTGTCCTCAAGCTTCTTTTCTATGGAAAATGCTACTTTCCTGTACCTTATCAATACCTGTTAGGTATTAAAATGTTTCTACCACATCCTCCCTTTCCTCCTCTCCTCCAGAGTACATATTCTTTGCAGTTAGTCTTTTATTGGAAGATTTCAGACTTATTACATAGCTTTAACCATTAGGCCAAATAGCTGACAAAGTGGTTTACAGCATTACCACTGAATACACACAGCCGAAAAACTCCAGGTCAACAGTACAGGACGGCATATCTACAAACAATACCACTGATTATTCAAACATCTTTTAAAGGATTACTATAAACCTGGTTGAGCGTGCTACGGAAATATTAAGAGACAACCCAAAGACAAGTTACATACTCACTGTACAAATAGGTGGTAACCGGAGTGGCTGAGCTTCTTCACGGAAGGTGAGAAACCAGTAGTGGGGAACCAGAAATTAATCACCCGGAAATGGAGCACTCATGATAGCTATATAGAGAGGAGCAGTAACAGTGTTTAATAACCATACAACCATTTCTACTAGGAAGTCAGGGTGGTTTCAATTTATCCTTCAAATATCTGGGGACAACATTCGCTATTGAGTCAATATATATACCATGTAGGGGCCCATATCTCAGCAAACTTATGTAGACACTGGTTCCTATAGCATGATATCCTAGTCAAAGTGGCAATCCTTTCCAAAGCTACAAGCCATTCTGAGAAGAGAGGGACTTCAAAGTTCTCCAGCAACGTATAATAAGTTGTTTACATTCTACGAGGCCTGTATGAGCCATTAAATAGAAGCTTTGGGCAGGGTGAGAGTTTCAGGTGTTAGGCCCAATACCCATAGACCCGGATCTTCCGGGAGGGTCAACATATAGGATGGCAGAGCAGTGCTGTATTACAGCCTCCCAATATGCCTTCAGGGTGTACATGACCACAGGATGTGGAGCAGATCTGCCTCTGGGGAATCACACCTCCAGCAGTAGTCAATGGAGAGCGACCCATTCTTTTTAGTTGGGACGAGTGTGATACCAGAGATGTAGTATTTTGTTTTGTAGAAGGAGGCTCTGGGGATGCAGCAGGCCTGGTGAGTTCTCAACCAGCAGTGTCGCCATTGTGAGTCCATAATGGAAGTCTCTAGTGCAGTGACCCACTTGTCCTTGGCGGCAGAGAGGGATTGGAGCACTATCTCTGAGGAACCTCTGTATAAGACCAGCCCTACATTTGGTATGCATTAACCATTCTTTAAGAGGAAGTGGAGGAGAATGAGCAGTTTTGCATTTTTACAAGAAACACAAGAACATATTCTCCTAAACCAAGATTAGTAGGGTTTCTCATTTGAAGGTATTTCCAAAAGTCACTATGGGGCAAGTCATTTGCCTGACATGTAAACCTTGGAATGAGTCCATAACAGAGTGTCCCAGGTGTTCCAGATCCCAGTACTCATTATCCCTTTAGAAGCCCTTCCCATCCAGTTCATGGGGAGTTGTTAATACAGAGGTAGGGATTCTGCCAAACTGGAGTGTAACTTCCCAAATGAAGACAGTAGGAGGTTTAAGCCCAGTTTTTGCCATGCCAAATGAGCCTGTTGAATGGAAAGCCAACCTTTGTGATGTTTGGGTAGGGATATGGTGCAAGTGTGGACACCGAGAGGCCCTTCATAAGGTCTCTTTCTATTCGGATCCAGGCTGGAGGGTGGTTGGGGTGTTGGAAGCCTTCACCTTTTAGTGTCTTTGCCATGTTAAACGCAATGGAGTACTGATATAAATCCAGAAGTTCCACCCCTCTTAGGTTTTGAGCTCTCAGTTTGGCCCTACTGTATCTGGGCCTGGGAGAGCCCAGAGAAAGGAACTAATCAGCATACTCACCTTTTGGTTCCATATATCGGGTAAGAGGAAGGAATATGAGATAGTAAGTGATATACTCTAGGGCCAGCAGCATTTAATTGTGGCGATCTTGCCTGCTATGGAAAGATGCAGATGTGCCCATCTGTTCATAGCAGTTCAAAGTTTGGCAGTAGGGATTTTAAATTAATTTCCATTAGGGTTGAAAGTTTGGCAGTAAGTCGGATACCCAAGTACTTTATTTCGATTTAGCCAGGTTAATCCTGAGTTCTCCACCAACCGACAAAGTGAGGGACGTTAAGAGGAAGAATTTCTTACTTTGCCACACTAATGTGTAAGCCAGAAAGTTCTCTGAATGTTTGTAATGTGGACAGAATGTATGGAAGGCTGTGTGGAAGGTCTCGGGTTAGGATCAGGCAATCGTCGGCACACAACTTGGTGGTGTAACATTTATCTTTGACCTGAGTACCATGGATGTGTGGATGGTTCCTTAGGGCAGCTTCAAGAGGTTAGATAGCTAACACAAAAGTAAGGGGACAGTGGACAGCCTTGTCTGGTGCCCTTGCAGGAAAATGGATCAGACATGGCATTGTTAGTAAGAACCCTGGTGGAAGGACAGGCATAGAGTATTTTTATCCATGTAGAAAATAAGGGCCAATGTTAAAGTGTTCAGAACTGCATGTGAATAACCCCAGCTGACCAAATCAAATGCCTTCTCGAAATCAATTGTAACTGCTGCCATGGGTGGGGAGTGAAGCCACCACCTGCATTAAGGATACTAGGGCCGAATGTACTTCAAACTGATTCTGCCCTTAACAAACCCCACCTGTGATAGATGAATGATCTCTGGAAGAAATTCCTCCAATCTGGTAGCGAGGACCTTGGCCAAAATTTGGCATCAGCGTTGATGGCGAAATGGGCCCGTAGCTAGCAGGAGAGAAGATCTTTACCCTTTTCGGAAGTACAGTAATTAGGGCCTCAGATAGAGTAGGAGGAGTTGCCCACATGAGTACGCTTCGTTCAGCATATCGCCAGGGTTTATAATCAAGGGCTGAATCTGTTTGTAAAGTCCACAAAAAGCCATCCCGCAGGACTTGTGAGAGCCATCCTAGTAATGGCTGTGTGGATTCGTCCTCAATGATGGTTGGTCCAATGTATCTTTCTGCAAGTCAGAAAGTTTGGCGAGGTAAGGTCTCAATAAATTGAGCATAAAATTTTGTTCCAGCAACCATGGGAGGAGTAGTGTTTTATAGAACTTGGTCATAATATTGTTGATTGAGGAGGGGTTTAGGAGAGCTTCCTGACCCATCCCTTAGGCTGATGATAGTTCTTTCAGCTTGTCTTTGTTTTAGTCGATAAGCCAGCAACTTGCTAGCCTTTTCACCCTCAGCCTGGTATCGGTGTTGTGCTCTATGAATATGAAGCTCAGCCTTCCTACTGACCAGCGTGTTAATTTCTATTCATATAGCAGATAGAGGCGAATATAACTGATGGTGTCTGAAGCAATGAGGGCTTCACTTAGTATTCAACCGCCATACTTTTAAAGTGTTCTCTAACTAACATAGTTCCTGGTCCCTAATCTTCCACCTGTGTGAAGCAAAGCTAATGATTCCTCCCCTAATGGCAGCCTTATAGGCCTCCCATGTACTTGCTGCAGAGGCAGAGGAAGGAGGATTGTGTTGAAAGAATTCCTCTGTGGCTGTTGAAGCCACTGAGCAAAGTCCTTGTCAGACAGTAGGAGGGTTGAGCCTCCACAATAATGATTTGGAGAGGCAGAATAGCAGGTAAGAGGTAGGGAGATAGGAGCATGATCGGAAATATAGACTTGAGATCTCAACCCCAGAGGTAGCCATAGACAGGTTAGGAGAGGTGAGCCAGGAAATCTAGCCTACTTGCCATTTGGCGTGGAGCAGAAAAAAAGGTAAAGTCCTTTACTGAAGGATTCAGAACCCGCCACCCGTCAGACAGCGAGTGTAAAGGCATAAGGTCCTTCAATGCCTGCAGGGCTCTGCAGTGTAGCTCGGTCTGGCATTGGATCTGTCCAGGAGGCTATCAAAACCAGATTAAAGTCCCTCCTAATAGCAAATCTGGATTGTCATAGGAAATATCCATGAGTTTTTGAGAAATGGCATGGAAAAATTCTGGAGAGGCCTCATTGAGGCCATATATATTTGCCAGGATAAGGGGACGGAGGAGGAAGAAACCTTCATGATGATTCACGTACCATCACCCCTCTATAAACCTCTTTAAGTTGCCACTGCAGTGATTTATGCAACAAAATGGGGACACCCGTTTAGCTGATTTGGCTATACAGTGAACTTCAGTACCTATCCAGTCCCTCACCAATTTGAGGCTTCTTTGGAGCTTAACTTAGTCTCCTGCAAAAGGCGACTTGGGTTTTCAGTTTTTCAGCGAGCCATAGCTGATTTCCTCTTTATGGGAGAATTCAAACCCCTGACATTCAAGTAGTGGTTGTGATATTCGAGACATTAGCCATTATCAAGATGATTCCATTTTGCGTGCCAACAGCTATAGGCAAATACTGAAACCATCCTAAGTGACAGTGGTGTTTTAGCATAGTTACTCCAGTATATAAATAACTAAGGGTCCCCACCTAGATTAAGTAGTGCAGCAACTCTAAACATGGCCACAAAGTGCCCAACATAAATCCTAGCAACTCCTGAAATCATATTTGCAGCTGTTATTATCTCTAATAGGATATCGAAGGAACAAGAGAGCCGATATACCACCCTGGAATGGGCCAGATGTATCAGAATGCAATCACATCCCAAGGGGTTAAGATAGGAAAGGTGGAGGAAACCTCAACTGAAAGGCAGGTCATCAGAATAAATATTTGGACTACTCCAAGAGAGTGGTGAGAGGTCTCACTGGATATCTTGTGGGGTTGTGGTCTATTATCTGCCAGGAGGAGGGAAATAGTCCAGCACCTCCCAACGGCCCAAGACTCTCCCGGGGTGGGGGGTTGAGAAAAAGTGTTGGTTCCAAGCCCCACATCCTGGACAGCATATTACATGCAACAGTGACCATCAAGAATATTGTATGGAGTTACCAGCTATCCATATCCTGGAATAAAGGCACCCATACTAGTAGACTGACCTATGCCCGTGGTTATACTGGGAAAGGTGAGGCCAGAGTGCAATTGGTAGTAAGTGGATTGTGGCAAAATTCCTGCCCTATACCATATAGGTTTGTACCTGTACCTGGAAGGGAACTAGGGGTCACCTATATTTCCACATTGTTCCTGAAACAAACTCATAGTGTTAACCCTGAAACCAGCACCCCTAGGTGTGTCTGGAAGCATGCCTGAACTTCGCTTGACATCAGATGCTAGGGGCACTGCAGTGGGACCCAGACTGCAATAAATGTGTATATACACAGTGTATCTACATTAGCCTTTGTAACAAAAAGGTACCATACAAGACCTTATAAAACCCTATTAAACCTCAGCTTAATTACAAAGGAGCTTGTCCCTAAATTAGGAGTCTGCCTGCAATTCTTCCACCTCGGATTCTATTTCAGTACTAACCATAGGAGCTACCCTTAGCTACCCGGACACCTTGTATGTACAAGGCAGCAGCCCCAGATTGTAGACATGGCCTTGGGAACTAGCAAACCAGCAGGGATAGAGTATTGTAATAGGGGCTGATAAATCTAGCAGCTGGACAAAGCCCTTCGTCCACACATGTAAAGACATGGTGTCTGGGTGCAAAGTCCTAACAGCAGGGACAAGCAAGTAAATTCTGCAATATTAAAAGTTCTTGTCTGACATTATCAACTACATCAGCCCCTCAATGAAGGAGAATTAAAATGCATTGAAACAATTGAAAAAACTGATCAGCCCGGAGAAACAAACCAGCACAGATTCTCCAGGTCCTAATCTGTAAAGCTAAGCATCAGAAAGCAAGCGGTGCTGGCGCCGCGTGTGCTGAGGAGATGGGTAAAACAGCCCGAGATTAAGGCAAAGCCCAGTGTTCATACACCCCAGCTGCCAGTGGGTCTCGCAGTTGGAGAAGGCACCTCTCACACTAACAGCAATAGCTAAAAGGACCCAGGCCAGAACTGTTTAAACAGAAAAGACCAAAGATTTCAACCGCACCACTTACTTCAGCAGTCCCTAATGATGTTTAGTCCTGGGTCCTTCATACTTCTTGAGATGTCGTTGGCAGGTTCACGGCACTTTTGCCTTCTCAGGGCTCCACGGTTCAGCTGACCAGTGCTTTGAGAGAAGCCCAGTCAGTCACCACTTCCACTAGATCCAAGGGTATGGCATCTTCTTGGCTAGGGTTGTCGGTAACAAATCCCCAAGCAGCTCATACCAATTAGACAGCTTAATGGGTGTAGAAAAAGCGGAGGAGCCATCGCTTCCTGAAAGTTGTTGAGCTTGTTGCTGACTAAGCACCTTAGGCCTGGACATCCCTTTTAAACCCTTCCTTCTATCCCTCCTCTACAGCTCCCCATCCCTCCCTTCTGTCTCTCTAGGCGCTATACCATCACTACTGTTGCAGGGTAGCTGATGATGATAACACTATAAATGAGTCGCTGTTTCTACAGTCGCTCATTTATAATCGCTATCATCACGGCTACTGATGGTACAACAACATGGAATGCCCTCGCCCGCTCACACTGTCCCTGTCAGCTACTTTGATCACACATTTCTTTCTTCTTCACTTGTCAGTTTCATCTGTCACTTCTGACAGAAAAATGAGTGATTGGGGATTGCTACACTGGATTTTCTAAACTCTCTGTTGCAGTGCAGAGTTGCCCATACACTATAAAAGACAATCAATGGGCAACATTTAACAACAGCATAGAGTATACTTCTTGAGGTTGTCATGACAACCGTAGACCTCTTGAGCTTAGCTCTTAAGGTCTACTTGTCACAACAACCTCTCAGACCAAACACAGGAATGTTGTTAACTGCTGAACATCCATTATCCTCTATATCTCCATTAGTTAGTAGAAAGACCAATAACTCACAAGTGATGAAGCAAGTCATGTGGATTCCTTCCCCATCACCTCACTCTAGGCTACACTTCAATATACCTCTCATAATTCAATAATTCAATTCACTGCTCTTCATAAATGGGGCGTTACTTACAATAATATAGTTCGATATGCCTACTCTTCTTATCGCCTCAAGCACCACTGCCACCTGTACAGTGACTTAGGCTGGCTCTCCCCATCTGACTGCCAGCAATACTCCCTTATAGATTCGGTAATTCAAAATCAAACCCCTTCCTCTCTCGCGGCACTACTTGTACCTCAAACACCTGCCTATAGACTACGCTCTGTAAATAAGTATCTGCTTAACATACCTAGGCGTTTTACAGCAAAAGGCTCTGGAGCCTTCCATCACACTGCCCCTATTATCTGGAACTCCCTCCATCTAGCTCTTCGGCAGGCCAGCTCCCTTCCTATCTTTAAAAAGAACTATGCTGCCATCTATCCCTGGACCCTGCACTTGCTTTGACCCCTTAACCTCACCTTTGCCTCCATGTCCTCAAAATTACTTTCCACCACCTCATTCCCCTTCTCTCTCTCACTCTATCCTTCCCCATCCCTGCTGGCTAATTCTTGCCTCCCGTACTATCCATCTCAGCTAATGTATCTGCTGCTTCAGTCTTACCAGCCCATCTTTGTCACCCTTGTTTCCCTCCTACTACATACTTTTGCTGACCCCTATAGGACTTTCGTTAAGTTATGTATCTCTGACTAAATACAGTATATATTTTATTGACTGCTAGCTCTACACTTTATGTAATTTAATGTAATGATTTTACCTCATGTTATGTTGCTTGGCTGTATGTATAATCCATAAGACTGCCTGATCTGACCCATATGTAAATTACCTGTACTAATGCAATGTATGTGTCTCTCAAGTTTGTTTGTACTCCTCTGGGTTGTGCCTGAAAATAGTCATTTCTTGGCTAGCACACCTACCAGTAAACAAAAACTAAATAAAAATAAATAAATAAATAAATAAGTGTGGGAGAGAGGATATACTTTCTTAAAACAGCACATCTTCTAAGAGGCTTGGCATAGTCCCTATATAGCCTGAGATAGATTTCATGAAAAGCTAAAATATGGTAGGCCAGATGTATATCAGGAAACTATCTGGCATATGTGTTATGTATCCCCATTATATATGATAATTTATGTGCAATAACTGTTTTACTTTGCAAATAAATTCTGTAAATAGATACTGAAGCATTATTTCTATATATGTCGTCTTACGGTAAAATATATCTCTTCTTTACATACAAGATATAGCATGTGTAGAGTATATGTAGAATGCACAGTATATACTTAGTTTAAATACTGTATGTTAAATAGCTTTAAATGTTAACTTTGAAATTAGGCAATCCTTTGCATAATTAATTTGCTTATTTCAAAAGCACAGTTTATTAATCAAAAGTATGATCATTTCTATTTTTAAACTAATTTTGAATTGACAACATTAGTTTATGAACTGGAAGGATAGGTACAGAGTAAAACACAAGTACAGGAAGTAATTGACGAAACATAAAAGGGAGACAGAATGGGGTATCAGTAACAGTTAGGGCTGTTAACAAACATAATAGTAAGAAAGAAGTTCTTTGAGTAAGTATAAATGCATACATTTTATTTTTCAGTTAAAGATACATTATAAATGATAATTCCAAAGCAAATGTGTAAATATTTTAACACAATGAATTCTAAATGCACAAAGAAAAATACATATTACGATTATTTTCTTTTTGGCTGGGTAATGTAAGATTTTCTACTATGCATATTTAAAAATATATATATATATATATACAACATACAGTTTAAAGGAAAACTACATCCTCATATCTTGAAAATGTTATTTGTTTCCATGCCAACAGACAGTTCTTTTCAAGTAACTTTTGGGGATATATGTGTTTGCTTCGTTTGTTTCCACAGTTCATACTAGTTCCCTCTAGCTATACCAGGGAACTCCATTTTCTAGTTGTTAAACTCTCATTGTCCCTGGACTTCGATGATGCTCCAGGTTAGATGGCCATATACCTTTCACCCTCCTCAAGTCACAGGTGATTAAAATTATTAATGTGATTTTGCTCACTGCCTGATAGTCTGCAATGGCAAACAATAAATCAGAGAGTCATGGCTGCTAATCGGGAAGGAAACAACTACCCAGGCAGCCAAAATCAAAGCTTTAATGTTGGACAATGATGGCACAGCTCTGACGCTCATCAGTAGGCCTGGATCCCCGACCCACAGCACAGGCGGCAAGACAGATGGATGATGGGCCAGAGCAAAATCTAGTCCTCACTAAGTTAAATGGAATCATGTTGGCCATTCACCATTTAGAAACCTTTATGGCTGACTTAAAAGCAGATTTGAAAAAAATGGGTGTCCGTGCCACAGCTAATGAATCGGCAGTGAGGAGCTCACAGAAAATGTGGTAATACATGATGGGGCCATCATATACTTGCTAACCAAGAATGAAGCTCCAAGCCCACACTGACTATCAGGAAAATGAGACACTGGAATCATTTTCAGTTCCACAGTGTCCCTGAGGATATGGAAAAACATTCCGGCAGTGAAGAACTTTGTAGAACATGTCATATATTTGATATTGAAAATCCTGAAACCACCTCATTACCCATTGAACAGGCACACGGTCTGCCTACTTTCAACTCAATTTCACAGCCAGGCTAAGACTCTTTACAGATTCTGGCCCCCAGTCCTTCAATTCCTTATGTGAGGTGGCACCTACACTTTGGAAATGGGCATCAAATGTCCTGATTTTGAAATGGAAGCCCTTGAATACTGGCTTTCTCTGATGGCATGGCAGAGAGCAGAATGACCGAAGAAACGAAATTTGACTGCAGGAATGATACGGGACATTTCTATGCAGACCAAGAAACTATTAGTGGCAGAATCTCTTCTTCTAAACAAGCAACCTACAGCCGATGAGATCAGAAATGCAGGGCAGTTTCCTCAGATTGGACTCACCCAACTAAGTTAAATGTGACATTCTTTAATACTGCTTGACATCATGTTCTGTGTAACTTTTACAGGCCTCCCTGTCTTCCCTTGCTTCCCCTCATGGATCCCACAGATTTAGACTGATAGAGTGTCCCTGTATCGTTCATTTTAGCAGGCTTCTTAACAGATGTAATGGTTATCTGGCTAGACCACTGATTAGCATGCATGCTTCAGTATTTTTATTGTGTGCACAAGCAACATCTTGTGGTAGTAGCAGAAATGCAGAGTGTGTCAGAGTTGGCGAATGCAGGGCATGCTTTAGTAGGTACATCCTCATTCCCCAATTAGCCAGCATGCTAGCAGTGATGCAAGAATTATGTAAAGTGCCACCAACGTGAAGAAATGTGCCGCTGCAATCAGAGACAAGTTTGTCATGCAGCAGCAGAGATGTCATGCCTTTCAGGTGAAACATTTCAATAAACATGGTGGCGGCTCCTACCGTTGCCACACAATCCCCAAAGAGAAGTCAACATCGGACTGCAAGCCCCATGTTGGCATGTCCACCACCCCCATTGTGTGGCACACTGGAACACCCCAGTGTGCCACTGCTCACAGAAAGCCGATAATGTGGGCATGTTCCTCCCCTGCCCCACCCCATTGTGTGGCACACAGGGAGCCCACCTCAGTGTGCCTATCATTTGCTTTATTTCACCTGTAAAGAAAGAAAATGGTCCTCACGATATTCTTTTTTCTCTACCTGAAAAAAGAGCATCTCTCATTGTCCATGGCATCCCTCTCCCCAACCTGCACACCCTCTGCACCACCTCCCACACCCCTTCATTCCATACTTACCTCCAGAAGTTCGGCACTGTGTTCTTTGGTGGAGCAGGAACACATCTGGACTCATCAAAGCCGAACTGCAAAATGAAGAAATGCTAGTAAGCTGTATAATGCCATCAATGGGAGGTCAACTTAGGTGGATGTCTCAGCCATTTTTTTTTAATTTTGGCTCCAAACTTTCAACATAAGGTTCTTGGGACCCCATCTCCTTGAACACATGCGCTGTCATCTCGTTATTCGGTCCCGAAGGTGATTTAGCGGTCACTGCATGGAATCACCTTTCAGGACTAGTGTGAAATGACAGTATTACTGTTCATGAGGTGAGGCCACAAAGCCTACATTGCAAATTTGGTGAAAAAGTCCACAAATGACTGTGTTACGAGCGTGCATTGTGCAGTTTCCATGCATACTCAAACTTCAACAGGTTTGAATGTTTCCTCCAGATTTTCAACATTGCCATTTTTACACCTCCTTATGAACAGTACAGCTGTTATTTTTCATCCTGCCCAAAATGTGTTTTCTACGTGGCACACAATGGCACGGTCGCTGTGGAAATCAGCGTTCAGGACAGATTAACAAAATTACAGTGACTGTTCATGAGCTGAGGTCCCAAAATGCCTATGTTGAAAATTTGTTAAAAACCTAAAATAATTGCATTATGAGCTTAAGCAAGCGCAGTTTCTCACGCATGCTTTGACGCCACCAGTTTTTCAAATTTTCTCTAGATTTTCAACATTGCCATTTTTTTACATCTCCTCATGAACAGTACAGCTGTCATTTTTCACATCCTGCCTGAAATGTGTTTTCACACCTGTGGTGCCAAATGGCGCAGTTGCTGTGCAAAATCACCTTTGCTAGCAAACCGATAGTGCCACTGTACATGAGGTGGGTAACAAAAGCCCTTGTTGAACATCTGGAGTGAAATACCAACAAACACCTGAGGTGTTGGGTTTCCAACCATAATGCCCCACCCTCTAGAGACTGACAGGCGTCAGGGTGACTTGTGATTGTCGGCTGTAATGCTATGCCATTCCACCCCACCCTGCAGCCAGTGACAGGCATCAAGATGTGTCTTGGACTCTTCAGCCCCAAAGTTCGCCCCAGTCTCTTATACTGCACCATCTCAGCGTATTCCTTATGGAATGGGGTGAGCGTAAGTCCAAGACCCCAAGGCACACTGTGACACTTGTCAGTGTCTGCAGGGTAGGGTGAGGTGAAATGGCATGAGCATTATGGCCAGCAACCCAAACGCACACCCCAGTGCCTCTCAGTCTCTGCAGGGTGGGGGTGGGCTTGACGTCAGTTTAATATTCACTGCCATTCCTATTATGCATCTCTCTAACTCCTGCACTATCAATGCCAAAGCCAGCAAGACAACATTCGGCATTGACAAATGCTTGTTATTGGTTGTCTTTACATAGGTAAGATCTGTTCTTAGAGTGGGAGATATTTTAATAGTTGACACGAAGGGCCAGGGATATAATGATTAATCTGGGATTTCACTGGCTGACAGCAAAGCAGACTTTTCAAAGTTGTGTACCCTCTCCCCCTCCCTGAGCTGATTTTTTTGTCATGTTTCTTCCGTCCAGTCACCACTGACTGGGGCCCTTGACTGACCTACCTTATCCCCTCCAGCCTGAGGTCCTCCCATTTGTGCCTGAATACCCAACTTGCTCGCGACACACCTGATGGACCCAATCCCTGGAATGCACCCCCAGGTGGGACCGCCTTCTGCTCCATGGCGCTTTTATCTGGCGCCCATAGGCAGAGGTGATGTTGGGCCCAGGACACAGTGGGCAGGATTCTGCAGTGGAGGTGGGGTAAGTGACATCTGCCCCAGTCAGTGGGTGGCTTCACTTGTTCTAGTGCTCCCCTAGGGCCTGGACATGCAATGCCATGCAGTGCTGCTGGGCGCACTCCACACCGGGCTCGCAGACAGCTTCCAAGGCTCCTTCCCTGCACCTAGCATGATCCCTGACTGCAGTGCTCCCAGCCTCTGCTAGGGCCGCTCACGCTGGGGAGTCATCCACCCACCCTCCCGGAGAGGGAGCTGTCCTCCGGATACTCAGTCCTCTCCATCCCTGTCAACCCTCAACAACCTAAGCTCTCTCCCAAACCCTGGTCGCTGGCATGATGCAGGTGTGGCATCCAGCGCCTCAACCCTCAGCGCCACTGGGCGGCCCCTGAGCAGCGTGTTAATGTTAAGAGGCATGTCCCATTACCAGTCATAAAGGCACTTATCTAATATAGAAATGGGTCTGTAATAAAATTATTTGATATCTGTATTGTTGGGGTTTTCAGACTTGGGGGCCATTCTTCTGCTTTTCTCCTGGCTACATGAATATGAAGCCTGACAACGAAAACCTGCCCTCTGTGCTGTTTACGTAAATTTTACAGTTTGACCTGTGACACTTTCTAATGCCTAGCACAGACTTTCTTTTTTTTTTTTGCAGTCTCATTCCCTGCCTGTAAGGAGCGTCCTCTGGATATACAATATGGTCCTACTTTTCCTTCATTTTATTAGAAGAGCTGGGGATGGGGGGCAATGTGCTAGTGAGGAGACTTGACCGTGGTCGACCTCACAGGACCACAACCTCATTTCTAAACATCACAGTGTTAAAATGCTGGCACGGGATGCCTGAAGATTAATTAAATGGCAATACCTATGGCATTGCTAATGCTGTGAGAACCCCTATAGAACAAACTGGTCACTCAGGGGTCAAGCTATATATAGTGCAGAGGAACTGAAGCTGGTGTGGTGGGGAATACTGACCTCTAGGGATCAGAAGACAGTGGGATTCCCTGGAACTTTTAGTTTTCTTTGATACATTGTTCTGGCTCTGGATCCACGCTGTCAGTCAGTGGCGGGGGGTGAGAGGAGGGACTTGGAAAACAAAGCACTGTGCAATCTACAGAGCCACCTTTATATGGAGTTTATTTTATACACCTACGGACAGTGCCATCTAGATATATAGAAAAGCTCTTACTTTTTAAACTGGCACTGAGTCAGAGATCTAGCAAAGAAAATAATATGTGACACTAAAGATGGCTATAAATATGGTGGTGCCAGCGATATATGGGTGGCCTTCCAGGACGAACTGCCCATTATGTGCAGATTTTAAAATCAGACCCAGGCAATTCCTTGATGATATGCACATCCTATATTCACTAGGTGTGATACAGGATTTTTACAGAGACTAGACTCCAAGGCGCCGAACATTTAAAACTCCATGGGATGTGGGTGAGTCCATATACAACCTACTGGGAATGAGAGCGTCTGTGCTAGTGTTGAAACTTGATCCAAGTCGACCATGTAAGCTCACTGCCTCATTCTTGAACAACACAAGGTTAAAGCTCTGGCTAGAGAAAATAATTTGCAGCACTTAAGCTGGCCATAAGTCTTCTCCTCACCAAAATACCTGCTGAGAGGAGTACCTCAGGGTCTATCTTAGGCCCATTATTATTCTCCATCTATATCAATAACATTAACAAGGGCCTAGAGTCTGCAAACATCCATTAATTTGCAGACGATACGGTTCTGTACATTGACAGACCCATTCCAGAACTAGTCTGTCGGGACTTGCAACATAACTTTGACCAACTACAAATGAACTTGATGCATTTAAAGCTTTTGCTGAATGCAAAAAACTAAAGCTATGCTGCTTTCCCCTCAGCCAGCTCCGTAAGACCTATGCCTCTGGCACTTCCCTCCAAGTAAGCACTCTTGGGCAAGCCCCTAGAGTTTGAAGCTAAATTTAAGTACCTTGGCTTCTGGATAAACAACAATCTGTCCTTCGTTGACCATACTGAAGAGCTATCCAAAAGTTAAAACAGAGACTCGGTCTCTTTTTCGAATCAGGAACAATCTTACTCAGGAAGCAAAACCAGGTTAGTCCTGACTACCTTCTTGCCCGTATTGGATTACGCTTGACTTCATCTATGGACAGGGAACCCACCACCTTGGCCAAACTGGGCACTCTTTATCTCCGTGTTTTTGATTTATTACCGGACACCAAATGTTACCCACCATTGCACTCTCTATGCCAGATAGGCTGGAGCTCACTAAGCACCAGAAGACAAAGAAATGCAGTCTACTGGACTTATAGGTTGATCATTAACTTGCTCCCCAGTACATTGTGGATTGCTTGCCAGTCTGCAGGGCTGGCATCTAGCCATTGAGAAGCCTCGCCAGATCTATCTGCTGGTCCCAAAGGTTAGAACATCGCTTTGCAAATCAGCTATAAGCCACACACTCCCAGCCCTAGGGAACTCCATACAGAAAGCACTGAAGCTACAACTCTGTAAAGCTGTCCCTCTTCAAAGCCCTGTACTTGAGCACCTTCAAGGAGACATGTGACAGTTTCCATCAATGGCACTCAATTCCTATTACTGCTATCATCTTCCAGTCCCTGCTGCTTCTCAGTGGCTCTGTATTCCTCCACCCTTCTACTTCCCATTTCAGTCTTGCATGACTCATGTATACACTCCTGGCCAGGAGCTATGGCTATTCTTGGATAACGCGCGACCTTCCTCCTCACGAAGTCCTGAGAACTGAAATTGCACTAGGACAATTTTATTGAGTAGTTCTGAGAGCTGTCATATTGTTATTACATTATATGATAGTCCACTTTGTAACCAGGTTAGAAATGTTTACTTTGTATACACTTCTGTACATATTGGCACTGTATTTTACCTCTACATTGATGTAACTCTCCTATATATTTGTTACTATGTGCTCAAAGTGTGCAATGTTTTTTGTACATATACTTTCACTGTATTTTCTAGTTATTGCTGTAATTTTTAATATGACCACCCGAGTCCACCTTGCAAATAAGTTCTTCTCAGTGGTGAATCGCCTGGTAAAATAAAGAAATTGATTGATTGGTTGATTGATTGATAACAGCATAATTAGTTTACTGCGAAGTCCCCTGCAGGACAAGCTGATCCCAAAATGGGGTTCAGCCTAGTGATAATGTTTGGCTGAGTTAGAGGTGCTCAAGGGATGTGGGCTTCATGGAAATCAGGAGATTATTGGTGACCCTGGATCATTTTCTTTATTTCCTATACTGTCCTGACTTTGAATCTGTGCTGTCTGTTGGCAGAGGGTCAGGTCGAATATAAAGATTTGAAACTCTTTTTGCTTTGGATGTGATTGTTAAGCAGTACTTAGACACACTAATAAGGTTCTCAGGCAATATTATTGGTTTTACTTAGACGCATTAATAAGGTTCTCTGGCAATATTATTGGTTTTACTTAAACACATTAGTAAGGTTCTCGGGCAACATTATTGGTTTTACTTAAACACATTAGTAAGGTTCTCGGGCAGTATTATTGGTTTTACTTAAACACATTAATAAGGTTCTCGGCAATATTATTTCTTTTTGCCCATGGCTTGGCTGTCCCAGTTGGCTCTTACACCAGCCTAAGAAGTTCAGTGGTCTACCCACTAGGCCCTCACCTGAACCTAATACTGTTCTCTTTTGGAGGTCAGGCTTGCTTCTAATGCAAGCACACAGCCAACTGGCTGTAATCTGCCTTCCAAGTAGGCAGACATCTATGCACCTAGTGAGTACCATGTTTGCCATGCTTACTGTGTGTTTCCTATTAATGTGTACAGTTGCACCTGTTGTGCATTTTGCTGGTTCACAAAGTTTTTGTTTCTCATCTTTTGTATTATTGGGGTAATATTGCTGAAGTATACACTAGTTGGGAATTGCTTGAGATCCATAAAATTGGTAACATGGAGAATGGTACGGCTGTAGGACTTGTAGCAGTTTTTGAATTTTAAATTTAGTTTCCTTAAATGTATAGGGAATTAACTCAGTGGTTAAGAAGATGAAGATTCTCACACATCTTAAACAACTTAAATGTAATATAGGATTTTACAGGAGACTAGACTCCAAGACACCAAACATTTAAAACTCCGAGGATGTGACTCAAGTAAAAGGGCAGGGCTATATCCATTCTGCTTTAGAAAATATCCTTTAGATATATTGCATATGAAACAACTAGAAAATGGCAGTGTGATGATGGTTTCAGGGAGACTGTTGGTGATAAAATACACCTCATAAATGTATATGCACCAAATTTAGGCACTCTGGCCTTCTTTAAATGGCATTTCCACAGGGTAGCCTCTTATGGGGCAAGTACCGTAATAATAGGGGATGATTACATATACAATAATGGATGGGTGGTGAGTATAACGAATTTACACACACCTGAGTTGTGGGATGCTACATAAACCCGAGGACCCAAGGGATTGTGAAAGCATCCCACAATGAAAGTGTGTAAGTAAATTGAGTTTTACACAGCACCCCATCTCTTATTTGTTATAATTGCTGTTCAGCAATTTTTGCCCCAAGGGTTTTAGTAGTTAGATGCGCTTTTGTAATTTATTTTGATTATGGTTTGTCCCTCCGTTGGCGCTTACACAGGAAGCATGTCTGAGGTATTCCCCAGCGCTGAGTTTTTCTCCGTGAAGGGGTGAAGTGTGTGTGTAGGATTAAAATGCCAGGATTAGGCAGATTCAATTATGGGAGGAAAAGAAGTTTAAAGTTAAATACACGGCTCAGTTTTTGGTGGCAGCTACCGCTAAGCGGGACAGAGGAGTCGCCATGTTTTCAAAACTAGTAAGCCCACCAGGATGAGTAAACAGCCAATCAGGATGCCGCTTTTGTTCGAACTGAGCGGGCGTGTTTGCTGTTATAACCCGTGATTATAACGCAAATTATAACTAGGTCAGACAATGGAAAAATTGCTGACCAGTTATTATAATTGTGTTATACATCCACAGGTAGACCATGCCTCAGGATGTATGTGTAACCTGCAAATGGGGGTTCCTAGAAATGCCAGTCTGGGTTTACCTTAGCCCGTTTTGTTCTGCCCTTCTCCGCTGTCTCTCAGGCTTCTCCTGACTAGCTTCTAATTTTTCTGGCTTCCCAGGTCCTGATGCCCTCATGTGTGCCCCAGCTTGCAGTCAAATGAAAATCCAGCCCTTAGGAGCAAACTGCTGACCATGAGCCCAGGCAGCCGCCAGCCAGGGCAGTGCATGCTGGCGCACTAGGCGATTTGATGGGAGCCGCTTGTTTTGTAGTCGCCTTGGGACTGTGCTGTGGGTCCTGGGATCCCTTCCACCTATTTGGGACCCAGTGACCACCGACAGCCTGCTGGGGACCGCCTCAGATGGGAATTAAAGGAGTTCTGACCGGGCTCATTTGAGTATGCCTGTGCAGGGTCCCGTCATCTGAATAATGCATAACAGTGTATCTGGCTGCCTCCAGGGTAGCTATGTACAGCTCCAGCTGAAAAGTAAAGAATTAAAATGTTTTACATAATGGAACTGTTGCTGCTTGTTGGGAATATACTGTGCATGTGGGGAAAAGTGCTTAAAGTTAAAATGAGTACTGTTTCCTGGCATTCCAGTATCTGGGACTCTGTGTACAGCTGCTGCAAGGAGCTTGCATAAGTGCAGTAGTGACAGGAAAGGTAAAAACCATGTTTTTCATCTGTGCAGTGACTGCAAGTACAGCCTTTAAGCTACAGAACTGTGGGGCAAATAATTACTTCTTTCTGGCTGCACCAGGACATTATTCAGGACTGTATCTAATCTGCTATAAGGACAGTGGGTTAAGCAGCCATTGCCAGCAGTACAGCCAATTGGAATTGCAGCAATAGATAGCCAGGTCTTGTGGGACATTCACTGCATCTCATGGGTAAGCACCTAAGTGCTTATGGGGCCTTACAGGGATATTATTTTAGGCAAATTCCACAACCCAATTGTGCCTTGAGTGTTCTGATTGACAGGTCCTTCAGCAACTGGAGACATGTCACCCCATCCCTGCTACTAATCAGGAGTCGAGCTAGGAGCTCTATAAAGAAACAATGTTGCCAGTTTGTCTGGAGATTCAGAAATGCAGAGCTGGTGAGAGAGCAGCAGAGCAGGCTCCAGTCTGCTGGGGCCTCCTGGGCCACTAATTCAATCCCTTTCAGTCTTCAGAGGGCATTTATTTTCTTCAGTTAACAGTTAACTAGTTACAGTAATTGTGCTTTCTGCAACAGCTAGTCTGGAGGTTGCCAGTACTGTCCTCCAGAGGCTAGCCTTCCTCCCACGTCGGGGAAAGATGTGGACCGAAGAATCAGATGTCAGCAGCGGTGAGCGCTGACCAGACCAGATGACATCATGCAGTGGTGAGAGTGCTGACCAAGTACCTCAGTGGTGAGAGAGCTGAAGAAGTCTTCAGATGCCTCTCATAGCGGATGAGACCTGTGGAGGACCTGAGTGAGTACCTGCACTTCTGGAGCGAGGGAGAAGCTACAAGTAATCTTGGGGGCTCCATGCCCCATTAAGAAATGTGTGCTGTTAAGTGAAGTATTGAAGTCATCAGTCTGGGCTACTAACCCCATAAGAGACTGCCTAGTTCAAGTAATGGATGCATCTTGTCTGGCCCAATGGCTAAGCTGCAGGTGCAGCAAGATGCAGGCTTAGTGAATCATATAAATGTGTAGCTATGGGTTAGAGTCCTGCCATCATGGAGCTGTCTGCCAAGACACACTTGCCACTTCATGAGACAGGAGGACCTAGAGCATATTAATGTCTAAGATACCTTTAAAGAGAATGTACCTGTGTCTGCACAGAATTACGTCTAAGAGTGCTTGATATTAGTGTTAAATGGCTAGACATGCTGGATAGGACTCCGCTTGTGGATAATGTTCTTGGTATATAGAATGTGCTGGATGTGACTGCCTGTGACTAAAGTATGGGATGCTTGATAAAAGTGTCGTTGCCAACTTACTCTGGATGGATGCCTTTTGGTATATAAAGTACTGGATGTGACCATATTTGAATTGCATATAGAATGCTTGACAAAAGTATCACCCTCGCTGCATTGGATGGGACTTTTAAATATTGTGCTGAATGTTCTGGATGTAAGATCCACATAGTTTATTCTGGAATGTTCGGAAGTCTCAGAGTGCAGGCAATCCTGAGTTGTCTGCAAGTGCAAGGCAGTCCCTGCTTTGTCTGCTAAAGTGCAGGGCAATCCCTGCTGTGGTTGTAAATAGTAATTTGCTGCTTTACAAAAATCTGTTTCCAAGTTGCCCCACCCTCAAATTAATAGCCGGCCACCTCGACCAGCTGCAACTCCATCAGGCCTGCAACATCTTGGACTGTGGTATCTGTTTAACCAGTATGGTATGAGATTGCAGTTTTTCTGCTGTATCTGGGACTGGTACCAGTGTGGGTATTATTAATAATTACGTTTAACATCTGATTTATCAGCAGCTAGATAACCAAGGCTCTGGATGTCTTAAGTCGAATAGTAAAATGTGATTTATGTCTGCCTGTTAATATGTAGCCACCCAGCTGGAGGGTTCACCAGCAAAATCAAATGATCTCTGTACATGTGTAAATACGGTATGATAACATCTACTCCTCCTGTTTCCTTTCCTAGCTCCTTTATTTCCCCGAAATAAATATCTTGTTGTTGTTGTTTGAAATCCTGTGTGAGCATATTATTAGAAGAGCCTTTAATTCAAAATGCTGAAATGTGGGGAGCTGTGTCTTGGGGCATGTCTGGGGAAGGTAACTGGTCACCGTGGGTGGTGTAGCTGCTCAAGGGCTACACCAGTACATCTCACCCACGTAAAGCACCCTGACTGGAGGCACTGCGCAAAGGTTTTTAAAAATGTAATAAGTTAGCGAACCCAACCCCTCAGCCTATGTCCAGGGTAGAAGACAGGGTGTAACACTTGGGGTGGCACCACCCAGGGTTACATATGACCACAAACAGATTAATGAGTAGGACAGACATGGAAGAATTGGCGGTGGATGTATGGCGAGAACTGAAACCTCATCAAGATTTTATCTTTTATTTGACAGTGCATAATACATAATCCCATCTAGATTATTTTCTCAGTAATAAAACAGATCTCCACAAATTTACAAATAGTATCATTCATCTGAGGGTCCTTTCTGATCATGCGCCAGTCTCAACAGTTTTACAGCGGGGACTGGACTAGAGCAACCTTCTGGCACATGAACTCTTCTTTGCTCAGTGATGCAGAGTTTAAATGTTTAATAGGTAAAATGATATCAGGTTATCTCCTAGATCACCAGAATTCAGATATTAAAATAAAATGGTTATGGGATGCTCTAAAAGCTACCCTAAGGGGAAGAATGATTTCTTATGCATCCCAGATACAAAAAAAACAGAGAAGGAAACTAGAAACAAAAGCTAGGGAATTAGAAAAGAAACATAAAGAGGTGGGATCCACAGAAGTTCTGAACCAACTTAATGATGTCAGAAGGAACTACAATCCTTATTGGACATTAAAATTGAAGGTAAACTTAGATATAGCAATCAAACCTACTACAAACGTGGCATTGGTGGGCCGTTTCTTAGCTTTCTGACTGCAGAAGCAACAAGCCGATAGAGTATATCAAAAACTTCATCATGCTGTCCACAATCAAGTTGCCTTTACATCAAGAGATATAGCCTCAAATTTCAACCACTATTACCAAATGCTGTATAAAGCTTAGCACAATTCACTTACAAAGCTGAAATGTACACAAGAATTCCTTAACAACATAGCTCTCCCTGTCTCACTGAGGAAAACGTTGATGCTAGAGCGCCTCATGTCATCTCAAGAGGTGGAACAAGTTATACTAGACCTGAAGTCTAAGTAAGTCTCCAGATCCAGACAGTTTTAATGTGAACTTTCAAACAACACCTGATCCCCTTTAACTAAAGTATTCCGTGCTACAGAACCTGCTGCAGACTTGCCTGATTCTTGGCCAAACTAGTGAATAAAAGTGATTTGTAACATGGCAATATATACAACTCACCAAAGCACTTAACTGGTTGGATGAAATGGTACACATGACAAGTTGGAGACAGCATTAATACCGAGTAATGCCCACACCAACTTCCAGTACTGTGCAAAACCATTAATCAAGAACAGCAACAGTTCCCAATAGAACATTTGTTGATTTCCCACCGCCTACCCACCTAGTGGTTAGGTGCTCTTGCACTAAAGATTCAGGTGAAAGATTCCACAATGCAAAAAATCACCTTTCAGGTCTGCAGATCCGTCGGGATAGCAGCGTGGTTGGATGCAAAGTTTGGAGACAGCTTTCTCCTCTTGGCACTGAACCGCAGTGAGTCGCGTGACCTTAAACAGACAGGTCACCTGAGAAGTGAAACACAGGCTCCAAATATTACAGTTCCAGCAGTATTAAAGCTGTCTTGCCTACTGTAAAGTCGTAGTCCATTTCTTCAAAAGTTATAGTTGAATGTTGTACTTTAACCCATTAGAAATACATCTATTTGCTAATGCAGAAGTTTATAAAATTCCACTTGTTAGTTTTAGAATATTAAAATTTTAGTGGTAGTACTACTTGAGATATGCAGAATCTCAGCATATAATTCCCAGGATACAATGTGGCAGCACTGAAAAGCATCTCAAAGTGTGTCCTTGCATAATAGCAGACATGCAGAGAAATATCTACCACTTCAAAATGTTTGAAATGCAGTCCAATGTGTCATACGGTGCTATAAATGTTATATATGCCTGCATTTGTTTAGCAGCATTAGTATATTAATAAATGCTGGTATGCTTCTGATGTTCTCTACTTATTACCATTACAAAATATCAACTACCTAAACCGTTTCCTTTGTCTGTCTTTTGTAATAAAATGCCCTTTCTAATAATCACTACTTAACAGCATTTTCCATGTTACAAAGTGCATTAAGCCACTCAAAGGAGGCTTCCACTGGGAAGTAATGCATGGTTGGGTGGTTGTAGGCACTTGCCTTCGGCCTTGTGCCACAACCCCCGACCTCGTGCCACAACCACCACCACCCCCAACCATGCATTAACTCCCCAGTAGAAGCCTCCTTCATTGTGGCTTAATGCTTACTCATACCATCCTATACTCTACTTAATGAAGACTGAAAATATGCCAATATTTTTGTTAATATTTTCGAGTCTTCACTAAGTAGAGATATAGATGGTATGACAAGCATAAAAATGTTTAAGCATCTTCAAATATTGTCCGTAAGGTGTCTCTGAGGAATAAAGGTAGATTGGTCAGCTTTACCCAGGCACTCTGACCAATCTACCTTTATTCCTCAGAGACAACTATATGGACAATATTTGAAGATGTAAAACATAAAACCAAAATAGCTGCTCAAACCTTTAAATTACTACACACAGAATTCACATTTCTTATAAGGGGTGCTGCTAGATGGTAACAAATAACAAACAAAGCAAAAGACTAGCACACACCCTCCCCACATAGCATAACATTTAAACTTTCAAATGCCAAAAATGGCTATATATAGCCATTTTGGCATTTGACAGTTTAAATATTATGCTATGTGGGGAGAGTGTGCTAGTCTTTTGCTTTGTTTAATATTTGAAGATGCTTAAACATTTTATGCTTGTCAGAAAATGTTAGAACCCCAAGTGGCAATTATGATTGATGCTGAAAAAGCTTTGATAGGCTAGACTGGGATTTTTATTTGCCACTTTAAGCAAATTTGGCTTTGGAAATACATTTCTGACTTGGCTTCATGGTGCTTATTGCTCTCCAACAGCTTCAATCAAAGTTAATGGTATGGTATCTGACCCCATCATTATTGGTAGGGGACCAGACAGGGTTACCTCTCCCCTATTTTATTCACTTTAAGTATAGAGCCCTGGCAGCACTGATCAGTGGGTACCGGCATCTGAGAGGGTAAAAGTGAGAGGAAGAGAATCAAATTTCCCTTTATACTGATGATACAATGTTGCATTTGGATGACTCAGTTCATACCTTCCCATGCTGCATTAAATCCCGATGGAATATAGCAAAGTCTTGGGTTTCAAAATTAATGAAAATACAATTGAGGTAGTTCTCCTTGGCACGGGTCAAATGTCACAAGACATTATGCCGCATGCAAAATTGTGCTGCAATACAGCGTGATTTCTTGCATGTGGCATAATCTTTGTGAGGGCTGCACCCGACCCCCAATAAGAATTCTCAACACTGGGGGAGGGGTTCACCTCAAATCACACAAAGTACCAAAAAATAAAAGTTTCTTGGCCTGGGAATCAAACCCAGTCCCAGACACAGCACTGGATTTCTTGCTGCAGTGACTCAGTCCATTGAGCCATGGCAGCTGCTTGGTGGAACCCCATCCCAGCAAAGGTCTTATCCTTTGCCTGGAATAGTACAAGTGGTGCAATACTGTGTACAGCAGTATTTATGTATTAGCACCACTCGCTGTCTCATACAGCACTATTACAGGTAGTACAACGCTGCACGTACTATTAAGCGCACGTATATTATGGACCCGGTAGGGTTCTCTTAGGGAACTCAAACCCTGGAGCTCAAGTCTGATCCTGCACAAATGGGTTACTACACAGATTCGTTATCTTGTTATTTATATTCCTGGTAGGGCTACATGGGTTATAACAAACTAATTACAGCAAATTGATCACAGAAGTTAACACTGATCTTAATCGTTGGGAATTGCTCCCCCTGTCCTTATTCAGGAAAACAGACACAATTCGAATGAACATGTTACCATGATTTCTATTCCTCTTTCAAACTCTGCCAGTAAAGGTCCCCAGTATAGACTGGAGGAAAATCAATAAAACTCTACGCCACTTCATCTGGGGTAATAAAAAAACATGTATTAAATGAAGTGACATCGGAGACCAAAATCAGAAGGTGGGGCAGGACTTCAGTACTTAAAATTATACGACCAAATGGCACTACTCTTGCCCTGGATAGAATACAAAAATATATAAATGATGGCTTATGGACAGCTATGGAAATAGGTAGCAAAGCTGGAACATCCTCTAGAGATCTTTTGCTCCATAAAAATCACAGCGCAGGCTGCCTCAGATCTATGGCTTAAGCAAATATATACTACATGGGATAGGTTCTACCTCATTCAATTTCCCATTACTCTGTGATAGATAAAAGTCCAGAGTTTTATCCTTCTACAGTAGAACAGTTGCAACTTTTAGGTGCTGGAAGAGACATTTTAAGCCATTTTCACAATTTCTGAAAATGGCAATTTTAAAACTTTTACTCATCTGCAAAGGGAATTTTATTTAAAAGATCAGCTTTTTTCCATTATCTGCAAGTCACCTCTTTTCTCCAGGTAGGGAACAGATTAAGAGCTCTTCAACAAGAGCCTCATCAATTAATAAAGATAATTGAAAGGACTGGGGAAGGCATCATCCCGAATAAACATATTTCCAACATGATATATGGCTATTTACAGGGAGGTGAGAACTGGCATTACATTTACATGTCCATACCGCTTGGGAGGCAGAAGTGAGTTGCACTCTTGCCCCCAAGAGTGGTACACAATCTGGCATGGAGTTTTCCATACTTCAGCCTTAAACAATTGATGAGAATTTAGCTGGAAAGTGGTATCTCGGTACTTTCTTACTCCGCCCAGCACACAACATTATTCTAGAGATCATACTGACAAATGTTGAGAGAATATTGGGAATGACCACTCATTCCACATTTTTTGCGATTGCCCCATCCTTCAACCCTTTTGGCAGGAGCTCGATTCTGAACTAGGACAGATAGCAGACTCTACAGTCCCTTTAGACTCCAAAGTGCTTCTCTCGGGATTAAGGCCCCTGCTTGCCAATCAAACAGTCAAAAGGCTTTCTTGGGTATTTTATTAGGAGCCATCTCTAAATCTAACACTAATCACTGGCTCTCCCCATCATGCCCTACAGTGCAGGACTGGGTAGTTCTGGTCAAAATATTTTCAAAATGGAGAGTTAAAGGGACACTGTCAACCCCTTAGGCCTCCAAGTGTCCCTACTTTAAAAAAAACACATTTTATGATTTTTACATTCTGTAGAGACTATTTATGCAGCTGGCAGTTTGATTCAGATCCTTTTTTTTTTTTTAAAGTGAAAAACTGAGTACCCACCATACTGGTGTTACCACGCCAAAACATGTTTGTTTGCATTTCTTGACCAACTCCCACTACATCTTTCCTGGACTCAGAAACACCCCCAACAATCTAGCCACTCATTATGCAGTCAGAGTGAGAATACTATTGTATCATGATTGGCTGCACTGTTTGATGGTGTTTCTAATGTTCAGGAAGTATCAGTAAGAGTAGTTCAGTTATTTGAAGCAAAACAAGGCTGCACATAGTTATACATTACCATACATTTCAGTTCTAATAAGCACGGATGCAGATAGAACAACCAGCAACACCAATGAATTCTAGAGTAGGATTTTACTTAAAATAATATGACGAGAAAAGGTTGACAGTGTCCTTTAACAGCCGATTTGCGGCTTCAAACACAACGGTGTCCGGAAGTCTGGTTGCCCTTTATGCATTTGACTGAAGATTCAGAGGGCAGATCAGTACTGTCTCAACAAGCACTAGGTTATTGATGCACCTATAGGTAAAAAGTTGAAACTAATCCCACAGGTCTTCTCTGTAGGACAGCCCAACTGTAATAATCTGAAATCAAAGGTTATCCATTGACAGTTTACATTTCTATTTCATTTATTGTGTTACTTTTTAATCATTGTAGACCTACTTGTATACTATGGCATTTGCACCTCCTAAAAGACCTCTTGAGACTTTTATTTACCCTGATGAGATGATGTTTGGATGCAGAGTTCCCTTTTAGAGTATTAAATTCCTGTGTGTATTAGATAAGACACAGATGTTTGGGTAAACATTTCCATTTATAAATGTTTTATTTCTTATACAAAAACAGAACATCGATGACACCAGAGTCTAAGTGAAATTGTATGGAGATCCTTGGAGAGGGAATCTTTCCGGATTCCTTAAAGGAGGCAATCATTTGACCACTCCTTAAAAACTCTCCTTGGATCCCGTTGATCCAGTTAACTATTAACCTGTCTCTAACCTTCCCTTTGTGGGGAAGATTATTGAGAAGGTTGCATTGCAACTGGACAATCGCCTGGTAACTCTAATGTCTATGAAGCCCTCCAGTCTGGTTTCAGGAAGAGGCATAGCACAGAGACTGCCCTTGTTCGGGTATTACATGACCTCCTAATGGTGAGAGATCGAAAGACTTGTACCATCTTGGTCCTTCTCGATCTCTCAGCAGCCTTGACACTGTGGACCATGAGGTACTTTTGGAGACCTCTGCGGTTCCTTTGTGGACTGTCGAGTACAGTCCTCAAATGGTTTTGATCTTTCCTTGTAGGCAGGTCTCAGAGGGTGGTCACTGGAATTTATTCCTCTGACGCCCTCCCCTGTCCTTCGGGTGCTACAGGACTCACATTGGCACCCATGTTGTTCACAGTGTATATGCTGCCATTGGGAGACATAATCAGGTGATACAGCTTGAGTTTTCACTGCTATGCAGATGATACTCAGCTGTATATGTCCTTTGTGCCTGGACAGGTTGATGCGATCCCTATGCTGAATAGCTGCCTCTCTGAGTTCAAAGACTGGATGAGCTCAAGTTGGTTGAGACTGAATCTGTATAAGACTGAGGTGTTGTTTGTGGATCTGGGCCATCCGGCAGGTTTTGGTGCTGAGCACGGGTCGGGCCTATGGTTTGATGGTGTCCAGCTCATTACTGCAGATTGGGTGCATAAATTAGGTGTTATATTTGATGAGACTTGACCCTGAAGTCTCAGGTGTCACCTGTGGTCAAATCCTCATTTTACTATCTGAGGAATATTGCCGGGTGAAACACCTGACTCCTCTATGCACCTCCAACATTGGTCCACGTCTTCATTACTACTCATCTTGACTACTGTAATGCCCTCTACCTAGGGCTGTCTGGGATTGATATCCACTGCCTGCAACTAGTGCAGAATGCTGCAGCCAAGCTGTTGACTGGTACCTCTAGGGCCAGTCACATTACACCTGTGCAGCGTGAACTGCACTGGCTGCCATTTCAGTGGTGGATCACCTATAAGGTAGGTTTGTTTACCTTTAAAGCCCTACATGAACAGGGACCTGACTACCTCAAAGGTTTCCTGACTCTTACTCCCAAATCGCCCTCTCTGATCTGTGTGAGAGATTGCTAGAGATTCCCAGGATTGGTCATAAAACATCTGGACTCGTGCTTTTCATTTGCAACACTGACCCTGTGGAATTCTCTACCTCATCAGTTAAGAGAATGCCTGACCATCAGCAGTTTCAAATACATGCTAAAAACATATTTATTTTCTTTGGTCTTCCTGATTAATTAATGGATTGATTTTAAATTATTATTATGTAACCCTAGATGGCGCTATCCCAGGGGCTACTACCACTGCCTGATTTGCCACTAACAGGTTGAGGGGCCTGGATCCAATGGCGGGTGCCTCCACCCAGAGGTCAGGGTTTGCAATAGTTAAACTTACTTGGTCACAGCCCTCTGGGACACTGCAACCCCTTTCTTCCCACTAGTGGCCCACACAATATATCAGAATTACCTTCACAGTATACACTTACCCCCAGGACTAGTTCGGCACTGGGACCTCCTGTGAAATAAGATACAGTGCAACAATCACAGTACAGTACTTTAACATGAACAAACCTCAGGTAGTATAACTTTGCTGAAACAAGCAGCTCTGATTTATTTAGGGGATATAACAAGGACAGGGGAAATCAGGTTAATTAGCTTATCACTTTACTATCACTCTATGGCTCTGTGCACAGGCCTATCCCTACCAGTTACTGTCCCTGGGTACCCAAGCCCTAGTAGCTAGTCCAACCGTGGCAGCTGGTAGGGGCCCTTTCACACAGTGAAAAGAAAATTAGTTAAACAGTCAGCAGTACAGTGATTCCATTTGGATTTAATGTGGCAATTCAACAGGGAGCGACCTGAATTAGTACTCACGACCTCCAAACAAGATAGGGTCCTTCAACGTCAGCAGGGCTACTCTTGAGCTCCCGAGACTCTTCACACATTTATATGGTAAAAAGAAAGTACTATACCAGGCAGGCTGCTTCTCTATCCCGATCGCAATTACTGCACAATACCGGGAGAACACACAGCAGATTCAGTTCCTGACAGACCGAGTGCAATTCAACAATTTCTCCAGTCTTCTACAGGGTGAGCCTGGTTTCTACTCTTCAGAGATCCTTTGATTCTTTTCACAGGATGGATTCAGTCCTAACAAGCAGTTACACAAGCTGCAGACCGGAACTCTGGGCCTTACACACGTTTTTGACTGAAACTGTGCACTGAAGGAGCACAGGGTTTCTTCCTTCACTCCCAGAGCTAAACTGAAACTCCAACAGACAAAACCGGGCACTTCCTTTGAGTTCCTCCCAGTTCTTGACTGGATTGGCTGTCACTCACAATAGACTGCTGCTGTTGGTCCAAAAGGCGCGAAGTCTAAACTACATCTCCGAGTCACTGCCCATACAATCCTCTTGTGGCTGGCTCAGATTATGAGTCCAAGTTCTGATTCGTCCAAGGCACCATTTTAGAGCTAGCTTACCCCACACTGATTAGTCCAGTTCAGCAGTTCAAAACCAGAATGGGGAACTAGGCAGACACAATTCTGACTGCAAAGAAAGCAGTTAGACAAACTGTAATTTCATTATTACTGTAAATGATTTCTGGCAAACAGTTACATCTTTCAGATAGGTTCCTTTGCACTCTAGTGACTGCAAAATGGAGGAATTGGCAGCAGCTTGAGTGGTACTCAAACAGAGAAGCACACAGTCCCCCATACAAACTAATTATGTCTGCAAGCAGACAGCTCTTAAAGAGACAGTACCAGAGGCTCTAAAACACTCACTGATAAATGGCTTAAACGCCAAACACCATTCAGGCTTGGAGCATTCAAGCAAGCTCCTGAAGTCTTTTGGGAACCCCCATTTGCAGGGGGTTACACCCTTCCTGGCCTGGGAAAGCTTGGCGTCCAGCGTCAAGCAAGTACCATAAGTTTCAACTGCAACCATATACATTTGCATTAGGCTCACACATGTAATCATCAGTCAATACATCATTTTACCAAGAACACATTTCTGAAACATTGCAGTACGTCCTCTTTACACAGTATTACACACATTGTACCATAACTCAAGTTATTACCTCTTGTACATGAAACCTGAAGAGAGGGCGCCTTCCCTATCAGTTACCTTGGGGCTGGACGGGGCAAGGGCACCATACTTAGAGGGCAACACAAGTAACTTGGAGTTAGCACTGATGCTCAGTTTGGGCAATGAGCTCGGGGACACATACACTCCTTTATGGACAACATTGAGAGGCAAGTCCACAGGCCTCCCAAGTGAATCATAACTGAGGTGCACCACAGGCTTTACAGCTCGACCAGTCTTTCTAGGGGAACTGTTACAGTCTCTGCACTCTGAGCCTCATTTTCAGCATTGTCCTCACTTGTCAGGAGTCTCCTTGGGGGTAGAGAGGCTAGAACTTGGGGCACTTTCAGCTCCAGGAGTTACATTTTCTGAGTCCACAACATTTGGCTCACATGGAGAGCTTCCGGACACTGGCAGTGGACTGTCAGGGCACTCAAAATACTCTTCTTGTTCGGGTGTATCACCAGTCTGCCCCAATCTATCATTTCCTCCTGAAAGCTCAAACAGTTCAACCATGCACAATGATTCCATTTCATCTGATCTGATGCTTTGCACTTCACTTTCTGGGAGCATTGGCTCCAGGGATGAAGCTGGGGGCTTAGACAGTCCAGAAGGCCCAGCTTTGTCTCCAGTATTGACTAGGGGATTGCCCGAAACAATTGACTCAGTTCGTAAGAAGGATAGTATTCAAAGTCACTCTCACTTTCTTCTGATATGGACTGACAGTCATGCTCAACTGGGACTTGTGCAGGGGAACACTTTAACTCTGCTTCTGTAGGTGCAGACTTCCTTGATCTTTTCTTAGCAGCAGCTCTAGTCACTGGTCCAGAGGGGCATCTTCTGGGGCTCAGACTCAATCAGGATTTGTCCAATGGGCAGTAAATGATTTCTATACATTGTTTTACATCTTTTGAATTGTTCTCAGGCCTTACTTTGTACACTGGCAGATCATCTAGTTTGCCCACTACAATGTAGAGGAGATGGTGCCATCTGTCAGCAATCTTGTGTTTGCCATGCAGTCCCAGATTTCTTAGCAATACCGATCTCCCTCCTGGAGTTCCTGTGCTTTCACCTTTTTATCATACCGTTCTTTGTTGGCCAGATTTCTTTTGGCAGCCGTGGTTTGAGCCAGTTGAGTACGCATGAGTTAGCTGGGCCTTTAACTTTCACATACTGTAAATAGTTGTCAGCTTGAACCCCATCAGGAGACCCCAAAACACACATCTACTGATAGTCGAAGCTTCTCTTCCAAACATCAAGCGGTAGGGGAGAACCAGTGGCATCACTTTTGGTGCAGTTATAAGCATGTACCAGGGTGCTAATTTGTTGGCTCCATCTAGGCTTGTCCTTTGGGTGCAGGGTGCCTAGTATATCTAGCAAAGTGCGGTTGAAACGTTCAGGCTGTGGGTCCCCTGGGGGTGGTAAGGAGTGGTTCTGGACTTTCGCACTCCCACAGAGAAAGCATCTCTTTGATCAGACGACTCTCAAAGTCTCTCCCTTGATCAGAATGGATTCTTTGTGGAGCCCCATAGTGAACAAAAAGTTTTCTACAAGTACTTTGGCCACAGTGGATGCTTTCTGGTCTTTGGTGGGAAAGCTTGGGCATATCTTGTGAAATGGTCAGTGACCACCAGCACATTACTGATATTTCTTTGATCTGACTCCAAACTCAGAAAATCAATACAGACCAGCTCCATGGGTGCACTGGTGGTGATGTTAACAAGGGGGCAGCCCTCTGGGGCAAAGCTTTCCTCTGTAAGCAGCAACTACAAGTTCGAATGTGTTGCTCCACATCAGCCCCATCTTAGGCCAATAGAATCTGGATCTCACCAAGTCAAGTGTTCTGTCTATACCAAGGTGCCCCATGTGGTTGTGCAAGGACCTCAGTACTGAGTCTCAAAGGCAGTGGGCAGCACTAGTTGTTGTTTGTCTACTTGTCCCCTCTGTCTACTGTTTCTCTGTATAACAGTTTATTGATCAGTTTCAACTTAGGACCTTCTTTGTATAACAGTGCAGTTCTCAAATCAGTGGAGCGTAATTTGGACACATCTTTTCCTGCATAGAGGGCTTCTAAAGCTGCTTTGATCATGGGTCGCAGGATTGAGCCGCGAATACTATCATTGTCCAGCTGAGGCAGTGCACCAATGTCTATTGCAGAAAAGTAGCAATAAGCAGCAGGTATGCAATTCTCAGAGGGTCCCAAGCAATCCACCATGCAGTCCACTCGTCCGTGGACATTTGTTCCTCCCTGTCAAACTTCCGCAGAGTGCCTGAATGTCAGGTTCTGCCAATCGGACCCAATCATTCTGGGGAACAGGCCTCGGGAGAGAGCATCAGCATCTATGTGGTTCAGACCTGCCGGTATTCGAGGAGCATAGTCATATGTAGATAATGCAGAAAGCCACCTCTGGCCAGTGGCATCCAACTTAGCTGAGGTCTGCACATAGGTCAAAGGATTATTGTCAGTTTTACTAGTATTTTAGCCCCATACAAGTACTCATGGAATTGGTCAACAATAGCCCACTTCAAAGCTAGGAACTCTAACTTATGTACAGGATAGTTCTTTTCGGATGGGGTCAGGCTTCTACTGGCAAAAGCCACTGGTCTCAGGCCATTCTCGTGCTCTTGGTACAACACAGCCCCAACCCTTGCAAGCTAGCATCAGTGTGCAGGACGTAAGGTTTTCTTGGATCGGCATAGGCCAGCACTGGAGCATGGGTAAGTTGATATATGATCTCATGAAAAGCAGTCTCACAATCAGGAGTCCAGCGGGCCCCAAATACTTCACTCGGATGAAAATACACTCTTTCAGTCTTGAGGGCGCTGACTTTTGGTATTTTTGTGGGTTGGGGATACCCTTGAGTAAGGTTAAGTAAAGGGCGGATCACTCTTGAATAGTCCTTGATGAAGCGCCGATAATAACCACAGAATCCCAGGAATCTTTGCAGTTCTTTTAGATTTTGGGCTGTGGCCAGGTGGTCAAGGCCTCAACTTTACTTGGGTGGTTTCTATTCCTCGGTGGATACTATGTGTCCACATACTTTACTGATGTTTGAAAGAATTGACACTTATCAATGGACAGTTTAAGGCCAAAGTCCTCCAGTTGGTCCAATACCTTAAATAATCTGCTCTCATGTTCCTCCAGTGAGCTGCCAAACACAATAACATCATCTAGGTATACCAGGCACTCTAGTAAGTTCATGTCCCCACTGCACGCTACATCAATCGTTGAAAAGTGGCTGGGGCACCTGAAATCCCTTGAGGCATCCTCATGAATTCATAGAAGTAAGCGGACAGATAAAGGCTGTCTTCTCACGGTCCTCTGGGGCCATCGGGATCTGGTAGTACCCACTGCGGAGATCCAACACAGAGAACCACTTGCTCCCTGCTTAGGCAGTCCAAAGCATCCTGAATGCGGGGCATTGTGTACTGATCAGGGATAGTCCGCCCGGTTTAAGGTGCGATAATCCACACACATCCTTACTGTCCCATTCTTTTTCCTCACTACCACAATGGGGGAAGCATAAGGGCTTCTGGATTCTTGTATTACACCAGCAGCTAACATCTCTTGCAGATGCCGTCTCACATCATCTATGTCAGCAGGTGCCAGGTGTCGAGACCTCTCACGAAATGGTCTTTCGTCATGCAGCCGGATATTGTGCTCAGCTCCTTGCAGGTGTAACCTCCCTGCAAATGGGGTTCCCAAAAGACTTCCAGGAGCTTGCTTGAATGCTCCAAGCCTGAATGGTGTTTGGCGTTTAAGCCATTTATCAGTGAGTGTTTTAGAACCTCTGGTACTGTCTCTTTAAGAGCTGTCTGCTTGCAGACATAATTAGTTTGTATGGGGACTGTGTGTTTTCTTTTGATTGAGTACCACTCAAGCTGCTGCAATTCACCCCATTTTGCAGTCACTAGGAGTGCAAAGGAACCTGTCTGAAAGATGTAACTGATTGCCAGAAATCATTTACAGTAATAATAAAATTACAGTTTGTCTAACCTGCTTTCTTTGCAGTCAGAACTGTCTCCCTAGTTCCCCATTCTGGTTTGAACTGCTGAACTGGACCAATCAGTGTGGGGTAAACTAGCTCTAAAATGATGCCTTAGACGAATCAGAACTTGGGACTCATAATCTAGGCCAGCCACAAGAGGATTGTATGGGCAGTGACTCTGGGAGATGTAGTTTAGACTTGGTGCCTTTTTGGACCAACAGCAGCAGTCTATTGTGAGTGACAGCCAATTCAGTCAAGAACTGGGAGGAACTCAAAGGAAGTGCCCGGTTTTTGTCTGTTGGGAGTTTCAGTTTGAGATCTGAAAGTGAAGGGAAAGAAACCCTGTGCTCCTTCAGTGCACAGTTTCAGTCAAAAAGCGTGTGCAAGGCCCAAGTTCCGGTCTACAACTTGTGTAACTGCTTGTTAGGACTGAATCCGTCCTATGAAAAGAATCAAAGGATCTCTGAAGAGTAGAAACCAGAGCTCACCCTGTAGAAGACTGAAGATTGTTGAATTACACTCGGTCTGTCAGGAACTGAATCTGCTGTGTGTTCTCCTGGTTATTGTGCAGTAATTGCAGTTGGGATACAGATGCAGCCTGCCTGGTATAGTGCTTTTTTTTTACCATATAAATGTGTGAGGAGTTCTCGGAGATCAAAAGTAGCCCTGCTGACATTGAAGGACCATATCTTCTTTGGAGGTCGTGAGTACTAATTCGGGTCGCTCTCCCTGTTGTAGGTGCCACATTAAATCCAAATGGAATTACTGTACTGCTGACTGTTTAATTTTCCTTTCTCTGTGTGAAAGGGCCCTACCAGCTGCCTGGTTTGGACTAGCCACTAGGGCCTGGGTACCCAGGGACAGTAACTGGTAGGGATAGGCCTGCACAGAGCCATAAATGAATAGTAAAGTGATAGCTAATTAACCTGATTTCCCCTGTCCTTGTTATATCCCCCTAAATAAATCAGAGCTGTTTGTTTCAACAAAGTTATACTGCCTGAGTATTTGTCTATGTTAAAGTACTGTACTGTGATTGTTGCACTGTATCTTATTTTACAGGATGTCCCGGTGCCTGAACCAGCCTTGGGGAAGTGTATACTGTGAGAGTAATTCTGCTATATTGTGTGGGCCACTAGTGGGAAAGAAAGGGGGTTGCAGTGTCCCAGAGGGCTGCAGGACCAAGTAAATTTAACTATTGCAAACCCTGACCTCTGGGTGGAGGCACCCGCCATTGGATCCAGGCCCCTCAACCTGTTAGTGGCAAATCAGGCGGGGTAGTAGCCCCTGGGATAGCGCCATCTAGGGGTTACATTTTGGAGGCACCGCTGGGATTGTGTGTCCTCTGGTGGCCATATTTGCAAACCACTGTTAGGGAAAAAAAAAAAAAAAAAAAAAATGGGTACCCTGACAGAGTGGCTGTGCACGGCTGGTGGAGTGGTGTACTGGGGAGGAGATCGACCCCCAAAATGCTATGCTTATCCTGGACATCCCCTGGGTATCACTCACGGACACTGTGCAGGAGTACTTTCCAAGGTGGAAGGTTTACAAAATCCTGTGGTGGTGGGTCGGCACGCTAATCTGCTCACCCACACTTTCCCTGGCCTAGTAGAGTTTAAGGATCCCATAGATAGCTCCAAAGTACCACAGACCATTACCCCAGAGAGCCCTCACTGCTTGGAGAGTGATAACTAAGGACAGTAAAGACCCAGGGAGAATGAGCCCCACCACTATCTGAAACTTTTGAGGAGAAATTTGCTAAATAGGTTGCTGGGAGAGGGAAAACTGTGGAGGACTTGAAGAAACTATTCTTGCCACCTGGGGTGTTCCTCCCCAACACCCTCTCCTGCTCCAGTACCCGTAATGGTGGCTGAACCAATGCAGACTCCTATTTCTGCACCTGCCATTAGTCACGACTCTTACCAAGAGTTGAGGATCTTCTCTGGCACCCTCCCCACCCCCAAGGGAGGATGACTGGGAGACCTGGATAGACTATGTTGCCCCCAAGTGCTAGAATGGCAATGCTCGGAAGCGAGAGCGAAAGAGGGTAGGTAGGCCTCCGAGGTCCTGCCCTGGCTACCATCCGTGCTAAGCGGGCCAGTAACCCTAAGCGACTGCACAAGCCTATCTTGAGGCCTTGGAGAATGTGTATAGGAGCCCAGATTCTGATGAGGACCTATGGTGGAGAGAGTAAGAAATGCACAACAGTACCAAGGAGGAGTTGTCTGTGTATGTCTCTCGGCTGGAAAAATTGTTGCAAGAATGCCTCAGAAAGGGTAGTTTGCCAGCGATTGAACTGGACCGAACCAGACTGGACAGAATCCTTAAGTCTGCCCCCTTCTCAGAACTGCTGTTGCTTCAGTTACGCCTGGCAAATCGACTGGAATCACCACCCTCCTATGATGAGTTAATGAGAGAAATTCGAGAGTTGAGAAAAGGCGACCTCGGAGGGACCTGCACCAATAGCTGTGGCTATGACCGAGTGACAGGGGTGGCCCAATCAAGTAAGTTCAGGGGCAGAGGTTGGCAGTCAATGGGTGCTCTGATAAGGAAAAGATATGCCACAATGGGCGAACTGCAGAGAGAGATCCAGGGAATTCAAAACAGTCCCTTTATGAAGGCCACGCCTGCAAATGCAGGCCCCGACCTATATCGACTGCATCTGCTATAGGGGTGGGGATACCACCCATGTATCTCCTGCTGATAACAACTCGAACTCGATTCCTTGACCATGGAAGTGGAGAAACTGACGAGATGTCTCCAAATGCTTATCACGCCGCAGACAGAGATGGCACCAAGGTTTCCAGTTAGTAATACACCCGCCTGGCTCCCAGTGTGGCACCTCGGCCAGCTCAAACTCCAAAAAGTATGTTTTGCTATAATTGTGGGAAGGATGGGCACATGAAAGGAAATGCCAATCCCAAAGACACTGACAAAAGTTGCATATAGGCTACAAGAGGCTTCAGGAGAACAAATCAGTGGTTAAGAGGTGCAGAAATGTCCCAGTGAGGGGCACCAAAAATGTAATTCACGTCCTTTTGTGGCAAGGTCAGTTGCCCAGGCCCCCCCCTACCACCTCTCCAGACTGGTCCAGAATAGTGGGTCCCTCCATGGAGACCACTGTAAAGGTAAATGGAGTGTCTACAAGGCTGTATTAGACAGTGGCTCCCAAGTGACAATTATGTTTCAAGATTGGTATCAGAAGCATTTGTCAGGCGTACCCATTACAACCATTAGAAGGACTGCATGTATGGGTTAAGTGAGAAGGCCTACCCTATTCTGGGTATATCCGAATTTGGCTGTCTTTCCACACTCCGTGGCTGGGTAGCCGAACAAGTAGAGACCCTAGCCTTAGTGTCCCCCACTGGACTGTATGATGGTGTCCCTTTGTTGATTGGAACAAATGCTCATATGTTCAGAAGGCTGGCACATTTGTGTTATGAAAAACAGGGGTCAAAGACTAGAGAGCTTTAAGAGTTCCAGCTTTAATTAAGAAGGCCTATGAGGGCACAGAGAGATGCTGAAAAGAGAACCAGAGGAACCGGTCGAATTGTATGGAAGAAGGATCCTGAGTCTCTGATCCAGCACTAAATGCCCAGTGTACCTTACAGGGAGAGGTCCGTATCAGAAAGGATGTTAAGAATAAAATATTAATGTTGGATGCAGGCGATGGAAAATTGCCTAGAGGGACTGCTGGTCAAGCCTAGTATTTTGCCACGCTAGAGCCCATGCTTATGCCAGAAGGTAATAGTCCAAGTTCATAATGTGTCTGAAGAGACATTCGAGTAAATAGAGGTTGCATCTGGCTAATGTGCATTGTGCAGACACTGCAGTGCTTACCCAGCAGCAAGAGTTCAAGGAAGAACCAGCAGAAGTAACGCCTGACATTGTTTGATTTGACAACTCCCGCTGCCAGCTGAATGGAAAGTGAGGATCAGTGAGAAGCTTGCCCAGAGAGACCAGGTGTTTTTCTTTAAAGGAATGGGACGTAGGATGCGTGCAGGAGCTGAGCACAATATCCGGCTGCATAATGAAAGACCATTTCGTGAGAGGTCGGCGCCTGGCACCTCACTGATATAGATGATGAAGACGGCATCTGCAAGAAGATGTTAGCGGCTGGTGTAATACAAGAATCCAGAAGCCCATATGCTTCCCCCATTGTGAGTGAGGAAAAAGGAGAATGGGACAGTAAGGATGTGCGTGGATTATCGCACATAAACCGGCGGACTATCCCTGATCAGTACACAATGCCCGAGTCAGGATGCTTTGGACTGCCTAACGGGAGCAAGTGGTTCTCTGTGCTGGATCTCCGTGATGGAGTACTACAGAGTCCCGATGGCCCCAGAGGACCGTGAGAGAGACAGCCTTTATCTGTCCGATGCAGCTTCTATGAATTCATGAGGGATGCCTCAAGGATTTCAAGGTGCCCCAGCCACTTTTCAACGATTGATGGAGGCGTGCAGTGGGGACATGAACTTACTAGAGTGCCTGGTATACCTAGATGATGTTATTGTGTTTGGCAGCTCACTGGAAGAACATGAGGCAGATTGACACAAGGTATTGGATCGACTGGAGGTTTGTGTAAAACTGTCGATGATGAGTGTCAATTCTTTCAAACATCAGTAGTATGTAGGACACACTAGTATCCACGAGGAATAGGGCAGACACAAGTAAAGTTGGAGCCTTTGACCACCTGGCCTACAGCCCCAAAATCTAAAAAGAACTGCAAAGATCTCCCTCAGATTCTGGTGATTATCGGGCTTCATCAAGGACTATTCGAGTGATCCGCCTTTACTTAACTTCTCAAAGTATCCCCAACCCACAAAAATACCAAAAGTCAGCGTCCCTCAAGACTGAAAGGTGTATTTTCATCCGAGGTGACAGTATTTGGACCACAACTGGACTCTGATTGTGAGACTGCTTTTCAGAGATCATATATCGAAAACTTACCCATGCTCCAGTGCTGGCCTATGCCGATCCAAGAAAACCTTCAGTCCTGCACACTGATGCTAGCTTGCAAGGGTTGGGGGCTGTGTTGTACCAGAAACACGAGAATGGCCTGAGACCAGTGGCCTTTGCCAGTAGAAGCTAATCTCATCCGAAAGAATATCTAGTACATAAGTTAGAGTTCCTGGCTTTGAGTGGGCTATGATTGACCAATTCCATGAGTACTTGTATGGGGCTAAAATACTAATAAAACTGACAATAATCCTTTGACTATGTGCAGACCTCAGCTAAGTTGGATGCCACTGGCCACAGGTAGCTTTCTGCATTATCTACATATGACTATGCTCTGAATACGAGCAGGTCTGAACCACATAGATGCACAGTACTCTCTCCCGGAGGCCTGTTCCCCCAGAATGATTGGGTCAGTGGCAAAAAAGAACCTGACATTCGGGCTCTACCCGAAGTTTGACAGGGGAGAACAAATGTCACGGACGCAGTGGACTGCATGGTGGTTACTTACCGGACCCTCTGAGGTGCATACCTGCTGCTTGTGCCACTTTTTCTGCAATGAACATTGGTTGCACTGCCTCAGCTGAACAATGACAGCAGTATTCGTGGGCTCAATCCAGCGATCCTCAATCCGTCAGCTTTAGAAGCCCTCCTGCAGGAAAGATGTGTCCAAATTCACTCACTGGTTGAGAACTGCACTGTTATACAAAAGGTCCTAAGTTGAGCAGTCAATAAACTGTTATATAGAAACAGTAGATGAGGGGGACAAGACTGGAAGAAACAACAACTGCTGCACTACTGCCTTCGAGACTCAGTATTGAGGTCCTTGCACGCAACCACATGGTGCCTTATGAACAGAACACTTGACTTGGTGAGATCCAGATTCTATTGGCTAAGATGGGGGCCGATGTGGGCAACACATACAGAACTTGTGAATCGCTGCTTACAGAGAAAGCTTTGCCCCAGAGGAGCCCCTTGTTAACATAACCACCAGTGCACCCATGGAGCTGGTCTGTATTGATTTTCTGAGTTTGAGTCAGATCAAAGAAATATCAATAATGTGCTGGTGGTCACTGACCAGTCCAACGAGAATGCCCAAGCTTTCCCACCAAAGACCAGAAGCATCACTGTAGCCAAAGTACTCGTGAAAACTTTTTTGTTCACTATGGGGCTCCACAAAGTCCATTCTGATCAAGGAAGACTTTGAAAAGTCGTCTGATCGAGATGCTTTCTCTGTAGGGGAATGAAAGTCCAGAACCACTCCTTACCACCCCAGGGGAACCCACAGCCTGAGATTTCAACGCACTTTGCTGGATACTAGGCACCCTGCCCAAGACAGCTAGATGGAGCCAACAAATTAACACCCCTAGTACATACTTATAACTGCACCAAAAAGTGATGCCACTGGGTTCTCCCCTACGCCTGATGTTTGGAAGAACGCTCGACTACCGGTAGATGTGTGTTTGGGGTCTCCTGATGGGTTCAAGCTGACAACTATTTACAGTATGTGCAAAGTTAAAGGCCAAGCTAACTCATGCGTAATAACTGGCTCAAAACAACGTGCCAAAAAAATCTGGCCAACAAAGAAAGTATGATAAGGTAAAAGCACAGGAACTCCAGGAGGAGATCGGGTATTGCTAAATCTGGGACTATGGCAAACACAAGATTGCTGACAGATGCACCATCTCCCTCACATTGTGTGGGCAAACTAGATGATCACCAGTGTACAAGTAGGCCACCAGAACAATTCAAGATGTAAAACAATGCATGAAATCATTTTACCCATTGGACAAATCCTGATTGGTCAGGCCCCAGAGATGCCCCCTCTGGACAACAGTGACTAGAGCTGCTGCTAAGGAAAGATCAAGGAAGTCTCACCTACAGAAGCAGAGTTAAGTGTTCCCCTGCACAAGTCCCAGTTGAGCTGACTGTCGGTCATATCGAAGAAGAGTGAGAGTGACTTTGAATACTATCCTTCTTCGAACTGAGTCAATTATTTGGGGCAATCTAATTCATACAGAACAAAGCTGGGCCTTCTGGATGTCTATGCACCCAGCTTCATCCCTGGGCCAATGCTCCCAGAAAGTGAAGTGCAAAGCATCAGATCAGATGAAATGGAATCACATTGTGCATGGTTGAACTGTTTTGAGCTTTCAAGGAGAAAATGATAGAGTGGGGCAGACTGGTGATACACCCGAACAAGAGGAGTATTTTGGTGCCCTGACGTCCACTGCCAGTGTCAAAAGCTCTCCATGCAGGCAAATGTTGTGGACTCAGAAACTGCGCTCCTAGACTGAGAAAGTGCCCAAGTTCTAGCCTCTACCCCATGGAACTCCCTGACAAAGTGATGGACAATGCTGAAAATGAGGCTCAAGTGCAGAGACTGTAACAGTTCCCCTAGAAGACCTGGTCGAGCAGCTTACAAAGCCTGTGGGTGCACCTCAGTTATGATTCCTTAGGAGGCCACCAATAGTTGCCTCTCAATGTTGTCCATAAAGGTATGTGTCCCGAGGCTCACTGCCCAAACTGAGCAACAGTGCTAACTCCAGGATACTTGTGTTGCCCTCTAAGTATGGTGCCCTTGCCCCATCCAGCCCAAGGTAACTGTTAAAGGGAAGATTCCCCTCTCTTCAGGTTTCATGTACAAAGTGTACTTGGTTGTAATTTCAGTATGTGTTATACTGTGTAAGGTAGTGATACTGCAATGTTTCAAGAAATGGTTCTTGGTAAAATGATGTATTGACTGATGATTACAAATGTGAGCCTAATACAAATGTATATGGTTGCAGATTAAAACTTATAGAAGTACCTTGTGTGAGGACGTCAAGCTTTCCCAAACCAGGAAAGTCAAAACCTCCCTGCAAATGGGGGTTCCCAAAAGACTTCAGGAGCTTGCTTAAGCACTCCAAGCCTGAATAGTGTTTGGCGTTTAAGCCATTTATCAGTGAGTGTTTTTAGAACCTCTGGTACTGTCTCTTTAAGAGCTGTCTGCTTGCCAACATAATTGAATTGTATGGGGACTGTGTGTTTCTTTGATTTAGTACCACTCAAGCTGCTGCCAATTCACCCCATTTTTTGCGGTCACTAGGAGTACCAAAGGGCCTGTCTGAAAGATGTAACTGATTGCAGAAAATCATTGCAGAAATAATAAAATTACAGTTTATCTAACCTGCTTTCTTTGCAGTCAAGAACTGTCTGCCTAGTTCCCATTCTGGTTTTGAACTGCTGAACTGGACCAATCGAGTGTGGGTAAACTGAAACTCTAAAATGATGCCTTGGACGAATCAGAACTTGGGACTCATAATCTGAGCCAGCCACAAAGAGGATTGTATAGAGCATTGACTCTGGGAGATGTAGTTTAGACTTGAGTGCCTTTTGGACCAACAGCAGCAGTCTATTATGGTGACAGCCAATCAGTCAAACTAGGAGAACTCAAGGAAGTGCCGTTTTTGTCTGTTGGGAGTTCAGTTTGAGATCTGAAAGTGAAGGGAAAGAAACCTGTGCTCCTTCAGTGCACAGTTTCAGTCAAAAGCGTGTACAGGCCCAGTTCGATTACAACTTGTAACTGCTTGTTAGGACTGATCCGTCTGTGAAAGAATCAAAGGATCTGAAAGTGAAACCAGGCTCACCCTGTGAAGACTGAAGAAATTATTGAATACCTCGGTCTGTAGGACTGGGCAGTCCAAAGGATCTGAATGTGGGGTATTGTGTACTGATCAGATAGTCCGCCGTTTAAGGTGCTATAATCCACACATCCTTATGTCCCATTTTTCCTCACTACCACAATGGGGCATAAGGGCTTCTGGATTCTTGCATACACCAGCAGCTAACATTCTTGCAGGCTCCATCATCTATGTCAGCAGGTGCTAGGTGTCGAGACCTCACTAAATGGTCTTTCGTCATGCAGCTGATATTGTGCTCGCCTTGTAGGTAACCTCCTGCAAATGGGGGTTCCCAAAGACTTCGGAGCTGTTGAATGCTCCAAGCTGAATGGTGTTTTATGCTTGTTTTATCGTGAGTGTTTTAGAACCTTCTGGTACTGTCTTTAAGAGCTGTCTGTCAGACATAATTAGTTTGTATGGGGACTGTGTGTTTCTTGATTGAGTACCACCAAGCTGCTAATTCACCCATTTTGCAGCTAGAGTGCAAGGAACCTGTTCAGGATGTAACTGATTGCCAGTTCATTTACAGTAATAATAAAATTACAGTTTGTCTAACCTGCTTTTTGCAGTAGAACTGTCTGCCTAGTTCTATCTGGTTTTGAACTGCTGAACTGGACCAATCAGTGGGTAACTATCTAAAATGATGCCTGGACGAATCAGAATTGGACTCATAATCTGAGCCAGCCACAAGAGGATTGTATGGGTAGGACTCTGGAGATGTAGAGACTTGGTGCCTTTGACCAACAGCAGCAGTCTATTGTGAGGATGCCAATTAGCCAAGAACTGGAGGAACTGTGGAAGTGCCTGTTTTTGTCTGTTGAGTTTCAGTTTGAGATCTGAAAGTGAGGGGGAAAGAAACTTGTTCCTTCAGTGCACAGTTTCAGTCAAAAAACGTAAGGCCCAGAGTTCCGTGTTCATGTGTGTAATGCTTGTTAGACTGAATCGTTCTGTAAAAAGAATCAAAGGATTCTGAAGAGTAAATGCAGCTCACCTGTGAAGACTGAAGGTATTTTGATACACTGTCTGTTTGGAATTGAATCTGCGTTCTCCTGGTTATTGTGCAGCATTGGCTGATACAGATGGCCTGCCTGGTAGGCTTTTTTTTTACCACATAAATGTGTGAGGAGTCTCTGAGATCAAAAGTAGCCCTCTGACATTGAAGGACCATATCTTCTTTGAGGTCGAGTACTATTCTGGGTCGCCTCGTTGAATTGCTACATTAAACCAAATGGAATTTCTGTACTGTTGACTGTTTAATTTTCTTTCTCTGTGAAAGGTTCTCACCAGCTGCCAGGTTTGGACTCATAGTAGGCCTGGGTACCCAGGGCCAGTAACTGGTAGATAGTCGTGCACAGAGCCATAGGTAGATAGTAAAGTGATACATTAACCTGATTTCCGTCCGTTGTTATCTCTCCAACAATTGGGGAGCTGTTTGTTCAAATGTTATGCCGTTTTGTCTTGTTCAAGTACTGTACTGTGATTGTTGTACTGTATCTTATTTACAGGATGTCCGGTGCCTGAACCAGCCTTTGGGGTAAGTGTCACAGAAGGTAATTTGTTATATTGTGGGCCACTAGGGAAGAAAGGGGGTAGGTCCCAGGGCTGTACTGCTAGTTTAACCATTGCAACCCTGACCTGGGTGAGGCACCCGCCATTGGACTAGTCCTCAACCTGTTAGTGGTAAACTGTGTAGCCTGGGATAGCGCCATCTAGGGTTACATTTTTGAGGCACCGCTGGGATTTGTGTCCTCTAGTGGCCATATTTACAACCACTGTT
Organism: Neoceratodus forsteri; assembly: GCA_016271365.2. Lineage (NCBI taxonomy): Eukaryota > Metazoa > Chordata > Ceratodontiformes > Ceratodontidae > Neoceratodus > Neoceratodus forsteri. Next base: position 961,774,767 of record CM057455.1, read on the forward strand.
ATGGGAAAAAAAAAAAAAAAAAAAAAATGGGACCTGAAGTGGCTGTGCACCGGGTTGGTGGAGGGTGTACTGGGAGAGATCGACCCCAAAATGTTATGCTTATCCTGGGTCCCCTGCATCACACGGACACTGTGCAGGGAGTACTTTCATGTGGAAGGTTGCAATCCTGTTGGTGGGTGGCACGCTAATTTGCTCACCCACACTTCTGGCCCTAGTAGAGTTAAGGATCCTATAGATAGCCCAAAGTACCACAGACCATTACCCCAGAGGAGCCCTCACTGCTGGAGAGTGATAATTAAGGACAGAAGACCTGGATGAGCCTCACCATTATCTGAAACTTTGAGGAGAAATTGTAAATGGTTGCTGGGAGAAGGAAAACTGAGGACTTGAAGAACTATTTCACCTTGGGTGTTCCTCCCCAACACCTCTCCTGCTCCAGCAATTCGTGAATGTGGCTGAACCAATGAGACCCATTTCTGCACCTGGGGTTATTGACGGTTTCCACGAAGGTTGAGGATCTTCTCATCTCCCCACCCCCAAGGAGGATGACTGGGAGATCTGATAGACCATTTGCGCCCCCGTGTTAGAATGGCACCGGAAGCGTGGTGCGTAAAGAGGGTTAGATTGTCCAGGTCCTGTCTGGCTACCATCCGGCGCAAACGGCTAGTAACTTACGACTGCACGTTTGTCCTGAGGCCTGAGAATGTATGAGCCCAGATTCTGATGAGGACCTTGTTGAGAGTAAGAAACACAACAGTACCAAGGGGGAGGAGTTGTCTGTGTGTGTCTCTGCTGGAAAAATTGTTGCAAGAAGTTTCAGAAAGGGTAGTTTGCCATTATTGAACTGGACCGAACTAGACTGGACAGAACTTTAAGTCTGCCCCTTCTCAGAACTGTTGTTGCTTCAGTTATTTGGCAATCGACTGGAACCTACCCCTATGATGAGTTAATGAGAAATTGGAGAGTGAGAAAAGGCGACCTCGAGTGGACTGCTTTGCTGTGGCTATGACCGAGTGAGGGTGGCCCATCATGTGGTTCAGGGCAGAGGTTGGCAGTCAATGGTGCTCTGATAAGGAAAAGATATGCTAATGGGCGAACTGTAGAGAGATCGGAATTCAAAATGTCCTTATGGCTACGCCCATGCAGGCCCGTCCATCGACCATCTGCTATGGGGGTGGATATCACCATGTATCTCTGCTGATAATGTCTGAATCTCTGTTCTGACTTAAGAAGTGGAGAACTGACGAGATGTCTCCAAATGCTTATCAGCTGCAGAGAGAGGTACATTGTTTCCAGTTATATTACCCTTTCTTGTCTTCTAGTGTGGCACCGCCAGCTCAACTCCAAAAGTATGTTTTGTTATAATTGTGGGAAGGATGGGTGGTTGAAAAGGGAATGCTAATCCTTAAAAGACACTGACAAAGTTGCATAGCTATGAGAGCTCGGAGAACAAATCAGTGGTTAAGAGGTGCACGAAATGATCCCAGTGAGGGCACCCAAAATGTAATTCACGTCCTTTGTGGCAAGGTCAGCTGCCCAGGCCCCCCACTACCGCCTCTCCAGACTGGTCTAGAATAGTGGGTCCTTCCATGGGACCACTGTAAAGGTAATGAGTGTCTACAAGAGCTGTATTAGACAGTGGCTCCCAAGTGACAATTATGTTTCAAGATTGGTATCAGAAGCATTTGTCAGACGCACTCCCACAACCATTAGAAGGATCGTATGGCAAGGAAGCAAGTGAGAAGGCTCACTCTTGCCTGGGTATATCGAATTTGTCTTCCTCACCTCCGTGGCTGGAGGGCTGAACAAGTAGAGACCCTAGCCTTAGTGTGTCCCCACTGGACTGTGTATGATGGTGTCCTTTGTTGATTGGAACAAATGCTCATATGTTCAGAAGGCTGGCACATTTGTGTTATGAAAAATAGGGTCAAAGACTAGTAGAGCTTTAAGAGTTCGCTTTAATTAAGAAGGCCTATGAGGCACAGAGAGATGCTGAAAATATAGAACCAGAGGAACTGTCGGAATTGTGGATGGAAGAAGGATCCTGAGTCTCTGATCCTGGCACCAAATGCCCAGTGTACCTTACAGGAGAGGTCCAGTATCAGAAAGGATGTTAAGAATAAAATATTAATGTTGGATGCACCAGGCGATGGAAAATTGCTAGAGGGACTGCTGGTCAAGCTTCTGTATTTTGCCCGCTAGAGCCCATGCTTATGCCAGAAGGGTAATGGTCTGTTCATAATGTGTCTGAAAGAGACATTCGAGTAAATAGAGGTTGCATCTTGCTACTGTATTGTGCAGACACTGCAGTGCTACCCAGCAGCAAGAGTTCAAGGAAGAATGGCAGAGTAACGCTTGACTTGTTTGATTTCGGCAACCTCTCGCCAGCTGAATGGAAAGTGAGGATCAGTGAGAAGCTTGCCCAGAGAGACCAGGTGTTTTCTTTAAGGAATGGGACGTAGATGCGCAGTAAGGAGCTGAGCACAATATCCGCCGTATGACTAAAGACCATTTCGTGAGAGGTCTCTGACGCCTGGCACTTGCTGATATAGATGATGTGAGACGGCATCTGCAAGAGATGTTAGCGGTTGGTGTAATACAAGAATCCAGAAGCTCTTATGCTTCCCCCATTGTGGTAGTGAGGAAAAGAATGGACAGTAAGGATGTGCGGATTATCGCACTTTAAACCGCGGACTATCCTCTGATCAGTACACAATGCCCTTGCATTCAGGATGCTTCTGGACTGCCTAAACGGGAGCAAGTGGTCTCTGTGCTGGATCTCCGCAGTGGGTACTACCAGATCCCGATGGCCCCAGAGGACCGTGAGAAGACAGCCTTTATCTGTCCGCTTTGGCTTCTATGAATTCAAGGAGGATGTCAAGGATTTCAGGTGCCCCAGCCACTTTTCAACGATTGATGAGCCGCAGGGGGACATGGAACTTACTAGAGTGCCCTGGTATACCTAGATGATGTTATTGTGTTTGGCAGCTCACTGAGGAACATGAGGCAGATTATTTAAGGTATTGGATCGACTGAGGACTTTGGCCTTAAACTGTCCATTGATAAGTGTCAATTCTTTCAAACATCATAAGGTATGTGGGACACATAGTATCCACCGAGGGAATAGAGACCGACTCAGTAAAGTTGAGGCTTGACCACCTGGCCACAGCCCAAAAATCTAAAAGAACTGCAAAGATTCCTGGGATTCTGTGGTTATTATCATGCTTCATCAAGGACTATTCAAGAGTGATCCGCCTTTACTTAACCTTACTCAAGGGTATCCCAACCAACAAAAATACCTAAAAGTCAACGCCCTCAAGACTGAAAGAGTGTATTTTCATCCGAGTGAAGTATTTGGGTCTGCTGGACTCCTGATTGTGAGACTGCTTTTCATGAGATCATATATCAACTTACCCATGCTCCAGTGCTGGCCTATGCCGATCCAAGAAAACCTCACGTCCTGCACACTGATGCTAGCTTGCAAGGGTTAGGCTGTGTTGTACTAAGAGCGACGAATGGCCTGAGACCAGTGGCCTTTGCCAGTGAAGCTGACCTCATCCGAAAAAGAACTATCCCTGTACATAGGTTAGAGTTCCTAGCTTTGAAGTGGGCTATTGTTGACCAATTCCATGAGTACTTGTATGGCTAAAATACTAGTAAAAACTGACAACAATCCTTTGACCTATGTGCAGACCTCAGCTAGTTGGATGCCACTGGCCACAGGTGGCTTTCTGCATTATCTACACATGACTATGCTCTCGAATACCGAGCAGGTCTGAACCACATAGATGCTGGGATGCTCTCCCGGAGGCCTGTTCCCAGAATGATTAGGTCCGATTGGCAGCCTGACATTCGGGCACTCTGCCGGAAGTTTGACAGGGAGGAACAATGTCCACTTGACGAGTGGACTGCATGGTGGATTGCTTGGGACCTCTCTGAGAATTGCATACCAGCTGCTTATTGCCACTTTCTGCAATAGACATTGGTGCACTGCCTCAGCTGGACAATGACAGTATTCCCGGGCTCAACTCGCCGATCCTATGATCAAATCAGCTTTAGAAGCCCTCTATGCAGGAAAGATGTGTCCAAATTACGCTCCACTGATTTGAGAACTGCACTGTTATACAAAGAAGGTCCTAAGTTGAAACTGATCAATAAACTGTTATATAGAGAAACAGTAGACAGAGGGGACAAGTAGACAAACAACAACTGGTGCTGCCCACTGCCTTTCGAGACTCAGTATTGAGGTCCTTGCACAACCACATGGGGCACCTTGGTATAGACAGAACACTTGACTTGGTGAGATCCAGATTCTATTGGCTAAGATGGGGGCTGATGTGGAGCAAACACATGAACTTGTAGTCGCTGCCATAGAAAGCTTTGCCCCAGAGGGCTGCCCCCTTGTTAACACATAACCACCAGTGCACCCATGGAGCTGGTCTGTATTGATTTTCTGAGTTTGGAGTCAGATCAAAGAAATATCAGTAATGTGCTGTGGTCACTGGTAATTTCACGAGATATGCCCAAGCTTTCCCCACCAAAGACCAGAAAGCATCCACTGTAGCCAAAGTACTCGTAGAAAACTTTTTTGTTCACTATGGGGCTCCACAAAGAATCCATTCTGATCAAGGGAGACTTTGAGAGTCGTCTGATCAAAGAGATGCTTTCTCTGTGGGGTGAGAGAGTCCAGAACCACTCCTTACCACCCCCAGGGGGACCCACAGCCTGGAACGTTTCAACCGACTTTGCTAGATATGCTAGGCACCCTGCACCCAAAGGACAAGCTTTAGATGGAGCCAACAAATTAGCACCCTGGTACATGCTTATAACTGCACCAAAAGTGATGCCACTGGGTTCTCCCCTACCGCCTGATGTTTGGAAGAGAAGCTCGACTCACCGGTAGATGTGTGTTTTGGGGTCTCTCCTGATGGGGTTCAAGCTGACAACTATTTACAGTATGTGCAAAGTTAAAGGCCCAGCTAACTCACTGCTTACCAACTGGCTCAAACCATGGCTGCCAAAAGAAATCTGGCCAACAAAGAAAGGTATGATAAAAGGTGAAAGCACAGGAACTCCAGGAGGGAGATCGGGTATTGCTAAGAAATCTGGGACTGCATGGCAAACACAAGATTGCTGGACAGATGGCACCATCTCCCTCACATTGTAGTGGGCAAACTAGATGATCTGCCAGTGTACAAAGTAAGGCCTGAGAACAATTCAAAGATGTAAAAACAATGCATAGAAATCATTTACTACCCATTGGACAAATCCTGATTGAGTCTGAGCCCCAGAAGATGCCCTCTGGACCAGTGACTAGAGCTGCTGCTAAGAAAGATCAAGGAAGTCTGCACCTACAGAAGCAGAGTTAAAGTGTTCCCTGCACAAGTCCCAGTTGAGCATGACTGTCAGTCCATATCAGAAGAAAGTGAGAGTGACTTTGAATACTATCCTTCTTACGAACTGAGTCAATTGTTTCGGGCAATCCCTAGTCAATACTGGAGACAAAGCTGGGCCTTCTGGACTGTCTATGCCCCAGCTTCATCCCTGGAGCCAATGCTCCCAGAAAGTGAAGTGCAAAGCATCAGATCAGATGAAATGGAATCATTGTGCATGGTTGAACTGTTTGAGCTTTCAGGGGAGGAAAATGATAGATTGGGGCAGACTGGTGATACACCCGAACAAGAGGAGTATTTTGAGTGCCCTGACAGTCCACTGCCAGTGTCCGAAAGCTCTCCATGCGAGCCAAATGTTGTGGACTCAGAAACTGTAACTCCTGGAGCTGAAAGTGCCCCAAGTTCTAGCCTCTCTACCCCCATGGAGACTCCCTGACAAGTGTGGACAATGCTGAAAATGAGGCTCAGAGTGCAGAGACTGTAACAGTTCCCCTAGAAAGACTGGTCGAGCTGTAAAGCCTGTGGTGCACCTCAGTTATGATTCCCTTGGAGGCCTGTGGATTTGCCTCTCAATGTTGTCCATAAAGGAGTGTATGTGTCTCGAGCTCACTGCCCAAACTGAGCATCAGTGCTAACTCCAAGTTACTTGTGTTGCCTCTAAGTATGGTGCCCTGCCCCATCCAGCCCCAAGGTAACTGATAGGAAGGTCCCTCTTCAGGTTTCATGTACAAGAGGTAATAACTTGAGTTATGGTACAATGTGTGTGTTATACTGTGTAAAGAGTGACGTACTGCAATGTTTCAGAAATGGTTCTTGGTAAAATGATGTATTGACTGATGATTACATGTGTGAGCCTAATGCAAATGTATATGGTTGCAGTTGAAACTTATGGGTACTTGCTTGACGCGACGCCAAGCTTTTCCCAGGCCAGGAAGGGTGTAACCTCCTGCAAATGGGGGTTCCCAAAAGACTTCCAGGAGCTTGCTTGAATGCTCCAAGCCTGAATGGTGTTTGGCGTTGCTCATTTATCAGTGGAGTGTTTTAGAACCTCTGGTACTGTCTCTTTAAGAGCTGTCTGCTTGCAGACATAATTAGTTTGTAGGGGACTGTGTGTTCTTTGATTGAGTACCACTCAAGCTGCTGCCAATTCACCCCATTTTGCAGTCACTAGGAGTGCAAAGGGAACCTGTCTGAAAGATGTAACTGATTGCCAGAAATCATTTACAGTAATAATAAAATTACAGTTTGTCTAACCTGCTTTCTTTGCAGTCAGAACTGTCTGCCTAGTTCCCATTCTGGTTTTGAACTGCTGAACTGGACCAATCAGTGTGGGGTAAACTAGCTCTAAAATGATGCCTTGGACGAATCAGAACTTGGGACTCATAATCTGAGCCAGCCACAAGAGGATTGTATGGGCAGTGACTCTGGGAGATGTAGTTTAGACTTCGGTGCCTTTTGGACCAACAGCAGCAGTCTATTGTGAGTGACAGCCAATCCAGTCAAGAACTGGGAGGAACTCAAGGAAGTGCCCGGTTTTTGTCTGTTGGGAGTTTCAGTTTGAGATCTGAAAGTGAAGGGAAAGAAACCCTGTGCTCCTTCAGTGCACAGTTTCAGTCAAAAACGTGTGCAAGGCCCAGAGTTCCGGCTCACAACTTGTGTAACTGCTTGTTAGGACTGAATCCTGTCCTGTGAAAAGAATCAAAGGATCTCTGAAGAGTAGAAACCAGGCTCACCCTGTAGAAGACTGAAGAAATTGTTGAATTACACTCGGTCTGTCAGGAACTGAATCTGCTGTGTGTTCTCCTGGTTATTGTGCAGTAATTGCGATTGGGATACAGATGCAGCCTGCCTGGTATAGTGCTTTTTTTACCATATAAATGTGTGAGGAGTCTCTTGAGATCAAAAGTAGCCCTGCTGACATTGAAGGACCATATCTTCTTTGGAGGTCGTGAGTACTAATTCGGGTCGCCCTGTTGAATTGCCACATTAAATCCAAATGGAATTACTGTACTGCTGACTGTTTAATTTTCCTTTTCTCTGTGTGAAAGGGCCCCTACCAGCTGCCACGGTTTGGACTAGCCACTAGGGCCTGGGTACCCAGGGACAGTAACTGGTAGGGATAGGCCTGTGCACAGAGCCAGATAGATAGTAAAGTGATAAGCTAATTAACCTGATTTCCCCCTGTCCTTGTTATATCCCCCTAAATAAATCAGAGCTGTTTGTTTCAACAAAGTTATACTGCCTGAGGTATTTGTCTATGTTAAAGTACTGTACTGTGATTGTTGCACTGTATCTTATTTTACAGGATGTCCCGGTGCCTGAACCAGCCTTGGGGGTAAGTGTATACTGTGAAGGTAATTCTGCTATATTGTGTGGGCCACTAGTGGGAAGAAAGGGGGTTGCAGTGTCCCAGAGGGCTGTGACCAAGTAAGTTTAACTATTGCAAACCCTGACCTCTGGGTGGAGGCACCCGCCATTGGATCCAGGCCCTCAACCTGTTAGTGGCAAATCAGGCAGGGTAGTAGCCCCTGGGATAGCGCCATCTAGGGGTTACACATGCATCCTACGTCCCATTCCTTTAAAGAAAACACCTGGTCTCTCTGGGCAAGCTTCTCACTGATCCTCACTTTCCATTCAGCTGGCAATGGGGAGTCGCCGAAATCAAACAAGTCAGGCGTTACTCTGTCATTCTTCCTCGAACTCTTGCTGCTGGGTAGCACTGCAGTGTCTGCACAATGCACATTAGCCAGGATGCAACCTCTATTTACTCGAATGTCTCTTTCAGACACATTATGAACTTGGACCATTACCCTTCTGGCATAAGCATGGGCTCTAGCGGGCAAAATACTAGGCTTGACCAGCAGTCCCTCTGGCAATTTTCCATCGCCTGGTGCATCCAACATTAATATTTTATTCTTAACATCCTTTCTGATACGGACCTCTCCCTGTAAGGTATACTGGGCATTTGGCGCAGGATCAGAGACTCAGGATCCTTCTTCCATACAATTCCGACCCGGTTCCTCTGGTTCTATTTTTCAGCATCTCTCTGTGCCTCATAGGCCTTCTTAATTAAAGCTGGAACTCTTAAAGCTCTACTAGTTTTTGACCCCTGTTTTTCATAACACAACTGTGCCAGCCTTCCAACATATGAGCATTTGTTCCAATCAACAAAGGACACCATCATACAGTCCAGTGGGGGACACACTAAGGCTAGAGTCTCTACTTGTTCGGCCACTCCAGCCACGGAGGTGGGGAAAGACAGCCAAATTCGGATATACCCGGAATAGGGTAGGCCTTCTCCTTAACCCCATACATGCAGTCCTTCTAATGGTTGTAAGGGTACGTCTGACAAATGCTTCTGATACCAATCCTGGAACATAATTGTCACTCGAGCCACTGTCTAATACAGCTCTTGTAGACACTCCATTCACCTTTACAGTGGTCTCCATGGAGGGACCCACTATTCTGGACCAGTCTGGAGAGGCGATAGTGGGGGCCTGGGCAACTGACCTTGCCACAAAAGGACGTGAGTTAGCATTTTGGTGCCCTCACTGGGATCATTTCGGCACCTCTTAACCACTGATTTGTTCTCCAAGCTCTCCTTGTAGCCTATATGCAACTTTGTCAGTGTCTTTTGGGACCGGCATTCCCTTTTCATGTGCCCATCCTTCCCACAATTATAGCAAAACATACTTTCTGGAGTTTGAGCTGGCCGAGGCGCCACACTGGGAGCCAGGGCGGGTATTACTAACTGGAAACCTTGGTGCCATCTCTGTCTGCGGCGTGATAAGCATTTGGAGACATCTCGTCAGTTTCTCCACTTCCATGGTCAAGGAATTGAGTTTGGAGCTGTTATCAGCAGGAGATACATGGGTGGGTACCCCCACCCCCATAGCAGATGCAGTCGGATATAGGTCAGGGCCCGGACTTGCAGGCGTGGCCTTCATAAAGGGACTGTTTTTGAATTCCCGGATCTCTCTCAACAGTTCGCCCCATTGTGGCATATCTTTTTCCTTGTCAGAGCACTCATTGACTGCCAACCTCTGCCCCTGAACTTCACTTGATGGGCCACCCTCAGTCACTCTGGTCGTAGCCGCAGCTATTGGTGCAGGTCCCTCCCGAGGTCGCCTTTTCTCAACTCCTCGAATTTCTCTCATTAACTCATCATTGGAGGGTGGGGATTCCAGTCGATTTGCCAGGCGTAACTGAAGCAACAGCAGTTCTGAGAAGGGGGCAGACTTAAGGATCCTGTCCAGCCTGGTTCGGTCCAGTTCAATCGCTGGCAAACTACCCTTTCTGAGGCATTCTTGCAACAATTTTTCCAGCCGAGATACATACACAGACAACAACTCCCCTTGGTACTGTTGTGCATTTCTTACTCTCCACCATAGATCCTCATCAGAATCTGGGCTCCCATACACATTCTCCAAGGCCTCAAGATAGGCTTGTGCAGTCACTTCAGGGTTACTGGCCCATTTAGCACAGATGGTAGCCAGGGCAGGACCTCGGAGGCTCTCACTAACCCTCTTTCGCTGCTTCCGAGCATTGCCATTCTAGCACTTGGGGGGCAACATAGTCTATCCAGGTCTCCCAGTCATCCTCCCCTTGGGGGGTTGGGAGGGTGCCAGAGAAGATCCTCAACCTTCGGTAAGAGTCGTGACTAATGGCAGGTGCAGAAATAGGAGTCTGCATTGGTTCAGCCACCATTACGGGTACTGGAGCGGGAGAGGGTGTTGGGGGAGGAACACCCCCAGGTGGCAAGAATAGTTTCTTCAAGTCCTCCACAGTTTTCCCTTTCCCCAGCAACCATTTAGCAAATTTCTCCTCAAAAGTTTCAGACAGTGGTGGGGGCTCATTCCCCACCGGGTCTTTACTGTACTTAGTTATCACTCTCCAGGCAGTGAGGGCTCCCTCTGGGGTAATGGTCTGTGGCACTTTGGAGCTATCTATGGGATCCTTAAACTCTACTAGGGCCAGGAAAGTGTGGGTGAGCAGATTAGCATGCCGACCCACCACCACAGGGTTTGTAAACCTTCCACCTTGGAAAGTACTCCCTGTACAGTGTCCGTGTTGATACCCAGGGGATGTCCAGGATAAGCATAGCATTTTGGGGGTCAATCTCCTCCCAGTACACCACTCCACCAGCCAGTGCACAGCCACTTCTGTCGGGTTACCCATTTTTTCTTAACAGTGGTTCGGAATATGGCCACTAGAGGACACACAATCCCAGCGGTGAGCCTCCAAGATTTAACCCTAGATGGTGCTATCCCAGGGCTACTACCCTGCCTGATTTGCCACTAACAGGTTGAGGGGCCTGGATCCAATGGCGGGTGCTCCACCCAGAGGTCAGGGTTTGCAATAGTTAAACTTACTTGGTCACAGCCCTCTGGGACACTGCAAACCCCTTTCTTCCCACTAGTGGCCCACACAATATATCAGAATTACCTTCACAGTATACACTTACCCCCAGGACTAGTTCCGCACTGGGACCTCCTGTGAAATAAGATACAGTGCAACAATCACAGTACAGTACTTTAACATAGACAAATACCTCAGGCAGTATAACTTTGCTGAAACAAGCAGCTCTGATTTATTTAGGGGATATAACAAGGACAGGGGAAATCAGGTTAATTAGCTTATCACTTTACTATCTACCTATGGCTCTGTGCACGGCCTATCCCTACCAGTTACTGTCCCTGGGTACCCAAGCCCTAGTAGCTAGTCCAAACCGTGGCAGCTGGTAGGGGCCCTTTCACACAGTGAAAAGAAAAATTAGTTTAAACAGTCAGCAGTACAGTGATTCCATTTGGATTTAATGGCAATTCAACAGGGAGCGACCCTGAATTAGTACTCACGACCTCCAAACAAGATAGGGTCCTTCAACGTCAGCAGGGCTACTCTTGAGCTCCACGAGACTCTTCACACATTTATATGGTAAAAGAAAGTACTATACCAGGCAGGCTGCTTCTCTATCCCGATCGCAATTACTGCACAATACCGGAGAACACACAGCAGATTCAGTTCCTGACAGACCGAGTGCAATTCAACAATTTCTCCAGTCTTCTACAGGGTGAGCCTGGTTTCTACTCTTCAGAGATCCTTTGATTCTTTTCACAGGACGGATTCAGTCCTAACAAGCAGTTACACAAGCTGCAGACCGGAACTCTGGGCTTCCACATGTTTTTTGACTGAAACTGTGCACTGAAGGAGCACAGGGTTTTTCCCTTCACTCCCAGAGCTAAACTGAAACTCCAACAGACAAAACCGGGCACTTCCTTTGAGTTCCTCCCAGTTCTTGACTGGATTGGCTGTCACTCACAATAGACTGCTGCTGTTGGTCCAAAAGGCGCCAAGTCTAAACTACATCTCCCAGAGTCACTGCCCATACAATCCTCTTGTGGCTGGCTCAGATTATGAGTCCAAGTTCTGATTCGTCCAAGGCACCATTTTAGAGCTAGCTTACCCCACACTGATTGGTCCAGTTCAGCAGTTCAAAACCAGAATGGGAACTAGGAGACACAGTTCTGACTGCAAAGAAAGCAGGTTAGACAAACTGTAATTTCATTATTACTGTAAATGATTTCTGTAAACAGTTACATCTTTCAGATAGGTTCCCTTTGCACCCTAGTGACTGCAAAATGGAGGAATTGGCAGCAGCTCGAGTGGTACTCAAACAGAGAAGCACACAGTCCCCCCATACAAACTAATTATGTCTGCAAGCAGACAGCTCTTAAAGAGACAGTACCAGAGGCTCTAAAAACACTCACTGATAAATGGCTTAAACGCCAAACACCATTCAGGCTTGGAGCATTCAAGCAAGCTCCTGGAAGTCTTTTGGGAACCCCCATTTGCAGGGGGGTTACATTATATTGTCTGTTTTTATATTGTAATTTTATACCATGAAAGGCGCTATAAAAATAAAGATTCCTTGCTTGCTTGCTTAAGGTTTTACTGGAATTTTATTTTTTTCAGGCATTGAATTCGAGATGGGTTCACCTTTTTTTTTTTTGAAATTGAAATTTATTGGAGAACTTTTTTTCCAGGAATGATACATACGACCACAGACAAGTATAAAGTCCATACCTGCTCATGGGTTCACCTTTAACAGGACTAATGTATCCCAATAGGAAATACAGTAATGGACTATGTTTTATATAGCAAATTATAATTAACCATCATGTTTATCGATGTTAAATATTTTACAGTCATGTAATATTTCCACCTCAATATAATGTATTTTATATGACTATGCCAATAGAGAAGTTTAAAAAAAAAAACTCACTGTCCCTGACAGCCACCTTAGCATATGAGAACATTATGTCCAAGCACCAATTTAAACCATGTATCTCAATGCTGACAGTAGAAATAGGCTACCCATCAGGTAGCTGGAGTGGGTAGGTCAGGTATCGGTGTTTATTTTGCCAGGTAGGGTAGTTCAGGTAATTTACTACCCTACCCGACATAACAGTGTACTTTGCAGGTCAGGTACTGTTGACACAGGTAACGGGTCGGGTAATAGGTAATTTAAATTTTAAACCGGCATTACATGCAGCCTGTGGGGTCCTGACAGCAGAAAGGAGCATATGACACCAGTCTGACAATCCAGTTGGTCAGTGCTGATGTTTGAGGGTGCAGATAGAAGGAGAGTTTCTTGGGAGAGGATGGAATCGGTGCTTGCTCTGCAGCCGCGGTAAAAAAACAAAAAAAAAAGTTTAAAACTTTTAAAAAGCAAACAACAAGCACAAAGTTTAGTCCACAAAGGAAAAAGGGTTGGGGACTGAAGGGGGAATAATTGGGGGATCCAGTGTGATGCTCGGGAGAGAAGGAGAAAGAGGGGGGTGCTCATTGTTGGCAGCAGCTGTGAAAGCCATTTAGGCTGTATTACACACTGTCTGTTAGATGCCCTGAGCCCTGTCTGTGACATAGCTATTCTGTGTCTCTTAAGCAATAAGTTACGACGAGGCGTTGGTGGTACTAGGTTCCCCCATGGTCAGGAATGTATTGAGGCATGAGGCGAAGCTGAATGCCTTCAGTCCCCTAACCGTGGGGGAACCTAGTACTGCCAACGTCCACGGAGTGCCTTATTGCTAGAGACACATGTTTTTCTTAGATAAGAAATAACAAGAAATTCAAAGTGTAAAAAGAAATAAAAACAAACACATAAAAAAAGGTAAAAAATTGCTTATGTTTTGGCAAAAAATGAATAAATGCTTGCAACACTTGTTGCTTAGGCTCTGTTGTTACCACAGAGATGGTCCACAGGGAAGCAACAGTGGAACTTTTTGATTCACAAAACCTGCTTAATGCAATGTAGTATACTAGGAATGTGATTTCTAGTGTGTATAAGGTCATTTTGAGGTATTTTATGAATGTAAATTTGACAAGAAGAAATAAAATTATCTTTATGAATGAATAAAAAGAAATAACACGAAATTCCAGAAAAATAAAAATGATAAAAGATAAGAATTTCATGGGGCTCTACTTATTGCTTATATAAAATGGGCACATAGGCAACTTATAAAAAAAGAACACTCTAAAATTAGTTTTCAATGCCACAAAAATATAATGAAATATTGTTAAATTATGTAAAACAGTCCCTTCACTGATGTTTGTCACCTGTCAGTCATCTGTCTTTTTTCACATTGAATACATTGACTGATTGTTTAAGCAAGCAAGAATACCCAACAGGGTGGGCGGTATTGGGCTATACCGGACCGCCCAGGGGCGTAATGAGGCCCGACACTGCAGGCGGAGGGCCTTATAGCACCTGGAAGGTCCGGTATTGCCTATACCGCCCACCCTGGAGGGTATTATTGCGCTTAGAAAATGGGCACTGTGAAAATAATTATTTAATAAAAAAATGTTTTTACAAAATTAGTTTCAAATGAGGTTTGTAATAAAATAGTATCCTCTGCCCCCCCCCCGAATCTCGTTTGGGACGCTGCTCACACCCACCCCCTTTTGACCACTAGGGAGAGAAAAACAGTTTAGCAGGTTTGTTTTTTGTTTTATTTTTAATTTTTTGAACTACATACTTAACAGTGGGTGGCTACGTGGAGGCACGAGATCAAAAGGCATTGAGTCAGCGTGGCAGTCTGCAGAAGTCGGCATATTTTACAGAAATGCTGTGTTTGCTGCAAGAAATGGTGAAGATGCATTAATCAATTAATAAGGCAGTATGGTGCAGTGGTTTAAGGCTCTGAGCTGCAAATCTGGAGACCTGGGTTTGAATCCCACAGCCCCCACTTGCATACTGTGTGACCCTGAGCAAGTCACCTAACTTGCTTGTGCTCCCAGGTTGCACCTGCAAACAAGCTTTCAGCTTAGTGTGTCTCACCTGGTAAAAAAAAATAAAAAGTTATACCTTTGCTTCAGTCGGCTCGGTTTTAGCACTGGTTTGGAGATATTATGCTATGGAGGGATTTGCCAGGCAGTGTCCCCCCCCCCCCACACACACACAAAACAGTGGAGCACCGCTTCCTTTGTCGGTTTAATCAGCGCCGAGTCAGAACAGGGAACTGTAGTGCTAAAGACCAGTACTGAACTGAGGTATTTTTCTCTTTTTTTTTTTATTTAGGAGCAGCTTTCAAATGTGGCACGAGTACCCAGCATGAGTCTCTAGCGCAGTTTAAAAGTATGCCGTCGCTTCAGGTGGAGCGCAATCGGGAATTTACTATGAAGTTCATGGAAGTGGTATTATGTTCAGAAAAAAATAATTATGTTGTTTCTGCAGTTTTTAAAGGAGCTACTTCTGAGCGTAAATGATGAGGGGAGACTATGGGTTTACATGGAGAGGCACGTTATGTGAAGCCGATCGATCTGTCATGGGCTTTTTTTTTTAAATATATGGCTACTGGTGTGGTTCTGGTCCCCCGTGACTCTCAGGAGACATACTGTGTGGGCAGTGCAGTCAGTGGTAGCGGCCATTTGTAAAGCGAGCCGCGCTTTGCACCATGAAGCTGATAGGACCAATGGCTTTCCTTTTTATTTTTGTCTAGCACGGTAGTGCGAGGCGGCAGTCGGGAGAGTGGCGCATAGTAAAGGATACAGCTGTGAATGTCTTCACTCTCCCAACTGCAAAATCAGGCAGGCAGTGAACACTGAAGTTGGTAGTGTGTGTGTGTGTGTGTGGGGGTTGTAGCTCTCACTAAGCAAGAGAAAAAACATGGCGGGGATTTCAAATTTTCTGAGCTACTTCCAGCCAATTCCAAAGCAAGCTGGGCACCACTGGAGAATGCTGCTCGGTGAAGTGGCCCTTAGACTGGCTCTTATTTTTAGCTGGGTATCTATTGTCTGATAGATGCCCACCTAAATAAGAGTCTCAGACAATCAGGAGAGAGAATTGTCTTTGCCCATTTTCTAACATGTAATAGAAGTCAAAGCTCTGCATTATTCCAGTAGTAGAATACCCCCCCCACACACACACACACAGAATGGTAATATGGAATTCATGAATTCAAAATTCTTCAGAGTTCCACTGGCATACACACACACACACACACACACACACACACACACACACACACACACGCCTCAAGTGGAACCATGACCTCAGTTTTATCTGTTGCCAGGTAAGCAGCAGGGAGTTCTGTGGAAAACTGGTAGGGATAGGAGGGGGATTTTTCATGGTCATCAAAGAAACACCAGCAATGGAAACTGTATAGTACTTGATTTTCTAAATTTGTGTATATATGTAAGAAGGGGCTCTTGAGTGAAAATAATATTACATTATTTATTTACTTTATTTAATTTAATTGACTTTTAATTTTAGAGCCTAGTTGAAGGTTTTTATATTTGAGTAAAGGTTGCAGCCATGTTTGTGATGGAAATCAGGAAGTAAGTGGCTTATGAAATCTCTATGTGACTTGTGAGTTGCCCAGGTTGGCAGGGACTTGTTTTTAGCCATCTGTGGTGTTCTCTGAAGGCAATGGCTAGAACCAAGTCTCAGTCAATCAGGACATAGGGATTTCCTTGCCCATTTTATATGCTGCAGTATAGTGAAAGCCATTTGGGCTGTATTACACACTGTCTGATAGGCGCCCCAAGCCCTGTGTGGGACATAGCTACTCTGTGTCTCTTTGCAGCATAGTGAAAGCCATTTAGGCTGTATATTTACACACTGTCTGTTAGGTGCCCTGTGCCCTGTCTATGACATATAGCTACTCTGTGTGTCTCTGCAATATAGTGAAAGCCATTTAGCCTGTATACACACTGTCTGTTGTTAGGTGCCCTGAGCCTTTTCTGTGACATATACTCTGTCTCTCTATATAGCATAGTGAAAGTAATTTAGGCTGTATTACACACTGTCACCCTTCCCAGAGCCATTTCCAGCAGGCTCCCCTCCCTTCAGTGCAACTGCCGTCTACAACTCACCCTCCCCACAGTAGGATCAGTCGCCCTTCCCGGATTAATTCTAGAAGGCTCCCCTCCCTTCAGTGCAGCTGCCGTCTACAACCTTCCTTCCCCACAGCAGATCAGTCACCCTTCCCAGAGCCATTTCCAGCAAGCTCCCCTCCCTTCAGCGTAGCTGCCGTCTACAGCCTTCCCTCCCTCCCCACCCACAGCAGGTTGAGTTTCCCACCAGAGGGTGCAAGCCGATTGTTTAATTGGGACAAGAGTTTGAAGAGCTACTGCCTGCATTTACAGTACAGCATTTTTTACCAGTACTTTAAGCGACCTTTCTCTATCTACAGTGCCTCAAGATACCATCTTTGCCATGGGGCTCCTATCCCCGCCCCCCCAAGAGCTTGTCTCCTGTTTCCCACTCTGACCCCTTGCTCTCTTTTGTTTTCCCTTCTGGTTGACCTTTTAATCCCTACCTCAGCCTGTAAGTAATTAATTGTGTCTCTTTTTTCATGATCAGTCGCCTTTCCTAGAGCCATTTCCAGCAGGCTTCACTCCCTTCAGCGCAGCTGCCATCTACATCCCACCCTCCCCACAGCAGACACACAGAGTTTTCCATCAGAGGGTGCAAGCTGTGCTTGTCCTGCCACCACTGCCCCACCAACCCCCCACTCTGGCTCGTCACTTCCTTTATAGGAAGTGGGGGGGTCACATGACTGATCAGCTACTAGAGCTAACACCCTAAACTCCCCCTTTCTCCTTATACTCACTAGCCTCTAGGTGGTGCTGCAGTACTCCTTTCAACCCTCACTCAACTTTAAATAGAATGTGGTAGGACCATCCCTTCGGGAATCATTATCCCGTGGTAGCACTACCCCTGAGTTTGCTGCACTCCTTTTTCTCCTTATGTTACCTCCTGACCCTGCAAGGACTCAGATCTCAACCAGAGGTGCACCATTTTTGCTCCGAGGTCTGCAACTCTATCCATCTGGCCACACAGCTTCCTAAGAACTGTCCTCAGATTTCCTTTCCTCTGTTCCGCCACAAACTGCACTGAGTATCTTAAATATTTTCTGCAACCAATACCCAATCTAACAGTATAATTTCTGGACACTGTACATCGCTTTTTGGAGGCAGTATAGTGCAGTGGTTTAAGGTTTAACATCCAGCAGATCAGACCTGGGTTTGAATCCCACAGCTTCCACTTGCATACTGTGTGACCCTGAGCAAGTCACTTAACTTCCCTGTGCTCCCAGGTCATACCTGTTAAAAAGCTTTCAGCTTAGTGTGCTACTCCTGGTTAAACAACTAAAAAAAAAAAATACTATTTGAGATACACCTCATCTACATTTTATCACTATTGTCATGTACATCTCCCATCATGAGACTTGAACTCCTGCCTGTGGTTCATGTTCTCCCTTAGAGTCTGTGACACCTTCCACAAGGCCAAACTATTCTACCTATATCCATCAACACATAGTTTAACCTTTACCTTCTTCTACTGTATGGGAAAATCTCCCCTTTCCCCTTTGCAACTTCTCGTATCTCTCCACTAGAGGTTACTATTTTCCCTCCTATCCACATGGATATATAAGGCAGACTTTTAGATGTCTATAAACTGATCTCCTTAATTCCTATCCATTAGCCTAGCAAGCAGTTGACCCCTGTTGAGCAATGACTGCACTCACATGATTTCTCCCTTTAATCCTTCTCTTCCATTTAGCCTTTTTGCCAAGCTGTTCCACCCCCTTCCTGACTGTACAGATATCTCCAACTGGGGCTCTACGAGTTAACAGAGTCCATTTCTGGCTGGACCCTGGATGCTCAGCACCCACGGTAACTTTCAGCTCTTGGACTCCCACGACTGCCATCCTACCATATACATCTAGCTTAGTCAGAGACTTTGCTTACTCTCCTATCACCCATTGCACTCAACACTGCTGCTTCTCATTGTTCTGCCACCCCCTATTGACCAAATGCATCAGACATGCGTACACCCATACATCTAAGAGTCTATACAAAAACTGGAGGCTAACTCGTCTAATTTTCCTACTTCCCCTCCTCTTGGGCTCCATTCACACCAACCCTGGACAGACACCCTCAGATCTCACCCCTAACCTCCTCGCTGACCATGACAAGGGAGATATCAGCATTGCCCACCTCAAAATCCAAAGTCTCCTTGCTAAGAAAACTCACGTTGAAGCCCCGGTTGAATACAACAATTTTGGCATCATCGCCCTTTCAAAGACCTGTCTAACCACCCAAATTTCCTCACATGAAATCTCGCTCAAGGGCAACTCTATAATTAGAAAAGATAGACTGAAAAAAAGAGGAGGCGCCTGCCTGTTCTTTATATCAGAGAGGCTCTCGTACACTGAACTTCACCTGGAATCTGAAACTTCTGTGCTTGAATCCCTCTCCGTAAACCTAATCATAGGCAAAAACAACATTTTAACTATCACATCTGTCTACCTACCCCCGGAACACCTTTTGTAGAGCTTGAATTCCTCCTCTCAAACAAGTCTTCCCTTGTGAGTAATAGGAAATGGATCATAATAGGGGATTTTAATCTAAACTGGGACAGCAGACAGTCTGACTGCACCAAAGAACTTGCTAGCTCTACCAATTAATATCTAACCCCACCAAAACAAATTATAAAACAGGAAACAGCTCCACCATTGACTGGATCATAGCTTCGAATCCCACCAGAGTGACAACCTCATCCTGACTTCATTAGTGACCACTGTGCTGTTTTCTGTCGCTGATCAGCCAGAGCCCCAAAACCTGCCACTAACTACATCTTCACAAGACAATTGAAAAAAGCAGACATAGAAGAACTCTTTCATGCATTCAAATCAGCTGTCTGGTCTTTCATGTCTGATATTAAAAACATCGACCTCGCCCTAGATGATTTCAGCAAAATGTTTAACGTCATTTGTGACTCCCACATCCCCAGAAAGAAGATTAGAGTCCGCAGGCGATCACACTGGACCTCCTCAAACTTATTCGTGTTAGAGACAAGGTTTGGGCTAGCTACAGGAAATCACCCTCCCCCTGTGCTCCTGCAAGAGTGTAAAACACTCAGCAACAAATGCAAGTCTGAGGTTCAAAATGCAAACAGAGCATTCTCCAAACATCTCTGGGGGACGTTAAATGCCCTATTGGGTACAAACACAAAGTGCAAGCAAATCACATTTCTGGCAGAAGGGAAATTAACAAATGACCCTACAGCTGTGGCAAACTTGTTCAATTCCTTTTTCGGGGACCTTGAAAAGTACAAGACCCCCCTCTCCTCAGTCGCAACAAGCAGCCTCCTAAATCCACCTTTTCCCCACCGAGTGTTTCCTACCCCACATTCTATTTCAAAGCTCTCTCATCTGCTGATACTATTAAACTTATTAGAAAAAAACAACCCTAAACCCAACACTAGCCCTGATGGTCCTAATTTTCACATCCTAAACCTCATAATAAAGGACATTGCTACCCCTCTCACCAATATTCTGAATTTCTCCCTTTGTACCAGGACCATCCCAGTGGCCTGAAAAACGGCTTCCATCAGGCCTCTGCATAAAGCTGGGTCTAAACAGAAAGTGAACAATTACAGGCCCATCTCACTTCTCCCCTTCCTCTCCAAAATCATGGAAAACATTGTTCACTCACAAATCAGAGAGCACTTAAACAAATATGACATACTATCCAAGGCTCAACATGGTTTTAGGGCCAAACACAACATGGAAACCACTTTTGTTAGGTTCACACAGGACATTTATAAGGCCATGGATGATGGTCTATACATGGGTGCTGTCTTCTTGGATCTTACCAAGGCTTCTGACTTGGTGGACCACAACCTGTTACAAACTACCCTTACCCTTATGAATTTCTCTACAAACACAGTAAACTAGTTTGATAGCTCTCCACCTGAGGTAACACAAAATGGTTATTGAGGGACATCCTTCATCTGAATGCCTTATTAAGTATGGAGTTCTCCAACGGTCAATACTTGGGCCCCTCCCTTTTTCTTCTTATATTAACAACATACCTTCCATCTGTTTGCATACCAACATCATCCTATATGCGGACGACGCCACCTTATACTGTAAGGACACTAACTCCTCCACCCTTCACTCCAAACTTCAAACACATTTCTACAGCCTTCACTCCTGGTTCACCACTCAAGGAATTGTCCTAAACTCCAAAAAAATGAAATGTATGAATTTCGCTGGCACATGTAAACCAGCTAATTTCAGTGTCATGCTTTTTGATAATGATGGCATGGTCATTGAGCGGGTTCACAAATTTAAATACCTTGGCCTAACACTGGACGGGCACCTCTCTTTTGGCCCTCACATAATACAATTAGTAAACAAAATTCACCAGAGACTTGGGCTCCTCTACAAGATCAGGCAATTCCTTATCCCCAAATCAAGATATAGGCTGGCAACCAATTACTTCTACCTCTCCTAGAATACGGATCCATCATCTACTCGCCTCAAAGTAATTCCGTCACATTCAATAAGCTCAAAACAGCATACAATAACATTATCTGGTTTGTGACTGGGCTACCCCATCATAGCCATAGCTGTGCTCTCTACGAGTCAGTACATTGGTTTATTCTAGAGAACAGGTTCACATGGAAGGCTTCTACAAAATCCTCAACAGCCATCTACCTCACAGTGTCTCCTCTCTTTTCAAGATGGCCTGCCCCACTTGGCTAAATAGGAGCCCTTCCACATCCCCATTTTGGGTCCCGTACTGCAACACCTCTTTGGGGCAGAGATTGCTTACCTACAGAGGTCCCAAGCTCGTTCATCCTAACCTTATGGGCGGCCCTTCTCTTAGTACTTTTAAGGTTAATCTGAAGGAGCACCTGCTCAATAAACCCCCTGCAACTGTCCTAGGTATCATATCACGTCTTTTTTACTACTGCCTGGGTTAAACCTAAAGGGCACCTACTCAATTAACCCCCACAGTTTTGCTGGTATTTGCCCTCATTTTCTTTAATCCCTCTTTTCTCAAATCCTATCTACCTCACTATTTCCATGCCTCCCTCCTAAACTTTTATCACTGTATAGTTCTCCCAACCCCTTCCATTGGGATTACTAATTATTGGGCGTTGGTGGGGAGGCCGCATCGGTGGCAGGTGAAGATGGCACCGGGTGGGTTCGAAGAGCAGGGGGCAGAGCGACAAAGTAAAGGCACACATTTCAAATGGTAGAGGGCCTTTAATTAGCCCTGTCACAGTAAGGCAGCGTCTGTGCTTTTGTTGGGCATCAGTGAGGCAACCGCATCAGCAGCAAGAGAAGAGGGCACCGGGTGGGTTCAAGAAGCAGCGGGCAGAGGTATTTTTGTGAACCAGAGGATTCCTAATTCTGGTTGCTTCGGCGACTAGGGAGCAGCAGCAGAGAGGAATCAGGGCTGAGGGTGCCTAAAGTGCAGTGCAGCCCAGACTCTCATCAGTCAAGTCAACAAAGCGACAACTAACAGGGTCTGCTATCGGGGATCCACATGACTCAGAGAGCTGTGGAGGAAACATTCAGGGCACAGCAGGATGGCAGGAGCACCGTGGCAGGGAAGTACATTTTAAATTGTTTTATTGCCTTCTAAAAGTTTAACAGCAAGGGGTCTGGTGGTTTGTTTGTCCTTTTGCATACCTGCACAGGACATAACAGGGCCAAGTAAAGGAGTTTCAGCTTTACTGGAGAGGGGGTTGACTGTCTCACGAGAGACTGGGGAATAGGCCCTACCCACCCTTACCCATCCCTCCCTCCTTCCCCAGGTTACACTCCATTTATAGTGTGACAGCTGCCTCCTGAATGAAGGGGGTGCACCAGGGTGAAGAGGGAGGGGACTGTACATAAACTTATTTGTGCTGTTTGATTGTTTCGTGTTTTGCACTGTAGGAGGTGAGGGTGTTCTTTCCACCAGCAGGGTGAGAGAGGGAATACAGGTGTTGACCGGGGAGAGCAGCAGGAGGTGAACACAGCTTTGAGGATTGCTAAAAAAGGGAAGTTGGTGCATGGATTAGAGGGAGGAGTACAGCTCCATCACCAGTTTAGTGGAGGATCATGTGGGGCGGCCATGAGGAAAGGGCTGAGGGGCTTGGGTGTTAAGGGCTGGGCTGATAAGACTCCCACGAGAGTCAGCCAGCTCATCAAGCAAGGTGAGTACCTGGGAGTGTATCAAGGCCAGGAAATCCTGTTAGTCAGAGGAGGGGTACACTGTAGATTGGGAAAGGTGCACTTGTAGGCATAAATAATAAAGGAGGCTTTAAGGGCAACGTTAACCATCATTAGTATACAAGGACTATGGCAACATAGACGTAGGAAATGGAGCAGTACAGGGAGGGATATACTAGGGGGTGGAATAGCTATAGTGGGGCCGTTTGGGGGTACAGGGGGCAGCTGGAAACAAGAGGGAGCACCATGGGTAGAATAGTGGGCTGCAATGGGTGTGGGGCAGCTATCTGGATGAACATATTATGGAGACTAGGAAGGTGTCCGATCTGCCACAGGCTAAGATGGCTGGAGGAAAGAGTGCAGTGGCTTGGTGGAGAGCTGGAGTGTGGGCAGAGGGGGTGGAAAAGGGGGCAGGAGGGTCTCTTCCAGGAGGTAACAGGAGGGCACATCAGGAGATGAGCATTAGCTTGGGGAGGGACAGGAGAGGGTGCAAGATCACATCTGATAAAGGGTCAGGCATTAGAAGCAGGTCATGGGACAGGGGGAGGGAGCCAAAGCATGGGAATACAAGGGTGACAGGCAACAGGTTTGCAATGCTGGCAACAATGAGGGAGGAGGGGAGTTACAGGAGCACCAGATGAGGAAGGCAGGAGGAAAGGGAAAGCAGTGCACAGGGGTCAGGCATTTGGAGGAGGGTAGCAGGGGGCAGGGGAAGAGGGGCACAGTGGAAAAGGAAGATGTTGGCAGCAGGAGTGAAAGGGTGGGGGACAGTGCTAATAGGTCAGACAAGGAGTGCATAGCTAAAGGGGGGCAGGAGCCGTTGGAGGAAGGGGAAAGTGGATGACAGCAGGGGAACAAGGAGGATGGGGTAACACGGGTCGGGGGGAGAATGGGGTAGTCATAGAGAAGAGTCGAAGAGGCATGAATGGGCAAGGAAGGGTGAATGCTAATAATAGACAAGGATGTAAAGGGGGGAAGGGAGGAACGGGACATGAAGGGAGGGGTGCTAGTGTTGGGGGACTCCTTACTGAAAGGGATCAGATGGGGCAGTAAACGGGAAAGGCATAGTCTAATATGAGTCGAGTCTATTCCTGGGTTGATAGCAGGCAGGGCAAGGCAGTCCATTCTAAAGTGCACAGGAAGGGAACAGGAGAAATTGCATGTTGTGGTGCATGTGGGTACAAACAACCTGTCAGGGGAGATGGTGGAGGTAGTGAGGGGGAGATTTGAGGAACTGGGAAATCTGTGTGAGGAGGTGGGGAAATCAGTGGCCTTATCAGAGGTGCTTCCAGTACCCTGTGCAAGTACTGGGAGGAAGGGAAGGATAGGGGAGTTCAACACCTGGCTGCGGGAATTGTGTCGCACCAAGGGTATAGGTTAGTAGATGGCTGGGGCAGAACCTGTGTAAATAATGACCTGTATGCAGGGGGACAGGCTGCACTTGAGCAGGGAGGGGAAGGGAGTATTGAAACAGGGGCTAGAGGGGTACATAGCAACAATGGTAGCTTTAAACTAGGAAAGGGGGTGGCAAGTGGAGCTGGTAGGCAGGGTTTCCAGGGAGGGGAGCCAGACAAGCCTACCCTCCAAGCTATAGGGGAGGGCATCAGGGTAGGGGCACAAGGGGGTAAATCGGGGAGGGGAAGGGAAAGGAGCTGGGTGGAAAATAGTGTCAATAGTGTTTAGGAAATTGGGGAAGGGTCTCAAGCAAGTAGCTACTTCTGTCACTTTCTCAGAAGTACTTCCTGCTGGAGGCAAGGGAGAGCATAGGCGTGCATGCACCAGGAACTTTAACTCATGGTTGAAGAACTGGTGCTGTGAGGAAGGGTTTGGATTCATTGGTGACTGGGACCCACCTG
Organism: Neoceratodus forsteri; assembly: GCA_016271365.2. Lineage (NCBI taxonomy): Eukaryota > Metazoa > Chordata > Ceratodontiformes > Ceratodontidae > Neoceratodus > Neoceratodus forsteri. Next base: position 961,799,535 of record CM057455.1, read on the forward strand.
GAGGGATGGAGGTTTTGTCTAGCCTGACGGCCTGCATCTATCCTGGAGGGGAATCCAAGCACTCAATGATAAGTTTAAATGCTACATTGACAAGCATTTAAACTAGCAAGGGCGGGTGGCAGGCCAGCAAGGAGGGTACCTACTTGCTCACCCCCCACAGCTAGGAGTGGAACCAGTGAACCAGATGAGTGGCTATCTCTGCAAAGCAGTGTGCAAAAAATGGAGATTAGTGCCCAAGAGATGGATAGGCAGAAAAGGGGCAAATTTAGCAGAAGGGCAGATAGCAAGGAGAACCAGAGATAAAGGACAACCAAGAAAGGGGCTGGAGTAGAACAAAACACTCTAGGGAGGTCAAATCATGGAAAGCCATGTGTGCAAATGCCAGGAGCCTTATCAACAAGATGGAAGATCTGGAGGCAGTCATGGTGCAGTCAGACCTGGACATTGTGGCCATCACTGAAACCTGGTGTAATGATAACCACGACTGGGAGATGGCCATATCTGCCACAACAACATATTCAGAAGAGACAGAGCAGGCAGGAAGGGAGGAGGAGGGCACTGTATGTGAAAATGACATAAGGCCACAGAGATCCAGGAGGAACAAAATGGGGAGATATACTGTGGGTTAATCTGAAAAGGAAAATGGGGACAGCTATCCGCACAGGTGTGGTCTTAGACCACCAGCCCAGGAGGAAGAAACAGATAGGAGTGATGCTAGCCATCCAAAGGATGGCAGACAAGAGGTGAGGTAGTACTGGTTGGAGACTTCAATATTCCAGATGTGGACTGGAGCATCCCAGCAGCATCAACTAGGAGCAGATTTATCCTGGACTCCTTCAGGGTGCCTTCCTCAAGCAACTGGTCATGGAACCAACTTGGCAGAAGGCAATACTGGACCTTGTGCTCACAAACAGGGACAGTGTGATGGGGGTAACAGTGGGGAGCACCTGGGAACAGTGACACCAGTCATTGTGGTTGAAATCACAGAAAGAGCAGAATCAAACCACACAAAAACACGTATCCTGGATTTTAGGGGGGCAGACTTTGGGAAAATGGGGAGATACTTGAAAGAGGCATTAAGGGGAATGGGTCAGGAATCAGGGGTTGAGGAACAGTGGGCAGTATTTAAAATGGGGATTACAAGAACAACAGAATTATGCATTAAGCAGGTTAGCAAGAGGAAAAGGAAGAGGAGACCATTATGGTTTTCCAAAGAGGTAGCAGAGAAAGTGAAAGCCAGAAAGATTGCATTCAGGCAATACAAAAAGACACAGGCAGAAGGGATAGGGAGAAGTACCAGGAGAAGCAAAGGGAGGCAGGGAGGTCAGTAAGGGAAGCCAAAGCTCAGACAGAAGAACACATTGCAAAATCAGTGGGTAGAGGACAAAACCTTTACAGGTACATAAGTGAAAAAGAAAGACAAAGGGAGGGATAGTGAGACTGAAGGGGGAGGATGGGGATGCATGGAGGATGACAACAGTAAAGCTGACATATTGAACAGGTATTTCTGCTCAGCCTTTACTGAGGAAGAGGAGAGTAATGGGTCTGAAGGGAGTACAAGGGTGAGAATGGTGCAGAATGGACACAAGTCCCTTTACACAAGAAAGGGTCCCTGAAGGAACTGGAAGTAATAAGAGTTGATAAAGCAGTGGGGCCAGATGGGGTGCACCCAGGGTCCTTAAAGAACTAAGAGAGGTGGTGGCTGAACCTCTGGCTGTCCTGTTTAGCCGATCACTGGAAACAGGAGGTACCCAAAGACTGGAGGACAGCAGATATAGTCCCCTTATACAAAAGTGGGAACAAGAGGAAGCAGGGAACTACAGACCAGTCAGCCTCACCTCGGTAGTGGGGAAGAAGATCATGGAAGCACTACTGAAGGAGAGATTGGTGGAACATCTGGTTGTCAATGGACTACAGGACCCAAGGCAGCATGGTTTCACCAGGGGAGGTCATGTCAGACTAACCTCGTTGAATTTTTTGACTGGGTGACTAAGGAGGTGGATCAGGGGAGGGCAGTGGATATGGCCTATCTGGACTTCAGCAAGGCCTTTGATACTGTGCCACATAGAAGACTATTACACAAACTGGGGAATATGGGTGTGGGCAGGACAGTAGTGTGGTGGGTAGGTAACTGGCTGGGTGGCAGGACACAGAGGGTGGTGGTAAATGGCTGTCACTCCACAGAGGGAAGAGTGACCATTGGGGTACCACAGGGATCAGTGCTGGGACCGGTCCTGTTCAACATCTTCATCAGTGACATTGCGCAGGACCTAGAAGGCAGAATTTCACTGTTCGCTGATGACACAAAGCTCTGTAACAGAGTAGACACACCAGAGGGTGTAGACAGAATGAGAAGGGACCTGCAGAAACTTGAAGAATGGTCAGGGGTTTGGCAGTTGAAATTCAATGCAAGGAAGTGCAAGATAATGCATATGGGGCACAAAAACCCTGGCACAATACATCAGTTGGGGGGTGAGGATATAGCATGCACCAAGCAGGAAAGGGATCTTGAGGTTATCATCTCTGATGACCTCAAGGTAGGGAAACAGTGTGACAAGGCAGCAGGTAAAGCAAATAGGATGCTGGGATGTATAGGCAGGGGCATCACCAGCAGGAAACAGGAGGTCATAATTCCGCTATACAAGACACTAGTGAGGCCCCACCTGGAGTACAGTATACAGTTCTGGAGACCATACCTACATAAGGACATAGACAGGGTAGAGAAGGTTCAGAGGAGGGCAACAAAGATGGTGCATGGATTGCATCACAAGTACTATGAGACAAGTTGAAGGAACTGAACATGTACTCCCTGGAGGAGAGGAGGGAGAGAGGGGATATGATAGACATACAAGTATCTTACAGGGTGGAACAGGGTGCAGGAATACACTATTTTTAAGCAAAAAAGATGTTCCAGGACTAGAGGGCATGGGATGAAGTTGGAGGGAGGATGATTCAGAGGAAACATGAGGAAGAATTTCTTCACAGAACAGGTAGTGGACAAGTGGAACACCCTGCCAGAGGAAGTGGTGGGGGCTGAAACAATCACGGGATTTAAGAATGCATGGGATAGACATAAAGGAATTCTGGAGGTCAGGGGTAAGGGGCAACAGACTTCTAGGAAAACAAACTGAACTTACAAGCTCAAATGGGCAGACTGGGTGGGCCATAGGCCCTTATCTGCCGACACTGTCTATGTATCTATGTCACTGAATGCGAGGAGCCTAGGTAACAAATCAGCCGGGTTTCAGGCTCTCTTGGCAGTGGGGCAGGAGGACATTGCAGCCATAACAAAAACTTGGGTCACTCAGTACCAGGACTGGGATATGATGATCCCTGGATACAGGCTGTTCAGAAAGGACACGGCAAACAGGAAAGGTGGGGGGGGGGGTGGCGATCTGTGTAAGGGAAGGATTAAGGTGCATGAGGGAAGAGGGGGAGGAAGGTGGGACAGAGGTCCTGTGGATGCAGTTTCAGGATTCAAAAGGCAGGGTACTGAGGATGGGGGTAGTGTATGAGGCACCAGCTCAAGGGGAGGAGCTGGACAGGGAGTTGGCAGAACAAATTAGGAGGGTTTGTAGGAAGGGAAACACAGTGGTGGTGGGGGACTTCAACCTACCTGGGGTGGACTGGAGCACACCAACCGCCACAAGTGCTACGGAGCAGGTGATACTGGGGGCATTTCAGGATAGCTTCCTGGAGCAGTGGGTATGCAAGCCAACTAGGTTGTGAAGGACTCTAGACCTTGTACTATCAAATGGGAAAGCCGTAAGGGACCTGGAGGTGGAGGACCCTCTCAATGTGGTTCACACTCAGAATGGGGAAGCAGACTGGAAGTTCAAGTACTAGGGTGATTGATTTTAGGGGGGCAGACTTCAACAAGATGGGGGAGATTCTGATAAGTCATCGGGAGGGAAGACAAACAACCATAAGTGCCAGTCAAAAATGGGGTATTATTAAGGCAGGGCTGGCAGAGGCTACTGGGACATGTACTAGGGTACAGAGTAAGAAGGGGAGGGCAAAGAAGCCCAGTTGGCTGACCAAGGAGGTAATGGATGGGGTGAGAGCCAAGAGGAAAGCTTTTCAGAGATTCAAGAGATCACGGAGGGGGAAGATGAGGATGAGTATACGAAGAAGTCCAAGGAAGTTACAAGACTGGTCAGAGTCGCCAAGGCATCCAGACAGCTGAGGCTGACACAGGGCATTAAGGACGGAGTGAAGGACTTCTTCAGATACATTGGTGAGAGAAGAAAGAACAGGGACCAGATAGTGAGACATAAGAAGGATGGGGTGGGTAGAGAAGGGGAGGAGCAGGCAGAGGCACTAAATGAGTACTTCTGCTCTGTTTTCATGGAAGATAGGGGAGACAGATACCTAATGGGAGTGGTGGAGTAGGCAGGGGAGGGGAGGGGGGTGACAGATGGAGAAATTACAGAGGGCAGGGTACTGGAAGGACTGAGGGCACTGGGGGTGGACAAGGCTCCAGGACCTGATGGCATTCACCTTAGGGTACTCAAGGAACTGGCAGGGTGCCTGGCGGGACCACTGGCTGACCTGTTCAATACCTTGCTGAACACAGGATGTGTACCACAGGACTGGAGGTTGGCCCATTTGGTGCCCATTCACAAAGGTGGCCCAAAGGATGAACCATGAAACTACAGACCAGTAAGCCTCACGTTAATTGTGGGAAAGCTCATGGAGACAATCCTTAAAGAGAGGCTGGTGATGTTTTTGGAGGACAGTGGTCTCCAGGACAGACGACAACAACACGGGTTTGTTTCAGGCAGGTCCTGCCAGACAAACCTGATTGAGTACTATGATAGGGTGACCAAGGAACTGGACAAGGGCCATGCAGTGGATGTCCTGTACTTGGATGTCAGCAAGGCCTTCGATTCCATGCCACATGGAAAACTGGGGGAGAGCTGGAATATTTAGGGGTGGGTACTAAGATGGTCAAATGGATCACTAACTGGCTGAAGGGCAGGCAGCAAAGGGTGGTGGTGGTGGAGGGGAATATCTCAACGCCAAGAGTGGTAACAAGTAGAGTGCCACAGGGATCTGTACTGGGGCCAGTGCTGTTTGGGATATTCATAGCAGATATCTTGCACAGGACCCAGAGTAAGATCAATTCAGTTCAATTCAATTCACTTTATTTTTAGAACAGGCGCTATTCCAAAAGATCTTAGCACCTTTACAATTAAAACAATAAAACCATAAAAACAATCAATACCAAATAACAATCCTATACAGAGCAATCAAAAGCAAGTTTAAATAAATGTGACTTCAAAGCAGCTCTGTTCACAGACAATACAAAGATGGGAGCTGCGGTGGATGACATCGAGGGGTGGAGGGGACTGCAAGGAGACCTGACTAAACTACAGGAGTGGTCGGAAACATGGCAGTTGGGGTTCAGTGTCAAGAAGTGCAAGGTACTGCACTTCGGAGCTAAGAACCAGAGGAGGAACTATCAGTGGAGAGGGGTACAGTTGGGGAGCGCAGAGGAGAAAAAGGACCTGGTGGTGATTATAAAGGAATATGAACAACTTGGCTCAGTGAAGGAAGGCAGCAGCGAAAGCCAACAAGATGCTGGGCTGTATAACGAGGAGGATATCTTCTGGAAGCAGAGAGGTGATCCTTCCCTTGTACAGGTCACTGGTCAGGCCACACCTGGAATACTGTGTGCAGTACTGGCACCCATTCCTGAAGAAGGACATCAGACTGATGGAGGGGATGCAGCACAGAGCGACTAAGATAATCCTGGGTTTGAAGGGGAAATCCTACGAATAAAGGCTGAACATGCTTAACATATATTCCCTGGAGGAGAGAAGAGATAGGGGAGATATGATTGAGACCTTTATGTACCTGAAGGGGATAATCAAGGTTAACACAAGAGAGATATTCTGGTTCAGATGAGGGAGGGATACTAGAGGGCATTGAGGTTGGAGGGGGGAAATTCAGGAGGGAAATCAGAAGACAGTATTTCATGGAGAGGGTGGTAGACAAGTGGAACACGCTGGCAGAGGAGGTGCTTTCCTGTAGGACAGTGGGCTGCTTCGAGTGGGGATGGGACAGAGTGCGGGGGGTGGGGTGGGAACGACTGTGAGGAGGGGAGGGTGGGGTAGCTGCAAGTTGAGGAGCTAGCTGCACAATCCAGCAGACTAGATAGACCATGTGGCCTGTTTCTGCTGGCATTTCGTATGTTCGAAAATTTGTACATATTATTAGACATGCTATTAATATTGTGGTTTGCTGTACATAAGCAGCTTTTTACTTCTCCAAAATTGTGTGAAATGTCCTTCATTGTATTTTCACCCTTTGTTTTGTGCCTAACTTTCCTACATCCTACATGTTTTCCTCACATTTTATATTTATAACCTTGTGTTTTGTTACAAATTGTATATATACACACATCTGTAAAACTGGACAACTGGATGCTTGTGAATATGGGTAATTTTCCCACAAGCTTTTCCAATATAAAATAAAAATTATGATATCTGTTAGGTGCCCTGAGCCCTGTCTTTGACATAGCAACTCTGTGTCTCTATGCAGTATCGTGAAAGACATTTAGGATGTATTACATACTGTCTGTTAGGTGCTCCAAACCCTGTCTGTGACATAGCTACTGTGTGTCTGTCTGCAGCATAGGGAAAGCCATTTAGGCTGTATTACACACTGTCTGTTACATACTCTGAGCTCTGTCTGTGACATAGCTACTCTGTTTGTCTCTGCAGTATAGCGAAAGCCATTTATGCTGTATATTTATACACTATCTGTTAGGTCCCCTGTGCCCCGTGACATATAGCTACTCTTTGTGTCTCTGCATCATAGTGAAAGTCATTTAGGCTGTATACATACTGTCTGTTGTTAAGTGCCCTGAGCCCTGTCTGTGACATAGCTACTCTGTTTGTCTCTGCAGTATAGTGAAAGCCATTTAGGCTGTATTACTCACTGTCTGTTAGGTGTCCCAAGCCCTGTCTTTGACATAGCAACTCCGTGTCTCTCCGCAGTCTCGTGAAAGACATTTAGGCGTATTAAACATTGTATGTTAGGTGCCCTGAGCCCTGTCTGTGACATAGCTACTCTGCTTGTCTCTGAAGTATAGTGAAAGCCATTTAGGCTCTATTACTCACTTTCTGTTAGGTGTCCCGAGCCCTGTCTTTGACATAACAACTCCGTGTCTTTCTGCAGTCTCGTGAAAGACATTTAGGCTGTATTAAACACTGTCTGTTGGGTGCCCTGAGCCCTGTCTGTGACATAGCTACTCTGCATGTCTCTGCAGTATAGTGAAAGCCATTTGGACTATATTACACAGTGTCTGCTAGGTGCCCCAAAACCCTGTCTGGGACATAGCAACTTTGTGTAACTTTGCAGTATAGTGAAAGCCATTTAGACTGTATTACACACCGTCTGTTAGGTGCCCCGAGCCCTGTCTGTGACATAGTTACTCTGTGTCTCTCTGCAGTATAGTGAAAGCCATTTAGGCTGTACTATACTGTCTATTAGCCTGTTAGGTGCCCTGAGCCCTCTCATAGCTACACTATATGTGACGTCTCTCTTTGAGGCCCAGCGAAAACCATGGTTGTGTCTACTATGTCTTGTATTTCCCAAACTAAGTCTACTAAAAGGAAAAACGGTGCTGGTGCACATGCAATTAATAATGATGTGGACAATATGAATCTTAGCACTAATGAAGAACATAGTGACAATAATAACAATAACATCACCAGGACTGGCACTAACTGTCCTCCTGAGCCAAAAAAGCATGTTACCAATGAAACATTAGTAGAGTTTCAGCAAGAACTGATGGGAGTTACAGAGGTACTGAACATTCTGTCTCACGTGTCAGGAGACTTCCAGCTGCTGAAGCAGCATGCAAAGAGGGGGGAGGCATCCTCCACAAATATAATCTTAGATGCTGAGGCAGTAAATGCTGATAAAAATGGTGGTGATAGTGGGGACTGGGAATGGGATAGCCCAGGCTATGTCCCACCTGATGATGACAGCACTTCCAGTTCTTTTGAATCCTGCAGCAATGAGGTTGGTACTAGTTTTGATAAGGAGGTTGAAGAAGATGCCACTGTAGGGCATGAGAGGCAAGTGCAAGAAAAAAAAACATGTTAAACGTAAGAATAAGAAGATGACCATGAATGGGAAAAATTCATGTGAATAACGAAATGGCAGTATAGGGTTTCCCTCCAGGTCCCTTGACTGTACAAGAAAGTGTCAGACACTGTAGTACAAAGCACAAAAGGTAACTCTTCAGTGTGGAATTTATTTTCTAATGACCCTGCAGACAAGTCTCAAGCTGTATGCAGTCTGTGCAAAAAGAGTGTCAGTCGTGGTGGCAAAATGGAACATTTTGGAAGATCAGTAATGATACGACATGCAAAGGCAAAACACCCAACTGAGTGGAGCAGGGCAAGGGACAGTGTGGTTGGTATGAGCGGTAGTGGAGGTGGTGGTGACAGTGACCACAGAGTCAATGAACTGGAAGCAGTAAGTGACATTGAATCACTTGATATGTCCTTGCTGTCTTCCCAGACAAACATAGATTGTTTTCTTCTGACATCATCATGTACTGCAAAATCCAACAGTAGTACTCCACCTGAAGAAAGTGTGAAAAGCACAATCCCCTCCAGATTAAAAATATCTTGTCACTCTCATCAACTTACATTAAAAGAAAGTGTTGAGAGGACATCAAAATTTACCCGCAAGCATCCAACATGCCAGCTGTTAAATAGAGCCATTGCAGAACTGTTGGATGATTGTCAGCTCCCTTTTGCTTTTGTTGCTAAAACGGTTTCCTGAAGTTCATGAACCAGATTGAACCATGGTACACTGTTCCCTGTCGAACATATTCTCAAAAAAGGCTGTTCCACAGTTGTATGACTTGGTGTGTAGTGCAGTCCCTAAACAGTTGAAGCTCTCTGAGGTGAAGCAGGTTCACATAACCATGGACATATGGACCAGCAATCAAACAATTGACTGTATGACTGTTACAGATTATTGGCAAGTTTTCAGTCAGAAAGTAATAATTCCCACTCTAACATAAGTAGTAGGAAGCAGGCTGTATTATGCGTCACCACTTTTGAAAAAAAAAACACACTGCTGTGAATATTTTGCAGGAGCTGCAAAATCAGTTCCAGAAATGGCTTACTCCATATTCCTTATCTCCACGTTTCATAGTATCAGATAATGGCGCCAACATAGTCAAAGCTGTCAGAGATGGCAACTACCAACACATGTCTTGTTTTGCACATCGTTTAAATCTTCTCATCCATGGTTTCTTAAATGGAAACAGAAATGTTGAAAACCTGTTAGGTCTTGCTGGGAAAATACGTGGGCATTTCAGCCAATCTGTGAAAGCTCAAAAAATCCTGAAAGGACTGCAGAGGTCAGACAACTGACCTGTGCATACATTAAAGTAGGAAGTGCCAACCCACTGGAATTCAACATTTTACATGTTGGAAAGACTTCTTGAACAGAAAATAAAAGCTATACATGACTACACCATGCAGAATCAAATAGGTAAAGTAGGCATCATGTTCCGTTCCAGCAGCTGGACTCTGCTGGAATATTTGCTCACCTTATTGGAGCCATTTGAGGCTGCCACATGTGATTACAGTATAGAGAGTGCAACTCTGAGTCAAATTCTTCTTCAAATCAGAGATCTTTACATTTTCCTTGACAATATAAAGACTTTCAGTCAAAAGACAACACCACTGCGTTTATGCTGGCAGATGACTTGAGTCCAAGACTGTTGGCTAATCTGAGAATAAATGCCATGTTTAAGAATGACACCTATGTGTTGGCTACATTCCAAATCACCGCTTCCAGTGGAACACAAAGTCATCCTTCCTGCAGGGGAAGAGATTGAGTATTGGAGAGATCTTCTGCTAACCAAAAGTAACATTGTCCTACAAACACCATTAACTGATGTACAGCAGCCAGACCCTGCCAAACCATCACAGTGCAACTCTTGCACAGACAATAGCACATCAATCAATTCTTCGTCGTCAGCAGTGTCATCAGCAAGGGAAAGGACATGTACAAATACTTCTCGGGCATCCTATGTTCAGTTTCAGAAAGGCAAATCACTTCAGAGTTGCCTGCAACAACATGGAATGGTATCCTGTAAAGAAACTGCAGCAGGTTTATCTGCCAGACTGGTAACTGTCTCATGCAGCACAATGATCCTGGAGTACTTTGCAGACCATATTGTGATTGGTCTCAAGGAAGATCCATTGGAAACAAAAGAGAACAACAAGGCCAGAGTTAGCAAATCTTTCAATAATGTACCTCAGTTGTCCACCTTCAGGCATATATTCAGAATGCATATTTAGTGCAGCTGGAGGAATAGTCACTGACCACAGAACACTGCTAAGTCCTGCAAATGTGGAATGGCTTACATTTTCTTCAGAATGAATGCTGACAACTGTCACAATCAATGATCTATACGAGTCTGTCCCTGAAAATGAACAATAGCTTGCAAATAATGATACTGAATATGATGACTAAGTTGCGTACGAAACAAATTGTACCACCACTGCCACCATACCAGCCACATGTGGCACACTAGTACTACTCTTAGTTTTCTTTTGTCAGTCTTCAGTTTATATTATGTGAGTTTGATCAATGCCCACCATGGGTATACTTTTTAAAACAGTAGCAGGCTCAATCACAGCAGCTACATCTCTCATACCTACCTCAGAAATGCCTGCCATAGGTATAATTTATGGAAATAGCAGCAGACTTGCTAGGAGCAGCTGTGCCTCTTGTACCTGCCTCAGCAATGCCCTAACATGGGTATAATTTTTGGAAACAGCAGCAGGCTCACTCAGAGCAGCTGTGCCACTCGTACCTGACCCAGCAGGAAATGCCTCGATCAGAGCAGCTGCTCCTCTCAAACCTGCCTCCACAATGCCCACCATGGGTATAATTTTTGGAAACAGCAGCAGGCTTGCTAAGAGCAGCTGCACCTCTCGTACCTGCTTCAGCAATGCCTGCCATGGGTATAATTTATGAAAACAGCAGCTGTGCCTCTTATACGTGCCTCAGCAATGCCCACCATGGGTATAATTTTTGGAAACAGCGGCAGGCTCACTCAGAGTAACTGCTTCTCTCACACCTACCTCAGCAATGCCTGCCTTGGGTATAATTTTTAGTAACAGCAGCAGGCTCACTCATAGCAGCTGCACCTCTTGTACCTGCCTCAGCAATACCCACCATGGGTATAATATTTGGAGACAGCAGCAGGCTCTCTAAGAGAGCCTCTGCCTCTCTTACCTGCCTTAGCAATGCTGCCATGGGTATAACGGATCAGGGCACCTAACAGACAGTGTAACAGTCCCAACAAACAGTATTTACATTATTTATTTATTTACAATGTTTCACCAGGAAGGCACACTGAGCCGGGGATTGTTTCCAGGTGTGACATGGGAGAAAGAGGAGGTGGAGATACAGCAATTAAATTTTACAATAAAATATACAGGAAAACATAGTATAGTACAGCAATCAATAATTAAATACACATATATACACAGGAATTCATGTTACAGCAGCAATTAACAGTGGAACAGGAAGCGATTTATGAAAAATAAACAAATACATGGGTTGAGACATGCTTGACTCAGAATGAGGTTAGTTTAGTAGGAGATGTAACTAAATATATATATGGCCAGCATAGTGATGGCATGAGATACGTTAATAAATTATACTGTAGGAGGGGAAACTGGGACAAAGGGAGGGGAGTTGTGAAGAAAAAGTAGGGTAAAAGAAAGTGTTAGGTGCAGGAGCAAATGTGGGGGGAGAGTTTGTGAAGGAGAGAGGAAAGAGCATGATGGAGGGGCAGTGGGATGGAGTTCTACAGTTTGTGCAGGTGGTGGGAGAAAACAGATTGACCTTTACTGTAGAGGTGGATCTTCTGGGAATAGTCAAAGAGTGACATGATTTTTGTTATGGTCAGGTAATTAGGTAGTAAAACAGGTCAGGTAGTGACTACTCGACTACTCGTGATTTCATCTGTTTTTTTTTTTGGGTACTTGTGGTGTACCCATGGGTTGTCTTGGTGGTCAGGTATTTTGGTACCCTCCCATCCCTAGCTGAAAGTACAAATATCCTGAAAAAAACTCTCTGAAAACACACAAATTTAATGCATTTTAAATTGAAAAAACTGCATTACAACTCGGACAATTTGGAATGCTAATTGAAGGTAAATGTGGTATTTCACACCTAGCTGCAACTTGTTTTGCTGAACTCTAATCAAGATGACAGGCATACTGTGGAGTCTAATGGGTGGTGACGCATCATGTTCTCATATGCTAATGCCGCTCTCAGGGACAATTGGAGTTTAACAACCAGAAAATGCATTTCTGCAGGATAATTAGAGGAGATTGGTATGAACAGTGAAAATTAACTAAAGCACACATGTATATCCCCAACAGCTACAAGAAAAAAATTGTCTGTTGACATGGAAACAAATAAAATGTACAAGATATGAGGGTGTAGTTTTCTTTTAAAGATATATGTCAAACACGCAAAAAGCATATCTTCTTAGTATTCAAAATATATTCAACAGATATAGAAAACATATATTGCATAAATCTATGATAAATGTATACCATATATATTTGCATATAACTCAGATATATCAAACTGACTAATTTGATTATGTGCATATGTTTCAGACTTATGATAGAAATATATTTTAAAGTCTGTGTACAAATAGATTTAAAATATATAAATTAATAAAACAAGATTCTTGAGTCATGGCAGCAGCTGTATGGCTGCTGGTTTTGCCGACCCAATTTTAACCCTGCCTGCTTCCTTCCTTCCTTCCTTCCTTCCTCCCTCACTCCAATGGGTGGCTCCTCTTCAGTTTTATTGGTGGCCTCCTCCTTTGACAAGGCTGCTGCTTCAGGTGTTTCATCCACTCTGGCTCTCTGCCCTACAGTGAAAGCATCAACTCTCTCTTCTTTCCCTGTTTGCAAGGGATTTTGATCTGACTGCTGCTCAATCACCATGCTGGGTACCTCCTTCTGGGTTGCCCTGTTGGCCTCCAAACTACCTCAGTACTCATCAGCTGTTGCTTTGACCACCCTTTTTGGCCTTGTCCCCCAGCTTGTTTTCTCTCCTGGTTCCAAGCTGCTCATTCCATATACCAACTTCTTCCCCTGCCTTTCCTTTGCTGTGCCCCACCTCTGCTGCCTCATCCCCTGCTGACATCCTCCCTTCCCTGGCTGCCTGCCTTGCCTGTATTCTGGGCTCCACTGCAGCCTGTCCCTTACCCCTAGTTGGTCTTCACTGCTATGGCTGAGTTCCATCTTTTATGTGTTTTTGGCCCTTCTGCATGGCTTGGGCCCTCAGTCTGCTGCCTTACTCTTACTTCCATGTCCACCATCTTGCCTAGGCAGTCATCTAGACCCTTTCCTTGGGGCTCAGCACTCATGCTATGTACCCTATGGACACCTACCCAGGCTTCACCCACCCTTACATACATTCGTAGCATCGAACGTCCCTAATACTGCTAAGCATTACCCCACCTCTCTCTCCCTCACTCCTTAAGGGCTCATTATCTTGAGTTTTGCCCCTCCAGGGCTTGATTCCAATGTTATTCCATTGGGCATCACCTATCAATAGTTTGGCTCCAACATTTCACCATAAGTCTTGTTTCAGAGGTGAGTATCTGGGCACCTATGCCTGGGTTTCTTCAGCAATTCCATGGTTCCTTTGCAATCATACTTGTGGCACCTTCCCAATGGTAGAGTTCTTTCATGTGGGGATTCCTTTGGTGGTATGATCAACTTTCTAACACAACTGAAGGATGGAAGTCTTTAGGACAGAAGGAGAAAAATGCTATTCCCAAAATTGAAGCACAAAACACAAAAAGCCATCCTTAGCCCACATAGGTCCTTGTCATGTCATCACATCACATGCTACAACATGGCAATTCTTAGGGTGAATTGCTGAGCTGTCACTCTCTGCAGCTTAATTATTCGAAGGATCTCCATCTCAAGTTTGTCTTTTTTTTTTATTCTGTTTATCGCTGTGCTGGCAGATAGGGATATACCCCATATCAGACCCTTGAACTCTCCACCAGCTACCCAGGGCTGAGGCCCCGTAGCTTACCCCTATGACGGGGCTCCTGAGATCCAGCATTGAGCCACCTGAGTCTTATGCTATGGGATTATTTGGGTTTGGGGAGTGGGAGTGTCACTGTGCGGCTGTAGCTCAGGGTTTTCTCTTTTCTGATTTCCCCAGAGATGTGGGTATGCAACAGCATCAGTGTGCAGACATGCATGCTCCCACGCACGCCCCGCTGACATCCAACGCTGCCTCTCACTTGCAGAATGGTCTCGGCCTGGTATATACCCCATCACCGCTGAGTGTCACTCAAGTACTGAGCACCAGTGCCCTTTCCTGCAGAGGTAGAGAGCTGTCTGTGGGATGCTCATCCAACCTCCCCTCGTCTGGCTCTCTGATGTTCTGGGCTTGTTCCCGAACCATGGTCATCAGTGTTGCAAGCAGTAGAACTACTGCTGCATGAGTGGGCTGGGGCTCTACCTCAAGTAGTCCCTTTTTATGTCACAATTAATGGTCGTGCTATAACTCACTGCAGCATGGGCATAATGAGAGCCAATTGCTAAGCCATCATATGCAGGGGGCTTGGCCACTGGAAGGCATATTCATTGAATCATGATTAAATCTGTAAGGATGGTGACCTAAGGCTTTAAATTATTAGATGGTTCCTCCACGAGGGTGTTTTCCTCTCCTCCATACTGATGGTTATAACAATAATATTGTTATCTTCTAATGCTTTTGTAGCTGAAGACTGCAAAAGCAAGGAAGAATTGCTACTGTTGGGGAGGAGAGTGAAATGTTAGCCATACGATTTAAAATATAAGATTAATATTTATGGGTATTACACTTACATAAAACCAATTAAATTATGGAGGCTAACACCAAAATTCAGAAAAGATGCACAGAAATATGTTTAATTTATATGAAATTTTCCATATTGATATTAAAAAGAATATCGATATACTTGATCGTTATGGAAAAAGTATATCAATAACATTTATTTTATAAAAAGAGTTCTGTCATGATGTAATTATGTACGTCAATACAGCTAGAGAAAACTGCCTACTGTAATTACTGTTACATAATAATGATACAATAACACCACCATTTCTTAACAGCTGGACTCTAAGCTTTCATTTTTTTTTAAATCAAGTGTCTAGCCCCAACAGTTCCAGAGGTTAGGCCTTTCAAAAGATATTTTCTTTAAAATGAGATATCTTTGGAATTGTTAGGGCTAGAGACTTGGGGGGACATATTCAAAGCTAACCAGTTGTGCACACATAACAATGCATCGTGCAAAATAGATGTGCCAGCTGGCTTTGTTGCCATATTCACCCAGAATGCATGACCAGCATAGATCATGCAATCTGTGTGAATATGGGGCCCTGGATGCATGTCACAAAGCGGTTGGCTGCCATGTGTGGGCAGCGCATCCAGGGATTGGAGCTGAAGACTGCCAATGGGGTAATGAGTGGTGCATACTTGGATGTGCTGAGTCCCCCAAGGGAGATATTCAGCCACAAAATTCTAATGAGCTCATTAGGCATGCATGGCGCAAACAGGCCTCATGCATGCCCATTATGGACTCATTAGCATGGCTGTAACATGCTGAATGTGCTGGGCCAGCCCCCTCCCAGCCCCATGCACTGCAAACAACTCCAATCCCCCTGCCAGCCCTGGTAGTCTAGTGGTACCCCCTCCCATCCCCAATTGTTGTAGGAATGTTCCCCAACCTGTCCCATAGTGTAGGGTCCCCCTCCCAATCCCCGATCCCTGATCAAATGACACAAATAGCCCGATTCCATTTTCCATAGTGAAATAGTACCCCCATCAGCCCAGATCCCCAACTGAACTGTTAAAGTCCCCCAAGCCCTATTCCATAGTGTAGCCCCCCCCCCAACTGGACCGATCCCCATTTGAACAACAATTGCACCCCCCAATCTGGCCCAGTCCCTGTTCGAACAACAATCGCATCCTCCACCCAGTTTAGATCCCCATTCGAACAACGATCACACCTCCACCAGCCCTGATCCCCATTTTAACAATGATCACACACACACCCCAGCCCTGATCCCTAATGTCAAAGAAATAATGCATACTCCCCTGGCAGTTCCATAGTGTAGTGGCCCCTCCAACCCTGTCCCGATCATGATGAAATGTAATAACATCCCCAGAAATCCCTGGTACTCTAGCAGCTCCCCCTCCCCCTGACCGTACACATAAAAGTACACACATCCCTCAGTGCCCCCACTCCACTCCTCCCAACCCAATCCAGAGCTAGTGACTGTCTAGCCTCCTCACACCACCATGACCAGCTGCCGACTGAGCTGTCCATGAATAGGTACTATACATAGTACATGTTCATAACCAATGAGCACACACATTGTACAGTACCCGTTCATGGACAGTTCAGTCAGTGGATGGCCATGGTGGTGTGAGAGGCTGAGCCAGTCACCTGCTTTGGTCAGGTTGGTGGGGGAGCGGGGTGGGGGGGTCCCGTCCTGACGGGGTGGGGGCGACTAGATCACCAGAGATATGGGAGTATCATATGTTCTATTATGTGTACGGTTGGGGCAGGGAGGAGTCCACTAGACTACCAGGGAGTTTGGGGGATGTTATTATGTTTCATTGTGATCAGGACAGGGATGGGGGGCCACTACACTATGGAACTACTGTGGGATTATGTATTATTTCTTTGACATCTGGGATCTGGGCTGGGTGGGGGTATGTGTTCATTGTTCAAACAGGGATTGGGCTGGGTGGGGATGCGATCATTGTTCATATGGGGATCGGGCCAGGTGGGGGAACTTACACTATGGAATAGGGCTTGGGACCTTGACGGATCAGTTGGGGATCAAGGCTGGGGGAGTACTACTTCACTTGAAAACGGCTATTTGTGTCATTTGATCAGGGATGGGGTGGGACCCTGCACCACGGATCAGACTTGGGGAACGTTCCTACTTTGATCAGGGATGGGGGTGGGACCCTGCACTATGGAGCAGACTTGGGGAACGTTCCTACTTTGATCAGGGATGGGGGTGGGACCCTGCACTATGGAGCAGACTTGGGGAACGTTCCTACTTTGATCAGGGATGGGGGTGGGACCCTGCACTATGGAGCAGACTTGGGGAACGTCTCCTACTTTGATCAGGGATGGGGGTGGGACCCTGCACTATGGAGCAGACTTGGGGAACGTTCCTACTTTGATCAGGATGGGGTGGGACCCTGCACTATGGAGCAGACTTGGGGAACGTTCCTACTTTGATCAGGGATGGGGGTGGGACCCTGCACTATGGAGCAGACTTGGGGAACGTTCCTACTTTGATCAGGGATGGGAGGTGGGTACCAGTAGACTACCAGGGCTGGCAGGGGGTCTGCATTTTTTATTATATGGATGGGGATGGGAGGAGAGTACCACTGCATTACAGCAGCTGGCAGGCTGCTGTGCACATGTCTGCACTTCTGCAGCCTGCCTGTGAATGGCTGGCTGATTTAGGCCAGCTTTTTTTGGCCTATCTGTGCACTGCACAGTTCTTGCCCTAGGGCGGCTTATCAGTTCTGAATATTCCCATGCGTGGCACATTCATGAAAACACCCCCTCTTCATGGGCTGCATACATTATGTTTGGGCCATGGCCTAGTCACAATTTTGTGGCCCATCTCTCCCCTTTGAATATCATGGTTTGGAGCATATTCTGGGATGCGTGTCTTATCCCTGTTTTGTGTCAAGCTGTGCCAAGCATCTCCTTTGAAAATGAGGACCTTTTTAATTTTTAATGAAAGCTTGGAGTCAGCTAAGTAGAAATATCATTAATATATAAGTACAATGGCCATATAGTGATATAAAAATAAAATATTTAATATTGCTGTAAAAACTCTCCAATATGGAAGGCTCAGGGGAGATCTATGTTTAGTGTATAGGGCATTTTGGGAGGATGATCTTTGCAAATGCATGGAGCTCAAGAGCAAAATAATGGAAAGGGGAACCAGATTTCATACGTATCAGCTGAAAGGAGAATTATATAGAACAAACAAAAGGGGTGTGGGGATTACCAAAGGGTGGTGACTCTTTGGAACAGCCTTCCTGAGGAAGTGGTTCAAAGTACCTCTATGGAGTCTTTTAAAAAGGTGCAAGATGAGCTTATGGGTAATAAAACCACTGCGTTTATCCACTGAGAAATGTCGAGTCTAATAGGCCTATGGCTAACCGACTCATATCATTTCTATCATTCCTATGAATCCAATGAATGAAAAACATGTCTTGTCATTTTTATCATATTATATCAACATGTGTATACATGTAGCAACACAGGAGAACTGCATTTACTGTTCATATCTTACAGATTTCAAAATATAGCTTCAAGCATTATAAAAATATTATGTGAGACTATTTTTGGAAATGGACGGATGACACCAGTGGTTGTTTTGTCCGAGAATAAACACATTCTTTTCTAGTTAGTCAATATTCTGCCAAGAGTCAGAACAGGATGGTGGTCTTACATTTTCCATGCTAGCAACTCTTCCCCTGGCTGTATCTCTTCTCTTCTTATGGGAAGCAAGTGTCCGTGTCTGTTTTAAACATTCCAGTTTGGGGGTTTCTTCCCTAAGATACCTTTGGACAATGGGGACATTAACCCTCTGGCATGTTTATGGGTAGTAGATGGCTCCTGTGTCTTCATGGCACCCCAAAAGAATGATAGTCCCGATAGCAGAGACAGAGAGAGCATATACCAAAACTGCAGTCTGCGTTTCCCAAGCATATACACACTACTTGCCTTCTAAATTATCTCAGTACCAATCCATCCATTAGCAATTACTGTGCTTCCCACCAATGATTCAGATCTATCAATCATTTCTGCATGTTGCCTAAGCATTCATGTATAGTATAGATGCTCACTTCTCCCCTGAATTAGATGGCTATGCCTGTGATTCAGTGCAGGCAGTGGGCACTGCTTGCCATGGTCCTGTTGAGTGATAGTTAAACTGTGCATGCCCAAGCATCCCCATCCCTTCTATCACCATCTTTCCTCCTCCTGTGGCACCTTTCCTTCCATACCATATTTGGCTTTTTTCCCTAAGGTATCTTTGATCTAAGGAGACATTTTTATTTTATTTTGTTTTGTTTTTGACCGGGAAAGGAGGACTAGGCAATTCTGCCTGTTTTCAGCCTCATCTCAGGGGGAAAGACAGATGTAAAGCAAGTGAAAATGGACTAGATTAAGCTGTTGAAGATACTTTTTAGTGAATGAGGGAAATTTTGCCATGACACCAGGGACACTTTTGATAGGGGAAAGGAAAGTACAGCAATGGAAATCATGGTCGTTTTCAAAGAAAAAGAGGGTCCTGGTAATTAAAAAAATTCTGCTTCCCATTTTTTTGTATGTATGTCTTATATTTCCCCTTCCTGCTAGTTTAGAGACAAGACTTTGAGCAGTTTTTTTCAGATGATATGGGAAGAAGATTAAATCCCATCAAAAGTAATTTACGTAGCTTTAAAAAAAGGAGGGCTGAGCATGATCAATCCGTTGGTATTTCATCACTCCTTTTTATGGTTTCTTCATTTAAAGAAAATAGAGAGAGGACACAACACCCTTGGGATCAGTGGTCACAGGTTTTGTTTAAACCCTTTCTTGAAAAATGGGTGAAACAGGTTTCAAAACTCACTGCAATAACCTTCAGATTCCAGAGTTTGCTATTCCAGCAGTAAAAAAATTAAAAATATGGAAGTAAACAGAAATATAGTTCAGGGTTCAAACAGAAAGTTTATTTACTCCAAAATAATGGAGCAAACTTTGGCAGTACAGGTGGACTTTCCAAAATGTCTTCCATCTAAGTTAAATGTGGCCTTAAAAATTCTAATAGATGTCAGAATTCCTGTGACTATGTGGGATATTCCATGGTTTAGCTGCCATGGTAAGCTAGGGGTGAAAGAAAACCTACAACATAAACCCATAACAGAAAGGCAATGCCACAGACCAGAGTGTGCAGGAATAGAGGAAACTTTGGAACATTTCTTTTATACACTGTGTTTTTGCAATCCAGTTTTGGTCCAATCTAGCCACAAGATGGCATTGGGCCTCTGTGAAGCATATAAAGTATGAATGTTTAAGGCTAGGAGATTACTCAGGGTATTTAAGGAGATATCATCCAAGCACACACAATGTTGTCTTTGCCTGTATTCAATTCTATATGTGGCAGGCTAGATGTCAGTTCTCCCTTAAACATGTAAATGCACCAGATCTAGTGATTATAAAACAAATTGAATCTGCACTACTTCAAGTGACACAAAAAGAAAGTTTAAACCTTGATAGAAGGAAATTTCATTTACTGTGGAATAATATACACTGGATACATCAAAAAATTATTTCATTTTTGACACTTAGTACAATGGATTATGGTGATGAATAAGAAAATAATTGGGTAGATAGGATTTCTGGTATATTAGGGAGATAATAATAACTGTATGAATTGAT
Source organism: Neoceratodus forsteri (assembly GCA_016271365.2). Taxonomy (NCBI): domain Eukaryota; kingdom Metazoa; phylum Chordata; order Ceratodontiformes; family Ceratodontidae; genus Neoceratodus; species Neoceratodus forsteri. The sequence goes on from CM057455.1 coordinate 961,820,083, forward strand.
AATGTTTAATTAAATGAACAATGCCCGACAGGGTGGGTGTTATGCTGGAATGACATCCCGCCTTGGGTGGCTGGGCCCAAGGCCACTGGCCGAAGGTGTCCAACACCCAAGAAGGGATGTTATCCCAGCATAACACCCACCCTGAAGGACAATATTCCTGTTATACAATGGCTTGCTGTTTTATACAGAATAAAAAAAATTATTTTAAAGAATGTTTTTGTTAGTGCATAAAAATATTTTTGTTTCTTAAGAGAAAATAAAATGCAAATCCAATCAAAAAATACAACAAATGCATTGCAAAAAATCAGCAGGGATGTTATGCCAGGATAACATCCCTGCTGTGATGGACAACTAACCAATCAGAAACCAGGATTCGTTCTTGCCATAGTATAATTGTAATTTTACTTGATGTTATGATTTTCACAATAAAAAAATTCCCCTACTCTTGCAGCAGGGGGAACCCTTGGCTGTCTTGTCCAAGATGGCCACAACGGAGGTGCTGCTGGAGAGGTTGGATGCTGAAGAGACAGGGGAGTGGGCCTCCTCCCCTGTCCTTACTTCATTAGAGGTCATTGATCTCACTATTTTGGAAGATGACAAGCAGTTACCTGAAGAATGTATGGAGGTTGCTAACTTGGCAGAGGAGCCCCAGACAACAGAAGAAGGGTTGGTTGGTGAACACGGTCAGTATGCATCTGGAACCAATGGTCTCGCTGTTTCCTAGCAAGACAGTGTGTCGGAGGAACAATTACTTTCAAAATTCAAAGAAGAGTACAGGTTTATTTGTGGAAGAAAGTTAGATAATGGTGCGCACAGGGAGCGGTGGTGCCAGAGAGAGCCAGAGCAGCCAGCCCAAATTTAAACACAGAACAAGAAAGGCTCAGCACTCAGGTTTGGTACATTCAAAATGCAGAAAGTGCAAATTTATTCTGCCAACACTGCCTGTGGGGAAAAATACAGCCCCAGCACTTCAACCCTATAGCGGGCCTTCCTCAGGGGGTGGAAGAAGTTTGAGCCGCAGGTGGAGCTGAACAAGCTCCGTGAAGGAACTAAAACTGACAGCACCACTGAAGTGCTTGACAAGCAGCATCAGCAGTCCACTGACGCTGACACATTGATGGAAGCCGCTCAAGTGTTCGAGGAGGAGCAGCTGATAGCACCTTCGTGATCTGAATCTGCAGAGGTGCAGAATGCAGTGAGTGGATCTAAGTGTGTAAGTGCAGCATATCGGGAGCCACAGAACCTGCTCCCTGGAACAAATTAGACAATCACACAAATGCCGTTTGTGTGTTTAGAAGCCACCAGTCTCAGTGGGTGCTCCTCCTAAGGTTATTTTTTTACCACCGGAGGATTCAGAGAATGCTGCTGTGCCTACACTGTTGGCATTTGTGGGCAGATCGATGGGGTATGTAGTCTGGAGTAACTCCAGATGAAACACTGAAGAATCATTACCCCAGACTACAAAGACTGACACAGGGAGTTGGTCCCACTTTCGGGCACTAGAGGAGGCAGGATGGGTTAAAGGCCCTGATGAGAGCGGTACTCCTGATCCTGAGGACCCAGCGGTGCAACGTTACAATAATGACTCTGGACTTTCTGTGGCCACAGCAACAAATATGAGCTCCAATGATCCCCGGGGTACAGTACAATTTTCAGATCACTTTGTGCACAATTTGCTGATAATTTAAATGTATCAAGGGCCCCCTCTCTTCCCTCTCCCTCATATTACAGGCCCCAGGTCTCAAACTGCCAGTGATGAGGAGCCTTTGAGACAGGGTCCCTCAATTGCTGTATTAGGGGACCCAGAACAGTGTGCTAGGCTTGACCCAATGTTTAAATGATCAGATTTATTCCAGAAAAAGGGTGAACCCACTCCCACAATGAACGAGGTATGCCTGATTTACAAGTGAGGTCTGGAAACCCATCCTGATAGGATTTATGTGGGGAAAATATTGCTAAAAGGGTCTATGAAATTTTTTTCCACTGAGATTTACAAGCTGGCCAGCCTGGGAGTGTGTCCCAAGATGGTAGCTTGGGTAAAGAATTGGCTGGAGAATAGGACACAGAGGGTAATAGTAAACGGAGTCCACTCTGAAGAAAAGGGGGTTACTAGTGGGGTACCACAGGGTTCAGTACTAGGACCGGTCCTCTTTAATGCCTTTATAAGCAACATTGCAGAGGGATCGGAAGGAAAAGTATGTCTCTTTGCAGACGACACAAAGATCTGCAATAGAGTTGATACACAAGGTGGGGTGGAAAGGATGAGAAGGGACTTGGCAAGGCTGGAGGAATGGTCAAATGTATGGCAGCTTAGATTCAGTGCTAAGAAGTGCAAAGTAGTGCACCTGGGAAATAAAAACCCTGGGGAAGAGTACACAATGGGACCGGGGGGTAGTCATATCAGATGATCTAAAGGTGGGCAAGCAATGTGAGAGGGCAGTGAGGAGGGCCGGGGAATACTGGGATGCATACGGAGAGGCATCACCAATAGAAAACAGGAAGTTGTTATCCCTCTGTACAGACAGCTGGTGAGACCCAATCTGGAGTACTACATGCAATTCTGGAGACCCAATCTCCGTAAAGACATAGACAGGACGGAGGCAGTCCAGAGGAGGGCAACTAAAATGGTGCAGGGTCTGCACCAGAAGACATATGAAGAGAGACTTAAAGAGCTTAATATGTATAGCCTCGAGGAAAGGAGGGAGAGAGGAAACATGATAGAAACTTTCAAGTACCTCAAGGGAATCAACAAAGTCCAAGAGGGTAACATCTTTCAGAAAAAGAGGTGTGCAAGAACAAGGGGGCACACTTTGAAGATTGAGGGGGAACGGCTCAGAGGTAATGTGAGGAAGTATTTTTTTATGGAGAGGGTTGTGGATGCATCCAACAGCCTTCCTGAGGAGGTTGTGGAGTCAAAAACAGGGTGGATTTCAAGAATGCATGGGACAGTCATAAGGCAATTCTAGAGGGTGGGGGTAGGAAGAAGTAGGCTGTTGGTTAACTAGGATCTGCAGCTTATCCATTAGGTAGGGAAATGGGCAGACTGGGTGGACCAAATGGTCCTTATCTGCCATCAAATTCTATGTTTCTATGTTTCTATTTTTGCATTAATCAGTATTGGGAACTTTAACTATGATATCAGCTTCAGAAATGTCTTCAGTCTTGATAGGTTTTACGTCCCAGTATCAAGGTCTAAAAAATACTCTCCTATGGATTCCTTTTTGGCCATTCCATTCACTAAGCCTTTGGTAAAGAATATAACAATTATGTTTAAAAATGAGGGGGTGAATGTCGAGGACATTTTATTTTGGTTAAGACAACATTGCAAGGTTTTGGGCAGACCTTCCCCTACATTGGACTCTGAGCAAATCTGGGATGGGGGTGGAAGATTAGGGTCAAGCTCTTCACCAATAATGGCCCAGCACACCTTCCTAATAGTTTTTACTTAGGGAAAGATAGAGGTTCAATATTTTATGTGGGTCAGCCTAGGGCCTGTTTTAAGTGTGGCTCTTGCATGCTCCTGAGTACAGCCTGTGACATGTCTTGCTGTAATCACTGTTTGGAATGTGGACATGTTGCCGAAAATTGTTTGAATTTATTTAAGTGTAATTTATGTGAGTGAACAGGCCATGCATATGGACGCTGCCCATGGGTCTCCCATAACAGGGAAGCTTCTCATGAGGGGCTTATAAATAATGCTAAGCAGGCGCAAGCAAAAAGGATGGCAGATCTAAGTCTCAGAAGGGCCAGGGAGAACCTGGTGGAGACAAATGAAAATCAGACACATTTAGAGCAGGAGGCTGAGGCTAGAAATGAAGGAATTAACCCACAGGGTGTAGAGGAAGGGGATGGAGTGTTAACAGAGGATGGTCAGAAAGGTACATTAGTTGTAGATGCAGTAGCCATGCCTCCCCCCTCCCCAGATCCAGGTTTGGGTTTCCAAAAGTTGTCTCAGAAAAAGAGGTCTATACCAGGTAAAACCTTGGTTAATGGAAAAAAGAAGGCCACTAAGGGAGGCAGGCAGTCTGGTAATCCTTCCTGGAAATCAGGCAATAAATTTGCTGTTCTTCATTCAGCCTCCTCAGAAAAAGAGTCTGATGGGGAAGTATCTGATTCTTCCTCTAGAGCTTCCACAACCACTGATACAGAGGAAGGAGGAGTGGGGTCATCTATTACTAAGCGTATCAGACAGAGGAAACTGTCAAAGACTCCCTAAGTTAGTTATTACTCTTCTCTCTTAAATCTATGTCTTCTCTTACAGTGCTGACTCTTAATGTCAGTGGGATTAAAGGAGATAGGAAGCATGGAGGAGTACTACACTCTTTGCAAGGGGGTGTGCTGTGATTTATATTGTTTACAGGATACTCACTTAAAAACATCATGGAGATTAAGCAAGCCTCCAATATGTGGACCCAGGGTCCCTCGTTCTGGTCCATGAGGGAAGATACATGCAATGGGATTGGGGTTTATTGGCAAACACTGGTTTGAAGGTCACCAGGTTGGTTGACATCCACCCTGGAAGGGCCTTAATGCTTGACATTTCCTATAACACAGAGAGATTTTGGTTAGTGGCTACCTGTGTACCTCAAACAAAGGCTCAGAGAGTGGCCTTGTTTAAGGAAATCCAGCCTATCTTCCTTCTTCCCGAATGGTTATTTGGGTAGGAGATTTTAACTGTGGTTTGAAGCAATCAGACAGGGGTTTACTAACTGATAAAATGTTTTGTGACTACCTGGCTTTACAGAATGTGGTTTTCGTGGCTGAACTAGTGGATGCTTATAGGTGCTTAGACCCCTCTGGGGGTATACATACTTCAGAGGTACTCTAAAGACTCAGATATACTTTATTTTTGTTTCATTGATCGTTAAAATGCTTAGTGCAGCAAGTGATTTTCTGACCATGTTGCTATTAAGGTTGGGTTAACTTGGGAAGGGGGTGCCCAGATGTAAAAAGAATGGGTGGTGGTTGAATGAGACACTCTTGGAGGATCCCTATATTCAGACCCAATGGAGAAGGGAGTGGATGGCAAGGGTTTCTGAATGTTATGACTTTTAAAAGATTGGTGGGATGACACTAAGAAGTCCTGGCAGTCTTTATGCCAAAATAGAGCTCGATTTATAACAAACCGAAATTATATACGGTATTTACAGTTACGTAATCAACTACAATGCCTTCTCTCATGGGCTGACTTAACTAATGAAGATTATAGCTCCCAAATTAAAGTATTAAAGACAGAGATCTCCTCCTTTCAGTATGATAGGGCTAAATCACTAGCACAGGAATTAAGATTTGGGACCCACGTATACAAGGGGTCTTTAGATCCTTGTAAAGAAAGTAAAACAAGAGTAGAAAACAGGATAGTGACAGAATTTTTAGATGTATCTGGCAGGGTAGTTTTCACCCAAAAAGAGATCCTACAGGTAGTGGAGGACGACATTGGGTTCCTTTTTGGTACTAAACCTCAGGTTTTGGAGGATAAGGACAGGTTCTTATCCCTTACTCTCTCTCAGGTCTTAGAACCTGATGCCCAGGAGCTGATTAAAGAGATCTCCTTAGCAGAAGTAATAACAGCAATTGGTAAACTAAAAATGACTCTGCACCTGGTGCAGATGGGATAGGTGCAGGTCTTTATAAAAAGAATTCATGGAAGAATTAGCTCTGGCTCTAGTTATTTTGTTTAAGTCCATGTTGCAATTGGAAGAATTTTCTGCCTCTGTGTCAGAGGCTGTGTTGGTTCTGTTACATAATAGAGGGGACAAAAGAGATATTAAGAACTGGAGGCCACTGAGTCTGTTTCACACTGATTTGAAAATATTAAGCAAGATTTTGTTAGCTCAGCTAACTAAGATTTTGGGTTATCTTATTAGGTTCCCGCAGATTTGTATGGTTCCTGGTAGGAGACAACATGACAATCTGGTTGTCTTATGGGAACTGTTCTACATTGGTGGGAGATCTGAGGTTCAAGGGTATGTGATCTGTCTAGGTCAGGAGAAAGCATTTGACAGGCATGCTCATGGATTTTTGTCTTCTGTGTTAGAGGCTTTTAGAGTTCCTCAGGTTTTTGTAGAGTAGGTTAAGTCTTTGTACAGGAAGGCAGTCATTTTTCCTAATGTTTATGGGTGGCAAGGTAAACCCATAAAGTTTGCAGAGGGGTCCGCCAAGGTTACCCCCTCAGCCCGATCTTGCACGCCTTTAGGATTGATATACTTATACGTCTGATTTTAGTTAATGCCAGAATAAAAGGGATTTCTCCTGCAGGTATTTCTCCCCCAAAGGTACTAGCATATGCGGATGATATTGTCTTGACATTAGCCCCAGAGACGTGTGAGGATAGTCTGATCAGTACTTTGCAGGGCTACTCAGATTGGTCAGGGTCTCGTATAAATTTTGAAAAATACAAGGGGATTCCTTTAGGGACAACACCCCTCCTTAGATTACAGAATTTTGCAGGTATCCCTTTTTCTCAAAACCCAGTTTGCATTTTAAGGGTGGAATTTGGAGCTGAGGATGGAGCCGTAGTGAACTGGGAGAAAGGTTTAGTTAGGGTAAATAGATTCATTTCTGGGTGGAAAGGGCAGCAAATTGCAAAAAAGAAAGGGTGGTTTTAATTTGTTCCCTTTTGATTCCTGTGTTTCTGTGTACAGTATTGCATATGAGTACCAACCTCCCCAAAGATTGTTTGCTAGATTGTTCAGTATGTTTTTTCAAGCTTTTTGGGGGAGTAGGCTGAATCCAATAAAGAGGGAGTTTACCTATCATAGCATCAAAGAGGGGGGAGCGAACATGGTTCATCCTGTAGTCTTTTTTTATAGTCTGTTTATGAGTTATAATTTAAGTACTGTATCAAGGCCGGGGATGTAATTTGGAAGCCATTAGAACAATTATGGCTAAACCACAGTATAGTCACATGGGTACAGGAGACGTCAGGATCCTGGGGAAAAAAACCAGGATCACCGCAGTATGGAAGAGAATGTCTTAAAAATGCTAAGAAGTGGGGTATAACGGTTTCACAAGTAGAAGCATTGGATAGCAAAGCTATTTATAAAGCCATTTTAAGTCATGAATGTCAGGAGACTCTTAGTTTTCCACACTGTCCAGAAGGGAGATTGAAGAGGGTTCCTGAGCAATTATCAGATCTCAGGATGCCACCTTACATATGGGATATATTGTGGTTAGGGAATTATGGGAAGCTCATTGTTAGGAATAATAACAAACACAAGCAACTCTCTGACAAATATTGCCCTAGAGATTCATGCATTCAGGTGCTAGAGACGCAAGAGCATCTGTTTTTAAAATGTCCTTTTTCAAGATGTTTTTGGTCTTTGTTGGCTCGGGTATGGGAGGAGCAGCTGTTCTTGTCTCTTACCTATGCTACCCTAGCTTATGGTCCCAGTGGTGGAACCTGGGGCAAGGACAATCCCGATACTACATACCTTATGTTTGTAGTCCTTTGGTACTATCTCTGGCAAGCGAGATGTGCATGAGTCCTGCAGTAAAGGTTAGTTTCCCATCTTGAAATTTTGGCCAATGTACATAGAGAACTTCAAGGAATTCAATTGAGGGACAAGGAACGATTCCCTAAGGAAAAAATTGCCTTCTTATGAGTAAATTGTGATATATGGGTTAAATGAACTCCCATTTATTTGGAGGGCAAGTTTTGGGAATAAAGAAAGTGGCATTATGTTTAGGATATATGGTTTGCAAATGGCTGGTTCTTTGTCTTTATTAGGGAAATTGTACAAGAGTGTGATTGTTATTATACCTATATTATAATTTCTTGTTATGTTCCTTAATTCGATATGATTTTTGTATTGTTCTTGTTTTGCGGTCCTTCTTTCAATAAAAATTCCCCTACTGTTTTCAAGAAGTGCCATGAGATCTTTAACATCCACCTGAACAATCACCAGGACAGGCAGACAGGACTTCGGTTTAATGTCTCATCCAAAAGACAGCACCCTTAGGAGTACGTGCATCCCTGACACACTGCACTACAGTGTCAGTAATGGGTTTTTCCCCCAAGTTCCTGGTGTAGGGCTGGAACCCAGACTCTTCAGATCTGCAGGTCTCAGAGGAAAGTGTTCAATCTGCTGAGCTACTGACACTGCTAACATGTAGACATCACTCCTGCAACACCATTCATTTGTCTCCATGGCACTCAAAAGGATAACAGTCCCTGTTGCAAGGACAGAGAGAGAGTGCGCCAAAACTACAATCAATGTTGCACAAGCATCTACACACTATCTACCTTCAAAACTCTCTCAGTACCTATCAGTCCATTACTTATCATCCTGCTTTCTACCAATCATTCAGTCCTATCAACCATTCCCCCATGTTGCCTAAGCATTTATATATAAGATTCTCATGGTCTACTGAACTAGCCAGTTTCTAGCAAATATCTAAATCTGAATAGTATAAACTTTGATTGTATTCATGCTGTCAAAAGATTTTTTTCCATGTATTTTTGCTTCTTTCCATGGGTTGTCCCCTTTGGGCTACTGACTTGGTGATATGTCAAATCTAACAAGCAGCAATTTCAACAGCTGATGTTACCTGGCAGGTGTAGTACCTGAGGTTGCTTGGTGCTGTCATCTTACGGCAGCACTATTTCCATTCCCCATCTTTCTCTGTAAACCCACCCATGTTACATCATTCTCACTGGAGAGGGTCTTTGTCACGGGGATGCTCATGATGTTGAATCAGTCCTATGACCTGCCCAGGGAGATGCTGTTGCAATGGATGGGGAACACTCTTCCCCAAAATTCAAGAATGCTACCTTTTCACTGCACCAGAGACTCCTTCAGCCTGAGGATGGAGTATGATTCACATCACAAACATGGTTTTCCAACATGGTAGAACAACACCCTACCTCCAGGTCCCCCTGGTCTACCCAAAGAGATCTGTTAAAAAAAAAAGCAGCATTCTTTTTCTGTTTCACACCATTCTTTTTTTCTTTTATTATCTGGGGAGTTTTCACCTCAACTATTGTTTCTGTTCTGTTCTAGGACACTTGGTAATGTTTTGATGAGATGGCCGAACAAAGACAGCGTGCTTTGTCTACATCAGGAGAGGCACTTTATCAAGTACTGGGTCTAGAAAAGGGAGCCACACATGAAGAAATCAAGAAATCCTACAGGTATGTGGATAAACTATAGGGACACATACAGTATTACAACGGACTAGCTTTGAAATGTTAAACTGTACTCCGAAGTAAAAGGAACATTGGCTAGGAGTTTAATTCTGATTTTTTCAAGTATATGTTCTTAAAGTCAAGTGGCTCTGAACAAAGTATGTTTGCTGAAACAAAGTTTGGCCGCCTGGAGTGCAGAGCTGTGAGCCTAGAAACCTGGGTTTGCGCAAACACCACTTACTCACTTTGTGACCATAATCAAGTCACTTAACCTCCTTGAACTGAACATGTATGTAAACTTTCTTTCTATTCTTTCTCGACTCTCTTTGAATCTATCAATTTGCTGAAAATGGCAGCAACGTTCTCCCACCTCACCTGGATTGCAATGCACTTTGAGATATGGTTATTACAGTAGTATAAAAGGTGCTATTTGAAACCATATTCCTTTGCTTAGAGGCAGTGTTAAGCACAAGTGAACCAAGTGGCCGCTTTGGGTGCCAGCACAGAAGGGCTGCACTACAATATAAAGTAAAGACAGAGATTAGCTTGAAATGCAAAAAGTGTCACTCTAAAAAACAAAAGTGTTCTTGTACCCCTTGTATTCATAGAATTGTTACCACTTTTTGGATACTCTTGGGCTACCAAGCTCCTATTTCGTTTTGTGCACAGCATGTGATGGCAGTCAGCTGAGAGGTGAGAAGTTGGTGTTGCTGGTGGAGTACCATCTTGTTCAAAGTGGGAGGAGATTTTCTGAGAGGGAAGTCAGCAGCAAGGGGACAGTGGACAAACTGCTGATATCTGAAACTAAATACGGCTAAGGGCAGTGATGCTCGAACAATGTTTATAGTGGGGGTGCTGAAAGCCATTGAACAAAACTGTAACTCCTGTATAAGAAGCCATATGAAAGTTATTGAAAATGTTGCAAAAAACAAGAATATCAGCAGGACTGTTGCCAAGATTTTTGTAGGAGGGGTTCTTTTTGAAGATGAGGATACTTTTTCACACAGAAAGTGCAACAAAAACATTTCTGTAAAGGTTGGGGGTCCCCCAGAAGCTCTGGGGTTTTAGATGCTCTGTGGTGAATTTGGAAGGAGGGGGTCACTAAAGACAAAATACACTTTTGCTAAATTCCCCCAACCCTGATTCATATAAAAAACATAATTCTCTGTCTGGCTTCTAGTACCTAGAGTATCGGAGCACCTAACTGACTGCAATGCCTGCTGACCTTTTGGTGTACACTGTATTCAGCTGGTGGACACATGACCACCACATCCCTTTCCAGAGGTCCAACTCACTATATTTAGAAAACAAATCCCTGCCTGCCCCAACCCAAGCCCCAGAAGCAGTGTTCCCAACCTGGGTTCCCAATGGTGCAACGTGCTCTCACTATGACTCTTCTAATGTCCAAGTTTTATTTTTCACACACTGTCACCATCTAAGAGGCTCAGACCTCTCCCAGTCCTTCATCTCCTCTCGCGCACTTGTCAGTCAATTAATGTCTGTCACATTGAGAGAAGACATTTTCAGTAACTGACATGTCCAGGAGGAGGTGACAGTGGATGCCAAGGTTACATACACACACAATACATTTACAGCATTGCTGACCTACAATGCCACCACCCACCCCATGGAATTACTGCAATATCCTGTGAAAGTTTTTTTTTTTTTTAACAAGATCCATCTTCCTAAAATAAAGCCATCTGCGTGTACCCCAAACAACATAATGGCAGCAAGGCACAAAACTATTCCCATGACAAAGTGAGACAGATTCAGAACATTCATTCCCTTGCCAGGTTAATAGGGCCCATCTATTGAGGTCAGTCACTGTTCTGGTGGGCGACCAAGCACAGCAGCTCACGATCATGTTCCTAAGGCTTGTTGGTGGACTGGTGAAGTCGATTTGGCCCAGCAAATGACTAGGCTGGCTCAGAGTTAGGCTACAAGCTGCATCTGCAGGGGACTTGGACCACTCTGGCAGGTGTACAGTGAGAGGCAGGCTGTGGCACAGAGCAAATTTTTTTTATTTTGCACATGCAGCCACACTGTGAGTGTGGCCACAGCACAGGTGAGCCTACCATGGGCAGGGACTGCAAAGTGGGTGAATCTGCCCCAAGCCGGGACAGAATGCTAAGCGGCTGAGTTTAATGAAGGCAGGGACAAAGTAAGGAACTGCACAGTACAAATCATCACCTTACAAGGTGACCCCAGTCCCTGAAAATAGTTAAGCCAACATCCATTTTCCCTCTCTGCACTTCATCTCTTTGGCTATCATTCAGCTTCATCATAGTTGGGTGTCCACTGCTGTGTCTACATAGTCTGGATATTTATTTCTTTATTTAAGAGTTTTATCAGGCAGGCATACTGAGCGGAGTACTGCTCGATTCCAGATGTGACCTGGGGGTGTGGGGGACAGGAGAAATAAACAGTAGCAAGGACAGTGGAAATATTCGAGTAGTGCTCCATACAATAGAATATGCAGAATATACAGTAGTATTTACAGCTGCTTAGCCATACCTAGAATATGCAATGCAAAAATATACAATATAAAACCTAATGTAAAACCTATAGCCTGGCGTCAGGGGATGCAGTGGGTCCAAGTTAGTAGTTGCCCATAAATTACAACAGCATGGGTAGGGGTCTGGGGACACAAGTAGTGAGCCTTAGTGCAACACACTGGAGATGGGCAGAAACTGGAGCGAGGCAATATACTGGGCCCTCCACAGTGCTAGACACAGGTGCAGGTGGAGGAGAGATGTGTCTTAAGAAGGGAGTTGAGATGCTGAGAGCTGGTGGCATGCCTAATGTCAACCATCAGGGAGTTCCATAGTTTCAGCATGTGGTAGCTATAAGCAGCCTGGCCTGTAGCAGTGGACATATGTGGGACATGTAGAAGCTAGGAGTCGATGTTCTGGAGCAAGTATGCAGGCAGGGGTAGCGCTGCTAGGGTTGCTGTGAGGTAAGGCAATAGCAACAGGATGTAAACCAAACAAAAAAGGGACATCTAAACACACCCTATCTGGGGTAAGAGCACAAGTTCTTAAATCATAGGGAGTGTAGTATTGGAAATGATGGGAGTGGTGCAGTGCAGTGGCTGTAGAGCAGCAGTCTTTAGGGAGACCTTTTGGAGATTGAGGTGCTGCTCCACCTGTATGCATCTTTCTGGGCTGAGGAGGAGGTCACTAGACTCCGGGTAAAGTTGGCTAGGATTCGGGGGACCTTGTCCCTTCCCCCAGGGGCCACCAAGTCTACCACCTCTGCCTTAGAAACTGCCAAGAAGGAGGGTTGGCTGGACTGTGGTGGGCTCCAGGAAAGTGGGGTGGGGGTCAGAAATTCATTCCTAAGCTGGTGCCACTACACATCTTTTTTGTTGCTCTGGCAGGATGACTACCAAAAGGAGGCACTATGGTAGTGGCAAGGGAGGATGTGAAGGTCCTCCAGAGAGGATGCCCAAAGGCCAGAGGCAGAGGACCCCAGAGGAACAGGAAGCAACTTCTGTTGGGGGACTCAATTGTTAGGGGGCTAGTTTTGGGAACAGGACAGGAGAGAAAGAGAGAGGTGAAGTGCCTACCTGGCACCTCAGCACAGAGGGATGGGGAATGGATCCTTATGACTGCCTGGGCAGTGGGGCAGGAGGAGGAGCTGGATGTCATTGTCCATCTGGGGACTAAAGACTTGGTGATGAATGCAGCAAGGGTGGTGCAGGGTAGGTTTAGAGAGCTGGGGAGGGGCCTGAAGCAGGTAGCTCACATGGTGGCCTTCACTGAGGTGATAACCTGTATATGGCGGGGTGGAAGATAGGGACCATCTCACCAGGGTCATCAATGACTGGTTGAAGGCATGGTGCAGGAAATAGGGGTCTGGCTACATCGGGGACTGGTGTCCTAACTGGGGGGATAAAGGTCTGTACATGGAAGATGGCCTCCATCCATCCAGGAGGGGAACAGCAGTCCTGCATGGAAGGTTTAAATGTTATTTCAATGAGCATTTAAGCTAGCCAAGGAAGGAGAAAGAAAAATATAGAGGGAGGCAGTGACCCCCCCCCTTCACAAAATGGAGAATCAGAGAGCAGAAGTGCAGGGGAAATAAATTCTCCTATGGTAATGGGGCCTATGGATAGAGGGTAGGGTTGGGAGATGATTCTAAGGCTGAGAGAAGAATTAAAAAGTATGGACAGAGGGACATTGAAAGGGGAGGACAGTACCAGGGACAAGGGAAGGGAGAAAGGATGGGCTTTGGAAGGGAAGGCAAAGTTGGGGCAAGGAGGGACAAAAGGAGTGGAGAGCCATGTGTGGAAATGGAAGGAACCTAGGAAATAAAATTTCTGACCTTGAGGCAACCATTGTGGATGTGGACCTGTATCTGGTGGCCATAACAGAATGATAGTGCTCTGATGGGTCTAATGGCCACAACTGAATCATAGTGCACTGACAACCACAGCTGGGATGTGACTATTCCAAGTTACACCATGTTTCAAAAGGATAGAGCAAGGAGGATAGGGGGTGTTCTATATGTGAGGGAATGTGTAAAGGCCACAGAGATACAAGGACACAGGTCCAGTGGCCTTCTCCATGTGGGGTTGGTGTGCAGACAGCTTACATGGGGTGTAGTTAGACAGGGTTTGGGTGGAGGCCACTGGCAGAATGGGAAGCAAAGGAAGTATTAATTATGGGGATAATATTTATAGACCCCCTAGTGTCTGAGGAAATGCAACATGCTAGTAAGCCCCTAACTAAAACCTGTGAACACGAAAAGGAAAAAATAATAGAGTCAATAGAACACACGGTAGAACTCCCAGAGATTAACCAACCCACTGAGGTAAGTAAAACACTAAATGAAAAACTACTAATAGATTTGAGAGAACAATGTGAACAAGACACTGTGCCTATGCTGACTGAGGGCACATCAGTCACTACTGAAGTAGTAATGCTTGGTGACTCTATCATTAAACACTTAGACCGAGCCATCTGTGATGCAGACAAACAAACTAGAACAGTCTCAAGTTTTAGTGGTGCAAGAATAAAAGACATCACTAGAATGACAGATAATATACTGAAGGGCACCGGAGTAAATCCTCTGGTAATTTTACATGCTGGCTCAAATGATACCTGGAATGCATCAAATCAGTATATTAAACAAGATCTCATTTCATTTACAAATAAATGCATTGAAAAGGGATGTGAGGCGGTTATCTCAGAAATACTCCTAATTCCAAAAGCATCTAGAGAGCACCAAATAAAAATTAAAAACATTAATATCTGGATCAGAAAATGGTGCATGGAACAACGCATAAAGTGTGTAACACATTGGGAATAGTTTTATGGGACATCAAACCTCTATTCTTACAACGGGTTGCATCTGAGTAGAAGGGGAAGCACGTTATTGGGGGGAACATCTTAAGGCATTGATAGAAAAAAGTTTAAACTAAAGAAAAGGGGGGAGAGATATCATCAGAATGTCTCTCTTAACCAAAATCATCATAAAGTAACAAGTAAAAAAATAATACCAAATCCCAGTAACATAAATGACCAGATGGTAACTGATATAGGAGACAGAAGTAAAAATGATGCAGAACTAAATCAAGATATGGGATACTACTTATAAATGCCAGAAGTTTAAATGCAAAAATTGAGGAGCTACAAATAGTACTTAGAAAAAAAAATATAGCAATTTGTGGCATAACCGAAACGTGGGGTACAGAAAATGATTGGAACATGGATATAGATGGCTACAATAGGATTTACAAAAACAGAGGAGAACATAAGGGCAGTGGAATTGCCCTTTATATAAAAGAAGAATTAAAAGCCCATGAGATATTTACTGATAAAGAAAATCAAAATGAATGTATTTGGGTTAAAGCTATGTGTGGAAACAATAACCTGACTGTGGGACTGGTATACCATCCTCCTAATTTAACAGCGGAACAAAATATAGACTTACTAGAACTATTGGAAACACAGGATATCACAGGAGACTACATTCTAATGGGTGATTTTAATCTTCCGCATATAGATTGGGCAACATTAAAAACTGGCATTGCACTAGAAAATAAATTCATTGATTTATTTGTTCAGCTGAACTTGGAACACGTGGTTCATTTTGCTACAAGACGAGAAAATACACTTGACCTGATTCTAACCAACTGTGAGGAGAAGATCCATAAAATAAAGCTACTACCTCCACTTGGAGACTCTGATCATAATATGGTAGCTGTCAAATTTAAAAACACATTTCACAGAATAAAAGTAAATACATTGGCAAAAGACTTTCATAAAGCCAACTACCAGAAAATGAGGAATCAGTTTAAATATGGAACTGGAAAAAAGAACTTGCAGGTACTGACCTTGTTCAGACCTGGCATATAAATAAAAAAACAGTTCCAGTTGTGTATAGACCAATATGTTCCTAAAAGACAAAAATATAACAAAAACAAAAGGATCCCCCTTCCCCAGTGGAATAATAAAATACAAAAACTGATTTACAAAAAGAAAAAGCTGTTTCACAAATACAAAACAAAACTCAAGCTACTATGGATATATTAAAGACGTGTAATAAAAAAATTAAGGTAATAATAAAAAGAGCAAATAAAATCTGGAATTAAGGTTAGTTAAGAAAGTCAAAGATAATAACAAATAATTCTATAATTACATAGGTACTCTCAAGGGTAAACAACATACTATTGGACCCCTAAGGACAGAAAAGGGTGTATTAACCAAAGAAGAAGAACTAGCTGAAACTTTAAATAATTACTTCCTTAGTGCTTTTGAACCTAATGTTCCTCTTGTAGATCCAATAAAACCAATCCCAGACCATCAAATAAAATTCACTGAATCTGAGGTTAAAAACATTATGCATTCGCTCAAGGCTAATAGTTCACCAGGACATGATGGCATAACCCCAAAATTACTACGAGAATTATCTGCTGAGATTATCAGACCACTCACAATGCTCTACAATAAATCTGTTCAAGAAGGCAGAACTATTAAAGATTGGAGTGTGGCAACCGCAACTGCAACACATAAGGGTGGGAAAAAAGATGAACCAAAAAATTACAGACCAGTAAGTTTGACTTCTGTTATCAGTAAAATTATGGAAAGACTTACGAAAGCTGGTAGACGAACACATACAAAAACTGGGTTTAATAGATTACACCCAACATGGTTTTGTCCCCGGAAGATCATGTCTCATGAACCAACTATACTTTTTCAAATCAATAAGTCAGGCTCTGGATAAAGACATATCTAGCGATGTAATATACTTTGACTTTGCAAAAGCATTTGATAAGGTATCACATGCCATATTGATCAAAGAACTACAGAGGATAGATCTCCAACCAAATATCATAAGCTGGATAAGTTCATGGCTAAATAATAGACGACAACAAGTAGCAATTAGAGGAATTTATTCCAGTTGGGATGGTGTGACTAGTGGGGTACCCCAGGGGGATCAGTTTTGGGTCCTGTCGTCTTTAATATATTAGTAACTACAATGCCAGTCTCAGATAAGGTGTGGATATCAAAATATGCTGATGATTGTATAATTGGGGGGGGGGTTAATAACTACCGAAAATGATAATAAAAATATCCAAATTCAACTGGATAACCTCATGGCATGGGGCAAGACAATGCAGATGCATTTCAATATAGACAAAAGCAAAGTCATGCATTTCGGAAAGAAAAATCCAAACTTTCAATACAAACTAGGAGATAATATTCTACAAACAGTAAGTAAAGTAAAGGATCTAGGTACAAATATTCCTAACAACTTTTAGTTTGAAACAAATACCATTACAAAAGTTAAAAAATGTAATTGAATCTTCGCATCAATATTAACAAACATAAAGAGTAGAGATCAGGAAATCCTACTGCCACTATTCACTAGCCTTGTAAGGCCACATCTGGAGTATGCATCCCAGTTCAATAAACCACACACCTGTAGAAGCAATAAACTTATCGAAGGGGTATAACAAAAATACACCAAAAAGATTAAAATCTAAAAACAACTGATTATAGTGAAAGACTCAAGGACCTAAATCTGTACTCAGCAAAGTATAGACAACTACGTGGAGACTTATGCCTTACATATAAAGCTATAAGAGATAACTACCTCGGGTCAACAATCAAACTAACATTATACAATGGGAAAATAAACACTAGAAACAATGGATGTAAGATTATAGGAGACAATATTAGAACTACAAAACAAAGTAAATTTTTCACTCAAACAATTGTAGGGTTATGGAACAATCTACCATCACATGTAGTCTCAAGTCCTGAGCTCAAAACTTTTAAAACAAGTTTTGATTTACACATGGCAGAAAAAAATATGAATACCACCCTTGAATGAGTGCGAGTTCTTAAAAGGGCACCCAGCCCATTGAGCTTGTAAATAACCTATGAACCTATAATCAAGGCCCAGATTTTTCTGCAGTAGTTTGAGTCTAAATTCTGCAGCAAGCCCCCTTGTTGCCACAGAACTACTGCGGCATTAGTTTCTTATTTCTGCTGAATTTCTGCAGCAGCAGTTGGGAGCTTCGGTAGTAGTCAGCAAACCCACACCCTCCCCCCAAGCACCCAGGTAGGGGAAAAATGTTAGCTTTTGAGCTTGAACCTACAAACCAGAGAAAGTTATCAATTAACTGTATTGTAACTATGCTGATTTTACCTCTGTATTTGCCCTTTTTCTGGGTTGCACCTGGAAATGAGCCTCACTCATGGTGCTTTTCTCGGTTGCCAGTTTTTAAATAAATAAATAAAATTACCTCCTGAGTTCTTGGTAGAAAGTAAGCAATCCAGCCCATCCTTCTCAGCCCCGTCATCCTCCCCACCCTAGCCTGAGAGTAAACAGGGCCACCAAATCTGAATAAGTTATATTTTTAGTCACTACCACACTGCACAGTGATCCTCATCCTTCTAGTGTTACCCTTAGGCCAGAATGCCACTTTCTCATTCCAGAAGTGCTTTGTGCGGCTGTGCTCAAAGCACTTCTGGGACAAGAAACCAGAATTCGGGCCCTCCGGTGAAATTTAAAGGATGAGGATTGCTGCACAATATGGGACCTGATAAAAATATTTCTACTTCAAATAAAGGGACTGAAGGAGGCTCTCAGGGTGGGGTGGGGTAGGGAGGCAGTGGGGTTGAGCTGGATGGGGGGATTTACCTCTTTTAATTTTTAAGGTAAAGCCTTAGCAGACAAATTAACGAGCAGGGGCTGTTCCAAAATGCTTTTCAGATTTTTGTTTTGAATCCCACAGAATTCCAAAAAGCATTCTGCAGAATTTAATTGTTAATACTTTTTATTAGATATTTAAGTTTACTGCAGTTACAGTAGAGAAATTCTGACAGGAGAATACATCTGGCATTCAAGTATCAGTATGCAGAGATATAGAGAACATACAGGTATGACAGTGGTGCAAGGCAAGTCCCAGCAGAGTTTAAACTGGAACAGAGGAAAGTCCATAATGTGAGTAGGAGGATAAGGCACCAACATCACTTCTCTAAAAAGGGAACAAGCAAATAGAACAATGAATCGTAAATATGGCCTTTAGTTTGATTAGCAAGTCCAGATATGAGCACTGAGAGAAAGGGACAAGGTGCATCTTCTCAACCTGTGAACCAAAATGACAGTATTGAACAGATAACAGTCTAGATCACAGTAGCCATTAAATAGGGAAGAGAACTTGATGAATTTGATCTCATTGTGAGTGGAGGGGTTGCAAAAACTCATCTCGTAGGACACTATACCATTATAATGAGTTAGTCTAGAGAACCATGTCAGGGCAGACTCATCCTATCCCAGCTCGAGGTGAATTGTATGTTAAGTAAGGGGCCCAGCACAGATAATATTGTGGGAGGGTGTCAGCCGCCACATGGGAAAGACAGTCCAAGACAGGTATATTGGAAAATGAGTTCAGCAGTTTGGACATGGTAGGGACCGCTGGGGTTTTCCAGACACACAGAATTAGTTGCTTAGCCTGGAGGCTCAGAAGAGCAAGCCATCTCGATTGCTGTGGGTGCAGTTGTTTCAGGACGGGAGGGAGGCCCAGAACCCATACCTTGGGATACAGGTTAAGGCGATAATCTAGCACCTGTGCTGCCAAGCTACATACAGCCTGCCAGAAAGGAAGCAGCAATGGGCAGTGCCAGATTATATGGATTAAATCTCCCACCACTGAGTGACATCTCCAGCATGTATTATTGTCCAAAATTTGGAGTTTGAATAAAGTGGAGGGAGTTCTGTATTAATGCGATAGGATCTTATTTTGAATCAGCCAGCTTCTTGCATCTGGATAAGCCGTATGAACAGTCCTCCAGCACAGCTTCCACTGTGCATCCGATAGAGGCTGCTGCAAAGCCTGGTCCCATTTGGCTTTGGCCTGCAAAGCGTGCAAGGGAAGCTGGGCCTGGAGGGCAGAGTAGATTGAACTAGCTCTGCCTGTTTTAAGAGCAATCCACTTTCCTAAGAGGGAGGGCCTAGAGTTCCCTATAGTTGGAAGTTGCTTTATGTGTGCTGCAACTGAGCTGCGAAGCTGGAGATACTGCCAAAAGGCAGTCTTCCTCAGGTGAAACTGCTGGTCAAGCTCTTGGAAGGATTTAAGGGTCCCCCCTGTGTCAGTTGGATGTCAGCCAGGGTAAGAATCCCCTTGTCCTTCCACGCGGGCACGGAGATGGTCTTACCATCCACATGGCTAGAGACATTATCCCAGAGCGGAATAGCAGAGTAGCAGGCAACGGGCATGGATTGGCTCAAAGCTTTTTATGCACCAGGTACCAGGTACGCATCAAATAGGCAATGGTAGGGTATTGACGCAGGCGCTTAGGCAGGGGGTTATAAAACAGTAGCAGGAGGGAATGGGACTGACCCAGTGCAATTTCCATCTGTAGCCATTATGGTGTGTCTGCAGACTCTGGAAGAAACCACATAAGGGTTTGAGCAGTGGCATAGGCCCACTTGTAGCTCTCTATCCAAGGAAGATCCCAGCCCCCAAGGGTCCAGTGTGCTCTCAGTTTATTCCTGTTGTACCGGGACTTGGAACCTTCCCAGATGAAGCTGGCAAAAATGTTGTCTATAGCTTTGAGCCAGAAGGTGGGACTGTCTAAGGGAATATGGGAAATAATGTACAGAATCTTTGGAGTGGAAATCATTTTCAGAGCGGAGATTTTGCCCACCAACGTGAGGTGGAGCCCACACCAACATTCACATTCCATCTTGATTTCAGCGAGTAGTGGCCTGAGATTTAAATCCCATAACCTGGACAGATTGGGGGCTAGATGAATCCCTAGATATTTCAAGGAATCCAGGGACCACTGCAGGCCATATGGGGCCACATGTGCTTGCATACACAAAGGGTTCAGTGGGAGTACCTCAGTTTTAGAGCAGTTAATATGCAGGCCCGAAAAGACTGCAAAGTCTGAAAGAAAGGAGAGCAATGGGGGATGGAGCATCTGCCAGAAGGACCAACAGATCATCTGCGTATATAAATGTAGAGTAGGTGAGATTACCAGTTTTAATGTCACCAATCCGGGGTGATTGACGAATAGCTATAGCCAGGGGCTCCACTGCTAAAATGAATAGCAGGGGGGATAGGGGACATCCTTGTCTGGTGCCCCTCCTCAAGGGAAAGGGTTCAGATAGGGTAGAGTTAGTTAGAACCTGTGCTGCAGGGCATTGTAGAGGGCTGAGATCCAATGGTGAAAGTTTTCACCAAACCCCATAGTCAGTAGGACCTGCTGGAGATAGTCCCACTCCAGGGAGTCAAAAGCTTTTTCAAAGTCTATGGCCACTGCCGCCGCTGGGGTGGGGTTATCTCCAGCATGGTAAAGGATATTGACCATTGAGCGAATATGGTCCCTGCTATAATGGCCAGGTACAAATTCGACCTGTGAAGGGTGTACTAGGGAGGGAAGGAAGGGGTCTAGTCGAATTGCTAATATCTTGGCAAACAGCTTGTTATCAGAGTTAATCAGCGAGATGGGGCAGTAGCTGGAAGGGACTGTGGGCTCCTTCCCCTTCTTTGGAAACACAGTAATGATGGCTCCTCACAGAGTGGTGGGGAAGGAGCCAGAAACAAGGGCTGAATTGAAAAGGGAGCAGAGAAGCGGGGCAATGTGGGGAGCCACTAGGCGCCACATCTCTGGGGTGAAGCCATCGCTTCCTGGTGCTTTCCCACTGTTCAGGGCCTGGAGGGCTCTAACAACCTCCTGGGGTGTAATAGCAGCTTCCAAAATATTGGTCTGACTGGGGGAAAGTCATGTGAGGGGAAGTGTCATTGTCCACCTAGGGACAAATGACCTGGCTAAGAAAGGGATCAGAGCAGTGCAGGAAGTGTTTGTGGACTTGGGGAGGGGCCTTAGACAAGTAGCACGCACGCTAACCTTCTCGGAGGTGCTGCCTGTCTATGGCACGGGTGAGGCTAGGGTGCTCCACACCATGGGATTCAATCAGTGGTTGAAAAACTGGTGCAGAGCTCAGGGATTTGGCTTCATTGGGGACTAGGGGTCCACCTGGAGGGATGCAGGCCTATACTAGCGTGATGGTCTGCATCTGTCCAGGAGGAGGACCAGGATTCTAGGTGATAGGTTTAAATGCTTCATTGGCAAGCATTTAAACTAGCCAAGGGGCGAGGCACTGGAAAGGAGAAGGGAAATTCTAGCCCCCCCCCCAAAAAATCAGGGTACTAAGTGAGGTAAACACCAAGATAGAGATGTCAATAGAGAGAAGAGCAAGGGTAAATGGAGAAAATGACAAGTGCAAAAAGGACAGGGATGGGGCAAAAAGGGGTAACGCCATCAAGAAATGGAGGGTAATGAGTACCAATGCCTGTAGTCTGGGCAACAAGCTCCCTGAACTGGTGGCCTTGATGGAAGAGGGATGCCTGGAGATTGTAGCAGTCACAGAAACATGGTACACAGAGAACCATGACTGGGATGTTAACATCCCAGGGTACACAACCTACAGGAGTGACAGGGAGGGGAGAAGAGGGGGCGGAGTAGTTCTCTATGTAAGGGAAGGGATAAAAGCAACTGAACAAAAGAGTAAACAGGGAGGAGAGGAGGCAATGTGGGTCACCTTAGAGACTGGAAATGGCACCACAATCCGCAGAGGGGTTGTATACAGACCCCCATGTCAGGGGGAGGAAATGGACAAGGATACGATAGAAGGCATCCTTATGATGGCAGAGAAAGGGGAGATACTGTTGATGGGGGACCTGAATTTGCCAGATATCAACTGGAGCACCTTTGCTGCAGCCACATCCAAAAGCAGGACCATTCTCGATGCCCTTCAGGTGGCATGCCTCAGACAGCTAGTTTTGGAACCCACTCGTGAGGGAGCAATCTTAGACCTCAAACTCTCAAATGGAGACAGTGAGAGGATCTCAGATCTAGAGTGGGTAGCCATCTGGGAACAAGTGACAACCAAACAGTGTGGTTCACAATAAACTCAGTGACAGAGCCAAGCCATACAAAAGTGAAGGCTCTGGACTTCAGGAGGGCTGACTTTGGCAAGATGGGAGAGTGCCTTAGAAAAGCACTAGCAAACAGGCTAGAAGGAGGGGTGGAGCAACAATGGGGAAACATCAAAACTGCCATCACAGAGGCAACAAGCCTTTGTGTGAAGCAAACAAACAAATCAAAATGAAGGAAAAAGCCACTATGGTTCTCAAAAGAGGTGGTGGTGAAGGTTAGGGAGAAAAAGATAACATTTAGGAAGTATAAGGAAACACAGAAGAATCAGGACAGAGAACTGTACCAGTTAAGGCAGAAGGAAGCAGGGAAGGTAGTCAGAATAGCAAAGGCCCAAACCAAGGAAAAGATAGCCAACTCAGTGAAGAAGGGAGATACAACCTTTTATAAGTATATCAGGGAGCGTAGAAAGACAAAGGGAGGGATAGTGAAGCTGACTAGAATGGATGGTGGGATGGCAGAGAGGGACAGTGAAAAAGCAGGGATACTGAACGAATACTTCTGCTCAGTATTCACAAAAGAGGAGGAGGGGGAGGTGCCTAATCCAATTAACAGAAACACTCTGGATAAGGGGATCGATCCCAGTCCTTTCACAGAAGAAAGAGTTCTGAAAGAACTTCTAAAACTGAAGGTGGACAAAGCAATGGGGCATGATGGAATTCACCCCAGAATTCTAAAAGAATTAAGGAGAGAACTAGTGACACCACTGACTGCCCTTTTTAACAAATCATGGGAGAACGGTGTGGTACCTGAAGACTGGAGGAAGGTGGATGTGATTCCCCTTCACAAAAGTGGGAGCAAGACAGAGGCAGGAAACTACAGACCTGTCAGTTTGACCTCTGTGGTAGGGAAAGTGATGGAATCACTTCTGAAGGAAAGAATTGTTGAGTACCTAGAGGCCAGTGGGGCACAGAACCCAAGGCAGCATGGGTTCACAGCAGGAAGGTCATGTCAGACGAATCTAATTGATTTCTTTGACCGGATGACCAAAGTAGTAGACCAGGGAGGGGCTGTGGACATGGCCCACCTACACTTTAGCAAGGCATTTGACACAGTCCCACACAAAAGATTAATAGTCAAATTAACCAGCCTGGGAGTGCGTTCCAGGGTGGTAGCCTGGGTAAAACATTGGCTGGACAACAGGACACAGCAGGTAATTGTAAATGGAGTCCACTCTGAAGAAAGAGGGGTTACTAGTGGGGTACCGCAGGGTTCAGTACTGGGTCCAGTCCTTTTTAATGTCTTTATAAGTGACATTGCAGAGGGACTGGAAGGAAAAGTATGCCTCTTTGCAGATGACACAAAGATCTGCAACAGGGTTGATACATAAGGAGGCATGGAAAGGATGATAAGGGACTTAGAAATGGTCAGAAGTATGGCATCTTAGATTCAATGCAAAGAAGTGCAAAATAATGCACATAGGAAACAAAAACCCAGGGAAAGATTACATAGTGGGGGAGGGAGGTAGTAACAACAACAAAAATTCAAAGGGACCTGGGGGTAATCATTACAGAGGACCTTAAGGTAAGCAAGCAATGTGAGAAGGCAGTAGGGAGGGCTGGGAGGATACTGAGATCTATAGGGAGAGGCATCACCAGCAGAAAACAGGAAGTTGTTATCCCTCTGTACACAGTTGATGAGACCCCATCTGGAGTTCTGCATCCAGTTCTGGAGACCCCATCTCCGCAAGGACATAGACAGGATGGAGGCAGTCCAGAGGAGGGCAACTAAAATTGTGCAGGGTCTGCAAGAGAAGCCATACGAGGAGAGACTAAATGAGCTTAATATGTATACCCTTGAGGTAAGGAGGGAGAGGGGGGACATGATAGAAACTTTTAAGTACCTAAATGGAATCAACAAAGTCCAAGAGGGTAGCATCTTTCAGAAAAAGAGATGTGCAAGAATAAGGGGACACAATATGAAGATAGAGGGGGGATGGCTCAGGGGAAATGTGAGGAAGTATTTTTTCACAGAGAGGGTGGTGAATGCATGGTACAGCCTTCCTGAGGAGGTTGTGGGATCTAAAACTGTGGGAGAATTCAAGAATGCATGGGACAGACATAAGGCAATTTTTGTGGGAGTAGGAAGAAGTAGGCTGTTGGTTAAATAGGATCTGCAGCTTATCCTGTAGGTAGGGAAATGGGCAGACTAGGTGGGCCAAGCGGTCCTTATCTGCTGTCAAAGTCTATGTTTCTATGTTAAGTGAATCCAGGAAAGTGTGCACTTCCTGGAGAGCCATGGCTCTAGAAGAGGCGTACAACTTCTTATAAAAGTTGGTCATGACACCATTAATCTGTAATGGTTGAGTGCATACCAGCCCCCCCCATGTCTCTTGAGTCCAGGAATGTGACTCTCAGCTTTGCTTCTGGAGCCTATAGGCCAGCACCTTAACTCCCCTCTCCCCACCCTCACAGAACTTGTGCCTCAGCCGAAGGATGGCTAACTCCGCCTTCCTGGCTAGTAAGTCATTGATTTGACTGCATACCTGGATGATCTCCTGGCCTAGGGGAGAGTGGGTGTTGAAGGAAGGGGTTTGTTTTGCCATCTGCTCCAAGCCTGCAAGGTGAGCTTCATTAGTTTTTAGAAGGTGTTCTCTCTGCCGACTACATTTTGCTGCAAACCCCATAATGGCACCATGAATAGTGGCCTTCAGCGCCTCCCAAATATGAGCTGGAGATGTGGACGTAGGTGGGTTGTCTCAAAGGAAGTTGGTCACTTCCGTTGGGAGCCAGGAGGGAAAATCAGGGTCTCTAAGGAAGAGTGGATCTAAATGCCAATTAGACGAGCGGGCATTCGGTGGGCTGTACTGAACATGAAGATGCACAGTGGAATGATCTGAGAGTACCACGGGCAATATCACCACATCTACAACCCAGTTCATAATCGTAGAGGATACCAACCAGTAGTCCAGCCTACTGTAAGAGTTATGAACTGGGGAGAAAAAGGTGTAATACCTGTCTCTGGGGTGGAGAATACGCCAGAGAGCCTGAAGTCCGAGATCCATCATCATGCACGCAAGGGAAAGCCGGGATTTAGAATGCTGATCTGTGGAGGCGGAGCTCCGGTCCAGACAGGGATCTAAAGGCAGATTAAAATCCCACCTAGGATTATTGGGATATCAAAGGAGGCTAGGAACCCCACCACCAGACTAAGGCATGGAACACTGCTGGCATGTCCTCATTAGGATCGTACATATTGCCAATAATCAGGGGGCCTTCAGGGGTATTCAGGTGGGTTACTATCCACCTTCCATCTGGATCACTTTTAGTCTGGATCTATGTCCATTTTAGGGCTTTATGCAGCAGTATAGCCACCCTGTGTTTGTGTATAGAAGCAGAGGAGGCTAGAACCTGACCCACCCAATCCCTTTTCAACCAATCATAGCCAGATTTGCGAGGTTTGGTCTCCTGGAGGAGGGCGATGTCTGACCTCAACCTCTTAAGGTATGTCAACACCTCTTTTCATTTTACCAGGGTATTAAGACCCTGAACATTCCAGGTGTGAATGTGTAGATCAGACATAATCATCTACGGGGGGTCAAAAGTACGAAGGAGAGAGTTATAATAGAAAAAAGAGGTTGAGGTGGGACTCAGCATCTGAAATGAACAATTAGTGTCTGCACACTGGATCAGGAACACAATCATCCCATAGCCTGCAAGACGTTTGAAACGTGTGAACTGGAAATATCGAAACAACAAGTATAAAGCAGACAAAACCGCTCTGCAGTAGTAACACCACAAGAAACTATATACAGAAATTCGCCTGATTAAGGCCACTAGAAAGTACAGAGGTATGAGGTCAGCAGGAAAACCTGCAAGACACCCTCCCTCTTCTGTGGGGAGGGGGTGATATTTGGCCAGAGAATTCGGGGTAAGCTATCTGATATGGTAGCCCCAGCAAAGGAGGAAAGTGACACTATGGGGTAGTTTCCTCAATGAAAGGGGAAAGAAACACCACCTCAGGCCACATTAGCCATAGCGTGTATGGAGGAAGGGGAGAGGACATATCTGTTGGGGTCCCCCTGTAGATAGGTCACTGCCAAAAGGGGGGTAATTTCAAGATGCCCCACTAGGATCAGAGGTGAAGGGGGTACCAGCTGGAGAGCGCAGAAGGAGGATCTGTCCCATCCCTTTCAGGCTCTGCTGAGATCAGCCCATACAGTGGTACCACACTGATGCCGAAGGCTTAATGGCCCTCCAGGGGCCTATAACAGGGTGGATAAGGTGCCATAGATGTAGGGGCGGGGGGGGGAGACAGCCCAGAGAGACATACCCAGCCATATAGCTCACCCACCCAGGGGGCCTCAGGGGGGCCAGCAATTCCCCTGTCCCCCTGCCCTTACCCCAATTTCACAATATTAATACTCAGTACTCAGCTTAATACAGTCAAGGTGAAGTGTTCAAATTGGCAACCGGATCTGGGTCCGCAGAGGACAGAGCTGCGTTTGGAGGCCAACTTTTATCCAGAGAATACATCGGAGAAAGTTTGGTAGCAGGCCCTGTATCAGACACCGCTATGTCCGCCCAAGTTCTGGTATTCGAGGTAGATGAAGAAAGCCCACTCTGCTGCTGTTGTTTGCACCACATCCAGCATGTCCTGCCTCTCAGGAGAAGGTGGCCGGAGGGCCGCATAAGGGTTTGGTGAAAAAAGACTTGTACGCCAGAGGCCTGCTGCGATGCTGGGTCCACATCCGATTTTGGGCTCATGGAGTTGGCTCAATCCACAGGGCTCTACCACCAAGTATGGTGGTGAGAAGAGCATTTCTTCCTGGATCTCGGGGGGAGAGAAGCATCAAACACCTGGACTGTCAGGACTGAAGGTGGATCCATAGTGGGAATAGATTTGTCTACCAGGTCTGCAGCCACAGGTGGGGGTAGCTGCTCATCTGAGGTCGCCAGCCTGCAAAATTCGTCTGGGTGCATCTTGCGGAGAAAATCAGTCAAGTTCTCCAGGGTAGTGAACAGCAGGGGAGACCTATTGCGGATAACCCACATGGTTGCAGGGTATCAGAGAGAAAAAGAGTAGTTCAGTTTATGGAGTAGTTTTCAGGGCAGCAGAGTACTCCTTGCGTCTCTCCGACAGCTCTCTGGAGTAATCCTGAAAAATTTGGATTTTGTGCCCCTGCCAGGAGAGCTGGTCAAGATTCCCTGCAACCGCTGCTACTGCTTTCTTCTGGCAAAAATCCAAGAAGCAAGTGAGCATGCACCTAGGTCTTTCCCCAGGCTGAGAAGGAGGAGCCAGTGAGCAGTGGGCCCTTTCAGTCTGGGGCTGAAAGTCCTCAGAGAGACCCAGTAACTGTGGAAGGGTTCGTTGCAGAAAAAAAATTGGGTCTCTTTGTTCCACTCCTTCAGGAAATCCAGTAAACCACAAATTATTGTGGCAGCTGCAATTCTCAAGATCATTGACCTTGTCCTGGTGCTGGTGTATAAATTTGGCCTGGTCCCGGAGAGTGGCAGTGAGCTCACAGATTACCACATTGTGGGAGCCCAGTTTACGCTAGTTGTGAAAGATGCAGATTTCAATATTTTGAAGAGTCAGGATGGTCGCATTGATGGCGGTGGTCATCTGTGCCATTTGTGACAGTAGCTGGCTGAACATTTGCTCCATGTGCGCCAAATCTCCTGCAGGTTACATGGCGTAGGCCATCTTGCCTACTTGTCTCTGCTAATCAGAGTGCAGTGAAATGTAGCAGATGCAAGGGCACTCACGAGGAAAAGAAATGCCAAATGTGACCAGGGATGTTCCCCTACGGTATGATTCAAAATTTTGTTGAAAGAGAAAACACACCGATGTCGGATACTGCCGGATAAATCCCTTTGTTCATGGTGCTAGCAAGTTAGACGTCCATACTGGTTCAAGGCTTGGCCGTGCCCCCTGCAGAATTTAATATAAACCACAGAATAGATTTCCAGGGTTTATATGAAACATGGAATAAGTCGCCCAACGTCTGCACTTACCTTTCTTGTACTCTCCCATTCTCTCCTATTGGGCACTTATTTTCTTGGTCTTACTCTGTTTAAGTAACCTTGCTCCTAATGTTTAAGTGTCTCACTGTTCTGTCTTCTCTTGTGCAAACTGTCCCAAGTGATACTGTTCTTATTGTAACCAATGTTTGTGTTCTGCAACTTGAACATAATGTAACCTGTGCAATTGTCCCAAGTGCTATTGTCCCTACTGTAACCATGTGCTCATATTCAGTAACTGGAACATAATGTGCCTCTTGCAACTGTTAATCTGTTCAAATATGTACCACATGCCTCTGTATACTTGCTAAATGTACATTATTGATAACCTGTGTGTTATCCTCCCACTGTCCCCATCCTCCCCAGGTCGCACCAGGAGACAAGCAAATGTTTGCTCAGTGTGCCTTTCCTGGTGAAACAATTTCAATAAAATAATTAAGTTTCCTTGGTCATAGTCAATGTAAACTGCAGATTTGTTTTGCTCACAGTTTATACTGACTCTCCTTTTTATTTATTTATTTATTGATTGATTATGCTTTATTTTCTCATCCATTGGCCCCCATCGGTCCAATCTAAACACTCTCAGCCCCGCCACACACCCCAGGACTTACCTTACTCCGAACACCACGGTCGCCCCAAAGGCGGCTAAAGGAGTCCCTTCTCTGACAGAGACTGAATGGTAGAATGGGAGCGAGAGCTAGAGTCAGTGGTGCAGGGTCTGCAACGTGGGGGCGGATGTCATTGTGTGGTGATGGAACCTCCATTTTCCCATTTTCTCCCCAGGAAGCATGTAGTACAATGATGTTGGGGCGGAACGCCGAACGTCTGACACACCTGCCAAACGTAGTCAGTCCTGGCTGTCATACCCCAGGCTACCACAGGGGGCTAAATGAACACTGGCGATTCCCCCCCCCCCTCCTTTCCTGGAGCAAAGTAGTCCATAGGATGCTCGATTCCTTCTCCCAGCCAGCCCTCCAAC
Source organism: Neoceratodus forsteri (assembly GCA_016271365.2). Classification (NCBI taxonomy): domain Eukaryota; kingdom Metazoa; phylum Chordata; order Ceratodontiformes; family Ceratodontidae; genus Neoceratodus; species Neoceratodus forsteri. Next base: position 961,849,612 of record CM057455.1, read on the forward strand.
TTTCCAGGCTTGTTCCCGAACCTGAGTTGTTGGGAGCGGTAGTGGTACCACCGCACTGGCGTGCCTACCAAATACTGACTTTTCAGTATAAACTGCGGGATAATATACTGCAGTTCATGTAAACCAAGGAATAATATTCCATAAGTCATGTAAACCACGGAATAATATTCCACAGTTCACGTAAACCGCAGAATAACATTCTGCAGTTTTTCCACAGATTACAGTAAATTCTGCGTACATCTCCACGGCCGTGGAATTGTGGAAAAATCGGGGCCTTGACTATAATCTGGAAGATGTTGACTGGAGCATTCTGGCAGCGCTACAACTAGAAGCAGGGCTATCCTAGATTCCCTACAAAGGGCATTTCTTGAGCAGCTGGTTACAGAACCCACTAGAGATGGTGAAGTGCTAGATCTGGTGAATACAAACAGAGACAGTCTTACAGATGTCACAGTAGAAAAGCCACACCAGGATGTGGGTTCTGGATGTCAGGAGAGCAGATTTTAAAGAAATGGGAGGCTGCCTTAGTTAATACCTTGAAGAGTTGGATGGCTGGGCAGGGGGTTGTGGAGGCACAATGGAAAAAGATAAAGGAGGGAATAACTAAAACAACAGCAAGCTGTTTGAAGGAAACGAGCAAGGGCAAGAGGAGGAAGAGGCTACAGTGGTTCTCTAAGGAGGTAGTTAAGGTGGTAAAGGAGAAAAAAAGCAGCTCTTAGGAAGTACAAGGAGACCCAAATGGAGGGGGACAGGGAGGTAGAAGTACAAGGAGTCCCAAACAAATGGGACAGGGATGTTATCTAGATTAACACAGGGAGGAGGGTGAGAGAAGCAAAGGCTCAAACAGAACAGAGGATCGCCCAGGAGGTTAAAAAGGTGATAAGATTTTCTCTAGGTACATGAGAGCGAAATGAGGAAGGCAAGGCGAGGGGTAGTGTGGATATGGACAACAGTGGGGGAGGGGTACTGTGCAGAAGGAGATGAAGAAAGAGTGAATATTCTAAATGAGTACTTCTGCTCTGTCTTCACTGTGGAGGGGGTGGGGATGAAACCAACATGCATCAGCAGGCACTGGGGGGGGGGGTGAACATTAGTAAATTTTCGGAAGAAAAAGTCCACCAGGGATTGAAAGTCCTAAAGAAAAACAAGGTGATATGTGCAGACAGGATCCACCCAAATGTAGTAAAAGAATTGAGCACAGTGCTTGCTGTTCCTCTGACAGCACTATTCAATACCTAATTTGAGATGGGGGTAGTTCCAGAGGACTGGAAGAGGGTTGATGTGGTCCCTCTGCACAAGAGCTGCAGCAGGGAGGAGGCTAGAAATTACAGACCAGTCAGTCTTACATCAGTGGTGGGGAAATTAATTGAAACCCTGCTGAAGAAGAGACTGACGGAGTACCTGGAGGCAAATGGGCTGCAGGACCAGCAGCAGCATGACTTCACAAAGGGGAGGCCTTATCAAACAAATCTCATAGATTTTTTGACTGGGTTACAAAGGGGGTGGATCATGGGAGGGCAGTGGATGTGACCTATCTGGACTTCAGTAAGGCCTTTGACACGTGGGAAGTGAAGTGTTCAAACAGTCACTATATGGTGTTATTTCAGTGTTACAGTAGCAGTGTACGCTTCCTGCACACTTCATTTCATAATGCAGTCCATCAGTGTTTAATCAGTGCATCTTCAGTCTCTTTTGGTGTACATGCAGTGCTGATACAGTGTGTGTGAATTATGTTAATTAGCACTGTAATCACACTGCAAAAGTACTGCAATTAGCAGTGTTTTCAACACTGCCTGAAGCAGTGTTCTGTCAGCAACACTGCCTTAAGCAGTTTTTGTACTGATTTTCAGTGTGTGAAAATTATGTTAATTAGCACCGTAATCACACCGCAAAAGTATTGCAATTAGCAGTGTTTCTCAACATCGCCTGTAGCAGTGTTCCACTGCTTTTCAGTGCGAATTATGTTAATTAGCACCGTAATCACACTGCAAAAGTACTGCCCTTAGCAGTGTTTTCAACACTGCCTGAAGCAGTGTTGCATTGCTTTTCAGTGTGTGTGCGAATTGGTTAATTAGCACTGCATCAACACCTGTAGTGCACTTCAGTGTGCAGGTGATTTTAGTAGCACTCCTGTCAGCAGTGTTGTAGTTATGTTTCAGTGTATTAGGCTGCATTAAAGATGGCGCATAAAATTCAACAAAACAAAACAGTATTCATCTGCAAGTATCTGCAACCTCAGCAGAGGAAGCTTTGTTTAAGGGTTCCTGAGTGAGAAAGTCATCTGTGAATTCCAAAGAAGATGGAGATCTTGGGGGCTATGTCTATAGGAGGTACTAAAGTCTGTTACCCCATGTTTGACTCAAAGTCACAAGGAAGGGGGTGGACACTTAGGTAAAGGAATGACCAAAGTACAGTTACGTCAGAACTTACCGTAACAGTAGATCTTCGAGAGAGGCTCTTGCAGTAGGTAATTACATATAGGACTGACGTTGGCAGGCGGCAGGACCCCACGGAAAAATTTCTAGCAAGGAGTCCCTGGCGGGGACCGCCCCCAAGTCAGGTAAGTGGCATCGGACGACGTCGGTATAAAGAGGCGGTCCCAGATGCCCGCCTTCCAGTTCTTTCCCGCCACAGGCCCGGAAGGCCCGGATGAGAGAGAAGCAGATATTTCCCTCAATGGAAAAGGAGCTGAAAAAGCCTAGGGGGATGGAGGGCGGGAAGGTATTACCTACTGCAAGAGCCTCTCTCGAAGATCTACTGTTATGGTAAGTTCTTACGTAACTGTACTATCTTACTTCGAGAGGGCTCTTGCAGTAGGTAATTACATATAGGACAGAATCCCAAGCAGTCTGGAACAAATGAAAGGCACCGGGAGGAGGAACTACTCCAAGAAGTAGCAAAAAGCTTGCAGACCTCAAGAAAGGAGGCCCTGCAAGACTGCTAACCCAAGCCTGCTCTACGAAGAGAGGCACGCCAAACTGTAATGTTTAGTAAATGTGTGGACAGAGGTCCGAGTGGCAGCAGCACAGATGTCTGCCGCAGACATTTCTGATACAAGCCACAGAGGCTGCTACTCCTCAAGTAGAGTGGCCTCTGACTTGACCCGGTAGGGTCTTGTTATACTTGTCATAACAGAAAGTGATGCAATGAGCCAACCACTTTGATAGGCATTGCTTGGAGACAGCATTGCCTTCCCTTTTGTGAGCAAAAGAGACGAACAACTGATCAGTCTTTCTGAGATCCTTCATCCTAACGGTGTAGTATCTCAGAATCCTGTGGATGTCCATGGTATGGAGCAAGTATTCTCCTTGGTTGGAATACTAGTGAAAAAGGCAGGTAACTCAATAGACTGATTTAAGGTAGACTCCGCTACCACTTTGGGAGAATCTTGGGTTCGTGAAGAACTACTCTTTCTTTGTGAAAGATCAGATAAGGATTTTACACATAAGGGCCTGAGCTTGGAAATTTGTTAGAGAAGTAATGGCCACCAAGAAGAGCCGCCTTCCACGTTAAGAACTTCAAGTTCATGGAAGCCGCAGGCTCAAAGGGGGGAAGGGTAAGTTTCTCAAGAACAAAGTTCAAGTCCCGGGGGGAGCTGGAGTCTGAACAGGGGGTCTGAGATGAAGGACCCCTCTGAGAAAAGTCTTGGATACCTCCAATTGGGCAAAAGCCTTATCAGCGAAAGAGACATGGTAGGCTGAAATGGCCGCCATGTGGACTTTCAAAGAGGAGTGACTGAGACCCAGGTCGAAAAGATGACACAGATAATCAAGCAGAACAGCCACAGGACAGGAGAAAGGCTCCACGTTCCTGGAGGCAGCCCAAATCGAAAATCTTTTCCATTTCATAGCATAGGTGGACCTAGTAGAGGGTTTTCTAGCCTCCACCAGAATCTTGGCCACCTTAGGAGAGACGCCAAAGCGAGATTGGGCAAGGTCTGCAGGAGCCATGCATGAAGTTGAAGAGACTTGAGTCCCAGATGGACCAGAGTCCCCTGATCCTGGGTCAGCAATCCTCGAGATAAAGGCAGAGGAAGAGGAGGAACCTCTGAGTATTGTTGTAGAAGAGAGAACCAAATTTGTCTGGGCCAGAAAGGAGCAATCAGAATAATTCTCGCTCCTTCCAATGCCAGTTTCTGCAACACACGAGGGACCAGAGGAATCGCTGGGGAAAAGCATAAACGAATCTGTCCTTCCAGTTTAGAGACAGAGCGTCGCTCCAGAAAGCGCCTTGCTCTGGAGCGAGCGAGCAAAAATTGGAAGCTTTATGCTCTGGGAGGAGGCGAACAGGTCTATCTGTGAGTCCCCAAGTCTGGAAGATGCTTTTAGAACTTTTGGTCCAGTTCCACTGGTGTGGCAGAGCCAAGAATGACTTAGCTTGTCTGCCAGGACATTGTCGACTCCGGGACATGGATCGCCCGTGAGATGAAGGTTGTGAAGAGTTGCCCATTCTCAAACCCTCATCGCCTCTGCAAGCCGGTAGGACCGAGTACCCTGCTTGTTGATGTACCACACCACGCACATGTTGTCTGTTTGGATGGCTAGGTGACCGGGAAGGATGTATTGGTGAAGGGCCTGGAGAGCATACAGCACTGCTCGAAGCTCGAGCACATTGATGTGGAGAGCTAACTCCAATTTTGACCATAAGCCCTGGGCTCGGTGAGGACCCAGATGGGCTCTCCAACCTTCGCCTGATGCGTCCGTGGTCAGAGTCTGAGCGGGGGGAGGATGAAAAAAGGGGACCCCCCGGAATAGGTTCTCTCGAACCATCCACCATTGCAAGTCTTTTATCATCAGCGAGGAGATCAGTACCAGATGATCTAGGTCGTCTACATGTTGATCCCACTGGGAGCGGAGAGTCCACTGAGAGATCCTCATGTGGAGGCGCACGCGCGGAACCGTCGGGATGGCAGCCGCCATAAGCCCCAGTAGACGGAGCACAGACCTCGCCGGAACCCTCCTGCATTCCAATAGAAAGGAAATCTGGGACTGGAGGGAAGCCCCCCTGTCCGAAGGCAGGAAGGCCCTGCACGATGTCGTATCGAGGATTGCCCCGATGAACTGGAGTCTCTGGGAAGGATCCAGGTGAGACTTGGAATGGTTGATGGTGATACCCAGGCCAGTGAAAACCAGCTGGGTGAGGGAGAGACAATGTAGGAGTTCCTCCCTGGACGGGGCCGCCAGGAGCCAGTCGTCCAGGTAGGGAAAAACCTGAACTCCCAGCACGCAGGGGGCCGCTACCACCGCCAGGCATTTGGTAAAGACTCAGGGAGCCAAGGAAAGACCAAAAGGGAGTGCCCGGAATTGGTAGTGGTTCCCCTGGAATGCAAACCTGAGGTACTTTCGGTGCGAAGGGCGAATGGGGATGTGCAGGTACGCATCCTGCATATCCAGTGCACAAAGTCATTGGCCCGGCCGAAGCAGGGGCAAGAGGGTTTGAAGGGAGAGCATCCTGAACCTCTTGTATTCCACATATAGGTTCAGGGAACTGAGATCGAGAATAGGTCTGAGATCTCCCGTCTTCTTTGGTACAAGAAAGAAATGGGAATAGTAACCCGTCCCGTGAAGGTGAGGAGGGATGGGTTCTATGGCCTGCTTCACGAGGAGAGCAGAAATTTCTTCCTTGACCAAAGGAAGATGGTCCCTTGACTAAGAGGAGTTCAGAGGGGGATGACGTGGAGGTTTCTGCAGAAACTCTATGGAGTGCCCCTCTGCTATGATCTGAAGCACCCATGAATCCGATGTTATCCTCTCCCAACCCGGAAGGTGGAGGGAGAATCTCCCTCCTACCGGTTTCTCCGGGGCGTCCGGAGGTGGTGGGAGAGGGAAGGAGTCAGGTGGTGTGAGGCAGCGCCGCAGCTGGGGCACCCGCTGCTTTCTTGGGCGGCGGGGGTCTGGCGGCTGTGGGGGCCCAACATTTTGTGGCCCGCCTTCCCTGAGGTTTCGCTTGAAGCCGGCTGCGTCTGCAAAAGGGACGGCGCTGCTGGGGATGGGGACGGTACATTGAATGAACAGATTTAAGGGCCGTCCCCTTCTCCTGCAGGTCAGTGATGATGTCCTTGACATCACCACCGAAAAGCACAGAACCCCTGAAAGGTGCTTCTTGGATTGCTGACTGCACCTCTGGGACCAGACCTGCCACAAGGAGCCATGCATGATGCTGAAGACTTACGGCGAACGCAGAGCTCCATCCTGCGGTGTCCACTGTGTCGTAGGTCGTCCTCAGAATGTGACGATTGGCCGAACGAGCAGAACGGACCAGGTCGGCTAACTCCTGCTTGACTTGGGAGTCAGGCAAGGAGTCAGTCTTGGATTCCGCCTGGGTAAGGACAGCCTTCTGGTAATCCGCAATATGCACTACATAATTTAGGGCCCTGATCTCCAGTGTGGAAGAAGCGTAGATCTTCCTTCCATACTGATCCAGAAGGCAAGATTCCTTATCCGGGGGAGACGAGCTCAAATGTTTCGGGTGTGCGGACCGGCCGTGAGCGGCGCTAATCACAACCGAGTCTGCACGGGGTGAGAGTCTAAAAGTCTACACCTCCAAGCCTGGTATAGCCTGTTGACTTCCGAGGAAGTGGGCTAAGCAGAAAGTTGTTTCCAAATGGTGGAAACAAGGTGGGCATGAGGCTCGATCCAGGGTGGCACCAGAGTAGGGGCGTAAGGGGCAAGTCCAGATGTTCGGCGAGTTTAACCCGCTGAGGATCTGGTTCTAAGGAACGCCACTGATGGACTTCCTGGATCTTCCTGAGCAACTCCGTGAAGGAAGGATCCTCTGGAGGAGACTTCGGAGGAGTCCTCGGCCGGGGCTTGGACAGAGAGCAAGGCTCGTCGTCTTTCTCGGAGCAACCATCGGAGGAATCCGAGGAGTCCGAGAGAGAGGAAGAAGAAGAATTTGAAGCAGAGTAAGACTCCCTAGCTCGTCTAGGGGGAGGAACGGGTTCCTTAGGGGGGATCCCTGGACATGTGTCCTGCCCTTCTCTGGATCCCGAGGGCAAAGTCCAGGAATCCGGAGGCGGAGAGGGAGTGTGCCATCTGGGGCGTATGGGAGCCGGGGGTGGCACCATCGCCGTAAGATGGCTCTTGACTTCCTTGGTGAGCTGAGCCTTGGCCTCAGCCCACCAGGAGGCCAGAGGTCTCCTGGAGATCCACCGGCCGCCTAGGGGGCCGTGGAGGAGGAGGAGGGGATAGTTGTACAGATGAAATCTGTGGGAGAGTATCCGTAAACCGTGCGGGAATACCGGAACTGGGTATTGCAGCGTCGGGTACTGCGGCGTCGGAGGAGTCAGCGCCAGGTACTGCGGAGCAGGATACTGTGGACCCGGATAAACCAGCGTCGGATAAGACAGCGGATACCCAGGTACCGGAGGAGCTGCCGGAGCAGATGGCCCAGTAGGGAACTCCACGGGAAGATCGACCGTGATAGGCCCGTGGGGTGGAGGGCCCGAAGGGAGAGGAATATTCCCCACTGGCATCAGAAGGGCCGGCGTCGGAACCAGCGTCATCGGAGCCGGTGTTGGGCCTGGCGGAGCCGGTGTCCGGGGAGCTGGCGTCAGATCCCGCTGTATAGGAGGGGGATCAGATGACGGAAAAACATCCCGAGCCTCGCCTGGGGTTGGAGGGGAAAAATCCCAGGGTCTGGCAGGGGACTCTGGCTCTCAATGGCAGCCAAGGCTATGGGGAACCTAGGATGACAGATTTGAGCAGGGTCTGGCCGAGGTGCCGAAAGGCTCGTGTGCGTCGGAGGAGCCAACGTGCGGCTTAGGGGCCGAATCCTGGTGGATGCTAGAGAAGCTGGTGTCCAATGTCAGGAGTCCCTCGTCGGAGGCGGGCCGAGGATGGGAAGAGGCCCGGTCCGAGGGGGACACTGCCGTGCACCGCCCCGAAGGGTCGGCGTCTTAGTGGCCTTCTCCTGGCGGACGTCGGAGGAGCAGACCTCCGGCTTATGGGAGGCGCCCGCACCAGTAGGCCGCAAGCCTGCGGCGGTACTGGGAGCAGAAGCCTCCTTTTGCCCGGAGGCACCCGGCGGGCTTGAACGCGAACCCAACGGGCGGGCCGACGCCTCCTCCAAAGCCTTGGAGGCTGCCGTCGAGCGATCCCCCGGAGGGGACGTTACCTTGGCCGTGGCTCCAGCCGGAGTCGCAGAGGAGGAGGCCTTCTCCCAGTGCCTTTCTTTGTCCCGCATCTTGTGTCCTTCAGGGGAGGTCGATGCCTGCCAAAGCTTCTTCAACTCCTTCTCCATTGCAGACATCTTCTTTTTGAGGAGATGGGCTTCTAGAGACTGCTGGCGTTGTCTGCGGGTGGCCACGCTGAAATGAAGGCAGTGCGGACACTTGTCAACGCGTGGTTGGGGCCTAAACAAAAAAGGCAGAGGGAGTGACCGTCTTTGTGAGGCAGTTGGGCGCCGCACGAGTCGCACTTATTTTTTGAAGGGGACGACATATACCGACGTTCACCTGACGAAGAGAATACAAAATACTGATACTTTCGGAAAACCGACGAAGCAACAGGACTGAGCTTTGTGAACTTCACCGCGAGGCGCTGCACAAGCTGACGGCAGGAAAGAACTGGAAGGCAGCGTCTGGGACTGCCCCTTTATACCGATGTCGTCTGACGCGGTCACCTGACGTGGGGGCAGTCCCCGCCAGGGACTGCTAGCTAGAAATTTTTCCGTGGGGTCCTGCCGCCTGCCGACGTCAGTCCTATATGTAATTACCTACTGCAAGAGCCCTCTCGAAGTAAGATCAATTGTTCTGGTTTGCAGAAAATGGTATGGGAGCCTCCCTGATATGCAGGTCCTCACCAGTATTTCCAGGTTTATCTTCAAAAGGAGAAGAGAGCCTCTTCGGACTGGGAGCACATGCACGGTGTGGAAAATTATTTTCGGTATCAAGGGGCTGTTCGAGTGAAGTGTGTATATGTATATGTATATGTGTGTGTGTGTGCGTGTCTGTGTGTGTATCTTTCTCTCTCTATATATACAGTATATATATATATATATATATATATATATATATATCTATAATGGGATTATCAATCGCATTGGACAAACACCATTAGGTGACTGTGTATATATCATAGTGCAACCACACACCTGCACTTTTACTACCCTCCAAAACAATTTTGCCATTTTATAAGATAGATAACCCACTGCGTGGTGTGTGGAAGTGCAGTGATATACACACGGCTTGGGTGGTTGATGCACTCGGCCTGCGGCCTCATGTGCAACAACACACACCAAGGTGTGCGTATATCAGAGCGTGACAGCACACCCTACAGTGGGTTATTACACACACACACAAACACACACACACAGACAGTACTTGTTGCAAAACAAAAACACTACATTAATGCAGGCATTAGAATGCAAAGCACACAAAGCATGAAAATGAAAAACTGGGTTTGAGCCTCACGAGTCTTGGCAAATTGATTGTGTGGTGTTCCTTGGAGTTCCCAACCTTGATGCCCATCCCATACCCCCCACCAGCCCAGAGTCTCCTTTCTAAAGCACAAGGTACAACCCAGTGCCACCCATAGCAGCCATTCGTACCTGTAAAACAAGAACAGCAATGGGCTCACAAAGGATCTGCAGCTCGTTATGAACCATTATATGACAAACAATGTAGGGTAAACAAAAAAACAATACTTATCTGATACATATGGTCAGTGTCCTCCTATTCCCAGTCAATGTCCTGTCAGACCTGAAGATATAAAAGGAAAAATGGGTCAGTATGAAAAATAAAAATACTGATCAGCTGGGTCAGTTGGGAAGGCTCTGTAGAGGTCAAAATAAAAAAAAATGGGTTGGGGGGGAGGGAATACCTGACCTGTACCACACCATCAACCTGGCTTTTAGAATGGACTCGGTCACTCAGGGGATGTCATGGTTAGGGGAGGGAGGAGGAGGACTCCTTGCCTGTGCCCCTAGAACTGATCTTTTTGGGGGTAAGTCGTCATGTTGCTCCACATCAACCAACACAGGGTAGGATAAAGACACCAAGGAACAGATATTCAAGGCACAATGAATGCTTCCCTGGTGGTGTAGTGGATCCCTCCCTTTCCCCAATCTGCCTGTAGAATACACAGGAACACAGGTATGTGATGGCAGAAAGGGACCGAAAGCCCACCTAGTCTGCCCAGTTTGCCTAGATATCCACTAGGCCTTTTCTGTAGTCCTCCCCGAGCCAGTTGCCCTCTGTGCTTATCCCATGCCCTCGTGAACCCTACCACCATTTCTCTCAGCAGCCCATTCCAGTTGTCCACCACCCTCTCAGTGAAGAAGTACTTCCTAATCCTTCCTCTAAGTCCCCCCCAACCGATTTGGAATTTCCAACTACCATCCATTGCAGTATAGCACACCGCAGCAGGCCAACTGTGACCATCTCTAGGCAGATACACGCAGACACAACCAGTCCCAGAACTCCCTGCAGCTGGCAACAGGCAATAGAAGTTCCAATAGCCTGCAGTGCACATTTGAGCCTACACAATCTCTTATCAGATGTTTTCCACTTCTGCTCTTCTCCAGAGGATAAGTCAGTCTGTGACAGAACTTGGCTCAGGGAGTTCAGTGGGGCCAGTAAACCAAAACTGAGAGCCTATATAAACTCTTAACATGCACTGTAGGACAATCTCCCACCACAAAGAACTCCAGGATCTGCTGTAAATGAAGCTGTCAGTGCAGAATCCAGCAAAACCAGTCATTATAATCCATTACACTATAGCACACAGCAGGCAAACCAAAATGTTTCCACATGCAAAGTGCACATTGGCACCAGACCCACACTTATGTGGGACCCTTGACACAAGCCAGCCAGTGGGTATTGTGGTAAGGAGGGACAAAACCTTTTTACATGCAGGTACATCAGGGAGAAAAGGAAGGCAAGGGGAGATACTGAGTGTCTGAAAAGGGTGGATGGAGGGAGGGTAAAAGATGACCGCCAAAAAGCAGAAATACTGAACAAATACTTCTGTTCGGTTTTTACAAAGGAAGGGGCAGGAAATGGGCCAGCATTAATAAGGATGGAGAGATCATAGAAAAGGACACAGCTCCCTTTGCAAAAGAAAGGATCCTCATGGAACTGGCAGCAATACGGCTATGGGCCAGATAGATGCATCCCTGGACACTGAGGGAGCTAAGGGAGGTGTTAGTAGAGCCTCCCAACTACCCTGTTCACCCTATCTTTGTAAACTGGTGACATGCCCAGGGATTGGAGAAGGGCTGATGTGGTCCCACTACACAAAAGTGTTAACAGGGAGGATACAGGAACTACATACTGGTCAGCCTGACCACAACAGTGGGAAAAGTAATGGAAATACTGCTGAAGGAAAGAATAGTGGAGCACCTGGTTGTCAATGGTCTATAGGGGAAGTCAGGGAACGGAACATTGTTTAACCAGGAGTAGCACACTAATCTGAAGCTTGTTTCCAGATGCAACCTGGAGCACAAAGAAGTTAAGTAACTTGCTCAGAATCACACAGTATGCACTTAGATGGCTGTTGGATTCAAACCCAGGTCTCCAGATCTGTAGCTCAGAGCCTTTACCCAATGTGCTATAGTGCCTCCAGGACCCAAGGTAGTTTGGTTTTATGGGAGACAGGTTGTGCCCGACAAACTTAACTGAGTTTTTTGACTGGGTAACAAGGAAGGTGGATGGAGGAGGATGTGGTCTACCCAGATTTCAGCAATGTCTTTGACACTTTGCCACATAGAAGGCTGGTAAATGAGCTGGAAGGCTTAGGGGTGGAACAGAATAACAAGGTGGGTGGAGAACTGGTTCAAAGACTGAAGCCAGAGGGTGGTGGTAAGGCAAATGGGGTGGCAGTGGTGTGCCCCAGGGGTTGGTGCTGGGACCCATCCTTTTTTAATATCTATAGCAACGATTAGCCCAGTTCCAATCGGGGAGGAGAGCTGTTCTTTCCAGACCGGGGCTTGTCGCTGGAAGTGGTCTTGCAGGCATTCTGGGGCTACATCGCAGTGGGAGAAAGATGGGATCACATTGGCACGATCGACAAGGAAGCTCTTTGCTGGCGGGGACAGGCAATGCATACCGGGTCCACATCAGCCCACAACTTTGCAAGCCGGGCGACTCAGGAAGGAGCGCCAATCAGTGAATAGGGCGCGAACCTTTGACTGTGTGACTGGGCCATAAAAGGCAAATAGTCCAGTCGCAATCAGAGGAGGAGAGCTGTTCTTTGTTCCACACCACCTACCCTGGCCCCATCTATTAAATGGTTGGTGAGGGCGGAGCCTTGGAGGAGGACAAGTCTAGATTGGGTGAACTGGAACACTAGGAAGCTGGATTGTTATTGATTGGGGGAAAAGGGTCCTGTACACTGTGCTACTTGGGCAACACTGACTACTACCAGGAAGGGGCATAATGAAGCAGACTGTATAAATGACTGTGTATGCCAACTACATCTGAGGGAGTAGGCAAACTGCATGTGAATCGATTACTACTAAGGTCTCTGAGCTTGGCTAGTGTTGTGATGGGCTAATTTTGCTTGTGAACCGTCTACTGCTAGGGCTAGAAAACTGGCTACTGTCAAGAAAGAGGGAAAATTGCTGTAATCGAGGGGCAAACTGCTTGGGTTTTAGTGCAACACTGACTGAATTTATTTCTGTTAGAGGCCGCATTGCTCACCTAAAATGACGGTAGACTTGGGGTGGCTAAAGCAGGCACCTTCCGGCAGAGTGATTGGGTGTAACAGGGTGTGGGAGGCAATAATATTAAATTGGGCAAGGAGGTTCAGAGGGTGCCCAGTGTGTTTTCAGTTGGCAGGTCTTAGGAGGAAGTAGAGGGATCAGAAGGCAGCTGGAAGGCGGGAGGGGTGGGGAGGAAAGGTGTGGAAGGGACCTCATGAGAGTACACCAGGCCAATATGACATAACCCAGGGAACAGGTAGACAAGGATCATATGGTTATGCATGAGGGGTGGGGCACGAAACAAGCAATGTACGGAAATCACTTCATAGGGAGGTGGCTGACCAGAAAGAGGGGGGACAGGAGAGAGCAGGTCAGGGGCAAGCATCACTTACTAATCTATTCGCTTTGCTGTATACGGGAGATGAGGTGGAGAGGCTGGCGGGAGGAGGAGAGCAGGCAGACAGAGAGATTTTGGTCAGTAAGCTGGGGGAGATGTGGGCAGGAGAGAGGCCAGATCCACAGAAGGGAGAGGAGGAAAGACATTAACCTAGGTGGGAGGGAGGAGGGAGGAAGGGGAGTGCAGAGGAAGCCAGGGTGGAGGAGGGAGGACTAGGGTTGGGCAAGCATCCAAGGTTGAGAAGTCAACCAAGGATAAGGAATACTCTAGATAGCCAGCATCAGGGGCGGAGAAATCAGATGAGGTGGAGAGGAGGGGAGGGAGATGGGGGGTTAGAGGAGAAACAGAGCAGATGGAGTGAAGGATGCAGAACTTGGAGGGGGGGGAGGCAAGGAGGGAAGCAGTAGAAGGGAGCCTGGGTGGGGGATCTGAGGATACCAGCCCAGAAAGAGTCCACAGAGATCTGGGTGGGGGGCAATCTGTGCCACCCAGGAGGTTGGGGGGGCAAGGAGCAAGCTGGGATCTACAGGTAGAAGAATGAGCATGGTAGCAAGCACAGGCTGTGATCCCCAGGCTGAGGGGCACAAGAGAAGTAAGCTGAGGGTTGATGAAAGAAGAACCTGGATGGATCTAAACAGGCCAGTAAAGTGGGGGTGGAGAAGGTGATCCTGCTGGTGACTCCATGACCTGGGGCATCCAGTGGAGGGGGCAGGGAGGAAAAAGCAGCCCAGTCAAGGCTAAATGTTCCCAGGCCTAGCTGCACAGGCTAAATTCCAGCTATACTCGATAGCATTGAATATGGCTAATCCCCAGACGAAACATCTGGGAACAAATGACTTAGAGGGGAACAGTGAACTAGAAATCCAGGAGAGATTCCGAGAACTGACCAGGGTTTACCACTCTATAGAAGCGAATCTCCTCTTTGAGATTCTGCCAGTACCTAGGGTGTCCAGGAGACCAAACATAAACTTAGAGGTGTGAACCAGTGGCTCAGGGACTGGCCAAGAAACGGCGAAGGGTATGGGCTGGTGAGGGACTGGGGATACATGGGAGGACAAGGGTTATATGCCAGGATAGGGCTACACCTCAACTTGGAGGAGGGAGATCTTGAAACCAAATCTTGCTGGATTCATAGTCAGAGGTAGAGTTTAAACTTGTAAAGGGGAGGTTAAGTAAAGAGTGGCTCCAGGAGGGCTGCTCGAGGGTCCAGGTCCAGGGCATGAAAAGAAGGCAGGTAATCATGATCTAAATCCATCCAGAGCTTGCAAAAGAAAGTGCATCTAGGGACTGCTCAGGGTCGAGATGACTGGAGAAGGAGAGGGGTCAGGATGGAGGACAGCCATGATCAATGCTAGGAGCATGGGCAACAAAATGCCCAAGCTCCAGGTGATGCTGGTTGAGGGATCAGTGATCGCCAGCAATTACTGAGACATGGGCCACCAGAAAAATGACTGGGACCTAAATTTGGTGGGCTACAAAATATTCAGGAAGGATAGAGGAGAGGAAGAGGAGGGGTGAGCTGATAGTCAAAAATGACATAGCGGTTAGTGGAGTGGAGGAGGCTGTAGGGGAGGTGGAGGAGATCGGGTAACCCTACAAAAGAGGGGAGGTAAAGATTGAAAATAGGGTGGTGTGCAGAACCCCAATGATGGAAGGGTCCCGCGGACAAACTGGTTGAGAACATCAAGGCACTGTGACCGTGGGAAAGGGAATGATGGTGATCATGGGTGAACATTAATATGCTGGGGACAGACAGACACTATGGCATCCTCTGTGCCAGGAACAGAGACTGATGGATGTGTTCAACATGCCTTCCTAGTCCAACAGGTGGGGAAACCTACTAGGGAGGAGACGGATACTGGATTGTGTCCCAGCAGACAGTGACCAGATAAAGGGCCTGGAGGTGTGCAGCCCGCTGGCAGGTGGTGATCACACTACAGTCTGGTTTCTCCTGTATCTGGGGGAGGAGACCATTCTAATACAGTAGTAGTGGACTTCAGGGGAACAGACTTCGTGGGCATGGGCAGGATTCTACAGGGCAGCTTGGACAAGATTAGGCCGGACATGGATGCTGGCAGCTTGTGGGAGGCCATTAAGAAGAGGGGTGCAGGAGACTACTAACTCCTGTACAAAGGTAAGGCGTAAGCTTGGTAGAGCCAACAAGCCGTGTTGGTGGACCAGGGAGGTGCAGGAGGCAGTGAGGGATAAAAAACTGCCTATGCATGTTTTAAGCCTCTAGGGGAATAGGAGAGGGGTACAAGTTGATGGCTGGAAGGGTCACCAATAGCAGTGAGGGAAGCCAGGAGAGGAGGAGCAAAACCTGGCCAGGGATATCCAAGGGAAAGGGATTCTATAGATACACAAGGGAAAAGAAAAGGAGAGGCACGGATCAGCATGATTAGGACTGAGGAGGGATGGACTCAGGAGGCAGGAAAAAGCAGAGGGTGCTAAATGAGTACTCTGCCTTGATATTTACGGAGGGAGCAGGGATCCCTCCAGCCCAATGGGAAGGAAGGGGAGCCAGCAGAGTTGAGAGGTCAGATGGAGTCAAGAGGACTGAGAAGAAGTTGGGGTGCAGGCTGGGCCAAGTCTAGAAGGGGATGGGTGGTTAAATGGACGGGGTGGGCTGGGAGGGAGGGAGGGAGAAATCACAGTGGAAAGGGAGAAGGAGGCCCTTTGGACACTAAAAACGGATAAGACACCAGGCTACGATTAGCTGCATCCGAGGGTTATGAAGGAATTGGCCGATGAGCTAGCAGCACCACTGAGGCACTCTAACACCTCTCTGCTGACAGGATGGGTGCTTCAAGACTGGAGGGTGGCTCATGTGGTGCCTATCCACCAATGGGGGGGCTCAGAGAGGAGATGGGGAATTATAGACTTGTCCAGCCTAACGTCTGTATGGCCAAAGTAATGGAGGGCATTATCAGGCGATAGGCTCAGAGGCAGCTGGAAAGAGTGGAGGCAACTGGATGACAAACAGTATGGTTTCATCCGGGGAGATAAATGTGAACCAACCATATATTTTATGACTGGGACCCTGGACCGGCATAGACAGGAGGACGTCCTATACCTGGATTTCAGTAAGGCATTTGATTCGGTACCCCAAAATGGGCTGCTAGTAAAGCTGGGGGTGGGAGGACAGTTGCTCAGATTGGGGGTGGGGGTGAGAGGACAGTTGCTCAGATGGGTAGAAGATTGGCTAACAGGGCGAATACAGAGGGTAGTGGTGGGTAGTCTCCTCCCCCACGAAGGTCAGCAGTGGGGTCCCCAGAATTCAGCACTGGGGCCACCCAGCTAAATGCCTTATGTCTTCGATATGGGAGGGCGGTTAAGAGTAGGATGAGTTTCTTTGTGGATTACTTAAAACTGGGAGCATTGACGGATGAGGACGAAGCGAGAGAGACAGTCCAGAGGGACCTGGATACCCTGGAGAGGTGGTCAAGGAAGGTGGGGACTGAGGTTTAATGCAGGGAAATGTTGGGTGCTGCATCCGAGGTCAGAAACCAGGCCATGTATACACCGGGGTGTCATGCAACTGCACCAACAGTGAGTGGGATCTGGGATGGTGGTGAGCGATCAAAATGAACAACACTAAAAATTGCAGAAGAACTGTGGCCAAATAAACCGGATACTGCACAGCCAGAGATTACATCCAGGAAGAGGGGTGATCCTCCTCTGTATAATGTCTTGGTCAGACCACATCTAAAAGTACTGCATGCAGTTCTGGAGACCTCACCTCGAAGGATGACGCAACAACGCTGGAGAGTGTCCAGAGGAGGGCAAACCAGGATGCTTCAGAGCATGGAGGAAGGCCTCAGGAGGAAAGGCTGGAAGAGCTTGGGCCAATTTCGCGCTGGAGGAGAGGAGAGATAGGGACATGATAGGAGTCTTCAAATATGTAAAAGGAATAAAACAGGGCAGTGCCAAAGAGATGTTCAGACTAAAGATAGGTGGGAAACAACCAGGTGACAAGTGAGTGGAAGCTAGAGGAGGAAATTACAGGGAGGATGCTGGAGACCTACTTCATTGAGAGGTGGTGGAGCCCTGGAATGCACCGTCCAGGAGTTTGGTGGAGGAGGGCACAGTAGTGAGGACTTCAAGAGGAGAGGGACAGGTTCAGGTAAACTGAAGAAGAGGATGACCTCTCTGGGGCTGCGTGGAAAGAAAGACCCATTAGGAGGCTGGCTACCGACAGACATACAACAGACCCATCCAGCCCATTCTGATGGCTTTTAGTATGTTAGATATTGTCGAGGAACTGCAGGGGAAGGTGTGCCTATTTGGAGATGATAATGGAAGATCTCTGCATAGGGTGGAGCCTCGGTATGAGGGAGGTGGAGGCAGTGAGGGAGGCCTAAAGATTCTGGAGGTGGTGGGAAACTCTGGCAGCTGAAATTTAATGCCAAAAGCGACAGTAATGCATGGGTGTAATAACCGAAACCATTTACACAGGGGGGTAAGGAAACTCAGCAGGACGAGATCTGGGATTATAATTTCAGATAACTCAAGACGGAGAACCAGTACAGCACAGTGGTGGGCAAGTGAATAGAATGTGTGTGCATAACGGAGGGGTATAAAACAGAAAAAGGAGGTGCTGATGCACCTTATAAATCCATGGTGAGGCCTCATCTTGAGTATGGGGTTTAGTTCTGGAGGCCCCACCTACAAGGATATAAGACAGGATTGAAGGGTTCAGACAAAGGGCACCAAGATGCTGCATGCTATGCATAGGCAGCCCTATGAGGAGGAGGAGGAAATCTGATCTGTACCCACTGGAGACTAGTAAGCTTATTTGCAAGGAAAAAAGTGCTAGAACTAGGGATCATAAACTAAGATTAGAAGAAGGAAGGTTTAGGGAACTAATGTGGGGGCATTACATCACTGAGAAGATAGTGGGTCCAGGAACTGACTACCAGAAGAGTGTGGTCTTGCAAAATGGTAAAAGAAAAGTTCAGGGGGCATGGGACAGACACCAGGAGCTGACCAGTAGGCAGAGGGATGTCTTTGACAAAGATGATGATTGGGGTGAGGGGAAGGGCAGACTGCACTGGCCAAATGGTCCTTTTCTGTCACCAGATTTCTAGATTCTAAGGCAGTTAAGTAATTAGGACTTACCTGTTCCATCAGAGTTGGGAGTCCAGAGTTAGGGTAATCCTTGGTTTGGGGTATCTGGTAGGACCTGAAAGGGAAGAACAGAGAATGTTGAGAAGGACACAAAGGTTGGAGGTGCAGGAGGAAGATTAGAGTGTTAGAGTTAAACAAAGATACTTATCTGATTGGTATGTTGGCCAGACCGTAGAAATAAAGGAAAATAGATCAGTATGGGAAGTTATAGTAAGAGTAGAGAGATACAAAAATGGTATATAGCACAGGGTAAAGGAAGAGAAGTTTCAGAGGAAAAGACAAACTAGGCCAAAGTAAGGAAACTAGAGATGAGTAAAAAAAATGTAGACAGCTAAGACACAGAATAAAGTGGCATTTGGGACTCAGCAAAACCCCTTAAGCCTCAGGTGACCTGCAAGTAACCAGTAAATTTAAGTAGTCCAGATGGGCAGGTGGGAATGCATTTGGGCTAGTGGCTCATATTATTTAAAAAGGGACACTGGTGGTTCAGGAGTCTTGAGTTGTCCCAGGAGGCCAGTGGTTTGAAAGGTATAGCTCTGGTGATATAATGGGTCCTACCTGCATTGACAGTGGCAATTTTTTTATATTATCTTCCCTGAACCTAATGTGGGGGTGATGTCCTTGGGTCCAGACTGTATGTAGCAGGCAGAGAGCCTGTTCAGAAAACTGCTAGACCAGAAATGCTGTGGCTGATTGATAGGCAGACAGTTTAGTGCTACTGAACTACAATGATATGAGCACTTTCAACTCGCTAATCCAGAGGAGAGCAACTAAAATAGCGAAGGGTCTGCACCAGAAGCCATACAAAGAGACAAGCTGAATATGTATGCCCTTGAAGAAAGGGCCGGAAGGACAGAAAATTTCCAAGCACCTCAAGGGAATCAACAAAAGTCCAAAAGAGCAGCATCTTTCAGAAAAAGATGTGCAAGAACAAGGGCCAAATTTGAAGATAGGAGATGAGCAGGGGCAACATGAGTATGTATTTTTCACAGAGGGTGGTGAACACATGGAATGGCCTAAGGAGTTGTGGGGTCAAAAATAGTGAGGACTTCAAGATACATGGGACAGACGTAGAACCAATTCTATTGGTGAGTAAGGAGAAGTCAGTTGTTGGATAACTAGGATCAACTTATCCACTAGAGTGAGGAAATGGGCGAACTGAGTGGGCCAAGCAGTCCTTATCTGCCATCAAGATCTATGTGTCTATGATTCAGCCCACAGAGCTCCAGCTGTAACCTGCTCACATGTGTGGGAATAGAAGATGGGATATTTTTAGGGGAGGGAAGAGACCAGAGCAAATAGAGGTATGGTCTGCTTCCATCTGGGAGGAACCACTGTCCTCAATGAATGGTTTTAATGTTACAGTACATTGATGAACATTTAAACCTTCGAGCTGTGGGAGTGGTGGAAGAAAAGGGGAGTCACAAACCACCTCCCCACAGGCTGAGATTGAGAGTAAGGAGATCCTGAGGAGGAGACTCCCAACAAGATTCAGTTAATAGAAAGAAGCAGGGACAATCGAGAGGAGGAAGAGGAAAATGGAGCATATGTCCATCTACCCATCAGCCACAAAGTGGCATGTGAAAAGCCCCACAGGAAGAGGTCTGCAGGGTGGGCAGCCAGCAGTAGGTAGCAGGAACCTTTAGCTAAGCCACATGGTGGCAGACTGTAGAGCCCAGAGGCCTGGTAGAAAAGGGACTGGGAGGCAAATGCACAAGATAGGGACCAAAGGAAAATCCACAGTGCAGCTGAAAGGCAATGCCTCACACTTGACCAAAAATAGCTGTGGGTGGGAGGCAAACAGGGAAATCAGTGGGCTCCTGACGGGACCATGAAGCTTGTAAGCACTGCATTCAATAGGAGTCTTGTAATGTCAAATGCAAAGGGCTGCTTTCTAAAAGTTCGGGGAGGAAAAGAACAGCATAAGGTCCAGGACAGCTCACAATTAAAACACAGAGCAGTAAGAAAAGAGCCTGATGGGTTATAATAGTTAAGTAAATTTATACAATAGGGTGGACATAAATAGAGTGAAATAAATCCATTTATCAACAGAGCATGTAGTGTATACATGCAGAATCATGTAACATATAGTTACTCGGTCATGCCGATTAATGTGTAGTGGACTTCCAATCACATCCCATCCTCACCTTCGTTGTTTGACACTGCTTGGTGTCTTGCTTTTGGTTTGTTTCTTCCAGGTTGCTTGATATAAACCCATACCATTTAGATCTACACTTCTTCTATTCTTCCAACAATAATAAAGTGATCATATATTTCTGTTTTAACATTTTTTTTTTTGCTTTTCTGCAAACCTTTTTCAACTGGCTGTCAAGCTGTCGCCTCCTCTGCATTCTGTTACGTGTCCTCGCCCTCTCGATATAAAAACCAAATTTTTTTTTTTTTACCTGCTTCCTCAAAACTGATAAAGCATTAACTCTTATCTTCCACTCTGGTTTCCACAACTACAACCAAACAGAGCTCCCCAGCATAGAAACTGTCAGATTTTCCTTAAACTGCTTGCTCATAAACCCCACTGATGACCTCACTTTAAGATTACCTTCTTAACAACAGCGGTTTCCCAGACCACCATACAACTGCAATATGAAACCATAATGAGTATTCTCTGTAAACTCTAAATGGTCTCCTGTGGCCTCCTCTTCCCTGCTTATTTACTGAGATTTCCTATGTCTATATACCACACATGTTTAAGCCCCCCCACCACATTTTCATATTCCTTTTATAATGCTGTCAATTGTTCAGGTGTCTACTACCCTTTCAGTAGTAATGATTTCTCCACATCATCTTACCCCCACCATTTGCTTCATCATGTTCCATGGTCCTTTTCCCTAATTGAAGGAGCACCCCAGCACCTATTCAGCCTGCCAAGGTACCTCTGGGTCTCACCATGTCCCCCCTCTTTCAGGGCTTATATAGTTGAGATCCAGTCTCCTCCCAGGCTTTTGCCACAACCCATGTACAATTTGAGTTGCCTTTATGCTGCCTACACCCTATGGCTTTCTGGTGCAGCCTCAAACCCGGACACAGGACTCTTAGGCCTATTCATCTACCCCTCTGTACATTGCAGGTGCCCAAACCGTTACCGTAATGGTTTACGTTTACACCTGTAACGCTACAGAAGGAGTTTAGAACGTTGTTGAAACCACATGAGGTGGTTTCAACAACGGATATGAAACCGTTACGCCTGGTAACGTTACTGGGTGAGTGGTGGATGCGGGCACTGGTCTCCCTAGTGCAGCACAAGCTGCATTGTGGGATTGGGTGCCACGGTAACGGTCGCCCGGCTTCCGAAGTGTGGAGCGGTGGTGCCGGTCCCGAAATGGACACCGCGGCAGTGTGGACACACTGTACCACTCCACGGTTGTAACGGTTTCTATCTGTTACGGGATCTGAGAGGTGCAGTGTGGATGGGGCCTTAGTTGGATCTCACTAATAAGGGATTATTTGCAACACCACCACCTCCTGCTGAAGATACCCCTCCCTATGCAGCCCCAGCATCCTTCTAGCCCTACCCACTGCTTTGTCACGCAGCCCAGCAACTTTAGAGAGACTTACCAAGGTAAGGTAACTGAGTCAGCCCCTTCACCATATCCATCGTGTCCTTGTTGCCAGAGGACTCAATGAAATATATGTCCTCAAATTTAAGCTATTAAAAGTTCTGTCCTTCTGTAAAATATACAAACCAGATCCCAAGAACTTCCTAGTTGCTTGCTGCCGCCTCCTCTCCCACTTTCTCTAGCAGGATGATGAGATGCCAGTGAGCGCGCGGGCTGCTCGTCTTATCTGAATGGCGGTAGCGTTTCTATTGATTTTAATGATTTAGTGACCACCTGGCAATGAAACAAGGCCCTTGTTAGTTGAACAGTGCCCACATTTTATTGCCAGGTAGCCACTATATAGTTTAAAAATCAATAGAAATGCTGCCGCCCATTACATATAATGGAGTGCGCCCCCACGCCCTTACTGGCATCTCGTCATCCTGCTAGTGAGCATGGGGGTGGAGCTTGTGTAGCAGAAAAACCAAAAACAAAACAGGAAGTCCTTGGGACCCAGTTTGTATATTTTTATGAGGGACAGAACTTTTTAATGGCTTATAAATTTTGGGACATATTAACTTTCTTGGGGTCTTCTGGCGGCTAGGCACAGATGGGTATCAATCAATCAATCAAAATCAAAAATTTATTTATAAAGCGCTTTTCAAAAAATCAAAGCACTAATACAAAACAGAGATAAAACATCAACACTAATAAATAAAGACATAAAACAATAAAATATCCATAAAATAAACTAACCAAATGCCAGCAGAAATAAATAACTTTTCAGGGATCTCTTAAATGCTTCCACGGACAGGCACTCTCTAACCTGCAGGTATGGTGCAGGGCAGTATCTTGGCAAGTCTCTTTAAGATCATAATAACTCCAAGGTCCCCCCTGCTTAGTGATGATCAGTACCAACCCTATAAAACAGCTCCTGGTTTCCTATGCCCTAGGTGCACAGTTCTGCACTTTGTCATTGAACCCCAACTGCCCCAATCTTGACCACTTTTCGAGTTTCTCCAAGAGGCATGTGCATGCTCTCTGCTCCCTTCTTAGTGCCCACCCTACAAATTTTGGTATTGTCTGCAAAAAGGCATTCCCTTCTTTGCCAGTTTTTCTGCAATGTCACTTATGAAGACACTGAAGAGGATCTGCGCCAGTACTGAGCTGAGCTGCTCACTGTCCCGTCACTGTAATAAGTGCCATTAACCATCACCCTCTGACACCTTAACCCCACCCCAACTACTACTCTGTTTTCCAACCTGCATTTCTTGGTCGTCCCACCCTTCTGTTCAGCTACCACAACACTATCACCTGGCATCTGCCAGGACTTGTTCCACCACAGAATGAATCCAATATGTGGAGCAGCTGCCTAGGTAGTCAGGATACATTTACATGTTCTTCCATTCCCTAGGACATAAGCGGCAAGGGTGCACAAACACGTGCACAGACACGTATGGCACAGCACCAGTCAAGGTCTTCCCACCCATGGGCTGCTCCCACCTGCACTGCCACTTGTGGTCACTCAGTTGGCAGTACTACAGCTGAGCTGGCTGTCCTCCTTCCCCAGAAGAGAGCCTCTTGTATAACAGTTGATCCTCCTCCTCTCCCCAGAGAGCCCCTGACGCGAGCTCATTCCTGAACTAAGGTCACCGCCGCCGCAGGTCATAGTGCTACTGTTGCTTGAAGGGCACACATGTTAACCAGTTTCATCACTTTACCACTTTGGATCCCTCCTAGGCTGATCAACTTTAGCCTCGCCCCCTCCCCCAAAATAGTCAACCACCCTCCTCTGCTAGATCACCCTTCCAGGCACCAGACTATCCTCCATGCAGCTGGACAACCCTTCTAGCCCCAGCCTTCACATAATGAGCACTGGAGCTAGAGCACCACACAGGCTCCGGGTCAGCCGCTACTCCAGCCAGCCACCCTCCTGCATCTGGACCAGCCTCCAACTACATTCTATACAACCTCCATGTAGCTGGAGCACCACCCCAAACCTCCACTCTAAACAGACCACATATCTGAAGCTGTCCCTCCAAGCCCATGGACCAGCAGTACCTCATGTAACCACCAGCCTACAGCTACATCCACCAGAAGCCCCATACCAGCCTCACCATCAAACCACCCACCCTGCAACTAGACCTCACTTCCAACCTTGAACTAGCCCCACCACCACCACCAGCTACTCTCCCTGCTGCTGGCTCACTCTTTCATGCCCTGACCAGCCTCCCCAGCAGACAATCCTCCCTGCAGCTAGACTCCTGGTTAATTCCACCCACAGACCAGCCTCCTCCCATCTGCAGGTTGAGTAACCTCCCAGAGCTGGACACCCTTTCCAAAGCTGGATACACCCAATCGTCAGAGCAGAACTCCCACACCTAGATATTTCCCTAACCCTTCTCAACTGGACCCATATCAACGAGTATTTAAAATAGTGGCTCAGCAGCGCACTACTCGCAGGCTGGGAGAGAGATCAGAAGGCAGGGTTCTATCTCACACCAGGCACCCTATGTTAATATCCCAATACTGATGCTGTAGGCATGAGGGGATGGCTGCACTTGAGGCACTGTCTTTCAGATGAGAGTTAAACTGAAGGTCCCCTGCCTGTTCTGTGGTAGTTCAGGTGGATGTTTAAGATCCCATGGCACTTCTCAAAAAGTAGGGAGTTTTTCTCCAGTGCCTGGCCATTCCACCCTCCCCACTACTAAAAGTACCACACAGCTTAATCCTCCCATGTCAGTTGCTATCTGTATTCTCTCCTCCGGTTGTGCCTGTAAATAGGCAAGAATCTGTCTAGTGTACTTATGGGTCAAATAAAATGAAATAAAATAAATATAAATATAAATTACTGCAGTCTTCTGCAAAAGAAGAAAAATACACTGATCCTCAGATTACAAAATGGATAACACATGCAACTGAAGATAAATATTAAACGAAAAACAGTTCTGCACAAACACACTCAAATATCTGCAGTAAATAATTCTTCCTTTAGGTAACTCCAGATTTTCAAATTAAACAATTGTAATCTTTTCTCTATGCATTCTGAATTTGCTAGTTATACAATCTTCCTGTCATTCTCCTGCCTCACCACCACCCCTACACTACTTTTAGTAACTAATCATAAAATTCCACAAATAATAAGTACCTAGAGGTATAATCCATCCAAATGGGGTTGATTGAAAATAAAATGTGTATTTCAAAGTTAGCCAAGAGTACAGAGAAGAGAAAATGTTTTAAGACAAACATGAGTGAAACTTGTACAGCATTTCATTTTGAAACACCTGAGTGATAATTCACTGTATTTAATATTTGTGGTTAAAAGATGTACTTTTTTAAACATAAGCTCTTACCTTAACAGTAAATCTTAGCTATAGGAAACCTCAGTGTTCAAAAATGGAGATCAAGGACTCTGCAGTTTCAGGCAGAAAGGGACCGCAAGCCCACCTAGTCTGCCCAGTTTGCCTAGATACCACTAGGCCTTTTCTGCAGTCCTCCCCGCCAGTTGCCCTCTGTACTGTATCCCATGCCTCGTGAACCCACCACCATTTCTCTCAACAGCCCATTCAGTTGTCCACCACCCTCTCAGTGAAGAAGTACTTCCTAATCCTTCCACTAAGTCCCCCCCAACCGATTTGGATTTCCAACTACCATCCATTGCAGTATAGCACACCGCAGCAGGCCAACTGTGACCATCTCTAGGCAGACACACACGAACACAACCAGTCCCAGAACTCCTGCAGCTGGCACAGGCAATAGAAGTTCAAAGCCTGCAGTACACTTTGAGCCTACACAATCTCTTATCAGATGTTTTCCACTTCTGCTCTTCTCCAGAGGATAAGTCAGTCTGTGACAGAACTTGGCTCAGGGAGTTCAGTGGGGCCAATGAAGCAAAACTGAGAGCCTATATAAACTCTTAACATGCACTGTAGGACAATCTCCCACCAAAAAGAACTCCAGGATCTGCTGTAAATGAAGCTGTCAGTGCAGAATCCAGCAAAACCAGTCATTATAATCCATTACACTATAGCACACAGCAGGCAAACAAAATGTTTCCACATGCAAAGTGCACATTAACAGACCCACACTTATGTGGGACCCTTGACCAAACCAGCCAGTGGGTATTGTGGTGAGGAGGGACAAACCTTTACATGCACAGGTACATCAGGGAAAGAAGGCAAGGGGAGATACTGGAGTGTCTGAAAAGGGTGGATGGAGGGAGGCAAAAGATGACCGCCAAAAAGCAGAAATACTGAACAAATACTTCTGTTCGGTTTTACAAGGAGGCAGGAAATGGGCCAGCATTATCATAAGATGGAGAGATCATAGAAAGGACACAGCTCCTTTGCAAAGAAAGGATCCTCATGGAACTGGCAGCAATACGCATATGGGCCAGATAGATGCATCCTGGACACTGAGGAGCTAAGGGAGGTGTTAGTGAGCCTCAACTACCCTGTTCACCCTATCTTTGTAAACTGGTGACATGCCCAGGGATTGGAGAAGGGCAGTGTGGTCCCACCACACAAAAGTGTTAACAGGGAGGATACAGGAACTACATACTGGTCAGCACAGACACAACAGTGGGAAAAGTAATGGAAATACTGCTGAAGGAAAAGAAGTGGAGCACCTGGTTGTCAATGGTCTATAGGGAAGTCGAGGCACGACATTGTTTATCGGAGTAGCATATAATCTGAAGCTGTTTCAGATGCAACCTGGAGCACAAAGAAGTTAAGTAACACTCAGGAATACACAGTATGCACTTAGATGGCTGTTGGATTCAAACCCAGGTCTCAGATCTGTAGATCAGAGCCCATTTACCCAATGTGCTATAGTGCCTCCAGGACCCAAGGTAGTTTGGTTTATGGGAGACAGGTTGTGCCCGACAAACTTAACTGAGGATTTTGACTGGAGTAACAAGGAAGGTGGATGGAGGAGGATGGTCTACCCAGATTTCAGCAATGTCTTTGACACTTTGCCACATAGAAGGCTGGTAAATGAGCTGGAAGGACCAGGGTGGAACAAGAATAACAAGGTGGGTGGAGAACTGGTTCAAAGACTGAAGCCAGAGGGTGGTAGGAAGTAAGGCAAATGGGCAGTGATGGTGCCCCAGGGGTTGGTGCTGGGACCCATCCTTTTAATATCATAACCATTAGCCCAGTTCCAATCGGGAAGAGGCTGTTCTTTCAGACGGGGCTTGTCGCTGGAAGTGGTCTTGAGCATTCTGGGGCTACACGGCGGTGGGAGAAGATGGGATCACATTGGTGATCGACAAAGGAAGCTCTTGCTGGCGAGGGGACAGGCAATGCATACCGGGTCCATCAGCCACAACACAAGGCAGGCACTCGGGAAGGGCGGCCAATCAGTGAAAAGAGCGAACCTTTGACTGTGTGACTGGGCCATAAAGGCAAATAGTCCAGTGCAGGATCAGAGGAGGAGAGCTGTTCTTTGTTCACCACCTACCCTGGCCCCATCTATTAAATGGTTGGTGAGAGAAGAGCCTTGGAGGAGGACAAGTCTAGATTGGGTGAACTGGAACACTAGGAAGCTGGATTGTTATTGATTGGGGGAAAAGGGTCCTGTACACTGTGCTACTTGGGCAACACTGACTACTACCAGGAAGGGGCATAATGAAGCAGACTGTATAAATGACTGTATGACCAACTACATCTGAGGAGTAGGCAAACTGCATGTGAATCGATTACTACTAAGGTCTCTGAGCTTGGCTAGTGTTGTGATGGGCTAATTTGCTTGTGAACGTCTACTGCTAGGGCTAGAAAACTGGCTACTGTCAAGAAAGAGGAAAATTGCTGTAATCGGAGGGCAAACTGCTTGGGTTTTAAGTGCAACACTGACTGAATTATTTCTGTTAGAGGCCGCATTGCTCTACCTAAAATGACGATGAGACTTGGGGTGGCCAAAGCAGGCACCTTCCGGCAGAAGTGATTGGGTGTAACAGGGTGTGGAGGCAATAATATTAAATTGGGCAAGGAGGTTCAGAGGTGCCCAGTGTGTTTCAGTTGGCAGGTCTTAGGGAGGAAGTAGAGGGGATCAAAAGAAGGCAGCTGGAAGGCGGGAGGTGGGGAGGAAAGGTGTGGAAGGACCTCATGAGAGTACACCAGGCCAATATGACATAACCCAGGGAACAGGTAAGACAAGGATCATATGGTTATGCATGAGGGTGGGGGCCTGAAACAAGCAATGTAATAAATCACTTCATAGGGAGGTGGCTGACCAGAAGAGGGAGACAGGAGAGAGAGAGGTCAGGGGCAAGCATCACTTACTAATCTATTAGCTTTGCTGTATACGGGAGATGAGGTGGAGAGGCTGGCGGGAGGAGGAGAGCAGGCAGACAGAGATTTTGGTCAGTAAGCTGGGGGAGATGGAGCAGGAGAGAGGGCCAGATCCACAGAAGGGGAAGGAGGGAAGAGACATTAGCCTAGGTGGGAGGAAGGTGGGAGGAAGGGGGTGCAGAGTGAAGCCAGGGTGGAGGAGGAGGACTAGGGGTTGGGCAAGCATCCAGGTTAGAAAGTCAACCAAGGATAAGAGAATACTCTAGAAGAGCCAGCATCAGAGGCGGGAGAAATCAGATGAGGTGGAAGGAGGGAGGGAGATGGGGGGTTAGGGAGAAACAGAGCAGATGGAGTGAAGGATGCACAGAAACTTGGAGGGGGAGGCAGGAGGAAGCAATAGAAGGGAGCCTGGGTGGGGGATCTGAGGATACCAGCCAAGAAAGAGTCCACAGAGATCTGGGTGGGGGCAATCTGTGCCACCCAGGAGGTTGAGGGCAAGGAGCAAGCTGGGATCTACAGGTAGAAGAATGAGCATGGTAGGGCAAGCACAGGCTTGTGATCCCAGGCTGAGGGCACAAGAGAAGTAAGCTGGGGTTGATGACAGAAGAACCTGGATGGATCTAACAGGCCAGTAAAAGGGGGGGTGGAGAAGGTGATCCTGCTGGTGACTCCATGACCTGGGGCATCCAGAGGGAGGCAGGGAGGAAAAAAGCAGCCAGTCAAGGCTAAATGTGTCCCAGACCTGGCAGTACACAAGAGCTAAATTCAGCTATACTCGATAGCATTGGAATATGGCTAATCCCCAAGCAGAAACATCTGGGAACAAATGACTTAGGGGAACAGTGAACTAGAAATCAGGAGAGATTCCGAGAGCTGACAGGTTTACCACTCTATAGAAGCGCCAATCTCCTTCTTTGAGATTCTGCCAGTACCTAGGGTGTCCAGGAGACCAAACATAAACTTAGAGGTGTGAACCAGTGGCTCAGGGACTGGCGCAAGGAGGAAGAAGGGTATGGGCTGGTGGGGACTGGGAGACATGGGAGGACAAGGGTTATATGCCGAGGAAGAGCTACACCTCAACTTGGAGGAGGGAGATCTTGAAACTAAATCTTGCTGGATTCATGGTCGGAGGTAGAGTTAAAACTTGTAAAGGGAGGATTAGGAAAAGAGTGGCTCCAGGAGGGCTGCTCGAGGGTCAAGGTCCAGGGCATGAAAGAAGGCAGGTAATCTGCATCTAAATCCATCCAGCAGCTGCAAGAAAGTGCATCTAGGGACTGCTCAGGGTCGAGATGACTGGAGAAGGAGAGGGGTCAGGATGGAGGACAGCCATGATCAATGCTAGGAGCATGGGCAACAAAATGCCAAGCCCAGGTGATGCTGGTTGAGGGATCAGTGGATCGTCAGCAATTACTGAGACATGGGCCACTCAGAAAAATGACTGGGACCTAAATTTGGTGGGCTACAAAATATTCAGGAAAAGGATAGAGGAGAGGGAAGGAGGGGTGTAGCGCTGATGAGTCAAAAATGACATAGCGGGTTAGTGAGTGGAGGAGGCTGTAGAGGGAGGTGGAGGAGATCTGGGTAACCCTACAAAGAGGGGAGGTAAAAGATTGAAAATAGAGGTGGTGTACAGAACCCCCAATGATGGAAGAGGTCCTGGCGGACAAACTAGTTGAGAACATCAAGGGCACTGTGACCGTGGAAAGGGAATGATGGTGATCATGGGTGAACTTAATATGCTGGGGACAGACTAGACACTATGGCATCCTCTCTGCCAGGAACAGAGACTGATGGATGTGTTCCATGCCTTCCTAGTCCAACAGGTGGGGGAACCTACTAAGGAGGCGGATACTGGATTGTGCCTAGCAGACAGTGACCAGATAAAGGGCCTGGAGGTGTGCAGCCCGCTGGCAGGTAGTGATCACACTACAGTCTGGTTTCTCCTGTATCTGGGGGAGGATAACCATTCTAATACAGTAGTAGTGGACTTCAGGGAACAGACTGAAGTAGGCATGGGCAGGATTCTACAGGGCAGCTTGGACAAGATTAGGCCGGACATGGATGCAGCAGCTTGTGGGAGGCCATTAAGAAGGGGGTGCAGGAGACTACTAACTCCTGCCACAAGGTAAGGCGTAAACTTGGTAGAGCCAACAAGCCGTGTTGGTGGACCAGGAGGTGCAGGAGGCAGTGAGGGATAAAAAACTGCCTATGCATGATTTAAAAGCGCTCTAGGGGAATAGGGAGAGGGTACAAGTTGATGGCTGGAAGGAGTCACCACAGTGGTGAGGGAAGCCAAGGTGAGGAGGAGCAAAACCTGGCCAGGGATATCCAAGGGGAAAGGATTCTATAGATACACAAGGGAAAAGAAAAGGAGACGCGGATCAGCATGATTAGGACTGAGGAGGATGGACTCAGGAGGCAGGGAAAATCAGGCAGAGGTGCTAAATGAGTACTCTGCCTTGATATTAAGGAGGAAGGCAGGGATCCCTCCAGCCCAATGGGAAGGAAGGGGAGCCAGCAGAGTTGAGAGGTCAGATGGAGTCGAGAGGACTGAAAAGAAGTTGGGGTGCAGGCTGGGCCAAGTCTAGAAGGGGATGGGTGGTTAAATGACGGGGTGGGCTGGGAGGAGGAGGGAGAAATCACAGTGGAAAGGAGAAGGAGGCCCTTTGGACCACAAAAAACTGATAAGACACCAGGAATAGAATTGGCTGCATCCGAGTTATGAAAGGCGATTGGACGAGCTAGCAGCACCACCTCGAAGCACTCCTAACACCTCTCTGCTGACAGGATGGGTGCTTCAAGACTGGAGGGTGGCTCATGTGGTGCCTATCCACTAATGGGGGGTCTAGAGAGGAGATGGGAATTATGGGCTTGTCAGCCTAACGTCTGTAATGGCCAAAGTAAGGAGGGCATTATCAAGGGATAGGCTCAGGAGGCAGCTGGAAAGGTTGAGGCAACTGGATGACAAAACAGTATGGTTTCATCCCGGGAGATAAATGTTAGACCAAACATATATTTTTATGACTGGGACCCTGGACCCGGCATAGACCCGGAGGACGTCCTATACCTGGATTTCAGTAAGGCATTTGATCGGTACCCCAAAATGGGCTGCTAGTAAAGCTGGGGGTGGGAGGACAGTTGCTCAGATTAGGGGGGTGGGTGAGAGGACAGTTGCTCAGATGGGTAGAAGATTGGCTAACAGGGCGAATACAGAGGGTAGTGGTGGGTAGTCTCCCGCCACGAAAGCAGTGGGACCCCCAAAGTTCAGTACAAGAGGCCTCCTGTTCAATGCCTATGTCTCGATATGGGAGGACTGTTAAGATAGGATGAGTTTCTTTGTGGATTACTTAAAACTGGGGGCATTGGCGGATGGAAGCGAAGCGAGAGAGACAGTCCAAGGACCTGGATACCCTGGAGGGTGGTCAAGGAGGTGGGACTGAGGTTTAATGCAGGAAATGTTGGGTGCTGCATCGAGGTCAGAAACCCGGGCCATGTAACACCGAGAGTGTCATACTGCAACCACAACAGTGAGTGGGATCTGGGCGGTGGTAGGCGATCAAAATGAACAACACTAAAAATTGCAGAAGAACTGTGGCCAAATAAACCGGATACTGCACAGCCAGAGTTACATCCAGGAAGAGGAGGTGATCCTCCTCTGTATAATGTCTTGTCAGACCACATCTAAAATTACCGCATGCAGTTCTGGAACCTCACCTCAAGGATGGACGCAACACTGCTGGAGAGTGTCCAGAGGAGGGCAACCAGGATGCTTCAGAGCATGGCAGGAAGGCCTCGGAGGAAAGGCTGGAAGAGCTTGGGCTGTACTCGCTGGAGGAGAGGAGGAGGAGGGACTGATGGAGTCTTCAAATATGTAAAAGGAATAAAACAGGGCAGTGCCAAAGAGATGTTCAGACTAAAGAGGTGGGAAACAACCAGGTGACATGTGAGTGGAAGCTAGAGGAGGAAATTACAGGATGCTGGAGACCTTACTTCATTGAGAAGGTGGTGGAGCCCTGGAATGCACTGTCAGGAGTTTGGTGGAGGGCAGTGGAGGACTTCAAGAGGGAGTGGGACAGGTTCAAGGGTAAACTGAAGAGAGGATGACCCTCTCTGGGGCTGCGTGGGAAAGAAAGGAGACCCATTAGGAGGCTGGCTACCGGGCAGACACCCAACAGACCATCCAGCCTATTCTGATGAAACTTTAGTATGTTAGATGCCGTGGAGGAACTGCAGGGGAAGGTGTACCTATTTTGTGGATAATCACGAAGATCTGCAACGTAGGGTGACACCCTGGTGGGGAGGTGGAGGCAGTGAGGGAGGGCTACAGATTCTGGAGAGGTGGTGGAAGCTTGGCAGCTGAATTTAATGCCAAAAAGTGCACGAAATGGCCATGGGTGTAATAACCATGAACCATTTACACACGGAGGTAAGAAACTCAGCAGGACAGAGATCTGGGGATTATAATTTCAGATAACCTGAAGCGGAGAACCAGTGAAGCACAGTGGTGGGCAAAGTGAATAGAATACTGTGTGCATAAGGAGGGTATAAAACAGAAAAGGGAGGTGCTGATGCACCTTTATAAATCCATGGTGAGGCCTCATCTTGAGTATGGGGTTTAGTTCTGGAGGCCTCCACCTACACAGGATATAAGACAGGATTGAAAGGGTTCAGACAAGACGCCAAGATGCATGCATGCTATGCATAGGCAGCCCTACTGAGGAGAGGTGGAGGAAATCAGATCTGTACCCACTGGAGACTAGTAAGCTTATTTGCAAGGAAAATAAGTGCTAGAACTAGGGATCATAAACTAAGATTAGAAGAAGGAGGTTTAGGGGCAATGTGAGGGGGCATTACATCACTGAGAAGGTAGTGGGTCAGGAACTGACTACCAGAAGAGGTGGTGTGCTTAAAAATGGTAAAAAAAGTTCAGGGGGCATGGGACAGACACCAGGAGCTGACCAGTGGGCAAGTGGGATGTCTTTAAACCAAAGGAGCGATGATTGGGGTGTGGAGTGAGGCAGATTCATGGCCAAAATGGTCCTTTTCTGTCACCAGATTTCTAAGTTCTAAGGCAGTTAAGTAATTAGGACTTACCTGTTCAATCCATCAAGGTGGGAGTCCAGAGTTGGGGTATCCTGGTTTGGGAGTATTCTGGTAGGACCTGAAAGGAAGAACAGAGAAATGTTGAGAAGGACACAAAGGTTCGGAGGTGCTAGAGAGAGATTAGAGTGTTAGAGTTAAACAAGATACTTATCTGATTGGTATGTTAGTAGACCTATCGCAGAAATAAAGGGAAAATAGGATCAAGTATGGGAAGTTATAGTAGCAAGTGAGAGATACAAAAATGGTATATAGCACAGGAGTAAGGAAAGTTTCAGAGGAAAAGACAAACTAGGCCAAAGTAAGGAAACTGAGATGGAGTAAAAAATGTAGACAGCTAAGAACAGAGAATAAAGTGGTATTTGGGACTCAACAAAACCCCCTTAGCGCCCCTAGGTGACCTGCAAGTAGCCAGTAAATTTAAGAAATAGTCCAGATGGGCAGGTGGGAATGCATTTGGGCTAGTGGCCCCTATATTATTTAAAAAGGGACACTGTGGTTCAAGGAGTCTTGAGTTGTCCCAGGAGGCCAGTGGTTTGAAAGGTATAGCTCTGGTGATATAATGGGTCACTCCCTCATTGACAGTGACAATTTTTTATATTATCTTCCCTGGAACCTAATGTGGGGGGTGATGTCCTTGGTCCAGACTATGTATGCAGGCAGGAGGCTGTTCAGCAAACAATCCAGAAATGCTGTGGCTGTTGATAGGCAGACAGTTTAGTGCTACTGAACTACAGTGACAGTAATGGCAGGCACTTTCAACTGCTAATCCAGGGAGGGCAACTAACTAATAGCTAAGGTCTGCAACCAGAAGCCATACAAAGAGACAAGCTGAATATGTGCCCTTGAAGAAAAGGGCCGGAGACAGGACAGAAAATTTCCAAGCACCTCAAAGGAATCAACAAAGTCAAAAAGAGCAGCATCTTTCAGAAAAGATGTGCAAGAACAAGAGGCAAATTTGAAGATAGAGGAGATGGCTCAAGGGCAACATGAGAAGTATTTTTCACAGAGAGGTGGTGAACACATGGAATGGCCTTCCTAAGGAGGTTGTGGGTCAAAATAGTGGGGACTTCAAGAATACATGGGACATGAACCAATTCTATTGGTGAGTAAGTGAGGAAGTCAGCTGTTGGATAACTAGGATCTGCAGCTTATCCACTAGGTAGGAAATGGGCGACTGAGTGGGCCAAGCAGTCCTTATCTGCCATCAAGATCTATGTGTCTATGATTCAGCCCACAGAGCTCAGGCTGTAACCTGCTCCATGTGTGTGAGAATGAAGATGGGATATTTTTGGGAGGGGAAGAGACTAGAGCAAATAGAGGTAATGGTCTGCTTCCATCTGGGAGGAACCACTGTCCTCCAATGAATGGTTTTAATGTTACAGTACTTTGATGAACATTTAAACTAGCTGTGGGAGTGGTGGAAGAAGAGGAGTCACAAACTACCTCCCCACAGCTGAGATTGAGAGTAGGAGATCCTGAAGGAGAGACTCCCAGCAGTTCAAGTTAATGAAAGAAGCAGGGACAATCCGAAGGAGGAAGAGGAAAAATGGAGCATGTCTCCATCTACCCATCAGCCACAAAGTGGCATGTGAAAAACCCCACAGGAAGAGGGTCTGCAGGGTGGGCAGCCAGCAGTAGGTGGCAGGAACCTTAGCTAAGCCACATGGTGGCAGACTGTAGTGCCCTGAGGGCCTGTGTAGAAAGGGACTGGGAGAGCAAATGCACAAGATAGGGACCACAAAGGAAAATCCACAGTGCAGCTGAAAGGCAATGCCTGACCTTGACAAAAAGTAGCTGTGGGTGGGAGGCAAACAGGGAAATCAGTGGGCTCCTAGCGGGACCATAAAGCAGCAAGCACTGCATTCAATAGAGTCACACAGCAGCTAATGTCAAAGTACCAGGGCTAACAAAAGGATTTGGGGAGAAAAGAACAGCATAAGGTCCAGGACAGCTCACAATTAAAAACACAGAGCAGTAAAGAGAAAGAGCCCTGATGGGTTATAAATATTAAGTAAATTTATGCAATAAGGTGGACATAAATGGAGTGTGATAAATCCATTTTATCCGAGCATATGCGTGTATACATGCAGAATCTTACATTTACACATATAGTTATTACGGTCATCCTCGATTAATGTGCATGGTGGACGCGCCACACATCCCCATCCCTCACCCCGTTGTTTGACACTGCTTATTGGTATCTTGCTTTTAGTTTTGTTTCTTCCAGGTTGCCCGTCCCTCAGCCACGCCATCGTACCATTTAGTCACACTTCTCCCATTCTTCCCACTGTCATACGGTGATCATATGTTTCTGTTTTAACATTTTTTTTTGCTTTTCTACAAACCTTTTCAACTGGCTGCTCAAGCTGTCGCACTCCTCTGCATTCTGTTGCCGTGTCCTCGCCACACCTCTCGATATAAAAACCAGAATTTTTTTTTTTTTTTTACACTGCTTCCTCAAAACTGATAAGCCTTAACTCTTACTCTTCCACTCTGGTTTCCCCACCCTCTACAACTGCCACCAGAGCTCCCCAGCACATAGAAACTGTCAGATTTTTCCTTAAACTGCTTGCCTCATAAACCCCTGCTGATGAGCCCTCACTTTAGGTCACACTTCTGCTGTGGTTTCAGATCTCGCTACAACTGCAACCATAGGCTCCTGTGAAGTCCTTCTCTGTAAACTCTAAATGGTCTCCTGTGGCCCTCCCTCTTCCCTGCTTATTTACTGAGATTTCCCTATGTCTATATACACACATGTTTTAAGCCCCCCCACCACATTTCACCTGACACCACTATAATGCTGTCAGTCTGTTCCAGGTGTCTACTACCCTTTCAGTGAGTAGTAATTCCTCACATCCATCTTACCCCCACCATTTGCTTCATCATGTTCCATGGTCCTTTTCCTATTTGAAGGAGCACCCCAGCACCCTGTTCAGCCTTATAAGGTACTTGTGGGTCTCCACCATGTCCCTCTCTCAGGGTTTATATGTTGAGATCCCAGTCTCCTCACAGGGCTTTTGCCACAGCCATGTACAATTTTAGTTGCCTTTATACTGCCTACACCCTATGGCCTTTCTATGGTGCAGCCTCCAAACCTGGACACAGGACTCTTAGGCCCTGTTCACACTACCCCTCTGTAATGTTACAGAGTGCCCAAACCGTTACACCTAATGGTTTACGTTTACACCTGTAACGTTACAGAAGGAGTTTAGTAACGTTGTTGAAACCACATGGGTGGTTTCAACAACGGATATGAAACCGTTACGCCTCTATAACGTTACTGGGTGTAGTAGTGGATGCGTGGCACTGGTCCCCTAGTGCAGCACAAGCTGCATTGTGGATTGGTGCCAGTGCAACGCGCCGGCTTCCGAAGTGTGGAGCGTGGTGCCGGTCCCGAAATGGACACCGCGGCAGTGTGGACACACTGTACCACTCCACGGTTGTAACGGTTTCTATCTGTTACGGGATCTGAGAAGGTGCAGTGTGGATGGGGCCTTGAGTTGGATCTCACTAATAAGGGATTATTAACACCACCACCTCCTGCTGAAGATACCCCTCCTATGCAGCCCCAGCATCCTTCTAGCCCTACCCACTGCTTTGTCACGCAGCCCAGCAACTTTAGAGAGACTTACCAAGGTAAGGTAACTGAGTCACCCTACCACTATCCATCGGTGCCTTGTTGCCAGAGGACCCCAATGAGTTAATATGTCCCATATTTAAGCTATTAAAAGTTCTGTCCTTCATGAAAATATACAAACCAGATCCCAAGAACTTCCCAGTTGCTTGCTGCCTACCCTCTCCTCTCCCACACTCTCTAGCAGGATGATGAGATGCCAGTGAGCGCTGAGGGCTGCTCGTCTTTATCTGTAATGGCGGCAGCGTTTCTATTGATTTTAAATGATTTAGTGACCACCTGGCAATGAAACAGGCCCTTTTTAGTTGAACAGTGCCCACATTTTATTGCCAGGTAGCCACTATATAGTTTAAAATCAATAGAAATGCTGCCGCCCATTACATATAATGGAGTGCTTCCACGCCCTTACTGGCATCTCGTCATCCTGCTAGTGAGCATGGGGTGAGCTTGTGCAGACAGAAAACAAAAACAAAACAGGAAGTCCTTGGGACCCAGTTTGTATATTTTTATGAGGGACAGAACTTTTAATGGCTTATAAATTTTGGGACATATTAACTTTCTTGGGGTCTTCATAAGTAGGCACAGATGGGTATCAAT
Source organism: Neoceratodus forsteri (assembly GCA_016271365.2). Taxonomy (NCBI): domain Eukaryota; kingdom Metazoa; phylum Chordata; order Ceratodontiformes; family Ceratodontidae; genus Neoceratodus; species Neoceratodus forsteri. Next base: position 961,886,956 of record CM057455.1, read on the forward strand.
CAATCAATCAAAATCAAAATTTATTTATAAAGCGCTTTCAAAAATCAAAGCACTAATACAAAACAGAGATAAAACATCAACACTAATAAATAAAGACATAAAACAATAAAATATCCATAAAATAAACTAACCAAATGCCAGCAGAAATAAATAACTTTTCAGGGATCTCTTAAATGCTTCCACGGACAGGCACTCTCTAACCTGCAGGTATGGTGCAGGGCAGTATCTTGCAAGTCTCTTTAAGATCATAATAACTCCAAGGTCCCCCTGCTTAGTGATGATCAGTACCAACCCTATAAAACAGCTCCTGGTTTCCTATGCCCTAGGTGCACAGTTCTGCACTTTGTCATTGAACCCCAACTGCCCCAATCTTGACCACTTTTCGAGTTTCTCCAAGAGGCATCTGCATGCTCTCTGCTCCCTTCTTAGTGCCCACCCTACAAATTTTGGTATTGTCTGCAAAAGGCATTCCATTCTTTGCCAGTTTTTCTGCAATGTCACTTATGAAGACACTGAAGAGGATCTGCGCCAGTACTGAGCTGAGCTGCTCACTGTCCGTCGCTGTAATAAGTACCATTAACCATCACCCTCTGACACCTTAACCCCACCCCCAACTACTACTCTGTTTTCCAACCTGCATTTCTGGTCGTCCCACCCTTCTGTTCAGCTACCACAACACTATCACTCTGGCATCTGCCAGGACTTGTTCCACCACAGAATGAATCCAATATGTAGAGCAGCTGCCTAGATAGTCAGGATACATTTACATGTTCTTCCATTCCCTAGGACATAAGCGGCAGGGTGCACAAACACGTGCACAGACACGTATGGCACAGCACCAGTCAAGGTCTTCCCACCCATGGGCTGCTCCCACCTGCACTGCCACTTGTGGTCACTCAGTTGGCAGTACTACAGCTGAGCTGGCTGTCCTCCTTCCCCAGAGAGAGCCTCTTGTATAACAGTTGATCCTCCTCCTCTCCCCAGAGAGCCCCTGGACGAGCTCATTCCTGAACTAAGGTCACCGCCGCAGAGGTCATAGTGCTACTGTTAAGCTTGAAGGGCACACATGTTAACCAGTTTCTAATTAATTTTACCACTTTGGATCCTCCTAGGCTGATCAATCTCTTTAGCCTCGCCCCCTCCCCAAAATAGTCAACCACCCTCCTCTGCTAGATCACCCTTCCAGGCACCAGACTATCCTCCATGCAGCTGGACAACCCTTCTAGCCCCAGCCTTCACATAATGAGCACTGGAGCTAGAGCACCACACAGGCTCCGGGTCAGCCGCACCCAGCCAGCCACCCTCCTGCATCTGGACCAGCCTCCAACTACATTCTATACAACCTCCATGTAGCTGGAGCACCACCCAAACCTCCACTCTAAACAGACCACATATCTGAAGCTGTCCCTCCAAGCCCATGGACCAGCAGTACCCCATGTAACCACTCAGCCTACAGCTACATCCACCAGAAGCCCCATACCAGCCTCACCATCAAACCACCCACCCTGCAACTAGACCTCACTTCCAACCTTGAACTAGCCCCCACCACCACCAGCTACCTCCCTGCTGCTGGCTCACTCTTTCATGCCCTGGACTAGCCTCCCCAGCAGACAATCCTCCTGCAGCTAGACTCCTGGGTTAATTCCACCACAGACCAGCCTCCCTCCCATCTGCAGGTTGAGTAACCTCCCCAGAGCTGGACACCCTTTCCAAAGCTGGATACACCCACCGTCAGAGCAGAACCTCCTACACCTAGACACCCCCAATAACCCTTCCTCAACCGTGGACCCATACTTCTCAACGTAGTATTTAAAAAAAAAAAATTATGTGACACTAACATATTGCATTTGCAGTGTCAGTGGCTCAGCAGGTAGCAACACTGCCTCCGAGGTTGAGAGATCAGAAGGCAGTGGGTTCTATTCCCATACCAGGCACTTATGTTAATATCCCAATACTGATGCTGTAGCAGCATGAGGGGATGGCTGCACCCTGAGGCACTGTCTTTCAGATGAGACGTTAAACCGAAGGTCCCATCTGCCTGTTCTGGTGGTAGTTCAGGTGGATGTTAAAGATCCCATGGCACTTCTCGAAAAAAGCAGGGACATTTTCTCCAGTGCCTGGCCATATTCCACCCCTCCCAATTCACTAAAATACCACCAACAGCTTAATCCGGTTCAAGGTCAGTTGGCTTCATCTGTATTCCTCTCCTCCGGTTGTGCCTGAAAATAGGCAAGAATCTGTCTAGTGCACTTAGCGGTCAACAAAAATGAAATAAAATAAACATAAAATATAAATTAATGCAGTCTTCAGCAAAAGAAAAAATACACTATCCCCAGATTACAAAATGGATTAACACATGCAACTGTTAAAGACAAATATTAAACAAAAAAACAGTTCCCCACAAACACACTCAAATATCTGCAGTAAATAATTCTTCCTTTAGGGTAACTCCAGATTTTCTCAAATTAAAACAATTGTAATCTTTTCTCTGCATTCTGAATTTGCTCAGTTATACAATCTTCCTGCTGTTCATTCTCCTGCCCCACCACCACCCCTACACTACTTTAAGAACTAAATCAGCAAAATTCCACAAATAACAAGTACTCTAGAGGCACAATCCATCCTAAACGCTTTGGGGGGTTGATTGAAAATAAAATGTGTATTTCAAAGTTTAGCCAAGAGTACAGAGAAGAGAAAATGTTTTCAAGACAAAACATTGAAAGTGAAACTTGCACAGCATTTCATTTTGAAAAAAAAAACACCTGAGTGATAATTCCTTTACTGTATTTAACATTTTAGGGAGTTAAAAGATGTACTTTTTAAACATAAGCTCTTACCTTAACATGTAAATCTTAGCTATAGAAACCTCAGTTGTTCAAAAATGGAGATCAGAGCACTCGTGCAGTTTCATCAGGCTAGACACAGACAAGAAGAGAGCTGGGAAATGTAGGCTCTGACTGAGTAGACTTATGGGAAATGAAGTTTAGAATAGACTTTTAATAAAGGGACACTGCCAACTTTTTGCACCTTATTATTTCAGGTAAAAATCCACATTTTATTATTGCTTACTTTCTATAAAATTCATTGGTGTTGCTGGTTGTTTTATCTGTCTCCTTGCTTAGTAGAACTAAAATGCACGGTAATGTACCCAGCCTTGATTGGCTAATTTAAATCCTAAAACTACTCCATGACTGTAATCTTCATTTATGATTCAGTTGTATTAAAAAAAAATTGTACTTTTAAGAGCATTGCAGATCTAGTTCTAATCCTCATTTAGTAATAACTTACTCTTGAACAACTAGTCTGCTGAAATACTTCTTAGAATTTAGTATTCTTAGCAGTTGTATTTTGAATGATGATTAAAGATTATTAAAAATTACTAAAATTAGTCTTTGAAGGCAAATTAATGAATGCTTTAATACTAAATTTAGTATTTGACTTCAGTGAGGGTTCCCAAGTACAGCCCTTTGGGCCTGCACCTCTATGACCACTCACATCTTGAACACCCCTGCCCAGATGACCACCCAGCTGGACAACCATATCAACATCCCAATAGACCTCTCCCAAGTTGTGTACCTTGCCTTCAGCTAGTCCACCCTACAAACCCCAAACCAGCCTCTCCCATCAACTATCACCCACCCTGTAGCTGGCTGCTCCAGGCCATCCTTCCTAACCTCAGACACGATCCCCTGCAGATGGAACCTCCAGACCTGCCTCCCACTTCAGTAGACTACCTCCTACAGCTGGACCAACCTCCCAGTCTCACCAAACAGCACCCTCCTTAGAGCTGGACCAGCACCTCTAGATAACAACTCTTTCTGCAGCTGGACCCACCCCACTACCCATCTTGCCCAGATACCAGTTGCCCATCCCACCACTGACCACTCTGTTTGCACATAGAAAACTCTGCCCTGCTAGGTACCTTTTATAATCCCAACACTTATTAGTCTGACATGCTGCATCCCACACACAACAACCCAACAGCCCCAGCAGCCCAACACACAGTAGCCTGACCTAGGACAGCACCTGACACACTGTCAGGACAAAGGAGGTTGGGATGCAGTGCTGTTGAGTGGATTTTCCACAAACACATGAAGCACCCGATCCCGAACTATGCAACCCATCCCAGGACCTGAGACACTACTGAACAGCATGGACAATGTGAAACACCACCCCTATGGGTGCACCCTCCAAGAACACACTGACCTGAACACGGACCCCTGGTGGATGACTGTCTCACCATCCGTGAGACAGGGATGAAACAAATAGCCGTGCATGCCCCAGTGTGTTGACCAGCCATCCCAGGCAGCATGGTGGATTGTCCTGCATCCCTGCATGCATGATTATGTCAGCTGACAGCCAGCCAGCTGGGCATGCATGAAGGAATTGAAATACCATGCCTGTTGGTCGTTGCATGCATGACACTGGGCACACAGCAGAGCGGCACAGTGAGAGCATGGATAGCTGCACTGGAAATGGTCCACAGCAACACCACACGTGGATGCCAGGACACAGAGTAGCATGCCATCGCACCAACCGTGCAATGTACGCATGGCCGTGTCATGCTAGCCCACTATGGGCCTGCAGTAACTACACAGAAACAAGTCTGGAGGTGTTTGGGGGCTGTGCCACAGGAGCCCACTGTGGAATGAAGGCTGCCAGGTGTGTTGTGGGGGTTCCAAAGGCCCATTGTGGGAATGCTGTTACCACACAGTTGCACAGCTGGAAGGATTGGTGGGCACTCACACAGCTTCAGACCTGTGTGACATGCAACACAGTGCAGATGTGGCAGTGTGCAGTGGGCTGCTTGGTGATACCCAGCAGTGTTGTGATGAAACATCACCACCAGGTTGGGGTGCATGTTAAATGTGGGGTGAAACTTTATTCAACAGTAGGGGGCCACAGTGGCAACCTGGTGGCTGTGCATGATGTGTACTGTGGGTGTACAACTGTCAGGTGCCAAGTCACCATGGAACCCTACAGGGTGGTGTTGGGTGCCATGCCACAGAGGAACTTAGCAGCTTGCCCTTTGTCCTTGGATGCTAGTACCAACCTTATCCACTCCTCCTAGCTCTTTTGGGTGGTGTCCATGGCAGTACACAACAAATGCCTTCCCTGGTGACATAGGTCCATTGCTGTTCCTGTGGAGTTCTGCTAGCATTGTCATGACCCTACATGCACCTTCTGAGCAGGGCATGGAGATGGCAGTGCCAGGTCTCGACATGCGCTTTGGGTCCCGACATACTAGCTCATTGAGATCTGCAACCAACCACAGCTGAGTGGGAACATGAGGTCGATCTCGTGGGCACCTTGGTCACCCTACTGTACAGCCATATCCTGCCCAGCACATGTGTCTGCTCAAACAATAGAAGAGTGTGGTGGCATTGGGCGGAATGGTTGACTTCAGGAGGCTAAATGCTGATGGAATGTCCTGTGCCAGGAGATGGCGGCGAGTTCATGGATCTTCAGGCTGAAGTCTGGGTCACTTCTGTATTGTGGTGCAAGGCCAAAGCTCTGGACCTTCCGCCACGAATCTGCCAAAGTGGAACAGGTGTCCCTTGTTTATGGTTTGTGGAAATTCCATCTTACAGGCATTGATCACAGCCTGCTCAAAGTCAGTGATGATCATGGGTGGTTTGAGGGTGCAGGACTGTATACTGGCATATTTATTCAGCTCCTGGAACAAGGTGCAGTAACATTGCAGGCTCTTTGTCATCATCAGTGTATACACCAATGACATAATGAGGTTGTTAGGGCCCATCCCCATGGGTGCATGGATGGTGTACAATGAGTGAATAGGTGTGGCACAGTCTTGAATGTACCATCCATCATCCAGAAGGGTGCCTGTGCCAGGTCCCTGATGTCCTCTGTGGTGAGTAGAAGGACCTGGTGGGTGGTGCTGCCGGTGATCCTGCTGTACCATGGCCATCCAGTCACCGTCTGAGCTGCTTGGGGATAGTGAGGTCAGCCAGTGTCACTGGTTCTGGTTAGAGGTCCTTCGGCGAGGCCTGTTCACAATCTGCATGAGGGCCTCTTGGCAGCAACTGTTGCCACAGCTCAGTGGTCATTGCAGTTGCTTCACTCTGCAGTAGCTATGAGGGCTAGCCATGGTGCTGTGTGCCTTCTACTTGATGCCTGCCAACACCTGTGCTGGTAGAGCATCTGTCACCTCAAGAGCATGACTGTGCTCATTCTTTTCTTTAGGTGGTGCTGGCCATCCTGGAGCAGTGTGATGGCCTGGCCGAGGCAGGACTTGGACTTATGGTGCTGGCAGCACGTTACAGTGTCTCAGGCTGTCCCGGTGGTGCTGAGGGTTAGGCGCTGGATGCCATACCTTGTGCCACCCAGTGACCTGGGTTCAGGATTGAGCCTGGACCATCGGGGTCGGCAGGGGAATACTGGGATCGAACATCCATTGACTGCTTTCCCAGTCCTGGGGTGGGCTGGGGAATTTCACTTGCTGTAGCAGCCCCTGGGGATGCCCAGGGCACTACTAGTGTCAGTGACACTAGATGGGGAGCATGGCAAATGTCAGCACGTTGCTCCTGGATGTCATTGCATGTCCGTGCTACTGGGGCCAACCAAAGGAAAATGGCTGGGCATGACCTTTCAGCTTGATGGCTGTGCTCTGAGCCACCCGGAGGACTTTGGTGGAGCCCTGTTGAGGAGGGACCGGGGCTGTCCTGGCTGGTAGAGGCAGAGGGAGCCCTCCAGCAAGACAGGCATGATGGCCATCCCTGATCCTCCTGGGTGCAGTTTGAGCTACCCAGCTCTCCAGGTGGGTGGAGCTGGTTGCTGGATGCCCCAAGTCGGAGTGTGTGCCAGCAGGTGAAAAATATGATATGTTAAAAACAGTACACTGTCTCATTGCAGGTCCATTCATGGACCAGGAGGAAGCCATTCACATTTAGCTTGGACTTTCCTTCCTGGATGGTACCACCTCACAGATTGTCCATGTTGTTGGGGTTGCAGTTGAACACCCTGGCCCCTCCATGGCTTCCACACTGTCCTCCATTGTGCCAGAGGACTGTGCAACATGACGACTTTGGTTCCAGCTCACGCATGCGGGTGTGATTGCACTTCATTTGCACATCACACTTCATAGGCCACACCTGTGGCAGTTGCTACTTGTCTGTGGGTGGTTTGTACCAGTACTGTAGTACCACTGTCTGCCCACAGTCCCTGTGCTTCAAGGCTGTGCTGTGCACCATGGTCACATTCAAGTTCTGTGTCCACAGTGTCCTGGGCCCCATCAGCTACTGTGCTTCAGTGGGGCTATGCTCCATGGTACACTTCCCTGCTGTCCAGCAAGCAGGGATGCAGGGGTCCCTGTGTGTTGTGCACTCTGCCTACAGGTCAGTGTCCACCTACCTAAGCTGGCCTTTGCACCCCCAGCATTGGCATCCGTAGTTCCCATGCATGCCTTCATGAGTCCATGTCTGTCCGCTGCCCCCATGCATCATTTTCTGATGCCTACCTGTTCTCTATGTTCTCTTCAGCTGTAGTTCCTGACCTGAGACTTCTCCGTAAATTATCTATTGTAGCCCTCACTGTGCTCTTTCCTATGGGCTTGCATTTTCTGCCCCTCTGCCAGTTTGTTTGTCAGAGTTCCAGTTCACCTGCTTTGTTTACTAACCACTCTCCCTGCATCTGAAATGGGCCCTACCCAGCCAACCACTCTCCTGCAGCTGAACCACCCTTTGGCCCTTGGAGAAACCTTCCCCAAGGAAAGCACTGTCCATGGACCATTTCACAGTTACAAGGAGGGAGGAAGAGGCCCCAGCTGAGTAGGGAAGCAACTGCTGGTGGGGGACTTAATTAGGGATAGACTTGTGAACAGGGTGGGGTAAAGGAGAGGGAGGTGAAATACCTGAGAGGTACTTTGGCTTGGAGGGATGAGAGGCAGCTACAGTGGATCATTAGGCAGCAGGAGATGAGAGGAGCTAGATGTCACTGTCCACCTGGGGACAAATGACCTAGCAAGGGATGGGGTAGGGGTAGTGCAGAGACATTTCAGGGATAGGAGAGGGTCCTCAAGCATGCATGGTGGCTTTGCCAAAAGCTTGCCTATATACATCTTGGGAGAAGATAGGACTCTCCACACGGCTTTCAACAGTTGGTTAAAGGCATGGTGCAGGGTGGGGCCAGTACTAGCAGTGGGCCTCTTCAGTGTCTTCATAAGTGAAATTGCAGAAGAACTGAATGGGAAGGTATGTCTTTTGCAGATGCCACCAAAACCTGTTAGGGGTTGACACTCAGGAGGTGTGGAGAAAGGGTTCACCCATGCTGGTGTGACAGCCATGTTGCTGATGCCAATTACAGCACAGGCCACATTACAGCACCGGGCAAAATGTATCCTGGGAGTTACACCACCAAAGAGCCCCTGAGAAACAGTCTCCATTGGGCCCCTCTCTAATTATCCCACAGGTCCAGGTTCTTAATTTACCTGTTCTCCAGTCCTACCCCATCCTACAATCACCCTGCAGGTATACAGTAGATTGTTACTATCCCTGATGTTCAGTGGTTCCCATTTATTTATTTATTCATTCATTTGTTTACCGAGTAGGTGCACTGGTCCGAGAACAATTTTCAGGCATGACCTGGGCCATTGAGGATGGCACAGAAATAAAAGCAAGTACAAGGGAGGCTGGGACAAGGCATACAATAGACAGTAATAAAATATAAAAATATACAGGATATTTATATGAAGATATATATATAAACTTCCAGCGCAATGGATAAATAACATTTATGACAATAGCAGGCACAGTAGTAGCCAAGTTGTAATACAAATTAGGCATGATCTGAGATGAGTAAAGGAAAAAGTGCATCATGGCAGTGTAGGTATGGACCAAGAAGGAAAGGAGGGAAGGGAAGGAAGTAGAGGCATGATAATAAGTTGGGAGGGCAGGAGCAAGTAGTGGAGGACAGAAGGTGAGATCCAAGGAGAGAGTGGAAGAGTCCTGAAGAGTCAGTGGTGCTAAGTGGAGTGGGCAGGTTATTCCAAAGGAAAGGGCTGCAGATGAGAATGCACATTTACCCATACGGTGGAGACTAGGGGCACTCAAGCATGGGGCCAGCAGTGAGGCAGAGCTCTAGAACAAACACTTTTGGCCAAAGAAGGTGGGATTATGGAGAGGTAGCTCGGTTTTGGATGGCCTAATTGACTGTGCTGCCAGGAGATAGGTCTGTTGGGCTCATGGGGAAGCCAGCCCAGGGTCTGATAGAGTGAGCAGTGGTGTGTCGAGTGAAAGTCCTTGCCCTCTGTATATCCAAAGTCCCCACCATGACCCAGTTAGTTCTTACAGCAAATACTACCCCTGGTCCCCAGCCTTCCTATATATTTGACACCCTTCCACATTTGGCACAGACCATCCTCTCAGCTCCTTGATCAGGCACAAAATGGATGATAGTTCACAATCATGTGCTAACTGTACATAGCTGTTTATACAATAGGCACATGAGAGCAAAACTGGCGTTCTGTCCTCAGTTGGTCACATAGGTTAGCAGAGTGTCTGTGCCAATTGCCACTGTGGGGAAGTGCGTAAACATATGGTGGGGTCTATGAATGAGTGCGGAGGTGGGATTGGGGTGGGCAGGTAGTTATTGGCAGTTTCCAATGTATGGAATGGACAGCAGCACCACTGAACACCAAGGGAAGTGTGATATTACTGATGGTGGAGCTCAAAGGGGCAGTGGTAGGAGGCAGAGGTGATACTACCTGGTTTGAGGGAGGCAACATCTTTTAGAGCCATTTACCAACTGGTCAGAGACTCACTAATTATGTTATTCAAGATATCATTTTGTGATCCTACCCTGTTTTGGGGTGCAAAGTGTTGTTTGACAGTCACTTACCCATTTAGCGATCGCAAATGCTCTTTGAATGTTCTGGTCTATGTGAACAATAACAGTCCATTACCAGTAAGATAAAGACAAGTGAACAAATACAAATATGGAATTGAGAGCTGTTCTCCATGAGGTTGATAATGTAATTTATCTTAACAATGCGTTAAGAGTACAGAGTATGATGAGATTAATACTGGTACCACTGTGCTACCACATGAGTCTAGGGTTGCTGTGAGAGGTACCAAATACTGAAATGTCGAAATAACACAGTACCATTGTGCTACCAGTGTACCAGTATTTGTGGGGCCGACAAAAATCTCAAAATTTCGTGATACCATTGTATTACCAGTGTATGTGTGAGAGACAGAGAAAATGGTAAAAATGCCATAGGGATAACATTCTGCCAGTGCACTACCAATGCACAGAGGAAAATCTATATATCACCCACCACTGTGATACCAGAGTACCACTGGGTAGTACTATTGTGGATTTTCAGCTGACCACAGTATTGCCATTGCTATACCACTGTAATGCCATTGTGACAAATTCAGTAAGGGTAACCAGATTGCTGAGACAATGCAGTGCTAAAGTGTGATAGAAATTATAAAGTGTTGCCAGTACTACTGCAGTGTGCAGCAAAAATCTGTGAAGGAAATACAGTGCTAAAGAAGTGTGCATGAAAATCTAGAATTATTTGCAGTACTCTTACAGTCTGCATCAAAAATGAGAAAGATTGAGCAGTACTACTGCAGTATGCAGCAAAAATTAGTGAAGGAAATACAGTGCTAAAGAAGTATGCATGAAAATCTAATAATTATTTGCAGTGCTCTTACAGTGTGCATCAAAACATAAGAAAGATTGAGCAGTGGTACAACAGTGTAGCAGAAAGTCAGTGCAGTGTATTAACAGTGCACTGATGAAAGCAGTGCTTTGTCAGTCTGGACTGAAATAACACTGAAATAAGACTGAAGATGGAAGTGTACACTCCACTTCCTCTGGGACTGTACCACACAGAAGTCTGATTAAGAAACTTAGCAACCTGGTGGTGGGGAGAAGGTGGCAAACTGGGTATCTAACTTGTTGAAAGATAGGAGGCAGAGGGTGGTGGTAAATGGCAGTCACTCAGGGAATGGAGTGACCAGTGGAGTCCACAGGGATTGGTACTGGGTCCTGTCCTCTTCAATGTCTTTATAAGTGGCATTGCTGAGGAATTGGAGGGCGTGTGTCTCTGTGGATGATACAAAATCTGTAACAGGGTGGATACCCAGGAAGGGAGGAGAGAAAGCAAAGGGTTCTGGGAAACAAGAGTGTTCTAGGGAGTGACAGCTGGGTTTCAATGCCAAAAGTGCAAAGGCATGTACCCGGGGTGGGGAAAACTTGTGACTGTGTATAAGATGGGGAGGTACTTACAGTCACAAAACAAGACATGGACACTAGGATAATCGGTTCCATATCATAGCGAAGAGCACATGCGAAAATCAATTTCGGTGATGTGACCCCCGATGCACAGCAAAATGGCGCCGTGGACTTACAATTTTCAATGTTATAAGGGGGTCTGTGCCTCGCACCCCCTACTGTAGGATTCTCAACTCCAGGGGGTGCATGTTGGGGGTGCAAATCCATAGAAAAAATTGGAGCCAGGCACAACAAAACTTATCTGCACCTGGACCCAAACTTAGCACCTGTGAACCCCAGCCTGAACCCACCCACCATGCCTCGGGGCCAGCTTGGCAGCTCATTTGCAGCATCACCTCAGAAACCCTCCCCTCCACTTCCCCTCGCTGAGCATGCTCGCTCCCCCTCAGCACGTGCATGTACATGTAGCGACATGCTGTCGCTGTATGTGCAAACCTAACTTATCTGGTCGCCTCCCTGTATGTAGCCCGATGACATGTGCCACGATTGAGATGCCATTTCTGTATGTGCCCAGTTGTGGTCACCCATGTCATTGGTTATCAGGTAACTCATCTGATGATCTCAAGGGGCAGGGTAGCGACAGGGCAGTGGTTAAGGCCACCCAGATACTGGGTTGCATAGTGAGGGATTTCTAGCAGGAAAGGGAGGTGATGTTGCCACTGTATCACTCACTAGTGAGACCCCACCTGGATAATGTGTCCAGTTCTGCAGGCTGCACCTCTGCAAGGACATTGACAGGGTTGAAGCAGTCCAGAGGAGGGCTACCAAAATGGTGTGGGCTGTTGCATAAGAAACAATACAAGGAAAGGCAGCAGAAGTTCAACATGTACTCCTGGAAGACAGGAAAGCGCAAGGGACATTGAATGTAGTCTATAAATACTCACAGGAGTGAACAAAGAGCAGTAGGGGAGTCTCTTTTCAGAGAGGAGCACCAGAATCTAGGGGCAAGCTATGAAGTTTTGGGGAAATTTAAGAGGGATGCGAGGAAATGCTTCATCACAGAAAGAGTGGTGGATGCCTTGAACAGCCTTCCAAAAGAGGCTGTGGGGTGAAGACAGTGGGTGACTCAAACATGCATGGTATAGACACATGGGCATATTAGGGAAAGGGAAAGGGAGGAGAAGGACACCTGTAACTGAATATGGTGCAGGGTGTAGTAATAGGCAGGAAAACAGGGCATACTGGATGGGGTTATCAGTCCTTTCCTGCCAACACATTCTATGTTTCTATTGGTTGAGACAGAAGGGTGGAGAGGGGTGGTGGGACAAGTGAAGCAGGCACCATTAGGTCTAAAACCAATCCTGTCATTCCTTTTTCTTCCTTTCTGGAAATAAAAGACAAAACTAATTTACATTTCACAGAGATCAGAAATGATGACATTTATGTCCGTACAATTTGTTTGCATCAGATAGCCTAGAGCAGATGCAGCAGGATGTTACAGAGTGGCCCTGCTTCTTCCCGGGTTTAAAGTCGGGAGAGACAGAAGCATAGAGAGGGGAAGTGATCTGCTCATGGTCACACTAGTTGGGGCTCTGCACCAGGGTCTATCTCTGTGGTATTTTGCCAGTTATCCCTTTTAGGGGTTCGGAAATTATACTGTTCTGTCCATTCTCTCTAGGGAGTTCCTCTGAACTGTCTCCTGCCACTGTCCCTGCCGCAGTAGCAGATGTGCAAGAGGCGCAGGTTGGGAGACAAAGGACAGGTCATCCCCAGGGTTTCTGGTGGGTGGAAGACCTCCATAGAGGTACCCCAAGGCACAGTACTGGGAACAGCCTTGTCTTGGTTGCTGGGTGGGGGCACTGAAACACAGTAGGGCCACCATCTAAGCCTGTTTTGGAAAGGATGAGCTCCTGAGTAAACTGAAAGGAGTCTGGGATCTCAGAGAAAGTGGGTGACCAGAGGTGGGCCATAACCCAACCAAGCCTTGGGTAAAGATGGGGGCTGGAAAAGTATCAGAACATCCCAGTACTTCATGGGGTTGGGGACAGTGCCAGGAACCCGTTGTACAGTTTGCTCAGTAGTCAAATCAGGAGACTAGTCTTTTCACCGAGCCATTTTCTCCAAGACAATGGGCATAGGGATGCTCGTGGAATCACATCTGATCAGGAAAAGCCTGAGCTCAAGCCTGAGCTGTCCTCCTCAGTTTTTTCCAATTAGTCAGTTGCAGGAAATTTAAAACACTGAACATGAGAGGATGGTGGGCCACTTTAGGGAGAGGTTTCTTAGGCAGTGAAAAAGTACATGCTGACTTTGGGGTTGTATACCCCATTGCAAAAGATACAGGCTATGAGGGAGGGCATTAGACTGTGACAATGGTACTGTTAGCAGCGGCTGCCCACCCTCCAAACCGACACGGGCAGCACGTGCAGGTGGCCCTTTGATCTGTGCTGCAGATTGCAAAGCCAGAAAGGCAGCTGTGAAGTCTGATGGGCCGGCCGCTTCAGTGACAGGTCGGCATTCTGAGTTGAGGGCAGTGGTATGCTCATGTTAATAGCAGGTTGAACTGGCAAGGTTCCAGAAGCAGTGGCAAGGGCTATCAAAGGTACGGGAACAGTCTCAATAGTGCGTATAACAGTGAGAGCAAGTACATGCAGTTCAGGGATTATAGGCAGTAAAATACCTGACGGTCCCACCGAGCCATAGTCAACGTTTCTCTTTTTTCACCTTTATCTTTTATTGAAATTGAGTATATAAGAAAGCACACATCTAATACAATAGAAGACTATCCTCCATGTAAAGTATAAAATATCATTTAACAAAAACTAATATTTAGGGTAAACATATTGCAGAAGCCTTATATACATGTATTGATAATAAAACACAAACCTAGACATGATGTAAGTGGAGAGCAGAAGGGTTACAATCAATAGGGTATTATAGGATCAGAAATAGCAACCATGTACGAAATACATGCTAAGGCAGGCTATGGCAAGGCATTCAGTAAATTGCAAAAGTGATAAATGTAGTAATATGAACAAAGTTCAGTAATGGAGGGTGAAGATAAGAGAAAAGAGTGCAAGGAAAGAAAGAAGAGAGAAAACAGCAAGGAAGAAGGGAAGGAGAGAGGAGAAAACAGGGAAGAAGTGAAAAAGAGGAAAAATCTGTGCACAAAAGTTTGAGAAACCTAATCTGAGAGCAAAATAAGGAGAAGGGCTAAATATCCCTAAGAATTAGGGTCTAGAAGAACTAGGTTCGATGTACTTGAAGTAATCCTGCCAACATCTGTCATATACAGTGAGTCAGTTATGAGTAACATGAGATAATCGGTCTAGGGAGGCATACTGAGAGAGGCTTTGAAGAACATCTGAAAGAGAAGGCACCAGAGTTGATTTCCATTTCATAAGAATCAGACATTTGACCAGAAGAGAAAGTATGTTTAGCCATCTAAAATGTGCATGTCAGAGGAGAGAGCTATTGGGGATAAGGATGCCTAGAAGGAATAGCTTGGAGTCAAAAGGTAGTTTTTGTCCTGTTACTCTGGAGGCAAATAAACAGACTTTATGCCAGAGCTTATTAATGGGAGCGCAATACCACAAGATATGAAGTAGATCCCTGTTGGCCAAATTGCAGTGCCAGCAATTATTATTATTTAATAGGCCCATTCGTTGAAGCACAGAGGGGTTCTATACCAAAGATGTAGGATTTTAGTTTGTATTAAAGAACTATGGGCATCTTGAAAGGTATTATGTGCACACGCCAACAATTACTCCATTGTCGCCTGAAATATTGTAGTTAAGAAGAGCATTCCATTTATGTTTGGCCTGTATAGACTGATCAGGTAGATTATCAATAATGTCTTTGTAAATGGAGCTATTTAATTTTACTGATAAATTAGTCCAGTGCGAGATGTATGGGTTTAGAAGAGTATGCCTATACACTAAACTAGAGAGAGAGTTATAAGCTGCCGAATTTGTAAAACTTCCAGAAGTCCTGTTTAGGAAGTTTCCATGTGACCTGCAAGTCTGAGAGTGATCTAAGAGTGAGTGAATTCTGGTCCAAGATATCTCCGAGAAAATGCCTTTGTTCCTCCATATGCGACAGAAAATTGGGTGATCCTCTAGAGTGAGCAGAGGATTGCCTCATAAGGGGCATAAAACCAGGGTGTTGGATTGATTTCAGAAATTTGTGGGTTAGTTTCCAATAAAGAACAGAGGATGATATAGTCGGGTGAGATTTCAGTTTAGAGGAAATGGGATTAAAATGAAGGAAGTGGGAACTCCTCCCGGCACAATGTGGATTCCATTGCAACCCATAGTGGTGAGTGAGTCGGGGTTTCTGAAACCATTTAATGGTTTGGGCCATTCGGAAAGCCAGAGGTAGCCTTTGAACCAGGAGTCCGAATCCCCTTTTCCAATGTGATCGAAGTTTGTTGTGGTTAAATCTTGGTGGTTCCCATCCCAGATAAAGTTACCTATTAATTTATCAATTTTAGCAAAAAGGAGGATGGTAAGACTAAAGGAATATTGACAAAGAGGTAAAGAATCTTGAGAGAAATAGACATCTTAATGGCTGCAATTTTCCCCATGAAAGAGAGATTAAGAAGCTTCATCTGTCCAAATTGTTTTGATGTTATCAAATAAGGGGTTAAAGTTAATGTCCCATTATCTTCCCTAAGTTACTAGTAATTTTGATTCCTATTTATTTATTTATTTGTTTTGATAACCGGTGGGTGCACTAAACATGACAATGCCTATTTTCAGGCACGACCGGGAGAGAACAGTTTGAACAAAAAATAATACATACATAGTGCATGTGACATAGCACATGCAGTAGCAGGGCAACAAACAGGGTACACAAGTTTACAGGTAATATAACAACAATACTATATGTACAGGTAAGGCATTTCCAAACACTTTGAGATAAACAGGTAATGCAAAACAGTTTGAGAAAAATACAGGCAGTGCTAAATTGATGGTGTACATAAAACAAGACAGTAAAGGCAAGTCTGAACAGTAAAACAGTGAAGTGCCCGGTTGTGATTGGTGAAAGAGCACAAGGAGAAGCAGGAGGAGTGGTGGGAAGCCTGGAGAAAAGGGTTAGAGAGCCTTAACGGGTTTGAAAACCAGAAAGAGAAAGAGGACATGTGAAAAGGGGGAGGTGTAGGATAGGTGGGAAAGTGTGTATGAGAGTGTATCAACTTGGTGGCTGATCTAAGGTGGATTGAAGCAGGTACAGGGGCTGGTTACCCGCAGATGTTCACAGTGCAGTTGTTTGAAACTGGCATGGGAGGTTGCTTGACAGATTGAGTAGGGTAGGAGTTCCAGTATTTTGGGGCCATGTGAGAGAAAGCTAGCACCCATATTTGTTCTACATCTAGGGATGTGAAGAGGATCTTTATCAGTAGATCGTAGTCCATAGGAGAGAGGTTGTGCGTGTAGCAGAGGCAAGGGATCACGGAGACCTGATCTGGCGATGCAGTCAATTTGAGCACCAGAGACTGAAGTCGGTGGGTAGAGGACCAAGCCATTTAAGGTCAGCATAGAGCTGGCAGTGGTATTTGTAACGTGGGATGCAGAGGCATAGCAGCAGATGTTATTATAAGTGGTGTCCCATTTATGGAGGAGGATTTTGAGGCAGTTTGGAAGATGACTGAGCCATAGGCCAGAGCTGGGAGCAGGAAACCTTGCGCCACTGCTAGTCTGGCCGAGGGGTGAGGGCATAGCTAGTTCTGTAGGCACTACCTAGCTTGGCATTCACAGACTTACAGACAGTAGTTATATGCAGGTCAAAGTCAAGAGATTCATCCAATGTGACTCCTAGATATTTGAAGGATGTGGTGTTGACCAGAGGGGAGCCATCCGCAGTTCGGATATCTAGGCAAGGTGGTTCATTTAAGCTTGGCAGGTGAGCCAAAGAGCATGGAGTGTGTCTTTGGGTGTTGAGAACAAGTTTGTTCTTAGTTAGCCAGGATTGGGTGTCTGTGAAGTCCAAGGCAAGAGAGAGGGTTATGTCGTCGCATTTCTAGCACTGTGGTAAATAACTAGGTCATCAGCGTAAAGCAGAGAGCGAGCAGTTTGGTGCTAGGAGTGGTAAGTCATTAATGAAAATTGAGAAAAGCAGGGGCCAAGTATGGAGCCTTGGGTACTCCAACTTGTATAGGGAAGAGATCTGATATGGCTGAGTTAAAACTACAGCCTGTTTCCTGTCAGATAAGTAGCTCTTGAACCAGGCTACTACGTCAGGGAGAAGCCTAGGCGAAGTTTATCAAGAAGAAGGGTATGGTTTACCAGGTCGACATGTAGTTAGATCAATGAAAATGGCACCAGTCAGGAGGCCTGAGTCGTTGGAGGTATAGATGTCATTGTAGAGTTTCAGAAGGGCGGTAGAGGTGCTGTGGCCTTTCGAAACCATGCTGTGAGCCAGATAGAAGGTTATATTTCTGAAGATATTCAGTTGATTGGTGGCCACCAGCTTTTCCAGAAATTTACTGAGCATTGACAGAATAGCAATAGGGCAGTAGTTCTTGATTTCCTTGGGGTCACCTTTTTGGGAATTGGGGTGACTTTGGCTATTTCCAGATGTCAGAACTGAGCCATGACATAGGAAAGGTTGAACATTTTGGTTAGGAGAGGCAATGAGTGGGGCAGCTGCTTTCAGAAGCCTAGGTTCTAGACCGTCAGACCTAAGCTGGTATTTTCGGGAGCGGAGAGCAGTAGTTTTAGTACTTCTGCCCTGGCGATACTCCGGAACCTAAATAGGGGTGCTTAATTAGAGGTTCAGTTGGGGTGAGGCGGTACTTATTGTCTGGAAAGATGTCAGGTAGCTAGTGAGATCCGAAAATGCTGATTGAAGAAGTTTGCTATGGTCTCCGGGTTATTGCAGTGAATACCATTTAGAAGCATGTCACTGGTATGGGCCCTGGAATTGGCACCAAGGAGTGATTTATGGTAGACCAGAACTTTTAGCATTGCCAGCAGCCTTTTGTTAGCAGGTCTCTGCAGAAGAAGCTCTTGCTAGCGAATATTTCTTTACATATGTTTCTCTGAGATCGATACTGATAGTAGTCATTTGGTAACCTTGTTGTTTTGAAATGTCACCATAGTTTGTCTCTGGCTTTTAGTTGTGTAAGCAGATCTTTTGTTAGCCATTTAGTCTGTGTTCCTCGAATCCGACGAGTGACACGGGAGGCATGGGTGTCTTGAAGCAGGCTGAAGTGAGCCAGGAAGTAGTCAAGTGCCGCCTGGGCGTTTGTAGAGGAGTAGATGGGGTCCAGTCAATCAAGGAGAGATCATGAGTAAACTGGGTGAGGTTGAAATGGGTGTATTTAAGGAAAGTAATTCGCTTTGGTGGCGCACACTTATTTGTAGCGCCAGATGCAGAAAATAGGGAATGATCACTTATGGCATCTGCAAGGGTGTCTGCACTTACTGTGCTGTCAGGGCAATTTGTAAGACCCAGTCAATAAGGGTGCTTGTCCGAGGGAGTCATGACCCTTGTAGGGTCTGTGATGAGTTGGTGAAGGTTGTTACCTTGTAGCATTGTATGTGAGGATAGGTTAGATTTACTAGTCCAGTTTAGGTTGAAATCCCCAGAATAAGGACTTCATTACGGCCGATAGTGCTGTTAACTTGGGAGAGGAGTTCGTCGAGACCTCTGCAACCACCAGCAGGAGGTTATAGGCACAGACAATGTGTATTTTCTTTGAGCCTAGTTGTAAGGTTGCATGGATTGCTTCATGAGTTAGTAGTGTTGGCAACACATTGAGGATAGCACCAAATGTGGTTTGTAAAAATGGCTACGCCACCTCCATGCTTAGCTGATGGCCTATCCTGTCTGAGGATATTGTAGTTGGGTAGACTACAAAGGGTATCAGTGGTGGAGGGTTTTAGCCAGGTTTGGATCGAAGAGTATATCCGGATGATAAAGAGCAACCCATGCCTCAAGTTCTGTTTTATTCGTGAGAAGGCTCTAATGTTCATGTGTACAATGCGGAGCCCTTTGAATTGCTCCAGGTTGCATCAAGGCAAGATAAATTACTTTGAGGTCCCAGGTTTAGCTCTATATCCTCGGCTAATATTAAGGCTAAGAGTGCCAGGTACCATAACTACGGTGGATGAAGGGTGGAGGCAGTATGAGGTACAACGTGGATTCCGGGAGAGTATAGGATAGATGGTAGATGAAATTATGGGGATGAGCAGAGGGAGTAATGGAGCCAGCATGCTGCATGCAGAGCACAGAGCGACAAGTCATCAGGGTGGGTGAATTGATGGTACATGGCTGGAGGGAGTAAAATATAGGTAGCCAAATAAAGCAGGAGAAAATAATAATGACCAGCAGAAGAGTAGTGCTGGGTCTTTAGCCATGTGTAAATTATTTAAGAGGGTCATTTTTGGGGTGGGGTTAAGGGGAGTGTTAGGAGAGTAGCAGAGTTAGTGAAAGAGTTTGCAGGAAATTGGAGTTTTCAACCAGAGAAACAGAGACTATTCCAAGGCGCCCTCTAGCTACCAACAATGATAACCTGCAAATGGTGAAGTGAGGAGATAGTTAATTTTGCCACTAGGGCGTGTTATGGGCATGGTTAGTGTTATACCTGTGGTGACCAGCAGAATCCAAGAGGTATGTTCATAAAGGCTTTACAGTGGTCATTAAGGGCATAGGTTTGTGATTTGCCATAATTCAAAGCAAGGCCAGAAATGTTAGTAAAATTATTAAGCAAATCAACCAACAGGGGCCCAGCCTTATTCAGGTTTTCGAGTAAGATTAAGAGGTCATCCGAGAGGAGAGAGAAACATATCTTGAATTGCTCACAGGTATGCCCATAATGCCAGAAGATTGATGTAAACAAGCATTCAGGCGTTCAATGGCTAAAATAAACAGGGAAGGTGACAGGGGACAGCCTTGTCTAGTTCCACTTGCTAGATGAAAGTAAGAGGAAAGGGTGGAATTAGTAAGTACTTTGCAACAGGGAGTTATATAATAGCTTGATCCAGGAGCAAAAGGTATGAGAAAGACCAAAATAAGATAAAACTTGATGAAGGTAGTCCCAGTTTAAGGAATCAAAGGCCTTCTCGAAATCAATAGCTATGGCAGCAGCTGGTGTCTTGAGGATTTGGCTTTGTGAATTAAATTAAATAGGAACACAGGTGATCAGAACCAGATCTATGTTTAATAAAGCCAGCTTACGAACAATAAGTTAGCTTGGGAATTAAGGATCCAAGTCGAGAAGTTAGTAGTTTAGCAAATATCTTCCCATCCGTGTTTAATAAAGAGAAGGGCCTGTAACTTGTGGGGTGAGCAGGGTCTTTTCTTTCTTAGGGATTAGGGTTTGATTGCTTGAGTGCAAGATGGGGAAAGCTGCCAGTATTGGAAGCTTCTTGATATACATTAAGAAGAAGGGACATAAGGTGTTGGAAAACATTTTATAGAAATCGACAGAGATCCGTCACCCCAGAGTTGCCAGATTTCAAGGAAGATAAAGCTTTCTGATTTCCTGAAGCGAGAAGGGGTCATCTAAAGAATTTGTTTCAAGAGTGAAAGAAGAGGAAGATGTAACAATTTAAGGAACTGTTGAATTTGTAAAGTAGATGGAGGATTTGTGTTAGAGTATAGTTTTGATAAAAGGTTTTCATGATACGATTTATAGAGGGGTTGTCATGAGTGAATGCTACCTACTCATCTTTTAGGATTAGGATGTATTGTTCCATTTGTTGTGCTTTGAGCTGGTAAGAGGAGTTTCCATTTTATCACCATGTTCCCAAAACTTATATTTAATTTTAAACAAGGCTAGTTTGGTTTTACGAGAAATTAATTTATTAATTTTAACTCTAAGTTGAAGAATTTCAAGAAGAAGTTGAGAATCAGGACAGTGCTTATTAGAAGAAAAGTATAAACTCTTTAGCTCTAAGAGATTTTTCCAAGTCAGCCAGCTGTTGTTCCTTACTCTTTCCTATGTGCATAACTAATCATTTTCCTCGAATTGTAGCCTAAGAGCTTCCCATACAGAGGACATAGAAGATCGGTTGGGGTATTGTGAAAGAGGAAGTCCTGAATTTGTGCTTGATCATGGGTAAGAAATTGGGATCCTTGAGAGGAGAGGTCCAGCAGCCAGTAAGAAGATTTAGGAAATGGGACAGCCATAGAACTGGGTTGTCTACAGGCCCCAGACCAGGGAGGACATAGACACATTACTGTTAGAGGATATACAAAACATGACAGCTAAAAAGAGGTTCTGATAATGGGAGACTTCAACATGCCAGATACAGATTGGTCAATACCAGCAGGAACATCTGCCAGAACTAGACACATAGTGGATTCCTGCAGGAGGGCCTCAAACAACTGGTACAACAACCCACAAGAGACAGGGCTATCCTAGATCTAGTACTGACTAACAGGGAAGGGATCACAGCTCTCAGGCAGAAGGTCACCTGGGGGCCAGTGACCATCACATGGTATGGTCAATTTGGCTACTACATCTAAATCATCCATTCCAAGGCAAAAATATGGGACTTCAGAGGAGCTGACTTTGATAAGATGGCCAACAGAGTTAAGCTAGCCCTGGCAAAAGAAACACAGGTGAGGGGTACAGGCAAAGTGGGCAAGCATTAAGGATGCAATACTTGAAGCAACATCCCATTGTGTTAGACAGAAAAGGAAGTGCAAAAGAAGAGAAACCACTTTGGTTCTCAAATACAGTAGCAGAAAAAGTCAGAGCCAAAAGGCTGGCCTTCAGGAAATATAAAGAACACAGCGGGATGAAGATAGGAGGCATACCAAACTGCCCCAAGGGAAGCAGGAGGCAGTAAGGCAGGCAAAGTCCCAAACTGAGGAAACACTAGCACGAACAGTAAAGAAGGTGACAAGACTTTCTATAGATACATTAGTGAAAGGAGAAAGTCCAGAGGGTGTGCTAAGCTAATGGAGAAAAGGGAGCATGTGAGGAGGAGCACCATGTAAAAGCATCTATCCTAAATAGATACTTTTGCTCAGTATTTACTGAGAGAAGGTAGGGCAGGGCCCACAGCTCAGCACCATGGACACAGGGGGAGGGAGGCGAGACTACTCCCTTCACAAAGAAAGGGTCCTACAAGAGCTGCTAAGCTCAGGTGGATAAGGCAATGGGACCTGATGGCATACATCCCAGGGTACTTAAGGAGTAAAGGTGGAACTAGCAGAGCCATTAGCAGAACTGTTTAGTGAGTCTCTGAGCACAGGAGAGGTCCCAGAAGTCTGGAGAAGGGCTCATGTGATCCCGCTCCACAAGTGGTAGCAGGGAGGAGGCAGGGAACTACAAACCAGTCAGTCTTATCTCAGTAGTGGGCAAGATTATGGAGGCACTCTTAAGGAAAGGATAGTGCAACACCTGGAATCCATAGGGCACAGGATCCAAGACAGCATGGGTTTACAAAGGAAGGTCCTGTCAAACTAATCTCATAGATTTCTTTGACTGGGTAACCAGAGTGGTGGACCAAGGGAGCAGTTGATGTCGCCTACCTTGACTTCAGCAAAGCTTTTGACACTGTTCCACATAGAAGATTGATAAATAAGCTGGGTAGGCTCGGGTGGGTCAGAAGTTGGTCAACTGGGTGGCAAACTGGTTGCGGGCAGAAAACAGAAGTGGTGGTAAATGGTATACAGTCAGAAGAGATGCAAGTCACAAGTGGGGTACCTCAGGGATCAGTCCTGGGGCCAGTCCTCTTCAACATCTTCATTAGTGACCTTGCAGATGGACTAGAGGATAAGGCTTGTCTGTTTGCAGATGACACCAAGATCTGCAACAGAGTAGATGATCCAGATGGGGTGGGCAGAATGAGAAGAGATCTGGATAAACTAGCAAAATGGTCAGAAGAGTGGCAACTGGGATTTAATGCAAAAGTGCAAGATCATGCACATAGGAAAGAGAAACCCTGAAGCCACCTATAGGCTGGGAGGGTTGCTAGCAGTCACAAGAAGAAAGAGACTTGGGCATCATCATCACTGATGACCTGAAATCATCAAGCAAACCTCTAAAGCAGTAGGTAAGGCTGGGGGTGTTAGGGGTGTATTAGTAGGGTATTCACAAGTCGAAGAGGGAGGTAATAATCCTCTTTACAAGATACTGGTTAGGCCCCATCTGGAGTACCTGCGGCGTATTGGAGGCCACACCTTCACAAGGATATTAACCAAATTGAGGCAGTCCAGAGAAGGGCAACCAAAATGGTGCAGGGACTGCATCAGGAGACATATGAGGACAGATTAACAGAGCTCAATATGTATACCCTTGAGCAAAGGAGGAGAGAGGTGATATGATTGAGGCATTCAAACACCTTAAGGGCATTAACAAGGTGAAAGAGTCTAACATGTTTAAATATAGGAAAAATAGCAGGACAAGAGGACACATCATGAGATTGGAGGGGCCGATTAAGGAAATTCTTTTTCACAGAAGGGTGGTGGATGCATGGAATAGCCTACCTCAAGAAGTGGTGGCTATGAATACAGTGCAGGGCTTCAAAGAGGCATGGGATAGGCATAAGGGAGCAATATAAATGAGTATGAATAGATAGGCCACTGACAGAGCAAAGGCCGATGGCACATTTATAAGGTAGAAAAAGAAATGGGCAGACTAGATGGGCCTTCAGGTCCTTATCTGCCATCAACTTCTATGTTTCTATGTTTCTGTGGTGCTAATGGCCCTACAAAAGTTACAATTTAACAGGGAATGATCTGAGATTATTATGGGAGAGATAGATGAATCAATAGTTTTTCCATTATAACAGGAGAGGCTAACCAGTAGTCAGTTCTACTGTATGTCTTATGTACAGAGGGTAAATAGTAAATTTCGATCACGGGTGAAGGAGGCGCCATACATCAGCTAATCCAACATCTTGCATTAGTAATGAGAGGCTTTAATACTTCTAGGGTGGGCCTCTGTGGTGGGGCTACTTCTGTCAATGCTGGCTTAAAGCTAAGTTAAGATCCTCCAAGAATAACTGGTGTATTATCAGTGTTAAAGGATAGAATCTGTTGAGCTAAATTATAAAAAACTCTGGAGAATCGGAGTTGGGTGCATAGACATTAACAAGCAGAAGAGGACCAGAGTTGGTATTCAGTTTGACCATCACCCATCTACCGTCAGTATCGGAAACAGAGTTTACAAGGGACCATTTGAGACTCTTATGAATAAGAATAGCAACTCCTCTTTATTTTGAGGTATAGGATGATTCAGTAAATCTGACCGACCCAATCTTTTTAAGTCTAGGAACATCCTCTGCTAATAATTTTATTTCTTGAAGGAAAGCAATTTGTGTTTTATGTTTTTGAGATGTGAAAGAATTTGCTGCAGCTTACAAGGAGAATTGAGTCCCTTCACATTCTATGTATATAAAGTATGTCACTCATATTGTTAGTGTTAAAGAAAGGGAATAATCGCTGGAGTGTGAAGGGACAAATAAATAAGGCAGAGGATGATTAGAATGCAAGTTTACGATATGCAGAGAGTGTCAGGGACATTCAAGCCAAACAAAGTGAGATGTATGATACATGAATAGCACAGATATCTTATTAAAGTTAGAATAGAGATGGGAAGGAGAAAAGTCATTAACAACAACAACAACAACAACAACAACAATACTAGTAAGCTAAAAAACAAAGAAAGCGTTTAATGGGTGTGAGGAGATATGAGTCAGCCAACTGGTTAAGAGACTCTCTCACCACACTCTGGGCGCGATGTAGGAGGAGACTAGGAGGACCGTTACAAATATCGCCCAAACCTAAGTCTGATCCCAGTAATAAAAGTAAGTATTCCTGATAAGCTAAACTGAAAGGAATAATACCAAGAAAGGCAGGGGACTGTAATAACCTCAGGTTAATTCTAAGCTAACAGGACAAGGTATAAGGATAAAGCTAAACACCAGAACTTATTTATAAACGTTAGTAGTAATAGTACAAGATATACCAACTCGAAATAACAGTAAATTAAAAAGAACCATATACGAGATGCCAGAACAGCCTAGACATAGAGCAAGGAATTCAGGTAGCCAGGTGGAATGCAAATGAACAAATATAAAGGAAAAGTAGATCATTAGCACATTAGAGTGACATTAGTATACTTTGCAGTGCAACAGAATAAGTACATAATAAATACAATATTTAGGGAAAGAAGAAAGGAGATGTCAATGTAGCCCTTATGCCCTGAGCCAAATGCAAATCGGGATTATGTGAGAGGTATAGGTGTCAGTGATAACTGTGAGACAGAAGAGACAGTCATAGTCATACCTCTCAACCTCCTGCCTCATAAATCAGGGACAAGGCTTAAAAAATCAGGACAAAGGCCCAAAATCAGGGACACATTTTTAAATTGGTGCTATCCACTTAGGAAGCTGACAGAATAAGGGACTCAGTGTAGAATACATTTTCTGAAGAATAAGAAGTCTGCAACTGTATTGTTTGACATAATTGTATGCTTACAATCATCACTGTTTAGTCAGGGGAGCATAGATTTTAGGAGGGACAGAGTAAAATTTTGAGGTGAAATCAGGGACATCCCTGAAAATCAGGGACACTTGAGAGGTATGGTCATAGTAAAGATCAGCTCCGATTACTCGAATTGCCTAAATACTGTAGGTGTTATATGGGGTGACTAGGTCTAGAAGACTAGGCCCAATGAGCCCCAAAACAGGAGGGACCCCACAGCAATGGATTTCTATAATATCAGTAGGTTTTAGTAAAAATAAGGAGCATAAGGAAAATGTAGATTGACAATCCTTTGCAACAGTACACCAACATAGCCCACCTCTTTGAGTGCTAATGATAGTTCCATATTGTAAACAGGAGGTAGTAAGAATAATGGAGAGTAGGGAAGGAGATAGATTAAATGTAGTGCCAATAATACTTAAGAACCTGTCATCAGGAGAGGGAAGGGGTAAATTGCCTTGTAATATATAATAATTCACATATGAAAAAGAAAAGAATAATCAGGATGCATACCAATTGAAGATATGCAACTGAACAGACAAAAGACTATAAACCTGATGCACTGGTAAACTGGAGAGTAAATGGCTGATACAGAGAGCCTGTTTAGTGAGGTAATGTATAAGATATAACACTAAAATAATGGGTTAAAAAAGCATTGCTGATATACCAAAGATCCCTTGAAGACCTTTAAGCTGCTCGCTTAAACACTGCAACAAAAGTAAATTGATCACATGCAATGTATAGCCTTTGCTTTCTGCATTCGCTGGGAGCCAAAGCAACCAGGTAGCATAGACTGTAGAGGAGGCAGCTAGGCAGAAAAGTGTACTGGCACCCCTTTAAGTATCCTGGAAGCAAAACCTACTAAGATATAGCAACTGTGACCATATTACTGACCATATGAGCTCATGACACCTTAGATTTATTAGCAGGATTGTGACTATTGATGTTCTTTCTTTTGGTCTTTGCCCTACGTTTCTTTTGGGCAGCTCTAAAGATTTGAGTGGGGAACTTGCAACAACTTCTGCCCATGAAGTATCAGCAGAAATACATCCCTGAGGCACAGGGCCCAAATTAGAAGGATGTTCGCCTGAAATTTGCTGGGAAAGATCCTCCTGCGAGAGTGCATGTCATCCTCAAGAGAGCAAACTTATTGCTCAAGGGAATAGAGGGGTTGATTTGAAGGTGAGAGGCTGCAGCTTGGGGTGTTTGGGGTGAAACCTTGCTAAACAGCATGAAAGTCTTGAAGAATAATGTCCCAACAGAAGCTTCTCTTGCAGCCGTGTTGATTGCCTTGAGGTCAAATCAGTTTTGACATTGCTGCTGGGGCTCGAGTTCTGTAACACTTTCCCACATTCCTGTACCTCGTTTTCCACCCTCCATGTGGACACCAAAGCTATGCTCAGGTTGCCAATTGCTGCTGAACCTCCCAGGGTAAGATTGCAGAGACCTCCAGATAGTTGGCTAAGGTGTCAGGGGTTTCAAAACCTTGATGGAAGAGCCTGAGAAAAGCGTAGTGTCACGGGTAACATAGAGCAAATTTAATGCTTCTTTGGTGGAGGATTTAAGTGGATTGTAGGCCTTCCTTCTGATAGTTAAATCTTTTGAAAAGTCTCTGTAGATAGAAATATTAAACTCTTGCCACTGAAGATTCCCGTTTCTCTGGCTCGTTTCAGTATTAATTCTGTGTGGGAATAGTTCAAGAAGTGAGCAATAACAGGCCTTGGTCGCTGATCTGATGTTGGCCTGGGACCCAGAGTGCGGTGAGACCGCTCACTGATTAACGTTAGGTCAGGAGGCAGTTTAAGCATTGCAGGCAGCACATGTAATAAAAGCGCAGTAGTGTTCTTAATTCTACACCTTCAGGGAAGCCAAAAATCATAAATTGTTGCGGCGATTACGATTTTCAATATCGTCAGTTTTGGCTTGTATGGATTTAATAGTTCGATCTTGATTAGGACAGTAGCCTGGAGGTCATGAATAGTAGTGGTGTTACAGGCTGTTGCTTTCTCATTAAATGCAATTTTCTGGCTAAACGTTTCAAGTGGTGCATTCTGTTGGGTGGAGGTTTTAGATCATTAATCTCAGCTATCAGTTTAGAAAACATTACTCCCACTCTAGCAAGTGAGCTTTGCTGTGCTTGAGATCTGCCATAATGCTGAAGGATGAGGCCTAGTATGCTGCAGTACAGTGTAGAATAATTGAATATAAGTAGATGATGGATCAAAATGACTTACAAACTGTGTCAGGCAGTAAGATTACAGGATGGTCACAGGAGTTGGTACCAAAGAAAGGTCTGGTGAAGGCAGGATGAGGTTAGATTGCAGTCATTCCTGCAGAGATTCAGAACTATGCTGCCATCTTCTGCCTGGTCAGCCCGCCCCTCGAACATTACTCTTTGAGGCAGCGCTCTTCTTGTTCCACGATGAGTCACAACTTCTGTCCTGGAGCTACATTTCCTGTTTTATTTATTTATTTTTTTGTAATAATTTTACTGAAGTTTTGAAAGAACAACAATTCATAATGTACATACACTTGAATATAGGTTGTCAGAAGAAAGAACAAATCATAACTGCTTACAATATTTACAACAAGGAGAATGAGCTGTAAATGAAGTATAGACAAAGAAAAGAGAACATTCTTTTACAGGGAGTCTGGTGTTGTAAGATAGTTGAAATGGGTTCTGATTGGACCATACATAATGATGTCTGGTATGTATCTAATACAGGACCTGTCCATGAAAACTCATAAATGGATTCCACATGCACTCAGACAGCTCCAATTTTGCTAGAGCAACATGGCTCAGTCTTTCATTAAATGCAACGTTTGACAGATTCTGAGTCCAGTCTTCAATGAAGGGAATGTGGGGTGATTACCAGTATGAGAGAATAAGCCTCTTCAAACTTAGGAATGCTGGTAACAACCAATACTGAGATTGTTTTGGTAATGTATAGAGCCTTTGACAGTCACCACATATGCACAGAATAGGATTAAGTGGAATTTTGTGAGCACGGTTCTATTTGTCTCCATATGCTAGAGATGTTGGAGCAGTACCACACAGTACACGAGGAAGGATAATTTGGCTATTCCCACATCTCCAACAGATATTGTTTTCACTAGAAACATTTTTTGAGAGCATTAAGGAGTATGATCTTTGTCTTTTCTGTGACTTGAGATATTTTAGATTTAGTACCAATAGTAAGAACTGCTGCTTTTGGATTATTATAAAGTATTTGTATCCACTGAATGAAAATGCTGGGCAGTCCAAAACACTGCAGAATATGGTAGAGACCATTCCATTTAATGGACTCAAAGGCCTTTGTGGTATCGAGGAAAATATGGCTACTCGTTTTTTGTTATTAGGTGCAGACCAAAGAATCGACACCTGATGTTATCAGATCCTTGGCGTCCCAGAATGAAGCCAGTTTGTTCTGGCCCAGTTAATTGTGTAATTACTTTCTGCAGATGCAAACTGAGCAGCTTTGCCAATATTTTGTAATCTGTATTTAATAAGGATCTTGGTCTATAATTACTGCAGAATCTATGGTCTTTGTCTTTTTGGACGAGTACTATTAATGTTTCTTGCCCACATTGTGGAAGGGTGTTAAATTGTTTAGCTTTACTATAAACTGCTGAAAGTTTAGGAGGCAGTATAACACAGTGGTTTAAGGCTCTGAGCTGCAAACCTGGAGACCTGGGTTTGAATTCCACAGCCTCCACTTGCATATTGTGTGACCCTGAGCAAGTCACTTAACTTACTTGTGCTCCCAGGTCGCACTCTGTAAACAAGCTTTCAGCTTAGTGTGTCTCTCCTGGTTAAATAAAACAAAACAAAAAAATGTTTGCTAGTGATTTTGTGAGAACGTTGAATAAAATTCTTCAGGCAACCTGTCTGGGCCTGGCGCTTTTCCTTAGGGAGCCTATTTATCACATATGCATTTCTTTGCAGAAACAACCCCATTCAGTTGTGTGCTATCTATAATAGAGAGTTTCAGTAAGGGACATCAAAAAGGAATTTGTTTATTTTGGATATGTTTACAGTACTTTTACTTTTGTATACCTTACAGTAGAATTTTAGAAGTTCTTTGTTAGTTTCAGCATTGGATGTGGTGATAGTACCATCTGATTTAACACAGTTGGTGATCATATTTTCATATGAACATACGAAGAAGCAAGCAGATGAAGGCCATTTGGTCTATCAAGTCTGTCTCAGATTGCAGGGTCCCCAGCTTGAGCTAATGTCCCTGCCCTCCCTCCCCACACCTCCCATCCTCCCAACCCATGATCCTTACCTTCCCACTATGCCTATCCCAGCCTCCCTTGAAGCTGCCCACTGTCTTCAATGAACTGACCTCTTCTGGCAGTGCATTCTAAGTGTCCACCACCCTCTCTGTGAAGACGCTTCTTCCTGACTTCCCTCCTAAACCTCCCACCCTCCAGCTTTATTGCATATTTATTTTAGCATTTTGCACTTTGCATTATTGTTTTTATTGTTTTTGTTGTTTTTGGTTTTATTGTATGTCTGTTAAGTATATTGAGAGCAACGGAAAAAACGGAGTTAAATTCCTTGTATGTGTATACATACTTGGCCAATAAAGTTGATTCTGATTCTGATCCTGATTCTGATTAAGACTGTGCCTCCTCATGTTATGGTTGCCACCCAGCTTAAAGAGACTCTCCCTATCAACCTTATTTACCCTTTTCAAGTACTTAAGGTCCCAATCATGTCCCCTCTCTCTCTCCTGTCTTCCAGTGAGAACACGTTCGGTGCCCTCAACCTCTCCTCATATGCCTTACCCTGCTGACCCGCTATCATCTTTGTAGCCCTCCTCTGGACCTTCTCCAGCAGGTTAATGTCCTTTTGAGGTGTGGGCACCAGTACTGAACTCATACTCTAGATGCGGCCTCACCAGTGACCTGTACAAGGGCAATATAACCTCCTCTTCTACTACTAATCCCCTAGATATACATCCCAGCATCTTGTTTGCCTTTGCTGCTGCTTTCTTGCACTGCGTGGAGTGCTTCAGGTCACTAGTGATCATCACTGCAGGTCCTTCTCCTCCTCTGATGCAGATACTCGGACTCCACCCAGGCAGTACTCTGTCCTGGGATTCTTGTCTCCAATATGCATAACTTTTCATTTCTTGACATTGAAGCCAAGCTGCCAGATCCTGGACCACTTCCTCAGCTTTTCCAGATCACTTTCCCAGCTTTTCCAGATCTTCCTGTAGGTCCTGTATCCCTTCAGCTGTGTTCACTCTCCCGCAGATCTTGGTGTCATTTGCATAGGCACATTTTGCCCTTAATGCCATCCCTAATGTCATTGATGAAGACATTAAACAACACCGCCCCAGCACCAGCCCTGTGGGACACCACTGATACCTCTGGTGCCAGATAACTCATTCTCCCACAACCACCCTCTGGGTTCTGTCCTCAGCTAGTTTTCCACCCATCTGGCCATCTTTTCCCCAACCCCAAGATCTATAAACTTCTTGATCAACCATTTGTGGGGCACAGAGTCAAAGGCCTTGCTGAAATCAAGATAGAGGATGTCTACCACTTGGCCCTCTACTGTCTTAGTGACACAGTCAAAGAAGTCAATCAGATTTGTTTGCAGTGATCTCCCTCAGAAACTCATGCTGCCTCGCATCCTGGAGACCATGCTCCTCTAGATATTCCACCAACCTTTCCTTTAGTATGGTCTCCATGAGCTTGCCCACAATGGCGGTCAGACTGACTGGTCTTTAATTCCTTCACTCATCCATGGGACCGCTTTTGTGGAGGGCACTATATGTGCTGCTCTCCAGTCCTGCAGTACCAGCCTGACTCTAGTGAACTATTAAATAGGTCTGCCAGTGGCCCTGCCAGCTCCTCAGCCAGTTCCTTTAGTACCCTTGGATGTACTCTGTCCGGCCTGATGATTTGTCCACCTTCAATGCCAGCAGCCCCTCCTCACTCTATCCTCCTCTATCACTACATCTGTGTCCCTCCCCCACTCCTCTTTTCCTCCACAGAAGGCACTGGTCCGTCCTTCTCCCCTGGTGAATCAGAACAGAAGTATTCATTTAGTATCTCTGCTTTTCCCCTATTATCCTCCACCCCTCCACCCTTTCTTAAGCCTAATAATCCCTTCCTTCTTGTCCCTTTTCACACTTATATAGCAAAAGCCATCTCCCCTTCTTAATTTCTTCAGCATTCTGCAGCTCCTTCTGTGCTTTTGCACACCAGACTTTCTTACTTGTCTCACTAGCCAACCTTAGGTAATTTTCCTATCCACCTCTCTCTTGGTCTTCCTGAATTTTCTATAGGCCAACCTCTTTTCCCTTACTGCCCGGCAACTCCAGAACTGAACCAGCTGGGCGCTTTTGGCCCTGTGTTCTTCCCCATGAGCCTAACGCACTCATCTGTGGCAATCAGTATTCTTCCTTAATGATGGACCACCTTTAGTCCACCCGTATCAGCTCTGATACCCACCAGATGGCTCCTTAGCACTTCACCCATTTTGCTGAAGTCGGCCCTCCTGAAATCCAAGATTTTGGTCTTAGTCGGGATGCTTTTCCTGCCCATATCCAACTGGAACCACACTGTGCAATGGTCACTTCCACCCAGTGGCTCCTGACCATTATTTCCTGTACTTGCTCTCCATTTGTGAGCACCAGATCAAGAATTGCCTCAGCTCTTGCTGGTTCAGTGATGCCCTGAGTCAGGAACCCACTCTACAGTCCTTCCAGGATCACCTGACTAATAGCACATGTTGTGGAGGTTATGCTCTAGTCCACATTGGGCAGGTTGAAGTCCCCACAATTACCACCTCTCCTTTCCTCGCAGTTTCCAATATTTGTGATCTCAGTT
The DNA here is from genome assembly GCA_016271365.2 of Neoceratodus forsteri. Lineage (NCBI taxonomy): Eukaryota > Metazoa > Chordata > Ceratodontiformes > Ceratodontidae > Neoceratodus > Neoceratodus forsteri. The sequence continues at coordinate 961,919,455 of CM057455.1, forward strand.
CCCTGTCCCTCTCCTCATTCTGATTGGGTGGTTTGTAAACCACCCCAACCTCACCTTTCTTCCTGTATTGAACCTTAACTGAACCCATAATGCCTCCACCTCCCCTTCCTCTGACTTTTCCCTCTTGCAAGTTATTCCTCCTGATATAAACTGCCACCTCTCTCCTCCTTCCTGACTACCCTATACCTCCTGTATTGTTTATATCTAGGGATCTGAGGGTCCCAGTCATGGTGTGATGTTGCCCAAGTCTCGGTTACTGCAGCTATGTCCACCCTCCTGTCTGCTAATAGTGCCTGCAGGTCATCCATCTTGTTTCCAAGACTCTGCACATTCAGAGACACCACCTCCACCGATAATCTGACCTTCTTTCTCTTCCCTCTATTCTTCTATTCACATTTATTTCCTCTGTGTGCAGCCCTCCTCATACCCTTGTTATGTGTTCCTCACCCCTCCACCCTTTGCTGTGTTCTCACCCTTCCACCTCCTCCTCCAGACCTCTTCCATCACTGTGGGGGAGGTTCACTGACCTCCTCCTCTCCGGAGTCTGTGGGTCTCCCACCTGCTGCCTCCGCATCAGTAGTTTAAATTAAGGTATGGTGGTTATGTATTCCCCAATTTGTCCTGAGTACCTCAAACCCTCCCTACTGAGGTGTAGCCTGTCTGGTGAAAAGAGTGCCTTGTTTGACCACGCCTCCTCCCAGTCCTCAGTACAGATAAACATCTTCTCTCACACCATTTCCTCAGCCAGTTATTAAAATCCTCTATTCTTCTTTTCCTAGCTATGCTGGCCCTTGGTACTGGTATCACCTCTAGAAGGCTAGTGAACTCTTCCTCCTGCAGATCTTCCCAACTCCCCGAATCTACTTTGCACTACCTCAGCCTCCTCCCCAGCTAGGTCATTGGTTCCCAAATGTATAACTAAATTAGGTTTTCCTCCAACCTCCCTTACTATTTCTTTATTCTGGGACCACCTTCTCCGCTGTCATCCCTGGCATACAAACCACTCTCTCCTGCTTGCATTTGGGTCCCTTTCTTCCCCAGTGCATACCCCAAATTATGAAGTCCCCATGATTGCCACCCTTCCATCCCCTGCACCCGTGCTCCCCGTCCTTCCTTTCTTACCTTCGCACTAGCTGCTTCTCCACCTAACTGCTCCCTCTGCACCCTGGTGAACTTATCTCCACATCCACAATTTATCCCCATAACTGTTTTTCCATCTCCCACTCTGCCCCTCCACCTTCTGACTATCTGTATCTGCTTTCAGTTGTCCTCTCCTCTTCCTTTCCTTTTCTCTCCTCTCTCCATCCTCCACCCGCTTTGCCTGCCTTCTCTTCTCTGCCCACCTAATTAGTTCCCTCGCCCTTCCCTGTACTCCTACTCTCAGCCCTGGCTCAACCTGACCTCCTACCTCAACTCCTGCTGCCCCTAACTCCTTCTAGATAGTGGTGCAAATCTGTTCAATGAAGGCACCCTTTAGAATTTCCCACCCCTGATGCTATTCTTACATTCCCACCCCTTCCCCTCACCACGTGCCATTCCTCCACCCTGGGCTCCTAGTCCTCTGAGGAAGAGATACTTTGTATACTGGGTGCTCCTCCCACTCCCATCCCTGCCTGATGCCCTCACTCCCCTGGGCTTCACCCTCTGCCTTCTCTCCACTGCTCTGCTCCTCTGACTTCCCACACCATCCTCCCCAGCTCCCCATCTGAGCAGCCTTATTTCAGCCCTTAGCTGCTCCTGGCTCCACACACAGGACATCTTCCTCTACTCCACAACACCCACAGAAAGACTGCTGTCCCACAGTTATTGCAGTTACCACTCTTCTGCTTCCCATACATGTACCTATTCCCCTCATCCTCCCAGCCCAGCTTCTCCTAACCTCCAGTTATACATAACTATAAAATAACTATAAAATTCAAAAATATATACATTTCTATCTCACTTTACCATTAAAATGTAACAACAGTCTCAATAATCTAGAACTCAGTAGGTTGCTACTTCCAGTGTTCTATCAAAACTAGAACACTATGCCAAGGAAGTTGTTTAAGCAATAAACCATGGGGTGGTGTGGGTTATCAGGGATTTACCACAGCTGGAGTGAGTAATCCTCACCAGTCGGTAACTCCATAACCCACATCCTCTGAGTGGCTTTATTATGCATTATACCAATGTTAAATTTTTTACTATAATAAAATACAAATATTAAAGAGGTTGATTTGTTTTTTTTATTTTGTTGTATTTATTCCTATGCTGCAGATGATTAAATTGATAGTCTCATCAACAGCCGTTGGTTATCAGAGGATTTACACTGGTGTTAAACTGCCAGTCTGATAATTTTATTGGCTGTTCACTTATGTCCATGTAACCCTAGGTGGTGCTATCCCAAGGGCACTACCCTGCTTGCTTGGCTAGTAGCAGGTTAAGGGGCCTGAGTAATGAAACGGATGCTCCACCCGGAGGTTGGGGTTGTTAGTGGTCAAGCTAACCTGGGCATAGCCCTCCGGGACACTGTAATCCCCTCTTCCCTTCTAGTGGCCTGAGCAATATACAATAATTACTTTCATGACCCTTATTCACCAGGCAATTACACACACTGTTTGCACTTACCACCAGGGCTGGTTCCTCTAGCTTGACCCTAGGGACCTCCTGTAAAACAAGGTTAAGCACAGCAAATAGCAACTGTACAATACTTTGGCACAAACTGGAACCACAGTCAGGTTAAATGTAAACAAAGTTAAATCTGATTTATTCAGGGGACTTGAACAAGGGAGGGCATAATCAGGTTGATTTTGCTTAAAAGCTGTATTAATTAGACAGTTATCAATTCAGTTCAGAGTCCCTACACAGTCACACTCTGGGTACCCAGGTAGGAAAACGGTGGGCTAGCCAGGAACGTTGCAGCTGGTTGGGGCCCTGTGATGGAAGAAAACAACATGCCCAACACAGAACTGAGCCCTCCGCTCTGGATTAAGTTGTAATCCAGAGCAGAGCTCAGATCATGAAAAAAGGCAACAAGACAATCAGATGACAACACTTTTAGATTTAACTGTTGTTACAGGAGCTACCTTGATGTTTACTTATGATACCCAATACTGGATATAGGCAGTACAAAACTGAGACTGCAGGCTGTTGAGCTGGAATGCCGGAGAAGCAGGACCCACATGAATCACTAAGGCATCCTTCCTGTTCAAGGCATTGAGCAGGGGCTGATCCTCAGGCGGTCTCTCGTCAATGACTTTCTCTACGCGTAGGATTCTGGCTGGGCCAGTGTAACAGGGCCCAGGCAAATGGAAATGGATCAGTTCAGTCCGTGGAGCTGGATACAGCCTCCAGCAAGCTCAACACAGTTCAGACACACAGTGGGGAACCAAATCACGACCCACTATAAGCACACAGCACATTCACATGTAAGGAAATTCCACTTTACCAGGCACATGGCTCTCCAGTCGCAATTACAGAGTCTCTGCACAATCCAGAAGTTCAGAGGTAGCTGGAAGTCCTGACAGGCCGATTGCATTCAGTAAATCTTTGGTCTTCAGGTTAAAGCCTGGTCACAATTCAGTGGCTTAATTCGTCTCCAAATTCAGATTCAGTCAAAAAAGCACAAGTTCCCTCTCAGGAACAGCAGGCAGGCATGCAGGCCAAACTAAGAGCCTTTCCACGGTTCCCCATGCGAATCCACTATGGATTGCTGCTCGAACTATCTCGAGCTGTTACTTCTTCACTTCCCAACTCAGATCTAACTGAAACTGCAAGCAGTGTGGGACTTTCCCAAGATCCAAACGGTTCAGTTGGCTGATCTGTCTCTCAATCACAACAAGGGCTCCTCTTCCAAGTTATTTTGGCGCCAAAAGCCCAAAACTACAATTCCTACAAGTTATGTCCCCACCAAGCCCCTTAGGCAGGCTCCATTTTAGAGTCTAAAATGTACTGATTGGCCCATTCTGCAGTCCAGGACCAAGATGATGAAACAAACAGAACTGTCCATGCTGCAAAAAAGGCAGGTTAGAACAAACTGCAATATTATTACTACTCTAACAAATGATCAGCAAACAAGTACATCTTCTAACAGAGCTCCCTCTCAGATTAATTATGACTGCAATCCAGGCAGCTCTTAAAGAGACAGTACACAGAGGCTATACAGGCACTCTCTGGCAATACATTTAAACTGCTAAAACATGCAGAACAACAGCCTGGCAGTGAGCATTTAGGCAAGCTCAAAGAAGACTTTTGGGAACCCCCATTTGTAGGAGATTACACCCTTCCCTGCCTGGAGAAAACTTGGCGTCACGACAGTCGGTAGCATCATGCATCAGTTAACAAACTTATTACTTTACTATCATATTCACTACACTTCATGATACTATATCCATATAAGGACAATACTTATGCATGTTTCATACAGGTAATACTGATTCCACTATGATTAACATACTTGTGACATCACAATACTGATTCATGTTATAACTTCCTGTACATTAAACAGTGTAGGAGGGGCCCCTTCTCTATCAGCTAACCTGGGGCTGGATGGGGCAGGGCACCATACTGAGAAGAACAATCAACCTGGAATTGGCCATTAAGCTCAGTTTGGGTAGCGAGCTCTGAGAAATATAAACACCTTTATGAACCACATTGAGAGGCAATCCACGGGCCTCCTGGGAGAATTATAACTGAAGAGCAATACTGGTTTGACAGCTCGGCCAGTCTTTCTGGGGAACAGCACAGTCTCTGTACTTTCAGCACTAACTTTGGAGCTTTGTCATTCATCAGGGTGCCTCTGCATGGATGGGAATGTCCAAACTGGGAGCACTGTCAGCTCCTTGCTCTGTAGGCTCTGTTTCCACAACACTTGGCTCATTTAGAAGGTTCTGGCACAATTAGGCTTTGTGGCACTGAAGGGGGCTGTCAGCACTCTCATATTGTTGTTCAAGTTCTGATGTGTCACCAGGAGACTCAGACCATCAGCCCCTTCTTCAGGCAATTCACTCAGTTCCATAAAACACAGAGTCCGCAACCTCAGATGTGATGCTTTGCACCTCACTTTCCGGGAGCATTGGCTCCAAGAAGCTGGGGGTTAGGCAGTCCAGAAGGCCCAACTTCATCCCCACAATTAGTCAAAAGTTACCTCAAAACAGTTGACTCAATTCATAGGAGGAATAGGCACTGTCACACCACTATCGTCAGAGGTGGACTGACAGTCACTATGATTCTGGGCCTGCTCGGGGAAACCTTAACTCTGTAACTACTGGGGTAGGTTGACTCTGTCTCTTGTTTGCAGCAGCACGAGTCACCGCCCAGGGGAGGCAATGTCTGCTGGCTCAGCTTAATAATAACTTGGCCGACAAGCAGCAAGTGGTTACAGTGCATGGTCTTGACAGCTTTGGAGTTATTTTCTGGGCGTACCTTGTATACTGGTAGATCATCCAACTTTCCAACTACTACATGAGGAAGATGGTGCCACCTATCAGCAATTTTGTGCTTGCCATGTAGTCCCAAATTCGTAACAACTCACCGCCTCCGGCCGTAGCTCCTGAGCCTTTACTTTCTTGTCGGCCTCTCTTTGTTGGCGAGATTTCTTTTTAACTGCCATTGTCTGGGCCAGTTGATATGCATGTTAACCCTCTATCAATGGGGGTTTCTGAAAAGTCTTCCACGAGCTTGCCTAAGTGCTTGCTGCCTGGTTGGTGTTTGGCGCTGCAGCCGTTTAAATGGTACCAGTGAGTGCCTGTGTGGCCTCAGTGTACTGTCACTTTAAGGGCTGCCTGTCTGCAATACTAATTAATCCAGGAAGGGGACTGAGTGTTTCCATGCTTGGGTCCCGCCTGGGCTGCCTGCTAATTGCTCCATTTCTGCCATCGCTGGTTGTGCAGAGGGAGTTCTGCTGAAAGATGTAACTATTTGCTGAAATCGCTTAGATTAATAATAATAATGCAGTTTGTTCTAACCTGTCTTCTTTGCAGCGAGGAGTTCTGTCAGTATCCACCATTTTGGTCCCAAACTGCTGAATTAGACCAATCAGTACTTGGGGACTCTAAAATGAAGTTTGCTCTGAGGGATGCATGGACCCAAACCCATGGGATTTGTAGTTGTGGACTGTTGGCGCTTTTGCTACTGAAAGGAGCTTTTGTGTGATTGACAGTTGTGCAGGCCAACTGAACCATTTGGATCTGGGGAAACACCACGAGCTGCCTGCTGGCAAGCCAGATCTGGGTTGGAAGCTGAGAGAGGAGCAGCTCGTGATATTTGAGCAGTAACCTGTGTAGTTCGAGTGGGAGAATGTGAAGAGCCTGATTTAAGGCCTGCACTTATGCTGTTACCCTGGGAGAGAGAGACACAGAGAGAATTGTTTTGGACTAAATCTGAGCTGCGTGCTTTAAGCAAGTTACTAAATTGGGACCAGGCTTAACCTGTAGAAGACCAGAATTTTTGCTGAACACGATTGGCCTGTCAGGAACTCCAGCTACTCTTAGGCTCCCGGTTTGAGCAGTGACTTTACGATTGTGATCGGGGAGCAGTTGCCTGGTACATATACTTCCTTACATATAAATGTGCTGCATACTGAATGGGGTCACGGTTTAAGTCCCTTTGTGTGAACTGTGCTGACTGCTGAAAGCTGTATCCAGTGCAAATGGACTGAATCCGCTGTTAGCTCCATGCGACTGGGCCTTGCCAGGAGGGCCCTGCCTGATCACCCTGCTGCACAGAAGAAGAGCCATCGCAGGAGACCTGCCTGGGGAGCATTCCTCTTCTCCATGCCTGAACAGAAACCAGCGCCTCAGCGGATCGTGGTGGCCCTGCTTCTCCTGGCACTCCAGAGAGTTCATTGCTGTCTCAATTTCGTCCATCCTGTGTCCAGTTTTGGGTACCGTGAGTAATATCCAGGGTAGCTCCTGCAACAGATAGCTAAATCAAAAGTGTGTCACCTGATTGTCTTGTTATCTTTTTTCAAGAACTGAGCCTCCAGCTCCGGATTACAAATATTGTGTTGTGCAAGGTGTGTTTTCCATCACAGGACCCCTACCAGCTGCACACGGCTACCCTGGGCAACGGTCCTGGCTAACCCACCCCATTCACCTGGGTACCCAGAAGTGTGACTGCGCTTAGGACTCTGACTGCTTGCATAACTGTGTGATTGTTAGGGAACATAAGCTAATTAACCTGATTGCCCCTATCCTGTTCAACCCCCTGAATAAATCAGATCTACTTTTATCTGCCTTTTAAACCATCTGTGGGTCCTGTTTATGCCTGAAGTATTGTGTTACTGCCATTTGCTCTATTTTACCTTGTTTTACAGGGGTCACCAGGGTCAAGCTGGAGAAACCAATCCTGGTGGTAAGTGCCAAGGATTTGAATACTGGTAAAGCATATCAGGGTACTGTGAAGGTCATTGTTGTATTCTGTGTGGGGCACTTGCAGGAACCGAGGTTACAGGCCCCAGAGGGCTGTGTCCAAACTAGTGCGACCACTAATAACCCTGACCTCTGGGGAGGCACCTGTTTCAGAACTCAAGACCCTCAACCTACTGGCTGCCCAGCAGGCGCAGGGTAGTAGCCCTGGGGTAGCGCCACCTAGGGGTTACATGGTTCAATTGAGCTTTCAGTTTCTGCACATACTGCAGGTAGTTTTCAGCTCGGACCCCATCTGGAGAGACCCCAAAACAGACATCAACTGGCAGGGCCTCCTCCCAAACATGAGGCGGTAGGGCGAGAACCCAGTAGCGCCATTTTGGTGCAACTGTACGCGTGACCAAGCTGCTAATCTGCTGGCTTCACTTATGCTTGTCTTGTGGGTGGAGGGTGTCCAGCATATCTAGAAGGGTGCAGTTAAAACATTCTGGTTGAGGGTCCCTCTGCGGGTGACAGGGGTGGTTCTTGACTTCTGCACCCCCACAAGAGAGAGCATTTCTTTGATTAGCCGACTTTCAAAGACTCTTCCTTGGTCAAGTGGATCCACTGGGGGCACCATAGTGGTCAAAGAAATTTTCCACTAGCACCTTGGGCACGGTAGAGGCCTTTGATCTTTAGTTGGGAAAGCTTGTGCATACCGAGTGAAATGATCCGTAACCACTAACACATTGCCAATATTCTGCTGATCAGGTTCTAAACACAAAAAGTCTATGCAGATCAGTTCCATGGGGGTGCTGGTAGTAATATTGACAAGGGGCAGCCCTCTGAGGCAGGGCTTTCATTTGCAGAGCAATGACTGCAGGTCTTACATGGTGCTCAACATCGGCCCCCATCTTGGGCCAGTAGAATCGAGATCGTACCAGGTCAAGAGTTCTGTCAATACCAAGGTGCCCATGTGATTGTGGAGGACCGCAGTACCAAATCTTTAAAGGCTGTGGGCAGGACCAATTGCTGTTTGTCTACTCGACCACTGCAATCCACTGTCTCTCTGTATAACAACTGATTGTGTAACTTCACCTGGGGCCTTCTTTAAACAAGAGGGCAGTTCGCAAGTCAGGGGAACACAACTGGGACACATCTTCCTGCACGCAGGGCATCAAGGCTGGCTGAGTCATAGGATCTTGGGATTGAGCCCACTGGATGCTGTCATTGTCAAATTGAGGTAGTGCACTAATATCTAGAGCAGAGAAATGGCAATAGACAGCTGGTATGCAGGTATCAGGAGGGCCCAAGCAATCTACTAAACAGTCAACTGTGTCCGAGACATCTGTTCATCTCTATCAAACTTCTGGCACAATGCTCGGATGTCAGGTTCAGAAAACTGACCCAATCACTCTTGAAGACTGGCCTTCATGACAGGCATCAGCATCAATGTGGTTCAATCCTAGCCAGTATTCAATAGCATAATCATAGATTGATAAAGCAGAGAGCCACTGGTGCCCAGTGGCGTCCAACTTAGCTGAAGTCTGTACATAGGTTAATGGGTTGTTGTCGGTCTTCACCAATATCTTTTGCCCCATAGAGGTACTCATGAAACTGGTCAACAATGGTCCATTTAGGCAGGAACTCCAGCTTGTGCACAGGATAGCCATTCTGATGGGGTCAAGCTGCTGCTGGCAAAAGCCACTAGTCTCAAACCATCCTCATGGTCTTGATACAGCACAGCTTCTAGGCCCTGCAGACTAGTGTCCGTATGCAGCACATAGGGCTTAGTAGGGTCAGCATAGGATGGGGCATGGGTGAGCTGGTATATGACTCGGGAAGACTACTTCACATTCGGGTGTCCAGCGGGGCCCAAAAGGTTCACCTGTTTGAAGTATACTTTATCGGGTTCTTTGACAGCCCTTTCTTGTATTTATGGTTGGTAGGGGCTAACCCTGGATGAGATTCAGGAGCGGGCAAATCACCTGGAATAGTCTTTTTGAACCTGCGGTAGTAGCCACAGAACCCCAGGAAATGTAGTGCTTTCAAGTTATGGGGCTGGGGCCAAGTAGTCAGTGACTTGACCTTACTGGGATTGGTCTCTATCCCTTCTGCAGATACTATGTGCCCCACATACTTAACAGAGGTTTGAAAAACTGGCACTTGCCAATGGACAGCTTGAGGTCAAGTCTTCCAACTCGCCTAGGACTTTAAACAGTTGGGTCTCATGCTCCTCTAATGTGCGCCTGAACACAGTGACATCATCTAGGTACACTAGGCATTCCAGCAAGTTCATATCTCCCACGCATGTTCCATCAGTCGCTGAAAGGTGGCCGGGCACCCAAAATCCCCTGTGGCATTCTTAGAAATTGTGAGAACCCCAAAGGACAGATGAAGGCGGTTTTTCACGGTCCTCCGTGGGCCATCGAAATCTGGTAATATCCGCGCTGAAGATGCAATATTGAGAACCATTTGCTCCAATTCAAGCAATCCAGGGCATCTTGTATACAGGGCATGGTGTATTGATCTGGGATGGTCCACCGGTTCAGGGTTCGATAATCAACACATCCTCACCGACCCATTCTTCTTACACACAACCACAATGGAGAGGCATATGGGCTCCTTGATTCCTGTATCACGCCAGCAGTGAGCATTTCTGCAGGTGTCTCCTCACATCATCTATGTCCACTGGGGTGAGGCATCGGATCTCTCTCAAATGGCGGTCATCATGCAGGCATATATAATGCGCTCACCTGGACACACCCATGTCCCATTCTTTTAACAAAACACTTGGTCTCTCTGGGTGAGTTTCTTGCTAATCCTAGCCTTCCATTCAGCTGGCAGCGGGAATCACCAAGTCAAATAAGTCCGGGTCACTCTCTCTTTGGCCAGAGTACTTGTTATTGGGTAATACTGCAGTGTCTGTGCAGTGTACTGTAGCTAGAGTGCACCTCTGTTCACCGGACCTCCCGATCTGACACATTTGAATCTGGACCATCACTGTCGTACATAGGCATGGGCACAGGCAGGCAAGATGCTGGGTTTATCCAATAATCCTTCTGGCAACTTTCCATCACCTGGTGCATCCAACATTAATATTTTGTTCTTTACATTTCTTTTAGGCAGACTTCTCCATGGATTGTGCACTGGGCGTTAGGGACCAATACCAAGGCGTCAGGTTCCTTTTTCCATACTATCCCCACTGACTCATCTGGATCCTCTTCATTGGGTTTCTGTTGTAAGTCATATGCCCTTTTACTAAGGCTGGAATTCTTAGGGCCCATCCAGTCAGTTGCCCTTGTTTCTCATAGGAGAGTTGTGCTAGTCTCCCAAACATGTGGCGTTTATTCCAACCAATGGGGAACCCCATCATACAGTCCTGGTAGGGACACACTAGGGCCAGTGTCTCTACTTGCTCCTCTACACCAGTTACAGTTGCAGGAAAAGACAACTAGAAGTGGACATATCCTAGGTAGGGATAAGACTTGTCGCTTAGCCCCACACATGTAGACCTTTCAGGGATTGTAATGACACATCAGATAAGTGTTTTCATACCAGTCCTCAAATACAGTGGTCACTTGTGACCCACTGACAAGCACAGCCTGAGTAGGAATATCATTCACAGCCACAGTAGTCTTCATTGAAGGGCCCACTATTTTGGACCAGTTTGGAGGAACAACAGCAGAGGCCTGGACAGATGATTTAGCCACAGAGGGTTTGAGCTAGGATGGCGAAGCCTTCACTGCGGTCATTTCGTACCCTTGACCATGGACTCATTTTCCAAAGCTCTCCTTGAAGCTGGTTCACCACTTTCTGTAAGTCCTTCTGAGACCAGCATTCCCTCTTCATATGGCCATCCTTGCGGAATTGTGACAAGTGACAGGTTCTCAAGGCATCCTTGGGGAAAATAGCAGAGGATGCTGAAGAATCAACGGGAGATTGTGATCTGACTTCTGCTGGTAGTGTACCGTGTCTCAAAAGTTCCTTTGGGTTGGCAGTCAATTCCTTGAGCTCAGCTGAGAAGCCACCCTCAGTAGGGATGCCTGAGGTGCAGCCCACCCCATAATAGTCACCGCTCCTGACAGGGTCAGGGTCTCTGTCAGCAGGGATACCTCAGCGAATGCACCCAGTTGTACTTTTCTGACTTCCTTCAGCAACCTCCACCCACCGCTTAGCCCACAGTGGGACACTCGTAGTGTCTCAATTTCAGAAGGGCCTTCCTGTGCCATGATCACTTAGGCTGCACTCACCCCATAATTACAATCTCCTCTTCACCTTCTACCTCCTGGAGTTCTTTCATCAAGTCACAGTAGTCACGTGGTTACCTCTCCTATCCTGGAGCCTTAACTGGATGATCTGCAGTTTAGAATGCTTGGCATGTTGCAGTATGTGCCCCAATCTCACCGGTTCAAATCACTGGCGGCTACCCACCTTTCCGGTAAGCTTTCTGCAGAGCTCTTCTAGGTGAGTAACATACACAGACAAACTTTCCCTTCCATTGTTTGGTACCTGGAATTTCCATATCAAAGTCCCCTGACTCAATGCTCCCAAAATTGCCTTCAAGTACAGATAGGTACTCTGAGCAGATGAATCAGGTTTCGTGGACCTCAAAAATGTAATGGCTTCAAGGGCGGGGCCCCTCAAACTTTCTATGATTCTTCTCCGCCTTGCCTCCACACACTGCCACTGGGTACCAAGGGGCAACATAGTCGATCCAGGTCTCCCAGTCATCCTCCCTGAGGTGGGAGGTGCCGAGAAGATTCTCAGCCTTGGTAGGAGTTGTGACTAATGGCAGGTACAGATATAGGGGCCAGCTTTGCACGGCACAGAAGGCGGGCAGTAACAGTGCTGGATTGGGAGGGGTGTTGGAGAAGGAACACCTCCAGATGGCAGGAATAGTTTCTTAAAGTCCTCTATGGTTTCCTTCCTCCAACAACAACTCAGCAAATTTCTCCTCAAAAGTCTCAGATAATGGTGGGAGCTCATCCTCCCCAGTGTCTTTACTGTCTTTTGTTATCACTCTCCAGGTGGCTAGGACCCTTCTGAGGCAATAGTCTGTGGCACTTTAGAGCTGTCCACGAGGTCACTACACTCTACCAAGGCTATGAAAGTTTGGGCGATCAAATCGCCTGTCAACCCACCACACACAGTCTTTAAACAATCAACTTTGGAGAGTGCTCCCTCTACAGTGTCCTTACTGGTACCCAGGGAATATCCAGTATGAGCAGAGCATTTTGTGAGTCGATCTCCTGCCCAGTACACCACCCCACCAACTGGTGTACAGCCATTTCTACTGAGGTAGCCATTAATCTATACATAGATACATAGACAGTGTCGAGATGAGCCTGTGGCCCACCCAGTCTGCCCATTTGAGCTTGTAAGTTCAGTTTATGTTTTCCTAGAAGTCTGTTGCCCTTACCCTTGACCTCCAGAATTCCTTTATGTCTATCTCATGCATTCTTAAATCCGTGATTGTTTCAGCCCCCACCACTTCCTCTGGCAGGGTGTTCCACTTGTCCATCACCCATTCTGTGAAGAAATTCTTCCTCACGCTTCCTCTGAATCGTCCCTCCCTCCAACTTCATCCCATGCCCTCTAGTCCTGGAACATCTTTTTCGCTAAAAATAGTATATTCCTGCACCCTGTTCCTCCTGTAAGATACTTGTATGTCTCTATCATATCCTCTCTCCCTCCGCTCCTCCAGGGAGTACATATTCAGTTCCTTCAACCTGTCCTCATAGGACTTGTGATGCAATCCATGTACCATCTTTGTTGCCTCCTCTGAACCTTCTCTACCCTGTCTATGTCCTTACGTAGGTAAGGGCTCCAGAACTGTACACTGTACTCCAGGTGGGGCCTCACTAGTGTCTTGTATAGTGGAATTATGACCTCCTTTTCCTGTTGGTAATGCCCCTGCCTATGCATCCCAGCATCCTATTTGCTTTACCTGCTGCCTTGTCACCTGTTTCCCTACCTTGAGGTCATCAGAGATGATAACCCCAAGATCCTTTCCTGCTTGGTGCATGCTATATCCTCACCCCCAACTGATATATTGTGCCAGGGTTTTGTGCCCCATATGCATTATCTTGCACTTCTTTGCATTGAATTTCAACTGCCAAACTCCTGACCATTCTTCAAGTTTCTGCAGGTCCTTCTCATTCTGTCTACACCCTCTGGTGTGTCTACTCTGTTACAGAGCTTTGTGTCATCAGCGAACAGTGAAATTCTGCCTTCTAGGTCCCAAGAATGTCACTGATGAAGATGTTGAATAGAACCGGTCCCAGCACTGATCCCTGTGGTCCCCACTAGTCACTCTTCCCTCTGTGGAGTGACAGCCATTTACCACCACCCTCTGTGTCCTGCCACCCAGCCAGTTACCTACCCACCACACTACTGTCCTGCCCAAACCCATATTCCCCAGTTTGTGTAATAGTCTTCTATGTGGCACACTGTCAAAGGCCTTGCTGAAGTCCAGATAGGCCATGTCCACTGCCCTCCCTGATCCACCTCCCTAGTCACCCAGTCAAAATTCAACGAGGTTGGTCTGACATGACCTCCCTGGTGAAACCATGCTGCCTTGGGTCCTGTAGTCCATTGACAACCAGATGTTCCACCAATCTCTCCTTCAATAGTACTTCCATGATCTTCCCACTACCGAGGTGAGGCTGACTGGTCTGTAGTTCCCTTCCTCTTTGTCCCCACTTTTGTATAAGGGACTATATCTTCTGTCCTCCAGTCTTTGGGTACCTCCCTGTTTCCAGTGGTGGCTAAACAGGATAGCCAGAGGTTCAGCCACCACCTATTAGTTCTTTAAGGACCCTAGGGTACAAAATCAGCGGTGAGCCTCCAAGATGTAAACCCTAAGTGGCGATATCCCAAGGGCTACTACCCTTGACTGCTTGGCTAGTAGCAGGTTAAGGGGCCTGGGTAATGAAACGGTGCCTCCACCTGGAGATCAGGGTTGTTAGTGGTCAAGCTAACCTGGGCACAACCCTCCGAGACACTGTAACCCCCTCTTCTGTTCTAGTGGCCTGAACAATATACAATAATTACTTTCACAATGACCCTTATTCACCAGGCAATTACCCACACTGTTTGCACTTACCACCAGGGCTGGTTCCTCTAGCTTGACCTGGAGAGCCCTGTAAAACAAGGTTAAGCACAGCAGATAGCAACAGTACAATACTTTTGGCACAAACTGGAACCACAGTCAGGTTAAATGCAAACAAAGTTAAATCTGATTTATTCAGGGGACTTGAACAAGGGAGGCGTAATCAGGTTGATTTGCTTAAAGCTATATTAATCAGGCGGTTATGCATGCAGTTCAGAGTCCCTACACAGTCACACACTCTGGGTACACAGGTGGGGAAAGCGGTGGACTAGCCAGGAACGTTGCAGCTGGTTGGGGCCCTGTAATGGAAGAAAGCAACGTGCACAACACACACTATTTGTAATCCGGAGCCGGGGCTCAGATTGTGAAGGAAAAGGCAACAAGACAATCAGATGACAACACTTTTAGATTTAGCTGTTGTTGCAGGGAGCTACCCTGATGTTTACTCACGATACCCAATACTGGACACAGGCAGGACAAAATTGAGACTGCAGGCTGTTGAGCTGGAGTGCCGGAGAAGTAGGAGCCAAACAAATCACCGGCGTCATTTCTGTTCAAGGTGTTGAGCAGGGGCTGATCCACAGGCGGTCTCTAGTCGATGACTTTCTCGCGTAGCAGTATTCTGGCTGGGCCAGTGTAACAGAGCCCAGGCAAATGGAAATGGACACGATTCAGTCTGTGGAGCAGGATACAGCCTCCAGCAAGCAAAACACAGTTCAGACACACAGTGGGGAACCAAATCACGACCCACTATAAGCACACAGCACATTCACATGTAAGAAAATTCCACTGTACCAGGCAAATGGCTCTCCAGTCGCAATTACAGAGTCTCTGCACAATCCGGGAGTTCAGAGGTAGCTGGAAGTCCTGACAGGCCGATCACATTCAGTAAATCTTGGTCTTCTTCAGGTTAAAGCCTGGTCACAATTCAGTGGCTTAATTTGCTCTCAAATTCGGTTCAGTCTGAAAAAAAAGCACAAGTTCCCTCTCAGGAACAGCAGGCAGGCATGCAGGCCAAACTAAGGCCTTTCCACAGTTCTCCCTTACGAATCCACTATGGATTGCTGCTCGAACTATCTTGAGCTGTTACTTGTTCACTTCTCAACTCAGATCTAACTGAAACTGCAAGCAGTGTGGGACTTTTCCCAAGATCCAAAAGGTTCGGTTGGCTGATCTGTCTGTCAGTCACAACAAGGGCTCCCCTCCAGGTTATTTTAGGCCAAAAGCCCAAAACTACAATTCCTACAAATTTTGGCCCAACCAAGCCCTGTAGGCAGGCTCCATTTTAGAGTCCAAATGTACTGATTGGCCCATTCTGCAGCCCAGGACCAAGATGATGGAAACAAACAGAACTGTCCATGCTACAAAAAGGCAGGTTAGAACAAACTGCAATATTATTACTACTCTAAACAACGATCAGCAAACAAGTACATCTTCTAACAGACCTCCTCTCAGATTAATTATGACTGCAATCCAGGCAGCTCTTAAAGAGACAGTACACAGAGGCTATACAGACACTCTCTGGCAATACATTTAAACTGCTAAAACACAGAACACCAGCCTGGCAGTGAGCATTTAGGCAAGCTCAAGGAAGACTTTTTGGGAACCCCATTTGTAGGGGTTACACCCATGGCATAATTCTTAACAACCACCTGATTCTAGCTAAAAAAAATATTTTTAATAAATGCCTTTGAAATCATCAGCCCAGAAATCCCATGAAACAGTGGTAAACAAAGTCACAGTACCACCTAAACAACATGCCACCACCCAGCAACAAGCCAGCTAATCCTGGTGACAAGGAAAACCCACAAAAATCTCAAACAAACTGCCCATCTACTGTATATAAACAAAATGAAACCTACACGATATGATTCATCACAGAACAAACATGCTGCCTATACTGTTCCCAACTAACATAAAACACACACTTCCCACACCTTCCTCTAGGCAACAAAACCCCTTTCTCAGTCCACAAACTGTACACAAAAAATATTTAAAACTAGAAAACATATAGAAAATCTTCCTTAGCTATGGGAGCTCACGCTGTTTCCTCTTTGCCTGTTGGCAAGCAGTCTTACTTGAGCTTGCCTTGATTCCCAGTATTTTTAATTCAGCTTTTAAGTGCCATTTCTGAGTTCTGACCATACAGTATATTTTGAATTTTATTTATTTAGAACTTCAATTTAAGTATGTCTGGCAGCAAGTGTTTATAGAGTTTCATTTATGCTTCTTAATCAGTGGTTCAAGTTCTCCTTCCAATTTTTTCGATTTTCCATATTTGTCTTTTTTTTTTTTTGAAGTACCTATACTCAGCCCCTTATGAAGCATTTACACTTCCCATGATTGACTCTGAGTATCCTGGACAGTATTAGTTTTAAGTGCTTATTTTCTTCCATTACAATTTATAGAAATTAGGATCATTTAGGAGCATGGTATTTAGGGTTCACCTGGGTGGGCCTGCTCTATTTGTTCCCCATCTCAGCTGCTTATCACTATAGAATGGTCGAAACTGTGTCATCAGAATACTAGTGTTATCTAAACCCTGACAGAGATCCCTGCAAATAAATATGTAGTCAATACTACTATAACTATTGTGTGGTACAGAGTAAAATGTGTAGTGTCTATCTCTGGGGTTTAGAATTCTCAGAAATTACTTACCTATTGTCTTTGACCAGTTCCAGCAGCTTCCCTCGTTCTTTGGTTTTCAGGTTTGCTATATATTTCGCTTCTATCTAAATAAAGGTCAACTGCCAGATTGAAGTCTCCTCCCATAATTACATCAGTGTTATTAAAAGCTTTAAGTTTGTTGTATGTTTCATGGTAAATGTCTGGGTGTGGCTTAGAGGGGCCAGACAAGATTACATGTTGCAGTGGCTTTACCATTTCAGTTCCTATTTATTATTAACCATCTGCCTTCTTTATCTTTGGGTTCATTTTAATACAAATGCTACATTTTTCTAAGTAACACTGATACTCCACTCTTGCTGGTGATATAGACGTTGTGGAACTCTTGTCCCACCACCATCTGGTCAACTTTTGTGCTTCCAGCTCTGATAAATGAGTCTCCTGTATTAAAGCGATATCCATTTTGTTGTTATTTGATTTATGCAAGACTCTGCTCCTTTTAATTGCATTCCCTAATCCCATAATGTTCCAGCTACATATTGTAATGTTAGCCATGTTTGGTATGGTAATAAAGAGATATTGCAGGATAAAGTGATGCTTTAAAATAACTTAGCTGTGGTAGCATGTGACTCTGTAAATTTCTGGCTCTTAATAAGAGCTTCAACTCCAGTAAAGTTCAACGCACTGTTCCCTTTGTTAAAATAAAATATGTAAGATACTGATTCAATCAATCAATCAATCAATCAATCAATCAAAATGTTTATTTATCAGGCGGGCACCACTGAGCAAGGCTCATTTGCAAGGTGGACCTGGTCATGAATACATCAAAGTACAGTACAGAAGCAGGTATACAAAAAGCAATGATATACAAGGAAGAAAAAGTATATACAGTGTATACAGTACAGTACAAAGGTTGAAATAAATAAAAAAAGCATTATTTTACAATTGAAGAAGTCAGCAGATGTACAATCAACCATAGGCATACAGGGGTTATAAGCAGAGATCTTCTGGTGAGGCAGCTGGCAACTACACATATAGGGGAAAGAGGCCGTGTATGGGGTGGCAGGTTAGAGAGGTAAAGAAGAGGAGGGATATATTACTGACGACTGGGAAATATTGAGCTAAAACCACAGAAAATGATGATGGCTGTCGTGTACTTGTTTATTATGATAATGACGGAGGAGGGGTAGATAACTGGGACACTACTATGGATGGGGTGGGACTTTAGCCAGGCTGGAGTGGACAGGGAAGGGTGGGTGCAGCAGGAAGCATTAATAGGGAAAAGAGTGAGAACTGGGGTAGAAACACGGTGAGTGTCAGGATGGAAAGGGAGTTCTGGAATTAGTGGGCTAGTGGAGAGGAAAACATTTGCAAGGTGCTTTCATGTAGCGATCGTAGAGTGCCTTGAAGATATTCAGGCTAACAGGGCAGCTCAGCTTCAAGTTCCTTTGTAAACCATTCCACAGTGTGGGTAAGAAGCTTAGAGCAGCTTTGCGAAACGAGTTTTGACCCTTGGAACTTGGAGGGCAATTAGGGAATAGCTCCCTTAAGCGTAGGTGCCTAACACACTCGAGGGAATACAATCTGAGACATATGAGGGAGCTTGTTGGTCACCGCTCTGAAGGCCCATAGGCGGCATTACTATTCCTTCTATAGTAAAGGAAGTTCAGCCTAACGATGAGTACAGGGAGCAGTGGTGTGTGGAAAGTGGAAGGCCAGTAATGAACCTAATAGCTCTGTGGTAGAGGCTGTCCAACTTAGCCAGTGCAGAGGCAGTGCAGTGGCTGTAGAGCAGGTCCGTAATCTATTAAAGATAGGAAGGTAGCTTGAACCAGTTAAATCTTGGCCTCCTTTGTGAGCAGGTGGCTAATTCTGTAGAATAGTCCTAATCTTTGCCTTAGTTTCTTCTGTACTTTTTCGAGATGGTCGTGAAGGAAAGTTTATGATTGAGCCAAACTCTTAGATATTTGAATTTAGCTACATACTCTAGTGTTTCTCAAGAACAGTGGTAATTTGTGGGATAGCTCCCACAGCAGGAATGCCGCATGCAAGGAGGGAGAAGAGCATGGCTTTGTCTTTTCACATTGAGCAAAAGCTTTTGTTTATGAGCTGGTATTGTAGAAGGTTAAATTCAGCTTGGATGTCTTCACAGGTTGCTTCAGGATGGGCGACTCAAGTGCACGTACAGTGTCGTCGCGAATAAATGGATGTTGGCTTTTTGATGGGGTCGTTGATGTTGTTAATGTAGACTGCAAAGAGGAGGGGACCAAGGATAGAACCCTGGAGCATGCCCTCAGCATAGGTTTAATGGAGAAAGATCACCTTCAGCTTTAACCTGCTGTTTCCATTCTCCGAGGTAGTCTGCAAACCAGCACATAGATTTATGGTCCAGGCCTAAGGTGCTTAGGGAGGAAAGAAGCAGGCTGTGACTGACTGTGTCAAATGCTTTACTAAGATCCATGAAAACAGCACAGACATGCTTCTTGTTGTCAAGGTCTAGGAGCCAATCATTGGTCACCTTAGCTAGGGCTGTTATGGTGCTGTGCTTTGCTCTGAATCCAGACTGAACCGGGTTTAATAGGCTTCTGGATTCTAAGTATACCCTAGCTGGCCACACACTATTTTTCTAGTAATTTAGACAGGATGGGGAGGAGGAGATCGGTCTGTAATTATTTAGATCATGGGGTCACCTGCTTTAAATAGAGGATGACATGGGCTATTTTCCATTGAGAGGGAGGCTACCCTGAGAGATTGACATGTTGAATAGGTGGGTGATTGGCACTGCAAGCACATGGTAGGCACATTTCAGATAGTATGGCTCTATGAAGTCAGAGCCTGCTCCCTTCCTGGTGTCCAGTTGCAGCTGTAGGTCTTCCACCTCTTTTAGAAGACAGGCAGGAGGAGAGGCCTCCTCGGTAGAGGAACTCATGGGTTGGTGGGCCCTAGGCTGTTCGGAGGTCATTGGCAGGAGAAGTATCAAATGCTAGCCCTGCTGTTGCAAAATGGTTATTGAGGACTTCCAATATCTCCGATCGGTTAGAGATAACGCTGCCACGGACTTAACTTTTGCTGGAATGGAATTACCAGGTGCGTGTCCAGACATGTCTTTTAATGTTTTCCAGAGCTTTGAAGGATTTCTTGAGGCAGAGGCTAGCTCCGAGCGATAGTAGGCGGCCTTGGCTTCTCTGACCAACTTGTTCACTTCTTACGTACTCTCTTAAAATACACCAATCCGAGTCGTTCTTGCTTCTTCTGGCTTTTTTCATAAAGTATCCCTTTCTAACAGGAAACTTTGAGCTCAGGTGAGAACCAATGGCAGTGCTGCTCCTGACCTGCTCCTTAACCAAGGGTGCATGCTTTTAAAGCCTCACTTAAAATATAGTAAAAATAGTTTATGCCCTGTTAACCATTTTGGCTAGGAAGAATTCCTGTCATCGCGGTGAATGTTTCAAGTCATGGGCGTAAGCAAACAAATCAAAAGTTGCGTTTGCACCTCTTGATAGAGAACTTTGCCACAAACTGTGGGTTGTGCACGGATCTAATGGTGGTGATTATACAATGATGCTAATGTCTGAGAAAATGTTCCGACATGAGACAACAGGTGTGGCTTGCTAACCAAAATTACATCTAAGAGGAGCTGTTGTTAAGATTCTTTTTATTTGGGCGAGTAGGCTCGCCAATGAGTTGCACCAGCCCTAGAGTGTCACAAAAAGGATTTCAAGGAGCTGATGCACTTGATAGCCAATCGTAGTTCAGGTCGCCAAGAATAATGGTTTCATGAAATGAGCCCCAGTACAGAACTGAGGTGAGACAGGAGATGAGGCCCGCAGAAGAGGGCCTGTAGCAACCTATTACACAGAGTACACTGGAAGGAGAAAGTTCGATCTTTAGGGTCAAGCACTCGAATTCTTTGGGGAAGATGATCCGTCTATGCATGTGGCTGAGTATTTGTCCCTTACGTAAATTGCCACCCCACCTCCTCTTGATTGCCTATCCGCTCGGAAGAGTAAATAATTTGGGATATTGATTTCATTGTCTGGGGTGGCTGGCCTAAGCCAGGTCTCAGTGATCACTAGGACGTCAGGTAGGGTGTGGCTCACCCAAGCCTGGATAAGGGTGAACTTTTCAGCAAACTACGGGCATTAAGATGCATAAAAGACATTCCTTTGATACCTGCCAGGTCTGATGGAGAAGCAAGGGTGTCTAATGGTCCTGGGTTGAGTTCGACATTGCCTGAGCACAATAGTAAAAGAAGCAGGATTCTTTTAAGGCAGCAAACTGTAATTTGTATACACTATTTTTGGGGCGATAGGGGAGGCAGTGTTGATGGGTAGGCCTGTACCCACTCTGGTGTTATACTGGCCTAGTGTTGCAGCCACTAGTGTCCTGGCAGAAATTTGCCATAAGTAGGAAGTCTCAAGTCTGGATGGGGAGTAATCTGCAGAGGCAGCTCAGGAGATGTCCCACTCCCGGCAGAGACAGCTGAGAAGCCCAGTAGTCCAGAATGGCTACCTGAAAGGAGCTGTTGGACTAGGACAGGAGAAGCGCAAGGGTCATTCCACTTTAGGGAGGGATGAGGGTTCGAAGAATTGAGCTGAGCTAGTTAGTTAGTGACACACTGAGGAACCAGCTGTAACTTCCCATGGTAGATCTAAATGCCACAACAGCTGGCAGTAAAAGCCACTAGAAGCCTAGAACAATGGCGATCAGGTGTCATAAGTTCAAAATCCTTTTGTTGGCTGAGAGGCGGTTTTGGCGCTGAACATATCTGTGGAGCAACTCTTTACAGCTGAGCCAATGTGGTGGTTCAAGGCTGCAATCTGGTGTGCAAGATTGGTCTGTAGCTTCGTTTCTGTTTCTGGCCCTGCTCCATCAGCACAGAATGGAAGTGGGGCAGGCGTTCAAGTCTTGCAGCCTTAGTGGATGAGCATGGTTCGGCCTGAGAAACAGACAGAAAACCCCGGGATAGTCCTCAAAGAGATGTATCCTAGGTCCACTACAGCAGAAGAGGAAGTAGAAAATATAATGCGTCTCTTCAACAGATTAGATAGCTGTTGTAGCCTCTAGTGGCTATGTAGTATAATTTGCAAATGAGAAAAAAAATGAAATTCTTGCTTTACAAAAGGATAGTCCCCAGGGTCAGCAGCTGATAAACGTCTCTAATGAAGCAAGGTAAAATGGAGACCAGCAGGAAGAAGTCAGTGAGGCTGAGATCCTCCAATCAGAGTGTTAGCGCTGAAAATTCAGAATATCCAAAGGCAAATACCAAGTCATCACATATATAGACAAACATAGGGCTGTAAATGAATTTCTTATCTTAAGGCAAAATTAGGTATTTGTGAGACTAACATTTTAAATGTCTAGTGGCAGTAGAGTAAAGGTTGTGACCAGAAGTCACACACTTTGGTATTTTGCCCCACCAGGGGAGTCATTACATGGTGTCAGGTGAAGTCTAAGCAGGGTTATTAGATCCCACAGGAGTAATTCCATAAAAAACAGATACAAGAATTAAATAGCTAATAAACCCACAAATACATTTCCACTTGTCTAAAACATGTACTGCATATCTAACTGTATTAATGCAAGCACAGGGAGTTCAGAAAATATTTTCTTTCTTTCATTCCTCCCTCTCAAATCATATTACATGGTACTAGTTCATTTGAAAGATACAGCTGAGCTGTTTAAAATGTAGACCTAGCAGGCAATAAGATTATGATCCAGAAAGGTCAAAGTAGTTCTTTTTGTGTGTTTGTTTAGGTTTTCATAGAGTCAGCAGTGCTTGCCCATTCCTTACAGCTCGCAGTGAGCAGATCAACAGTGCAGTTGTCTGTTTGAAGAAGTGTCTGTTAGGAAGTTGCACAAACTATACAGCACAACTAGGGGTTATACCGTTCTTAAATTTAATGAATTCATACTTGCAGAAATGAGAGACCATAATCAATTTAAATCAGATACTGCCCTCTAGCTTTCATACTGTGTAAGTTGCCTTCTTTCAAATTTAGGGGACTATACACAAGACTCTTCTGTTATTCTGCTAAGGATGTTTTTTTAATAATTTGTTCACATGCCACTCCTAAGTGTTCCCCAGAGACCGAGACAGCACCCTGCCCCTTCTCAGCGGGCACAGAAACATAGGTTTCATCAGTGACTCAGAAAGTTGTCATAGCTAAAGTTCTTTTGTATCTGAAACTAGTGAGTCATTATTACCAATTTGTGAGAGGCAAGATCTAGGTTATATAATTGTTTTTAAAACTGAAGATTGACATTTGTCTGTACAGTCAGTTGTTCTGTTTAGTACAATATGAACTCACCTTTTCTTTCTTCTTCCCCTCCCCTCCTTTCTGCTGAGAAATTTGAAGCAAAGCAGTGCAACTGCACATTTAAATACAGAGGTATGTTGGTGCCTCCCATCAGTTAGATATCTCCTCTTTAAAAGGGCTACTGCTTGCAACAAGTTATTTTCTTACTTGGCAGGACATCTTTATTTTCCTTTGGTAGTTATTCCATTGATGATGCCCTCCGCTTTCAGGATCGGGCAGAAGTTCAAGCGAGCTATATTTATTCTCATCTGAAAATTTGCTTGTAAACAGTTCTCACATTCTGCAAGACGGACCAAAATCTTGAGGGACAAAAATATCCATTTCCAGCTACCTTTTCTCCCTGGGAGGAGGAGATTTTAGAGGCAGTGGGTGAATTGCAGGGCTTGCTTGTAAGTTTGTCTTTAGGGATTGGAAGGTTCCTCTTTGAGCTTGTAGGGGAGGAACATCTGTACCTTAACTCTTGCCCTGGCGGCAGACCTCCCTTCCTGACCAACTTCTGATTCAGCAGTGAATGCTGCCTAGCTTTCTTAGGATCTGGTTGTCTGGTTTTAATGGTGACCCTTCTTCTAGGACTGCTTATGTTTCTTATTTCTTTCTGAAGACCCTTCATTACCAGAAAATCATTGACATTTGAGGCTCAGGTGTCATCTGTTGTCAGGAGTGTTTTTACCACTTGATGAATATCACCTGGATAAAAGCCTTAATCCTGCCAGATGACCTGGCCTGCCCTCACTGGTGCATGCATTTGTGATTTCCAGACTTGACAGTTGCAATGCTGTTAACCTTGGCGTTAGCAGAGTGGTCCTGCATTGCCTGCAGCTAGTGCTGAAAGCAGTGGCCAGGTTGCTGATGGGCCTTCTGAGGTCCTGTCATGTGACTGCAGTCCTGCGTGATTGCACTGGCTGCCAGTGAAATGAGAATTACCTTCAAGGTGGGTCTTCTTACCTATAAAGCCCGATACCTTCTGGGTCCTGACTACCTGAGTAACCTCCTGATTCCTCACCACTCTCAGTGCTCTCTCTGCTCCCCAGAGAGGGCCTCTAGTGATTCTCAGGGCCCTGCTTAAAACATCAGGCGACCATTCACTTGAGGTAGCTGGGCCAGCCCTGTGGAATTCGCTTCCAAGGTCCTCGAGGGAGACCCTCTCATTTGAAGCTTTTAAGCGGGGCCTGAAGGTACATTGATTTAAGGACACTTTCAGCATTTAGTATGTTCCTCAGTTTTAGTCTTAGTTTCTCAGCTGCCATCTTATGCTGTTTTAATTAAGTGCTATTTATGTTTCGGTTTTGTCACGTGAATTATTGGCTTGTCACTGTCGGCCTCCTGTACAGTGCCCTGCGCCTCAGGAATAGGTGCGTCATAAATAAACATTTGTTTACTTATTTACTAGGTACTGAGATTGGGGAAGGAGTTGAGGGACGCTTGCTGAGGAGGATAGTCATCAGATTCAGAACCAAGTACTGTCCAGTTTTGTGACTAAAGTTTAATCCTTGCCTTAGGTCATCAAAGGATATTAAAGTGCCATTTTGGGGAAAATTGAAGTAGCAGGATATTTTACTCCGTATCTGACTCCCACCTTTGAAGTAACTGCTAGCTGGGGTGAATTCTTTTCCTATTTGCAACCTCTACTGAATACTCCTGAAAATGGTGATTCTTTGAGCCTGCCATGACAGGGATCTTGCTTCTCTTGCAGCTTTTAAGACCATTTCTTTTCAGAGTACCTGGTAAATAAATTATGATTGGTCAAGTTTTTTGTTTTTGTTGGGGTGAGCAAGTGATTTGTGCGCACTATTAGCAAGTTGATGTCAGGTTTTAAGTTAAGGAGTCTTGGCAAAAGTATTGTAAAAAACTTTCATGTCCAGTTGTTCTATGCCCTCAGGTATCCCTATCAGTTGGATATAGTTTCTCCTACCTCGGTTTTCAAGGTCTTCTACTTTTTATAGCAAGTAGTTCATTTGTTTGGACTGTAACTCCGTAGCCTGCTCTGTTTTATTATAGAGTCCTCTGATTAAGAAATCCTGGATTCTGTAATCTCCACCTTCCATGTATATCACTCAAATCAATTTAGGGGCTGTCAGAAGAGGATTTAAGCTCTTTAATTTTTCAAGGTCTGATTTGATAGTACAAAACATTTATTATAGATTGTTTTGTCTAACTGAATCTGGCCTAATGCAGTGCTATGGTGAGTGCCGTCTGTAGGTGGTGCTGACGCCATATCTTTAATGCAGCTGCTGCTCTGTTTCTGTTCATATTCAAACAGGGCCAGGTTCTAACTAAAATAAAGTATCTTAAAATGTTCAGACCTGCACAGTTTTGGCACCAGATTGTAGCTGGCAATTTGGATGACACATTTTAATCAAAAATAAGAAAATCGAAATGACATCTTGTGGTGGATGGCTTCTGATTGACTGTTAGCTACGGAGAGACTGTTTTAGGTAGTTATCGGCATTTGGCTTACTCGTGGAACCCTGGAGCTCTCGTTTCCGACAACTATTCTTCCTTCTAAGGTCTACCGAGGTCAGAGATCTAGAAGGTCTAGCAAACAAATAAAGGACCACCAAAGGGTAAAGGAGCGTAAGCCAAAATTGTAAATCAGTAAAAAGTGTTCAAGGCTCGCACTCAAGGTGCTAAAGAAAGTATATAGCAGCCACAGAAATGTAAGTAGTAATAAATATTTATTTTAACTACATACAGATATGCATGATAGCCAGACAAATATTCAGTAGGTGCCCCAGCCTGATAAAATACTCAACGCTATTTTGTGCCCTTAATGGCACTTTGTCTCTTGACTCTAGAAGGTCCCCAGAAAGTCACCTTCCTCTGGGTAGCCTCACACACATCCTCTGGCCGGATTGCCTGGTAGCTGCATCAGAAACACCCTCAGAGAATACAGGAGCTTCCAGAGAAGATCTAGAGGACATCATACCTTCACCACCATGAGCCACAGGCTTCACAGGTAAGAGCAGAACTGTAGGCAGTCTCTGTCTCCCTCAGAGCCATCACTGGTTCCTTTCCTTCTCTCACTGTAGGCATAGGGCTCAATTTTCAAAGCCCTGGAAATGGCATAAGGTGTATGTGCCGAACATAAATGGTGCCCAAAACTGCCATGGGAGCTATTCTCAAAGGCAGCCTGCATCAACCACGAGGCTGCACCTCCCATGCACCCAAAATGGGCTGCAACCTGGCACTAGGTGGCATGTGGCAGATGCAAGCTGCAACATCCCAAAAATGGTATTCACAGAACTCTTCCAGAGGAAGAAATTTAAGAACCATTAGACCAGCCAGGGCTGGTCTAAGGTACTAAATCTCCCCACGTGAGAGATGTCCTGTATGTGGTAATGTACCATGGTCCATGATCCCTCTTGTTGCCCACAGGTATAATGTAAAGTAACCCCCTGCCCTGGGGACTAACAGCCCCCCTCCACAATCCCCAATTGTGCCATGATTGTTAGTGAAGTAATTTATCATGCCCCCATCCCAATTGTGCCATTATTGGTATTGCATAATAATATTCATGCCCCCTCCTGATTCCCGATGCCACTGTTGTCACAAAAGACCTCTTATCCTGGTGATCTAGTGGCCCTGTCCCACCCCTGCAGGTAATGTCCACCACCCAGCTCCCCCACCCCATAACAGAGCCAGCACAGGCACAGCAGTCTCTGACTTCATGACTTCGCCAACTGAACTGTCATTGTGATAGCTATACTGTATATTGTACACGGCATTGGGGATTGAGGAGGGGGCATATTTTTATGCAATACCAATAATGGCACAGTCGAGGATGGGGGCATGATAAGTTACTCACTAACAATCATGGCACAATCTGGGATTGGGGAGGGGGTGATACATTTATTCAATAACGGCCAAGCCACAATCGAGGGGCTGCTATGCCACCAACATAGGGTGTTGATCATCTTGTTTTATGATGGGGCACATTGGGAGGAGGCTGACCCAACAGGGACTAGTGCAGCCACAGCTCCCAGCGACTTGCGACACTCACTGCTGGTGTGCCATCTGTTTGGCACCAGACCCTGGTTGCTGCAAGTCGCAGGACTCAGCCACTGGGACCCTGCCTGATAGTGAATAGGCTAAGGTCCTGGTGCAGGGGCATTGGCGCAGCTGCTTTTTTGTTGCAGCATGCACCACTTCAAGCCCCATTTGAGAATCGGCCCATAATCTCTACAAATCCAACAGCATCAGGAGCTTCCTCAGTATACTTCACAGGAGGGTAGCAGTCTTCTCCACCCAGGATGCCATGTCTCTACCTCTCCAGCATCCTCCTCCCTCTCCCAACAGGAAGTATGTAGCACCACCCATGGGAGGAGTAGGAGTTTTATTAAAACTGGATGGCCCTATGACATACAGCACTTTGGCGTGTGAGGCCCCTTGGTACAGCTGGTACCAAAAGCGCTTCCTTTACAGTGCACAGCAATATGATAAACAAGTGCTAGTTCCAAAGGATACACAATTACAAGCACACGTTAGCAATAATACCCAACAGAATTGGTATTAGGGGAATACGGACCTTCGAGGGGACATAATGGCAGCTGCTGACGGAGGGTCTTTTAACCTCTGGAAGGTCTGGTATTTCAGTATCACCCACCCTGGTGGGTATTATTACACTTAGAAAAGGCAAATTGTATTATGTATGTTTAATTAAAAGTAATTTTCATGTTAAAATATTAAAACTCTAAGTGTTTTATTTTTTTGTGATAAAATAGTTCTTCCACCTGCATCACAATGCTAGGTTTGTTTTCTTAGGTAAGTACTTTTGTCCTAGTTGAGCCTATGTAGTTTAAGTTTTGGACTTGTTGTCATTGTTACCCTCGCCACAAAGAGACACAGGCTTAAAGTTTGTAAAATGTTCTTTGTTTTCTTTTTAATTTATTATGTATTTCTTTCATGATCTGTTGCTTCCATTTTGTGTTAGAGTGAGATATGTAGCAGGCAAGCGGCTGTGGTAGGCAGCTACAGTGGGACGGAAGGATGGCAGCTGTAGAAGGAGGTCAACAAGCAGAATCCAAGGTAGTTTTATATATTCACTTCAAAATCACATAGTGAGCAAGCGAGACCAAGAGTAACAGAGAGAGAGAGACAGAGTGCGCCAGATCTGCAGTCTGGGAAACAAACGAAAATAGTGCTGTTCTTACACACAGCGCTTTCTGTCTCATTTAGTTCAGCTGGCAATTCTGCAGGCGAGTGACATTTTTCAAGGAGTATTTGAATTCTTATGTGAATTTTGCCACTGTGAAGAGGAGGGGAGATTGGCTGCTACTGTAGGGCTCGTTTAGCGAGTAAAAAAAATGGCAGCTGACAAGTTTGAAAATTTACGTGCCAATGATACTCCTAGAAATGGGCACCCCAGACTGGCACTTGTGTTTCACAGGCGGTATTGAAAAATAAATGCATGCCTGGCATTGGCTTTCAGCCAGTCAGAATGCTTTGTTTTATGCCCATTTCTAATAAATCAAATAGTTCATTGGCAATAGTGAGAACAATAACTGGTACAGCAGGTAGGGATACTCGGCACTGCTTATTTATTTATTTTTTTTTGCTTATTCTTTGGTAACTGGGTAAGACGCACTAGGCACAAGTGCCTATTTTCAGAGGAATCCAGACAGCACTGGGGTGGTTAAGTGACTTACCCAGAGTCACACAGTATGCAAGTGGAGGCTGTGGAATCAAACCTAGGTCTGCTGGATGTACAAAGCTCATTCACAGCTCGGTACTTTAACCTCTAGACTATATTGCCAGTCACTGATGTTGGGAGCTGTTCTTTTGTATACACAGACACTACTTTGAGTTGAAAGGAGGGGTGCTAGAATGTCATACACATCAGTAAATATTGGAAGGGTGGATAATGGGTCATTAAGGTGGAAAGACCACAATAGGATCTTGAGCTGCTCAAGCACCAGACTTTTGAATAAAAGATGGTATGAGATTATCAATGGGATTACCTTAACTTCAGTGCTACTTTTGACACGATAGTCATAACAGCCCTCTCAGTTGCCTCAAATATGTGATAACCTCCTGATGTGGTTCAAGTCTCATCTCTTTGACTGCTTCTTTGTCACTAGTGAGGTTTCTCTTGTGCCACTAGGCTCTTCATTATGGTGTTTCATAAGGCTTCATTCTTGACCATTTCCTTTTCTTTATCTGCCACCACTACCTCAGCCACTTGATCTCCATGTTTAACCTTGGGTATCATTTATATGCATATGATGCCTAACATCACATTTCCTTCAACTTTTGATGACTGCACCATCTGCCCCCTCTCTTAGGGGTGTCATGACCACATCAGTATCTGACATCATGCCAGCTTCCTTCAACTACGTACACATGCCTCTGTGTCAGAAGGTTCCATGTTATAAGAGTGAAGTTTAAGTAGCGACTGACACATGAGTGAGTGCTAATCGCCAAAACAAAACCGCAATCAGCACTATGCCAAATACAAAATCGTCAACAATCCAAACGACAACAGAACCTGCTTTTTATGGGGGTCTCCACCCTGCACCCCCAAACTAACGATTCTCAACTCCAGGGTGGGCGGACACTGGGGAAGGGAGGCAAACATGGAAGGAGGCGATTGTTGCAGGGTGATAACCGCAGTGGGTGAACAACATGAGGGAACAGGAGGATTGTAAAAAAAATCTGAGTAAACTGCAACACCCAGAGGTGAAAATTCATATACCTCCATGCGGTCCCAACCCAGATCCATGCCACTACAGGCAATGACCATAACTGCCACACCAGGTAGCCAGCTCAGCAGCAATCTGCTCAATCTAACTACTTAACCTCCTACCTCTACACTCGCTAATCTACTCACCTTCGTTATTTTCTCCTCCATATTTTGCCATTCATATCTCGCTATTCTTCCACAGTTGCTATCTTTGTGGGTGCGCAAAATGAGTCACTCATTTTGAGTCACTGAATTTGCTTTGCACATATCACTAGATACCAAGTTGGTTGTCCTTCTCCTAGACAGCCCATTTGCAACAATGCTTGTACCCACCACCACTGTCTTGATTCCCCTCAGTCAAAAAGCCTAATCCATTTATTTATTTTTATTTATTTATTGAGGTCTTGATTAAACCCTTTGAGCAGAAAGCTCTTTCATAGGTTCCACATCAAGTATGACACAAACAAGAATACAGATATGTTCCACAGATACAGATACATTAAGAAACAATTGAATACTGTCTCCAGGCATAAATTCTAACAAACAATAGTTACACAATCTAAGCACGTACAGGGTGCAGAGTCAAAACAAAGACTAACGTTTCACTAGGTGATGGTAACATAACATGAGGATGCTTGTTTAAAAGGAGAATTGTACAACTAACAACATAGGCAGATAATTGGATTGTGCCTGAGTCAAAGAAAGAAGGAAGGTCTCATAACAGTAGAGAGGGACGGGAGGAGGAGGAAGGTGCGGGAGGAAGAAGGCAAGCAGAGGTGGTGGGTAGGCTGGGGATAGGTAGGAGAAAGGGAAGAATAGCTATGTAGTCAAAGTGGAATGAAGGGGAGGAGGGTGGGGAAAGGAGGGGTGGAGAAGAGTAGGGAGGAAGAGGTGGTGTAGGTAGTGGGGTGGTATGATGAAGATGTAATTAAGGTGGTAGGGAGGAAAGAGGTATGGAATGACAGAGGGCAAAAGGAAGAGGAGGTGGAGGGAGGTAGGAGGGAAAATAAATAATTTAAGCGGTATAAAGCCCATGAAAGTATTAACTTGACCAGGGGCCCAAGAAATGGACATGAAGCATAACATTTACTAATCAATAGAGATCACAGAGATTGCAAATGGTAGGAGCAAGGTAAAGGCAAATTAGCGATAGCAGTCGCAAGTTGCCAGTGAGATTAGATGCTGATGGGTTTTTCTTAAGGAGCCCAGCAAAGTAGCATTGGTTATGTCAGGAGGCAAGAGTTGTACCATTAGGGAGCTCTGTATGACTGCATGTTGCCCAAAGGCAGTGCAGTACCATGGATTCTGAAAGCCTGTTTTCTAGAGCTTCTGGTACTGTGAGGGTTACTTGCAGGGAAAAGAAGGGCCATTATGCCAGTAGGTAGCAGTCCCAAGGTGACTTTTTGCAAGCAGGCACAATTGGTATTTGAGCCTGCTGTCAAATTGTAACCAGCTAATCTGGGCATAAAGATCGCAGGTGTGTGTCAAGTGTGCAGCACCACAGGTAAAAGGCAGCATGCTTTATTTAAGGCCATTTTGATACGTCAGAGGGCAGTGTCTGTAGTCAGCACTCGCAATGGCAATACCATAGTCCACGAGAAAGACCACAGAACTGTACATGGCCTTGTTCAGTGCTTCTGGAATGAGATTATGTTTGTTCCTGTACAGAACTCCTAAACGTTGGTTAATAGCTTTGGCTGTTTGAGCAATGTGCTGGGTGAAAGACAGGGTAGAGTCAATAGTTATACCCAGGTACTTGAAATGGTGAACCAGTTCAAGAGGAGACAGTGTCATTGATGATGGTAAGCGGGAAGGTTTTATGTCTGCTTTGGGAGGTGAAAACTACATTGTCTTAGTCTTGTTATAATTAAGGATGATCTTATTATTCTCAAACCACTTCTCTGTAAAAAGGATTGCTGAAGTTGGTCCTGGAGAAGGTGAGGGTCCATGTTGCTGGTAAAAGTACAGCGTCATCAGCATATAGAAGTATGTGGTCACAGCAAGCTCCTGGTAGGAAATAAGGAAGATGCTAAAAGCAATGGACCCAAGATAGATCCTGCAGGACTCAGAGCATACAGGCCTACTATCAGACAGGGTGTTACCAATTTTACCTGCTGACGTTCGGCTGCTTAAGTAGCTGGAGAACCAGCTTGTAGTGTCGGAGGAAAGACCAATGGAGGAGAGTTGTCTGATGAGGAGATCATGGTTGACAGTGTCAAAGGCCTATGGAAGTTGTCCCTACCAAGAGCCCTGGTTCCAGAGAGTTATTGATAAAGCCTGTAAACTTCAGGAGCGCTGTGATGGTACTATGCCCACGCCTGAACCCATGCTGTTGGGGACATTGGAGTTGGTAGTTATCCAGATACTGTACGAGTTGGTCAGCCATGATGCACTCCAGGGCCTTAGAGACCAGGGAAGAATAGAGATTGGGCGGTAACTTCCTGCAGTGCTCGGTCGCCACTCTTGTGCACCGGGGTGACCACTGCTGATTTCCAAAGATACAGAAATTGTGACAGAGAGGACAGGTTGATTATTGTGGTAAGAGGTGTGAGGATTTCCTTGAGGGTAAGGACAATAAACTTTAAATCAAGGAGTCCCCACTGAATCTAGCTTTCCCGGTACCTTCTTAAGATAATGTCTGGCTTCATTTATAGACACTGCTTTGAAGTAAAATGGTGGTGGTCTCGGGTGGGTTCTGGACTGCAGTGTTTATACCTGAGGGGTAACAATGAAGTAGTTGGGAAGAATGTTGCTAAGGTCTGTAAATGCTTTATTGAAAGCGTTCACGATGGCTTTTGGGTCCACGGTAGAGGTGCCATTGATGTTCAGCATGTTCGGGGTAGTTTTGGGGTCTTACCAGTGATGTCTTGCATGTTCTTCCAGAATGTCCTGCTATCATTCCAGGGGTAGAAAGGGCTTCTTTGAAATACTGACTTTTAGCAGAATGGATAGCATAGGTACACTCATTTCTCGCTGCTTTGCTCCTTTGTAGGTTAGCTGTGTACCCAGCGCGAGAGATGTGCCAGAGGTGATCCCTGTGTTTTAGTAGATCAAGAAGAACAGGGTGATCCAGGGATTATGTGTTCCCTTGATTTTTGTAGTTTTGAAGGGGCATGCTTATCACAGGTTGCATTAAAGAGGTTATTGAAGAGTTCCAATGCAGTGTCAACGTTACTGGCTGTATATACATTAGACCAATCGGTGACCCTCAGGTCAGCTTTCAGTAGCTCAAGGTGTCCGGAAAGAGGACCCAACTAGTGACAGTTCTGGCAGGGGGCTTACAGTAGTTATTGGACCAGTAAAACTTGACAGGGAGTGATCATCAATACAGTCGAGTACTGTCCGTCTCTGTAGTACCTCCGCCGCCCAGCGCTCCTTCAGCTTCAGAGCTCCAACCCGGTTTAATGCCCATCCACGGAGGTTGCCTCTGAGTTAAAACTTGGCCCTTTTAAAGCCAAGCTGCATCACTACCTCCACTCTTAATCACTGCGATTGCTTCTGCTAATCCTTATTCCCTTTCACCTCTCCCCGTTCTAACTTCTACTTCCTTCCTCCTTCCCTGTTTCCCCAGTTCACTTCTTGAGCTCACTTCTGTTGTTTTGGCCTCACATCCTGACTTCTTTCTATTGCTAATCAATCTGCCTGCCCTTCCCTAACCCTATTTTCTCCCCACTCCCTCCTTCCCTTTCCCGACTATTACTCCTTGACAAGGCCTCTCTGGCTTCTCAGCACTCCTTACCATAATCATTATCACTTGTACATCTTTTGTTTTCTTCTTTTCTTTCTTACACATTTATTCTTCTCTAGTTTTAGTTCCTTCATTGCCCTTTAAATTGTAATTTGGGCATTTGTTTATTTTACCTTGACATGGAAACTTTGCAAATGAGCCTGGGCTCAAAGGTATTGTAATCTGAGACATAAATAAATAAATAAATTAAATAAAAATTGAGTTCTTCGACTGGGTGACAACAAAAGGGGGCAGTGGACATAGCCTATCTGGATTTCAGGAAGGCCTTTGACACCTTCCTACACAGAAGATTAGTAAATAAATGAGCAGTCTCATGGTGGGGTCAGAAGTAGTGAAATGGATTGCAAAGTACGTTCGGGAGGAGAAGTAACTAGCAGGGTGTACAGGGGTCAGTTCTTTGGCCATTACTCTTCAGTATCTTCATTAGCAACATTAGCGGAGGGACTGGAAGGGGAAAAAATTACTCTACCATAGTACCATAGTAATCTTATTTCTTCCAAGGGATCCCTCATTCTTGATTATAGCAGTTAGCCAGCTGGGTTCGGCTGGCAGTGGTGGTAGAGTTTATGTAAATGAGAAAACTAAACTACCAATCAGATTGCAGTAAGAGATTACTGCCTGTAGGTTCTGCTGTTTGCTGGTCTCATTCTTTTCGAAGCTGGAAGTGGACAGAAGGCCCCAGTCTAAACTCTATGCCTGAAGAAACAAACTCTAGCCAGAGTCGATAGAGTTGTGAAGAGCTACTAAATGACCAAAGTTGTTTTCTTGCTGGTGCCATATAATGCTGTTTAGTCACAATCATCAAAACGGTCATGCTGCTAATCCAGTCCATCTATTTAGGCAGAGTACATGGTGCTGTTGCTGGTGTGTGTGTGTGTGTGTGTGTGTGTGTGTGTGTATGTGTGAGTACCCATAGGTATGTGATACCTAACACAAACTGCAGCTCCACTGTCTGTAATCTGACACTAGTCTGACTTTCTGAGGTTCAGTATATTCCAGACAATATAATGAGTTAACCCCTTGGTTGCTGAAAGAAACAGAATAAATCTATTAGCCTGAACTGGACAGATGATAGAAACAGCTGTTTTTTTTCACTTTATCTTTTTATTGAAATTCAAGTATATAAGAAAGCACGATCTAATACAATAGAAAACTATCCTCCATGTAAGGTATAAAATATCACTTAACAAAACACAGTATTTAGGGTAAACATATTGGAGAAGCCTTGTATACATGTATTGATAATAAAGACAAACCTAGACAGGATGTAAGTGGAGAGCAGAAGGGTTACAATCAATAGGGTATTATAGGATCAGAAATAGCAACCATGTATGAAATACATGCTAGGGCAAACTATGGCAAGGCATCCAGTAAATTGCAAAGTGATACATGTGGTATTATGAACAATGTTCAGTAATGGAGACGTGAAGATAAGAGAAAAGTGTACAAGGAAAGAAAGAGAGAGAAAAAGCATGGAAGAAGGGAAGAGAGAGGGAGAAAATAGGAAAGAAGGAAATAAGAGGAGAAATCTGTGCACAAAAGTTTCGAGAAACCTAATCTGAGAGCAAAATAAGAAGGAGGGCTAAATATCCCAAGACGTAGGGTCTAGAAGAACTAGGTTCAATGCACTTGAAGTAATCCTGCCAACATCTGTCATATACAGTGAGTCGGTTATGAGTAACATGAGATAATCAGTCTGGGAGACATACTGAGAGAGCTTTGAAGAACATCTGAAGAGAAGGCACCAGAGTTGATTTCCATTTTATAAGACTCAGATGTTTGACCAGAAGAGAAAGTATGTTAGCATTCTAAAATGTGCATGTGAGAGAGAGAGCTATTGGGCATAAGGATGCCTAGAAGGAATAAGCTTAGGGTCAAAAGGTAGTTTTGTCCTGTTACTCTGGAGGCAAGTAAACAGACTTTTATGCAGAGCTTATTAATGGGGCGCAAGACCACAAGATATGAAGTAGATCCCGTTGGCCAAATTGCAGCGCCAGCAATTATTATTATTTAATAGGCCCATTCGCTGAAGCACAGAGGGGTCTATACCAAAGATGTAGGATTTAGTTTGTATTAAAGAATTACGTGCATCTTTAAAGGTATTTGTGCAATACGCTAACAATTACTCCATTAAGGCCTGAAATATTGTAGTTAAGAAGAGTACTCCATTTATTTTAGGCCTGAACAGACTGATCAGGTAGATTATCAATAATGTCTTTGTAAATGGAGCTATTTAATTTTACTGATAAATTAGTCCAGTGCGAGTTGTATGGGTTTAGAAGAGTATGCCTATACACTAAACTGGAGAGAGTTATAAGCTGCCTGAATCTGTAAAACTTCCAGAAGTCCTGTTTAGGAAGTTTCCATATGACCTGCAAGTCTGAGAATGATCTAAGAGTGAGTGAATTCTGGTCCAAGATATCTCCGAGAAAGAAATGCCTTTGTTCCTCCATGTACAATACGACAATTGGGTGATCTTCTAGAGTGAGGAGTGGATTGCCCCATAAGGGGAGCATAAAACCAAGGGTGTTGGATTGATTTCAGGAATTTGTGGGTTAGTTTCCAATAAAGAACAGAGGATGATATAGTCAGGTGAGATTTAGTTTTGAGGAAATGGGATTAAAATGAAGGAAGTGGGAACTCCTTCCGGCACAATGCGGATTCCATTACAACCCATAGTGGTGAGTGAGGGAGGGTTTCTGAAACCATTTAATGATTTGGGCCATTCGGAAGCCCAGAGGTAGCCTTTGAACAGGAGTCTGAATCCCCTTTTTCCAATGTGATCAAAGTTTGTTACGGTTAAATCTCGTGGTTTCTCATCCCAGATAAAGTTACCTATTAATTTATCAATTTTAGCAAAAAGGAGGATGGTAAGATTAAAGGAATATTGGTAAAGAGATAAAGAATCTTGGGAGAAATGGACATCTTAATGGCTGCAATTTTCCCATGAAAGAGAGATTAAGAAGCTTCCATTTGTCCAGAATTGTTTTGATGTTATTAAATAAGGGTTAAAGTTAATGTCCCATATTTTCCTAAGTTACTAGTAATTTTAATTCCTAGATATGTTATACCCTGTGGTGACCAACGGAATCCAAGAGGTATGTTCATAAAAGCTTTACAGTGTCGTTAAGGGCATAGTTTGTTATTTGCCATAATTCAAAGCAAGGCCAGAAATTTTCTAAAATTATTAAGCAAATCAACCAACAGGGGCCCAGCCTCATTCAGGTTTTCAAGTAAGATTAAGAGGTCATCCGCGTAGAGAGAGAAACATATCTTGAATTGCTCAGAGGTATGCCCATAATGCCAGAAGACTGGCGTAAACAAGCATTCAGGGTTTCATGGCTAAAATAAACAGGAATTTCACACATAACAGCCTTTTATTTATTTATTTATTTATTAGAACATCAGTTTAACAACCTTTGAGCCAGAGGCTCATTTACAAAAGTACCTCGTCACAGTGAGGACAAAACAGTGCAAGAAACAAATATCAAGGCAGACAAAAATCAGAGTACATTTAGGAATCAGGCAAAATACAGGCATATGTCAAACACAGTATACAACAGGCTTACATGTGCACTTTACAGAGTAGACAATATACAGTAGTTACATGGAGATTGATTCAGTGGGCAGATAAAGGTAAGGCTGGGTGGAAGACATCAGAAGAGGAGTGTGGGAAGACAGTAGCAAGTAAAGGTAGAGCTGGACAGAAGGTCAGAGAGCGGCTCAGCAGCTTTGTCTGGAAGGAGGAGGAGGCTTAGAGGCAGGTACAGCTGCGTGTTGAGAGCAGGTGATTTCTAAGGCTAGTTTTAAAATAAGATAACGAGGCAGCATCAGTGATTCCAGCGGGAGGGTGTTATACCAACAGGGGCTCTCTGAGGGCAAGCCCTTTGACCTTCGAGGTTCTCGCCCTCAGTATAACCAGTGCTGGTTTTCGGGATATAATGGGTATGCACTGTAGGGTTTGCTCAGTGGCTAGTGGTTGACAGACCGGTGGGATAGCCCAAAGAGTGATTTTTGTTAGAGGCAGGTCTGGTATTTGCCTTGTCTAGTTCCCTTGCTAGATGAAAGTAAGAGGAAAGGTGGCATTAGTAAGTACTTTAGCAACAGGGGAGTTATATAATAGCTTGATCCAGGAGCAAAAGGTATGAGAAAGACCGAAATAAGATACAACTTGATGAAGGTAATCCCAGTTTAAGGAATCAAAGGCCTTCTTGAAATCAATAGCCATGGCTGCAGCTGGTATCTTGAGGATTTGGCTTTGTGAACCAGATCTATGTTTAATAAAACCAGCTTGCAAACAATGAGTTAGCTTGGGAATCAAGGATTCAAGTCGAGAACTTAGTAGTTTAGCAAATATCTTCCCGTCCGTGTTTAATAAAGAGATTGGCCTGTAACTTGTGGGGTGAGTAGGGTCTTTTCCTTTTTAGGAATTAGGGTTATGATTGCTAGTGCAAGATGAGGGAACCTTGCCAGTATTGGAGCTTCTTGATAAACATTAAGAAGAAGGGGACATAAGGTGTCAGAAAACATTTTATAGAAATCAACAGGGAATCCATCACCCCCAGAGTTTGCAGATTTCAAGGAAGACAAAGCTTTCTGGATTCCTGAATCGAGAAGGTTCATCTAAGAATTTGTTTCAACAGTAGAAAGATGAGGAACATGTAACAATTTAAGGAACTGTTGAATTTGTAAAGTAGATGGAGGATTTGTGTTAGAGTATAGTTTTTGATGAAAGGTTTTCATGATATGGTTTATAGAGGGTTCTCGGAGTGAATGTACCCTGTTCATCTTTAGGCTTAGGATGCGTTGTTCCATTTGATGTGCTTTGAGCTGGTACTGTAAGAGAGGAGTTTCCCATTTTTATCGCTGTGTACCCAAAACTTATATTTAAGTTTAAACAAGGCCAGTTCAGTTTTACGAGAAATTAATTCATTAATTTTAACTCTAAGTTGAAGAATTTCAAGATGAAGTTGAGAATAAGGACAGTGCTTATTAGAAGAAAAGTATAAATTCTCTTTAGCCTTAAGATATTTTTCCGAGGCAGCCAGCTGTTGTTGCCTTACTCTTTTCCTATGTGCAGTATAACTGATTATTTTCCCTCAAATTGTAGCTTTAAGAGCTTCACATACAGAGGACATAGAAGATTTGGTTGGGGTATTCTGAAGAGGAAGTCCTGAATTTGTGCTTTGATCATGGGTAAGAAATTGGGTTCTTTGAGAAGGAGAGGGTCCAGCTGCCAGTAAGAAGATTTAGGTGCCAATGGGCCCCACAAAAGTTACAATTTGACAGGGAATGGTCCGAGATTACAATTGGATAGATGGATGAATCAATAGTTTTTTCTATTATAACAGGAGAGGCTAACCAGTAGTCAGTTCTACTGTATGTCTTATGTAGAGAGGGTAAAATTAAATTCTCGATCGCGGGGTGAAGGAGGAGCCATACATCAGCTAATACAACATCTTGCATTAGTAATGAGAGGGCTTTAATACTTCTAGGGTGGGCCTCTGTAGTGGAGCTACTTCTGTCAATGCTGGCTTCTAAAGCTAAGTTAAGATCCTCCAAGAATAACTGGTGTATTATCAGTGTTAAAGGATAGAATCTGTTGAGCTAAATTATGAAAAACTCTGGGAATCAGAGTTGGGTGCATAGATATTAACAAGCAGAAGAGGACCAGAGTTGGTATTCAGTTTAACCATCACCCATCTGCCATCAGTAACAGAAACAGAGTTTACAAGGGACCATTTGAGACTCTTATGAATAAGAATAGCAACTCCTCTTTTTTGAGGTATATAGGATGATTAGTAGATCTGACCATCCAATCTTTTTAAGTCTATGAACATCCTCTGCTAATAATTTTGTTTCTTGAAGGAAAGCAATTTGTGTTTTATGTTTTTGAGATGTGAAAGAATTTGCTTCCATTTACGGAGAATTAAGTCCTTCACATTCTGTATATAAAATATGCCACTCATATTGTTAGTGTTAAAGAAAGGAATAGTCACTGGGTGTGAAGGGACAAATAAATGAGGCAGAGGATGATTAGAATACAATATAGAGAACTTACGTATATGCAGAGAGTGGCAGGAACATTCAAGCCAAAAAGTGAGATGTAGGATACATGAGTAGCACAGATATCTTACTAAAGTTAGAATAGAGATGGGGAAGGAGAAAAGTCATTAACAACAACAACAACAACAACAACAACAATACTAGTAAGCTAAATAACAAAGAAAATGTTTTATGGGTGTGAGGAGATATGAGTCAGCCAAGTGGCTAAGAGACTCTCTCACCACACTCTGGGCGTCGATGTAGGGAGGACCAGTTATAAATATCGGCCCAAACCTAAGTCTGATCTCAGTAATATAATAAAGTAAGTATTACTGATAAGCTAAACTAAAAGGAATAATACCAAGAAAGGCAGGGGACTGTAATAACCTCAGCTTAATTCTAAGCTAACAGGACAAGGTATAAGGATAAAGTTAAACACCAGAACTTATTTATAAACATTAGTAGTAATAGTACAATATATACCAACTCGAAATAATAAATTAAAGAACCATATATGAGATGCCAGTACAGCCTAGACATAGACCAAGGAATTCAGGAGCCAGGTGGAATGCAAGTGAACAAATAAAAAGGAAAAGTAGATCACCACATTAGAGTGACTCTGAGTATACTTTGCAGTGTAACATAATAAGTACATAATAAATACAATATTGAGGGGACAGAAGAAAGGGGAGGTCAATTTAAGCCCTTACGCCTGAGCCAAATGCAAATCGGGATTATGTGAGAGTATAGGCTTCAGTGATAACTGTAGACAGAAGAGATAGTCATAGTAAAGATCAGCTCCGATTACTTGAAAATTGCCTAAATAGGTGTTATATGGGGTGACTAGGTTTAGAAGACTAGGCCCAGTGAGCCCCAAAACAGGAGGGACTACACAGCAGTGGATTTCTAAAATATCTGTAGGCTTCGAGTAAAATAAGGAGCATAAGGATGATGTAGATTGACAATCCTTTGCAACAGTATACCAAACATAGCCCACCTCTTTGAGTGCTAATGATAGTTCCATATTGTAAACAGGAGGTAGTAAGAATAATGGTGCGTGAGGAAGGAGATAGATTAAATGTAGTTGCCAATAATTCTTAAGAACCTGTCATCAGGAGAGGGACAGGGAAATTGCCTTGTAATATAAATAATTCACATATGAAAAAGAAAAGGCAATAATCAGGATGCATACTGATTGAAGATATGTAACTGAACAGCCAAAGACTATAAACCTGATGCACTGCTAAACTGGAGAGTAAAGGCTGAATACAGAGCCTGTTTAGTGAGGTAATGTATAAGATCTAACACTAAAATAATGGGTTAGAAAATCATTGCTGATATACCAAAGTTCCTTGAAAACCTTTAAGCTGCTCGTTTAAACACTGCAACAAAGTAAACTGATCGCGCTCGATGTACAGCCTTTGCTTTGCACCTGCTGAAGCAAAAGCAACCAGGTAGCATAAACTGTAGAGCAGGCGGCTAGGAAGAAAAAGTGTACTGGCACTCCTTTAAGTATCCTGGAAGCAAAACCTACCAAGATATAGCAACTGTGACCATATTACTGACCATATAAGCTCATGACACCTTAGATTTATTAGCAGGATAGTGACTATTAATGTTCTTGCTTTTGGTCTTTGCCTCGTTTCTTTTGGGTGGCTCTAAAGATTTGAGGGAACTTGCAACAACTTCTGCCCATGAAGTATCGCAGAAATACATCCCTGAGGCACAGGGCCCAAATTAGAGGATGTTCATCTGAAATTTGCTGGGAAAGATCCTCCTGCGAGGTGCATGTCATCCTCCAAGAGAGCAAACTTATTCCTCAAGGGAATAGAGGGTTGATTTGAAGGTGAGAGGTTGCAGCTTGGGGTGTTTGAGGTGAAACCTCACTAGACCAGCATGAAAGTCTTGAAGAATAATGCCCCAACAGAAGCTTCTATTGCTGCCGTGTTGATTGCCTTGAGGTCAAATCAGTTGCAACGTGCTGCTTGGGGTTATGAGTTCTACAAAACTTTCTCCATGTTCCTGTACTGTATCGTCCACCTTTTATGTGGATACCAAAGCAATGTTTGGGTTGCCAATTGCTGCTGAACCTCCCAGGGTAAGATTACAGAGAGAGACCTCCAGATAGTTGGCTAAGGCGTCCAGGGTTTCAAAATCCTTGAAGGAAAAGCCTGAGAAAAGGCGTAGTGTTGCAGGGTAATGTAGAGCAAATTTAATGCTTCTTTAGTGGAGGATTTGTTTAAGTGGATTGTAGGCCTTCCTTCTGATGGTTAAATCTTTGAAAAGTCTCTGTAGATGGAAATATTAAACTCTTGCCACTGAAGATTCCCCATTTCTCTGGCTCGTTTCAGTATTAATTCTGTATGGGAATAGTTCAGAAGTGAGCAATGGTGGGCCTTGGTCACTGGTCTGATGTTAGCCTGGGATCCAGGTGCAGTGAGACCGCTCACTGATTAATGTTAGGTCAGGAGGCAGTTTAGCATTGCAGGCAGCACATGCAATAAAAAGCGCAGTAGTGTCTCCTAATTCTACACCTTCAGGAAAGAAAGAAAAATAGTAAATTGTTGCAGTGATTACGATTTTCAATATAATCAGTTTTGGCTTGTAGGGATTTAATAGTTCGATCTTGATTGCGGACAGTAGCCTGGAGGTCATGAATAGTAGTGGTGTTTACAGGCCGTTGCTTTCTCATTAAATGCAATTTTCTGGCTAAAAGTTTCAAGAGTGGTTGCATTCTGTTGGGTGGAAGTTTTTAGATCATTAATCTCAGCCATCAGTTTAGAAAACATTACTTCCACTCTAGCAAGTGAGCTTTGCTGTGCTTGGAGATCTGCCATGGTGCTGAAGGATGAGGCCTAGTATGCTGCAGTACAGTGTAGAATAATTGAATATAAGTAACTGATGGATCAAAACGACTTACAAACTGTGTCAGGCAGTAATATTACAGGATGGTCACAGGAGTTGGTACCAAAGAAAGGTCTGGTGAAGGCTGTATGAGGTTAGGTGCAGTCATTCTGCAGAGATTCTGTACTATATGCTGCCATCTTCTGCCTGGTCGAGCCGCCCCCTCAGAAACAGCAGTTTAAAAGTTTTTTTTTGTTAATATCCTAAGAAGTTCTGAGGTACAATATAGTAGCATCCCCTTTCCTTCAGATGCCTTTAACAGAGAGCAGCAAATAGCAGAAATAGAGAGTGCACTATTTTGCAGCTGTGGAGAATACTTCCAAATTTCCAAAAGGAGTTGCACGATCAGCCGTTTAGAGCTACTCTGATCCCAATAGTACTGTAGGCTCCACCATCAACACTTAAAAGAACAATCTACAAACGAGAATCCAAAACACCAAACTGCTCAAGAGCCAACAATGAAACATTGCATGAACTATGAAGCCTTGTACCAAAAATGCTGCTCTACAAGAAAACATTTGTCCAGAATAAAGGACTGCAGAACCTCAAACAGAGGGGTTCTGTAAGGGGAGGATGGGCGGAGGTCAAAAGTGCTGAGGATCTCTTGGAAGAAACAAGATTACTATGGTAAAATGTTTTCTTCTCACCCCAGGAATCCTTTAGTATTCTTGACTATAGCAGATTACAAAGCAGTGCACTTGGGAGGAGGGAACAGAACCTACTTCAGAAACAGGTTCTGCAGATTTGCTATGCCAAATTTGGCATCAATCTAGACTGTACATCTAAGTAGTAGTGCTTTGTGAAAGTGTATACAGTTTTCCAAGTAGCTGCTTTGCACATATCAAGCAAAGGAATGTCTTTTTGAACAGCCACTGA
Source organism: Neoceratodus forsteri (assembly GCA_016271365.2). Taxonomy (NCBI): domain Eukaryota; kingdom Metazoa; phylum Chordata; order Ceratodontiformes; family Ceratodontidae; genus Neoceratodus; species Neoceratodus forsteri. Next base: position 961,963,091 of record CM057455.1, read on the forward strand.
GGCTGCAGTGCCCCTGGTAGAGTGGGCTCTGAGGCCTTGGGAAGCTTCTTGCCAGCATTTTTGTAACAAAACTGAATGCAGGAAGCTATCCAGTGAGAGACAGTTCTCTTAGAAGCTGGCCTACCTCACCATAGGTAAGGAAAAGATGGGTATGAGAGGCCCAAGCTCCTTAGTGCGCTCCAGATAGTAGGCCAGTAGCCTATTAACATCCAGGCTATGAAACCTGCATTCACCTGGGTAGATTTGTCTATAACAAAAGATAGGTAGGGAGATAGACTGGTTGAGGTGGCACTCCAAAATTACTTTTGGAAGGAATTTCTAATTGGTTCTGAAAACCACTTTATCTCTGTGGGAAACAATGTAGTTGAATTCAGTACAAAGAGCCTGTAGCTCTGAAATTCTCCTGGCAGAAGTAATTGCTATCAGGAATATTGTTTTCCAGGTAAGCTACTTTAAGTCTGCTGTAGTCATAGGTTCAAATGGGGCATCCATTAACATGGCTATTCACAGGTTCAAATCCCAGGAAAGACAGGTTTTCTAAGTGGGGGGCTGAAGGTGCAGCAGACCTTTAAGATTTTTAAAATGCAGTGAAAAATAATGGATTTCTCTTTGCCCACTGAAAGGTAAGCTGAAATCCTGCCAGGTGAACTTTCAGAGAGGAGACTCTCAGGCCCAAGGCCTGCAGGTGCACAAGTAATCCAGAATAGAGGACAGGCTTGACTGCACGGGATCAGTTTGTTAATCTTTACACCAGAAAGAAAATCTCTTCCATTTGGAGCATGTCTTTTGGTGTTAGGATTTTAGCCAGTCTGAGGAGTTTGAGGACCTGCTCTGAATAGTGAGGCCTGATTCCAAGACAGCTACACCAGATGTAAATGCGATGCGCCAGTCCCTAATGACACAATCGCAAGTCACGCCTGCGACTTGCGACATGCTAATTCCAAAATAACACTTGCAGCACAACCTGCAACCGCTACTCTAAATGCAAGTTATGACACAGTTCCAAACAAAGCCTGTGCCACTGCGTAATGTGACTTGCAACATCATAATGCACCAGTACGACGGAAATGCTATTCCAGAACAGGAGGCAGAAGTAAATATGCCAGAAGAGGCCGACGTAAGTTAGATCAAGGAATAGCTGGTCTAACCAGAGCACAAGCATATATAACCCCTCCCCACCCACACACACACACACACACACACACACACACACACACACACACACACACTAATCAGAGAGCAGACAGCAGTGTAGTGAGACACACAGCACAATGTCAGCAATAGAACCCTACTGGGCATTATGTTAGCGGAACACCGGAAGTGCAGGCACGCCAGGTGCAGAGTCAGGACCCAGGGGACCGAGCCACAGTGTCCAATGATGGTACCAAGGCCACTGGTGCACAGAGTGAGATGCCCTTGCAAAACCTTTGAGGACATGACTGAGCAACAGTGCATAGCACGCTATAGACTCAGCAAGAGCTGCATCAGGGAGCTATGCAGGACCTGAGTGGGGACCTATGCAGCATCAGCAACAGGGCCACCCACTGCCACTGGAGGTGCACGTGATTGCAGCAGTGTGCTTCCTTGCCACTGGCACATTTCAAGCCTACAGGGGACGTGGTGGGCATTTCCCAGCAGGCGTGTCCAAACACCTGAGGAGGTTCCTTGCAGCCCTCATATGCGCACCTGTAACACATCAGCTTCCCATGGGATGCCCAACAGCAGCACCAGGTGAAGCAGGCATTCTATAATGGCGCAGTTCCCCATGCGCTAGGGGCTATCAACTGCAACATCTGGTCATCAGGGCCCCAACCGAGGATGGGGACGCATACATAAATAGGAAGGGTACCACTTAATGAACATCCAGGTGGTCTGTGACAATGGTAAACAGTATATGAATAGTGTTGGGGCCCTTTTGAAGTAAATACTCTTCAATTCAGTATTTTCTTTCTTTCTTTTCTTTTATTTCTTTCCCCATGTTTCGCTCTAAAAGAGCTTGTTCACGGGTATTATTTCTTATTTTCTCTTTATAGAGACTGTAAAACATATTTATATTCCATATTAGTATTTCATATATTTTTTCATTTGTATTTCACTCAGTTCATTTGAATTCTTGGTGCTCATATATACCATCCAGTAAGAATGATTGCAAATACATCCTTGCTTATCTGATCATAAGGTTCTTAGTTGACACTAATTTTTTGACCTTAATTTGACCCTGTAATTACATATATAAAATTGTGCATTAACATAGTGCTGCTCACAGAGAAACTCATGTTCAATACTGGCAAAGGCTTGTCTGCTGTTTAACTGGTATGCAGCCTACCTTATAATGCATTTGAGCGCTTGGTGTGGGGTAAAATTCCTTACTCTGTGGAAACACAGTCAAGATTTTCCTGTTAGTTTTTACAGTTTCATTCATCTGGTAACACCTGATAGCTCTTAATTTAGTTTAGTCTGAGTTTTCATGCTTCCCCAATTTTTTGCTTGTTTGTTTTCTGTTCAAACATTCAGTTCTTCTGTATGCTAGCTATATGCAAGTGTTTTTTCTTGGGGCTACTTCCTTGTTGCCGCTCACCCATTTTTGTGGATTCCACGGCGAGACTGATCGTGACATCACGCCAAGTTGATTGTGCATATGTCGATCTCTGTTGCTAGGCAACAGAGCACTGCTGCACTGATTATGCAGTCAAGTTTCCACAAAACAGGCTCGTTCGTTTCCTTTGCTGCAACTCTGTGTTATCTAAATTGTTTATTCTCATTCTTGTGAGGACATTAGAAGACCATTCATTTGCCATGTTAATCTCCTTGAGGTGGCATGTTGGAATAAGTAAATGGAGGCGAATATACAGTACATGATTTTGTAATCTGTTCTTTCACTAGTTTCTTTCTCTTAACAAAGTTAACAGTTTTAACACTTCCAAATAAAGATGTTTTTCTTATAAATAGTGTAAACAATCGTTTGTTATTCAGCCTTTCATAATATTGCAACCATATATGTGTTCTAAATATTTCCATCTATACAATATGGGAGGTCATGTGCACCTTGACCTTTTACGTATGGTGCTACTTTTTGCTATTTTTCAATACTACTTCTCTTGCCTGATGATGTCCCTCTTGTTATTTAGCCTTTATAATATTGCAACCATATATGTGTTCTAAATATTTCCATCCACCCAATATGGGAGGTCATGTGCATCTTGACCTTTCCATATGGTGCTAACACTCACTGTTTTTCAATACTACTTTTGTCGAGCAATGTACAGTTACTATGCAGTTTTGAACAATTTTCCAACAATTTTCAGCAGTGTTGGAGGTTATTTGCTCCTTGACTTTCCTGCTATCGAAACCACATACTGTGGTATACATTCTATGACAATATATGAGGCTGTTGTACACAACATTTTTCCTTTCTGGTGTAAAATTAAAGTAATCAGAGTGTGTTAAGTAGGTCTAGACAATTCTCTTGAAACATAGGAGGTCAATTACACCTTGACCTTTCTTGATTTTATAAATATACACACATTTTGATATCATCTACATCGTGTTACTTTCTCATAATATGACATTAAATAATCCAAACCAAATAAACCAAATAAATCTTAACAACCCTCTCATATTATGGGAGGTCAATTGCAATTGACCTTTCCTACTATTGTAACACATGCAAACTCATGCATGTTTTAAATGTCCTTATTTAAACCATTCTCTTAACATAAATCTAAAATCTGATCAGGATAAGATAAATCTAAACAATCATCCTATTATTATGGGAGGTCAACTACAGTTTGACCTTTCCCAACGTTACAAGCAGTAACTGTTCGAGATACCCTTTTACAGTATGCCATTTCTTCTGTATGTGATTGAGACACACTGATTACATCTAGACAATTTTCATAGAGGTCTTTTACATTGGACCGTTCTATGTTACTTACTTTCCTCTGTTCTATTTTCATACTGGAAAAATGGGCAAAATAAAAATAATCCTCGTATACATGATATTGGGGTCATGTTGCAATCTGACGTTCCTATTACTGCTTCCTATTCTGTTTTACATGCCTACTTTTTATCCTGTTATTTCTTTAGTCATGTGTTGCATTTTATTTCACAAGTGTCCCCATACCCCCAACAGACCATCTACTCTAGGTGCACACCTGACAATCTGTCTCTGTATTCATCCGTATCTCTCATCTAATGTGTTCAATTGGAATAGCCACCACATCTCTGCTTTTAGAGAAAACCCTGATAATTCCCTCCTCTTTCAGGCATCCAGTACTTTCTAGCCCCCAGAATCTTAAGGGCCGCACCATTATGGCCTGCTTCTGCAACATTTGTTGCTACAGGTGATGTCTCTTCTTTTCTTCTTGTGTCACCCTTGTGTTCTTGAATTCTGGTCTTTCATATTCTGCTGGTTTGCCTAATATATAACCTTATAGGCTAGGCTTATAAACCAGCATATTCGCATGCCATGTGCTCACTACATCGATGCTGGTCATAGTTGCAGCCTGCATGTATCGTCACAGGTGCGTATCCAGTGGACATCGCTACTCGGCAGTCAGACATGACTGTGCATCTGCATGTTGGACAATACACCCATCCCAGACACCGCTACCCTACTTGCAACTGGCCTCACACAGCATATGGGAATGAGCATCACCACACAGTTTGCCAGTGAACATAGTTTGCTATTTACAGGTGTACAATGGTACAGTATGACAGTACAGTGGTGCAGCTACCCCAACACACAGACCCACACCCAGTGACACTTCACAACATCCACACCCATATTGTGCTGTTTGTCATCACCCACACATGCACAGTGTACACACACACACACACACACACACACACACACACACACAGTGCACGCACCCACAGACCCCATGCATCCACACACAGTGCCCTCCCTAGTGCAACTCTGCTCAATGCCCACCACCCTTGCAGCGGTGCACCATATTGGCACAGCTCAGACATCCACCTACTGCTGATGCCCAGTTCTCTTGTGCTTGGTGGTGCTACCACCCTGTCCAGCCTCCATGTTGTGGATTCTGCTGCCCTGCTGCACCACTGGCCCTACCCTGCCCAAGTTGCATGGCCGGGTCCCCACTGTCCATGGTACCCAGAGGCACCGCTGTCTTCTGATGCCTCCCATGCCTTCCATGCCTCCTGTGGTGGCAGGTGCTGGTCCTGGCACAATCCCTGTCCCTTTGCTGGTGCTCTAACTCAATCCACAGCTCGCTTTTGTTGCCTAGGATGTGCCCTGTCCTGGTGTGTTGGCAGGTGCTACCACGCCTCATCAAGCACTTGTCCTGCGTCTGGTAGCCACTGCTGCACTGCAGCCATGGTGGCAGGTGGCGTTGCAGTTGTTGTGGTGGTGGTGTTGCCACGGAGGTGCCACCGGTGGTGTTGGTGGTGGCAGTGGTGGGGGCTGTCACTGTCATCTGCAGCTGGTGGTGTTGGTGGTAGTGGTGGTGGGGGCTGTGGTGCTGGTGCTACAGCTGGTGGTGTTGGTGGTAGGGGCTGTGGCACTGATGCTGCTGCTGGTGGTGTTGGTGGCGATGGTGGGGGTGGTGGTGCTGCTGGTGATGGTGGTGGTGGTGAGGTGGGGAGCAGGTGGTGCTGTTGGCCTTGCTGCCCCTGGCAGTGGTGGTGGTGTTGCCGCTGCTGTTGGGGATGTTGTGGTGGTGTTGGTGGTGGTTGCACTTCTGCCCCTCTGGTTGTTGATGGCATGGGCTGCTCTGCGAAGGGTGGCAGTGTGCCCCTGCCATCATGGTGGTGTGTGTCCCATCTCCCTGCTGGTGCTGTTGCACCACCTGTGCCACCTGTGTGGTGGCATCCCTCCTCAGTGTGTCTCCCAGAGGATGGGCTGGAAGTGTGCTTTAAAGTGCCACAGCCAGTATGTCTGACTGCCTGGTTTGCTGGGCCACCGACCCTCCATAGCCATGAACAGTCGGGTGAGCACCTGCGTCTGCACCTGGACACAGGCCTGGGAGGTGACCATGGCATCCACCAGCCTACCCATGGCTGCCTCTGTGGTGTGTGTCCCTGTCTCGATCGCAGAGGATGCCCATGTGCTCCTCCATAGCTATGTGCTGGGCATCAATACAGAAGCAGATACAGCCGAGCATCTCAGACTGCTCCTCATGAGTGGTCATGAGGGTCCTGCAGAACCTGGCGTGAGTCTGTGGGTGTGGCTGTGTGGTTGTCCTGCAGCGATTGTGACACCTCGTCCAGGTTGCCTGCATACTGTTGTATGAGGCAGGGCTGAGGTCCTGGGCTATGTTGTTTGCTATACTGCTGACACCAAATAGATCACACAAGTCCAGTCCTATTCCTTCTGCTGTTGTTCATCCGCTGCCTGCTGCTCCCCACCACCGATGTCGGGGCTGGGTCCAGCTGCTCCATGTCCGCACCACCAGGGTGTCTGTCACGGTGGCCTGTTGGGTGGTTGGCTGCATGCTGTCCTGCTCTGGCTCACTGCCTGTGCCACCACTGTCCTCTGTCCCTGTGTCCACTACTGCTGTGCCTGTGGGGGAGGACAGTGCATCAGTGTCCCCGCCATGTCATGCCCTCCTCCATGCCTCCATTCCCACCCTGCATTGCTGTCCCACACACAGAGAGCACAGTTGGCCATCCACTTACCTGTCCCTGCTGCCATCCGTGTGTCCAGGTCCATGTCACCATGGACGCTGTGCTGGCTCAGGAACACCAGGATCCTCTCCTCGTGGCACTGAGGGGTCTCGCGCCTCGTGGCTCACCACCTGTGGCTGACACCTGCCACCTATTGAAGGCCTCCTTCACCTTCAGATGGCACTTCAGGTCATTCACCTGCTTCTGTAGGTCCCTGCGCTCCGCTTGGCGTTGGCCACCATGTTGACCTTTTGGCCACGTCCTCCCATGCCTCCTTGCACTTCCTGCACAGGTCATGCTACCCACCCTTGGCCATTAGTAGGGCTACCTGTGACTCTAGTTCCTTGAGGAGGACATCTGTCTCCTTATTTGTAAAGTTTCTCTTCCACCTTCTTACCGCCTATGCATTGCTACGGCCTGTGGCAATGTTACCGCATCATAACTAGCTATGACCATGTCTGTGACTTGTCACATTTCTATGGTCATTGGGTTGCAACATGCGTAACCGCTATGCTCGCTATTAAGGTTACGTCTTCTTGATGCCGGCTAATTTGCAGTATGTAATTCAGCTGTTCTTCGTCGTAACTGGCTTTTGTCTTGGAATAGGGTGCAGCTCGCATGTTGCAAGGGTTTGGGCATAACTATATGCAGTGGCAGAGCTTGCACCATGCTCTACTCGCCTCTTGGAATAGGGCCCTGAGAGTCAGGGAACTCTAGCTCCTCATGTACCAGGCAATGGTGAAGAGACTAGACGTTGGGATATGGAACTGCCTTCTGAGGCAGAGTCAGGAGACTGTGACTGAGAGGCAGACAAATAGTCCACTGGACTGATAGGTGGAGAAGCTGGGGCACCACAGCTGTCTTGTCCAGTCCAGGGCTATTAGGATCATCATTGCAGTCTGGTTCCTGAGTTTGAAGAGTACTCTGAGGTCAAGGAAAATGGGGAAAAGCATACAGGAACCTCCCGACCAGTGGAGGAGCAGGGCATCCACTGGCACTGTGCCTAGTGCCGAGGGTCTGCAACAGTATAGGGGAGCTGATGATTGACCTTGGAGGTAAAAAGTCTATTTCTGGAGTGCCCCATCTCCTGAACACTGTAGCTTGTACCCAGCTGTACAGGGTCCACTCATGGTAGTCCTGGCTGATACTGCTCAGAGAGTTTGCAAGGACATTGCCTTTGCCTGGCAGGTGAATGGCAGTTAGCTGCATGTCCAGAGAGTAGCTAGTAGTCAAATCCTTATCACTTCTGTGCAGAGTTTCAAGGATTTTGTGCCCTCTTGTTTGTTGATGTAGAATACAGTGGTGGTATTGTCTGCCCTGACCTGGCAGAGCAACCCTTGCGCTGGGAGGCAATCTTTTATGGCCATGTACACAGCTCTGAGCTCAAGGAGGTTTATATGACAGCTGGATTCTGCAGAAGACCATGCCCTGCTTATGGACTGGTCCTCCAGATGGGCCCCCAACCTAGGAGGAGGCATCTGTTGTGAGGACCTTGGAGGGCTCCTCTACTGGAAGGGAACCCCTTACCTGAGATTTTGCCTGTCTTTCCACCAGTCCAGAGCTTATAGAAGAGTCTTTGTGACTGGCATTAGCTTTAACAAGGAATCTCTTTCTGAGACCAATGCACCCTGAGGTGGTATTAAGTGTCCCTCATTTTGAACCTGGCACCTGGAACCACTGCTGTGTTAGAGGCCATGTGGCCTAGTAACATGAGGAAGTGTCTGGCTGACCTTGGCTGGCCTAGCACAAACAAATCTGCCATAGACTAGAGATTCTGAATCCCGTCCCATGGAGCAGAGCCTTTCCTGTCGGATGCCCAGTTCTGTTCCAATGAACTCAAGTATTTGGACTGGCTCTAACTGAGACTTCTGCAAGCTGATCAGGAACCCCAGGGAGGCTGAGTGAGCTTTGGGAGTCTTTGAGCTCTTGAGGAGACTTGCCTACCATGAGCCAGTCATCCAGATAAGGAAAACTAAGACACTCTGTCTCCTGAGGTAAGCCACTGCAGCCAGGCACTTTGTGAAAACCCTGATTATTGTGTCTAAGTCCGAAAGGCAGAACTATAAACTGGTAGTGTCCAGAAGGCACAAAAATAGAACTCCACTGCACTGTGACAATTCGCCATCTGCAGGCACCATGAAGAGGCGCTAACCTCCACAAGTGACAAAATCAACAGTGTGTAGTGCGCAGGAATACAAAATGCAGTGTTGCTATTCAGCAAAATGTTTTGTACGAAATGTGAATACAAAAACCACATACAGAGCAGGAGTGTAGTGAATGGTAACCATTCACTGCGCTCCTGCTCTGGTATGTGTTTTTTGTATTCACACTTGCAGTAAAATTTGGATCTAATAGCAACACTGGCGCTTTGTATCTTTTGCACACTATAAACTGCTGGATTTAGTGCCCAGAAGGCAGTCTGAATCTGAGGTACTTTCTGTCCAGAATAGGTCATTAGTCTCTGTTTTTCTTCAGGGTGAGAAAGTATCTGAGTAGACGCTCTCCCCACTGGGAGGAGGAGGATACCTCTACTGCTTTTGTGACAGGAGGGACTTTACCTCTAACTCCAGAAGAATCTTTCCTGTCGGGTGATAGGTTTGAAACGTCTGTGCCTCTGCTGAGTGGGGAATTTTTTGAACTGCAGATTAAGACCTTGGCCCACTATCTCCAACATCCATGTGTCTGTGGTGATGCCTTGCCAGTTGTGGAGGTAGTGGGTGAGCCTTCCTCCTACTGGGGAGGGAGGGAGGTGATCTGGACATTCTTGTCAGTCGTTTTGTTCAGACTGGGTTTTGTGGAAGGGACAGAGTCAGCACGCTTCTGGGTTCTTCTGCCTCTTCCCTAAAGAAACCTCTCATATAAGAGTAGTCCATTGGCATAGGCATGGACACTGGATAGAAAGCCCTGGGGTAGTAACCCCTGCCTCTGGCTCCCTTCTGTGGGGCTTGCAGGAAGTGGAGGCTTTTTCCTTTGCTGCATTGCTCTTGTAGATGGTTTTGTATTCATACACCTTTTCCGTATAGGCCTCAGTTTTATACCCAAAAGTGAGTTGTCCTCTCAGGGAAAATCCATGGCCTTATTCTGGGTATCCTGAGTAAGGTTAGTAGTCCCCAGCCAAGCAAATCTCCTGAGAGAGATAGCTTGCGCCATTGCCCTGAAGTGGTATCGTCTGTATCCACAGCCATGTGAAATTGATATCTGGTGGCATCCAGGGCAGTCCGTACTGTTTCAGACAGGTCCTGAGCAATGCTGTGAGGGAGCTTCTGGCTAATAGCCAGAACAACTTTCCATAGAGCTTTTGGTACTGTGCTGAGTATGCCATATATGTGGCGGAGAATTAGCAAGGAGGCTGTAGTATAAGATTTCTTTCCCCTCGTGTCCAGTTTTGTGGACTCTTTGTCAGGAGGCTGTGATGATAAGGTACTTTAGCCTTGTCACAGGCTGCCGCTTGCAGCACACATTTGTGATCAGGGTGTGTATAAAGGTAGTCAGCATTATTCTTATGAAGCTGGTACTTTGTCTCTATTTTCTTGTCCACCACTGGGATGGACGTTGGGCTTCTAGCAGTTTTGAAAGTTGCCTTGTAAGAGGACTTGTGGACTGGCAACAGCAATTTCTTGGGGAGAGGAAACCCATCATGTCTAAAAAGACTACCTCCTCATTCTCTTCAGAGACTTCTTGAATACAGAGGTTAAGGGTATCCACCATCTGTTGGACTAAAGTGCAATGAGAGGTGAAATCCTCCTGACCTGGTAAGAGGGAGTCAAATTCCTGGTCGAGAGTCACCTAGCTCTATTCTATCCTATCCTCCTGCTTCTCTTCATTTTAATCATAATAAAACCCTTGACCTAGGTCAGGGTTAGATGGAGCAGGGTAGACAGCTCAGGCCCATAGCCTGGAATGTCTTATACATTTGCTAAGCCTTTGCCAACTCCTCAGGAGAAGGCATATTTTGATTTGTCACTGGTGTCTCCTTTGCCTTTCGGCATAAGGGGTGGCTAAACTGGGATGCCGGACTGGCCAGGTCCCCCCACTCTTATTTCCAGGTGTGCCATATGTATTTTGCCCACCCACCTTTTTGATGCTATATATTTTTATTAATGTATACATGGATGGTGTATATTGCTCTCAATCAAGATATGCAGCACATAAATTTAAATTTGAGTTGAACTGCACGATCAGCTGCTTATGAATGCTGATCATATACTGATACTGTGACAGTAATACTGTCCATGCAATTATCTGCCTGCCAGATTACTATGCAACTCTGAATACAGAGTTCATCTATTGGTTCTCCAGTATTACTTTGGCAATGGTGCAGTCTGCACCCATCACCATAGTAGTACTGGGGAACTAATCAATGAATTCTTTGTTCAAGCCAATAGAATGTCACACACAGCAGCTACTAGTCAGAGCAGGAACATGGCATACTGGTGGTCAAACTGAGTTCACTGGTGGGTAATAGAAGTACCAGATCCTGAGTGACTTGAGGTAATAAATTCATGGTCAGATACTCAGACTATGATCTGTTCTGCTGCCTATTTATTAAGAATGATGTAGTTCCGATTAGCGTTTGCTGCCTAATATTTTTATTTATCTGTGGGTAATCAAAGTCCTGGATCCTGAGTGATGGAGGTAAAATGTTGAATCCTGCCATTTTCTATAAGAGTATGATTTGTACTGCCACTGTTGCCAATTATTTCAGAGTGTTTTCGATTAGCTTTTGCTGGCTAATTTAATTTTTTCTTTGCTGGTAATCAAGTACCAGCTCTTAGGCTAGGTAACAGGTAAATTGTCAAATCCAGCCATTTTCCACACGTCGGATCTGTACTGCACTGCAGGTCATTCTGTTGTGGAAAGGGGTGGATTTGACAGCTGACCTCAGTCACTCATCTGCTGCCTATTCAACAACAGTGGCTTTGATTTGTGTTTGCTGCCTAATAGTTTTTTATTTGTGGGCGTGTGTGAGTCAGTGGCTTCATATGGCGTGGGACTTACTTTTATTATTTTAAGCCCTTCCCTTCCTTCCACGCAATGTGTTTCGTGCTCAGCGTGTGTTTAGTTGTAACAGAAGCTCATTGGTGTGGCTTGATGATTCTGTACTGTTTGTGAACTATAACATGTTTGGTCCAAATGTTTTGGTGGGGCTACTGCAGCAAACAGCTCCATCGACCCATAGCTGAAGGGCTAAAATGTAATGGTTATTGGCAGTGCGGAAGTTGATTAATAAGTGTGTTTGCAAATAGATATGTGTCAGTGCTGCTCTGGAGTGAGAGGGCTGCCTTTTTAATAATTAAGGAAAAAACAACTCAATTGCTGGTTTTGAAGCACCCGCTATCCGATCTTCCTCTTGAGGCACACTAGGTTCATTGATGCCAATCATCGTTTTGTAAAGTAACCTGTGTGGCAGCGGCCTGTAAATGATGACCGTGGAGGGCATGGGCAGGGTGACCAGGAATCTAGGAAAGACACCAACAACCCCGTTCTGATAAGAATGCTGCCCAGAGTTTTCAGCCATCACTGTATATGTATCTATGAGTTTACTGTTTCCACTCTGCTATATATTTGTGATAATTGTTTTATGAAATAGGTATTGGAATTGTGCATGTGTCAAATGTTGATGTATTACATATGTTGATATATTATTTATTGAAACTTCTTTTGTTTGTATAATGGGACATCATTGTAAATGAGCTCGCTCAATGAAATCATCTCAAATAAATAAACTTGAAACTGTAGTGTCTTTCAAAAAATAATCTGATATTGAGACCCTTTACAACTTTTTATGTTATCTTGCACATGCTAAGCAACATCTTGTAGTAGGAGAAATGCAGAGGTGTGTCAGTGTTGGCGAATGCAGGGCATGCTTTAGTATGTCGTCTCTCATTCCCCAATTAGCCAACATGCTGCTTTTAATACAAGAAATTATGTAAAGTGCACACAACTTGAAAGAAATGTGCCGTTGCAATCAGAGACAAAGCTTGTCATGCAGCGGCACAGATAACACGCCTCGCACGTGCCTTACCTGGTGAAACATTTCAATAAACATGGCAGCAGAAGGAGCCACCACCACACAGTCCCCAAAGAAAAACATCAGGGTGCAATCCTGTGTCGGCATCCCCCAACACTGTGTAGTACACTGGGAGCCCACCCCAGTGTGGCCAATACCCCAAAAGTCATGGGGCACACTGGGAGGTCACCCCAGTGTGCCCAACATTGTTTTATTTCACCTGTAAAGAAAGAAAACAGTTCTGCAATGTTCATTTTTTTCTGTACCTGAAAAAAGAAAATGGTCACTCAACTTGTCTGCGGTGTTCCCATCCCCCAACCCACACCCACCCTCTCGCACCCCTTCCCCGCCCACACCATACTTAAGTTTGGAGGTGCAGTGCTGTGATCTTCGGTGGAGCGGGAACACGTCTAGACTCTTCAAAGCCTAACTGCAAAATAAAGAAATGCGGTAAGTTGTATATTGGCATAAATGAGAGAGGTCAACTTAGTGGAATATCTCAGCCATTTTTGAATTTCGGCTCCATATTTTCAACATGGGGTTCTTGGGACCCACCTCATGAACACATGCACTGTCATCTCGTCATTTGGTCCCGAAAGGTAATTTCATAGTCACTGTGTGGAATCATCTTTTAGGACCAATTAATGAAACAACAGTGTCAGTGTTCATGAGGTAGGGTCTAAAAAAGCTATGTTGCAAATCTGGTGAAAAATTCAAAAAATGACTGACTGTGTTATGAGAGTGCATTGCGCAGTTTCCACGCACACTCGTAACTTTGACAGTTTTTAATATTTTCACTCCAGATTTTCAACATTGCCATTTTTCACACCTCTTATGAACAGTACAGCTGTCATTTTTCACATCTTGCCCAAAATGTGTTTTGCACATCTGGCGATAATGGCACGCTCACTGTGAAATCAACATTCAGGGCAGATTAACAAAATCATAGTGCCACTGTTCATGAGCAGAGTTCCCAAAATGCCTATGTTGAAAATGTGGTTAACAAAATCCCCAAAATAATTGCATTACGGGTGTGAGTTGCGCAGTTTCTATGCACAATCGTGACTTCACCAAATTTCATATTTTCACTCCAGATTTTCAACACTGCCATTTTTTACACCTCCTTATGAACAGTACAGCTGTCATTTTTCACATCCTACCCGAATGTTTTTGCACCTGTGGTGCCAAATGACGAAGTCACTGTGCAAAATCACCTTCGGTTAACAAACTGATAGTGCCACTGTTCATGAGGTAGGGTCACAAAAGCCCATGTTTAAAAATTTGGAGTGCAAATATCAACAAATGCCCAGGGCGTTAGGGTTTCCAACCATACGCCCGCACCCTGTGGAGACTAACAGGTGTCAAGGGTGTGACCTGGGATTGTCAGCTGTAATGCTCATGCCATTCCACCCCACCCTGCAGCCAATGACAGGCATGGGGAATGTCTTGGACTCTTCAGCCCCAAAGTTCACCCCATTCTCCTATACTGCACCCATCTCAGCGTATTCCTTATGGAATGGGGTGCGAAAGGCCCAAGACAGCAAGGAACACCGCAACATTTGTTGGTGTCTGCAGGGCTGAGTGAGGTGAAATGGGTGAACTTTATGGCCAATGACCCAAAGGCACCCCCAATACCTGTCAGTCTCTGCAGGGTGGGGAAGGTTGGCATCAGTTCAATACTTCACTACCATTCCTATTATGCATCTCTCTAACTGGTGCACTACCAATGCAAATGCCAGCAAGACAACATTCTGCATTGACAAATGCTTGTTTTATCTGACAGTTGCACATGCTCATTAAATGTTAAAACTTCCCCTGCCTTCTAGCTGTGTTTGATATATTTTGAGGATTTTTTAACGTTGAAAGATTTAATTTCTTAATGTCACTGTCCATTTTCTTGTCTCTTCACTACCTTGCTCTCTCACCCTTTCCCCAGCCACTGATCAGCTTATGTTGATCAAGCCTATTGACCACTCGCCCAATCTGGTCTGTGATCTATTCTCAGAAATTAGATATTGGTATCTTGAAATGAAAGAGGTGCAGAGGAGGAGTAGGTGTTAAGAAATGCATTGTCTCTGATATGTTAAGGGTGGCCAGCTTGTCTTCTGCTCACCTATTATAAAAACACTCACTTGGCATTGTTGGTCTCATCTGGTACACAATTGTATTTATTACACACAAGACCCTTTAGGATGAGACTATTTTCAAAGGGTCTAGGGTCAGATAAGACAGAGAAGCAGTAAAAGGAGATATAATGCATTTGCAAATACAAGGTACAGGGTTTACAGTACAAAGGGGAATTATCTAGTTACATTGAGTTATTTTAAACTGTAAATTTCCCTACTGGTCAATATGTTGCACACTTCATTGTGCATGACAAAACTGTGCAACAGGAACAGCACGGTAGGAACAGCGAGAGGGTGCAAACCACAAAAGGTTGCGGGCGCGCGTAGTGCACCCTTTTCACTCTTCCCAGGCAGAGGATAAGACCACTGCTGGGACAGGGGACCAGCGAGCAGCTGCCCTGGCTTGACAGGATGGGCCACAGGCAGCTAGGGAGGCAGGTAGTACGTTTGGGACCAGGTTTCGATTTCCGGTCCCAGGCATGTATTTTTTACTACTTTTCACACTGTGTGGGGTGCAACTGTTAACCCTCCCAGGTTAGTTATTTTAGTTGGGAGAGTGGAGCCCACCATAAAACAAAGACATATGCCGCTGGCAGTATATTCGTTGTACTGGCAGTGTGGTATATTGCTATGCATAATATCTTGCACATTATTACCCAATACCATAAATTTTACAGTGTTTAGCACATAAATGGGTTGGGACCCAGGATTTGGAAATGTGGTTTTGCCAAACCAATCCCATAATTTAATCTGCCTGCACAAATACTTTATTTTTTTTTTTTTATGAGAACAAAATGAAAGCAAGATAGTAGGGTTGTGGACACACAGGCAGCTCCCCCAAGATAGCTAGGCATATGAGAAAAGCATAATAAGGAGCTGAAACTGATTTCCAGGTGTGTCATGGGAGCACAGGGTGGTTAAGTAACTTGCTCAGGTTTACACAGTATGCAAATGGATGCTGTGGGAATCAAACCAGGTCTGCTGGATGCAACAAACCCATTCATAGCTCATTATTCTAACATCCAGGCTACATATTCATCAGGTGATATGAATTTCACTATTGCTCCTTAAACATTTACTAATGGTTCTCATAGTGTCAAACTGTTATTGACACACAAACTTAAAAAAAAAAGTACTGATTAGAGCAATCATTAACCCTAAACATATGGGTTTCATTATTCTTCGATGGCCCCACTTGTGATTCAGTGGGTGGGATACACTCTACCAATTCCCCATGTAGCCAAAGCACTTAGCTGTCTTCTGACACTGAGCTGGGCATGGGTTTTCTGCTCGCACTTGCCTTTCTGGTTGGTCCCCTGCCGCTCTTTGCCTGTTTTACTCATTCTTGCTGCTGGTGTGTGCCTGTTCCCTTTCTTCTTTCCTACCCACCTGCCTGGGCTCTGTCAAGCCGCCTCCACGATCCTCTTTCTCGTTTCCACCGTGTAGCCGCTCAGTGCCCACCCCTTTTCTCATTCTCTCCCTCTCCGTCTTGCTCCCTTGTCTCTGGTGCCTCCTTACGTTTTTGAGGGGTTCCTCTTGTCTCTGGTGCTGTCTCTGATTCATCTCTCTAGTGCTGCTCATTCCTGCTTGCTTTGCCCACGCTGCTACTTCTGGGTGTGTGGCCATACTCCCTGGTTCTTCTCTCTTCTTGCACCATCTGTTCCTCTGCAGCCCATGCTCCTTGTATGTGTGTGGCAGCAGTTCCTATCAATGCCTGCATACTGCCTCCTGGACCTCAGCAGCATAGTTTGTGCAACTGCTTCTTCTTCCTGGGCGATTCCTCTGTCGCTCTTGCAACTCGGACAGCAGTTCAGGACATTTATCACCTCATTTGGCTCTGCACTCCAGTAATTTTGCTGCTCATACATGGAGGTTACAGATCTCTAGCCTGTGCTGCATGGGCCTTTGAGCTGCACTGCATTGGAGGTACCATCTCTTTCACCTGTCATTACAGTGCCCCGTGGAGGCCACTGGTCCATCTGCCTCAGCTCTCTTACCCACTCATCTGGTGCCTACGTGGGGCAACTGGACCATCTGCTCTCTCATCATCCGGAACCCTCGTTGGAGGTGCCGCTCCTCATCTTCCTCTTCTCAGCAGCATCCTACCTATGTGGAGGTCAGGATCTACCTATGAACACTCTTCCCACACACAGCTGGCCATAAGTTCCATCGCTAGTAACATCCTCCCAGTGTGAGCTACACCTATTTTACAGAGCCTCCTGCTGCACAATGGCATCTACTGATCCTTCAGAAGGGCCTGCACTGGCTCCCCTGATCCTCGAAAGCGCACTTCCAAGTTAAAACTCTCTCTTAAGGACTGGACTGTTCCTCGCTTGATATCAGAGTTGAAGAAGCTTGGCGTTGTCTACCATGCTAATGCCAAGAAGTAAGAACTGTTACGATTTACTTGTAGATGCACAGTCCTGAAGGGTTCCTGATTCACCGACTCCACCTTCACGTCAGAATCGGGCACTCTCACGAACTCAAGGATCTCATCACTCAGCTTGCTACTTCTGTGTTTGACATACAACCTCGACTTACTGTCCTGGAGAATAAAAAGCCTGCCCTTCCCAATCAACAACCAGATCCACCGACCATCCCGTCATCACAGCCTGTTATCACTTGTACCTCAAGCTCCTTTGGCAAGCGACATAAACCAAGGTGTTCCTTCTCTGGCTGCTCTGGCTCCTTGGTTCCTTTCTCTTGTTCAGGTATGCAATCTCAGAGCTCTTCATTGCCAGCCATTTCACCTGTTCATTTAGTTCCCAGTCATCTCCACAAGGACATAATTGATGGGAAAGATGTCAATCTTATTTTGTTACTCATATCCTCTCATGACTCCATAGAGAATAGGAATTCTATCATGCGGTGATGTCTGTTGTTCTGAAATCCAAGGACCCTAGATTAGCCAAAACTGACCATTCCAAGTTTATCCTAGTCTTCAGCCTCTACAGGGATATTCTTTGCTCCACCTTCCCTCACGTCAAGAAGAGCTGGATGCCCACTTGTACCTGGTCGTCAACCTAGGTGTGCGCTACAGTGGTATGCACTTCTTCAATTATCACAAGCTTTATCTGCAAAGCTGCTGCCACTCTTGCTCACTTCAACATATATCTAAACTGGGAAACACTTGACAATGAACTGTTCTGCTACCGCTTCTACAGGACAGCAAGTGTTAACTTGCCAATATGCATTCAGCTACCTTATGTCCATTGACGGTGCCTGATACCTCATCCACTCGTCCCCCATCTTCAGTTACTCCCTCCATTACACGCACCATATGTAATCCAGCTGCATTACCACATTCCTGTAATGACAGGCTGGGCCGCCCCATCACTTTCATCGAAGGCAAACCCGTATGCAACAATTTCAGTGCTGCTGAATGCAATCAATATGGTTGCCATAACTTGACATATGTAGTCATTGTGGGGCGCATTCTAGATCCATCTGTCCCAAGCTGCGGCTCAAGCCCTGACAATTACGCATCCGTCTACTCCTATCAGCGTTGGGGCACTGACACACTTACTGCCCATGCATCCCTCACATTCCTGGTTGACTTTCTTGTCTCCGGTTTCTGGAAGGCTTTCATACTGGCATTTTCGTTCTCCCAAAGGAATCCTATGAATGCAGGAATTTACTCACAGCCTTATGCAAACCTGATGTGGTCCAGCAGCTTCTTCAGAAGGAATTCAACAAAGTTTCTCATAGGACCATTCAAGCATCCTCCTTTTCCCACCTTTCATGTCAGTCCCATTGGCGTTGCTACACAAAAGTTTTAGGAAAGAAGAAACATATTTGACCTGCCTGCTCCCCATCACTCATTCCAGCATTAATTTACTCATACCCTCCGATGACTTTTCCTTAAGCTATACTGATTGATGATGCAATCACTGCTATCAAAGGCTTGGTAAAGGCTCTTGGTTGGCTAAAGCTGTTATATTGGATGCCTTCAAACTCCTCCTGATTCATCCCTCTCTGTGGCACCTGTATGGTATTAAGTGGGAGGACTCCTGTTACTTCACAGTACAGGTCACCTTTGGTTGCAAGAGTAGTCTTAAACTATTTGATCTCTTTTCTGACACCTTATGCTGGTTATTACTCAGTTACTGTCACGTCACTACCGTCATCCATCTGCTCGATGACTTCCTCCTTATCAAACCACCCTCAGCTCCTCCTGCTGCAGCCCTCTTCTCTGCACGAGCTTTTTCATGACCTAGCAGTTTCCATATCCAAAGAAAACAGTGGGTCCATTTACCACTCTGGAATTTCTAGGCAACATACTGGACTCAGCTTGCGTGGAAGCCAGATTGCCCCATGACAAATTGGTCTGAATCCAGGCCTTAGTACTATCATTTTCTGATAAATCTTCTTGCACAAAGCATGAATTGCTCTCCTTGCTGGGCTATCTCAATTTTGCAATGTGCATAATTCCCCAAGATCACTCATTTATTTTGTACTTGCTCAAACTAGTTTCTTCTGTTCCCATACTGCATCATCATATCACCTTACCGCCTCAGCCAAATCCAATTTGTCCATGTAGTCCCTCTTCCTCGAGCAGTGGAATGGTTGTTCCATGTTTTACAAGAATATCTCTCTAGCCTGTCTCCTTAGATTTATACAGATGCCTCTCCAGCTTTCGGGTTCACAGCAATATACAAAACATCCTGGATCTCTGCCTCTTGGCCTCCTGAATTCTTTCAACTTCCCAACTTTGTCACTTCTTCACCATTGTTTGAAATCTATCCCATAGTGACTGCGCATTTACATATGGGCATCTGTGGTCCATACAAACCATCTTGGTATTCTCAGACATAATTAACAGAGGCAGACCATCATCCTGTTCAATTGTGCTGTTCTCCTGCGGAGATTGACATGGCTATCCCTGAAACATGATTTCTCAATTTGCTGCTTCCATATTCCAGGGCTCCTAAATACTGCTGCAGATTATCTTTCTTATTTTCATTTTCAGGACTTCAAGCTCCTTCAGCCTTCTGTGGATCCATCTGCACTCCAGCTCACCAGTTCCAGGATCTCATAATGCATTAACTGACTACCTGTGCATGGCTAAGACCATCATGTGGTCTGCTTTATCAGCTAGCACTCTATCCACATTTTCATAGCCTGGAAGAAATACCCACTTATTGTGCCATGACAACAACACCATCGATACCTGTTTCTGTGTCAACCATTCTGGCCTTTATCACATATTGCCATGAGTTCTCAGAAATTGGCACACAGCACCATCTGACAATAATTGTCCGGTATCAGTTTTTCCTTTTACAGTCAAATCCAGCCTCAGACACCATTGTCTCTAACCCAGCTGTCAAACTGCTCTTGACAGGCATTCTCAAGTCGACAATCAGAAAGCCTCCTTCTGCCAGCCCACTGATGACCTCATTTTCAGACAACTATTCAACCTACTATGAACTAACCCACTAGATGCCTTCTCTACCACCGTCTTATCTATTGCCATATGTCTTGCTTTTATGGATTCTTCCACCCAGGAATTCACAGTTCCATCTCCATCTGCTTCTACATTTCTTGTACTTTATCTTTTATTGAAAATATAGCGGAAAACAGACAAGAGTATACAATAGGAAATATCCACCAAATAGAAATGCAAAGGGAATCACATAACAAGATGTATAATATAGAGTCAGTATAACGGAGATGCCAAATATATGCATGTTAATGATGATAAAATTTAGCCTTAATTATGTCATAAGAGACAAAGGAAGGAATACAGTCATACGGTGTAATGAGTGGAATAAGGTAATCTAGTCCAAAAAGGATGCAGAGAACAGAAAATGGTTAGGCATTCAATAATTTAGACAGTGAGATATCTATAGCGTACATACAGAATACACTGGTGGGTAAAGAGGAAGAAGGAAAACCATAAAGGATAGGAAAAGGGAAAGAAAGGAAGAAAAGAAAGAAAATAAAGGGAAGAAAGAAAGCGATATCTGTGTTAGATAATATTAAAGAGACCCCATTCAGGGGTAGAAAGATAAGAATGAAATAGCTCTTTAGGGTTAGGGTTTATAAATCACAAGTTTCGATGTATTTGAAGTAATCCTGCCAACACTGATCATATGCAATGAGTCGGTCATGAATAGCATCACGATAAGCGATCTAACAGCGTGCCAGAGATCTAACGAGCGTACTGAGAGGCTTTGAAGAACATCTGAAAGGGAGAAACCAAAGCAGATTTCCATCTCATAAGAATTAAACGTTTAACCAAAGGAAAAGTATATTTAATCATCTAAAATGTGCATGTGATAAGGAGCTGTTATTTGAAACAGAGAAACCAAAAGAAACAAGCATTTGTCAATGCGAATGTTGTCGCGCTGGTATTGGCTGTGGTAGTGCAGTGCAGAAACACATTTTGGGCAGGATGTAAAAGACAGCTGTACTGTTCATAAGGAGGTGTAAAAAATGGCAGTGTTGAAAATGTGGCATCGCTAAATACCTGCAAATTTATGATTACAAAAGTGCGTGGAAATGCACAATGCCGCTTGTAACACAGTCATTATGGACTTCGGCACCACACTTTCAACATAGGCATTTAGCATCTCTGTTCATGTACAGTGTGACTGTCATTTCCTCAAACTGTCCCAAAAGCGATTTTGCACAGCGACGCAATTCTGTGCCAGACATACGAAAACAGATTTCGGGCAGGATATGTAAAATTACAGCTGTACTGTTCATCAAGAGGTGTGGAAAAATGCCAATGGTGAAAATCCAGAGTGAAAATATGACAAATGTACGTTATGAGCATGCATGCAATCTGCATAACGCACACTCGTAACACTGTCATTTTATGGAGTATCGTCACCAAATTTTCAACATAGACATTTTAGGACCTCTGCTCATGAACAGTGTCACTGTCATTTTTGTAATCTGCCCTGAACACTGATTTCCCACAGTGACCCGGTGTAGCCAGAAGTGCGAAACACATTTCGGCCAGGATGTGAAAACGACAGCTGTACTGTTCACAAGGAGGTGTAGAAAATGACAATGTTGAAAATCTGGTGTGAAAATATTGCAAATTCACAAAGTTATGGCGTGCGTGTAACTGCGCCAGCATAGCTCGTAAACTAACCATTTTTGATTTCTTCCACCAGATTTTGCAACTTAGGCTTTTTGAGAGCCTACCTCATGAACACTGCCACTGTCCTTGTGTTACTCAGTCCCAAAGGTGATTCTGAGCAGTGACTCTGAAATCACCTTTCGGGACCAATTAATCATAACAGTGACAGAATTCATGAGAGGGGTCCCAAACCCCATGTTGAAAATTTGGTGCAAAATTCCCAAAATGCCTGAGATATGCATCAAAGTTGAAAAACCCTATTTATTCCATTATACAGCTTACAAGCATTTCCTCAGTTAGCGATCGGCTTTGAAGAGTGCAGGCGTGTCCCCGTCCACGAAGACCGTCATCGAACTCTAAAGGTAAATATGGAGTGAGGGGTGTGGGGAGGCAGGGTGCGCGAGTGGGTGGAGTGCGGGTGGTAGGAACCATTTTCTGTTTACAGGTGTTAAAAAATTGCAGATGGTTTTCTTTTTTTTACAGGTGTTTTTGGAGGAGAGTTCAGTAGCCGATGGAGTTGGGCACCCCCATCGGCACATAGGAAGTGGGGACAGATGGTGATGGGGATTGGGCATCCCCATCGGCAAACAACAGCGAGCATGAGCTGGGGGGTGGGCACCCCTCGACAGCAAAAAAAAAGGAGGGGACACATTATGCCAACAGGGGAGTGGGCTGCCCCATCAGCACATACAAGAGGGCAGGGTAAGCTGACTGGGGATTGGGCACCACCAAGTTGGCAGTTTAAGCGGCCACTGTGCTGCCATGTTAGATGCTGGACAAGCCGCATTAGGAAGGTCCGCTGCGTGTGGCCAGAGCTTTGCTGCATTGCAGTCGACCTTTCCTTAGATATCTTCGCCGGGTGGTGTGGCACTGGCATGCAGGCTGATTGGGGAATGAGGGCGCATCTACTGGTGCATGCCTGCATTAAGCCCAACAGCGACTGCGCCTTCAAAATCTCCACTACTGCAAGATGTTGGCTGCAAACCGCCAACATAAAAGTGGGGTCAAAGGAAGATTTTTGTCCTATGACTTTAAGGAGAATGAATAAATTCCATGCCATAACTTAATAATGGGTGCATTGACTACAGGATACGAAGCAAATCCCTGTTGGTTTGATTACAGCACCAGCAGTTATTATGTTAATAACTGGTGACCCCATTATCAACCCATTTTGAGTACTGTAAAAGTCGTATCAACCCGCAGGTTGATTAGAAAAACTCGTATCAATCTGTGGGTTGATATGACATTTACAGTTGCATGCCGAGAAGTCTGCAGCAGTCCAAATAGAGAACTGTTTCCTTGCCCCTGTGGCAGTGACAGGACAGATAAAAATATAATGTTTCACAGGAATTTCATTAAACTGCCTTTTAACTATGGTACCTTATGGTCGTGGGTTCAAGTCGGTAAGGTGGATCACTTTCATAGCAATGGAGAAAATGAATAACCCCAGAAAAAAAAATGTTTAATTTATTTAAATAAAGGCATTAGAACAAGTCCTCCAGCTTTAATGTCTGTTGTTGCATCATCTCGATGGGTCGGGGTCATGCCAGTCCAAGTGAAAGTCCATGCAGCCTAGGGAACCAGTCGGAATGGTGGGGAAATACGTTTTTAGTGAGCATTTTTTTACTCTATTTGGGGCCCCCAGCCTGGAACTCTCTCAGGCCACTGCACTCACCAGCTTGCTGTACTGCCTGCTGTGTTCCCATGTCATCTTCAAGTTCGTTACAGTTACACAGGTCGGGAGGACAACTCGAGGAGACTGTAGGGGCAGTGGAGAGACCAGTGTTGGGCATTGGGCATGTGGTAGTTGTACTGGCAGGGCCGTTGCCTATCCAGGGCTGGAGGGTGTTTCTTGTAATGTACCCAAGACCTCCCCTCCCCTGCATGAAGCACGTCTGACACGGTGCATGGCAACCCTGCCTACATCAGCCATGCTCTTATGTGCAGCCCGCAACTCGATGGTGCCTCTGGTCTCCACAGGGGTCACCAGAGTACTGGGTATCCCTAACTCTCCCAACCGGAGAGGAGAGCTGCCCAGAGGGCACTCAATCCATCTCCCTCCCTGCCAACTCCTGACTCCCAAACTCGCTTCGAACTCGGATCGCAGTGCGGGCCGCGAGGTGTGGCATCCAGCACCTCAACCTCAAGCGCCACTGGGCGGGTATAGTGAGCATTTTTGATCTAGTAAATACTTATTTTGCACCATTTATTATAAAAATAAAACATTTGTAGGGGTTGATAGCAGTTTTTAAACACATCCTCAGTGTGATGATTGTGAAACCTCTCAAACTTCGCTCTCGAGGCTTCTCTAATATCACACACCTTGGGTGTAAAAAACTGCATATCAACTCATACGCATTATTCTCTATTTTGTAGACCCATTCATTGGAGGACAGAAGGAGTCCTGAACCACAGATGTAGGATCTTAATTTGTATTAGAGAGCTGCAGATATCTTTAAAACATTATGAGCAAGACAACAGCAATTGCTCCATTGAGTATCTGTATTATTATAATTAAGGAGAGTGATCCACTTGTTTTAACTGAGATGGATTGATGGGAAGGTTGTCAATGACGTCTTTGTAAATGGAGCTATTCAGTTTTGAAGAAAGTTTTACCCAACGTGAGACAAAATGTTTCAGAAGGTTATGCTTATGGACAAAGTTTGCAATAGAATTACTGGCTGAAAGAATTTGTAAGAACTTCCAAAAGTCTTGTTTAGGGACCTTCCAGAATATCTGTAAATCTGAAAACTCTCTGAGAGTGAATGAGTTCTGGTCGAGGATGTCTCCAAGAAAGAAAATCCTTTATTTTCTATGAACGACAAAAATTGGAAGATTTTCTAAAGTAAATAGTGGATTACCCATAAAGGGACATATAACCAGTGTTTGGGGTTAGATTTTAAAATGTATTGATTAATTTCCAATAATAAACCAAAGATGATATGGTTGGGTGAG
This sequence comes from Neoceratodus forsteri, assembly GCA_016271365.2. Lineage (NCBI taxonomy): Eukaryota > Metazoa > Chordata > Ceratodontiformes > Ceratodontidae > Neoceratodus > Neoceratodus forsteri. Next base: position 961,987,902 of record CM057455.1, read on the forward strand.
ATTTTAACCTGGAAGTGAAAGGGTTATAGATAAAAGAAGTAGAAACTCCACCAGGGCACAATGCAGCTTCCATTAGGAGCATGGAAGGAGTGTTTCTGAACCCATTTAATGGTTTGGATTGTCCTAAAAGCCCAAAGATAACCTTTGAACCAAGGAGTCCAAATCCATCTCTTTTCCAGTGTGAGCAGAAGTTTTACTCTGATTAAACCTCAGTGGTTTCCCTCCCATATGAAGTTGTCTATTAATTTATCAATTTTAGCAAAAAGGAAGACAGTAAAATTAAAGGAATATTGACGAAGAGGTATAGAATTTTGGGGAATATGGACATCTTAATGGATGCAATTTTCCCAAAAAGGAAAGGTTAAGGAGTTTCCATCTATACAAAGTTGTTTTAATGTTATCTGATAAGGGATTAAGGTTAATATCCCATATTTTGCCTAAATTGCTGGCTATTTTAATACCTAGATATGTTATACCTTGTGGATCCAACGGAATCCAAGAGGTAGGTTCATAAAAGGTTTACAGTGGTCATTAAGGGAAGAGTTTCTGGTTTGCTATAATTTAAAGCAAGGCTGGAGATATTTGTAAATTTATTAAGTAGGTCAACCAACAGGGTCCAGCCTCATTCAAGTTTTCGAGTAAAATTAAAAGGTCATCAGCATAGGAGAAAAGCGTGTTGAATTACCCACAGGGATACCATTAATGCCAGCAGATTGGTGTAAGCAAGCAGTCAAGGGTTCCATGGCTAAAATAAACAGGGAAGGGGATAAAGGACAGCCTTGCCTAGTTCCCTTAGCCAATTGGAAGTGAAAGGAGATAGTCGAATTGGTAAGTACCCTAGCATCTGGGGAGTTGTATAATAGTTTAATCCAGGAGCAGAAAGTATGAGGGAGACCAAAATAAGATAACACTTGATAGAGGTAGTCCCAATTTAAGGAATCAAAAGCTTTCTCAAAATCGATGGCTATAGCAGCCGCTGGTGATTTAAAGGGATTTGGCTTTGTGAATTAAGTTAAGTAGGGAGCGTAAATGGTCAGAACCAGATCTGTATTTGATAAAACCAGCTTGAACAATGGATGATTCTAGGAACGAGAGGCTCAAGTCGAGAGGTAAGTGTTTTGGCAAATATCTTCCCATCTGTATTCAACAGAGGAATTGGTCTGTAGTTAGCTGGGTGTGAGTGGCATTTGTCTTTCTTAGAATTAAGGTTATAACCGCTTTAGTACAAGATGGGAAGTTTGCCAGTGATAGAAGCTTCTAGATAAACATTAAGAAGAAGGGGCATAAGGTGTCAGAAACCTTTTATAAAAACTCGACTGAGAATCCATCACAACCAGGGATTTGCCAGATTTCAGGGAAGATAGGGCATTCTGAATCTCTTGCAATGAAAAGGGTTCATCTAAGTGATTGGCTTTAGGAGAGGAGATATGGGGAAGATGTAAGGTTTTGAAAAATTGTTGAATTTGTTCTGTAGATGGAGTATTAGAGTCTAATTTTGGTAAAAGGTTTTCATAATATGATTTATAGATGGATTATCTGAATGTATTATGCCTTGTTAGTCTTTAAGACTGAAAATATGTTGGACCATTTGTTGTGCTTTTAGCTGATAGGCTAAGAGTTTCCCATGTTTAGCGCCATGTTCCGATACTTATGCTTAAGTTTAAAGAGGCCAATTTCATTTTAAGGAGATTAATTCGTTAATTTTGATTCTGAGTTGAAGAATTTCGAGATGTAAAAGGAATCAGGGCAATGTTTATTAGAAGAGAAGTATACATTTTCTTTTGCTTTGAGAGATTTTTCCATATCCAGCAGTTGTTGTTCATGCAGTCTTTTCTATAAGCAGCATAGTTGATAATTTTCCCTCGGACCATAGCTTTAAGAGCTTCCCATCTAGTAGACATAGAAACTTCGTGGAATTATTATGAAAAAGGAAGACTTGAATGTGTGCTTTGATCATGTGTAAGAAATCAGGATCTTTAAGAAGGAGAGGATCTAGTAGCCAAAAGGTAGATTTGGATGCTGATGGGCCCCACAAAATATGTAATCTAAGAGGGAGTGGTCTGAGATGATAATGGGGAGATGGAAGAGTCAATGATCTTTTCAATTATTGTGGGAGAGACTGACCAATAATCAAGTCTACTATATGTTTTATGTAGAGAAGAGTAAAAATAAAGTCTCGATCCTGGGGATGATGGAGGCGCCATCATCGGTTAGACCAATGTCTTGCATGAGCAGTGAGAGGGCTTTAATGCTTCTGGGATGGGCATCTGTAGTGAGGTTACTTCTATCAATACTGGCATCTAAGTAAGTGTAGATTGATCCCTCAAAAATAATTAGTGTATTATCCGTATTAAAGGATAGAATCTGTTGAGCTAAGTTGTGAAAAATTCTGGAGAGTCAGAATTAGAGCACAAACATTGACAAGTAGAGAGGACCAGTGTTAGTGTTAAGTTTAACCATTACCCATCTACCTTCATTGTCAGAGAGGAGTTTATAAGAGACCATTTGAGATTTTTATGAATAAAATGAGCTCCTCTTTTTTGTGGTAAAAGATGAGTCATATATTTGTCCGACCACTATTTCTTAAGCCTATGAACATCCTCTGTAAAGTAATTTTGTTTATTGAAGGAAAGCAATTTGTGTTTTATATTTTTAAGATGGAAAGAATTTGCTTTCTTACAATGAGAATTAAGTCCCTTCACATTCCATGTATATAAAAGTATGTCACTCATAATGTCAATAATAAAAAGGAATGATTACATGAGTGGGAAGGGTCTTATAAATTAGGGCAGAGGATGGACAGGATATAGAAATTTAAAGCTTATGAGCAGAACGTGGCAGGTGCACTCAAATAAAGTGTTATCGCGCAGATATCATTATGTAGATATATAGAGTAAAGAAAGAAAAGAGACATTATTTAACAACCACAGTGTAACACTCTTATTACACTAGAAAAATACTACTTATGGGGTGGTAAGAGATGAGTCAGTTGAACCACTGGACTCTCTCACCACACACCTGGGTGTTAGAAATTGGAATAGATCAAAAGGACCAATTGCATGCTTCTACATTTCTCATGGTGAAACTCATACGTAAGCACACACAATCATTACATTCTTCACCTACCTTCCTCCAAAATGGACAGATTCCAGAAAGGAATCAATATCACTTACTTTCCTACTTCCAATGCTTGGTGCCCCATTGCCATATTTGACCAATTACTCCAACTTCTCAGAAAATCCTCACTGTCAGCTCCATTGCTACCTACTGCAAACAATACTCCACTCACCACTAAGAATTCATGAACTCAGTCAGACTTCTTCTTCAGCACCTTGGATACAACCCATCATCTTTTCAGGACACTCCTTCCGCATAGGAGCTGCAACATTCGCATCCAGGAAGAGACGTACCAGCCTACATCATCAAACGACTGGGAAGATAGCTTCACCTTATTTCAAAACCTACATCCCTAATCCTGAGCATAAGTTACTTTCAGCTTTTAGTTCCATCTTCTCTTAGCATGCCCAGAGGAAGGGCAACTTGGCAGCCATGGTTCCTCAGGAGGTTTTGTCCAGTAAAGTTTTTTTTTCTCCTGAGCACCACCAGGTACACGCTCCATGAGTTAGAGGAGGTGGTTACATACCTTCTTTTGGGCCTTCAATTCTTCCACGGCTCTTCCAAGAGGTGAGAATGAGCAAGGCCAAAACCATATGTTACATCAGTCATTCAGTGACATCAAGCATTCAGTGACTCCATCACAAGCACTTTATATCTCCGCTGTGGTGAATTGGAGGCCCATACTGTGGTTTCAGTGGGTGGGAATACCTCTACAAATTCCACTACACCCAGCCACCGCACTTAGCCATCACTTCTCATCCTCCCTCCTCCTCCTCTTTCTTTCCTTCTCCAGCACTCTTCTCACCCTCAGGGCCTTCAATTCTTCCACAGTTCTTCCAAGGGGTGGGAATGAGCAAGGCCAAAACCAAATATGTTACATCAAGCATTCAGTGACTCATACAAAGTACTTTATATCCCCACTGATGAACTAAATCAATTTTTCTTTACAGTAAGAAAGTGGAACACAATCTGGTGACTGCTAAAGCTACCAGCTCATCTTCTGCTCACCTACTATAAAAACAGTCAACCTAGCATTGCTGGTCTCACCTGGTACAAGGGTTATGTGAGCAATATCAGTCAACTACTGCAGGGGATTATGTAGGTACAAGAAGGAATGAACTACACAGCACTATTCAAGATAACGAGTCTGATTATTTCAGAATAAATTATTGACATAGGTTATTTTTATGAGGTAGATATTGTCAAAGATAAAGACAACAAAACACTTCAAAAAGTGTAACATTTTCTAGGGCACTAGATGGCCCTCAGACCCCTCCCCCACCACCACCACCATTTCAGTGAAGACTTTTGGCCCCTCACATTGAAGCTAATGGAACCAACCCTGGGCAGTAATATATTTTCTTTTATTTTTTGTCTTATACATTTGTTAAGCCTTTGCCAACTCCTTAGGAGAAGGCATATTTTGATTTGTCACTGGCGTCTCCCTTGCCTTTCGGCAGGAGGGGCAGCAATATGTTTTTTTTTTTGTTGGCAGGCACTGAATCAGAAATCTGCTCTGAATGTCTTTTATTCTTGGCTTTGTCAATATTATTTTATCACTTCTTATTTTCACTGGAGTCCTAGAGGACCTATCTTTATATATATTATAGGAAAAGTCCTTTCCTCAAGCGGCGAGTAGACAGGGAGGAAGACTGAGAAGCCATAATTTTGACCTCTGTTCTGTTCAACTTTTTTTAAATTGCATACAAGGCACATTTTATTTTTATTTTATTTGAAAAGGTTTCACCAGGAAAGACAGCATGAGCTATAAACAGCTCGGTTTCCAGAAGCATCCTGGGGGGAGGGTTACATAGGATGGGAAATCAAGAAAAAGACATTACCAATAAATATACAATAAGTGCAACACAAGGTACATTTCATTACAATGCATGACAATGGAGGAATTGAGACCGACAACAACATGATGATTTATCATACGGTGAGACAATTCCATAGGCACAAGTGTAAAACAGCTAACTAGATACGGTATAAACCAGCAATTAGAGTACACCTAGAAAGTGCAGAGTGGCAGGCTACGTGCAGAGAAAAGCCAAGTGCTAAATTGTTTGCATGAATGGCAGTAAGAACAGGGGAGTATTAAAGGGGAGATGGGGGTGTGGAAGGGGAGGCGGTAGGGAGTAAAAGAGGGGGTGGAGGAGGTGGGCTTGAGGGAAGTGAGGAATGAGAGGCATGCCAAGAACTGCACCCCTTCAAGATGCTGAGAACCCTGCAAGGGGACAGAACCCTACAAAGATGGTGCGGCTAGAGAGAGGGATGGGGAAGAGGAGTGAGAGAGTAGTAGAGGGGAGAGGGGAGATGGGGGCTGGGGAAGGCTAGAGAGGGAAGAGAGGCATGCAGAGAACTGCACACCTTCAGGATGCTGAGAACCCTGCAAGGGACAGGACCCTGCAAGATGGTGGTGACAGAATGAGAACTAGTGAAGGGAGAGGAAAGTGGAGAACATGTACTATTCCTCATATAGGAAAATATCCCAGTCCACTTAATATATATTCTTAAGTATTCAATAGAATAAATTATAAAATGTCATGACTTGATGTTTGATAACTAATGACTAAAAAACACCACCACTAGGGTGTGTTAAAGAGATCACATAAACCCATATCTTTCATATTCAAGTGAATCCCAACTGCAGAGAACAACTAATACATTTACATATCTAATTCAATCAGTATAGGAAGGAACATTTTGCATTTTACACTTTATATTTGATGTTCTTCCATATGATGTAGCTCATTTTATACAATTGCAAAACAGACACTAAGACTTTGCAACAACTCTCATTGCTGTTTAATTTTTGGGGTCTATTGCACTTCAAAAATATATGTATTTACTCAGCACCTATATTTCTTTAGAAATGCTGCCAGGTCTATGCCATCATTCAGACCTAAGTGTAAATAGTTAACACACACAATCCAAACATGGGTTAAATGGGATCTCATTTCTCATTACTACCATTCCTCATATAGGAAAATATCCCAATCCACTTAATATATCTTCTTAAGCATTCAATGGAATTTAACCCATGTTTGGATTTGTGTACTAGCTATTTTAATTGAGCACCTCATTTACTAGGTTTATGAGGACATACCTCTAAACAGGTTTTTAATGTTAACAGTATCAGCACTGATTTACTAGGGCTGGTGTATAATCAAGTTATTTTGAAATCACGTGATCCTGGCACATATAAACACTGAAACATGGTTTTACAGGTTACGCTGATGAAGCTTAGCAGTTAGGTAGGCAAAACATAAGTCTGTTCCACATTGTTACCACAGCCATTTTGCTTTTTACCATTTTTGATTGTTTTGCCACAAGTTATATATAAAGGACTGACACTTTACAGTATTTATGCGTCCAACGTGCTTATTTTGTCCGGGCAGTGGATGCTTTATGTTTCTCTCTCCATGAAGGGAGAGATTAGAAGTTGTAAAGAGGGAAATGGGGAGCTGGGGAAAGGAAGGGGGCAAGAAACGTATCGAGAACTGCACCCCTTCAGGATGGTGAGAAACCTGTAGGGGCATGACCCTACACAGATGGTGGTGAGAGAGAGAGAGAGAGAGGGTTGGGGAGAGTAGAGAAAGTAGTGAAGGGGAGACAAGGGAGGCAGGGGAAGGGAAGAGAGGGACAAGAGTACGCCAAGAAATACACCGCTTCAGGATGCTGAGAACCCTGTAAGAGGACAGGACCTTGCAAAGAAGGTGCTGAGAGAGAGAGAGAGAGAGAGAGCAGATGAAGGGGAGTATGGGGGACAGAAGGAGAGGAGGGAGGTTGGGGTGGTAGTGGCTGCTGCCACAGGTGTCCTAGAAATTGAGGGTGAAGTAAGGAGGGGAAGAAAGGGATAGAGAGTTTGATAGATGGAGGGGGGATTAGGTGCAGTTACAACTGTGCACTGTGTGCTCTCAAAGGAGGAGTGAAAGCAAATAGCAGGATTGAGTGGAGCGAATTTCTAGCAGGAGGGAATTCCAGATATTGGGAATTTGTACGAGAAGGTGGCACAACCAGATGAAGTATGCCTTGGGGAGGGCAAGGGTTCTGTGTGTGGATGTACAGAGGAAGTAACAGGAGGGGTGGATAGATAGGAGGGGTGGATAGATAGGCGGGAGAATAGGTAAGGCGGAAGAGATCTGAGCCAGAACTCCCAATAAAATTTGCGCTGTGTGATAGGCATCTGGCAGTGAGGGAAGGAAGGAGAGCGAGGTATAGAGATCACAGTGATAAATAAGTGGAGGGCAGCAAGTACATAGCAACAGAAGGAGTTGAAGAGGGTGTCCAGTCTGGAGTGGGTGCATTTAGGGCAGAACCACAGACTATATCCCCAAAGTCAATACGGGAGAATCATCTTGGATGCTTTCTCCTGGCATGCAGTGGTAGGCAGCTGCAGTGTCTGTAAAGAGCATCAAGTTTGGGGAGTAATTTTTGTGGATAGCGCCAACGTGTTCCCTGAAGTCTAGAGATTTGTCAAGCAATAGCCTGAGGTATTTAAAGGAAGGGACATCATCCAATAGAGTACCATAGAGGGTATGGAAGGTGGGGATGTAATCAAGTCTGGACAGCTTTTGTCTGGAACCAAAGGTCAAAGAGGCCGTTTTGTGACATTCATGGAGATTTGGTTTGCATTAAACCAATGTTGAATGTTGTTAAAGTCCTGCTGAAGGTCAGAAGCCACCTCAGAGGAGAATTGCTAGATGAGAATAAGACAGTGTTGCCTGCATACATCTAGATGCATGAGAATGTACAGGCATTAGGAAGGTCATTTAGGAAAATAGTTTTGGTCCAAGTAGTGAGCCTTGGGGACACCTGTGTTGATGGGGAAGGGGTGGAGTTACTGACTCTGACAGATAGGGCCAGCCTGTAAGATAGGACCTGAAACCAGTTGGTGGCGGATTCAGAGGAGGCCAGCTGTGGATAGCTTGCTCAGGAAAAGGGAGTGGGAGACAGTGTGAAGGCTTTGGCCAAGTCAACAAAGATGGCAGAGTGATGCGTCCCTGATCCATGCGTGTGAGAATGGGTCAGTGAGCTGAAGAAGGGAGGTGATGGTGGAGTGGTTTTATGGAGCCCAGACTGGAAGGGGGCAAAGGAGGAAGAGTCAAGGAAGGAGGCATGTTGCTCCAGAGCTAGGTGCTGTTGGAGCTTAGCCAGAGGGGGGATTACGGCGATAGGATGGAAGTTGCTCAGTGTGGAGGGATCCCTTCCTTTAGGAAGGGGATAATGTTAGCAGACTTCCAGGCATCAAGTACAGTGGCATGTAAGAAGGAGAGGTTCACTAGATTAGACAGAGGCTGAGCAATAGAGTAAGCTAAAAGGTGGAGAATTAGAGTCGAGGCCATCTGAGCTTTTGCCCTTGAAGAGATTCCAGGTGGAGTAATGCACGAGAGTGTCCTTAGGTAATACAGTCTTGAAGGAGAAGCATGAAGTAGAGGGAGTTTGAGAGTGAGAGTGATGTAGGGAGACATGAAGACTCACCGGTGACAATGGGGAGAAGAGAGGCAAGGAGGGAGGAGGCACAGGAAGTGAAATATTTGTTGAATTCAGCAGCCATGGAGGGCATCTTCTATAGTATAGGTGCCAATTTTATGACTGGCAAGGGGCAATGAGCTGGGGGAATAGGGCATGGATAACCTTCCAGAATTTGGATGGATTGTTGATGTTTCGTGGAAGAAGGCTTAGAGTACTCCACCTTGGCGAGGTGAATGGCTCTGGTGCATGCACTGCAGAGCAAGCAGTAGTGTTGAAGGCTGTGGGGGTGTCAGAGGTTTTAAATGCTGCTCAGGCTTTGTCTCTTTGCATGCTGACATGCAAATAAGTTTGCAGAGACCCAGGGAGCTGATTACCATGGACCCTTGCATTTCTAAATGGCATCGAGGACTTGTGAGCTGAAATAGCGCAAGGCTCATTAACAGAGGGGCAGGGAGATTGGTGTCCAGTCAATATTGGACAGGTCATTATGGAGGAGGATAGGTCTAGGGAGCAGAAAGAACAAAAGTTGAGAATGACAGGAGGGGATGTAGCACAGTGGATTTTACGCACAGTAGACCATGTGGTGGTCACTGAGTGCATCGAGAGTATGCCTGACTTTATGATACAGTGAGGTGCAAGGTCAGAATCTAGTCATTTAGGTATGTTTCCCAGATTTGTGATTAAGGCACATTGGGTCAGTGATGAGTTGTTTTAGGTTTAGAGATGAGACATGGTTGCAGACTTTGGACTGTATAGTGGACATCCAATTTATGTTGAAATCCCTAGGAGGACTAGTTCATCAGGAGGTGGCAGGGAAGAAATGGAGGAGAGAAGGTCAGTGATAGAGGAGAGGGAGGAGACAGGGAGGTTAGGACAGCAGTAGACACCTCCTACAAAGATAGGGAGAGAGAAGGGGTGGAATTTGTACTAGCAGTAGTTCATAATCAGATGGAAATGTCAAGGAAAAGCAAATGGAGTATTTGATGGACATGGATGTATACAGTACATGGCGACCCACCCCATGGACTTACAATCCTGGTGGATGAGGAAGTAACCAGGATAGGGATGGAGATGGCAGAGTCAGGGATTTTAGAGCTGAGCCATGACTCAGTTAGAATGAGGATGGATGGTTTAAGATGTGACATGAGTGGCTGCAGTAGATCAATTTTAGGAACAGGCTTCTAATATTTATATGTAGAAGTCTAAGACCTTTAGGCAATTCAGGAGAGGTGAAGTGGGGGAGGGGACCTGGGTTGGTTTCAATGTCTCCAGCTGAGATAAGCAGAAGCATTATGAGTGGCCGTGAGAGGATGGCCAGCCATTTTTAGATAGGGGTGTGGACAGCTGGCAGCTGTGATAGTCTTGTTAGACATGTTGCTGTTACAAAAATAAGGGTGAGTAGGGAGGCCAGGTGGGATGCAGGTCTATAAAGTAAGATGGCAGCAGTGCACCAGGGATATGAATTAAGGGAGGTAGACCTGAGAGGAGGAGGTTGGGGAGAGGAAGGAGGAGCATAGAGGATTGGGAGGAGTGGTTGGAGAGGAAGTGGGGAAGGAATGTTGGGGTGAATAGCAGGGGAAGCAGGCAAGGAGGAGGGGAATATGGTGGGTGGCATGATGGATGAAAAATGACAGTGTATGAGAAAAGGAAAGAGAATATTTGAGGTGAATGGTAGATAGGTGTAGAAGGGCAGAGATAGGGACTGTTTGGGACACAGAGCAGAGTAAATAGGAATAAAAGCAGAGTAGGAGGTAGAGGGGTATTTAGAACCTGATTTTTGGTAGTGGCTAAATGAGCTACAGTAGCTTTAAATATTTTTGGCAGGACCCAAGGGATGGATAGAAATACACTCAGGAGGTACTAAGGGAGAAGGACTGTAAGTTGCACTCAGTGGGAGGGCACAGATATGGCACAGTTAGCAGGAGCTGCTGACATGGGTGGGGCCCCAAGTTCAGCTTGCATATTTAAAGAGTGCCAGGGGTGGGAGTGGGTGGGCAGGAGAAAATTTAGGTTAAATAAATCAAGTCCACAGCCAAGAACCCCACTTACAGAGTGAGTAAGTCCTCAGGTCGATGAGTGTCCAATCTGCTGGAGTTACTGTGGTGGGTGGCCAATCAGCGGCAGCAGCTAGCTAGCACCAAAAATCAGAAGACGTGCTGCTTCAGGACCATACCTTGCTGTGCAGCTGAGTCTTTCAGCCGCAGGAGGGTGAGGCGGGCAGCGGTGTTCAGAAGCACTGCTCTGTCAGGACAGCATCCCCGGTCAGGGGCTCAGGGCCCTCTTGCTGTGCAGGTGATTCTTTCAGCCACAGGAAGGTGAGGCGGGTGGCAGTTGAGAAGTGCCACTCTGCCAGGACAGAGTGCCTGGTCAGGGCTTGGGGCTCCTGTTGCTGTGCAGTCAAGTCTTTCAGCCGCAGGAGGGTGAGGATGGCGGCAGCGCTTGAGAAGCACTGCTCTGCCAGGACAGTATGCCTAGTCAGGGCCGGGCCCTCTGTGTGCAAATAATAAAAACTTGACTCACAGGAAAAGCAGCAAAGTCATGGTCGTCAGCAGTAGTAATGATTAAAAAAATGAAGCAGATTTTTATTAAAAAAAATGTGATTCCAGCTCAGTTTAAAAGTCTGTCTGATAGAAAATAAAAGTCAAAAAGCTGAAAAATGTTTTACAAAGGGAGGCAGAAGTGTAAAACAAGTTTTCTTAAAAATGGGGAAAACAGCAGAAGATGAGGTTTTTTTACCTCAGAAAATGCAGTTTCCAGTCAGAGAATACATTGTGGAAAATCTGAAGTAACTCTTGTGAGGGAAATTTTAAATAGTTCCTGGAAAGCGCTGGTAGCACAGAAAAAAAAAGATAAAAATGTAAAATAAAATGTATAAAGTTATGCATATAGGACACAAGAACCTGAGGGCATCATACCAGCTGGGAGGAGACGAGCTGACAACAACAAAGCAAGAAAGGGACTTGGGGGTGATCATAAGGATGGTCTCAAAATGGCAAGTCAGTGTGGAAAGGCAGTTGGAAAAGCTACAGGCCACTGGGGTGCATAGGAGATATAACAAGTAGGAAGAGGAGGTGGTATTGCCCTGTATAGGTCTTGGTTGCGAGGCCCCACCTGAGTACTGTGCTCACTCAGGGAGGCCACACCTCAAGAAGGACATTGAGCAGGTGGAGGTGGTCCAGAGGAGGGCAACAATAATGGTCCAGGGTATGCATCAAAAAAGCCACAAGGAGGCTCAAGGAATTGAATATGTACTCTTTGGAGGATAGGAGGAAAGGGAGATATGATAGAGGTATTCAAATACCTCAAAGGAATCAAAAGGTACAGGAGGGCAGCATTCTACAAAAAGGAGATGCGCTAGGACAAGGGACACGATATGAGGTTGGAAGGAGGGAGACTAAAGAGGAAATGTGAGAAGTATTTCTTCATGGAAAGGGTGTTAGACACCTGGAACAGACTACTGGCAGAGGTGGTAAGTGTAAACGCCGTGGAGGAACTTAAGCATGCATGGGATAGGCACAGGGGACTCCTAGTAAAAGGAATGGTGGGAAGAAAGGTTACAGATGCATAGGATCTGCAGTACAAAGCTAAGAAGGAAACTTGCTCTCTGGGCAGACTAGATGGACCAAGGGTCTTTTCTGCTGATGATTACTATGTAAATCTGTAACTATGAAACTATGTTTCCACAGTTGCTCCACAAAATCACATTTTGATGGATTTATAAATTCCACCTGTCTTGATGATAAGGTGGGGTCATAAAAAGACTGTTGAAAATGTGGGTCAAATGCCAAAACAAAACAAAGTTATGAAGAAATGTTGAACTTTTCCCATATTTACTCATAACATTGTGATTTGTGTAGATATTAGCCCTAAATTTTCAACATAGCCCTTTTGTTACCCCCACCTCATGAACATGACAGGTGTTATTTTTCAAATCCTCACCAAAATGTTTGTCATTGCTCTGCAAAATCACCGTTTGGATGGTATTTAGAAAATTCCACCAGTCTTGATGATAAGGTGGGTCATAAAGACTTTGTTGAAAATGTGTGGTCAAAATGTCAAAAAACAACAGTGTTATGAAGAAACATTTAACTTTTCCAATGGTTTACTCATAACATTGAACTTTTGTAGACTATAGCCCTAAATTTTCAACATAGCCCTTTTGTTTTCCAATCTCATGAATATGACAGGTGTCATTTGTCAAACCCCTCCAAAACAGTCACTCCATGTGATCATCTTTCAGACAGGATTTCAAAATTCTACCTGTCTTTACCATAAGGTAGTGTTATAAAAAACTATGTTGAAAATTTAGGGTCAAATGTAAAACAAAAAAAATCAAGTTATGAAGAAGCATTGAATTCTTTCAACATTTACTTACAGTATAACATTATGATTTTACAGATTTTGGCCCAACATTTTCAACATAGCCTTTTAATACATGGCAGATGTTGTTTTTCAGATCCTCTGAAACATGTTTTCACCATTGCTCTGCAAAATCACATTTCAGATGGGATTTACAAAATTCCACCCGCCTCGATAATAAGGTAGGGTCATAAAATGACTGTTGAAAATTTGCAACCCAGTCCCAATAAAAATAAGTACTTTTACAAATTTCAATAAAAGTGGAATCCTGATGGTCTCCTCCTATCGTCCATGCCTGATGCCAAAGTCATCGCATTTGCAAATGGCTCGAGGCTTGTGTGTGGACTATTGAACCAAGTTCAGCTAAATACACTGTCTTGTAGTACAGAGGAAGCTGAACTCCTGAATGTTGTGTATGTTTTGGAAACGGGGGCTAAAAATAGTAAACTCACTGACTGAAAATCGAGCTGTGATACTCGACATGCATAAATGCATATGCATATACATATTCCTAAACTCGGAGCCCTCTATAGAAATAAAGATACCCTCTCCCTCCTGTTCGATGCACTCCTTACAAAACCATTCTGCCACTTTTGACTATACCAACATTGTGTACATGTCCACTCCTGCATTCTTCCTGTCCAGACTGGAAGCTCTCTTCAACACCTTCTGTCATTTCACCCTAGATGCCCCTCCTGAACCCATAATTGCACCTTTACTCCTCACTATCACTCTCTTCTCTCAATTCCCACTGAAACCTCAACACCTCCAGTCTCACTGCAAATACTGGTTAGGCTTGCTCCCTTGTTACCCAGCCTCCCTCCCATCACCTCCGCCTACACCTCCTGTAGTCTCCATTCCCATGACCCACATTCTTTCGTCTCACCCCTCCCTCTTTCTAACTCTGACAAGGCACCTTCTCTTTCAACTTCCTCCGGAATGGAACTCCCTGCCTGCCTCACTGTGCACATTGCCTTCCCTTAGTCTCTTTAAATATACCCTCTACCTCTCCCCCTCCACTCCTTGCTCATGCCCACAACCTGACTACGTCTAGGTAGTACCTTTGCCTAATCTTCCTGGTTACCTGTATCCCATCATACCAGGTCCTCTGCCTTTTCTGAAGTTAGCATCTGACCAAGCTTCCGTGAGTTGTACTGCCTACCCAGATCTCAACAATTACTCTCCACTGTTATGTTGCTCAATATGTTGTTGTTTTGCATATGTTATATACCATTTCATATCTGCTTGTAACCTTCTGCTGCTATTTTTGCTTATGTGTTGTTGTTATTCGCATATTCGTACAATTTTATACTTGCCTGTATAATCTGTTACCTGCCTGTCTTCAAGCAATTTTGTACCGCAATTCTGTATTATCACACTGTACTTGTACTTCCTCCTCCCTCGGATCGTACCTGGAAATGAGCCTCGACTCAGTGTCCTCTCCCAGTTACCAATCTTTAAATAAATAAAATATGCATATGCATGCGCATATGCCAGTACAACAACTTGACTTTCAGACTGTGATTAGGCTAATTTTAGCACCATTTCCAAAAGATAAACACTTTCCTGAGTTCAGCCTTCTCTGTACTACAAGAAATTATATTTAACTGAATTCAGGTTCAGTAGTCTGCACACTAGCCTCGGCACCATTTATAAATGTGACCGCACTTTGGCATTGGGCGTGGACAATAGGGGTGAACTGGTAGGGTTCTGCTTTTTATTAAAATTTATAAAAGTACTGATTTTTTATGGGGACTTTCTTGCTGCTGTAATATTATGGCAAGGAGGGACTGCTGCAGTCAGTGAAGGCACATTCCTAGTGCCAGGACGAAAAGTAAGTAAAGGGCTGACAGTGACCCTTTAAAGCAGCAGTGCAACAAAATTGGGTAAGAAATTGACCCTACTGCTTTTTCACTATATAAGATTCCAGCCATCTTCCAGTTTCATTTGGTGGTAAAATGTTCTACTTCACCAGAATTTGAGCATTTTATAAACTTTTCATTTATTTTTCTCTCAAGAAAAAGATGGCTGCCACATTCGGCTTAGAAATAGCATTGCAGACTTGGCAAGGACTAGAATCAGGAAAATAAGTAAAAACCTATAGCGTGCAGCATAGGAGGTAGCTAGAAAAACAGACTTGACAAGTATACTAATATTTTTATTAACTGCAGCAAACTAGCTTTTGGGATAAAGTGCTTTTGTTGCATTGCTGCTTTAAAAAGAAATGTTGACTTTTTCAAACATTTACTCATAACTTTGTTTTTGCAGATTCTGGCCCCAAATTGTCAATAAGGACCTTATGCCACCGTGACTCATCAGTGTGACAGGTGTCATTTTTCAAATCCTTCCCAAACATGTTTTTGCATTACTCCACAAAATCCCTCTCAAAAGCAGTTTAGAAAATGTCTCTGTCTTGATTACAGTGTGGCAAATAAAACACTGTTGAAAACTTGTGGTCAAATCTATCAAATAACAAAGTCATGAAGAAACTGTGAACTTATAAAGATTGTCCTCATTGTGTTCACCATTTTACCAGGTCTACGCCCTTAGACCTGCAACCCATTTTTCACGAGATAATGGCTGCTGGGAAAAAGGTGTGCCTCTACCTCAATATACTGTTCCTCTAATTTGTAACAGTATGCAAGCAAACATATTCAGCATTGACACTTTCTTGCTGTTGTAGGAATTATAGTATATACAGACAAGTGTAAAACTATTTCGTACAATTTGCATTAAACTGTCATGTAAATGATTTAGTTTACATTTTTTAGTTGGCAATGCATTGGCAACTCACATTTGTTGTCCAACACCTGACTAGCGCAAGAGCAATTTTTTGAAATTTAACAAAATGTATCTTCAGTTCTGTCACAGTACAATGGGAAACTGAGTTGCAGGTACTAGGTAAAAGATTTTGAATGGCTTTATGCTGGATCCAGCAACACATATGCAACTCACAGAGATGTGCTAAAGCAACTTATTGGAGAGACAGTTTCATGTGAATTTTACAGTAGCCTGTTACATTCATAGTATGTAACACAGGCAACAGCAGACCATTTCTTTTTTTTTATTATTTGTATGATGTAGATATAATTGACAGCAGCCTAAAGTTAGCTAATTAAAATCCACTGGGAAAAAATGAAAACTCTCATGAATGTAAAACTTCTATTATAATGGCAACCCCTTAACTTCTTTTAACATTTTTAACTTGTCTGGAAAACATTATGCAGCCCCAAATAAAGAGATTTCCAGGATGAATGCAAACTAAGCTACACTGAGATATGTAAATGAGACAAATGTATAATGCATTTACATAAATCCCACTTAAGTAGACACTGTTTATTCAGTCATTATTAAATGTAATTATGGCTAAGAACAGGGGCCATTTGTGAATATAATAGAATTGTCATGGGAACAGATACTTATGCAGAACTGGTAAATATTTGGAAGATAAAATTATGATTCACATGTTACAAGACATCTCAATTAAACTTTTAAAATATACTAATTAAAATGAAAACTGAAGTACAGTATTTAAAATGTTTCCTCTTGTGAGACTAGAGGTGCTTATAGCAGACTGTTTTTAATGTCATTGTCAAGTAAGTATTCTTATATAAAACACCAACATCTGACGCTTCTTATAATGGTAATGCTTGTCAAGTGCTGTTTAATTGAGATCAATTGTATATCAGAAAAGCTGGTTACCTTTTGGCTGTTAATTCATTCCAAACATTGAGTTGTTATCCTCAGTTATTAACCAGAGCTCTTTTAAATGTGGCTTGCTAGAAATGTTTTTAGTTTCTAGTTTCAGGTCATAGTGCATAATATTTCACTTTTTCTATTTTGTTTTAAATGTGTTAGCACCATTAAGTATGACCTTGCTCTTTAAATAGTTTACATTTAGCATATTACCCTATTCTGCCCCCGTGTCATGCATCAAAACATGCTATAGTATATGGTTGCCCTCTGTTGTACCCTATTTCTAACTAAGCAAAATGCGGTTGTACCACAGTTCAAAGGTCATGGGCACTGTTGCACCTTTCTGTGGTACAATAGCATTTAAGTTACTTAACATCTCATGCCAACTGTGTTCTGCATAACTCCCATTCCTCATGCACACTGCAAAACTCACTAAATTAATTTATCATTTTAAAAATTTAAATCCTTGCCCAAAGAAGCTACTGAACCCTAATGCCTGAAATAGTTATCCTTTTAACAAACACTTATAATATAGTGGATAATGCATGGGCTACTATCAACAGCAAGCATGTGTAGCTATCAAGAGGTAGCCATGGCAACTGCTTAAACCCCGAGAGCAAAGCTCAAGAGGTTTTGGGTACCATGGCTTCCTCGGATGGCCACAATGTTGTGGATAGTGGACCTACATTGTCTTCTGTAGTTTATGGTCCACAAAAATATTAAATGAGTCTCATTTGTTTAAAATTCAGCAGTTGAGTTCTTACTTTTACATTTATTTTTCACGCTGCTTTCTTCCAGGTCCAGCTCTCACAGCTACGCGGCTGTTCCGTTTGAAGTGGAGCTAGTGATGTGCACATGCACAAACTCATTCCAAGTTGTTGTGCTATAGTAGCTATGTAGCTAATGCAGCACAACAAACTAGTTGACATAGCTAGTGCAGCATAACAAACTAGCTGACATAGCTAGTGCAGCACAACAAACTAGTTAGCGTAGCTAGTGCAGCACAACAAACTAGCTGACGTAGCTAGTGCAGCGCAACAAACTAGTTGTTGTAGCTAGTGCAGCACAACAAACTAGCTGGCGTAGCTAGTGCAGCACAACAAACTAGCTGTCATAGCCAGTGCAGCACAACAAACCAGCTGATGTAGCTAGTGCAGCGCAACAAACTAGCTGATGTAGCTAAGTGCAGCGCAGCAAACTAGCTGACGTAGCTAGTGCAGCGCAACAAACTAGCTGACGTAGCTAGTGCAGCACAGCAAACCAGCTGACGAAGCCAGTGCAGCGCAACAAACCAGTTGTCGAGCTAGTGCAGCGCAACAAACTAGCTGACGTAGCTAGTGCAGCACAACAAACTAGCTGTCGTAGCTAGTGCAGCACAACAAACTAGCTGGACGTAGCTAGTGCAGCACAACAAACTAGCTGGCGTAGCTAGTCAGCACAACAAACTAGCTGACGAGCTAGTGCAGCACAACAAACTACCTGACAACTAGTGCAGCACAACAGTGTTGTTTGAGGGATGGATTTCCATCTTCAACAATGTTCCACCGTACACTATAGTACTTTTATAGAAGCCTCCCAGTGTGGAGCAGGAAGTGACCACAGTGAAAGTGCTTCTGCAGATTAAACAGATGTGCTCACACTGAGGATTGTCATGATTACTTTTGCTTGGTGCTCTATAATGGTTTCAATATAAGTACAGTTATTCTAAATTATTTGTTAGATGAACAACTGTTCCAGGCACCAGGTGGATTTCATCAGCTGGTTGGGGGAATATTTTGTTTTGTACTTTCTTTATCCCCATCTTGGGTGGCCCTCCATCTTGTCGACCCCACAACCCCATGCTCCCTGCTGCAATGCACCACCTGTCGTCCTCCACGACTTACCCCCCCATGGTGGGTGGCAGGATCCCTCAACCTGCCAACATGGATCCGGTTTCAGGAGGTGCCTGCCATTCACTGGAGCAGTGCCTGTGGGGTCAGCATTCTTCCAGCCGCCCAGGACATTTTCTCTTCTGGATTTTCTCCCTCTTGCCCCCTGGAGGAGAACATTTTGCATCGGCAATGGTTGAGCTGTGCATGCTTCCCGACCAGCACACCGACTAACCATTCCGCCCATCCCTAATATACAGGATGTAGGCATTTGACCCCAGCCACTGCTAGGTGTCGGAGGCACGCCGGCCTCCATGTCCCTCCCTCCCTGGGACAGGAAAGCTGTCCTCTGGATGCTCAATCCTCTCCACCCGTCAACCCCCAGGCCCTTCGCCCAGCATGGCAGGAGAGTAAGGCATGATACCTCACCTTCCAAGCCACTAGTTCAGCATTGAGTAATATTTTAAAAATGCTAAAAAGATGGCAAAAGCTTATTTTGGGTGGGGGTGGAGCTCACACTAAAAAAAAGCTAAAAAAATATTCTCAAGTTGCCTAGGTTTCCATCTCAGGGAATCTGATGACACTAGAGATCTCTTGAGCTTTGCTTTCTCCCAATGTCTGTAGTGTCATCAGAATCTCCTCAAAGGAAACACTGAGTTACTGTGCACAGTAGACATCTATTATTCAATTAATCAATCAGTCAATCAAAATCTTTATTTATCAGGCGATCATCATTGAGCATGGCTCATTTGCAAGATGGACCTGGTTGGTAAAGGTCAAATACAATGCAAAATACATATATATAACACTCATGATAAATGAATACAATTTTCAATATCAGGATATATATAGTCATAACATAGGTAAATATATAGCAGTAATGAACATGTAACAGCATGAGCAATTTACAATTTGAGACTGCATGTAACACATAAAGATGGACATCATACAAATAAGCCATGGCAACAGAGAGGAGAGGTGACAGGGGTTACTCATTGGTCTAGGAGAGGTGATAGGGTGGAGGGTGAAGGGGAATTTAAGAGTGAGGGGACTCAAGGGTATTGGAACTGGACACCTATACAAACTGAAAAGAAAAGGGGACCAATGGGTACAGGTCTTGACCAGGAATACAGAGTCCACTTACCATACAGCAAGAGACAGAAGGAGTGGACAGGTTGGCTTGGTAATCGTACGAGATCATATTGGTTAATGGGCTATTTACATGAGTCAAAGAAAAGTTCGTAGTAAATGGGGAAGGGAGGGAGAGAAAAAAAGAAGACCTAGTGTTAGCAAGAAGGAGTAGAGGAAATGAGAGAAGGAAGAAGGCACGTCAGTGGCCTGGGAAACAAAAACTAGGGGAGCCCAGCAAGGTGAAGATACCTGGGCTATCTGATCGGACCAGGCAAAATGAAGGATCGCAGATATTATGGCTGACTAGAGATGAGGAAGCAGTTGCACAGTTCCTTAATGTGGTGGGAATATTGAGTCTTGAAGGAAGACAAGCTAACAGGGCTACTGAGTCACAAGGTATTTTGTAGTTTATTCCAGAGTGAGGGCAGTAGGCAGCTTATGGCCACTCTACCAAATCGCATTTGACTTTGGGAATTTTCAAGGTAATAAAGGAGTAGTTTCTCAGCATAGTTACCTAAAGTGCTTAGAGGAAGACAGTCCATAATATATTGCGGGAGATTATTGGAAATAGCCCTGAAGGTTCATAGAGCAGTATTTCTGTCCGTCTGAATTGAAGAGGTCCACCCCACAGCCTCATACAAGGAGCAGTGGTGTGTGTTAAAGGAAGACTTGTTATGAAGCTCAGAGCTCTCTAGTAAAGCTTATTTAGTTTTGAAGCTAAGAAGCCGGGCACTGACTATAAAGGAAGTCTGCATAGTCCAGCAGCGAAAGAAATGTTGATTGACCAGCCGCTGTTTAGCATCAGTCGTGAGGAAGTGGTTAATCCTAAAGAAAGTCCTAGCCTTTGCCTTACTTTTTTAACACGTTCTCAATATGCTCAAGGAAGGAGAGTCTATTGTTGAGCCAAACTCCCAGGTATTTAAATTTCATGACAAATTCCAGTTTTCACCCAACAATGTGGTAATCTGTGGTATTGCTCCATACAGGCCAGGTTTGATGCATGTATAAATGGAAAAACATCATCACCTTTGTTTTTTTTGCATTAAGAAGGAGCTTTTTGTTTAGAAGCTGGCTCTGTAGCAGGTTAAATTCAGCTTGAAGGTCACTACATGCAGCTTCAGGCATAGGGCAGATTAGGTACAGTAGAGTACAGTGTCATCTGCGAATAAATAGATGTTGGCTTTATGGATAGAATCATCAATGCTGTTAGTATAGATTGTGAACAATAGGGGACCTAAAATAGATCCCGAGGCATACCTCTCAGAAGAGGTTTCAGAGGAGATAGTTCACCTTCCGCTTTGACCTGCTGGAGCAATCTGAGAGGTAGTTAGCAAACCATTTCAGAGATAGTGTGTTCAAGCCCAAAGTACACAGTGATGAAAGGAAAAGCCGTGGTCGACAGTATTGAACACTTTGCTTAGATCTAGAAACATGGCACCGGCAAAATTTCTATTATCTAAGTCTCTCTTAGATGTTAATAAGAAAAAAGTATTGGCTTGAAATTTCTCAAAGACCAAAAGTCCTGGGATACTCATTCAGTATTTCTCCATACTACATTATGAGATACCAGTCACTGAGAAGATTTTGAGTTTACAATGAAAATTTTAATTTAGGCATCAGTTTGTCCTTTAAAGGGGAACATTCACTACCAAAGGCCCCCACACTCAAGTGAGGGGCTGGTCCCAATGTGCATCTTGTGTGCAAAAACCAATGGAGTGCCACAGGGGTCAGTGCTGGGGCCAGTCCTATTCAAGGTCTTCATTATCAATATTGCAGAGCGCCTGGAGGAAAAGTGTGCCTCTTCGCAGATGACACCAAGATCTGCAACAGAGTGGACACACCAGAGGGGTAAAAAATCAGAAAGGATCTAAGCCTATTAGAGGGTGGTCAGGTGTCTGCCACTTGAGTTTCAATGCTAAAAGTGCAAGATCATGCATCCTGGATCACATGAATCCAAGGGAGGAGTACAGGATGGGTGGGAAAATTCTGGTCACCACATGTCAGGAGAGAGACCTGGGGTTATCATATCTGATGACCTGAAGGTGACCAAACAGTGTGAAAAGCAGTGGGGAGAGCAAACAGAATGTAGGGGTGCATAGGGTGGGGCATAACAAGCAGGAGGAAAGAGGTGGTGATGCCACAGCACCTCAGCTGGAGTACCGTGTCCAGTTCTGGAGACCACATCTCCGGAAAGACATTGACAAAATAGAGACAGTCTGGAGAAGGGCAACGAAGATGGTACATGGACTGCACCAGCAGCCCTATGAGGAAATACTTAAAGACCTTAATATCTATTCACTGGAGGAAAGAAGGAGGAGGCAGATATGATAGAGACTTTCAAGTACCTTAGGGAATAAACAGGGTACAGGTGGAAAACATATTTCAGAGAAAACTCTGCACAAGAACAAGGGGTCATGATATGAGGGTGGAAGGCTCAGGGTAATGTTAGGAAGTACTTTTTCGCTGATGGGGTGGTGGAGCCATGGATCAGCCTTCTAGCAAAGTGGTGGGTGTGAGAAACAATGTGTGGGTTCAAGAGTGCATGGGATAGACATAAGGGTACTCTGGAGATGTGCAGAGCAGAAGAGCCATAGATCAAATAGGATCTGGGGCTGCAGCAGTAGTAGTGAAATGGGCAGACTAGGTGGGCCATATGGTCCTTATCTGCCAACAGATTCTATGTTTCTATGGTTTACTTACTGTTTGCTGAAGTATGGTAGATTTTATCAGACCAATTTTGTTTAGCTGTAGGCTGGCATCTTCTGTTACTACTAAATCCCAGAATCCTCTGCAGATGACATCAAAGCAGTAGGCTGCAGTGAGAAGATTCAATAGTCTGCAGTGCCTGTTAAACTTTATATAAGCTCTGATCTTTTGTTTGTTGGTCCTGCTGTCATCCATGGCCTATGTACAGTCACAGAAGATTGTACTTGCCCCTGCAGAAAAGCAGTACCAGAAATCATCTGATGAGAGATTATAAAAGCTCTAACATGTATTGCAGGCCACTGAATCTCCCACTGCTGCCTACTGCTCTCATGTCAGCTACATGGGATTCTAGGATTTGTAGTAAAAGAAGATGTCAGTCTATAACTAAGCATAATTACTCGGATATGCTCTATTAAACTACAGTAAACAGCAAGTAAACCAAAATGTTTGGTTCACAAAGTGCACACTGGCACCAGCCCCACACTTGAGTGTAAGTTCCTTTGTGCTGACTGTTCCCTTTAAAAACAATTTGATGATCAGCGCCATAATGAAAATCTATTCATTTTCACCTTTGTCCCACTGTCCTACAGTATAATACATAAATCTCATTCCAGAAGCTCAATTCCTTTCTCGTTAAGTTGTATCTTCTACCAACCAGCACATGCACTTCAGCATCATAAGATTATAATTAGAGCTAATAAAGGTAATTTCACTAGAAGATACTAGAAAATTAGCCAACTTGGTGACTCAGCATGCTGGTGATTAGCGATGGTGTACCAGCTGTCTGGTTTTAGCCAACAGGTGCTTGGGCACTTCTGTCTGTTGCTTAACATTTTTCACTGCTGATTCCAGCATAGGAGACTAGTGACTGAATGAAAGACCTAATGACTTAATAAATGAATGAATGAATGAATGAATGAATGAATGAATGAAGATATGAATGAATGTCTTTATTTATACTGTGTTTTTATGTCATCATTCAATGTGCCTTATATTCTAATCAAATGCAAACAGAAACAGAACTTGTTGGTAGAAAAGGCATCCATTAGCAGAACCTTCCCCTGGTTTGCTGCCCTCCTAGCCTTGTCCCCAATTCTCTTATCAGCTGCCTCCTTCTGAGATGGTGGTCTGTATACTACCCAATCCTGATGTTCCTCCTTCCATTTATGACTATCAGTACCCACACTGTCTTCGTGCACTTGCCTTACCCATGTTTCTTGACATCTGTGGCTTTGATACCCACCTTTATGTATCATGACACCCCTCCATCTCCCTTGTTCCCTATCCCTACTGAACACTGCATACCCTGGAATGGAGGATCCCATTCATAGTATTGTGTTAGTCATGTCTCTGTGAGCACCACCAGGTCCAACTGTACTTCTGCCACCACTGCTTCCAGGTCACTGGTTCTCTTCCCAGGCTCCTGGCATTAGCCCACATAGCCCTCCAAGTCACTTGCTTCCTTCACCCTGGGACTCCTTATACCCATCTTCCCCTACCCTCATACCAAGCCCTTCTTCTACCACTCCTGTCCCCCTACTGGACTCCCAGCAGTCCCTCCCTGTATAGCATGTGCCACTTATACCATTGACTGCTTAGAATGGACACATTCTGGATGCCAAACCATTTTATAATAGGGCTCCATTTTATATATATATATATATATATATATATATATATATACATATACACATATTCTATGCAAAAGTTTGTTAATGCATCAGTTAGGGTTCTTCTACAGCAAAAAAGTGAAGAAATTAATTTTAAGTTTCCACCCCTTGCACCCTACTCCACCCACCCCCACCAACATGCATCGGGGTGTGCGTTGGGAGTAGTTGGCCCTAACTCTCACCCCATCCCATGTAAACAAGCTGAGGTGGTGCAGTGTAGGAAAATGGGGTGAGAGTTAGGGTCGATGACCCCAATGCACACCCTGATGTCTATTGGTTGGGGTGGGCTGGGGTGGGGTACAAGGTGGGAACCCAAAATCGAATTTCTCACTTTTTGCTGTAGAAGAACCCTAACTGATGCATTAATGAAGCTTTGCATAGAATTTCTTACTTTTAAGAAAGAATAGAAAAGTAGAAAAGTTGCGCAAGTTGGTCGGGCCCGTGCTCCCACCAACTTGTAAGTGTCGGGCCACATTATATACCCAATGTCTGATAAGTACATTGACAACAGCAAGGCCAGCCACCAAACAAATGTTAATCTAGTAGAGCAATAGAAAATGCTGTCCAGAAACGTAAACTGTGCCACACAATATCTCTGTAAAAATATATTGTCCACACATAAACACCACTATTGACATCTGCAGGACATGTCGTCAACACCTCCAAATTTCAAATAAAAGACCAAGCCGTGTCCGAGATATAACATGTCAAAATTTGGAATTTTCTTTCATCAGAGTGGCACAGTTCCACACCTGTTGACGTTTAACAAACACAACAACTGAAAACTACATCCATAACACTAAGGCTAGGCACCCTATCAATTTCAAGCCACCAGCACAATCCAAAACACTGTCCGCAACATACACTCGTCACACACAGTACCTCTGCAAAAAAGTTCTCTGAAACGTAAACACCATAATTCACATCCACAAGAGATGTAAACACCCTCCAAATTTCAAGAAAAAGACCAAACCGCTGCCTGAGATATTCAATCTTAAAATTGCTAAAATTTCCCTATCTATTCCATTATGAAAAATCTGCCATCTTGTCCCTCCTCAGATCAAAGATGGTGATCAAAGAATCTCATGATCGAAGAATTTGCAGGCTCACGATCAAAGAATTTGCAGGCTCACAAACAAAGAATAAAAAATGCTATAAATCAAAAACTGAAGTAATTGCAGTAAACCACCACCATGGTTCGACAGAACAAAGCCCCCTGAGCAAAACCCACCCTCTTTTGACTTTCTAGGGCACCCCTGGGCTGAAAAATTGATTTTTAATCTGGCCTCTCATCCCTCACTGCACATGCATGATCACGATCAAAGAATCTGCGATCAAAAGAATTTGCAGGTCACGATCAAAGAAATTGCAGAACAAAGAGCAAGAGAGACGAGATGGCCAGATTTAAAATGTATTTTCTCAGCCTAGGGGTGCCCTACAATTTAAATGAGGCTGGGTTTTGCTCAAGGGCTTCGTTCTGCCCCATCTGAATGTAATAAAATCATGTTTTAAATATCCCTGGTAGTCTAGCACCCCCATCATAAAAAATAGATAACAATCTCTAGTGGCCCCCCAATGTCTATGTCATAAATATTTTTTATATCCCGGTGAGTCTAGTGGCCCCCAATGTGTATAAAATAATAATTATTATTCATATCCCTGGTAGTCTAGCCCCCACATCATAATAAAATATATAACTATCTGCAATTTCCTGAAGTTTAGTGGCCCCCACTCCAGCTGTGTCAACCCACCCAGCACCAGAACCCTTCCCCAGTCGGCGTCTGCTTTGTCCACTTCTCACCTCCTACGGCCAGCCACCGACTGTGTGCATTACAATCGCTAATGCAAGAGGCGCTCTTTGCATTAGCAATCGTAAATGCACACAGTTGGCGGCTGGCCGTGGAGGTGAGAGGTGGCTGTGCCAGTCGCGACCAGGGAAGGGTGGGGAGTGCTATGTGGCTGGCACGGCTGGGTGGGGAGCCACTAGACTACCAGAGATATGAAAATAATTATAATGTAATACAGATCGGGGGCCACTAGACTACCAGGATCTAAAAAGCAATATGTATAAATACACATGGGGGCAGCTAGACTACCAGGAATATGTAAAATATGATTTTTTATTCAGATGGGCAGAACGAAGCCTCCTGAGCAAAACCCAACCTCATTTAAGTTTCTAGGGCACTCCTGGGCTGAGAAAAACATTTAATATCTTGCCATCTCGTCCCCTTGCTCTCAATGCACGATCGCGATCAAAGAATCTCACGATCAAAGAATTTGCAGGCTCGATCAGATCATTAGCGAGACGCAAACTAAGATTTTAAAAGCTCAGAACTCTATTTTTAGACCAATTTCGATCAAACCAAAGCCATGGTTCAATAGATCGGGGTCCCTGAGTAAAACCCATCCAAGTTTTACTTCAAGTGTCCCCTGAGCTGAGATATTTGTATTTTCCGATCAGAAAATCAAAACATGATGGTGGACCTCACGATCAAAGAATTTTAGAAATCCTTAGGGACAAAGATTCTTGAACCATGAGGCTGCAAATTCTTTGATCGCCAAGCCGGATGAGATGGCCAGAACCCCATTCATTGTTCAAAAACATACATATAAAATTTCCCATTGACTTATAATGGAACTTAAAAGCGCATAACTTTTGAATGCCTCAATCTTTTTTTCACCAAACGAAAAGCAGCATGTTTGGCCACCAAAGCTCTTTCAAACGAGTCATCTCACAGAGTGGCATGCCACACAACGGCTGTGCAGGGCCACGTCCAAAATCCCAAAAGCTGCCTCCAAAACAGATCATTTTGCATTATTCAGCATTTTATGCAAAGATCGTAAGTCCAACCAAAACGCAACTTGGCAAACTAAGAGATCTACCATGCCCCACCGCACATTCCAAATTCCAGGCAATTCCGTTGAACGGGTCCAAAGTTATTAATGCCCAAACTTTTGACTTTAGTATGTATGTGACCGCTGAACACTAACTATAGTGGAGCGACAGCATATATATATATATATATATACATTATATATATATATATGTGTGTGTGTGTTATAGTGGCGTGGTAGCACCACTATAGTCAGGGTTTTTAATTTCATTTTTATTTAGTTTTTGTTGACTGGGTGTCAGCAGGCATTTTAATGTTAAACCTCACATTTTGCGCTTTAATAACTATGCAAACCCTCCCTACGCCTAGGGGTATAAATATGGTGAATGTCCTGGGAGTGGGCACTATACAGACCAAAAACACAGTCCAGAAAATAAGGATGCTCACTGACTGGTTCTTGATTGTTATGAGATGGCTTTGCTTTGCTGGTATGCATGCACATTGCTTTGTTACAAAGGGAAATGCTGCAGGGCAATAACTCTTAAAGGCACATACCAATAAACAGTTCTTATTAAGTAAAACCAATGTCCACTCCTGAATCGAAAGTGCAAAACTGATTTAATGTAAAGATTAATTTGATCAACCACTCCATGGAGTGTGGGGCTTATATGACATTGGTGGGAGCATTCCTGCAGGCACAGGACCTAACCATAAATCTGCATGCAATCTCTTTTTCCAACAGATTGGCTTGAATCTATGCAGTAATCCCCTTATGCCATAAGGCTACGATTCCTGACAGCAGCATTTAATTGTGGGCCGAAAATGCCTCACCCACAAATACTTGAACTATTAGCAGCACTTCTATTTCATATTCTGTTCTGCATTTCTTCCCAAGCAGGCTTTAATTTAATCTCTCTCTCTCTTAGTCTCAATCACACGCAGACTGAGGTAGCACCGAGACAGCATGAGTCGTTTCTACTGTGCCAATCCCATTCTTCACTTGCCTTCTAAACTTGGGGTTACTTCCATATGGGGGAAGCATGTTAAAGCTGAGACATTCTTGCATTCTGTTGCAGATGTTCACTTTTAGCATGAAAGGTACTACCGAAAACCCTCCTGCCACCCAATCGCTGATGCCACATGCCTGCTCTGGGCCCTCCAGCCCATTATGCAAACTCCTGGCCATCCCAGAAACTTCAGGCACTTTTCACTCATGCAGAGATTTCAATTTCAGACTGCTTTCACCCAGGGACCCAGGTGACATGGCACACAGAGCACCCTGGCAGACTGCCACCCACATGAGGTCCCAACCAGCCACTCCCAATGCAGGACCCTTCATACCTCCACAGGCTGCAAAACCAGGGAGCCCACCACTACAGTGGCCCCATGGACTAGAGAAAGGGAGTAGTCTGCCACACTACACCCCAGCGATCCAGGCTGCCACCTCTGGACCGCGTCCCAGGCCCTTTCTGACATAGCAGGCCCAACCACAGGAACCACACGGCTCCTAGACTGCACTCACCCAGGAGCGAAACTTTCTAGAAAAGGATCCCAATCAGAGCTTATCCTTACCAAGGTGCCAGACATCACTTGGGGCTCCATTTCTCTCCAAGCTCCAGCTCCCACACAGCACCGATGGGTCCAAACACTAATGCCTCATTGCTCCCCTGCCATCTACAGCATGAACCCCCACACAGCCATTGTGGGTCTTCAAGGGAAGAGGGCTGGGGTGGCATGAACCACCCAGCCCCACCGCGGCCTTCCAGCCGAACTTCGATCCGAACCCCCAACTCTCCTTCCGGCCATCCCAACCTGGACTCCTCCTTCATGGTGCCAAAACCACCCTTCTTATACCCCGTGGGTGTGCACCCCTGCTGGCCACAGGTAGTCCCAACACCCCAGACCTACAGGCACCAAATTCTTCTCTGCTTAACTACAGGAATTTAACTAGTAAGCTCCCGAAGAGGTGTTTACACTTTGCCCACACAGAACATTCACCTTCTGGTGAATGCCTACCAGGCTGCACCACAGACCCCCAGGGGAGAGATATGGCCACCCCACCAAGGGCCAGGTCACAAAACCAGCTGCACCACAGAGACAATGGAATTTTATTTATTCCAACCCAGACTCTAACTAACAAGATGACTCATCTCATGGGGCATTCTGGCGATCCACCGGCTGGTTCCCATTGACAGACTCCCAGGCACTGCATGAGGGTCCCCCCTCCCCAAATACTGTGCAACACCCAAAATTTTCTTCTTTCAAAACACAGATTGCTGCTGTCAGAACGGGTACAAATTATACCTACCCCTGTACTTTGGCATAACCATAACTGCTTATGTAAACAACTTACAACAGTTCAGTACAATTTTTGCTTCCAATTTAAAACAGAGGCAAACACATTGCTACTACTAATGCATAACATAGAGGATAATGTATAATTTACAATCTATAACAGGCATATTTAATGATTGAGAGTTTGCCATAGTGACAGTTTGAACCTCGAGCACAGCTCGAGAGTTTTGTCATCATGGCAACCTCGAGATGTTTACACACTTGGCATAGATAGTACACCATATATTGTCTTTTATAGTGTATGGTTTACTATCCGAAGTGTACAGAATAACAAAATAGTTCTTACTTTTAGTTTTCTTTTGCCAGAGCCACTTTCCTCCGCTCTGCTCTCATCGCTGCAGCCTCTTCCTGATCGATGGTGGTAGTGTGGCGCACCGCGAGCACATTCCATGTTACGCTGCAGTAGCTACATAACTAGTGCAACGTAACAGCTACGATGGCGTAGCTACTGCAACGTAACAACTCTATTCTAGTTATGGATTTTTATCCATAACAATGCTCTACCATACACTATAATCTGGCAACAATATAACAGTTCTAAGATAATTAGCTAACCACTCGCACACTAACTCATACTCAGTCACCCAAAACTTTCGACTGAAGTCACTCACTCCCATCCACACCAGCCATGCATTCCTTTTACCCCAAACCAAAGTCTAGCAATTGCATAGAGGGGCATATTCCAGTCCAGCCACCTCTCTAGAAATGGTGCTAAACAAATTACATCATGCATCATCATTTTGTTTTTAACATAAGAAAACATTATCATCTTAACTGTAAACAGTGAGTGACATTTGTTTTACTTACTGAGGAGTCAACCCTTAAAACATTTAAACATTTTAAACTGTAAAACAAAGGGTGAATCTCACCCAGCATCCAGCAGTGGGCATCCATAGCATCAATCCCACCCCAGGATAACCCAGGCCAGCTTGCCATAAATGGTGGGTACAGTTAGGGGCACACAAATGTCTCTGGGAGACATCACTGCCTAGCAAAACCTGGGGTCCGGCTTGGTGGCATCTTTACCGAAGAATCTGAGGATACAATATAATACTTGGCCCAGCTCAATCCTTGTCCTATACCAGGGCAAAAGTTCTAAAGAGGGTGACTCCAGTCAAGATTTGGAAGTCGACATGCTCTTCACCTGCCGAATTCCAGTCATCTCATAGGCGATAGGATATCTGAGATCACCTCCGTATAGGCCATGATCCAATCCAGGACCCCATGAAACATCCAGGCTTCTCAGTCCTCCTCGATAATATCCCAGATCCTTTCCATCAGATAGGGGTACTGGGCACCAGGGTACTCCTTCTTGATGCACTCCTCACCCACTTTTCTGCAATAGACCACTTCAGAATACTGGACAAGTTGGTTCCTGCAGTGGTACCTTTCTGCAGCCAACTATCAGTGGTATAGCAGGCCACCATTGGATCGAAGGGCTTATGGCCTCTATTCTCCTCCAACAAGTCTTGCACAGTTCAGATAGGTGAACTCTGGTCACTGACAAACTGCCTGATGGGAGGGCGGTATGGCTTAGGGATGTTCCACTCAATACACTGGTCGGGAACTTCTGCAACATGGGGGTGATTCCTGGGTGGAAACCCCAGCTCTTCTTCAAGCCAAGGGTACATACCATCACAGACTTCGCCACCTCCACATGGAGGACCCTTGGGTGAGGTAGGAGGGGCTGCTGCTTCTGGTCGGTCACCAGAGAGTCCACCGCTAAGGAGGAGCTGCCAGCATGACCTAACCTGGGACTTGTAGAGGTCTGACCCGCTCCAAGGCCTCCTGCTGCCTCTTGGAGGGGTGAATCAGAGAGTGGAGATGGGTTGGGTAGATGGCTATCCCTTCCCCACTGGCTTAGGATCAACCTCCTCAGGGCTCACTCCAACTTCTCCCAAGTGTTGGCACTGTACAGGGTTGCTAACTACACACATATTAGGCTCTGTGCCATGCCCACCCTCCATGTAGGCAACAGGGAGGCACTAGGATATGGCACAGCTCACTTTGAACATCCAATACATACAGGCAACCATATCAGTCTCTCCTCAATAGTGTATCACACTACACAGTGGTCCAGAGTTGTGCTCTTTTTCCACCATGTCCCAAGTCCAGGCCAGCAGGGACACAGGCACAGACACTTTGGCTATCTGAAACACCACCATGTTACAGAATTTTGTGTTTTGACAAAACACACTCCCAGGTTACTCTTTTCGACTGGCTCATCAAGATGGCTCCATTCCTGCTGGAAAATGTAAGCACCTGCATAAAACATGCCGCTGGACAATCAGAGGCTGACAGAGTGCCAATCAGAAGGTCATTTGCACATTCATGGCTTTTAGTCTCATAGAAGTCCAAGTCTGACCCTCTAATGCCACCAAAACTGCAGGCTGCTAAATGCCAAGGCCCGACAGGATCTACACAGCTTCACACAGGCATCCAGGTATAAAGTTTTATTTTATTATCATGCCCCCCCAGGCACTTTCAACCAAATCCATGACGAAGCACCCAATTGCAAGTCCCCTTCCCCGCATCTAGGGGTATAAAGATGGTGAATGTCCTGGGGAGCGGTAGTGTATATCCTGAAAACACAGTCCAGAAAATAAAGATACTCATTACATGGTTCTTGATTGTTGCGAGATGACTTCACTTTGCTGGGGAGCAGGCACCTTGTTTTGTTACAGAGAGAATGCTGCAGGGGCAATAACTGTTAAAGGCACATACCAAGAAACAGTTCTGATTAGGTAAAACCATTATCCAATCTGGAATCAAAAGTGCAAAACTGATTTACTATAAAGATTAATTTGATCAACCACTGCATATAGCATGGGGTTACATGATAATGGTGGGAGCATTCTTGCAGACACGGGACGGACCATAAATCTGCATGCAATCTCTTTTCCAAAGATTGGCTTGAATCTATGCAGTAATCACCTCAAGCCAAAAGGCTACAATTTCTGACAGCAGCATTTACGAACATACAGAAATTTGGCAGCAGATAAAGGCCCTAGAGGTCTATCAAGTCTGCTAGATGTGCAGCTAGCACCCTTATTCTGCAGCTGCCCCTCCTTTCCACCCTTCCCTTCATTAACCCTCCCCTTGTCCTGTCCCATCCTCGTTTGAAGCAGTCCACTGTTCATGCATACCACTTCAGCAGGTAACGCATTCCACCCAGCCACCACTCTCTGTAAAAAGTGTCTCCTCATCTCCCTCCTGAACCTTCCTCGCTCCAGTCTCATATCTTGCCCTGTGGCCTCTCCCTCCTTACTTTGAACAGCCCCTCTGTACCAGTCTTGTTTATTCCTTTCATGTATTTAAAGGTTTCAATCATGTCACCCCGGTCTCTCCTCTCCTCCACTGAGTACATGTTCAACTCCTTCAACCTCCTCTCGTATGACAAGTCCCCCAGCCCCTTGATCATCTTTTGTCGCTTCCGCGCTGCACCCTCCAGTAACTTAATGTCCCTTTTCAGAGACGGACGCTAGTACTGCACACAGTACTCCAGGTGTGGTCTAACCAATGACCCATACAGTGGCAGAATTACCTCCTCCATCCCTCGAGGATATAATTCTTGCAATACAACCCAGCATTTTGTTGGCTCCTTGCAGCTGCCTCTCTACATTGTGCCGAGTTGTTCATTGACCCTGTAATGAGCACACCGATCCTTCTCTCCTCTGTCTGGGCTAGCTGCACTCCCCCTAGCTGGTAACTCCTCCTTGTTCACTTGTGGTTCCTGTGGTTGGGCCTGATATGGTAGAAAGGGCCTGGGACGGTCCAGAGGTGGCAGCCTGGACTGCTGGGGGTGTAGTGTGGCAGACTACTCCCTTTCTCTTAGTCCATGGGGCCACTGCAGTGTTGGGCTCCCTAGTTTTTGCAGCCTGTGGGAGGTATGAAGGGTCCTGCATTGGGAGTGGCTGGTTGGGACCTCATGTGGGTGGCAGTCTCAGGGTGCTCTGTGTGCCACGCCACCTGGGTCCTTTGGGTGAAAGCAGTCTGAAATTTAATTGCAGGCTGAAAATGCCTCACCCACAGATACTTGAACTATTAGCAGCACTTCTTTCATATTCCTTCCTGCATTTCTTCCCAAACAAACAGGCTTACATTTAATCTCTCTCTCTCTTAGACTCAATCACACGCAGACTGAGGCAGCACCGAGACAGCATGAGTCGTTTCTTACTGTGCCAATCCCATTCTTCATTTGCCTTCTAAACTTGGGATTACTTCCTATGGGGAGACATGTTGAAGCTGAGATGTTCTTGCTTTCTGTTACAGATGTCCATCTTTAGTATGAACGGTACTATCAAAAACCTCCTGCCACCCAATCGCTGATGCCACATGCCTGTTCTGGGCCAACCAGGCCATTATGCAATCTGCTGGCCATTCCAGAAACTTCAGGCACTTTCTGCTCATAGAAACATAGAAACATAGAATTTGAGAGAAGATAAGGACCGCTCGGGCCCACCCAGTCTGCCCATTTCCTGCTCTTACTGGATAAGCTGCAGATCCTAGTTAACCAGCAGCTCTACTTCTTCCTATCCCCACCCCTAGAATTGCCTTATGGACTGTCCCATGCATGCTTGAATTCCACCACTGTTTTTGACTCCACGACCTCCTCTAGAAGGCCGTTCCATGCATCCACAACCCTCTGTGAAAAATACTTTCTTAAATACCTCTGAGCCCCCACCCATCTTCAAATTGTGCCCTTTATTCTTGAACACCTCTTTTTGAAAGATGCCACCCTCTTGGACTTTGTTGATTCCTTGAGGTGCTTGAAAGTTTCTATCATGTCCCCTCTCCATCCTTTCCTCGAGGCTATACATATTAAGCTTCTTAAGTCTCTCTTCATATGTCTTCCAGTGCAGACCCTGCACCATTTTAGTTGCTCTCCTCTGGACAGCTTCCATCCTGTCTATGTCTTTGTAGAGACTGTGCAGCGATTCAATTTCAGGACTGCTTTCATCCAGAGGACCCAGATGACATGCCTTATGGAGCACCCAGGCAGACTGCCACCTCACCTGAGGTCCCAACCAGACACTCCCTATGCAGGACTCTTCATGCCTCCACAGGCTGCTGGACAGGAGGCAGTATAGGTCAGTGGTTTAAGGCTGTGAGCTGCAAACCTGAGACCTGGTTTGAACTCACAGCCCCACTTGCATACTGTGTGACTCCTGAGCAAGTCACTTAACTTCCTTGTGCTCCCAGGTTGCACCTGTAAACAAGCTTCAGCTTAGTGTGTCTCTCCTGGTTAAAAAAAAAACACAAAAAACTAGGTAGCCCCAGCACTGCAATGGCCAAACGAACTGGGGAAAGGAATAGTCTGCCACACTACACCCCAACAATCCAGGCTGCCACCTCTGGACTGCGACCCAGGCCCTCTCTGCCACAGCAGGCCCAACTACAAGAGCCTCACTGACTCCTAGACTGCATTCATCCACAGGTGAGAAACTTTCAGAAAAGGACCCCAATCAGTGCTTACCCCTACCAAGGTGCCATAGATCACTTGTTGGGCTCCAATTTCTTCTCCTCTGCTCCCGGCTCCCACACAAAGCACCGTATGTATCCAAACACTTATGTCTCACTGCTCCCCTGCTATCTACAAAGCTAACTGCCACACAGCCATTGCAGGTCTTCGAGGGAGGAGGGCTGGGGTGGCAAGTGAACCAGCCTGGCCCCGCTGTGGTCCTCCAGTGCCAAACATGCGGGCCAAACCCCCACTCCTCCTTCTGGCCTTCCCAACCCGGACTACTCCTTATGGCACCAAACCACCCTTCTTATAGCCCGTGTGTGGGGCCACCACGGGCCACTGGCAGTCCCAACATCCCAGACCTACAGGCACCAAACTCTTCCCTGCCTAACTACAAGAACTGAACTAGTATGTACTGAGGTGTGCTTACACACATATATATGTATATAGATATATACTGAAAGGTCTGAGGGCATGTTTGTTGTGACTGCCTCCCCAACCCCCAACTAAGCTGCCGCCAGAGAGTTCTGCCTGATTGAAAGGGTCTGAGTGCATGTTTGTTGTGACTGCCCTCCCAACCCCAAACAGAGCCACCACTGGACAGTTCTGTTCGATCAAAGGGTCTGAAGACATGTTTATTGTGATTGCCCTCCTCAGCCCCAAACTGAGCCACCACCAGAGAGTTCTGCCCGACTGAAAGGGTCTGAGGGCATGTTTGTTGTGACTGCCTCTTCAACCCCCTAACTGAGCGCTGCCAGAGAGCTCTGCCTGATTGAAAGGGTCTGAGGGCATGTTTGTTGTGATTCCCTCCCAATCTGACTGAGCCACCGCGGAGAGTTTTGCCCAACTGAAAGGTACAGGACATCGCAGCTGCCATAGTTTTGAAGTTGGCGCATTTTATTTTATTTAGTTCCCCAGCTGGAGCTTATTTTCTCTAAATCCCCACTGCTGCCGAGGTCTGCTTGTGTTTTAGCTCCCCAGTTGGAGCTTATTTCTCTAGCTCCTGTGCTGCTGCCGAGCTCTGCTTGTGTTTTAGTTCCCCAGCTGGAGCTTATTTTCTCTAGCTCCCTGTACCAGTACCGTGGAAGGGTGGGCGAGGGCACTCACTTCTGGGCGCATGCCTGAGGGGCGCATTACAGCAGAGACAGTTTTCAAATCTGCTGTTGTTACTTTAAAAACATTTTCTTTTTGCTAATGCAATAATTAATGCCTGCCAGTAGGGTGCATCATCATCATCACTGGAAGGACCAGCAAAAGTCGGGGGTCACATGGTCTGCTGTCTCTGGTAAGGAAAAATCATGTGATGGGGTCCAGAGGCGCATAAAAGCTACTGACCAGCACGGGAGACTTAGCAGTTGTAGTGAGGCAGACGTACTCAGATCTAACCACAGTGTATCACACTCCATAGTCAGTCAGAGGAGGGAGATAATAATTTACTAAAAATAAAATGAAAAAGGAAGTAGTAGAAGCGAGTTATTGAGAGCGGGAGAGCGCTCGAGCAGTGGAGCGGCCAGTGTGCCCTGTGAGCGGTCTAAGTCTGAGAAGACTAAGAGAGTTCGACTTCTGAGTAAGACTGAACATTGCACTGATTGAGGCTTCAGGTTTGAGCGGCGTGACTTGACCCACTGACTTTGACTTGTAGTTGTAAGCACTGACTCAAGCAGCAGTCACAACACCAGCACAGTCACCAGTCAGCTAGTCTGGTCGTGATCTTATTCGGGGTTAGACTGTAGACGAGTCGAGTGGTAGTAGTGACTATCAGCTGTCTGCTCTGCTGGCACGGTTTTTATTTTATTTTAGAATTCGAGTGATGATCATGATCCCTCCGTTATGGTTCCGCTCGCGCTTGCTCCTCCGACCGCCAGTCCACACAAGTCATTCATTCCCTAGTTGTTTTTGGGTAGCCCCGACACCCGGCAGGAGTAGTGACTGACTGGGTCTGGCTGGAGCCCGCCCGCCCGTAGTCTCAGTACTGTCTTCTACCTAGCTCTTTGTTTATGGGGGGCAACCACGAGCAGGTGGCAGGCTGAGACTGCAGGAGACTCTCAGATGTCTATGAGGGCGCCGATGAGGCAGTGCAGACAGAAGTGCCACTGCCAGTTATTAACTCTAGACTCAAGTCCACGCTGTCTAAGTACCTCCTCCTGATTTTGACTCGACGGTGTTCTTGAATCTTCTCTTAGATGTTATTTTAATCATTTCCTTAAAATAACAAGGAATTTCCTTGTTACTTTTTATAACTGTAGACTTTCACTGTATTAGTGTATATAGTGCTTGCTTTTCAAAAGTGTCAGGTCTGTTATAATAATACTGTATTCCTTGACACTTTAAAAAGCAAGCACTATATAATGCATTTGTTATAAATTAAAGACGAAGTCTAGTGTTAGTACAATGATGCACAATGAAAATGACAGGTTAATGAATGTTCTCCTAAGGTACAGCTGCTGCACATACAGTAGCTAGCAAATTGTTCAAGTAATGCAAACATGGAAACATAGAATTTGAAGGCAGATAAGACTGCATGGCCCACCTAGTGTGCCCATTTCCTACCTAATGGATAAGCTGCAGATTCTAGTTAACCAACAGCCTACTTCCTCCTACCCCCCACTAAAATTACCTTATGTCTGTTCCATGCATTCTTGAATTCCCCACTGTTTTTGACTCTCTGACCTCCTCAGGAAGGCTGTTCCTGCATCTACAACCCTCTCTGTGAAGAAATACTTCCTCATATTACCTCTGAGCCATCCCCCTCTATGTTCAAATTGTGCCCTTGTTCTTGCACATCTCTTTTCTGAAAGATGCTGCCCTCTTGGATTTTGTTGATTCCTTGAGGTATTTGAAAGTTTTATTATGTCTCTCCTTTCCTCGAGGCTATACATATTAAGCGCCTTTCTACATATGTCTTCTGTGCAGACCCTGCACCATTTTGGTTGCTCTCCTCTGGACAGCCTCCACCCTGTCTATGTCTTTGTGGAGATGGGGTCTCCAGAACTGTACACAGTACTCCAGATGTGGTCTTACCAACTGTCTGTACAGAGGGCCAACAACTTCCAGTTTTCTACTAGTGACGCCTCTCCCTATGCATCCCAGTATCCCCCAGCCTCCTTACTGCCTTCTCACATTGCTGGCCCAGCTTTAGGTCATCTGATATGACTACCCCCAGGTCCCTTTCCATTTTTGTTGTTGTTAGTATCTCACCCCTTGTGTACTGTTCCCCTGGGTTTTTGTTTCCCATGTACATTACTTTGCACTTCTTTGCATTGAATCTAAGCTGCCATACATTTGACCATTCCTCCAACTTCTACCAAGTCCCTTTTAATCCTTTCCACCCCACCTTGCATTTCAACCCTGTTGCAGATCTTAGTGTCCTCTGCAAAGAGACATACTTTCCCTTCTAGTTCTTCTGTAAGGTCACTTATAAAGACATTAAAAGGACCGACCCCAGTACTGAACCCTGCGGTACCCCACTAGTAACACTGCTTTCTTCACTGTGGACTCCATTTACTATTACCCGCTGTGTCCTGTTGTCCAGCCAGTGTTTTACCCAGGCTACCACCCTCGGACCCACTCCCAGGCTGGCTAATTTATTAATCTTTTGTGTGGGACTGTGTCAAATGCCTTGCTAAAGCCTGGGTAGGCCATGTCCACAGCCCCTCCTGGTCTACTACTTTGGTCACCCAGTCAAAGAAATCAATTAGATTTGTCTGCCATGACCTTCCTGCTGTGAATCCATGCTGCCTTGGGTCCTGTGCCCCACTGGCCTCTAGGTACTCAACAGTTCTTTCCTTCAGCAGTGATTCCATCATTTTCCCTACCACAGAGGTCAAACTGACAGGTCTGTAGTTTCCTGCCTCTGTCTTGCTCCCACTTTTGTGAAGGGAATCACATCTGCCCTCCTCCAGTCCTCAGGTACCACACCATCCTCCCATGATTTATTAAAAGGGTAGTCAGTGGAAAGCCAGGCCTGCATCCCACCTCCCGAGTCCCTCCTGCAGACCTGCACAAATTAATCCAGGTTGCAGTGGTACAGCAGCCCCACACCAGGCAGGGCAGTGACTGACTGGGGCCCATCCCACCCATGCCCTGTCTCTCAACTATCTAGGTCTTTTTGAAATATGGGCCAACTTCCAAGCCACAGCTGATAGGCTGTGAGTGGACTACTAGGGAGTTCTGAGTCATCTGTGAGGGTGGGTGAGGCAAGAACAGTGCCCCTCATTTTAAGAGGGAATGATCACTATTAACTAGAGGCAGTCAAGTCAGGAAAGGCTTACGAATAATAAAGTAATACACTTAATTGGCTTTGGCATGCAAGGCATTAGGGCTAGCCAGGCAGGAGGGCACTAGTCTAAAAATAATTGGCACAAGCACAGAAGCACTGTATGTAAGCACTGCACAAGCACAAACTGACACACACGCACACCCCACTGTGCACTCTGTAATTTCCTTGCTAATGTAATACAAGTGCCCTTCCCTTTGAGAGTGAGTCTACATGATTTCAAATTCAACTACTTTAGTCTCAACTAGTCTTGAGTCCAAGTTGTTTAAATGTAAATACATTAAATGTATTAAAGGGAAACTGTATTTTTATTACCTCAACAACAAATTACAGTGGTCAACATGGGATATTTAAACTCTGAATAACTTCCTTATGACAGGACCAGAAGGCTATGTAGTAAGTTTAAGTTAGCCTTCTTCTACACTAGTCCTTTCATAAGGAAGGAAGTTATTCCTCCCCATAATTACCAAGATACCACTATGACTGGGGTGGAGTCCCCAATGACAAAAATTGTATTTGCAATAAGGGACTGCCTGTTTAACTTCCCGTACAACCCGCTGCAATAACTACAACTGGTACAACATCCTCCACAAATACCACAGTTGCCCCTGTTACATACTGTACATTCACAGCAATATGCCAATGCCTTTAGTTTTTATGGTTTCTGGTCTTATGTTTTGTGATGTTGCATGATATTATTCTTTCTGTGGGGGCCTCCGCCCCCACACACAACATGGGTGCACTAATGAAGTTGTATTTTACCTGGGGTGGGGGAGCTGAGCGCACTCCACAGAAAGAATATCACAGAATATTATAAAACATAAAGCAACCTCACAACTAAATAGGCAGTTCGATTATTGTGGATCCTCATTCTCTGCTGCCTGTTTGGCAGCCTGGCACATTGTTGTGCTCCAGCCAATTGTCAGTCAGTTGTAATTATTGCATTGCGTTATGCGGGAGGTTAAACAAGCAGTCATAGTGAAAAATGTAAAATTCTTCTATTTTTGGTGGGGACTTCTTCCACACCCCTAGTCAATAATTATGAGTCCCCTGTTGCTAGGTTTCAACAATTGTTGAGGCAGTTGTACTTTGCAGCAGGAGCATGCCCAAAGCATGATCACGCCTCCACTGTAGTGTGTGGAGTTTCCAAAAGTGCGCCATGGGTCCAACATCCTCCACAAATGCCCTGCAATTATACTGCATCCCAGCTGACTGGGGTCATGGGGAAAAATAGTATCATGTAAATTGTAATTATATTGTAAGTGGTGGGGCTGGTGTATCATGTCAGGCAGACACTGCTGCTCACTCTTGCCCACTTTTTTAACTTTAAGAAATAGCAGGCTTTGTACTCTGGGAATTGAGCGGACAGGACAGCAGAATAATACTGTATGTAGTTGTATCTAGCTCAGCTGTCACCAGAGGCAGTGGGCTATCTGCCCCAGTCACAGAGAACCAGTCAGTCCAGTAGTCACTTCAGTGTAGAGTGGGTGTCACCTGACTCCAGTAATTAAAACAGGCAGACTAGATAGATGGGCCCTTGTGGTCCTATCTGCCATCAACTCTATGTTTCTATGTCAGTTATCTGACTGTTATCATCAGCCTGGAGGGTAGCAGCACCAGCGGTAGTACTTGTGGTGGGTGGTTGATGTCATTCTTGTTCAGCCACTCATCCACAACAATTACGGCTGCACACTCTATACCACCCACTCAGAGTCTCCTACATCTCATACTCCATGGAGCAAAATATTCCTCCCTGAAATCAGGGGTAGGGAACTGTAACAAAGTATGTTTTTCTTTGAAAAAGGCCCCCAAAACTCACCACAGGCATGCAAACCCCTCAGAACTCACAGGGGCCTTGTAGCCCCAGACCCCGGCTCTTTTCTTGGGGGAGCAAACTTGAGACTCTTGCCCAGGGCACCAAAATGCCTTCCCACGGCACTGCCCTGTACTGCTGCTGAGCTCTGCTTGTGTTTTAGTTCCCCAGCTGGAGTTTATTTTCTCTAGCTCCTGAACTGCTGCCGGGTCTGCTTTTGTTTTAGTTCCCAAACTGGAACTTATTTTCTCTAGCTCCCTGTACTGCTGCCTGAGCTCTGCTTGTATTTTTAGTTCCCAGCTGGAGTTTATTTTCTCTAGCTCCTCTACTGTTGCCGAGCTGTGCTTGTGTTTTAGTTCCCCAGCTGGAGCTTATTTTCTCTAGCTCCTGTACTGCTGCCGGGCTCTGCTTGTGTTTTAATTCCCGAGCTGGAGCTTATTTTCTCTAGCTCCCTGTACTGTTGCGAGCTCTCCTTGTGTTTTAGTTCCCCAGCTGGAAGTTATTTTCTCTAGCTCCTGTACTGCTGCCGGGCTCTGCTTATGTCTTAGTTCGAGCTGGAGGTATTTTCTCTAGCTCTCTGTACTGCTGCGGGCTCTGCTTGTGTTTAGTTCCGAGCTGGAGCTTATTTTCTCTAAGCTCCCTGTACTGCTGCCAAGCTCTGCTTGTGTTTAGTTCCCCAGCTGGAGTTTATTTTCTCTAGCTCCTGTACTGTTGCCGAGCTGTGCTTGTGTTTTAGTTCCCCAGCTGGAGCTTATTTTCTCTAGCTCCCTGTACTGCTGCCGAGCTCTGCTTGTGTTTTGGCTTAGTGCCCTCCCCCACCCCCGTCCTTTTATTAAATACACTTCCTCCCACCCCTTCTTCTTTGCTGTTAGTTCCCTTAAGTAGAGGTGGGGCAAAGTGCCTTCAATTGCATCTTCACCATTACAGCTTTTCATGCCACACCCATCTCCTCAAAGGCACTCCCACCCTGCTGCAAATGTGTGCGTGACCTCATCTTTTTTTTTTTTAACTACCCAGCTCCCACAGCTTTCAGAGGTGGCCTCGTACCTCCTCCTACTCCGTCCCACCAGAGCAATCCCCAAGCAAACCTTCCCTGGTTTCCCATTCTGATTGGGGGCCAGGTATTTGTAGTTTTTCCCCTTATTTTTCCTTCTCGCCTTGAACGCCGTGCTAAGGGCGATATCCAGTCAGGTGACATGCTGACACATGCCTCCTGACAATGTCCCTCCACGACTCCACCAAACAGAGCCGCCAAGCCTCGGGAGCCCGTGCTCCCACTGGCTCTCTCAGGGACATTGGGTGCTTACGGCATCCCTGGTATCCCTCCCCAGAGAGGAGAGCATCCTTTGGGATGCTGAATCTCCTCGCCCCACTGACCCCGACAACCCAGTCTTGACCTCATCTTTTAAGCTGACTATATGTCCCAGTGTTGACAAGGTAATACACTCTCTTGGGTCGGTTTGTGGCTACTTTTTCTCCTCTCTACCATGCTACTGTACTGTATCTCCATCCTTCCTCTGTTATTCCCTTGCTATCCTTCCTCCCTCCTTCCTCAGCCCCTGTTTTACTCAATAATAACTAAGTACTCCTCTCGTTCTCTCTCCCCCCACCACTGCCATTGCCTCTCTGTTCCCACTGGTCAACACTTGGTTACACAACCCTTGGCAGATAAGCACTTGATTCTCCCCATGTATCCACT
The DNA here is from genome assembly GCA_016271365.2 of Neoceratodus forsteri. Classification (NCBI taxonomy): domain Eukaryota; kingdom Metazoa; phylum Chordata; order Ceratodontiformes; family Ceratodontidae; genus Neoceratodus; species Neoceratodus forsteri. The sequence goes on from CM057455.1 coordinate 962,030,368, forward strand.
CTGGGCTGATTCCCTAATTACTTCCATCAGGTCTCCCTTAGCCTCTCCATTTCCCCACCTGTCCTCATGCTGCAAATGCATGATACCCCTGTGAAATTGATGATAGCACTGCTGCTTTACTAGCAGGTAACATTGAGACCAATCCTAGTCCTGATCCTGACACAACTATGGAACTCCCTGTGGTCTAAAGTTAGCTCAACTGAGCGTCAGGGTCTCCTCAATAAAAATCTCAGCTGCTCAACTTTTAGCCCTGTCTCTGAAACCTGGTTAAAACCACACATCGAAAATGACTGCATCTCCATCCCTGGCTACTCCCTCATCCACCAGGACTGGTCTGAAACTGGAAAGGGTGGTGGAATAGCCATATGTATTGCCTCTCTCTTACATTCACACCTGTCCTTGCAATAGCCATCCCTCAGTCTCATGAGTCCCTGTTGGTGAAAATCTCTGTTCCTGCTCCATCCCTATTTTCATCGCTGGGTCTTACTGCTGCCCAGTGCACCCACATCTTCAATCACTGACCTCCTAGCTTCTCTCCAAATACATGCAGCCAATGGCAATTACATATTCTGGGAGATTTCAACATGAACTGCGCGCTCCTTCTCACTCTAAAATATGACAAGACATAGCTGCCCTAAACCTTACTCAGCTGCTAAATGAATCCTCCTGTCTAAATACCAAATCCCTCAACCATTCTCTGATAGACTGAGTCCTCTCTTCCCACCCACACTGTGTGATAGCAGCTGGTCTACTCACTGACTCATTAAGTGACCACCACCTTATCTATGCAGTTTGGAAAATCCACCTCCCCAAATCCCCTCCCAAAACCCTGCTGATCTGCTCCTATAACTCCCTGGATATCACTTCTCTCTAAACTACCTGTCTACTACAGACTGGTCTTATATGTCCTGTGCCCCTCCATCAACTCTGCACTCATTTATTTCAAGTCAAAACTTCTCTCCACTTGGGATAAACATGCACCTCTGAAACTGATCTGAGTGCGTGTTATCCACCTGCCCTGGTCTCTGCTGACCTCTTGGCTTGTCTTCATACTAGGGACCAAGCATGGAAGACCCACAAATCAAGCGGCCTTCCCACAGACTTCCAGAGATATAGAATGCTTGAAAAGCCTATACCAGGGCAATCAAACTTGCTAAGGCTGAATATTTGAAGGACACCTTCCTAACTAACATAAACCATACCTCCAAGTTCTGGAAGGTAGTCAAATCCTATTCCACCCCCATTACAGCCCCCCACTCCCTGAGATCCAAAACTGGCAACAGCACATTGTCTGACCCTCAACCTGTAGCTCAGAGTTTAACTCCTTCTTTACCTCCTCTGCGTCATCCCTGCTGCCCTCTCTCCCCTCGGCCCTGCTGACCACACCCTCCTCAATTCTCCTAAACCTACCTCATCTCCACACTCCTTCTCCTTTAGCCCCCTTACCCCAAGGAAGTCTTTAATGCTCTTATTACACTCTACCTCTCCCAAGGGTAAGGTGCCCTCTGGGCTGGATGCTAAACGCTCTACCTATCTGCCCCTGCTATCGCCTCACCTCTCATGCTCTTCTAAATCTTTCTTTCTCATTCACTTCTGTTCCTGCTGAGTGGAAATATGCTACTGTTGTCCCTCCCTAAGGAGGTGACCCTCTCTCCCAGGAAACTACTGCCCTATTTCTCTCCTCCCCATTCTCCTGCTAAACTACAGGAACGTCTAGTACTATCTCAGCTTGCCTCCTTCATGACTTCACTTCCTTTTCCTCATTATCAGTCTGGTTTTAGGATGTCCCATTCCACCATTAACTCCCTGCTGAGGATCACTGGCTCCATCCAAGCAGGCATGGATCAGGGATATATCACCTCTGCCATTTTCGTCCAACCTCACCAAGGCTTTCGACACTGTGTCGCATACCTCCTCCTAACTAATCTTTCCAATGCAGGGCTATCCAATGTGGCCACCAGCTGGTTCCACTCTATCTAACAGATAGGTCACAATCATCCATCCAGACTGGCAACTCTCTCCACCCCCCACTACCCATAACCACTGGAGTGCCTCAAGGCTCTGTCCTTGGCCCCTGCTGTTTTCTGTCTTCCTAAACAACCTGCCTCTGCCTGCCCACATACCTGTATTCATATGTATGTAGATGACACCATTTTATATGCATTTGGCCCTCCATAACTGATGTGCTGACAAGACTACAGCATTCATAATTAAATGCCTCTTGACCACAGACGCAAAAAGACAGCTTGTTCAATCTCACGTTCCTTTCTTTAATTGACTACGCTGACTTCATTTATGGCTATTGCCCTGCCTCATATCTTGCAAAACTGGATGTATTATATCATAGAGCACTGAGATTTATAACTGGCCTCCCGTACTCCACACATCACTGCTCTTTACACACAACCGTAGGGTGGCCCTCCCATCAGTACAGAGCGATATAGAAATGCAGCCCTATGGGCTCAAGCCCTTACCAACAAACTCCCACAATACATTGTTGACTGTCCCCTTAGTCCTATTAGGAACTATGCCTTAAGAAGTCAATCGCTGATTTCTTTGAATGTCCCAAGGGCCAACACTGCCTTGGGAGGGCCGCCATAAGCTATGCCCTGCCTACTCTCTCTGCAATAGGATACAAAAATCGCTGAGACTTAGCTCACCTGTCAGTCCTGCCTTCTTTAAGACCTTCTATGACAAAAGCGTTTGCTAAAATCTGTAATTGCTTCTATCGCTTCTAGCAGCTTGACAATTTTGCTCTCCTCTTCAACACTAGTCCCAGCTGCTTATCCAAATCAGCCCTTGCCACTACTGCCCCTCCTCTGACCCACTTGCCCTTAGCACCCTCTGCATCCCTCTTATTCACTGCCCCTTCTGCCGCATTTACCTAAGGCTTACACACTGTTATCGACCTCCATAGCTTAGGAATTTCCATCCAGGCCTGTAACGTGTTTCTGCTGGACAGGAATATAAATAATCTTTCTTTTTTTTCTTCTGTGGTTTGTATATGACATCCATACATCCCGCTCCAGTGGAACTGTATATATATATACAGTATATATATATATATATATATATTACATTCGGGTTGTGTTAAGTATTCTTTCTTGTACATGTGACTTGGAATGTAAATACTCTGCTCTATCAGTATTGTAAACATGTTGTTCCTTTTTGTATTATGTATATTTATATGTAACTGTACAATTTTCCTGCTAACAGCAGGTCCACCTTGTAAATGAGCTTGTGCAATGGTGATCGCCTGGATAATAAAGATTTGATTGATCGATTGATTGATTGATGACTTGATAGTGTTCAGCTCTGGTTTTGCTCAAACCAAATCTTCCTGAATGCCAAGAAAACAGTCTCCATGACATTCAGCACAAGTCAGAGACTCTCGGCTCCTTTCCTTTCTTCCACACCCTGGATGGGACACTGCTAGAGGATGTCTCCCTTTCAGATATCTTAGGGTCTGACTTGACGGCACCTCATTTTTTTCTGTACACATAGAGGCCATACACAGAAGCTGCACCCTAAACTGGTGCTCTCTACACCAACTGGGGCTGTATCCTCTGCCGACTCGCTGGGCTATTGTACAGAAAAGGATTCCCCCATACTCGACTATGGGGATGTGGTTTACAGTGCCTTCCTCCTCCTCCTTAACCAGACTGGACACACTCTTCCACTCCTTCTGCCATTTTGTCCTTGACTGTCCCCCACGCACACCACTGTACCCTTTACCATTCTCTATCCATCCCTCCTTAAGGGATAGATGGTGTACCCACTGTGCCAGTTTCATGGCTAAATTCTGGTCCCAGTCCCTGCCTTCCTCCCTCCCTCCTCCTCCCTTTCCACCCTACCCTCTCCCCTCTTATTCGCTCCAAACTCTGACCCTCTCCTTTTCTGTCCCCTGTCAGACCTCCTGAGCAGGTCAGGCTGCCTTTTCTACAGGTTTCCAAATCTTTGGAACTCCCTATCATGCTCTGTTCGTTTATCCCTCCCCTCAGGTTTGTAATTCCCTCATAAAGCTTTTACCACACCGCTGCCTTGTTTCCTAACCCCTCTGCCACCTCCTCTACTGCGCATGATCACCCTCTCCCTGCCACTCTACTATTCCACCTATCTGGTTGTCGTTGGGTGATTCCCTTGTGATAGTCCTGTAATAATTGTATTATTTAACTTTATAACTCTGTATCTATTGTATAAATTATATATATTATATAATTCATACTGTATTGTTGCTTTGATTCTGCTTTGTACTTGTGTAACTCCTTTCTAATTGCTCACTGCTATTTCAGTTTGTATTATTACTGTTATTACTGTATAAATGCTATATTGCCTGTATTCTCCCCATCTGTTTCCCCTCCCCAGGACGATCTGGAAATGAGCACTTGCTGCTCAGTATGTTTCTCCTGATAAAATTTTCAATAAATAAATAAATAAAATAAAATAAAATAAAAAAATACATAATATATGCTGGCTATAGTAGATTAAAGACTCCTGCTATACTAGACACCTAAGGTCCATTAATACCTCCTCAGTTGCTATAAGGTGGCCTCCCAGCACTTCCAGAGGCCACCTGACCACAGCTGTGGAGGTATTTATGTGAGCCTACTTACTAACTGGCGCTGAAGCTCATCCTAGCTAATGAGGTATTAACTGTAGGCAGCTAAGGGCCAGAAGCTAATCTGCCCTCTCTTCTGTCCCTTCTCTCTGACATCCCTCATGGTGATGCCTTGCTCAGTTTGTCAAGTCCCTGCATAGTTACAAATGAACACTGAATGCCGCCTTTGTTGAAAGCAAGAGATTTGGTTAGCGATGCAGCCTCAGGACTGACGATGATTGGAAACACTCTGGACAGGTCACCTGTCTATTTTTAGGCTAGCATACTTACAGTAAGTTGACATCAATGTCAACAACTGCAGTCCTATGCACATTCAGTTGGAGGGCTCTGCCCCCCACCCCCCCTGGAGAAAACAAATTTATGTGGTGCTAATACAAATTTTTTCTGTTTTTCATCTTTAAGTTGTGGTGGTACTACATGCCTTCAGTGGGCACGCTTTGCCCTCTACAGCCTCCTGGTGCTTTCGAATACAGCTCTGTACAGCAAAACACTTCCTAATGTTGCTGTATTCTGCTGAATTCTTTTCCGGAGGGCAGGCCGAGGCACCGCCACTGAAAGCATTGCAGGTGAGACTCATGGTACTGTACTCAAGAGCTTGCCAAAGACTGAGCATCCAGTCCAAGTCTGCTTTTTTATCTAGTTTTGTAATGGGGGAAGCAGAGCCCTCCCAAATCAAACATAACAGTGGCATAATCTATTGAACAGAAATGATGTGTCCTGCTATTTTGTGATTTCTTTTTGTAGCAGGGGTGTCAGTGAAACTGATATGAAATCACGATACTGTACTCAATGTGAAACAAGCGGTAACACCACAATATTTTGCCGATGTCCTGCATTTTGTGGTGGTAGTTGGTGGGAGAAGGTAAAACATTATGAAAAGTCTGAATTCCACGATGGACATCAGAGTGCACAGGACCATGATTTATGCGTTATAACGAACATACCCTAAGTATACTTACGCATAATTTAAAGTGCAGCCTGTCCAGAGTGCTTCACAATCGACAACCTGACAACACACCTCCCCTTTACCTTTTCCACCGCCACACATAATTTCATTTCTACATGGCTTAAGCGCTTTGACTGCTGCACAGAAATTGCCCTGCCATGTCAAATTCTGAAGGCTGTGACAGGAATCAAGTTTCAAATATTGGTTGGTTAGATTTCTCCTAATTGCTGCCTCTTTGTTTTTCTGACAACTTTGAACAACTCCCCATGAGACAGAGACTTTGAGATGTGGGCAGAATTCACAAAGATAGAGCAAAGTGAGAGCAAAGGTTGCACTGCACTCCCCAATTGCGCTGGTGGGCAACAGAGCTATTCACAGTTAGATAGCCCAGTGGGCTATCTGCCTGTGAATAGAGTCCGTGAGGGTAGCACTAACCCAGAAAAACAGCAGTGCAATATATGTTAGCACTTCCCCACAGCCAGACAGGACAATGTCTCAGCAGCCAATAGCACCCAGGCGCTACAGTGCAATTGACTGAGGAGGAATGCAAATGAGCCCATTGGGCATGCAAGGCACTACAGGCCATTAGCATGCCCATTAGGGCTCATTTGCATGCCATAGTGAGGTGGCCCCTCACCAGCCAAAGCCCCATGCAGCCACAGTCTCCCAGAATATAGTGGTGCTCCACTGCAATCGGACCCGACAGTACACACAAGGAAGTTTCCTATAGTGCAGTGGTTCTTCCCCTCTCCTGGTCCCTGCTCCCATTAAAATTAAAATTAAATGCCCATTTCTGTAGTGTAGTGGTCCCCTCACCCCACACCAGTCCACCAATCCCCATAATAATATTTAAAAATCCCTTTTCCATAGTGTAGTGGACCGTCTCCACCCCGGTCTCTGATCCCATTAAATAAAATAAAAATCCCCATTCCTTAGTGTCAGTGGATCTCCTCACCGTCCTCATCTGGTTATAGAAATAGTACCCCTTTTCTATAATGTAGTGGTCCCCAACCCCTCACTTCACTCCCACCACTCACGCCACAGACCGCTGGCTGGCTAGCAGCTCATCCTCCTCACTCACTGTTCCTCGCCGATTGAACTGTCATCGACAGGTATATCAAGAGCCTCAGTGGTTGACACTGTCAACCAATGCGCCAGTAGTGTGTACTGTAAGCTGTCATTACAGTGCATTTGTGAATGATAGCTTATACCACATACTTTAAGCCCATTGGGCGACAGTGTCAACCAATGGGATTATGCGTTATTGGTACATTGTCATTGACAGTCCAATGGCGGGCAGTCATGGCGGTGAGAGGAGGGTTGTTCTGCTCGCCAACCAGCTGGAGGTGCTGTGGCGTGGGGGGTGGGATGTGATACCGGAGGGTGGGGTTGGGGAGATCACTACACTATGGAAAAGGGGTACTGTTTTCTTATAACAAGATCAGGACCGTGGAGGGGGTCCACTATACTATGGAAAGGGATTTTTTTATTATTATGGGATTGGGGCTGCAGTGCTCTGCAACTCTCTAGGTTTGGGGGAGTACAGCCAGGTTTTTCTGGAGGTAATTTGCTCCAGGCAATGGCCTTTGCGAGCTGCCATTGGCAAAGCAAGGCAAAATTTATTAAAAAGACGCCTAATCCCAGAGGCTCTGGGCCCACACAGATAAACACATATTCAAAAAAAATCAATGAAAACAAAAGAAATCTAAACATGTGTATATAAATATTTCCAGATAAAAACATTTCTATAAAATAAACTGAGGCATCAAATTACTAATAACTGTACTCAGGTCTGAGAAGAGCAGCTTAATCTTAATCCATTGCATGGAGCCAAAGTTTGTAAATGGGATTGTGGGGTTATGCAGGTCCTCCACTCATTTGCATTACAGCCCCCTCTTTTCGTTGCAAAGCTAGTTTCATAAAGTGTTGTGCAAACTGGGCTTTTTGGGAATGGTGCAGTCTATTCACAAAGCCCAGTTTGCCCTGGTAAACTGGTTTTGCACCGGGCAAATCTTTGTGAATCCTGCTTCGTGGTCTGATATCTGTGGTGAATGCTTATCGTGTGAGAGAGAAACTGAGATGGGTGAATGGTTGTCTTGAGAGGGAGGGCTGTATTGCAGGCAGGATCAAGACATTGAGAGGGAGAGGTGGGTGGAAGCTGTGCTTGGTTAGGAGGGAAAGTTTTTGCAGGCAGGAGACCAAGACTTTGAGACCGGTACTGAGAAAGGTGTTGTAAGTTGAGCTGTGCCAAACCATAGTTTGCGTGTCCCTATAAAATGGGATAATACTTTAGCAGTACAAATTGGGGTCTGAACATAATTTTTCATACTATTATTTTTGCTGCTTTGATAACTCAGATCAAACCTTTCATCCCACCTAATGATCTGCCCACACTACTGCATGCTTTGGTGACTTCCAGGCTTGATTACTGCAATCTTATGTACCTGGGGTAAATGGGGTGTCCTGCATCACCTGTAGCTGGTGCAGAATGTGGCAACCAGGTTGCTGATAGGCCTGCCTAAATCCTGCCATGTGACCCCAGTTCTGCGTAATCTGCATTGGCTGCTGGTGAGATGGCAAATCACCTTCAAGGTTGGCTTGCTGACCTATAAAGCCCCACATGGACAGGACCATTGCTATTTGAATGACCTCTTGAAACCACATCACCCCTCTGCCCTATTCCACCTCCAAGGAGGGCCTCTTGGTGGTTCCTAGGGCTGGGCTGAGATCCTCTGGGGATAGGGCGTTGAAGTCACAGGCCCGGCCCTGTGGAACTCCCTTCCTAGATCTCTGAGGCAGCCCCTTCAGTGGAGGTCTTTATGAGGGGTCTGAAATTCCACCTTTTAAGGAGGCATTTGGTATATAATCTTCTGTTTACTGGCTGGTTGTTTCTAAGGATTAAATATTTAGCTTTTGTTTACCGGGTAAGTACACTAGACAAGTATTATGCCTATTTTAAATTATATTATGCCCAGGTCTTGTCCCAGTGGTGCTGAGGGTTGAAGTGCTGGATGCTACACTCGTACACGCTTAGGAATGAGCACGGTCACTGGGGCTCGCAGGAGGAGATGGATTGAGTGTCCAGTGGACTGCTCTCCATCTCCGGGAGGGGGATTCACGGACCAGTGCTCACCTGACCCCTAGTGGAGGCTGGGGCTTGATAGCACAGAATCACACAACAGGGGCAGGGCATGGCAGCCGCTTGATGGGGTGCAGACGGGAGCCTGTGCGGTCCCAGTTGCTGGCGGCATTGCACACCATGCTCCTGCAAGGGGCAAAAAAGCCAAAAATAGTCTGCAGATGATAGCAGGGGAACTTGCAGGACTTGCACTGGCTAGCCACAGCACAGCACCACTGGATCTGCTTGGGAGGCCCTTCTCCCACCACATCAGGGGGTAGGCCTGGGCGACTGCTGTGCTGGCTGGTAGATGCCGGGGTGACAGGGCTGGGAGTTCCCCAAAGTGAGGGCTGCAGCATAAATAATAATAATAAAAAATATATATATTATGCCCAGGCAGTAAGGGAAAAGAGGTCAGCCTATAGGAAATTCAGGAGGACCAAGAGAGGGTGGATAGGGAAAATTACTCTAAGGTTGGCTAGTGAGGCAAGTAAGGAAGTACATCGAGCTAAGGCACAGAAGGAGCTGCAGATAGTTGAAGGAATTAAGATGGGGAGAAGGCCTTCTTCGCTATAAAGGCTAGAAAAGGGACAAAAGGATGGGACTGTTTAGCTTAAGAAAGGGAGGTGTGGGTGGAGGACAACGGGGAAAAGCAGAGATATTAATGAATACTTCTGTCCCATCTTCACCAGAGAGAAGGATGGACCAGTACCTTCAGGAGGGAGAAGAGGAGTAGGGAGGGAACATAGATGTAGTGGAAGAGGAGGATAGCGTGAGGGAGGGGCTACAAGCATTGAAGGTGGAAAAATCACCAGGCCTGGACAGAGTTCATCCAAGGGTACTCAGGAACTGGCTGAGGAGAGGCAGGCCACTGGCCAGATTGTTTAATAGTTCACTGGAGTCAGGCATGGTACTGCAGGACTGAAGAACAACACATGTGGTGTCCCTCCACAAAAGCGGCCCCAAGGATATCCCAGGGAATTACAGACCAGTCAGTCTGACCTCAATCGTATGCAAGCTTATGAAGACCAAACTTAAAAAGGTTGATAGAATATCTAAAGCATGGTCTCCAGAATGCAAGGCAGCATGGATTCATGGTGGGAGATCATGTCAAATGAATCTGATTGACTTCTTTAACTGGGTCACTAAGACAGTAGACAGGGGCCATGTAGTAGACATCCTCTATCTGGATTTCAGCAAGGCTTTTGACTCTGTGTCCCACAAAAGGTTGGTCAGGAAGTTGGTGGATCTTTGGTTGGGGAGAAGATGACCAGATGGATGGAAAACTGGCTGAGGGGCAGAACCCAGAGGTGGTTGTAGGAGGAGAATTATCTGGCACCAGAGAAGTCACCAGTGGGGTCCCACAGGGCTTGGTGATGGGCACGTGTTGTTCAATGTCTTCATCAAGACACTGGGGATGGCACCAAGGCAAAATGTGCCTATTCATGGATGACAACAAGCTCTACCGGAGAGTGGACATAGCTGAAGGGATTCAGGACCTACAGGACAACGGGAAAAGCTGGGAGGTGGTCTAGGATCTGGCAGCTTGGCTTCAATGCCAAGAAATGCAAAGTCATGCACACTGGAGTCAATAATCCCAGAGAGTACTACCTGGGAAGAGTCCAGGTATCTGCATCAGAGAAGGAGAAGGACCTGGGAGTGATGATCCTAGTGACCTGAAGCACTCCATGCATTGCAAAAGTAGCAGCAAAGGCAAACAAGATGCCGGGATGCATAGCTAGGGGATCAGTAGTTGAAGAGTTGGAAAGAGGAGGCTATACTGTCTTTTGTACAAGTCACTAGTGAGGCCACATCTAGAGTATGGAGTTCAGTACTGGTGTTCACATTTCAAAAGAACATTAACCTGCTGGAGAAGGTCCAGAAGAGGGCTATAAAGATGGCAGTGGGTCAGCAGAGTAAGGCATACAAGAAGAGGTTGAGGGCATTGTACATGTACTCCTGGAGGACAGGAGAGAGAGAGAGGGGACATGACTGAGACCTTCAAGTACTTGAAAGGGATAAATAAGGTGGATAAGGAGGGTCTCTTTAAGCTGAGTGGCAACCATAACACAAGAGGGTACAGTCTTAAGCTGTAAGGGGGTTTGGGAGTGAGATCAGGAAGCACTTTTTCTTGAGAAGGTGGTGGACACTTGGGAATGCTGCTGGAAGAGGTGGTTATTTTAAAGACAGTAGGCGCCATCAAGACAGGCTGGGATAGGCATGGGGGACAGTGAGTTAGGAGCAGGGAGGATGGAAAGGATGGGAGGAATGAGGAGGGGGCCGGGTGTCAAGCTGTGAACCCTGCAATGCAAGCAGAATAGATTGACCAAATGGTATTCTTTCTGTCTTCTTCATATGTTCGTATTTATTTTGTATTTATTTTAATTATTTTATCCTTGGTATAGTCTTAATTTGTCTATTGTTATTTATGTTTCTGTTATATCTGTTTAATGATTTATTGTACAGTGCTCTGAGACCCAGGGAATAGTTGCTTAATAAATAAAGGTTTACTTACTTACCCCTCAAAACTGCATTTCAGACCACTGTTAAGATATGGCATACTTGTTATTGCATGGGTTGCAAAGATCAAAGATAACTTTCAACTTGGCAAGCTTTCTCGCCAAGGAATGTTTCAATTGGCAAGCACCGGCATATATACCTGCTCTTAAAAAACTGTATTCTGGAAATATCCAAACAGATGTCACTTTGTGGTAACAGAAAGCAGTTAATGTAAATCAGTTGGTTATGCTGAATTTATTTCCTCAGGTACCTGACTTTCCACTGTATCCAGCAGCAAAGTTCCCCTAGTTCTTGTACATTTCACTGACAAGAAAGCCCCTCGCAAGATGTGGGATGTTCTCTGACTGAACAGTTATGGACGTTTAGGGTTAAGTAAAATTTTAGCAAAAAAAATGGATGAAAGAATGTATCACAACCTGAATGTGATCTGGAAGTGGAAACTAGAACTTTTTTTGCAATGCCCTTTCACTAGAGGATTTGGGACTTCATTGGCTCAGAGATGGACACTCCCATGGTTAGCACATCTGACATATAATGACAATAATCTGTTTTGGGGTGATTCCCTCTGCAGTGGATGAGATATAACAAAAGCACACTAATAGTATTCTTTGCCATCTGAAATTGTATCTGTGGCTGGCAAGGTGTCAGTGTTGCAACTGCAGCCCTCCATAATTAGGCTGCCTGAGGCTGCTATCAGAGATATTTATGTGAGGGGAGTCAACCAGAGGACAGGGTTTTGCATGATTTTTGGAAATATATTAACTAATAAAGAAATTAAATGGGATTTTTGGTTGTTTATTTCTTATGCAGGACCATAGCAGGGTTTGTTCTGTTTTCCTTTGCATCTTCAGAACAGTGTTTCTTAGAATAGAGCAGGAAGGTTTTCTTTTGAGTGTTTCTTCCTGGGAAAGTGGCTTTTTCCCCATGTTTTTTTTTTTGCCTTTTTGTGGTTATTTTGATCATTAATATTGTTTTTTTTTCTTTAATGATGTTCATAGCTTTATTGAAGTTTCTTTTAGTCTGTTTTGTTTTGATTAATTTTGTTTCTTTCTTCTAATAAAATACCCCTACTCTTGTGAACAGTTCCTGGGTTCTGTTACTTTCCACCTGGACAGCACCAGAGATGGCAGACGGGACCTCAGTTTAACATCTCATATGTAGGACGACATGCCCCAACAGTTCAGCACCCCCCGTACTGCAGTCAGGTGCCAGCATTTATGATATGAGCCCAATTCCAGTGCAGGACTAAAACCCACAATCTTCTGACCCAGAGAATGTGCTACCAACTGAGCCATGCTGACACCAATCAAGGGAGGAGCAGCATGAAGGAGCATATGGACTGGCAGTATAGCCTAGAGGTTACAGCAACAAGCTGTGAACAAGTTCTCACATCCAACAGACCTGGGTTTCATCTCACAACCTCCACTTTCATACTGTGTGACCCTGAGCAAGTCACATAACCTCTGTTGTGCTCCTGGGTCACCCTGTAAACAAGCCTTCTGCCTAATGGGCCTTTGCCGTTACCAAAAGAATTAAAAAAACACAAATGGGTTGAAAAATTCTGACTTTTCAAGAGTGTCCACAGATAGCTGCACCTGTCAGTATCCCTGCAATAAATCTATTCTGGTCAAGTACCTAGCCCCACCTAACCTGTCCAGTACCTCATCTGTCCTTGGTCTGAGGTATGCATCAGGTACTGTGACCTTGTTTAGCCCTCTGAATTTTCCTTTTTCTTTGCATTCAGCACCACTGAAGCTGCCTATGGGCTGTTTTGTTTGTTGCACAGCTGCAAGGTGCACCTAGGGGCTGTTGGATGACTGGATCACTCCTAGGCCCAACATTTCCTGTATCTCTTCCCTCACTGCTCTTTTTTTACTGCCTCCTACTCCTGATAGTAACATATTAACATACTAGATGCCAGCAGAGTAGGCCTGTTGAATCTATCAAGTCTGCTCGTGCTTCCAGCACCCTGATTGGGCACATGCCCTCTATCTGTCTCCTTCCACTGTTACTCCATCCCCAGTCCTGCCCCCAAGCAAACCAGCTTCTGCTTCACCCTTGCCTATACCTATCCCACCTCTCTTGAATCCCTCCACCGTAGCTGCCTGTACCAGCTCCTGGCAGCACATTCCACGTTCCACCACTCTCTCAGTGAAGTACCACCTCCTCCTCCTCCTTTCCCCTAATCCTACCACCCTCAATCTTTCAGCTGTGTCCTCTGGTGATTCCACCCTCCTTCAGTCAAAAGATCCTATCTCGACTTACCTTATGTACTCCCTGAGGTACTTGAAGACCTCAATCATGTCCCCTCGTCCCTCCTCCTCCAGCGAGAACAGGTTGAGCTCCCTAGTCGTTCCTCATATGTCATATCCTCCAGGCCCCAGATCATTCTGGTTGCTCTACTCTGAACCCTCTCCAGGAGTTGGATGTCCCTGTTTAGGTGCGGCCTCAGAACTGCACACCGTACTCAAGATGTGGTCTAACCAGGCTGTTGTACAGTGGCAAAATCATCTCCCTGTTCCTTGAGATTAATCCCCTAGCGATGCATCCCAGTAATCTATTTGCCCTGACCGCAGCCTCCTGCACTGCTCTGAATTATTCATGTTAACATCCACCAAGACTCCTGGTCTCTTTCCCTGCCATGGCCTGAAACTCACCCCCAGGGTGTACACATGTTGCCTTTGCCTTGTGGATTTCTTTGCAATGTTGTTTTACCTCACGCACTGTGAGATCAGTTCATATGGGGACAGCAAAAAGGGGTCAAAGTCCCTCATCAGGTCTGTCTGTCTGTCTGGGTGTGAGCCTCAAGCATTGTAATAGTACTTAAAGAAGCTTTTCCTTTTCTCTCATCCAGAAAATCTTGAGCAGGCTCCTCCTGGTCTCCATTTGCTGCACTGCAAACCACAAGGTCAAGGTCAGCATGGTCATAAAAGGTTTCTTCATATTTACATGGAAAATACTTTGACTGTGATTCCTATTGAGCAATTCTATCACACCAATCCATATCATTCACCTGGCGTATGACCTCCTGGCCTTCCTATGCATCACTGGGGTAGCACCAATACCTTTTGCCCTATTGTGTATGATTGGGCTCTGGCCTCTATCATACCAGGTCTTTTATTCTGTTGCCCTGTGGCTAAGCGATCCTGAGCAAGGCTCGCAAACTCCTAAGCTGGTCCCAGAAGTTCAAGACATAGTCCATAATGCTCTGGGTGGCAGTAGAGCTTTCCTACTCCTCCTTAACTAAATCTAAGGGTCCTCTGACCCATCTAGCATACAGGAGCTCAAAATCAAAAGTTCAATAACTCCTGTGGGACATCCTAGTATGCAAACAGCAAGTGAGGTAAAATGTGTGCCAGTCCATTTTGTTGTTCTGTGAATGTGCAAAGCATATTTTTCAAACTTGCATTAACCTCTTAACCAATCCATTCTTTGTGGGTGGTATGGGTTGTATGCATTGGCTCTATCCCACACTGCTTCCACAACTCAGTCATCAAGTCACACATAAATGTCATTCCTAATCTGACAAAATCTCCTTGGAAATTTAACTCTGCTGAAAATGCCAAGCAGATCATCTGCTATCTTTTCAGCCTCTTTGAGGTCATTGCCACAGTATCGAGGTGGAGAGTGTCATAGTCCACTATGACCAGAATGTACTTCTTTCCTCTCATGCTAGGTGTAGCTAGTAGCTCATAATGTACACAGAGACCCAATAAAATTATTCTTTATTTATGGAAAGTGGAATCAGGGGAGCCTTTGCAAATACCCTTTCTTTCCCACATGCTGAGACTTCAGAAATGAATGATACAGTGGTCACCATAGAAAAGTTATGCGGTTGCCAACATATATACCTCACTGACGCAGTGTACCACTCAGTGTACTGAGTGGCACCAAAAATACCTCGCACTGCCTCAGTAATGCAGTAAGTGGTTGCTGAGTGCTTAATTAGTAAAATGTGTTCAATTCCCAGTCATCTGCGGCTTAAAGGCACAGATGGCGCTGTTTGTAGTTTAAATTATGAGTCTGCATCAATTTTCCTGTAGGTGTCCCCACAGTCCACATTCCTTGCTGTTTGAGCCATTTTTGTTTTTTTTGTGACCCCGCTCATATGCCCGGTCCCCTGTTTAGAATGAAACATTTTCCATTGTTGTTTATTGGATCCCTGCAGCATACAGTACTTTAAAAAAAGCTTGCTTTGCTGTCAGCTACCAGACCTTTCCATCCACACACCTGAACACAAGCTCCACCCCCTCCCCATTTTCATAACTAAAATGTTTCCCTGGTGGTTTAGTGGATCTCCACCCACAAGCCCCAATCCCTCTGTTTAAAATTAAATATTTTCCCTTGTTGTTTATTGAACCTCGTAGACATAGCAGTACTTTGGCTGAAAAAGCTTGTCTTGTCGTTGGCTCCTGGATGCCTCCTTCACACACACACATACAGTACACACACACACACACACACACACACACATTCTTCAGCAGTCCTGAAGATAGCAAGGGTTCAGTGTGGAGACAAATCCTCACAGTTTCAGTATAATGAGAAATAAAGTTGAAATTAATCTGGAAGTCTCTGGTGTCATTATTGGGATTAAAAGGGCATGAATCAAACTGTCTGTGTTCTCCGTTAACCTGGGGCTAGTGTTGCTACACCCTTCATCTGCTTCAAGTGCCTAAAATAATCTGTAAGCAGTTTTGTTTGGATGGTGATACTGGAAATAAAGTTTAAACTTTCACTGGAAGCAAAACAACAGATGGCCTGTTTTCAGAATTCTGTCAAACAGTTTACTGTACAATTCCATGGTTTTCTCACAGTACTCCACCGATAAGAGCAGTCCAGCACATTTTCTTGTGCCTCCAAAACAAACCTACCGATCCAGAAACAGGAGAATTAGATTTCCACAATAAAATCGATCAGTCCTTCAACTGGAATTAAATTATCAATTTCAGAAGACTTGCTAAGGAGGCTGTGACCACTCTAGCCTCATCCTAAGCCTGCTTCCTAAGGTTTTCCAAACTGCTGTTTAAATAAAATAAAAAAAAATGAATGCACCTCTTCAAATTAAGTGAACAATTTCTATTCTATTGCTTCTTTGTGCAGTCATTTACATTTCTTCAATAAGGAGTATGAAATGCTGATAGACTGAGTGTATAGAGGCAGTAACAGACTCTACTTAGGTTAAACATTAATCTGTTGTTTTATGAACAAAAACGTATATGATTACATATATCTCACTGCCCCAAAATAAAATAATACTATAATACATGGTAGGGCTGTGATGAAACCTAATTTCAAAAGATTGTTTTGTTGTCATATTCACAGAACAGGAGATCTCTTTAGGAAGACAGACCCAATGTGTTTTTCTGGATGCAGTCTAGCTTATAACTCATTGATTTTTCATTTTGTACAGTCTGGTAAAAATGAAATAATAATCCCAGAATAATTGGAGTGAGGCACTGAAGAAATAAGCACTGTGCCTTCATTCTATGTATGAGTGCTTCCTCAGAGTGATATCACAATAAAGTGCCGTCCCAGCTGATTCACATCTAAGATCAGAGACATTGAGTAGTTCATAGAAATGAGCCCTGAGTTTTGGTAAAAATTATTGTAGATTATATACAGAAATAGAGTGGGAAATTGAGAGAAACCAGTTACAGGAGCTGTGCAGCATCAATTCAGTCTCTTATACACAGGGTCTTAGCTGGACACTGGGTTTGACTTCTTGTAAGATTTTATCTTAAGAATCTAATGCAACATGAAATGCTGGTATTGTGGCCTGGGGCATCAGGGTCAGTTGTGTTCCTGATTTGTTCCACATTTGCCAGACAGTTTGGTCTAGGTGGTTTGGGGAGGGGGTTGAAGTTTGTGCAATGTCCAGTTAATCAGTTCGTCACTAAATAACATGGAAAAATTAAAATAAATGATACATTCTCCCAATATCTCATTTATGCCATTACATGTGAAATACATGGTTGTTGTGATGTGCATCATGTACATCGTCATGTTAATATTCTGACTCCTTGAACAACAAGATTACAGTCACCGTAATAATTTTAGATTTGTTTTCACCTATATGTCTGATGCCATTTTTTTATATTGGTTCAGCTAATGGACAATGAAACTAGACAATTGTTATGCTGAACTCCTACATTCCATGTCAATTTTAGGTAGTGCTTACCTCGGGTTAATCATTGTCATGTGACACAAGCACCATAATATTCTGCATACTATCATACAACCCAGGTGTAGCCAATCATTTCTAAATGTACCACCCTGCCAGTGCAATGCTTACTTAACAGTATTTTATGTGGCTTTCACCTGTCTTACTTTTCCACAATGTGGTTTATGTGCACAAGTGTACTACCACTATAATTTTTGTCAACCCTCCTCACATTCACCACCTCATCTTTACTACTTAAATTTTACCTAATGATATGTTTAATTGCATAGAAACAGCAGTCAGTGAATCCAATTCAGTGAAAAAGGGAAACTGAAAGAGGTCAATAAAATTTGTCTTTGACTTATAAATGACACCATTCAAACTGCTCCGGAACAGTAGACAGGTTGAGCGACCTGCTTAGTGTCACAGGGTATGAAGTTGGAGGTTGAAGGAATCAAACACAAGTCTGTCTGCAGGACGCTCAAAGATCATTCACAGCTCATTGCTCTAACATCTAGGCTATACTGCCAGCACCCTAACCTCTCGCTCTATACTGCCAGTCCTAGATCCATCCAGTCTAATGAAATGTGAACAGATCAGCAGTAATTACATATAGCTTCAACTTTTGTTTTAGCCAGGGTAAATGATGGTTGTGTGGGTGGGGTAGATGGGCCACGGAGCATGGATGGAATAAACTACTGTCAAGTTGTTGTTGAAATCAATGGTGTGTAGATCACTGTTGCATGCAGAAAACTGCAGAACAGTAAAAGCAGTAAGGGTCATCCTTGAATATTGTAACTTGTAACCGCACTTCACTGAGACTCCATCAATTGCATACAGTCACTGTTATGGGGAAAATGTGCAGTAAATAAAGAACCAACCTATAGTACATTGCACATACACAAATCATTAGGTAAATGCTAACAGTAGTTGGCCCACATCCACATCAAGCATGCACGATTATCCACATCAAGCATGCACGATTATCCACATCAAGCATGTATGATTAAAATAACTAGTTGCTGGTATGCACGGTAGTTTTGGCATCCTGTTGCAATGAACCAGTAGTAAATGACTGCAAAGACCAGCGTAAATAAAATAAAAAATAATAGGAGGACAGTTTTGAAAAAAAAAACGAGTTTAAAAAAATCACACACAAAATACACTAAGGACATGTATCGATGCTGTGTCTGTATATTTTTAAAATATATGAAGAAATACCTTTGAGAACAGCTTGAAGACTTAGTGAAAGTATTTATTAACTGTTGCAAACAAATATTAATTTAGGCAAATAAACTGATCAATTACACAGTTGAGAATGTACAGCTGCACTGTTGGCTTCAAGGAGTTATGGATATCACTTTGAACTAATAGCATGTGATTAGCAATGGAGCTGAAACTGACTACGGGATAGCTATCACATTTCAAATGCATGCCATAATGACAAAAAACACAGAAATCACATACAAAACAATGACACAACACTATTGACAAGTGAACTTATTTTTATTAACATTTTAGAAGGAAAATGTTTCCTATCACCTTTAATGCACACCATGTTTTTTTCCAAGAACAACTGATGACTGAGTACTTTTATACTCTAATCCCACATGCCTCTGCCCATTTTTAATGAAACTTTGGTCACCCATATGAGAGCAAAGTACATTCTTAAACGAATGCCTGGACTGTATATTTAACTTTCCTTGATCAGGATTTGAACCTTAGGAGCAGACAGTATATTTCATTGCAAGGGGAGAGGGCATGGGGGCTCAGACTGCACCAAGGTTTCATCACCTTTCTATAAAGTACTTCCTCACTTCATTTCTGAACCTCCCACCTATTCATTTCCACTTGTGTTCACATGACCTCTATGATCATCTGTCATAAACTTGTTTTTGTTTGTAGCTTACATTTACTTGCATTGTACAAAGCTCCCCACACACACACACACACAAAAAGGAGAAATTAGATGTTAAAACAAAGATGTTCAAGTTCAGGAGTGTAAAATGTGTCATTCCAGCTCTGGGCAGGGTAGGTTGGAAAACAAAAGTGTGTGTGGGATTTGCATTGTTGCATTATATAGGAAAATAAAGGCACAGTAGAAACAAAAGATAATTCCCTTACCACTAATCATACGAGTACATGTTTCAGTAATCATTAATCTGATTCAGAACTGCAAACAATATATTTGATCTCGTTATGTCATTAGTTTCAGTCACAAACTATTCAGGTGTTATCTTGGTACTACACGCATGCCATGCCATTCATTCAGACTAGTAAAATAATTATAAGGAGGATTAGAGCAGAACTGATGATCAATGCAAGCATCACATAGTAACACTCTTAGTTGCATACATATTGCAGGGGATTGAACGGGAACTATTCACTATAACTTTAGTACAGAAATGCCATAAAAGCTGACTGGTATTTCTGGTATAAAAATGTATTTTCACTTGGAATTTGATAAGATTTTCTTGTTCCTACACTACAAATTTGTATGAAATAATGGTTTCCAGTTAATTTTTAACTGGGGGCAGGGTTGTTGTGGATGCAACCTCATGAATTAAATGACACCCAATTTGAATAAATGGCTTGTTAAATTTGCTGTTACGACTGGAGCTTCCAGCTTCAATACTCTTCTCATTGCACTTCTACACCGGTAGTGACACCTATGAATAAAGTAGGTAATCGATTAGTCTGAAATCACAAAGTGGTTGTGCATTTGAGACACTGTTGACTATACACATGGAAATCACATGGAGTCAAGCACCCTATTCACACTGGAATGCAAGACAGCCCATCAGAGGTTACTTTTCTGTGGTGAGTGGGGAGGAGGGAGAAAAGTACAGTGACACTGTGTAATGCTAATAAATTAAAAAAAAGCTGGTGACTTTAGATTACTGTCAAAGCTGTTGACAGCTTATGGTATGTCCAGGGCTTAACACTGTGCCAAAGACACATTTGGAAAACCCATAATCCAGATCAGATTAGTTACTATAATAGCAGAAGATAACATTCACACTGTAAACATTGTACAGAATAGAAAACTAGCCATCCAAATAAAATAGAAGAAGTGTGGTGTGTGTGTGTGTGGGGGTAATCTGAAAATCCATCACATCCGCACATGTACTTACTTGAATTTAAAACGTGATGTCAGTATGCTATACTGCTTCCACAGAGACAAAAAATGTGGAGAGAAATTCACGCTTTGTCACCACAAGCAAAGGTTTGCAAAGGAGAAATAGATAAATGGTTTTCCGTTGGAAACCAATGCTGAACTAGGTGGCTGAATATATTGATGTACAGTATGTGTTGATTTACTTTTGCTTTCAAAGCCAATTTTCAGTGTGTAGAAACTGTGTGGGAAGATGACCCTGTGGTAGATGTCTGGCTACTTCATCAGCCTTGTCTGAGTGTGTCAAACATGTTTTTTTTTTTTAAAGGACATCTAATGTTCATGATATCTGAAATGTATGACAATGGAATATTGGGAATGGATTGAGGACTCGAGAGAGAGAGAATTAGCTTGAAGATGCAGTAGGATCAGCCAGGTGTAAAGCCTCCCTATGGTAACATTGTGGGTCAGAGACCATGGTTTTAATAAGTACATTTGTAATTATATTTGCTACCTATTTAGCACAGAAAATGTTATGTGTCTCACTGATGTCATTGTGCGAATGGCTGCATTAGAGTGAACTCAGTCCCCATGTAAACAGCTCTAAATAAATAAATACTCGTATATGAAAGTTTTTTCTTTCATAATTCTAATATTGGTTCCAGTGCATGAGCTGTTTCTTGGTTACTCAAGCGGAGAGTGCAAAATTCAAAACTAAGGAGAGCAAGGCCTTCAGAATGCTCCTGTTCAAACAACATGCAGTCTTGCTGTATTCTGACTATATGCAGTTAGCCCCAGCACTTGAACTGCTCCAGAGAGCAAGGGTTAACTCTATGCCAGAGCATAGAACGTTGAGCTCGAGCTCGGTTTTCAAACCTCTGTCTCTGGTACATCTCAAAGTAACCATCCGATTCTTTACTCCGCTTAACTGTGAAGACGCCCAGAGAATTTCTCCTTGCTGCTTCAGTTCGGTATAGTTCCTCGATCAGTTTATTTCAACCGCTTTTTATTTTTTCGGTCTCAAATCTCTGTCTATGGTAGAGGTAGTATAGTTTTGATAGATAGTGATAGAAATTGTTTTTCTTCAGTTTCTTTCCGTCGGTCCGTTGGGAACTGAAATAATTGTTTACATCTTTTCTGTTTCTTCAGTTTAAGTGTGGTCCAGTACTTTTCAGTCTCAAAAATGACGACTTATTCTGGTTTTTCAAACAGCCCTTGAACCGCTGGTGACCAAAAGTTTTTGTATAACTTGGCATAACAGCTGTTAAGGGTAATTTTGGTTGGTAAGGCAATGTCTGAGAAACCCAAGACGAAAACTGGTCCCACTGGTTTCAACATCTGACTGAGTGGGGAGGCTTTTGCTAAAGCTGATCCCCACCTCACTTGTGTTTATTGTCTGGGGTTTGACCACCCCAAAACTGACTGCCAAATTTGTGCAAATTTCCTAAGGCCAATATAGAAAAAGATTAGCTCAGCTTAGGGAAAGAGAGGCAGAGAAGTCCGCTGATCCGGATGGTCAACCCAGTTCAGTCCGTGACAACTTGAGGAGGTGCCTGCTGACACGAGCAGTACCCCCTCAGACAAAGGAAATTGGTTCTGAAGGGTTGGCTCCTTCAAAAGAAAAAAAGAAATTGACCAGTTCGGATCCTGCCCCTCAGATCCCAACATGGAAAGAAGTTGCTAGAGCTATTAATATAGTTCAATCGCTCCGTCAGTTCCGACCAATCGACACCGCCTGGCAGGCGATCGGTGTGGTCAGTTCTAGCTCCTTCAGAAGATGAACCTAAGGAGTTTTGTGAGTTGGATTGGGAGGGGAATCCCAAGGGGATTATGAAGATGAAGATGATTTTGGAGGCCTAGATGAGCCAGTAGAGCCTGACATCTTCCCAGACAGGCCTTCCAATGTTCCCTCCCAGACTTCCTGAGTCCCCTTCACACTTTTATTTTATAAAATGTGGCAGGAAACCCTCCAGCTACCAGCAGTGGAAGCTGTTGAAGAGGCAGAAGAACCTGGCTTTGTGGAGATGATGGATGTCCCAGAGTCTAAGAGATTGTCTATTCCCTGCATAAATCTTTGGGAAACAAACTCAAAAAAATTACAGATGCCATCTTCCATACCTCCTGTGGATAAGAGAATGGACAAGAGGTATACTTTGTCAGGTCCTGGAATGGATTTTCTTTATTCTCATTGCCACCATGTTGGGGTAGTGCAGGCTGCAACTTGTGACAAGGCTAACATCCCTTGGCTTCACACCCCAAGATAAGGATTCCAGGAAGGTAGATGCCATGGCAAAGAAACAGTACTTGGCATCTTTGGGACTCAGGCAGGCTTCTTATATGTCTTATGTTGCTAGGTACCAGAAATCCAGGTGGGATACTGTTCTGGAGTTAGCTAAGAATGCCCCCTCAGCTGGCCAAGGAGCTGGAGCAGGTGGCTGCAGATGGTATAGAGGCATCCAAAGTACAATTCCATGCTGCTGTGGACTCCAATGATGTGGCATCAAGAGTTATGGCTACATCTATCTCCTTACAGAGGTTTGCTTGGATCAGATGTACTAGCCTTTCACAGGATACCCAGGCTAAGGTCATGGATTTTTCCTGTCACTGACAATTCTCTGTTTGGGAAGCAAAGCGACATACATGAAAAAGATGGATAAATACAGGACACCTACAGGAGTGCAGTGGCCAATGAAAGCCAAGCAACTCCACAAAAGTAGCAGTCTAGGGCTGGCAGGGGCAGGCCTTTTCATAGGCCTTTTACTAGCTAGCTCCCTCTTCTTTCCAGCAGAGGGGTTCTTCAGAGGAGAGGCAGAAGGGGGTGAGCAGGGCTGTCCTCTTTTTAAGTCTAGGGCTCCTGACAAACAGACACCCTGATGTGTCAAACTGGGTCGCCTCCTCCAATTCCAGTAGGGAGGCTGGCTTACTTCTTCCAGGCCTGGAAGTCTATCACTTCAGACAAATGGGTCCTGGAAGTAGTAAGCCAGGGACTTGCTCTGAGTTTCAAAAGATTCCCAAGAATGAGAGCCAAGTCCTTTTCACCTGCAACACCTCTGGAAACAATTGCATTAGGGGCAGAGGTTTCTTCGCTGCTGTCTCTAAAAGCTGTGGAGAAGGTTCCTCTACAGCACAGAGGAAAAGTCTGTATTCAAGATACTTCCTTACCCCAAAACAGACAGTGGAGTGGCACCGATCCTAGACCTGAGATATCTGAACAAACATATCACTAAGCCCAAATTCAAAATGGTGACTCTGGGAATAATACTCCTCTCTAAGGCCAGGAGACTGGTTAGCTTCCTGGACCTCAAGGATGCATATGTCTATATTCCTATCAGATGCTCCCACAGAAAGAACCTCAAGTTTGAGTTGCCCTCAGGTCATTACCAGTTCAGAGCAATGCCCTTCAGGCTAACATCTGCTCCAGGGGTATTCAAAATGTGTAGTAGTAGTAGTAGCCTTCCTCAGAAGGCAGAGAATCTCAGTGCTTCCTTACCTAGACAATTGGCTCATTTGGCCAGTCCTCAGACCAAGTCAAGTCAGCTCTAGAGGTCACCCAGAGGCTTCTGGGTTCTCTAGGATTCCTTCTCAATTTACTCAAGTCAGTTCTAGAACGGTGCAACTCCTTACTTTTTAGTAGTGGAGCTGGATACTATTCAGGCAAAGGCCTTTCTCCTTGCTTAAGGGTAAAGGCCCTTACAGATCTGGCTTCTCTTTTGACTACTAGTGTCTCGTCAAGCCAGACATTTTCTTCAGCTTCTAGTCCACATGGCAGCCTCCTACAGTGGTTCAGGGAGCCAGGTTTCAGATGAGGGACATTCATTTCCTCTTAAGGTCCTTTTGGTCTCAGAGAAAGAATTCTCTCACAAAGCTAATTCCAGTGACTCAGACTCTTCCCCAGGCTCTCCAGTGGTGGTTGGAGGAGGTCAGTCTCAGACAGGGTGTTCCATTTCTCAGCCAAACACCCTCAGTGGTCCTTACCACAGATGCTTCCCTTCTGGGGTGGAAAGCCCACCTGGGGAGCTCACTGCACAGGTATTTGGTCACAGCAGGAGTCTCTCCTTCACATCAATCTTCTTGGCTCAGAGCTATGTATCTGGCCCTTCAGGCTTTTCAGTCAGTCAAAGGAAAAGTGGTGCAGATCAGGACAGACAACACCACCTCTATGTGGTCCATAAACAAGCAGGGCACTCGGTCCATGGCCTTGTGCACAGAAGCCATGAAGGTATGGTCACTGGCTTACTGTCTTCAGACTTGTCTGACAGCAGTACATCTTCCAGGGAAGGACAATGTGCTGGCAGAAGCCTTAAGCAGGATATCCCAGGGTCACCACAAGTGCTCCCTGCATTCTCATGTTCTTCAGGTAATTTTCAAGAGATGGGGCACTCCAGAGATGACCTCTCTGCAGCCCCAGACAATCATCAACTTCCACTGTTCTGCTACAGACCCCCAGTCCTGGGGAATGTTCCTCTAGATTCTTCCTGTTAGATTGGACAAACAGGTTTCTTTATGCCTTCCCTCCTTTTCCTCTGATATTCAGAGTACTGAACAAGATTAGATCTCAACCCTGCACAGTGATCCTGGTGGCTCTGGACTGGGCCAGGCAACCATGGTATCCTCTGTTGCTTCTCCAGCAGTGTCAGTCCCCTTTTCTACCCAGGAGGCATGACCTTCTGACCTCCTCTTAAGGGAAGATTTGGTACCCCAATCTCCAATGTCTCTCAGACTCAAGGCTTGTCTCTTGAAGAGGTAAAGTATGCAGGTCTGCACTCTCTCAAGGGTAATGGATTTTAAGGTTTCTAGAAAACCTTCCACCAGAAAAACTTACAATTCTAAATGGAAAAGATTCAGTATTTGGTGTTCTCAGAGAGACATACAGCTAGATTCTCGGGCATCTCCACAGCCCTGGATTATCTGGTTCATCTTAATGGTTTGGGCCTTAGGTCTACTACCTTAAAGTTAATCTGGCAGCTGTCTCTGCCTTTCTTTCTGTGGGGAAGGATCTTTCCTTGCATCTCATCCTGTTTTCAGTAAGTTTTCAAAGGTCTGGTTCATATCAACCTCCCTTCAGGGAGCCTACTCCTGCTTGGGACATAATATCTGTATGGCATAGTCTGCAGCCACCCTCCCCCTTCAGACCCTTGTCCTCAGCTGAGCTTAAGTACTTGACTTGGAAGACTGTGTTCTGGTAGCTATTACTTCTGCCAGGAGAATCAGTCGAATTGCAGGCCTGTCAGTGGAACCTGACTTCATTTCCTTCCACAGGGACAAGGTGGTCCTTAGACGAATACAAAATTTCTTCCTAAAGTGGTTTCGGATTTCATCTGAACCAATCCATGTCTCTTCCTGTGTTTTTCACTGACCATTCTTCTTCTGGGGAAAGAAGATTGCACAGTCTGGATGTGAAAAGGGCACTTAGCTATTATATAGAACATACTAAGGCCCATAAGAATGATTGTCTTCAGCTATTTCTCACTTATGGAGAAGTGGGAAAAGGTAGACCTGCTAATAAAAAGAACTATTGCCAGGTGGATTGTCTCCTGTATTCAGTTCTGCTATTCAAAGTTAGGGAAGGAGCCTCCCTCAGGCCTGAGGGGCTCTCCTCGACCAGGGGTACAGCCGCTTCCCTGGCAGCTGCTAGGGGTATTCCTTTAGTGGAAATTTGTAAAGCAGCCACCTGGAAAACAGTGCACACATTTACCAAGCATTACTCCCAGGACACTCAGACCAGAAGTGATGCTAGGTTTGCTACAACAGTACTGCTGAGCCTATTCACAAAGTGAGGTTCTGTGATTCCCTCCTCCAGGGAAACTGCTTGGTAGTCTGCATATAGTAGAATACAGCAAGACTTCATGTTGTTTGAAGAAAAATTACTTACCATATTAATGTTGTTTCTTCTAATAGTGTCTTGCTGTATTCTGACCTCCCTCCCTGCCTCCTCTCTCAGAACCAAGTTTTTTGGGATTAGGGTGGGCAGGTACAGTGTTACACCAAATGTGTACTTGTTATACCTGCCTGGCTAGGTTGGTACTTTCTGGTTACAATTATTGTTATTATTGGTATTATCCCTAACTACTTAAGGTTCTTCTTGGTTTCTCAACTTGAGTCTTATAGACCCAAGTATTTGTTGCCTATGACTTAAATTTTACACAATTTCTAGAATTATTAGTTAGTTAGTCTAGTGCTCATAAGAATCTAGCCGGTTACTTTGAGATGTAACACAGACAGAGGTTTGAAAACCGAGCTCAAGCTCAATGTTCTATGCTCTAGCATAGAGTTAACCCCTTTCCCTCTGGAGCAGTTCAATGCGGGGCTAACTGCCTATAGTCAGAATACAGCAAGACTCCATTAGAAGAAACAACATTACTATGGTGCGTATTTTTTCTTCAAGTTCACTACTTTATCTCTTCTTTGTTTTAAATTTTGCACTGTCTGCCACCTTTGCAACACCTGTTGAATAAAATAAAAAAAAAATCAGTAATTATGGCAAGTCCTGCAACCACTTTTCTCAGCTTTCAATGAGTGACCTGTTAAACCTAAAACTGACATTGCGATCTAATAACACTCACAAGCAAATGTCAGCAGGATAAGTGAAGCTGCATTTTCTTTGTTTGCAAGGAAATAAAATGTGTTGTATTATTTTATTTATTTATTAAAATCTAGGATTACAATACCTTTGAGCAGGAACTGCTCATTTACAAAAGTTCCATGTCTAGGAAATGGTAGGTAAACATACATACATACAAAGGTCGAATAGGATAAAACATGATTACATAGTTAAAATGAAGAAAAAAAGAGCAAGAGGCTGAGGCATAATTTAAATAAGTACCTCAAAGTGTGCAGGGCAAACTACATGAAGAAACGTGAAAGAAACTTGGTAATAAATGCTATGGGTGTGTGGATAGGAGGGCATGAGTATGCAGGCAGGAAGGCCATTTCATGGGGTGAGGAGGGACAGGTAGGAGTACACCAGCGGAAGGAAGAGGCGGGAGAGTTTTCCGTAGTGCCAGGGGTGAGGAAGGGAGTGGGGGAGAGCAGTGGAGGCAGGGGAGGGCCTGGTAAGAGGGGTGGTAGACCTGTCTGGGGCAGAAAGCAGTGAAACACAAGGTCCCTGGTTACGTGAAGCAGTCACATTATATATGCATAATGGTTAGATAAACAGTATGTTCATAGAAACATAGACATTGACGGCAGATAAGGACCGCTTGGCCCACTTAGTCTGCCCATTTCCCTACTACAGGATAAGCTGCAGATCCTAGTTAACCAACAGCCTATTTCTTCCCACCCACAAGAATTGCTTTATGTCTGTCCCATGCATTCTTGAATTCTCCCACAGTTTTAGACCCACAACCTCCTCAGGAAGGCTGTTCCATGCATCCACCACCCTCTCTGTGAAAAAATACTTCCTCACATTGCCCCTGAGTTGTCCCCTCTATCTTCAAATTACGTCCCCTTGTTCTTGCACATCTCTTTTCTGAAAGATGCTACCCTCTTAGACTTTGTTGATTCCACTGAGGTACTTAAAAGTTTCTGTCATATCCTCTCTCCCTCCTTTCCTCAAGGGTATACATATTAAGCTTCTTTAGTCTTTCCTTGCATGGCTTCTCTTGCAGACCCTGCACCATTTTAGTTGCTTTCCTCTGACTACCTCCATCCTGTCTATGTCCTTACAGAGATGGGGTCTCCAGAACTGGAAGCAGTACTCCAGATGTGGTCTCACCAACTGTCTGTACAGAGGGATAACAACCTCCTGTTTTCTGCTGGTGATGCCTCTCCCTCAGTGTTGGTAAGTTACTTTTTTTATTACTTTCTATTACTTTTGAAACTTGTTCCAGGAAACTCTGTGCAGTCACTAGCAAGAATGGAGAAGTACTAGAAAAGGTAATACCTTATAGTTACAGTTACTTATTACTTTTTATACAAAAGTAATACGTAACTGTAACTGATTACATTTATTTGAACGTAACTAGTAAATTCAACATATGACTTTCAAATAAATGTCATCTGTTATAGTTATTTATTATTTTTGTATTGTTTTAGTATAAAAGAAATAAGTAACTGTCCGGTGTAATACTTTTCTAGTACTTCTCCATCCTTAGTGACTGCACAGGGCTTCCTGGATCAAGTTTCCAAAAGAAAAAGAAAGTAATAGAAAAGTAACTTACCCAATATCACCTCCCCATACATCTCAGTACCCCCCCAGCCCTCCCTACTGCCTTTCCTCACATTGTTTGCTAACCTTAAGGTCATCTGATATGATTACCCCAGGTCCCTTTCAATTTTGTTGTTGTTACTACCCCATGTGTAATCTTCTCCTGGGTTTTGTTTCCCAGGTGCATTACTTTGCACTTCTTTGCATTGAATCCAAGCTGCCATACTTCATTCATTCCTCCAACCTTGCTAAGTCCCGCTCTCATCATTTCCACGCTGCCTTGTGCATCAACCTTGTTGCAGATCTTGTTCAGCGACTATTTATCTAGCAAACAAGTAAAATGGCAATTTCAAAATATGCAGCTAACAATAATTTAACTGGTCACCTGTAGATTCCTAACATGACTATCAGGGTGAAATAATCAGAACACACAATGGTGCACCTATTAGAAATGTCTGCAAGGTTAAGTATTTTGTCACAGCCTTCCATTTACTAATCATGTCTCTATTTCTTGAAACAGAAAAAGGAACTGTGTTACACAATGAGAACTGCTGTGACCTGGACTGAATGTTTATAAGTTATATTTTTTTCAGTTTGTGTGTTGCCATTCAGTGTTAAGTGGCATATCATTTTTAACAGTGGCATATCAATTTTTCTGGAGGTACCGGATGATTAAGGATCCCTCCTGAGCACAGGTATAATTATGGCAGTAGCTTGCTTGCCTCACTGTATCGCCACCCACAGATACCGCTGTCGCACTGCCTACAGCCGTGACATCACCAAAAAAAAAAAACAACAGCCGGCCGTAATAATTTACGGATAGTAAAGCTAAAAGCAAAACATACAGAAATATGTGTAAGACATGAGGTGTGGGG
The DNA here is from genome assembly GCA_016271365.2 of Neoceratodus forsteri. Classification (NCBI taxonomy): domain Eukaryota; kingdom Metazoa; phylum Chordata; order Ceratodontiformes; family Ceratodontidae; genus Neoceratodus; species Neoceratodus forsteri. Next base: position 962,059,866 of record CM057455.1, read on the forward strand.
CGGAGCCCAATTACAAGTACAAATACTCTTACAGCCACGATATTTAAACTAATAAAACAGACAAATCAGAAATAGAAATAAAACCAATTCCAATGCATACTATTAAAACCACGATTTTTATTACAAATGTAAAATATAATGCTGAAATACAAATGCATGGGGGTTACAAAGAAATAAAACAAATGAATCACAACTAAAAGGACTGTGGCCAGGCTGCCAGAAGCTGGGTGTGGTAGAAATTATGTGCTAGCTGAAAACGCTGAAGTGGTGTTTGTCTTTTAAATACATAGGTGTTAATGGCATCTAATGGCCAGGTAGCCAGATGGCAGACGGTGTTGGGCTGAAGCCTTTGTCTCACTAAATTGTGCAGCAATATATGTTAATCCCGTAAATGTTATGTATTCAGTATTTTCCATAGACAAGTGCAATATATACAGTTTTGTTATGTGCAATATGCGTTATGTATTTCTTGTATTTCTACTATATCTATTGTATTTCTACGAGTACAATATATGCAGTTTCGTTATGTGCAATATGCGTTATGTATTTCTTGTATTTCTACTATACCTATTGTATTTCTACGAGTGCAATAAATACAGTTTAGTTAGCATGTCGAGGCAGGGCTTGTCCTTGTTGAAAAGTGTGCTGCTGGAAAGGGGGTGTCAAAATGACGGTGAAATCTGTCATTACCGCAGCGCACTGAATTTTCACATCTCACATGAGGGATCCTTAATCATCCGGTATCGCTCTTTTTCTTTCATAAAGGCACTGATTTCAATGTGTGTTAGATGGAAGGAGCAGTCATTATAACAATACTCTTCTTAACAGGGTTATAGTGGAATGGATGGAGGCCAAGGAGAGTGGTTTGTCACACTGGTGAGGAAGAATTTTGCACATGAACTGGGACACTGATAAGTGATAACATTGAAATCATCACTTCATTGGGTCTGGGGTAGGGCTGGCAGAGAAACAACACTACCCCAGGTTGAAATGGTGGGGAAGAGCTTTGAATGGGCTGGGTGTGTGTGTGGAAATGTTACAAAGAGAGTTGGGGTGAGCTGTGAAGATGTACACAAAGACTGTTGTTATGTGAGTGATTATTCCAGACTAGGACAGCATTTTCTTGAGGATGCAACTGCTAGCTGTGTTATTGATTTTGCTTTTCATTGTTTATGCAGTGTGCTGCATATACTGTAACTTACTAAAAATCGGCACCCTAAAGGTTCTTTGTACATTGTACATTATAATTTGTTTTCTGCGCTAGAAATGGGACTGTTTGAGAGAAATTGCACAAAAAACCTGAACTTGTGTAGTTAGCCGACTGCTATCAATGCTGCCTGGCAAAGTCAGGGTCCACATCAATGTATGAAAGTCAAACAGTTTCAGCTGAATTTCGATGAAATTTACACTGAGCAAATTTTGTCTTTCTGACTGCTGTGATGATATCCTGACTGTTTTAAGAACTCTGTGGGCTGTAGTGTTTCACTGTGTCCATGTGCTTATCTTACAGTTCATTATGATGTTTTCATTCAATGAGCATTTCTTGACAGCAGCTACACACTTTTGTTATTTGTTTTCCCTCCATTGGGGGGTGATAAGTACTCTATGGAATTCATTTGAGTTGTATCTTTAAAGAAAAACTAGACACTGCAAGTACCCAGAGGAAAAGCGGAACACATGGGTATGTCCTTAAGAGAACAACATAAGCTCAAAGGAACATGTAACATGTAACCCCTAGGTGGCGTATCCCAAGGGCTACTACCCTGCCTGCTGTGGCTAGTAGCAGGTTAGCAGGTTAAGGGCCTGAGTTCTGAAACGGGTGCCTCCACCCGAGGTCAGGGTTGGTAGTGGTCAAGCTAACCTGGGCACAGCCCTCCAGGACACTGTAACCCCCTCTTTTCTTACTAGTGACCAGAACAATACACTTTAATCATTTCACAATACCCCTGATACACCACACAGTACCCACACTGTTTGCACTTACCACCAGGGCTCTCCTCTGGCCGGCCCTGAGACCCACTGTAAAACAAGGTTATAAACAGCAAATAACAGCAGTACAGTACTCTTGCACAAATTGGAACCACAGTCAAGGTAAATGCAAAAAAGTTAGAGCTAATTTATTTAAGGGACTTGAACAAGGGAGGGCGTAATCAGGTTAATTTGCTTAAAGGCTCTATCAATCAAACAGTTATGTATGCACTTGAGGTTCATAAAGGTCACACACTTTGGGTACCCAGATGGAGAACGGTGGGCTAGCCAGGGCGTTGCAGTTGGTTGGGACCCTGTGATGGAAAAAACAACATGCACAACACACAGTATTTGTAATCCGGAGCTGGAGGGCTCAGTTCGTGAAAAGAAAACAACAAGACAATCAGATGATACACCAGGTGTCATTCCTGTTCAAACATGGAGCAGAGGTTGATCCCCAGGCAGGTCTCTCCTTGGTGGCTTTCTCTGTGCAGTGGGGTAGTCTGGCAGGGCCAAGTGGCATGGCCAAGCCGAATGGAGATGAACGAGATTCTGTCTGATTAGGCTGAATAAAGCTTCCAGCAAGCAGAACACAGTTCACACAGTGGGGAACCAAATCACGACCCACTTTCAATACACAGCACATTTACATGTAAAGGATTCTACGGTACCAGCAAGCAGAACACAGTTCACACAGTGGGGAACCAAATCACGACCCACTTTCAATACACAGCACATTTACATGTAAGGAAATTCTACTGTATCGGGCAAACCGCTCTCCGGTCATGATCAGAAGTCTCTGCACAAACCAGGGATTCAAAAGCAGCTGGAAATCCTGATAGGCCGATCATTCAGCAAAATCTTCGGTCTTCTTCAGGTATGAGCCTGGTAAAGAATCAGTGGCTTACTTCGTTCTCACAAACTTGGATTTAGTCAGAAATAATTCTCTTCTTTCCCTCTCAGGGGCAGCAGGCAACATGCAGGCCACAACTCAGGCCTTTCCGAGTTCTCCCGCACAAAACTACTCAGGCGGCTGCTTGACTGTCTCAAGCTTTTGCTTCTTCAGCTCCCAACCAAGATCTGACTCAACTGCCAGCAAGCCAGGGACTTTCCCAGAATCCAAAAGGTTTGGTTGGCTGATCTGTCTGACAGTCACAACAAAGGCTCCCTTCAGCTGCAAAAGGCACCAAAAGCCCAAAACTACAATTCCTACAGATTCTAACTCCAGACAGCTCCTGTAGTCTGGCTCCATTTTAGGTCCCACCAGAACTGATTGGTCCAATTAGCAGTCCAGGACCAAGACAGTGGAGATAAATAAAATAGTCCTTGCTGCAAGGAAGGCAGATTAGACAAACTACATTATCATTATCACTCTAAATGATTTTCAGCAAATAGTTACATCTTTCAACAGAGCTCTCTCTCAGGTTACTTATGACTGCAATCCAGGCAGCTTTTAAAGAGACAGTACAGAGGCTATTGGCAATCACATTTAAACTGCTAAAACGCAGGACACCAGCCTGGCAGAGCATTTAGGCAAGCTCAAGGAAGACTTTTCGAACCCCCATTTGTAGGGGGTTACAAACATCTTTCATATTTTCATATGTTTGCATGAAAAGCTCTCCCATTTACTTACAAAACTTCCATGAAGCACTGGTGACACCACTATTCTGGATATATCAGGAGTGGGGACACATAAAGACATAAGGAATTGATCAACACAACAGACTCACCCATGAGTATTTAATACAGAGATCTAAAATTTATGATTAATATAATGTAGTTATAAATCAGAGGAAACAGATGACCTGAGTACATGACACCTCTACTGTAATTAAATTACAATTAATTATCTGCTGTGAAAAGGTGAGCTTCCAGAGTTTGTGTTAAGTGGAGAACGTTTACACATATAAATGACTGAAGGAGAATTTGTCAGGACCTGTATGCACACGAGATAATTTGTCAGACTCTGCATGCATACGAGAGACTTGTTAAAGTCAGATAACCTGAACTTCTAAAATTATAATTAGCTGTGCAACTTTGACTTAATGGAGGGGAGAAAGTGCACATTTAGTTCACTAGACAGCAATGCAGAAGGTTTCAATCAGATGTAGAAGATGTGGTTTGGTTTCAGGGGTTGGAGTTTTCCTCTTAAAGGGACAGGAACTTCGTGTTTCATTTTGTTGGGCTTTTTTCTATCCCGATGTACTACATAAATAGTTTTCATAGGAGAAAACATGTTGTGTGTTTTATTTTACTTTTGTGCCTATTTTCATTATCAAGCTGTGTTACGAGACTGGATATTCTAAAAAAATAACGAGAGGGTCCAAATGGATGTTGTGTGTTTGGGAAGCGCGTTCCCGAACCTGCATTCCATGCAGTTGATTGCAGGATTTGAACCACGGCGTAGTCTGCATCTGAATAACCATTTCAGTAATAAAGATCAAGACCTTACTGGCTACATTAAATGAACATGATTTAGTGATTCTGGAAACAGAATTATAGAAATGTGTCACTGTAAGTGAGCGGTAAACTGAACAGTAAAAGATACCATGTTGATCGTTTAGGTAATTTCCTTTGGTAGTTGTCTGTAATTGACTGTTTTAGTTATAAGCTAAGGTACTGTAACAGCTGTTCACCAGTATAAAGCCACTCCATATAATGTATATACTCTGTTGGCATCCTTGTATGATATTTTTCTATTCAAGGGTACAGCTTGTGTGTGTGTGTATGTATTTATGATCTATGTACCCAGATCGTTAAAAGGAAATTAAATAAAATTGACAGAACAACTGGTGTTGTTTAATATGAGTACACCTGTAGTTATGTCTGAAACACAAAGATTTTACCATTTTCAAATGAGCATCCTGTATTCCTGGGGATAGGTTTCGATCAACTTTGGGCATAATATTTTTTACCTCTAAATTCAGTGATGTTTCACTCGAAAAATTTTTATCCGCAGTGGAAGTGGCAGGCCGCAACTGAATTTTTTTTGTTTCTATTTTTATTATTAACTAGTGGGATCATGTACACACAGATGCCTGTTTGCAAGTGTAAACTTCGGGGCACGTGATTGATTTTGATTCATGACCCTTATATGACAGATGGTTCAAGTCGAGTTGTTGAGAATCAAACTCATGTCGTCCTGGTTGTAGCACCTTCATTGTGAGATCGTTTACGTTTCAGACCATGCGTGATGGATGAATGATTGAGTGTGTGTTATGTTGTGCTCTGTAACCAGTTTGTAGTCTTTTTTCACGGGGTTTTGTTTTTCTTAATGTGTAATTGCTGCAGGTCTCACAAATTATACATGGTACAGATAATAACTGAATTAGACACATTGAAAGAATGCTCTATCTGACGCTGAATATTTTAATTTTGACCCTGACCTCGCCTATTATAGTGCAACATGCCATGATACAGTATCTGGTGGAAACTCCCATATCTCCAATCTTCACATACAAAAAAACTATGTATTTCATTGATGTCTAGTTGTACCCTACAGACACACACACACACACACACACACACACGCACGAACAAGCAGTACCATATGTGCCTGTCATAACCATTGCAGTAGCTTATAAACTATGTGTATAACTTGACGTCAGTCACTCATGGGGCTCACAACTGCAGCAGTGCCCATTTACTAAAATCACTAAAGATGCAAATTAATAAAATAAATGAATAACTAAAAAGTATGTGTGGGATCAATGGACCTGGAGGTTCTGTAATGAACTTGACTGAATGTGACAGCGGGTGGAGAATTTTCCTCGAGTTTTGTATGATCTTTTATGGCTCACTTGACTCTGATTGTAATAATGGACCTATTTGTGACAGTGCCCTTTCTCAGTTACTAGTAGTGATGGAACTATTTATTTATTTATTTATTTTGCTCATGACGGGAGCACAGTGGTCTTCATGTGGGCTAGTTGTATGGATTGGTACAGGGATGAATATCATGGGCAAAAATCCAATTTTGTTATGCAGACTGACTTTTCTGAAACTCATACTGTTCATGGCCCAGTATCTGACTGCATGGTGTCTATTATGACGTTGGAATTATGCCAGACTGTATCATTGAGATGTCATGTCCCAGTGCCCATTATTCTGAACTGAAGCACACGTTGTCACCATATCAGTGTCTAAAATTGTGAGTCTGCATAAAAAAATTACAGCTTGAGCATGGTATTCATAGGTTCACTGCACCACACAGCTAGCCTACATAAAGACTACAGGGCTCCCTAGAGACAGCTGTTTTAACATAGTGAAGGGAAAAATACCAGAAATGGAAAAACAGCACTGACACACAGAGGTTTGCAATAACCATTGCAGTCACTGCCAAGGGGCTAGTCACTCCAAAGGTTCCATTTACTCAAATCATTAAAGATGTAAATTAATAAAATAAATAAATAACTAAAAATACATGTGGAGATTAACAGACTTGAAGGTTCTGTAAGTGAACTTGACTGAATGTGACAGCAGATGGGAGAATGTGTCCTTGAATTTTGCATGATCTTTTATGACTCAGTCAGCTCTCATTGCAATTTTGGACCTTTATGTGTCAGTGCCTTTTGCCAGTTACTGGTAGTGCCAGGATTTTTTTCTTTGTCCATGATAGGAGCACTGTAGTGTTCAGGAGATCAACTGGTATGGTGCTGTATACAGATGTGGGCAAACTGAAATTTTGTTATGAAGACCAACTATTTCTGATACTGATCCAGTGCATGTCCCAGCCTCCTACTGCATGGTATCTCTTATGAACTTGGAAATTACAATGGGCAGGAAACTTTATTTTTGAGGATCAGGTGGCTCCATTATAATTTTGGACCTCATGCATCAGAGCAGTTTGTCAGATACTGGTGGTGCTGGAATTTTTGTTTCCTCACAACTGTAGGGCTGTAGTCTTCATGTGGGCTAGTTGTGTGGTGCTGTATATGGATGAATGTCATGGGCAAAATGCAATGGACAGCTTGACCACTAAATTCATAGGTCTCACAACACCATACCACTAGCTTACATGAAGACTTCAGTGCTCACTGGAGACAGCTGCTTTTTACATCCTGCAGAGACACAACAAGGGCTCATCGAGATTCAGCCAACATGGGTGATTTTGGTGTTCAGTCCTGTCCTCAAGCAGTGTTATGCCCAACCAGTTCCCTGGCAGAAGTAGCAGCACAGAGACTGTCTTGATTCCATGACTTCACTCCATGGATGTGAAAGTCTGCTGAGCTGGCATTTTCCAGTTTTGTGAAAAATAGGTCTGCCCGGGATGGATTAACGATTGGACAGAAGGGACAGCTGCCCAGGGCCCCAAGTATGAGAGGGACGCCAGAGGCAGTGCCATTTATTTTAGTTCTTTTTTTAGTAGCTAGTTTGTTTTGTTTTAGCAACTATGCTGCTGTGCTTCCCAGTATTTATCTGGAAGAGAAATAGTATTACACCAGGTCTAACTCTACAACAGATTGGAAGGAATGATCAGCGAAGTTACATAACCTCCTTTCGAATAATTTCTCACCTTCCTCCTGCTTCAACTACTGCTGAGTACAGCATTATGCCACATCGTGACAATGCCATTTAGTTTGAACCCCAGTGTAGCAGGGCTTCCCATTTTCAATAACATAAAACAAAAAACACTCTGGCAAGGACAATATGTGGGAGGAGGTGACCATGACACACCACAGTACAAGATTTATTGAGTGATGAAATGAATAGCTAGGGTCAAGGGCAAGACAATAACACTATAGGTGCAATGTGAAAGAGCCAAACACCAAGTTTAGAGCTTAGAGGTTACACACACCATTAAATGAAAGGATGGCAGATGCAGGTGTTTGCCAGTAAAAACATAAAGTTTATTGTGCCAAACAATGCCAGATACTGCAGTTTACCATTGCAGAAAACTGACTGAGTACTTACAATTGCAGTATTCATGTTCTCAACGTGGCTGAAACAGGCTCAGGTTAGTAAGCAACCATCACTTACTGACCACATGAATATTTGCCATTTACAAAAATGTAACCAGATAAAAGTTTTAGACATTTGTACATGTTGTTCGGGGAAAAGCAGTCATACTTCAGACTTAAAAAAAACCTGTTGAATGCAGGTTTTACCATTGAAAACTGAGCACTTGACGAAGAGAATGCAACCAGTGGTCAGTCACTCCCCACCTCTTGAAGCCATCCCTGGTGACAGCATTAGCACCAGATAATTGTCCCCATTTACTTGTATTTATTTTTGGGTTTGCTTATTTTTCTTTATACTCATCCAGGACTGCCTGTCAGATCAAATGATTTTTCAAATCTGACCATTCTTCAAAATCACCAGGCACAAAATGAGTACTGCACATGACAGAGTGTCTTAGTCCACTTCAGATTTACGTGGATCTGATTGACAAACTCCATCCATCTCATCCTGATGCCATCTGCAGGTTACCTCGGACTTGGGCTGGGACAGAAATTTTAGACTGAAATCAATCAAATTTGGCATTGATAGATTGCGTAGCCACCCAGTGGATATTTAGGAACTGCACTTACTGCAATTAAAAACAAGTGAAACATACCGCAGAAACTGGTCTAACAAATCTCTACTGCACTGCATGGAGCTCTCTGACTCACAGCAAGGGTAGGTACCGACCGTGTCACCTCAGCACCGCACAACATTTCTTTTTTTTTTTTTCATTAAGATTTTATTGAAGATATTTAATACAGAGAACGATCCAAGAGCAACATACACATACAGCATAGATATACATGCATATCTCAGATAACAGACGGATCCATCCTCTGCCTACCCCAAAACCCATCCCTCTACCTCCCCCTCCTTCTCCCCACTCTCCCCAGCACAAGACACCTTGTAATACATCTTTTACCCAGGAGGGCAAATCCTATTCTATAGGGAGACGGCATGAAGGGCCCCAAATCCTATTGAACCTGGGCAGCTTATTCTGAAGAGTAGCTATCGCTCTTTCAACTCTGAGGTTGGCAAGTAGCTCCTGTAACCATTCAGTATAACTGATTTCCAGGAGTCCTTACAATGTTTGAGGACCACCGCTTTAAGGGATGCCGAAATCAGAGAAATATGGAACTTCCTGTTCCTAAATGGGATATGAGCTACATCTCCTAACAGGCATATCTCCAGTATGAAGAGATCCCCAGACCCAATAATGGGTCAACCTTACTTTGATAGCTGTCCAGAGTGGTACTATCTTTGGACAATTCAAAAAATGTGAAGCAGGTCCCTTCCCCTTGTTGACATCTTGTACATGTTGAGACTGAAACCATTCCTAAGCTCGCCAACTTCTAGGGGAATAATAAATGTTGTGAAGTATTTTAAATTGCATCAGTCTAAGCTGGTCTTGGAGGATAAATTTATGACAACTGTGCCACAAAGCTGACCAGTTGAACTCCTCCTCAGGAAAACAGAGGCCCAATAAGAGCTCGGGAAGCAAATTCTGGATTAGGCCCAATTATATAAATTACTGTACACATTAGAGACAGCATGCGGTAGGCCCACCAAGGGGCTCAAAGTCACCTGAAATTCGCTTTCAGAGCAGGGATTGACGGATACCCATCTTATTAACTAAAGGTAGGAGTTGGTAAACCTTAAAGATTACCGGTTGCCAATTTGAATTTATTCAAAATCTCTAATGTGGAAAGTACATATCCATCTAATGAAATTAAATCTTTTAGTTGACACTCTCCCAGTTGTGCAGAGCCAAGAGGTGTTGAGGGCTTACCATCGATTAGAAAACGCGGATTACCTCTTATGGGCTGTAATGGGTCCCTGGAGGATTATATTTTAGGTGTCCACATAGCTGTGAGTGGGCCCTGACAGAGATTCCTATCGGAGATTTCCTGAGAGCAACCGGTAGGAGTTTAGGTTAAGATACAACAAGGCTTCGTGCCAAACCATGTTTCCTAATGAGGATAATTCAATTTGTAACCATAAAGGTATATACAAAGCCTGGGTCAGAAGATCCGCATCCTGCACCCATCTAAGATATTTATTGACATGACCCGCCCAGAAATACAGGCCAAAATGCAGAAGTCTTAGCTCACCTAATAGCTTAGGAGTGGCTAATTTGTGATAGGCCATCCTAGCTTTTATAGCCCCAAACAAAATTGGCAAGAAGCCCATGGATTTTTAAACCATGAGAGTGGGAGCCAAATGTTTAACATATTGAGGGGATAGAACAACCGGGAAACACGTTAATTTTAATTAAATTTATCCTCCCCATAAGGAAATTGGAAGCTGTGCCCATCTTTTCAGGTCTAAATCAATTGTGTGTACCAAGGAGTCCAGATTTAACTGACGATCTGTGTTACGCCCTGGCCAAAGTGAGACCCAAGTATTTAATGGAATCAGATCTCCAGGCCAATCCCGAATCAGTAATTTCGTGTTTGAAAACTTTGTTGTTTAGAGGGTACACCACTGTCTTCTCTAAGTTTAATTTGTAATTAGCCAACTGACTATATTTCTGTATGGATCTCAATAAGGCTGGGATAGATTCCTTAGGTGCTATATATACAATAAAGATCATCGGCGTATGCAGTTATTTTAACCACATTCTCCTGAATTTTAATGCCGTCACCTCCTGATTATGTGATATACTCCTTATAAGGGGCCTTAGATAAAGATTGAAGAGGAGAGGAGAGGGACACGGGCATCCTTGCCTGGTGCCCACATGCAGTTTGAAAGGGTCTGATATGACCCGTTACATGAGATCCTGGCTGAAGGCATTAGATACAGGGAACCAATCCACTTCAGGAACACATCGAGACCCAAAAATTTCATTGTGGTTAGCAAATAATTCCAATAGACCCTATCAAAGCTTTCTCACATCCAATGAGACCAGCACCAATGGGGAGCTGCTCTCATCGGACGAGAGAAGACATGTGCCAGTGTCCTTAAGTGGTCATTAGCTGATCTACCTTTCATAAAGCTGACCTGTTCCACTCCAATTAAACCAGGTAAGATCTCGCTTATAAGGTCAGCCAGTAACTTCGCCAGAATTTTTACATCATAATTAAGCAATGAAATGGGCCTATAACTAGAGAGTTGTTCAAGAGATTTATCTGATTTTGGGATTAAGACATTAAGTGCTTCAAATAGTGAGCTATCCGCTGCCTAACAGTTGAGAATATATTGGAATAGGGAAACCAAAAGTGGGGAAAGCTGTTTAGAGAACACTTTATAAAAATTAGAAGAGAATTCATCTGGACCTGGTGTTTTATCCAGAGGAGACCCTTAATAACTTGTTCTATTTCACCCTGAGAAATAGGGGTAGTAAGATATGCCCGCTGAGACTCTGAGAGAGAGAGGGAAAGTTCAGGCCCTTGAGAAAGAAATGTATATTTCCTTCCGTTGGGGTTTCTCATTACGTTATAAAGTGATTCGAGATACTTTCTAAACTCCTCTGCTATCTCCTTAGGGAGATCTTAACTGACCACCCTCCATGGGCTGAACTGCCGGATGATTCTAGAGGTTTCTATTTGCTTAATGCGCCTCACGAGCAGCCGACCCCTTTCTCCTGGTCAATATAACTAGCCTTTGTTTTAATTAGTGCTAATTCAGCTTGCTCCCCCAATAAGTTTAAATAAAGATCCCTCAGTTTGATTAACTCCTGCTTATCTTCCTCTGTAGGCTGAGGTAGATTGATTTCTCTGAGCTTAATCCAGGCCAGGAGCTCTGACATATAGCGCCTCCTTCTTTTTCTTTTTAACCCCTTGCCTATCAAAATACCCTGTATAAAGGCTTTAAATGCCCCCAAACCATATCTGGCCGGGTATTGCCACTCAAATTGTTTGCAACAAACTCATCTATTTGTGGCAAAATGTATTTGACTGAATTATGATCCTCAGAATTTAATTATTTAGTTTCCATCTATTACTTCTACCCGCAGGGATGACAAGGAAACTGATACGAGACTGCGGCGTGATCGGAAAGAGGCCCTGCATGGATTTCAGCGCCCAACACTCCTGGAAGGAGAGTACGGAGGTTAGAATATAATCGATTCGAGAAGCTGTGCCGTGAACTTGAGAGATAAAAGTGTACTCCGAATCTTTGGGTGGAGAACCCTCCACACATCTGAGAGGCCAGATTGGTCCAATAGTTCCCTCATAGCTCTTTGGGCCAGTGAGAGACCTTGATTGATGGATTTAGACCTTCCATTAGGGATCCAGTACTAAGTTGAGGTCCCCACCTATGATCTAGGGATATCTACAAAGGAGTTAATGCCTCCATCAGTTGCACGAAAAAGGCGTGTATCTGTATTTGGACTGTAGATGATCCAACCAAACTTTCTAGAGCATGTAACTGCCCTTTGACAAAATATATCTGCCTGCACTATCCTGTATTACCTGAAGGGGTAAAGCACAGACCTGTGAACCAGCACCATAACACCCCTACTTTGTGTGTTGCCTTGAGAGGCAAAGACTTGCCCTATTTGCAGGCGCCTCATATTATTACTTTCATTGTTAACAAATGTGTCTCCTGTAAAAACAATATGTCTGCTTTTAAGATATTTAAATGTTTTAGGATTTTATATTGCTTGGAGTTCTGCCTGCCCCTTAATATTCCAGCTTAGGATTTTAATAGCTCTGGGTACTGCCATTACACCCTTTAAAAATATGTTGTACTGCCCTTTTGGGCTTAACCCGCTCCTCCCAGCTTGCCCTACTTAAATCTTGAACACCCTCCCCCACACCCTTGCCCTATACAGAAGAAACCCACAAACATTATATCCACAAACCTAACCACAAACCTAACTCCGTGCCAGTCCCACCCCCATCCCACCCGATTTGTCATGGCCCATGACGACAGCTCGCCCAGCCGTATCCTCTTCCGCCCACCACCCCCCTGTCAGCTCTGAAAGCCGAACCATAACATACCCTTTAACCTTCTAAGCCCATAATATCCTAGAAAAGAAACACTCAGTAACTAATTTAGACTGGGAATACCAAAGGAACAGGAGCTAAACCCTTCTCGCGATTACATTGGTATTCCGAGCAAACCCCATTTAAACTTCTGTGTGCCCAACATAAACTTGTAACATCTTCTGGGACAGAGCCCTCAAAAATCTACACCTATAATATTAAAATCATTTAAATAAAGTACCCGAGATTAGACCCCTGTGAACACAACAACCACAACTATAACGAAGCTCTCCCTTAAAACTAAAGTTGTCCAGGGACAGTTAATACATGCACTGTCCTACATTATGGAGAGACCGTAAAAGAAAAGGGTTGATAACCATCTTCCAGTGTTTGCAACACTTGGAAATGTTCAAACCAATATAAAGAACAAATGAAAGTCATCTAGCCAGGGCTCTAGCTCTCTAAATGTAGAACTGCAGAAATACCATTTACAGTCAGAAAAAGAAAAGGACCCGTAAACGGGATCCTGCTGAAATCCTCGAGGCCCTGCTGAATTTGCCTGTTTTCACGCAGGATTGGGCCATAAGAACGATCAGGGGCCAGTCCCAACTACAGCTCGCACACTCCCATCCGCTTTGTCACCACTAACGTCTTGCATAAACTCTCCAGTGAGAGGGCACCAACAAGCCAAAACTCTGAGTGGCATAGAGCTTCTGTGAATGCAAGTCCTTATCATGTGGAGGGACAGCACATATAATAAGGCAGTCATAGAAACAGCCCTCGGAGAACCCCTTTAAACAAAAGAAAATAAACACACCACCACTTGGAAGCCTTGAGTAAATCTTCTAATTGCATTTTAAAAGAAAAGCATATTTCTTAAGGAGGCACACAGAGTCCTCATTTAGCTTTGAATAGGTTAGGGAGCATGGATTGAAGCACAGCAGTCTCCGACTCCACATCATGTGAGGCCTTCCATGTATCTGCTGTGAGGACATGCAACCGCGGGTATGACATTTTAAATTTGATGCCCATGGCGATTAGTTTAGTCACCAATGGGTGGAAGGTTGCCCTCCATTGACTTAACCGACAAAGGGAGATCCTGGGCCACTCTAAGACTTGCCCTTCCACTGCAGATCTTTAGCCTCCTTGACCTTTCCCAAAAACAGCTGTTTCTCTTGGTAGTTCAGAAACTTAGCGATAAAAATACGGGTGCACCCTTCGGGTGGAACAGGGGCAGAATGTGATGTGCTCTCTCAATGCTGTAGCAGGGCCTGAATGGTGAGGGGCCTGCTATCTTTTCCACCAGCTTTTGAAAAATTTCATCGGATCCGCCCCTCCTCCTTTTTCTGTGATTTATTAGTACTACATTAATATGACGGCTTCTGCCTCGAGAGTTTCCACCTTCTGATCCAGCTTTGCAAGGCCGTGATTGACATGGGCCAGCGCGGATCAACCTTGTCGGCTCGGTTTTCCAGAGATCTAGCCGAGCTTCATTATCAGAGGTCTTTCTCGCCAGGTCGCCGAGAGCAGAGGTAATATTTTTGATTTCTGTGGCAATCTCAGCGATCTCCGCTTTAAAAGGGCTAAATTCCTCCAGAAACCTGGTTACGGTCAGCGGCTCTCCCCAGTACCAGGACTAGAGGACTGGGATTGCTGTTGCGATGAGACCCGTGACTTCTTCGGGCCTTCTCTGGGGTTGCTGGTGGGTGTGTTTGGTAGAGCCTTGACATTTCTGCTTCCATCGGCGACTCTGAAGGATGCCCAGATGTAGACAGGCTATTGTTAGTATGATCTGAGTGCAAATTCCACTAAATTAGGCAAATTGGAGCGATTTTAACAGGGGTTAGGCAGAGCTCCTTGAGAGTGCAGCTAGCAAGAGGTCTGCATCACATGACTCTCCGCTGCTGAACATTTCTATGGCAACCACTGTAGTACTCAGACACATCTTTGTACTGTATTAAAATATTTCATTCTCCAAACATTTTCTGCTGCTGCTCCTTGGAGAATCACTGGTTCTGATGGCTGTCAGCAACCTCAGTGCAGCTAGAGATGGATCTGTGAATTGAGCCTTGTGCAACTCATCTTGTATAATTGCCCCTAGGTTTGTCTTACTTGCAACTAGCTACAGCTGCTGCTTGTCAGCTGAATCTCCTCGCTGATTCCTGTGTCAGTGAACTGCTGTCCCCTGCAGAGTACAGCCTCTTCTCTTGCCTTTCTCTGGCTGCAGTGATCCACTGGGCTTAGTGGCCACAGTGTCTGGTACAGGCCTGCAGTTGTAAACAGGGTCAGGTCTTGTCTCCCACCCATTCATCCCATTTACCTCTACCTATCCCTGTCATTAAACTTGACTACAAGTCACAGCACAGACCATGTCTGGCTTCCTCATTCATCTCAGTCATTCCCCAGCAGAACATCTGTAGGTAACTCTGAAGCAACCACAACTTCCTCTCATCTTCACCCCCACCCCATCTTCACTAGTACTGTCCGTTGGAACTGTGATGCAGGGGTAACTGAGGCACCTTCCCCAGGCAGGATCAGATCTGTTCTGATCATATCAGCTCCTACTGGATGACTGTGACACTAGCCACAGTGTCCCTCAACCCTTGTGTCATGGTATCATTTACTCCAACTGGCCTTGGGTGCTTGTAGTATTCCTTGGAAAAGTATTTGAAACACAGTTCGCCACGGGCTACATTTCTGTGGAAGTATGGCTCTCACCCCTCACTAAGCATGAGGTTGATCACACTGGATCCCACAGTGGGATGGTGCCTCCCTCTTGCTGTGGTTTAGTCCCTGTTGCCTGAGGGCAATCATAGGACAGATGCCCCAGATTTTGGCACACAATACCTTCTACTTTCTACCTTGTTACTCTTAGGCCTTGTCATGGTATTCCTTCCAGGTTCAAAGGACTGCTGGGTTTTAGGGCTCTTTTGTCCCCCCACTTTGTGAACAGAACCTCTGCCCCTGTACATATCAGGGCAGCTGACTGCATACTGATTGGCCAATTTATCAGTTTCTGCCACAATACTAGGATCCTCATCTGTTACTCCTATTTTAAGATCAGCATGCAAACATTTTAAAATTATTCAGTAAGCATCACTTACAAATTTCTTCAGAAATTAAACCTTTCTTTCCATTTAACCATCTCCTCAACAAAGTACTCAATTGTACATTCAGCTCTTTATAATTCTCCTCTGACTGCTTAATCAGTTGGCTAAATTTAAGTCTGTTAAGCCTAAGGATTAATTCATAATGTTTTAAAACAGCACTCTTGATTCTTACACAGTCCCTGTTATCATTAGGTAAAGCATGAAAATGCTTGCCATGCCTTTCCGTAAGAAACAGAGTGTTACATTTTGGCCAGTGCTCTGTGCCAGTTCATATTGCAAACACAGTTTCTCAGACAAATGAACACAATCATCACTATCCACATCCTCTGTTAATTTTAGAAACAATTTGGATCTAATTTTGAGCCTTGGCTACTCCCTAACCCATTACTCACCTGGTCTAGTGTCTGCCTCTAGTAGAGTATTGCCATCTGGAGTTCATGCTCTCTCCTCTTGAGCTGGTATCCGCATTCTTTCTCTCTTCCTTCTGCTTCCATTCTGGCTTTCTTCTGGTCTGCCACGTTTTGGCCTTCTCTCAGGTGACATCTGCCTCTCTCTCTCTCTCTTCTTTCTTCTGCCTCTCTCTTGGCTGCTCTCATGCTTCATCTAGCTTAGCTGCTTCAATTTTCAACCTGGCAAGTTCTGTCTCCCTATCCTTCTGTTTCTCTGTAGTACAAGCCAATTCTAAATCAGCTTGCAAAGCTGTCTCAGACTTCTCACTTATGCCAATGGACTCATACATGGCCTTTTAGTTTGCTGCTTTAAGAGTCTGATTCTGCTAGTGTTCAGCCCTGTTCAATCCTACATGTGGTACAGTATGCCTCTCTCCTCACAGCTGCTGGAGCTCTGGCAACCTCACTGCATCGTACTTGTCTGGCATTTCTGTCTTTAAAGTTTTCAGAAACCTGGACAGAAAATAAACATTTGCAAGTGAAAGAAAATAGAGTTGTAATGTTCACTGTTGTATACCTGTTACTACTGCTTACATTTTCTAACTGCCTCCCTTAGGTACTGGTTATCTAAACTGTGCTTTGTGCAAGTAATACTAACTTTCTCATCACCACTCCCGACACCATGTGTGAAGGTCAAAGCACCCTGCAGTCCCACTGGCCTCTCTCTCTCTCTCTCTGGCCTTTGCTACTGAAACTGTCTGGACCAACATCTATGCCAGTCAAGGTCTCCTTTTTAGCAAGAGTGCAGACACCAGTGCTCTGATAACCCCCTTTTTTGTTATCTATTTATTCTTCTGTGCTCACTGGCCCCATCCACCAGTCCCTCAGCCCTGGCACCCCAGTATCCTCTGAGACTTACCTGTCCAGCTCTTCCCCAGAGCTTGTCTCCCCGTGGGGTCAGGATCCTGTTCACAGGGACATGCCTAGACAGCCAGGCGTGGGGCCTGGGGGGAGACAGATGTCATCCCCAGTGCAGAGGAATTGGCGGCAATGACATAAGTGGATATGCTGTACATGCCCCATATGCAGCATGCCAGTCATCTGTCCCATCTATGACCCATGCTTGCATACACGCCAGCATGCCAACCCCCAGCTGCTGGAAGGGGCCTGTCTAATGCTGGGCACTGATCCCACCCCTTCCCAGAGGAGGAGGAGAGCAGTCCTAGTGACACTCAGTCCCCTGCCGCTGGTGACCCTCCAACTAGTGAGGTTGCTCCCAACCTTGGGTTATCAGTGCGTGAGCAGTAGCACTAGTGCAGTGCTGGCAGCCAGCCTCTGATAACCATTTGTGGCCACCTCCTAGCCTTTGGACTGTCCACAGTGAGGTTCTCTGCTCTGAGTAGGGCCCACTTACTCTCTCAGTGACCCTTTACTATGCAACCCATTATCGAGGTACCTTTCCCTCAGAGATGCAGTCACAAACAATCAGTAGTCTTCAGAAATATGCACTATTAATACATAGTCAAACAGCAGTACAAATACCGGATTACAAACTAAAGCTTGCACTTGTGCAGGTAAAGTGTCTCTCTTCCTACAAATTACAAAGTTTCCTCTAGTGCTGTATCATGCACTACTGTAAGCTTGATTACCTTCAGAATGTGGTTCTGGCTCCTTCTGATGTTCACTAGCATTCCCAAGCATAAAGAGACTCATGAAGAGCTGCATTGAAAATGTATGCCCACTCTCTGCCCACCCCATACCTTGGTTGAATGAGGTTGTGACATCATTTCCCTGTACCAAAATTCATCTGATTGGCTGAAACACACCTGGACCTGGAATCTGGAAGATGTCTACCTTGTAATATTACCTGGCAAACCTGTGTCCCAGGAGGCTACTTTCTCTCAAGCTCATTGGCATAGCAAAGGGAAAGGGAACATTGTTTAATCAGGAGTAGTACACTAAGCTGAAGCTTGTTTCCAGGTGCAACCTGGGAGCACAAAGGAAGCTTAGTGACTTGCTTAGGATCACACAGTATGCACTTAGGCAGCTGTAGAATTCACACACAGGTCTCTAGATCAGTAGATCAGAGCCTTAACCCATCATGCTTATACTGCCTCCTAAAAGGTCTCGGCAGGGCCAGTTCCAGACAGGATGTCTTGGACCTATTCATCGCTAATGACCTCCTCTCCTTTCAGGTGGTTCTCTTACAATGAAAGTTTAGGCACTTGTTGAATTTTGCTTGTTGGGCTGCTAAAATCTTACAGATATAGGTCAGGCACTTGTCACAGTTTATTAATGCAGTCGCATGATATCAAAACTCTGGGCTCCCCACACACACACACACTTACACAGAGAGTAAATCAGCAATTAAACCAGAACTAATTGAGGCAATCCAATGAAAAAGTTAATTGGATCATCACAATGCTATTTATTTAAATGAGTGAGGGGCAGGACTATAACTCATGAGTGGTATAGCCACAAGTGAGTTACTGAATGTCCTGCCCTCACAAATCCACATAAATAGCAGGTCTGGAGTCAGGCCATTGTATGCGCTTATGTATACCACTTATCTTTTAAAAGTTCTTTTATGTTCTGTATGACCTGTTGAGGTGTGCACTGACTTCATCCTACCACTCTAAATTTACTCAGGAATTGGTGATGTGTGCTTACTCTCTTCCCCTCCTGTTGCTGTCTGCTCTCACAGCTCTCCTTCTCCCTGTTGTATTGCCATCTGTTACAGTTGTTGAGGCTGGGTTTGTGATTTTGCTTATCGATCACCTTTGGTACTAGGCTTGCAGCTCAGGGAAAAGGTAAAGCATCTGTTTTCATTTTAAAGATATGTGACCTGGAGTAAACAGTGTGGCCATGAGTGGGATGGGTGGTCTCGAGTGGGTTGTGTGGCTGCACTTAAAATGGTTGGTCATGAAATAAGTTCAGCATCTAGTTTACAGTTTTATTACTGTTAGGGTAAAAACATTTGTTTTCTACATAAGAATGTGACAAACTGATTTAAATAACTTAGTAGAAGTTTCACAGGGAGAGAAAGTAGGTGATGTAAACAACAAGATGGTGGCAGGAGCTGGGTTTTGTTTTTGAACAGTGATTTGATTGGACAGAATTTTCAGTGAGTGCTTGGTCACACTGTGCCAGTCCTGTAGTGGACTTTGTAAGCAGCTCTGAGGGCCACTTGCAAAGAAGCTGCCCCATCACGATATTGCTCCGGACCTCTCAAGGGTACAGCACCCAAAAAATACTTGGGTAGGGGCTATGATTTACAACTGACCACTTATCTGGTCATGAGGCTGGGTCCTAACTTAGAGATGACCAAAGATGGGACAATATTTTAAAATAGTAAAGTTATGAGTCACT
Source organism: Neoceratodus forsteri (assembly GCA_016271365.2). Taxonomy (NCBI): domain Eukaryota; kingdom Metazoa; phylum Chordata; order Ceratodontiformes; family Ceratodontidae; genus Neoceratodus; species Neoceratodus forsteri. The sequence continues at coordinate 962,079,573 of CM057455.1, forward strand.
AAACATTTTAGTTTAAAAATGAAGTCCATGCACATGCACAGTAACCACTTTATCAAACTTAATTTGTTTTCTCTCTTTTCAAATGAAACATTATGCTCAAGAAGTTGCTTACTGGGCATACGTGAGGCCTTAGGGTTTATTTTGGCATGTACCTTTACTGTTTTAAAACATTGTTGGCACAACCTTGGTGATCTCTTAGTCAGGACCCCTTCGTGACTGCATAAGTGGTCAATACTAACTCCCTCAAAAGTTTTTTTGGGGAGGCAGTGAATTCTGCCATTTGCATGACCACTATATCACTAAATAGCATGCAAAACATAGTAACATTCTTAAAAGAACACTTTATGAAAATCTTGTAAAATAATAATTACACATGCAAATCTTAATTCTTTTTGTTAAGAATTTAAAATCTACAAATGTTTCCTTTGTCTGGTGGTTCACGTGGTATCACACACCTCAAGTGTGTATAACAAAACTCACTACACACTACATCCCATACATTATTTTCTATGTATTGCATATTTTATGTTGCCATCTCAAAGTAATTTTCAGTCAACCCATAACTCAGTTCTGAACAATCACCGAAGTGTAGCCACCTCTAGGGTGAAAAGCTACAGTCATTTTGTGCTGTAAACTACACAACAGCTCTCCAACTCTATATGCCCATATGTGAGCTGACTGATATTGAGCCAATTTAAACTGTTGGTGGTGTGGGCATGGGGAGTTTGGCCCGACACTGGGGAGAGTGCCCATCTCTTTCTGAGGTGTGCCATGAGAGCTTTAATTGCAACCTGAACAACCGCTAAGAACAGGCAGATGGTGTAGTGTCTCATCTGAAAGTCGGCACCTGAGACAGCACAGTTTTCCTCAACACTAATACTGGGGCCTTTGTATGGTTTCTTATAACCAAGGAAAAGTACCCTCTGCAGAGCTATCAACACCATCTCCTGCAGAACTTGGTTCTATTTGGAGGTCTCTCATCTGACTACACACCGGGTCCAACCCTGCTTAGCTTTTCAAAGCTGAGAGAACACAGCTCCAAGGTGGTAAGGCTGCAAAATATAACTTAGCAGAGCTGTCCACAATCAGGCAACATAGATGGACAAGGCCTCTGACAGGCATTTGAGGCATTCTCCATGCACCATGCAACTGGGCAGATTTTCAAAAGGGCTGCCAAGCAGAAGCTGCCACCCAGGTGCTCCCAGAAACAATTTTCAGCTGTGGATGAGATGGTCAGGGATTAAGTATTGCCAGGCCACCTTTAGGGGTCAAGCACTGGTGTCCTGAATCAACAGCATGTGTCCAAATCTGAATGCATGCTATCCTGAACTGTGTCACGGATTGCCACAGTTGAGCAAACTTTAGAAAACAGCACCAGCTGTGCCCAGAAAGGAATAAGATGCAGCAGATGGTGTCAGACTCGGGCACATCTCATAGATACATCAGCATCCTGGCTTTTGAAAAATGTACCCCATGTTTCCTTTGGTTCATAGACATGCACCTTCAATAGACCACGGGTGAAGAATGGAGTGATCTGCTAGGTGTATACAGGGTTAGAAGATTTAAGAGGTATGTCAGTGATAATCTGTGAAACGGTTGTGGTTAATGACAAACCTAGGTTTAATTAAGACGGTACCCATGGCAGCAATATCACAGATCCCACAGAAGAAGCCACTGCATGCAAAGGTTGTCCTAGGAGGAAACATGTTAAATAGAGGATACAAAAGGGCAGAGAGAATGCAATTTATGAAAATAAAGTCTTTTGAAGAGGCTTGGTAATTGTTGGTAGAGAAGTTCATGACTAAAGAAAAACATATATGACACATTACAATTCTCATTGACAAAAAATATTTTACAGCTATCAACAATGGATTAAATATTATGTTTCATACCTAACGTATCATTCAGTGGAGAAATATGTTGAACCTGTAAGTCAAGTTCAAGTTTACTGCACATGTGGGTTTCACTTTTGCAGAAAAATCTATACATACAAGTGAAAATACAGTAAATGCATAGATAAAAGTCAGAATCTTCTGATGTAGTTAAAGGCATAACATGACTCATCCATATAAGGAACCTAGATGGTTGTGACAGGGTTGAATACAGCCCTGCCTCAGTTGTTATGAAGAAAGAGTTTAAATGCAAGAATCTGTTCTATTCTCTCCTTTTCTATTTCTTCTCTGTCTGGTTGCACAACCAAATTTTCTTGGGAGACCTAGGACTTGATCGCCTCTGACGATCTTGCAGTTCTCTGCCTCTGCTATCTCTCTACCCCCACTTGCTGTTCTGTCTTTTCTTCCCTTGCATATTTGCAGGTATAAAAATATATGTGAATATTTTTGTGGAAATGTATTTGATACTGGGATCCCTTTGTTTAAAACTGTATATAGTTATACTGTTCAAATGATTGCAAAGCTAAAACTGTAATAGTTGTACTGTTGAAATGATTGCAAAGCTATTTGGAACTCAAGGGGTTAATCTGAAATGCAATTTGTAAGCCTTTTGCAGAAGATGTAAAGAGGAGGTCAGTTCTGGGTCACAATGTTCTTTTGCTGCACCTGCTGAAACTGACAAGAACGTTGAAACTTACAAGGACACTTTGTGAGAAGCTTTCTGTTTTCTTAACAAGATCCTGCACAGACTTATAAAAAGAGCTGCAATGTTTTCCAAAGGGAGAGAGACAGAGACTGAGATTGGAAACTGAAAAGAAGAACTCAGAAGGATTCTGTTTTTCTATGTTTCTATTGCCACTGTAAATAGTTATTCTGAACAATTTTTTTTTTTTATTTTACTGTCATTAATAATAAACTTCTTGTTGCAAATGTTAAGACTGCTTCTGGTTTTCCTATGCTTCCTAACCTGTGCCTTGATGACAGATGGTGTCAGCCCAAATGGGATTCACACCGTGCATACTCTAAGCCAGGAGTTTTGTGCATGGGTACTGGACCTGGTACCAGGGAAGCATAAAAGAAAGGTATGGATTCTGCAGCAGAGCCCAGGAGTGGTTACTAGGAGAAATGGCAGCCAAACTAGCAGAGACAGAAGCCAAGTTGAGACTTACAGCTAGCACCAGTTATGGAAAAGAACAGGCAGTGACAGAACCTGAAAGCCTGACTGCCTTTTTCAAATGGTGAGCTATACAACAAAAAGAGACAGAGAAACAGAGAAAAGAAGAAATGCAACAACTGGAGCAGAGGAGAGAAGAGATGCAGTGCCAGGAGCAGCAGAGGAGAGAAGAGATGCAGCGACAGGAATAGCAGAAGAGAGAAGAGATGCAGCGACAGGAGTAGCAGAGGAGAGAAGAGATGCAGCAACAGGAGCAGCGGTGGTTGGATGTCTTGCAGACTATCAAAGGCAGAGGATCTGGCACAGATCTAGATGAGCAACAGGGCACAGGCAACTTGAAATACATTAAACTTACAAAGTTGTGTCCCTCAGATGATATTGAGGCATACCTGACAAATTTTGAAAGGGTTGCCGCAGTGCCTGCCAGTGGCCAAAGCAGCAATGGGCACAAGACTGGTACCTTACCTGACAGGAAAGTCCAACTTGCTAACAGCAATATGGACACTGCGAAACTATGACCTGGTGAAAAGCAAAATCCTGAAAAGGTATGACATCTCAGGAGAGACTTACAGGTAGAGATTTAGGTCTCTGAAGTACAACTCAGTCGACAATCCTCGAAAAGCCTTCACCTGACTCAGAGAACTCATAGAAACATAGACTTTGGGCAGATGAGGACTGCTTGGCCCACCTAGCCTGCCCATTTCCTACCTACTGGATAAGCTGCAGATCCTAGTTAACCAACAGCCTATTTCTTCCTACCCCCACCAAAAATTGCCTTATGTCTGTCCCATACATTCTTGAATTCTCCCACAGTTTTAGACCCCACAACCTCATCAAGAAGGCTGTTCCATGCATCCACCACCCACTCTGTGAAAAATACTTCCTCACATTGCCCCTGAGCCATCGCCCTCTATCTTCAAATTGTGTCCCTTGTTCTTGCACATCTCTTTTCTGAAAGATGCTACCCTCTTGGACTTTGTTGATTCCACTGAGGTACTTAAAAGTTTCTATCATGTCCCCTCTCCTCCTTTCCTCAAGGGTATACATATTAAGCTCCTTTAGTCTCTCATTGTATGGCTTCTCTTGCAGACCCTCCACCATTTTAGTTGCCCTCCTCTGGATTGCCTCCATCCTGTCTATGTCCTTGCGGAGATGGGGTCTCCAGAACTGGATGCAGTACTCAGATGGGTCTCACCAACTGTCTGTACAGAGGATAACAACTTCCTGTTTTCTGCTGGTGATGCCTCTCCCTATACATCCCAGTATCCTCCCAGCCCTCCATACTGCCTTCTCACATTGCTTGCCAACCTTAAGGTCATCTGATATGATTACCCCAGGTCCCTTTCCATTTTGTTGTTGTTACTACCTCCCCCATTGTGTAATCTCCCCTGGGTTTTGTTTCCCAGGTGCATTATTTTGCATTTCTTTGCATTGAATCCAAGCTGCCATACTTCTGACCATTCCTCCAACCTTGCCAAGTCCCTTCTCATCCTTTCTACGCCTGCTTGTGTATCAACCCTGTTGCAGATCTTTGTGTCATCTGCAAAGAGGCATATTTTCCTTCCAGTCCCTCTGCAATGTCACTAATAAAGACATTAAAAGGACTGGACCCAGTACTGAACTCCCTTTCTTCAGAGTGGTCTCCATTTACAATTACCTTCTGTGTCCTGTTGTCCAGCCAATGTTTTACCCAGACTATCACCCTGGGACCCACTCCCAGGCTGGTTAATTATTAATCTTTGTGTGGGACTGTATCAAATGCCTTGCTAAAGCCTAGGTAGGACATGTCCACAGCCCCTCCCTGGTCTACTACTTTGGTCACCCAGTTAAAGAAATCAATTAGATTCATCTGACATGACCTTCCCACTGTAAACCCATGCTGCCTTGGGTCCTGTGCCCCACTGGCCTCTAGGTACTCAACAATTCTTTCCTTCAGAAGTGATTCCATCACTTTCCCTACCACAGAGGTCAAACTGACAGGTCTGTAGTTTCCTGCCTCTGTCTTGCTCCCACTTTGTGAAGGGTAATCACATCCACCTTCCTCCAGTCCTCAGGTACCACACCATCCTCCCATGATTTGTTAGAAAAGGTAGTCAGTGGTGTCACTAGTTCTCCCTTAAGTCTTTTAGAATTCTTGGTGAATCCTGTCAGGCCCCATTGCTTTGTCCACCTTCAGTTTTAGGAGTTCTTTCAGAACCTTTTCTTCTGTGAAAGGACTGTTATTGACCCCCTATCCAAGAGTGCTTCTGTTAACTGGATTAGGTACTGCCCCTCCTCCTCTTTTGTGAATACCGAACAGAAGTATTCATTCAGTATCTCTGCTTTTCACTGTTCTCTCTGCCCACCCACTGTCCATTCTATTCAGACTCACTATCCCTCCCTTTGTCTTTCTATGCTCCCTGATGTACCTATAAAGGTTGTATCCCCTTCTTAACTGACTTGGCTATCTTTTCCTCAGTTTGGGCATTTGCTATTCTGACTTCCCTCCCTGCTTCCTTCTGCCTTAACTGGTACAGTTCTCTGTCCTGCTCCTTCTGTGTTTCCTTATACTTCCTAAATGCTATCTTTTCTCCCTGACCTTCCCACCACCTCTTTTGAGAACCATAGTGGCTTTTTCTTTCATTTTGATTTGTTTATTTGCTTCACACAAAGGCTTGTTGCCTCTGTGATGGCAGTTTTGATGTTTCCCATTATTGCTCCACCCTCCTTCTAGCCTGTTTGCTAGTGCTTTTCTCAGGCACTCTGCCATCTTGCCAAAGTCAGACCTCCTGAAGTTCAGTACCCTCACTTTTGTATGGCTTGACTCTGTAGCTGAGTTTATCATGAACCACACTGTTTGGTGGTCACTTGTTCCCAGATGGCTACCCACTTCTAGATCCTCTCACTGTCCCCATTTGAGAATATGAGGTCTAAGACTGCTCCCTCACAAGTGGGTTCCAAAACTAGCTGTCTGAGGCATGCCCCTGTAGGGCATCGAGAATTACCCTGCTTTGGATGTGGCTGCAGCAAAGGTGCTCCAGTTAACATCTGACATATTCAGCCCCCATCAACAGTATCTCCCTTTCTCTGCCATCCTAAGGATGCCTTCTATCATATCCTTGTACTGATAAAATGGCTCCAACCAGAGGGAAAACAGTCCCACAGATCATCAACACATTTGCAATGGAGCAGTTCAACATCCTGTCTAGAAATGTGCAGATTTGGGTGAATGAACACTGACCCAAAAGTGGGGAAAAGGCTGTTTCTTTGGCCAAAAACTACCAAATGGCCAGAAAGATGCCACAGCAGTGAGGTAACAGCCAAGTACTGGTAAGACATTCTTTTACCATTTAAACTCCAAGTCTGATAAGAACTCTGGTGGGGTGACACATCTGTACCAAGACTCCATTGCTATAACTGTAATAAGTCAGGACATATTGCAAGAAATTGCCGTAGTAGAAGTGTGAACCTGGAGCAGATTTGTCCTCAGAAAATTGGGGCAAGTATTTAACAGATGTGAAGGTGGGAGATAAGACTGTGAAGGGGCTTATAGATTCAGGAAGTAGATAGACCTTGTGCATATTGAAGTGCTGGAAACAATGTCCAAAAGGACCAGGTACTGGTGTCATCTGCATCCACATGGACACTCGATACTATCCCACCAGCCAAGTGACTCTATTAATGTGGTGTCACACCAAATGAAAGTGGGATAGTGCCTAAGTTACCTGTACCTGTGATTATTGGAACTGACTTTCTAGGATTTTACTGAGTTAATCAAAGAGGAGTAAATCCTGATGTTTCAGCAGCTGTGGTGACAAGAGCTCAGGCAAAGAAAATCTCAGATGGTGGAGACTCTTTCCTTTCGCTGATTTTGATTCAGACTTGTCTGAGCACAGCTCCAAGATACGGAAGTCCAGGAAAGAAAGATAACACCTGAAGAAACAATGGCTGCACAAGACTCATGGATATAAGAGGTTAACATATGAAAATGCTGAAACTAAACTGATCATTGATTGTGATTTTCTTTTAGAACAAGCTAACGATATTTCTCTCAGGGTTATTTTAAGCGACTGGGGTGAAACAAAAACAGGGTGAACCTATGATTAAAAATGCAATGGGTTAGTCTACATTATATGGGTTAAACATCAGACACAGGACCAGATAGAACAATTGGTTATACCACAAAAGTATATATCTGAGTTGTCACAGATAGCACATGCTAGTCCTATGGCTGGTCACTTGGGAGGATCGCACTTGCCAGATTGCTGTACAGATTTTACTGGCCTGGAATTCATGAAGATGTTGCTACCTATTATAGTTCTTGTGCTGAGTGTCAGAAAGCAGCCCTAGTGACTAAAAAGACAAGGTGTCCCTGGTGCACCTACCTTGATAAATGTGCCTTTTGAGAGAACTGCAATGGATGTGGTTGGCCCTTAGACAAAAGTAAAAAGGGTAATTGATTCATTTTGGTAGTATGTGACTATGCTACTTGATACCCAGAGGCAGTTCCAATGCGTACTGTCACAGCCCCAAAAGTGGCAGCAAACTTCCCAAAATTTTCAGCAGGTGGGCATACCTAAAGACATTATTACTGATCAGAGTAGTAATTTTGGTGCTGCATTACTGAAGGAGCTGTACCGACTACTAGGATCACTGCCATAAGAACCTCCCTTATCACCCTCAGACAGATGGTCTTGTTGAGTATTTTAATCAAACCCTAAAACACATGCTAAAAAGGTTTGTAAAGGGAAGGGAAAGACTGACCAATACTTATCTTACCTGCATTTTGCTTACAGAGAAGTGCCACAGGGATTAACAGGTTTTTCCATTTGAAATGCTGTATGGTAGACAACCTAGAGGGCCACTAGATGCAATAAAAGAAACATGGACGATAAACCCATCAGAAACAATCTATTACATCTTATATGTGCGCACTGAGAAAGAAGCTGGCAAAATATGTTGAAATCACCCATAGTAATCAAGAAGAGGCCCAAAATCAGCAGAAGGTTTATTATGACCATGGGGTAAAAGAAAAGTTTTTGAGCCAGGTGAAAAGGTCTTGCTACTGCTACTCACTACAGAAAATAAATTGTTAATGAAATGGCAAGGCCTTACAAAGTGCTTAGATGTACTGGCACAGTTAACTATGAGAGTGAGACCCTGATAGGAAAAATCCTACTAAGATATACCATGCTAACCTCCTCAAGAAATGGGTTGAAAAACACCAAAGCTGCTCTGCTAGTTTTACCAGAAACTGATAAAGAAGATATTGATGTAGCTTATGATAGACTGTAAAAACTGTTACTGCTGATGCTGTAAAGGCGAATATTTCCTTAACCTCCAAACAAACTGCAGAAATTTGTAACTTGCTAAAGACATTTAACAGTACTTTTACCAGAGCAACAGCGAGCAAAAGGGGTCAAGTTACGTAATAGTGACAAGGAATGCTCGCCTATTAGCCAAAAAGACATACAGATTACCAGAGTGGATAAGAGCAGATGTGGTTAAAGAAATACAAAAATGAAAGAATTGGGTATTATAGAAGAGTTCAGAAGTGCCTGGTCATCACCAATGGTGATTGTAAACAAAACGAAGGGGTGTAAGAATATGCCTTGATTTTAGGAAACAAGTGTCAGAATTGGACAGTTATCCTATGCCCAGAATAGATGATTTGGTGGACAGACTGAGGAGTGCCAAATATATCAGTACCTCAATCTTACCAAGGGTTACGAGCAAATTCCTAGCTAAAGAATCCAGAGACAAAACTGCATTTGTCACTCTTACAGGATTCTGTCCATTCACCACCATGCTGTTTGGTTTACATGGCACTTGCTACATTCCAGCGGTACATGGATGTCATTTTTCTACTCATACTGGTTGTTGTGCTGCATACCTGGATGATGTTGTGGTGTACAGCCCAGACTGGAAAAGTCACCTGGAACAGCTATGAGCAGTTATCCAGTTGATCAAAAGGCAGGTCTGACAATTAATCCATCAAGTGTGCATTGAACATGCAGAAAACCAGATATTTGGGCTATGTTTTGGGAAATGGAGAAGTCAAGCCTGAGATTTCCAAAATAGAAGCTGTAGCTAACAGTCCTGTCCCCAAAATCAAGAAACATGTCAGGGTCATTTTAGGGCTGGCTGGTTAATATCAGAGATTTGTTCCCAGCTTTGCAGAGTAGCTACTCCCTTACTGAACTCAAAAAATGGTACCGAATAATGTGAAATGGTTCCAAGAGTGTGATGAAGCTGTTTGGGCCATTAAGGCTACATTATGTTCAGCCCCTGTTTTAAGAAGCCCAGACTTTGAGAAATAGTTTTGTTACAGACTGATGCATCAGAGGTAGGCCTAGGTGCAGTCTTGAGTCAGCATATAGATGGGAAAGAACATCCTATTCTGCACATAAGTAGGAAGTTGCACGACAAAGAGAAAAGGTACTCCACCATTGGAAAGGAATGCCTTGGAATCCCTTAAGTTTTACTTACTAGGAGCTGACTTTGTACTTCTAACAGATCACAATCCTCTCTGTTGGCTTAACCAAATAAAGGATAACAATTCTAGAATCACACGGTGGTACCTTGCACTACAGCCATTTAAATTTAAAGTGATGCAGAAATCTGGGAAAAAGAATGTCAATGCTGATTTTCTATCTAGATATGGATCAGGAATTGAGAATTCTGAAGGCTGAAAAACAAATCACGTGAGTTTAAACTTCACTATTTGCTGTACTGTTTGCTATGCTGCATATGCACAGAACTGTAAAGGTTATATGCTTATGTTAGATGAGAATTACTAGAAAGTTTTGGAAACCTGTTTTGTGAAACAGGTTCCTCTTATGGAGGGTATGTGACATGGTTGAATATGGCCCAGTCCCAGTTGTTATGGAGAAAGAGTTTAAATGCAAGAGTCTGTTCTATTCTCTCCTTTTCTGTCTCTTCTCTGTCTGGTTGTAGAACCAAATTTTCTCGGAGACCTAGGACTTGATCACCCGACAGTCTTGCAATTCTTTTGCATCTCGCTATCTCTCTACGCTCACTTGCTGTTTTGTCTTTTCTTCCCTTGCATATCTGCAGGTATAAAATATATGTGAATCTTTTGTGGAAATGTAATTGATACTGGGATCCATTTGTTTAAAACTGTATATAGTTATACTGTTCAAATGATTGCAAAGCTAAAACTGTAATAGTAATACTGTTGAAATGATTGAGAAGCTATTTGGAACTCTAGGGGTTAACCTGAAATGCAATTTGTAAGCCTTTTTCAGAAGATGTAAAGAAGGTCAGTTCTGGGTCACAATGTTCTTTCTGCTGCACCTGCTGAAACTGACAAGAACGTTGGAAACTTACAAGAACACTGTGTGAGAAGCATGCTGTTTTCTTAACAAGATCCTGCACAGACTTATAAAAGAGCTGCAATGTTTTGCAAAGGAGAATGACAGAGACTGAGACTGGAAACTGAGAAGAAAAACTCAGAAGGGCTCTGTTTTTATGTTTCTGTTGCCATTGTAAATAGTTATTCTGAAGAATTTTATTTTTTGTATTTTACTGCTGTTAATAAGAAAACTGTTGTTTCGAATTTTACAACTGCTCCTGGTTTTCCTGTGCTCCTGACCTGTGCTCTTAATGACAATGGTATAACAGGACTTGATCACTCAGAAAGTCTTGCAATTCTCTGCCTCACGCTATTTCTCTACCCTCACTTGCTGTTTTGTCTATTCTTCCCCTTCCATATCTGCAGGTATAAAAATATATGTGAATCTTTTTGTGGAAATGTAATTGATACTGGGATCCGTTTGTTTAAAACTGTATATATAGTTATAGTGTTGAAATGATTGCAAAGCTAAAACTGTAATAGTTATGCTGTTGAAATGATTGAGAAGCTATTTGGAACTCAAGGGTTAACCTGAAATGCAATTTGTAAGCCTTTTGCAGAAGATGTAAACAAGAGGTCAGTTCTGGGTCACAATGTTCTTTTGCTGCACCTGCTGAAACTGACAAGAACACTGGACACTTAGAAGAACACTGTGTGAGAAGCATGCTGTTTTCTTAACAAGCTCCTGCACAGACTTATAAAAAGAAGCTGCAATGTTTGCAAATCAGAGTGACAGAGACTGAGATTGGAAACTCAGAAGAAAAAACTCAGAAGGGCTCTGTTTTCTATGTTTCTACTGCCATTGTAAACAGTTATTCTGAACAATTTTATTTTTTTTATTTTACTATTAGTAATAATAAAACTCTTGTTTCGAATTTTACAACTGCTCCTGGTTTTCCTATGCTTCCTGACCTGTACATCAATGACAATGGTATAACAATTTGATCCATCCTACTTCACAAGATCTTAGCAAAATATATATGATGCCTGGGATATAAGACAGATATTACTTGTGTTATTTTTACTGGACAATAAGGTTTTTTTGTATACTCATTACAAATCTGATCTTATTCTGTTGTTACTGACCTTTTGGTTCTGAAATCACTAAACTACCACCAGCAGCTTAATCTGGTTTGTTTTCAGTTGGTTTGCATCTGTAGCCACATCCACCCCAGGACAAGGCTGAAAATAGACACTTATAGATTCGGAAGCAGACAGACCTTGCATATTGAAGTGCTGGGAAAACAATGTCCAAAACGACCAGGTACTGGTGTCATCTGCATCCACAGGGACACTGATACTATCCCACCAGCCAAGTGACTCTATTAATGGGGTGTCGCACCAAATGAAAGTGGGGTAGTACCTAAGTTACCTGTACCTGTGATTATTGGAAATGACGCTCCAGGATTTACTAAGTTAATCAAAGAGGGAGTAAATCCTGATGTTTCAGCAGCTGTGATGACAAGAGCTCAGGCAAAGAAAATCTCAGGTGGTGGAGACTCTTTTCCTTCGTTGATTTTGACTCAGACTTATTTGAGCACAGCTCCAAGATCTGAAAGCCCAGGAAAGAAAGATGATGCCTGAAGAAACAGTGGCAGCAAAAGACTGATGTATATAAGGGGTTAACATATGAAAATGCTGAAACTAAACTGATCACTGATTGTGATTTTCTTTTAGAACAAGCTACCAATGTTTCTCTCCAGGGTTATTTTAAGCAGCTGGGGGTGAAACCAAAACAGGGTGAACCTATGTTTAAAAAATGTAATGGGTTAGTCTACAGAATATGGGTTAAGCATCAGACACAGGACCAGATAGAACAATTGGGTATACCACAAAGTATATATCTGAGTTGTCACAGATAGTACATGACAGTCCTATGGCTGGCCACTTGGGGAGGGATCGCACCCTTGCCAGATTGTACAGATTTTACGGCCTGGAATTCATGATGATGTTGCTACCTATTGCAGTTCCTGTGCTGATGTCAGAAAGTAGCCCCAGTGACTAAAAAAGATGAGGTGTCCCTGGTGCCCCTACCTTGATAAATGTGCCTTTTGAGAGAATTGCAATGGATGTGGTTGTCCCTTTGACAAAAGTAAAAGGGTAATTGATTCATTTTGGTAGCATGTGACTATGCTACTCAATACCCAGAGGCAGTTCCTATGCATACTGTCACAGCCCCAAAGTGGCAGCAGAGCTTGCAAAATTTTTAGCAGAGTGGGCATCTCTAAAGTGATTATTACTGATCAGGGTGGTAATTTTGGTGCTGCATTACTGAAGGAGCTGTACCAATTATTAGGTATCATTGCCATGTGAACCTCCCCTTATCATTCTCAGACAGATGGTCTTGTTGAGCGTTTTAATCAAACCCTCAAACACATGTTAAAAGGTTTGTAAAAGGAAAAGGGAAAACTGGGACCAATACTTACCTTAGGGTCTATGTGATAACGGCGAATGCCTAAAGGTAATTGCCGTTATTGCTCAGTCAGAGTGCCAAACACATTTCGGCACTCTGACAACCCTAATGCACTCAGCACAATGGTGCCAGGATATATTTTTCTACTTTCTGGGGATCACTTCCACAACCCCCACTTAAGGATTCTCAACCCAGGGGGTGGCGTCGGGTGGGTGAAAGTAGTAAAATAAAAGGTTCAGGCCGGCAATAAAAATTGCACCAGCACCCAGACCCAGTACTTCAGCCACCCCAGCCATTGCCCAATCCCGACACCATGCTGCAGCTTGACCAATGACCGCAGCACCACCCCTACAGCCTCTCCACTCCCTCCCAGCCCACGCCGCTGTGCTTGCTCCCACCCCCTGCCAAGACATACGGTGATAGCGACATCCTGTCACCTAGTTCGCTTCCTCCCTCATCCGTCGCTTCCTACCTGTCGGTCGCCATGAGTGGATTGCACGAGCAAGGTGTCGTCATAACAGACGGGCGCCTCTCAAGGCGCCTCTTCACGTGGGTTACCTTTACCTTACCTGCTTTTTGCTTACAGAGAAGTGCCACAAGCCTCAACAGGTTTTTCACAATTTGAAATGTTGTATAGTAGACAACCAAGAGGGCCACTAGATGTATTAAAAGAAACATGGGAAGATATCCCCATCAGAAACAATCTATTACATCTTATATGTGTGCCCTGAGAAAGAAGCTGGCAAAATATGTTGAAATCGCCCATAGTAACTCAGGGAAGAGGCCCAAAACCAGCAGAAGGTGTATTATGACCATGGGGTAAAAGAAAAATGTTTTTGAGCCAGGTGAAAAGGTGTTGCTACTGTTGCCCACTACAAAAAAAATAAACTGTTAATGAAGTGGCAAGGGCCTTACAAAGTGTTTAGACATACAGTACTGGCACAGTTAACTATGAGATTGAGACCCTGATAGGAAAAATCCTACTAAGATGTAACATGCTAACTTCCTCAAGAAATGGGTTAAAAAAAACCAGAAGCTGTTTTGTTAGTTTTACCAGAAACTGATAAAGAAGATATTGATTTAGCTTATGATCGATTGGAACAAACTGTAACTGCTGATGCTATAAAGGTGAATGTTTCCTTAACCTTCAAACAAACCGTAGAAATGTGTAACTTGTTAAAGACGCTTAACAGTACTTTTACCACGGTGCCAGGCTGAGCAAAAGGGATCGATCATGTAATAGTGGCAAGGAATGCTCATCCTATTAGACAAAAGACATACAGATTAACAGAGAAGTTAATAGCTGATGTGGTTAAGGAAATACAAAAAATGAAAGAATTGGGTATCACAGAAGAGTCGAGAAGTGCTTGGTCATCACCAATGGTGACTGTAAACAAAAAAGAAGGGGTGTAAGAATCTGCCTTGATTTTAGGAAACTTAATAAAGTGTCAGAATTTGAGTTGTCCTATGCCCAGGATGGATGATTTGGTGGACAGACTGGGGAGCACCAAGTACATCAGTACCCTCGATCTCACCAAAGGTTACTGGCAACTTCCTAGCTAAAGAATCCAGAGAGAAAACTGCTTTGCCACTCCTATAGGATTCTATCAATTCACCACCATGCCATTTGGTTTATATGGTGCACCGCCACATTCCAGCAATATATGGATGTAATTTTATCCCCTCATTGGTTATTGTACTGTGTACCTGGATGATGTTATGGTGTACAGTCCAGACTGGAAAATCCACCTGGAACACCTATGAGCAGTTATCCAATCGATCTAAAAGGCAGGTCTGATAATCCTACCATAAGTGCATTGGACATGCAGAAAACTAGATATTTGGGCTCTGTTTTGGGAAATGGAGAAATCAAGTCAGAGGTTTCCAAGATAGAAGCTATAGCTAACAGCCCTGTCCCCAAAACCAAGAAACATGTCAGGTCCTTTTAGGGCTGGCTGGTTATTATCAGAAATTTGTTTCCAGCTTTGCTGAGTTAGCTACTACTTCCCTCACTGAACTCACAAAGAAATGGTTCCCAAATACTGTGAAATGGACCCCAGAGTGTGATGAGGCTGTTTAGCTATAAAGGCTGTATTATGTTCAGCCCATTTTAAGAAGCCAGACTTTGAGAAACAGTTTCTGTCACAGAGGTAGGACTACAGTAGGTGCAGTCCTGAGTCCATATAGATGGGAAAGAACATCATGTTCTATACATAAGTAGGAAATTGCACGACAGAGAGAAAAGGTACTGCACCATAGAAAAGCAATGCCTTGCAGCAAAGGGGCCATGGAGTCCCTTAAGTTTTATTTACTAGGAGCTGAATTTGTACTAGTAACAGAGCACAGTCCTCTCTGTTGGCTTAACCAAATGAAGGATAAAAATTCTAGAATCACACAGTGGTACCTGGCACTACAGTCATTTAAATTTAAAGTGATGCACAAATCTGGAAAAAGAATATTAATGATGATTTTCTGTCAAGATATGGATCAGGAATTGAGAATTATGAAGGCTAAAAAATATGAGCTGAAACTTCTTGTTTGCTATGCTGCATATGCACAGAACTGTAAAGGTCATATGCTTATGTTAAATGAGAATTACTAGAAAGTTTTGGAACCTGTTTTTGTAAAACAGGTTCCCTCTAATGAGGGGGTATCTGACAGGGTTGAATATGGCCCTGTCCCAGTTGTTATGGAGAAAGAGTTTAAATGCAAGGATCTGTTCTATTCTCTCCTTTTCTGTCTCCTCTTTATCTGGTTGCACAACCAGATTTTCTCAGGAGACCTAGGACTTGATCACCCTGATGATTTTGCAATTATCTGCCTCTCACTATCTCTACCCTCACTTGTTCTTTCTGTTCTCCCCTTTGCATATCTGCAGGTATAAAAATATGTGTGAATCATTTTGTGGAAATGTAACTGATACTGGGATCTCTTTGTTTAAAACTATATATAATTATACTGTTGAAATTATTGCAAAGCTATTTGGAACTCCATGGATTAACCTGAGAATGTTGGATGCAAAATCTCTGAGATGTTGTAAACTAGAGGCCAGTTCTGTGTCATTATGTTCTTTTGTGCTGCACCTGCAAAAACATTGGAAACTTACAAGAACATTGTGTGAGAAGCATTCTGTTTTCTTAACGAGTTTCCCAGGCACAGACTTATAAAAGAGCTGCAATGTTTTGCAAGGAGAGATAGAGACTGAGATTGGAAATTGGGAAGAAAAACTCAGAAGAAGGACTCTGCTTTGTATGTTTGTACTGCCATTGTAAATAGTTATACCAAAAAATTTTTATTTTTTATTTTGCTGTTATTAATAATAAACGCTACTTGCAAATTTTAAACTGCTCCTGGTTTTCCTGTGCTTTCTGACCTGTGTGTTGACGACAGACTTATTTTGATATTTTAATGTCCCAATTTGAACTAATCAAGGCCACTGCTCAACTCAGAAGGTGATTTTGAATTTTGGAACCCATGCCATCCCATACTCCCTGCTCCACAGAGCAAGGGATCCACTACAGGACTAGGATGAGCATCCAACTGGATGCCCCTTGTGTCCACTGATCCTCCCAGTGCACCATGTGGGCGAGGCCGCAGACAGGAACCCTAAGGTAGCCGTCGATCATGAATGCCAGCCACCACGCACCTGTGCACAGGTGGAGCTACATGGGCTGGGTACGTGCCTGACGCACGCATTCTGCACTCTTTGATGCATAGCCTCATTATGACTCCACCTTTATGATCATGACAAGTGGGATTTTTTAGATCCCATCCAAAAGGTGTTTCATGGAGTGACAGCGAAAAGATGTTTTGAGGGGATTTAAAACATTACACCTAAGCTGTGTGTTTATGAGATGGGGAAAAAGCCTATGCTAAAATATGGAGACAAAATGTATAATAACAGCAAAGTTATGAGAAAATGGTGAAGAATTTCAATGCTGTTTCATAGCTTTGTTGTTTTAAGAGTTTCAGGCCAGATTTTCAATATAGTCTTTAACTCCTCCATCTTATGATCAAGACAAGTAGAATTTTTAAATCACAACTGAAAGTTAATTTCATATAGTGAATGCAAAACAGGTTTCAGAGGAGATTTTGTTCATGAGGTGGGGTAACAAAAGGCTATGTTGAAAATCTGGGGTCAAAATCTGGAAAAATAGTGAAGTTACGAGTAAACAAAGAATGTTAACGTTGTTGCATAAAGTTGTTTTTTGAGATTTTGACCTCAAATTTCAAACATAGTTTTTTATGTATCTTTTTGCTGCTATATTTATATATCTTTTGTAAATATCTTGTGATTTGTTGTTGCATGTTGATGTCTCTATATCCCTTGCACCACACTCTTTGTACTTGCTGTATTCCTATGATATTCTCAATGGCCCAAGTCGTGCCCAAAATGGTTCTAGGACCAGTGCACCTACCCAGTTATCAAATAAATAAATAAAATTACCCCACCTCATGATCAAGGCAAGTGAAATTGTTTGAATTCCGTCCAAAACATGATTTTATATAGCAACTGTGAAAACTGTTTTGGCAGGGAGGAGGTGATTTGAAAATTTCACCTACCTGGTTCATGAGGGGATTAAAAGGCTGTGTTGAAAATTTGGGGTAAAAGTATTAAGAATTTACAAAGTTATGAGAAAAGTTCAAAACACTATAAAAGCCAATAACCAAATTTACCTTGTGTTCGGGTCACTTCCCAATAGAGCTCAGAAGAAACAGGATGTTTGAGAAGGAGCAGCACTGGACCAGATAGGTAAGTATGGGTGGGGGTTGTTGCTTGGTGGTTGCTGAGAGGGGTTTGGGATGAGGGTGTGGGGCAGAAGTTGTCACTGAACCATTTCTTTCTTTGACAGGTTTACCGACAGGGCACAGGGAAGGATCGGAGGTAGGCAAAATACCTGGCAGTGGGAGGTATTTTATGTTATGGATGGGGCAAAGGGAAGGATTAGGAGGTGGGCAGGATACTTGGCAGCGGAGGCTATTTTTTCATGGACAAGATGGACAAGACACATAAAACATAGAATTTGACAGCAGATAAGGACTGCTTGGCCCATCCAGTCTGAACATTTCTCCCTACCTACACTATTGCTGCAGATCATGCCCAATCTACAGTTCTTTATCCTCCCTCCTTCTTTTACACTCTGATTCCTTTGTGCCTATCAAATCCAACAGTTTAGTTTACCTGTGCTTGGTCAGACACGTGCATTGCAAAAGGAGCAAACCTATAAACGATTAACAAGTATCCAAGTAGCAGTGTAGCAGTCAGACAGCAGAAAACACACTTGAAGCTGTTGTCATTTGAAACAAAATTTTTCCATATTTTATTCCTGTAGATTCAGGCAAACATTCAAGTATTTCACTCCAGCAGGAAGCCCTTAGCACCTCGGCATACAGCCTTCAAAGGAGGCGAACCTTGCTAAGGAATCTACTTCATTTACTATTATTACAGCTCATTACATCATTATTTCTTTAACACGTACTAAATTTAAGGGTACAGGCACCTTTCTTAAAAACTAAAAGACTCATAAACAAAACTATGTGCTATGTTAGTCCTTGCTGGATACTATTCATTACTATGTATACGCTCAGTTGTTAACCAAAGAACAGATACTTTGGTAGGCAGGCATTTTTGCAGGTACATAATTCAGACCCCAGTAGTTTTAGATGTATGGGTGTGGAACGGTGCAAAATCCAGCCAGGTGTGGTGATAGAACCTCCTTCTCCAAAGGGAGAGTTTCTGGATTTTAAAGCAGACACTGTTAGTCCTAATAGACTGAATGAGAGATGGGATTCTAAACCATTTCTCAGGTCAAAGAAATAAAGAGTCAGTTTTGAAGTTGGATGATTAACTAGAGTCTGTATTTGCTTCCTCCCTTCCCAATTCTCTCTCTCCTTTCCCTCCCCCCATCAATATCAAGCTTATAAGAAATAGCTGATTGAACAAAACTGTCACTATATAATGTCTTAATGGTATTTTATTTTACGTTTGCTTGCACGCATCGCAAGGAACGTCTTGGGAGAATAGGACACTTTAGAGGTGTGACTTCCTGTGCAATCCACTGCTCCGTTGAGCAGGCGTGGTGGTCCTGCACCAATGGATGTGGGTGCTGGGTATGACAGCAGTGGTCTTCACTTCAAAGAAACCACTGCTGCGATCAGTGCTGGCAGAGCCTCTGTATGAGCTGCCAAAACTGTTATAGCCGATGGGGTGCCCAATCCCCGTCAGCTTCAAGTCTGCCGCCTCCCAAAGCTTTGGTGCCACGCTGGGAGCCCACCCAGCATGGCAAATCTTGTTTTGGCCGACGGGTGCCCAATCCCCGTCAGCTCCACGTCCCCCAAACAGCTTTCCTCTGCCACGCCTGGGAGCCCACCCAGCATGGCAAACGTCCCGCTGGCTGACTGAATAAAAAAAAAAAAAAACTGTAAATAAGAAAACGCTCCATCACTGTCTCCCACCGCCCTCCCACAACCCGCACCCACCCACTATGCACCCTGCTCCCCACCTCCCTCACCCCATACTTACCTCCGGGGCTCAGCAATGATCATCGGTGGACCTAGGAACACGTCTGCAACTCTTCAAAGCCGACCGCTAACTGAGGAAATGCCGGTAAGCTGTATAATGGGATAGATAGGGTTTTTCAACTTTATTGCATATCTCAGGTATTTTTGGAATTTTGCACCAAATTTTCAACATGGGGCTTTTGGGACCCTTCTCATGAATGCTGTCACTGTCATGGGCTATTCAGAGCCCAAGGGTGATTCGCAGTCACTGTGCTGAAATCACCTTTCCAGAATGATTAATGAAATGACACTGCCAGTGTTCATAAGGTGGGCTCTCAAAAAGCCTATTTTGAAAATTTGTGAAAATCTTAAATGACCATTTGATGAAGGCAGTGCTATGCAGTTCCCACGCACACCTGTAAGTTCATTTAATTTCAATATTTTCACTACAGATTTTCAACATTGCCATTTTACCATACCTCCTTATGAGCAGTATAGTTGTCATTTTTCACATCCTGCCCAAAACTTGTTTCCGTCATGTAGCGCAAATGGTGCAGTCGGTGTGCAAAATCAATGTATGGGATGCATTAAGAAAATCACAGTGACACTGTTCATTAGCAGAGGTCTTAAAATGGCTATGTTGAAAATTTGGTGAAAAATTCCTAGAAATTACTGTTTTACGGCGTGCGTTGCACAGTTCTCATGCGCTCGTAGGTTTGCATTTTCAATATTTCCATCCAGATTTCAACATTGCCATTTTACCACACCTCCTTATGAGCAGTACAGCTGTCATTTTCACATCCTGCCCAAAATGTGTTTCCGCCCATGTAGCGACAATGGCGCGGTCGGTAAAGCGAATGCAATGTATGGGACACATCAAGAAAATCAAAGTGACACTGTTCATGAGCAGAGGTCTTAAATGGCTATGTTGAAATTTGGTGAAAAATTTCAAATGACTGTTTTACGAGCGTGCATTGCGCAGTTCCTACGCACGCCGTAAGTTCGCAAATTTTCAATATTTGCACCCAATGACTTCCAAATACCTAAACAGCACATAGAAGCAAGCAACATTCGGCATTGACAAATGCTTGTTTTTACTTATATTTTAATACTCTCTCTGGTGCAGCCAATATCCTCCACGTCTTGCCCTCCCCCAAACGCCTAATGCACTTACCCTCTGCCTTTCAACTCTGAGCTTCCTGTGGCAGAGTACGCCAAGCCTGAAAAGCACCTGTAGAAGAGGGGGTTTGGGGGAGGGAGGGGAGAGGGGAGATATATATATGTATATTCAGGGATGTCCAAGACTTTGCCTTAGCATGTTTCTGTCCCTCCTACAATTTGTTTCTGTGACTGAACAGTGGGTAACAGAGTTACAGACTTGCTCTTCTGCAGACAAAGTATTTTACACCAATACTGTTATGCTGCCTGCTTCAGGCAATAGAACCACTTGTGAAACTGTCTCCCCATTTTATTTCTTTGTCACTGATTTTTTTAAGCCATGTCCAAGTGCCAAATACCACTGCAAATACTCTGCAAGCGAATGTTCGGCATTGACAAATGCTTGTTTCTTGTAGGTTGTATATCTGCTTCTAAAATTTCCAGAAAAGATGGCTGAGACAATATTCTATCCTTTCCCTCTTTCTAGACTGCAGCCTGCTGTGAGCTTCTATAATCTGCTCTTTTGAAATATTTTGTAATACTTGTATATTTGTTATGTACATAATTATATTGGATCTGCATAATTTGAATTTTGTGTATACAGAACAAGGTTGATCCCATGACAGGAGATCCCAGGAGTTCTTTTTCACGTACAATATTAAGGCTATAGATCCACTTTATGATGCACTTAGCTTTTGGAACTTAAAGTTTTGCTACTTGCTCTAGCTACATTTGCCACCAATTAACTGTTTGTAATGAATTGTATCCAGCAAGGACTGACATAGCACATAGTTTTGTTTATGAGTTTTTTATTTTTTTAAAGAAAGGTGCCTGTACCCTTAAATTTAGCCACATGTTAAAGAAATAATGATGTAATGAACTGTAATGACTTTAAATGAAGTGCATTCCTTAGCAAGGTTTATGCCCCTTTGAAGGCTGTATGTCGAGGCACTAGGGGCTTCCTGCTTGGAGTGAAATGTGGCTGTTTGCCTGAAACTTGTGCCTATCCCATGCATTTTTGAACCCAACCATTGTTTTGTCCTCATCCCCTCTGCTGGAAGGCTGTTTCAGGAATCTACTACTTTTCTGTGAAGTACTTCCTCACATGTCTCCTGAATCTACCTCCTCCAGCTTCATGGCATGTCCCTTGTTCTTGAGCAACTTTTCTTCTGAAAAATACTCCCTCCTGTATATTATTTACCCGTGAGGTATTTAAAGGTCTCTCTCTATCCCCCTGTTCCAGAGTGTACATATTATAGTCCTCTAGTCTCTCCTTTCAGGGCTTTTGATGCAGACCCGCATCATTTTAGTTCCTCCTCTGGACCACCTCCATTCTGTCTTATGTCCTTCCAGAGATGTGATCTCCAGAATGGGTCACAGTGCTCTAGATGGGGTCTCACCAGTGATCTATGTACAGCAACACCACCTCCCTCTTTCTGCTGGTGATACCTCCTTGCACACCCCAGCATCCCACTAACCCTCCTGATTGCCTTGTTGCACTGTCTGGCCACCTTTAGATCAACAGATATGACTACTCCCAGGGCTCTTTCCTGCTTGGTAGTAATCAATAACACTCCATTCATTTGTACTCCACCCCAGGTTTCTGTGCCCTGAGTGAATTATTTTCACTTTTCTATATTGAATCCCAGCTGCCACACCCTTGACCACTCCTCTAGTTTTCTCTGGTCTCTGCTCATCCTTTCCAGCTCACCTGGAACGTCCACCCTATTGCAGATTTTGGTGTCATCAGCAAAGAGGCAGACCTTCCTTCCAGTTCATCTGAAATGTTACTTATAAAGACATTAAGGAAGACCGAATCCAGCACTGACCACTGAGGCATCCCACTGGTCACCTTCCCTTCCTCAGAGTGAACCTGCTTTACCCTGATTTCAAGAATAGCCGTGAAACTGGCAGTAGAAATACTGCATCAGAAATCTTACAGTATTTAATAGCAGGTGTAAAATACTCCATGGATAAGCTAATTTTCATCAAACATAGCTCACAGCAACAGTAGTACTTGGGATTCACCTTGTGCCATTTTTGCATGAAGGTACAGGTACTCGATGATAACACATTCCTGTAGTGCCCTGTAGTGCCCCACTGCTTAAAGTGCAAGTATGCACTTTAGTTTTATAAAATGGTCCACAAAATCCTTTAACATCATTGGTCAAAACACATCCTATGACCATTGATTATTTTCTGATAAATGCACACCTCACCTGAACTACATATTTTTATCTTGCATACTGTGTAATCCTTAACCTCCTGTACAATACTCTCAGGACTCACCTGGAAACAAGCTGTGGCTCAGTGTGCATTTACTGGCCCAAAATGCTAAAATAAAATTTTTAAAACAAGGAAATAATGCACTTCTCAGGTGGTTGTGGCACTAGGCTATGCCTCATGCCTAATAACCACCTCAAGCGTGCATTATTCCTTATAACTGCACAGCCTGTTGAGTTATCCTTTATGTAAACACTCTGTTCAGCTAGTACAATTTACTAGAACACCTCTCTTCAAATTCCACTTGTCTTTCTCAAGTTTGCAATACATTTTGCCTACTTTTTCATGACATCAATATTTATTTATTTATTTAGCTTTTGTTAACCAGGTAAGTACACTAGACAAGACAATTGCCTATTTTCAGGTATGACCTGGGAGAGTACAGGAATAACAGATTTAAGTACATAAAACAACATTGTACAAATCAGACATGTTACAGTTCATGTGAGGACAGTATGACTACAGGTTCAAAACAGCATACAAAATGTAGTAAGGCATAGATTTATACAGTATGTACACAACAAAATAAACACCTTGTAGCAACTAAGAGCAGTACCGGAGGTATAGTTTAGAGATACTTCAGATATGACACTATATACAGCTTAGCTGTCAGCAGGATCTCATGACATCCCATAATTCACTTAGAACAACATCACAGTGCTTACCATGACACAAGACTGTGACGCCACAAACATAGGACTTTGAAGTCTGTTAGGGACAGGCAGATGTTTTTGTTCAAGTGAAACATTTAAAAGACCAAGTCTGGAATGAAGGTAAGTGCCTGGAATACATTGAAGTTAAATGCACATAACGAAACACAATAGTTTTAAAGCAACAGTATAGCTTGGCAAAATAAAATGTCATCACAGAGAAGCCATTTTCATCGATCTTGCCAAGGCCTTGACTCGGTATCCCACCTGCTGCTTCTGGACAAGCTGAGCTCTGTTGGCCTCTCAGCTCCTGCCATTGATTGGTTCTGTTCCTACCTAATGAGCTGTCAACATTTGGTACTGGTTGGAGGCATCTTATCACCATCCCTTTCCATTAAGGCTGGCATCCCTCAGGGATCCATCCTAGGTCCCATTCTGTTCTCCATTTTCTGAATGACCTCCCTCTACCTATACCAACTCAGATATACACATGTATGCAGATGACAGGTGACACAGTTATCTTCACCTCGGGTCCCGCTACAGCAACTGTGGAAGACCTGCTCCAGTAGGATTTCCTCAACATCCTGTACTGGTTCCATTCCAACCATCTCTGGGTCAAGTTCAATGGCAAAAAATTATGTCTATGGCTTTTGGTACCAGCCAGAAACTGACCAGGCTTTTGAGACTTCAAGTCTTCTCCACAAGGGTTGGCTACTCTCTTGAAGCAATGCAGTCCTTCATGTACCTTAGTGTGTGACTTGATAGCAGGCTCGACTTCTCAGTCCCCATCAATGCCATCCATGCAAAATTCTGCCCTGAGCTAGGTGTCATGTACCACAATGAAGACTGCCAACTCCTTCTGGTCTGCCTGGAGCTGGTCACCAAATGGGTGCCCAAGATTTCGACTATATGGATGTGGTCTATGGTGCCACACCCTGCATTTCCATAGCCAGACAGGACACCCTCTGCAATGCCTTTGTCACTTTGCTACAAATTCCCATCTCGTATGCACCACTGGTCCTCTACTCTTCCCTATCCATCCTCCTCCTGCCTTCACATCGGCAGTCACACTGTTCCTCCTTTATTTCCAAATATTGGTTTGGTTCCTTCCTTCTATCTCTCCTCCTCCTCTCCCTCATCCCCCTGCTCCATGCCCCATCCACTCCACAGATCGATGAACCTTCTCCACTCCTCATCCCATTCCTGCTGCTGGGCAATCCACCTCTCTTATTGCCTTCCAAATCTCTGAACATGTCTCTTCTCTTCAACATTCCAGCTCCCTTGGCTCTTTCAGGAACCAACTGACCCCCACACTTGCACCTGTTTTCCATAGGAGGCCTCCCTGGTGACTCTAGTAGCACAGGGGTTTGGTCCTTCTAGACCTAACAGGTCTCTAGTGCACTGCAACACATGCCTTTGGACCAATTCTGGGGTATTATTCAGCATTCTTTTGAACATGTACATTCATGTCTTACTGTTTGGAATCCAGCATTTTAATTCTGTACCAAGTTTGTGCCTCAAATTATTTTATATTGTACTATGTTGGTACTTTACTGAATATCATGGAATGTACTGTGTGTTGTTTGTCATACCTCTTGTAACCCCTTTCCCGGGTCACACTTGGAAATGAGCCTCAGCTCAGTGTGCCTTTTCTAGCCGCCAATTTTCAAATAAATAAATAAACATAATAAGTAAGAATGTATTTCTGACACTTAAATTTTACATTAGTGTATTCTTAATTTCTTCAAATTCTTTTAAAACAACTTGTGGTACTAATTTTGCAGTGCATGTCTCACTTCAATAAAGGTAGCTGACACTCAGTTTTAAAAATCCCTCTCCTGTTGAGGCTACTTTCTGAGTATGCAAGATAGATTCATACTGTAAATGAATTAAGATAATACTTGCACACATTTTAAATGGTAAACAGTACAGAATTACACCAAGATACATAGAAAAATAGATAATGATGACAAAAATGGTCCGTAGTCCTATGTAGTCTGCACCTCCCACCTAACTGCTCTGCACTGGCCTTACTGATCCTCTCCTCCCCTTTCTGCCACCTCTTTTCTAAATGATTCTATATGCCTGTTCCAGCCCTGTTTGAAGCTGCTCACTGATTTGCCCTGTAACACTTCTTCCAGCAGCTTGTATTGTATTTTGTATTTATTTATTTCCCCAGGAAATGGCTCCATCGAGCAAGCTCATTTACAAGGAGGTCCTGAGTAGAACAGCATACAATGAAAGGCACTAGTGTAAGATACAGGCATACAAGGCACAGAGTATTGTAAACAAGGGTAAATCACAAGAATTTAAATCTCTGACAGATATATAAACAACATAAGTTGTACAGAAAAAGCAATAATGGATATAAATACATATAGACACTTTTGTTCAGAGGTTATCAAATTTCACTGTGAGACTGTCTTTTAGTATTAATAGCCAGGCAAATGACAACATTAATGAGTACAGATTAACCACAAGAGTAAACTTCAGTACATAGCCAGTCAATGAGTGCCTTAAAGATATTAAGTATGACCAGTGAAGTGAGTTTTAGTGAGGTCTGCACTGAATTTCATATAGTGGGGATGAAGCAACTAATTGCGTTTTTCGAGTGGCATATTTTGGAGTGTCTCTATAGGGAATAACTACTGTGTGATATATTGAATAGATCAGTGATGTAGCCTGGGAGATCTTTTAGGAGTATGTTGTAAACCCAGGTACACAGATTCAGTAGTCTTCTGGTAGCTGGTGGATATAGGCCGATCATGATGTACAACGGTAATGGTGAGTCTTAGGTTCTAATTCAGTTGAAACCAAAGGGCTGTGTAGTAGAGTACATCCAGCTTGGCAAGGCAGGTGACTGGACAATGGTAGTAGAGTAGGTCAGTGTAGTCTATGATCGTGATGAAGGTGGCCTGTACCAATCGCTTATGGGCATCATGTGGAAAACCGCATTTATTTCTAAAGTAAAAACCAAGTCTGACCCTTAATTTTTGTATGGTGCTTCTATGTGGTTAGTGCCAAACAGCTTGTTGTCTAACCATACTCCTAAGTATTTGTATTTTCTACGACTTCAAGGGTGTCTCCTAAAAGAGTAGTGATGGCTGGTGTTGATGAGCTTTGTGGAACTGCATTATGTAATGTGAAACACGACTTTGTTTTGGATGTATTTAATAGCAGTTTGGATTGGAAGAGGTTAAGCTATAGTTCATTAAAGGCCAATTGGAGGTCAGAGCAGACCGTGCTAATACATACTGAATATAGGAAGAAGCCAGCAGAAGAAGGCCATTTGATCTATCAAGTCTGCTCATATTGCAGGGTCCACAGCTTGAGCTAATGTCCCTGCCCTCCCTCCCACTCCTCCCATCCTCCCTACCCATGATCCTTACTTTCCACCTATGCCTATCCCAGCCCTCTTTAAAGCTGCCCACTGTCTTCAATGAGATGACCTCTTCTGGCAGTGCATTCCAAGTGTCCACAACCCTCTCTGTGAAGAAGCTCTTTCTGACCTCCTCAGACACCTCCCACCCTCTAGTTTAAGACTATGCCCCTAGTGTTATGGTTGCCACTCAGCTTAAAGAGACTCTCCTTATCAACCTTATTTATCCCTTTCAAGTACTTGAAGGACTCAATCATGTCCCCTTTCTCTCCTGTCTTCCAGAGAGTACATGTTCAGTGCCCTCAACCTCTCCTCTTATGCCTTACCCTGCTGACCCACTATCATCTTTGTAGCCCTCCTCTGGACCTTCTCCAGCAGGTTAATGTCCTTTGAGGTGTGGGCACCAGTACTGAACTCCATACTCTAGATGCGGCCTTACCAGTGACCTGTACAAGGCAGTATAGCCTCCTCTCTCCTACTACTACTCCTCCTAGATATGCATTCCAGCATCTTGTTTGCCTTTGCTGCTGTTTCTTGCACTGCATGGAGTGCTTCAGATCACTAGTGATCATCACTCCCAGTTCCTTCTCCTCCTCCTCCTCTGATGCAGATACTTGGACTCCACCCAGGTAGTACTCTGTCCTGGGATACTTGGCTCCATCTGCGGTTCGCTCTGGCCACCCCCGCCTCACCCATCCTGCGAACTCTATGATAAGCTAGGTTGGCTAACCCCGACTAATCACCTAAACTTTGGTATAGGGTGCCTTGTGAGCAAAGTGATCAGCACCAGCACCCCCAGGACTGGCTTAGCTCTCTCCCCAGCTGACCGCTCATCCTACCCCCTAAGGTCCCAGGGCCCAGGGCTACTAAATGTACCCTCTACCCACACCCTTATGGGTGACAGGAACTACGTAGCACATGCCCTTAGGCTCTGGAACTCCTTCCTGAGCAGGTCCGCACCACCCCTTCCCATAAATGCCTGGACCTCCTTGTGGGAGCACCTTCAGCTGGCCTCAGCTGTGAATGCCTAAAGCCCCTTAGCACGAAGCCCTGGGCATTATAAGCCATGTGGCTCTCCTTCCTGAACCACAACTAAACTGAAATCTAATTCTGCTGCCGATTTCCCTATCCAGCTCTCCTCCTGCACCTCTTTATGCCTCAGATATTCAATGATAGTCACTGTTGTTCTATACCAGCTCATTATGCATTCTATCATCACCTAACTTACACCACTGGCACTGTATATTGCCTGCTGTTTTTGTTGACTCAATGTACCTAACCACTAAATGTATATTGCCTGTTGTTTTGTTAACTATGTACCTAACCACAAAATGTATATTGCCCGCTGTCTTGTTGACTCAATGTACCTAACCTCAAAATGTATATGTACTTGCTCACCTACTATGCTGTATTGATGTACCCTGTTATACCTGTTGTACTCTCCCGGTCGTTCCTGAAAATAGGCATATAACTTGTCTAGTGTACCTACCCGGTTAACAAAAGCTAAATAAATAAATAAATATGCATAACTTTTCATTTCTTGGCATTGAAGCCAAGCTGCC
The DNA here is from genome assembly GCA_016271365.2 of Neoceratodus forsteri. NCBI lineage: Eukaryota > Metazoa > Chordata > Ceratodontiformes > Ceratodontidae > Neoceratodus > Neoceratodus forsteri. The sequence goes on from CM057455.1 coordinate 962,107,939, forward strand.
AGATCCTGGACCACCTCCCCATCTTTCCAGATCTTCCTGTAGGTCCTGTATCCCTTCAGCTGTGTCCACTCTCTCGCAGAGCCTGGTGTCATCTATGAATAGGCACATTTTTCCCTTAATGCCATCCCCATATTGTTGATGAATACATTGAACAACACCGCCCCAGCACTAAGCCGTGGAACCCTACTGGTTACCTCTCAGGTACTAGATAACTCTCCTCCCACAACCACCCTCTGGGTTCTGTCTCGGCCAGTTTTCCATCCATCTGGCCATCTTTTCCCAACACCAAGATCCACCAGCTTCCTTATCAACCTTTGTGGGGCACAGAGTCAAAGGCCTTGCTGAAATCAAGATGAGGATGTCTACCGCTTGGCCCCTGACTACAGTCTTAGTGACACAGTCAAGAAGTCGATCAGATTCATTTGACACGATCTTCCCCATGAACCCATGCTGCCTTGCATCCTGGAGACCATGCTCCTCTAGATATTCCACCAACCTTTCCTCTAGTATGGTCTCAATGAGATGACCACAATGGAGGTCAGACTGACTGGTCTGTAATTCCCTGGGTCATCCTTTGGACTGATTTTGTGGAGGGCACTACATGTGCTGTTCTCCAGTCCTGTGGTACCATGCCTGACTCCTAGTGAACTATTAATGGGTCTCCCAGTGACCCTGCCAGCTCCTCAGCCAGTTCCTTCAGTACCCTTGGATGTTCTCTGTCTGGGCCTGGTGATTTGTCCACCTTCAACGCCAGCAGCCCTCTCTCACTCTATCCTTCTCTATCACTACATCTGTGTTCCCTCCTCCCTGCTCCTCTTTTCTCTCCTGAAGGCACTGGTCCATCCTTCTCCCTGGTGAAGACAGAACAGAAGTATTCATTTAGTATCTCTGCCTTTCCCCATTATCCTCTGCCCACTCACCCCTTTCTGAAGCCTAACAATCCCTTTCTTCTTGTCCCTTTCTCACTTACATAGTGAAAGAAAGCCTTCTCCCTCTTCTTAATTCCTTCAGGTATCTGCAGCTCCTTCTGTGCCTTTGTTCACGGACTTTCTTACTTGCCTCACTAGCCAATCTTAGTAATTTTTCCCATCTACTCTCTTTTGGTCTTCCTGAATTTTCTATGGGCCAACCTCTTTTCCCTTACTGCCTGGGCAACCCCAGAACTGAACCAGCTGGGCACTTTAGTCCTTGTGTTCTTACCCTGAGCCTAACGCACTCATCTGTGGCAACCAGTATTCCTTCCTTAATGATGGACCACCTTTGGTCCACCCACATATTGCTTTGATGCCGCCAGATGGCTCCTTAGCACTTGCCCATTTTCTTGAAGTCCGCCTCCTGGAATCAAGATTTTGGTCTTAGTCGGGATGCTTTCCTGCCCATATCCAACTGGAGCCACACTGTGCAATGGTCGCTTCCACCCAGTGGCTCCTGACCATTATTTCCTGTACATGCTCCCATTTATGAGCACCAGATCAAGAATTGCCTCATCTCTTATTGGTTCAGTGACGCCCTGAGTCAGGAACCCACTCTGCAGTCCTTCCAGGCTCACCTGACTCCTAGCACATTTTGTGGAGGGTATGCTCCAATCCACCTTGGGCAAGTTGAAGTCCCCACAATTACCACCTCTCCTTTCCCACAGCTTCCAATGTTTGTGAACTCAGTTCCCTGCCCTCTCCTCATCCTGATTGGGTGGTCTGTAAACCACCCCAACCTCACCATTCTCCCTCTACTGGACCCTAACTGAATCCATAAGGCTTCCACCTCCCCTTCCTCTGACTCCTCCCTCGTGCAGTTATTCCCTCCCTGATATAAACTGTCACCCTCCCCTTCCCAACTACTCTGTCCCTATTGTATAATTTATATTCAGGGATTGCAAGATCCCATGGTGTGATGTTGCCCAAGTCTTGGTTACTGCAGTTATGTCCACCCTCCTGTCTGCTAATAGTGCCTGCAGGTCATCCATCTTGTTTCCAAGACTCTGCGATTCAGAGACACCACCTTCCACCTAGAATCTGACCTTTCTTCTCTTCCCTCTATTCTTCAATTCACATTTATTCCCTCTGTGTGCACCCCTCCATGTGCCCTTGTTATGTATTCCTCACCCTCCACCCTTTGCTAACTGTGTTCTTGCCCCTTCCACCTCCTCCCTTCAGACCTCTTCCATCACTGTGGGGGTCACTGACCTCCTCCTCTCAGAGTCTGTGGGCCTGCATGCCCACTGCCCCACCTTCAGTAGTTTAAATTAAGTGTAGTGGTCATGTATTCCCCAGTTTGTCCCTGAGTACCCTTAAACCCTCCCTACTGAGGTGTTTGACCAGGTCTCCTCCCAGTCCCCAATACAGATAAACATCTCCTCCTGTACCATTTCCTCAGCCAGTCATTAAATCCTCTATTCTTCTTTTCCTGGGTATGTTGGCCCTAGGTACTGGTATCACCTCTGAGAAGGCCAGCAAACTTCCTTCCTCCCTGCAGATCTTCCCTAACTCCCTGAACCTACTTTGCACTACCTCAACCTCCTCCCCAGCTAGGTCGTTGGTTCCCAAATGTATAACTAAATTGGTTTTCCTCCAACCTCCCTTACTATTTCCCTTATTCTTGGGCCCACCTTCCCGCTGTCATCTCTGGCATACAACCACCCTCCTGCTTGCATTTATGTCCCTTTCCTTCCCAGTGAATACCCTAATTATGGAGTCCCCTATGATTGCTACCCTTCCATCCCCTGCACCTGTGCCCCTGTTCTTCCTTTCTTACCTTGGTACTAGCTGCTAATGTTAACTAGCTAATGTTAGGTGGAGATGTACAATGCCATGTCATCTGCGTAGAAGTGTAATTTGCCACAGTAATAGTCTCACCCAAATCAATAATATATAGCATGAAAGTAGTGAGCCCAGTACAGAGTCTTGAGGACACCCTTGAGAAGGGCAAGGTGGAGTGGGACATTCTGCTTTACCTGTTGTACCAAGCCAGTTACATAGTTAACGAATCACTGCAGTAAACTGGGCCTATTCCTGCACATTAGCCATTTGTTTATCAATATGCTTGGCCCACAGTATCAAAGGCTTTACTGAGGTTGAGGAAGATAGCCTCAGTGATTTGTCTGTGGCCGATGGCCTGTAACCAATCATTGGTAACTTTGGGCAGGGCAGTTATAGTAATATGTTTTGTTCCACTTATCCACCTCTCTTTCAGTGAAAAGTACATGTGGATGTCTCTTTGAATCTCCCTATACAAGTTTAGTATCTACGTATCTAACATTTTAAATTTATTCATGATGGGTGTAGCAAGAAAGGAGGAACTTGCAAAAAGAAAAATGGATATAGTGATGCTTTACCAAAAACACATTATTACTAAAAATTATATGCTGACATTTCTGCTGCTAAGAGAATACTGTGCTTTTACACATTTGATTCTAGTAGATGTCTTTCTTTAACTGCATCACATTTGTTCCTGCAGTATTTAACGCTAACAAGCATAAATGTTTTCTCCTCTAATATTTACAGAAAATTAGCTTTGAAACACCATCCTGATAAAAATCCTGACAATCCAGAGGCTGCAAAAATTCAAAGAGATCAATAATGCTCATACGACACTCACAGATGTAACAAAGAGAAACATATATGATAAATATGGCTCTTAGGTCTCTACGTATGGAACAGTTTGGAGAAGAAAATGTTAACACATACTTCATGCTTTCCAGCTGGTGGGCAAGGTGAGCTTATTAATGTTATTCATTATTTAGATTTATTTGAAAAGCTTTGTGGAGCTACTGTGATGTTGCTTAAGACGTCACAAAAAAATTGTCACAGTTGTTAGCTCTGTGCACCTCAAGCTAAGCCGAATTTTGTGTGGTTCAAAGAATCTTCTACATAGTATCAGTTAGCAGAATCTGTAACTAGCCTGCAATGCTTACTGAAGTTTAATAAATGGGCTTGTTTCTGTTATGTTTAGACTGCAGAATGGCTAATACAGTAATTGTAGTTTTAGTTAGCAAACGTCTTCATGTATAATTTCAGTAACCATCCCCAAGCAATAGTATTTGTACTTTAATGGATTTTTGGGGAAAGCTTGTTTAAGACATACCTTATTTAATGAACTAAATGATGCACTAGATTATGGGTGTGCACAGTTCCTTGCATTTGGATCTGATTGCATCCTTCACCCAAATTGGCTGATGACTTGAAGGCTGTTAGGCAGATGGCAAGGTGGTGGGAAGGCCAGTGGGATGTTGGGGTGTATTGGAAGGGAATCACAAGCTGAAGGAGGGAGGTAATTGTTCCACTGTACAAGACCCTGGTGAGACCTCACCTTGAATATGGTGTACAGTTCTGGAGACCACACTTTTGAAAGGACATTGACAAAATGAGATGGTGCAGAGGAGGGCGACCAAAATGGTGAAGGATTACATCACAAGCCTTACGAGGAGAGAGTGAGGGACCTCAATTTGTACATGCTGGAACAAAGGAGGAGAAGTGACATGACAGAAACATTCAAGTACCTCAAGCGCATTAATGAGGTGGAAAGGGACTATATATTCAAGATTAATAGTGGTGCCAGGACAATAGGATACAACATGAGACTGAGGGGTGGCTGTATGATGGGAAATGTCAGGAAGTTCTTTTACAGAAAGGTGGTGGATGATGGAATAGCCTGCCCCATGAGGTGGTGTCAGCCGTCGCAAGTGGTGGGCTCCAAGCATGCATGGGACAGAAACAAAGGAATAATAGAGATAGGAAGAAAAGCTAAAGCCAATGACCAGATAGGGTCACTGGACGCTCCATTAGACAGCTTAAATTGGCAGAGTGGATGGGCCTAGCGGTCCTTATCTGCCGACAGCATCTATGTATCTATGTATCTAAATTGCCTTCACTGTGTATGTGGGGTGGGTGGTGGGGGATCTCTGTGGAGATGCGTACAGAATTCAACCTGTTCTGCAAGATTGCAGACATTAAACCCAGGATCTCCTCCACCAATGTAAATCAGAGTTGCAGTGATTGTGCAAAGGAGGTGCGACTCCTCTACAAACTTGGATGATGTCAAAGTCACTTGAGCATGTGCTGTCCAGAACAGCCCAATCACCTGTGTGCTGGACCTGGCTCCTGCAGCTGGTGAAGACCAGAAGTGAGGTACCAGCTCAGTTTTGTTTCAATCATTTATGCTTCATTATTAGAGGATACCTCTCCGTGACCTTGAAGGGTCTATACTGAGGCCCTTCCTGAAGAACCCTTCAGATCTAATGTTTTACAAAATAGGTCAAACTTCATCCTGTCCTTTGTAAGGCAAGGTTATTGGGGCCCTATGCACTACCAAGTGGGAATTAGGCACCAAAGGGGTCAGGGAAGTTCTTTTTGCAGAAAGGGTGGTGGACGCAGATGGAACAGCCTGCCCCAGGAGGTGGTGGCAGCCCGCATAGTGGTGGGCACCAAGCATGCATGGGGAGGGGCCTCAGACAGGTAGCAAGCACGGTAACCTTCTCAGAGGTGCTGCCAATCTATGGCAGGGGTGAGGCTAGGGTACTTACACCATGCAGTTTAATGAATGGTTGCAAAACTGGTGCAGAGCACAGGGCTTTGGCTTCATTGGGGACTGGGGTCCACCTGAGAGATGAAGGTCTATACTGGCATGATGGTCTGCATCTGTCCAGGAAGGGAAACACGCTCCTAGGTGATAGGTTTAAAGGCTTCCTTGGCAAGCTTTTAAACTAGCCAAGGGGAGGTGCTGATAGGAAACAGGAAAGTTCAAGCCTCCCCACAAAACATGGCAGGTAGTAGGTAAACACTGAGGTACAGAGCTTGACAGAGGGCAGGACAGGGGTAAATGGAAAAATGGACAAGGGCAATAAGAGCAGAGATGGGGTAAAAAGGATAAAGCCAACATTAAATGGAGGGCAATGAGTACCAATGCCTATAGTCTGGGAAACAAGCTTCCAGAGCTAGTAGCCCTGATGGAAGAGGAACACTTGGATATTGTGGCAGTCACAGAAACATAGTACACGAAGAACCATGACTGGGATGTCAACATACCAGGTACACAATCTACAGAAGGGACAGGAGGTAAAAGAAAGGTGGAGTAGCTCTCTACATAAGGAAGGGATCAAAGCTACAGAACTAAAAAGTAAAGGGGTGGACAAGAGGAACTCTGGGTCACCTTGGAGACAGGGAATGGCATCACAATCCGCACAGGGGTTTTATACAGACCCCGTATCAAGGGAGAAATGGACAAGAAAATGATAGAGGGCATTCTCAAAATGGCTGAAAAAGGGAGATACTGCTGATGGGGACCTGAATATGCAGATGTTAACTGGGCACATGGACTGCAGCCACATCCAAGAGCAGGGTCATTCTCGATGCCCTACAGGAGCATGCCTTAGACAGCTAGTGGTGGAACCCACTCATGAGGAGCAATATTAGACCTGGTACTCTCAAATGGAGAGAGAATCACAAACTTAGAAGTCAGTAGACATCTGGGAACAAGTGACCACTGCACAGTGTGCTTACAATAAACACAACCATGGAGACAAGCCATACAAAGACAAGGATACTGGACTTTACAAGGGCTGACTTTGGCATAATGGGTGAATACCTGAGGAATGCATTAGCAAATGGCCAGAAAGGAGGGGTGGAAGAACAATGGAGAAAAATCAAAACTGCCATCATGGAGGCAACAAGCCTTTGTGTGAAACAAATAAAGAAAACAAAGCGGAATAAAAACCACTATGGCTCTCAAAAGAGGTGTCAGGGAAGGTTAAGGAGAAAAAGGCTGCATTCAAAAGTATAAGGAATCACAGACAGCACACGACAGGGAACTGTATCAATTAAAGCAGAAAGAAGTGGGGAAGGCAGTCAGAAAAGCAAAGGCCCAAACCAAGAAAAGATAGCCAACCTAGTTAAGAAGGGGATAAACCTTTATAGGTACATTAGGGAGCACAGAAAGGTTAAGGGAGGGATAGTGAAGATTAATAAATTACAGGGAGGTGGGCAGAGGAGACAGTGAAAAGGCAGAGATACTGAATGAATACTTTTGCTCAGTATTCACAAAAGAAGAAGAGGAGGAGTTACCTAAACCAAACAGCAGAAGCACTCTGGATAGTGGGGTTGACACCAGTCCATTTACAGAAGAAAGAGTACTGAAAGAACACCTAAAACTCAAGGTGGACAAAGCAATGGGGCCTGATGGGATTCACCTAGAATCCTAAAAGAGCTAAGGGAGGACCTAGTGACACCACTAACCACACTTTTAACAAATCATGGGAAGATGGGGTGGTACCTGAGGACTGGAGGAGGGCAGATGTGATTCCCTTCACAAAAGTGGGAGCAAGGCAGAAGGAAACTACAGACCTGTTAGTTTGACCTCAGTGGTGGGGAAATGATGGAATCACTTCTGAAAGAAAGAACTGTTGAGTACCTAGAGGCCAGCGGGCACAGGACCCAAAGCAACATGGATTCACAGCAGGAAGGTCACGTCAGACGAATCTAATCGATTTCTTTGACTGGGTGACCAAAGTAATAGACCAGGGAGGGCTGTGGATATGACCTACCTAGACTTTAGCAAGGCATTTGACACAGTCCGCATACAAAGATTAATAATCAAGTTAGCCAGCCTGGAGTGGGTCCCAGGGTGGTAGTCTGGGTAGCAAACTGGCTGCACAACAGGACACAGAAGGTAATAGTGAATGGAACACATTCTGAAGAAAAGGGTTTACTAGTGGAGTACCTCAGGGCTCAGTACTGGGTCCAGTCCTCTTTAACGTCTTTATAGGTAACATTGCAGAGGGTCTGGAAGGAAAGGTATGCCTCTTTGGGATGACACAAAGATCTGTAACAGAGTTGATACACAAGGGGAGTAGAAAGGATGAGAAGGACTTGCAAAGTTGGAGGAATGGTCAGACATATGGCAACTTAGATCAATGCAAAGAAGTGCAAAGTAATGCACTGGAAAATAAAATCCAGGAGAAGAGTACACAATAGCAGGGGAGTACTAACGACAACAATAATGGAAAGGGATCTGGGTGTAGTCATATCAGATGACCTAAAGGTGGGTAAGCAATGTGAGAAGTCAGTAAGGAAAGCCAGGGGATACTGGAATGCATGGGAGGGGCATCACAAGTAGAAAAGGGAAGTGGTTATCCCTCTATACAGACAGTTGGTGAGACCCCATCTGGAGTACTAGCGTGCAGTTTGGAGACCTCATCTATGAAAGGACATAGACAGGATGGAAGCAGTCCAGAGGAGGGCAACTAAAATGTTGCAGGGTCTACATCAGAAACCATATAAGAGAGACTGAGAGGCTTAATATGTATACCCCTGATGAAAGGAGGGACGGGGGACATGATAGAAACTTTTAAGTACCTCAAGGGATCAACAAAGTCCAGGAGGGTAGCATCTTTCAGAAAAAGAGATGTGCAAGAACAAGGGGCACAATTTAAAGTTAGAGGGGATGGCTCAGGGTAATTTAGGAAATTATTTTTCACGGAGAGTGGTGGACGATGGAACTGCCTTCCTGGAGAGGTTGTGGGGTCTGAAACAGTGGGGAAATTCAAACATGCATGGGACAGACATAAGGCAATTACAGTGGGGGTTGCAGGAAGTAGGCTGTTGGTTAACTAGAATCTGCAGCTTATCCAATAGGTAGGAAATGGGCAGATTGGGTGGGCCAGTGGTCCTTATCTGCGTCAAAGTCTATGTTTCTGTGTTTCTATGTTTCTGTCACCCGGCATGCAGGACTCCACAGGGCAGCTGGGGATGGAGTCACGGACCCAGATGGGTATCAATTGAATGACAATGCTGGATCCCACAGTGGATTACATGCATGACGAGGCATGGGTCCAGGTGCGTGAATAAGTACCCGCAGGCACCTGGACCCAGGCGCCATGCTCCATTGGCCAGACGTCACCCTGGCCATGCTCCTGTGCACACGCCACCCACCACACTGGAACACCTCCCCCAACACAGGGCTGCCCAAACACTGGTCCAGCAAAGTGTCCCACCACCCACACATATCTGCCTCCGGCTGGCAGCACCTGGCACCACACACATATGATGGCCCTGTCCCTGGAAGTCACAGGCATGTTGCCCCCGCCCACATCGGAGGCCAGGCAGCAACCGCCTCTACCCTTACCTAGCACTCTGCCACTCCCCATGGTGGCCATTGGTGCCTGACCCACCTGCAGCACTGCCTTTCATCAGCATACCTTGCCGCCAGTGCTGCAGCCTGGGATGGCCAGTGGCACAGCCCTCCTCACACCTCCTTGGCCTCCAGCCATCCAAGAAATGCTGGGGCACAACGCCTATATATAGGAGTTGCACTTCAGCATCCTTGGAAAGCTGGCAGCCAAGGAGGTGAGGAGGGCTGCTGTTGGCTGTCCCAGGCTGTGGCACTGGTGGTAAGATATGGGGATGGGGGTGGTTGATGGTGCCACAGGGTGGGGAGACCACTGCACACCATCGGGGTGGCTGTGCTAGGATTGGAGGCTGGGATGCTCTGCTCAGCAGAGGGCCATGCATGGCAGGGCACCTGTCAGGGGTAGGTGGGTAGTCCCTGCATCGGTGATGGGGCACCAATGTGTGTGGAGGGTGCTAAAGCAGGACGGGGGCTGTGCTGTGTGGTGGTGGGGAGGCTGCACAGCAGCAGGGACAGGACATCAATGTGTGTCCAGGAGGTGGCCACCGTGTTTGTGGGGGTGCCAGTGGGACTGGGAAGGGGTGCCTGTCCTGTGGGGCTGATATGGTGCTGTTGGGATGGGGTGGTGTTCTGGTGTGATGGTGGGGGTCATCCATAGTGCTGCTGATGCTGGGTGGTGACCTGTTTGTGTGGGGCCAGGTGTGTAGGCACTTATGGCAGAGTTTCCTCTGGCACAATGGGAGCCCTCAATGCACTCCAGTGTGCAGCATTACATACCTTGGTGCATGGCATGTAGTGTTGGCATGCCCCCATCCACCCTGGCACACTGCTGTCCACAAAGCCAGGGGATCGGTGTGTAGGGGATGGGCATCCTGGACAGTGCATCCCGATGGGGGCACAATGGGTGTGGAGTGCGGCGATTGTCATGGATATGCGACGCTGCCACTCTATCCATTCGTGCATGGGCTCCATTGAGAGGGTGATGGCAACTCAATTGCAGACACAGTAGAAGTGGAATGACATCTATGAGCTATTCTAGTCCAGTTTTTTGTCCAGGCACAGTGCTTGAATGGCCAAGTCAGGGTGCTGAATTACATCCTCCTAGCAAATGACTGAGGCAAACTATCAATATGGTTCTCTTAGAGCTCTTAGCATCATTAGACAGATTTATCACTATGACATTTTTGATTACCTGAGGAAATTCTGAGGTTTATTTTAGACCATTTTAGAATGGTTCCAGTCCTTCTTCATGGACCACTGTGAGGTAGTAGTGTTGGTTGTTTTTACACTGAAAGCCATCAAATCTGGCACATATCAGTGAGTGGTTTTGACCTTTTGTTAGTCCCAGTGTATACACTGCCACTGAGAGTGGTAATCTGAAAGTACCACATGTGGTTTCACTGCTATGCAGATAACACTTACCTGTTTCTTTCATTTGCACCTAACCAAAGATCCTTGGTTACTATGCTGGAGGAATTTCTGGCCACGATCAGAGAATGGATAATCACTAGGTGGCTATGGCTAAATCTCATCAAGACAGAGTTGTTACTGGGGCACTACTCACTTTGTTTCACGGTTAAAGTGCCTTATGCTACCCACCCTGGATGGGGCCGCGGCTTGAAGCTAGGGAAGTTGTATACAACTTTGAAGTTATTCTGGATACTGGCTGGACCTTGGACTTGCAGGTGTCAGCCACTGTCCAGAGCAGCTTCTGCCATCTAAAAAATATTGTCAGATTGTGTCCTACCTAGACTGGGACAAGGTGAGAACTCTGCTGCAAGAATGTATCACCTCAGGGCTTGAATATGTTGATGTGCGCTAAGAGAGCCTGCCTGCCTGCAAATTGGAATTGCCACTTGAGCTGGAGCTTCATTCCTCAGCTTTCATATGGAGGCTGGAACATATAACTCTGTGCTTTATCTTTGCACTGGCTGCCAGTTAAGTGGGAACTGATTGTAAGATTAGCATTCGAGGTGCTAAATGGACTGGATGAAAAAAATGTGCACTCAGAGTGTGGCTGAAAATGAAAATAGCTGGAGCTGGTAGGAGTTCCAGGTGTCCACATAATTTTTATTCAAACAGCAAATCCAGCACATACAGACACAGGTAAAACCACACAAGTGCAACAATAGCAAGTGGCCCAACAGCCCCAACACTTTGTCTTCCTCAGGATTTCATCACTAAGAGACTAGAATGCTGCAGCCTGGCTGACTGTGGGCACTTCTGAAAGGACCTCATCATGCCTGTTCTGCATGTGCTGCACTGGCTGCCTGTGTGATGGTGCATCACCTTCAAGATATGCTTCATGGCGTTCAAGGGCATATATGGTTTGGGACCTGACTACTCAAAGATCTCCTGGTTATTTACCACACAGCTCGCTCCCTCTACTCCTTTGCTGCGGCCTACTCATAGTCCTTTCCTCTTGTTTAAAACAATCCAGGAACAGGGCAGTGTGACAGCTCCTCTGTTGTGGAATGCCTTGCCTGTAAGTGTCTGCTTGACTAGCGCTGTGGAGGCCTTGAAAGTCTCCTTAAAAACTCATTTATTTATATGGGCATTCCCAGATGGTTTTAAAAGTAAGTCATTCTTATCTGGTTTTAATTTATATGCTGTATATATTTTCCATTATTGATGTGTATTTTATGTTAATCTTTGCACAGCGAACTGAGTCTTTCGGAAAGGGTGCTTTATAAATAGAATTTGCCTTGTCTAAGCATCAGTTCAGAGTCAGTCCTTCCTTCCTTCCTTCTCTGTTCAACAGAAGAAAATACAAAAGCAATGTAGTAGGAACAAAGAAAAATGGATAGGTAAGTGTGTGTTATGGATTTTTCACACACCGAGGTGTGATGACCAAAACTTTGAGAGTGACGCCTCAAGAGGTTTATGTGGTCATTACACACTGAGGGGTGTGTGTGAAAAATCCATAACATCATACTTACCTATCCTTTATTTTTATAATTGCTGGTGTGGAGGTTTAGACTGTATTTCTAGCAGCTTGAAAGAAAAGACATTTTTAGCTAGGGTGCAGTTTTATTTTGAAGAAATCAAACTGTACATGACTAAAACACAGTTGAAAATACTGCAGTTAAAATACTTTTGTGAAACAGTGGACTGCAACAGTTTTAAAGTATTTTCTTTGGGGAATGTCATGTCAACCAGATTTTGGGTTATTATGAAGTGTCATATCAACAGGATTTCGGTTAATATTGCCTTTGGAGCACAATAACCCAAAATCTGGTTGATATGCAGCTTAACAAAACAGTAATCCAGTTGATATTTATGGTCACTAGTAATTATATTATAATTAATACACATCAATAACAATACAAATAGAATAATAGATAGGTTCTTGTGCATTACAATGTAGTAATTCCATCGAGAGGTTCTGGGAGGTTGTTGGAACCTCGAGGACCGAGCTCGAGGTTCCATGTCCCCAGAACCTGATGATTACATCATTGTAATGCACAGAACATATTTTCATTTTTTAATATATGGATGCGATTTCGCTTCTGAGGCAGTTTGCAGCTGCAGCCCGAACAAGTCTCTCCGCCTGGCCACGCCGCCACACTGTCTCACTGCTCGTTTTTCTTTTTTTGTTTTACTGAAGGAAAGCCTACCTTTTCCATGTCTGGGGAACTCAGGGTCAGCTTGATATCTGTATTTTCAGGTATTTTTAAAAAAGCTGTGAAATGTTACGGTTGGGAAACTCTCGGTAAAGCGAGACAGTGGCCGCCATGTTTTCGAACTGTTCTGCCGCCCTAACAGGAAAAGTGTCCAATGGAAGGCACATTTTAAAAATCGTTGGGAGCTGGACTAAGCATGCGCTGTTGTGATTTGGTGATAATACTATCGTTCAGGTACCAACGATGATAGTATTACGGCACCTGAACGATGGTATTATCACTCCTGAAGTGTAGTATTATCACTTTGGGAGTGATACTATTATGGAAATTTTTGTATGCTTTGTACTATATTATTTTATGATCCATATATTAAAAGATGTTTACAATTCAGAAATAATTAAAGAGGTTGAGCCAATGAGTTTTACATGCTCAACGAAAAATTCAGACTGTAAGGGCAATAAAGGAAAAAGCATGATGTGACAGCCAGGAGAATTGACATGAAGGATAACCAGTAGCCCAGAGTTGCTGGAGCTGGGTAGTTGAGTTGGTACATATTCTTGAGGAGATGTTCTAAGACTGAAGGGCTGACAGGAGTGAAGAGCAGCGAAAGTTAAGACCAATATTTTCAACTGAAATCTGAGATCTAAGAGACAAGGAGTGCAAGGATTTTAAAACAGGTGTAATGCATGTTCAGTGAGTGAGAGAGAGATCATATGAACAGTTGATTTCTGAATACACTGTAAAAGAGCAACGAAACAAACAGGAAGGCCAATCAATTGACTATTACAATAGTCCAGGCTGAACTATGGATCAAATTTTAGTATCTTCAGTAGATAGATATCTATGAATATAAGTACACAAAACAATCCAGCACTCACCACCTGTTCTTAAAAAAGCGCTGCTCCTATATGCATGAAAAAGTGCCCTTTAGCTGGCCCATCGGTGCAGCAGTTAGATTCGCTCGCGATGCGGCGACCGGGTTTGAAATGGACCTGGGTTGACAGAGGGCGGCGGGGAGATGGATCGAGCATCCCATGGACTGCTCTCCTTCTCTGGGGAGGTGTGGGTGTTGCTGGGGACTGCAGATGCCAGGGGTTCCACAGCAGATGGCGCCAGCAAGGATCTGAGGGGCGGGACAGATGCTGTGTCATTGCACATTCCTGCTTCGACAAACAGGAAATAAAATAGCCTGCCTACTCCCTCTATGAAGCCCCCGGCTGCAATCAGCTCCCCAGGCTGACCCAGCCCTATCCCGTTGTTCGGGGCACCTTGGGCCAGGTGTCACAACCCACCTCGGGGCAATCCAGGGGTTCCAGAAGGGCGGTTGATGGAGGGAGCCACAGCCGAGGGGTCTGTGACAGGGTAGATGCCTGGTAGTAGGATAGGCCCATAAAGAATAAATAGAAAAGAAAAAGAAGAAAAAAGTGCCCTTTTTCAAAACTGAAAAAGGACAGTTGTCTGAAATGCATCAGGACGTCTTTGTTATTTTAAATGGCACTGAATAAAAACAGCACTTTTTTCATGCTATATAGGAACAGTGTGCTTTTTAAGAAGAGGTGGTGAGTGCTGGACTGTTTTGTGTACTTATGTTTGAGAGTTTTCCTGTTTACCCCATCCCAGTGTGGATTTCTTTGTGTGTGGCATACCTATGAATATGCATACCATTGGTTAAAAGAAACCAGCAGGCCTTAGAAGAAGCTAAGATGTATAAAGAAAAATAAAAGACCAGAGTCAAGAAAAACACTTACAAGTGGTGTTCAGTGTCATATTTCTGCTTGTCTAGTCATGTCAGTCAACAACTCTGGACACATATTGGCAGGAATGGACTGAGCCATCACTGCTAACTGCTTAACTGCAGAGAAAGAGAGGTGGTGTTGACCCTGTGTAGATCGCTGGTAAGACCACACCTAGAGTACCATGCACAGTTCTGGAGACCACATCACCAGAATGACTACAGTGAAGGCAATTCAGAGGAGGGCAACTAAAATGGTGATGGGTCTGCACCAAAACCCTATGAGGAGAGACTAAAGAACCTTGATATGTCACACCTTGGAAGAGAGGTGGGATAGGGATATGATAGAGACCTTTAAATGCCTCACAGGGTAAATAAGGTACAGGATGGAAGTATTTTTAGAAAAAAGGATCTCAAGAACAATTGGACATGCTATGAAGCTGGAGAGAGGTAGATTCAGGAGAGATGTGAGGAAGTACTTCTTCAGAGAAAGAGTGGTGGATTCCTGGAACAGCATTCCAGCAGAAGTAGGGGACGAAAACAGTGGGGGTTCAAGAATGCATGGGACAGGCATAAGGAAATCTTAGTGGAAAGGAATGGGAGGAAGGAGAAGAGCCAGAGAACAAGTAAGATCTGCAGTGATACTGTAGGTGGGGAAAAATGGGCATGCGGGGTGGGGTGGGGTGGGGCAAGCAGTCATTACCTGTCATCAAATTCTACGTTTCTATGATAACTGTTAAGTACTTGCAATCATTATGTCTAGTCATCGCTCAGGGCATTGTGACAGTGTGTCCCAAAATTATTAAACAAGAAGGAACATGACACTGAGCACCACTGTAAGTTTTAAGTCCATTCAGGAGCAGCCCTGAAATGGGGACATGGGGAAAAGTGTGGGGAGCTGTAGTAATAACACAAGAGGTCATGATTGCTCTTCTGAACTTGCATGCATGAAAGGGAACTTTTAATGTTCTTAGTCAAAGTGGGCTGACGCCATCCCTCACCTATAGGTTCCTGCACCAGTTATTGCATTCATAGGTCAGAGATGATGGGTACATGAGAGCTTCCCAATGTCAGAACATTGACTCAAATATGTATCAGGAGAAGCTGAAGTAGGGGCAAGTAAAAGCACCTGTTTTGATCACATTAATTTTCAAAGAATTCAAGGAACACCATGCTACTAGATCAGTGAGGTAACAAGATAAGCTATGAGCAATAGTAAGAGTGAAAGCAGGAAAAGAAAAAAATCTGGGTGTCATCAGCATAATGATGAAAAGAAAAATGATGTGATTGAATAAGTCTACTTAGTTAAAGGGAAATGTATAAATAAAAGAGTTCTGAGAATTAAACCCTGAGGACTCTACAAACCAAATTATGATGTACAGGGAACAATGAGGCATATGACACTCTGAATGATCGCTCAATGGGTAGGTCATAATACAGCCATGTCTGGAACCAGCACTCCTCAAGAAATCCAGCTTTTTTTTCCTGCTTTTAGCATTTTATTTGTTAGTTTCTTGTTTTGCCTGAAATTCCACATGTAGCCTTATTTCATGAAATCTGCCATATTGTCAAACAGCTTCTGCATGTTCCATTAGAGTGAACTGTTTCAGCGTGGTGAGCACATAAAATGCTAGAGCACCATCTCCTGCGCAGCCTCTGTGCTGACGTTTTGGTCACATTACCTTCATCAGAGCAACAGCTTAGGTTTCAGAAGCTCCTTTTAAAAGGAGAAAATGGAACTACTTGACACCACTACTGCATTTTATATATGCAAACATGCATATTGTACAGTTATATATGTAAACAAGCATATTGTGCAAGTTCCTTAAAGTGTCTACATTAAAAGTGCATTAGTTATGAGTATCTCAAGTGTAATTAACTATGTATTAAAAGATTAAAAAGAAAGCAGCTAACACATTGATTACGGATGAGGGCAGGGTGGGAGGTGGTGAGAACAAGTAGATAAGGCAGGGAAGAAAAGCTGGTGTGTAGGGGTACAGGGGAAGGGAGGATCATGTAAATATTTATTTATTTATTTAGTCTTTGTTAACCAGGTAAATAAGAATTAAATCAATTGACAGACTGTACCAGAAAGACCAAACACATTCTGTAAATGAAGATGGAGTATCTCATTGTTCAAGGTATCAAAAGCCAAAGTGAAATCTAAAGAGATTAAAATAGTGAACTAACCCTAGCGTCCCATGACAAGGAGGCCATTGCGGATCTTCAGAAGGGCAGTCTCAGTGGGATAAAATTAATTAAACCCTACCTGAAGAGGTTCAAGTGAAGTTGTAGGAAAAAGATAATCCAGAAACCGAGCAGGGACAACATGCTTTTAAGATTTTGAGACAAAGGCGGCAAAGATAAAGGATGATAATTGGAATAAGCAGACCTATCACTATTAGGCGCCTTAATCAAAGACGGATGAAAGTCTTTTAAAGGCATCGAACAATGTCCTAAGCTAAAGATAAATGTCTTAAACTGATTTTTATGAGGTTTCGTGGATGCCTTTTTACATAGTATGCCATTGCTGCTCATTCTTCAGCTTAAAGCTGCAATTTATTTTGTAAGAAAATCTATCATAGTAATTTTATTTGTTTTATCAGCACTGTATCCTCCAGTTTTCTGTGTGTGGCCACGCCCCAGAATGATGTCATGCAAGGAACTGTCAATGTTTTACGACAGCACCAAGGAATTCTGGATAAATCATAATGTTGCTGTAAATGTTAGTTACTCAGAGGCGCAGTCCCTTATTTTGTGGTGGTGACCGCACCTAATATGTAGATGTACATAACAAGGCATTGTGGGTACAATAAGAAGCTGTTTTCCAATTCCCTTACTGTGAGGTGCAGTCTCATATCTCTGTAGTGGCTTCAACAATAAAAGCTCTCATATGTTTAGTTCCCAAACAAGGCATTGTGCATATAGTATCTAGCTGACAAGATTTCTTTACTAGAGATGTAGTCTCCTATGTCAGTAGTGTAGATGTCTGGAATATCAAGACTGACCAACAGAGGTCTCTGTTTCAAAATAGTGCTTAAAATGTTGTTTCCCTTGCATGATGTCACACTTGGGGTTGCAGCACTGAGAAAAAAAGGTGGGTTATGCCAGTGAAGCAGAGCACAGAAATAAAAGCATTTATTTACTGGAAAACAGCACTTTTTTGTCAGTTTGAATGGTAGGAGATTGAATCACAACTCCTACAGGTTACTATGGGCTACTAATCCCATTTGCTATAGCAAACCTCACAAAATCACTTTAAGAAATATTGGGAACAACAGGAGACAAGCATTTGTCAATGCCAAATGCTTGCCATTGTATTAATGTTGTACCAGGTCAAGGTGCAGATCCCAGTGTGTGCCTGAAAACTAAGGGTTGGACCGGAGGGGCAGTTATGGTGGGGCAACAACACGACAAACTGAAGGGAATTTAAAGAGATCATAAGATAAATGTTACAGCCCTACTCTGACATATAGGTACGTTACCTGCAAGACAATCTAGTAGTGTGAAGATGGCTCCAAATAATCCAGTTTTAAAAAATGATTACACTCATAAAATTAAGTAAACTGGCCCAAGGACTTCAGTTGTAAGTGCCACCATGCAATGCCCTTGTTAGCTGACCGGTGCCCACGTTTCATTACCAAGTTGCCATTACAATATTAAAAGCTGCTTGGAAAGTTGCCACCCATTGACTATAATAGGGTGAAGCGTATGCCACTTACAACTGGGAAGTCCTTGGGACCCAGCTTACTTAATTTTATGCAGGTAACAATTTTTAAAACTGGATTATTTGAGCCATCTTCACACTGCCAGAATGCCCTCCAGGTAAGGCACCTATAAGTCAGGTGCAGGGGCTGAGACTGGTAGGCTCTTTAAAAATAAAATATACAGTTTTCACCATTCTCTGCTTGGAGTGGGGGCTGGGCTGTCAGTGTAGAGTTCCTCTGCAGCAGTGCTGCTGTAGTCTGGTGTACTTGGGTGACTTCAGAAAGGAATGTGGCTTCTATTCCCACCAGTCTAGTGTGAGAACATCATAAATTGAACTGCAGACTGTGGTAGAGATGTGCTCTCACATTAGGAATAACTAAGCACCCAGGGACATATTTTTCTAACCTTTCCCTTTTCTGTCTTAGTAGTCTGCTGCAGCAGTGCCATTTTCTATCCTATTTATTTCCCATTTTATGCCACGGCAGATTGGCCACCTACCTAGGTAGTCTCCCTCTCACTATTCATACCCTTACATATTTTTTCTTTCTGTCCATATGTGATGCTAAGCGTTTACCCCCTCTCACAGTGACATTTTGCCAGGTCCCCACAGCGACTATAGCGCCTAGCACGCGTGGGAGACCCGCTGGAACCAACGCTGCCTGTCAGGGTTCGCACCCCCAATCAGCTCTGAATGGAGTTGAGAATCTTATGGGGGTGCGAAGCGCAGCCCCATGTGGGGGTTTGTGGGTGAAGCACCCGAAAACAAAGAATTCAAAAGCGAACCGCAGCCGACTGTAGAATGCGGTCGATCTGCCGGTGTCGTGACAGGGCGCTGACAGAATTTCTGTTGGACTCCTGTTGTGGATCCATGCTAAAGTGCCTGCCATGCTGAATAAAATGCTTGATATGCATATGAATAAGAAAACATCTTAAGAAAGTGCGTATAGTGTTTTAGTAATCATAAAGTGCCAAGCATGTTTGCTGGCTATTGATTTAAATAAAGTGCAGAGGGTACTTTGTAAAGACTTTATATGTTGTTCAGAATCTTGATTCTAAAAAGCCTGCAGTGCTTGAAGTCAGGACAGAAGCAGCCTAGCTGGATGAAAGCTGGAACTTAATGAAAAGAATGTGCATGGTAAAAGATAAGCCATTGTATGACACAGCCATTATCCTTTCCCTGCTCTGACATACAGAGAATGAGATCAGCTGTGTTTGCTGAAGGAACTGATTTATGAATGTGTCTGTCAGCACAATGTTTTGAAGTCCAAGCACTTCATGCCTCAGCAGTGTCATTATCAGACTGGCTGATTATTGGTCAAACCCCTTGTAGACTCTCCTACATTGGATCACTGGGACATATCTCTCAGAGTCCTGTACCATACCAAAATGCTTTGCCTCATGGCAAGCATAACAAGCATAACAAGCAGTAGAAAGATGGTGGGCGCCCAGGAGACAAGACAATGGAATATTTGAGGAATGAGAAGCCCACAAGAGCTATTGTAAGATAGATTAATATCATTAATAATATTTGTAACATGGCAAGATAACTCGATGTGAAATAGAGCAATATGATAGGAGGAAAGACAACCGGTGACTCAAAATGAGCGGGCATTAATCCCTAGTGTGCCACTTCATTCTGCATATTGCAAGTGTCCACACTAGACTGGCTGTTTACCACAATTTCTCCACATTGCTACTTCCCACCTACCTGCCCAGTGGCGACAGATGTACTTGCCGCAGATCCCTGCAGCACGACAATGTTGTCCACAGTAAGAAGCAACAATCCGTGAGTGAGTACAGTATTACCTTTGCCCTGAATCTAGAGAGTGTCAGCCCATTGAGCCCTCAATTTGAACCATTTCCTATATATACATTTAAATTATTTCTCTGCTGGTTCAAACAGCCCCAGTCCTAATGTGCAAATAAAGAACTTACCAGATTTTTCATTGTGAAGAAGTTGCTAGAGAAGCAGTGTTATTGTGCAGTAGTAATGCCCTGTTTTGGATCTCTACCTGTATTGTTTGATCGCAGTATGCAAATGTGCGATCCCATGATTCCACTCACCGTAAATGCGATGGAAATATTTCTGAACTAGTTAAATATTAGTTTTGTTATTGTAGATTAGTGAATTTTACCACTTCCATATTTCAACATTTAGTGCTGTACTATATACTTGTAGTTTTCAAAAAGGCGTTATTCAGCCACTACAATATAAAAGAATGTTGTATTGAAGAACACCAGAGTTGAAGGTTAAAAATTTAAGCCTGGTAAACCATGCATCTGTGTACTTCTTGCAGAATAATAATGTGTTGTACTAATTTTGAAGTGCTTGCCATATTCACGAGTGCGTTAATGCACTCCAAAGTTAGGCTCTACTAAAGGAATTCATGTGAGGTTGGTGGTTGGAGGCACTCGACCTTGACCATGCCCCCAGCCCCTCCTCTAACGGCATTAATTCCCTGGTAGAGCCCTCTTTTGTCATGCATTAATGCTTACTGGGAATAACAGTTTCCAACACAGAGACCAATGTATGGTTGAAATAGGATCAAGAGACCAGGTGATAAGATTTGCTGAAACTAACAGCTTAATAACTTGTTCCTTATGAAAAGGAAAAAAGCAGTAGAAGACAATGGGACTTCAGGAGAGATTACAAGGGAAGATCTAAGGAAGGAATAGAAGGCCCACTCAACATAGTTAGGAACAGCATGTTCTTGGTGACATCACAGTGTTCTAAAGTGGCTACAAGTAAGCATTAATCCACGGCAAAAGGTGGCATCTAATGGGGAGTTAATGCATGGTTGGGGCCGTTGAGACGCGGAGCCGCGGGCAGTGCACATAACGGACCAACCATGCATTAACTCCCTATTAGATACCACCTTGAGTGGATTAATGCACTTGTAACATGGTATGTAGATTGCTAGGTGTGTCATGCATAACTGTCTAGTGTTGTAATAAATCAGGCGCTGACAGCATTCCAATAAGACAGTAAACTTTACTGTACTTTTCACACATTAAGATCACATGCTCTCACACACATATGTGTCTTTTGACAATTTTTACAGCCAACTACTACAATCCATCCCTCAATGATTTGTATTACTTTCTTGATATTTCTGCCAGCTATTATTCTTCTACCGTGCTCAGGAGGACCGTGTTTGCCATGTTCTCCTCATTCTGATTCAGCATTGCTTCCTCATTTGCATACCCCATTACACGTTTGCTGAATACCCGTGTGTTCTTTACCGACAACCTCCTCTTCACATTAGTACTTCTTTTCTCCCACTCTATTTCTCCAACTAATTCCTTATGACGGTATCCACAATTCCTCCCCAATATTTACACTCCACGCTGGATACACCGTGACACAGTAAAATGGAGCGGATGTCCGCTTCATTACTAATGGATGTTCTTGCCTCCGGGATTCTCCAACATTCTCCAACAACAGGTTATTCACATCAGTCTGTCATTGCTCTTCCCTGTCTCCTTGACACTTTTCAGATTTCTCGTCCTGTCCACTTTACCCTCTCCTACCTCGTGATCTCGATCCCTGTTGTGCACTTTGTGCCAACATCTCTTATTCGACTCTTCGTCCTTTATTTCCCTGATACAGTTCTCTCTGTCCATGCCTCTCCTTGCACTTCTCCTACTTCCCATCCTATGTCCCTAATTAGTGTCACAAAACTTGATCACTGCATCTTTGCATGTCCTCTTTCTCTACACTGCTGTCTCCTCACCTGTGGCTACTTTGTGGATTACACACAAGCAACACGGCATTATCATGCCATAATGCGCGTGTTGCTCTGTACCATCTGATGCGTTCTAACCAATTGTTTCTACTTTTACATACTATTTATTTTGCCATGTTACAATGTAATTAGAATTAAACAGACTCAGTCATCTATATCTCTGTAGCACTTCCAGCTACAGATGACCACAATGCCTTATCCGAAGAGCTCATGTGCTTTCAGACTATGATGGCTACTGGGTGTGAATGTGTCTCTTTAATTTTCCAAAATTAGGGCGCTCTAAATACAACACTATATTGCTAAAGAACTAATAACACTTTTAGTTTCAGCTGTAAGTCCTTTGGGGTACTCATCTCTGAGCCACAATCTGGAGGATGGGATAGTGCCCCAGTTGTACTAGATTTGCCAAGCTCCAGACACAGCCAGTAGCTGCAAGAGAAGAGCTATCCCTACTGCATTGCTGGCTGAGCTGGAGGCCTGATGTCCCTGCACTCCCCAGAGGTTCACTGGCCCGGGGCTAAAGGGTGGTGGGAAAGGAAGAATGGTAAGGCAGGGTAGGAAACATATGTCAGACTCCTCAGTATTGCCTGTGAATCGTTTCAAACCATAAGAGGAAGTGGGCAGGTACCTGACTCTTAGGGGAACTGCCAGCTAGATACGAGGTGGGAGCTGGATGACACTGTGACACCCAGTGGGGTTGTGGGAAGAAGATGGCTAAGATGGTCCTAATGTTAGAAAGTTCCATGCTTAGGAGGGTGGAAGAGTGAGTGGAGGAAAAGGAAGAGGGTGGTCAAATGCCTCTGGGGTGCATCGGCCATTCAGATCATGGATAGGATAGGAAAAATGGATGGATAGGATAGTGAGAATGGTAGGACAGAAGGAAAATGGGTGTGTTGGTACATTTGGGTACAAATGACACAGCTAACCAGCCTATGGAAGCAATCAAGCTAATCTTTTCGGGACTGAGAGACAGACTAAAAAACACAGCATCCCTAGCCTTTCCAGCCATTCTTCCAGTGCAGGCAAAGAAGAAGACAAGGTGAGGTGCTTAATAGTTCATTGAAGGGGTAGTCTCAGGAAGAAAATACACTTTGTGGGGACTGAGGTGATTTCTGGGACAGATCGCTCTTAAGGGTGATGATGGCCTTCATGGACAAGACAGGAGATGAGTGTACTAAGGCAAAGACTGGACATCTACGTAGGTAGGCATTTAAACTGAAAAGGGTGGATACTGATGCTGAGAACCATCGGGATGGAGGGAGAAGGAAACCTAGCCAAGACTTCCCAGATGAATGGTACAGGGAAGGGAGACTAGAAATGGCTCAGCAGTGCCAGGACCAAGTTCAAGAAATGGGGTCAATGGGAGAGGTTGTGAAAATTATCATAAAGCAACAACATTAGGAAGGAGACAATGGGTGGTGAACAAGGGTGAAAGACTGACAAAATGAGGATGGGTAAAAGCTGAAACAGGAAGGTGGTCCACCTTAACACCAGCAGCCTGCTTAATAAAATCAGCAAACCCAGGGATGGCCGCAGATGCAGAGTTGGAACTGAGGCCATTACTGAAGTGTGGGCCTCTGGGAACAAAAACTGGGACCTGGCAGTACCAGAGTATAGCCTGTAGAGGGGGATAGAGGTAAGAGAAAAGCAGGAGGGATAGTGTTATATGTAGGACAGTATAAAGGCCACAGAGTATGGGTCCATCAAGGGTGAGGAGGTAGGTGGAATCACCTTGGGTAAAGTTGGTAACTACTACAGGAAAAGGTACAAATTGGAGTGGTCTACAGTCTGCCGGACTAAGGAGTTATGGAGGATAATTAATTAGAGAAGAAATTAGAAGAGAGCCATAAAAGCAGAGATAGTGGTGGGGAGTCTCAAACCACCAGATGTAGACTGGTATACCTCAATACTAAGGAGCACCAGAAGTCAAAACCTGTTGGACATGCTGCATGACTGCTTGCTGGCATCTGGTCAGGGAACCCACAAGGCAATTGGCCGTTCTTGATGTGGTGCTTACCAACCTGAAACAGTGGCTGGAATGCAGGTTGAGGAACCATCATGGCCCAGTGACCATAATACCATATGGTTTGAGCTGGCCTTATAATAAATCCTGTCAAAGACTCTGGTTCTGGATTTCAGAAGGCCAAATTTTGACTAGATGGGAGCAAAAGTCAGGAAATGACTGGAAGAAATGGATAAGGCTGGAGAGTGGAGGAAAATTGAAGGGCCATTCTCAAAGCAATTAAAACTTGCTTGAGAATGATTACATGAATTTAATGGCAGAAACAGATCGATGATGCATTGAGTTTGCTCATTATATCAATACCTCACTCCCCTAGACCTACCAGCAGGTGGGTGTTAGCCACTCCACAACCCTCAAACCATGTTGAAACCCTCTCGGGACTACGAGTTCTCTGCCTCGTCAAACAGTATTTAAACCATAAGGGTAGCTGCCCTACCACTTCTGCCAGCGTTCTGTTTCATGGTTCCACCACCCTTTCTGCAAAAGTAGAATGCTCATTTTCCTCATGAAAGTGCCTCCCACCAACCTCCAGTCATGCCCCAATGACTGTATCCCTACTTCTTACAAATAGGTCTCGCTGTTCACCTTATTTATACCCCTCAGAAAGTTATATGTTTCAGTCATGTCCTTCTGCTCCCGCTTGGTCTCCAGTGAACACATATTTGGGGCTCCAGCTGATACTCAGGATCTGCCCTACTGGCCCTGGAGTATCCTGGTGACCCTTTGCTGTACTGGCTTTAGTCTGTCAATATCTTTCCCAGGTGAGGACCCCAGATATGTATGGTGGCAGAATCACCTGCTCCTCCTAATGTTAAAGCCTCCTCCTGTACACCCCAGCACCCACAATGCCTTGCTTTATGCTTTGTTGCATTAACTTGTTTGCTTGAGAGGTCACTGATTATGACCCCTAGATCCCTCTCTCTCAAAGTGGCCAGTCTCACCTCCCATCTAGTATTCTGTGTATGAATTCTGTCTCCTTGGTGCATTGCCAAGGGGAACAAGCACAACAGACCGATCTGGTTCTCTATGGAGGCAATGGAGGTGGTGAGAATAAAGACAAGAGCCTTCGCCAACTACAAGAGGCACCAACAGGATGAGCAGTGGAAGGAATACCTCTGTAAGTGGCACAAAACCAAAAAGGTAGTCGGTGTGCAATAGCAGCAACAGAGCAGTTGATTACAAAAGGGGTCAAGGGAGAGGAGAAAGAGTTATTTCAGTGCATGAGGAAAAACAGAAGATGAGGGAGGAATTGTCAGGTTAGCAGAGGGAAAGATGGTAGTAGAGGAAGATGACCGGACTGACAATCATTCTAAATGACTACTTCTGCTCTGTAGTAATGGTCAAGAACAGCAAACCTGTACTGGAAAGTGGTATTTAGGCAGAAGCATGGTGGGGTTCAGGAAATGGGATTGATAGGAATAACAGTAGAAAGAGTAAAGATGAAGCTTGCTGCCCTGAAAATTGATAAAGTGCTTAGGACTGGATGGTGCACCTGACAGTGCTTAGGTAACTAGCATTGGAACTAGCTGAGCCCCTGACTGGGCTATTTAATAGCTTGCTATAGTCAGGGGTGGTTTTGAGGGACTGAGGGCAGCGGAGATGGTCCTACCACAAGAGGTGGAACAGGGAGGATCCAATTAACTATTGGCCCATCGGGGTTATCTGCACCAGAGAAGAGCTGATGGAGGCAGTAGTCAAAGAGAACATGTGGCTCACCTGGAAGTCAGTGGTCTCCAGGATAATAAAAACATGGGTTCAATGCAGAAAGGTCATGTCAGACCAACCAGATGATATTCTTTGACTGGGTTATGAGGTTGTGGATAAGGGACAAGCAATAGATATACTTTCTTCAACTTCAGAAAGGCATTAGACTCAGTACCAGGAGGAGACTGCTGAAGCAGCTAGATGACTTGTAAGTAGGGGAAGAATTAGTAAGGTGGTGGGAAATAGGCTGGGGGGACAGCAGAGGAGGTAGTCAATGAGGTCAGGCTACCAGCAAAGGGTAGGGGCAAATACCATTAGCATGTTCAAACATGGCTGGAGCAAGGTATGGGGCAGATAGCTACACCTGAGGAATTAGTCAGGAAAGGAGGAGATAAAGAAGGTGGAAATCACGTCAGGACAGTAGGTCAAAGGGTGAGGCAGGGTATTATTCGGTAGACTGTATGGATCATTGGTCTTCTTCTATTGACAATGTCTATGTTTATTGTTGTTTGTATAATCAGGATAGCTTACGTTCCTGTATTGAATGCCCATGACTAGTTTAACATAATGAACTCTTCATGTGAAGGTGCTGGATTTCAGGTGAGCAGATTTTAAGAGAATGGGACTACATTTATCAAGCACTGGAAGGGGTGGGGAGCTCTCAGGCGATGGAGGACATGTGGGATACGATAAAGGGGACCATTGTGGGGCCACGAACCTCTGCGTAAGGAGACTGGTAGAATAGAAGGAAAGAAAGCCCCTGTGGTTTAGCAGGAAGTGGCAGAGACAGTCCAGGCAAAGAGGTTAGTGTTCAGAAGGTTTAAAACAACGCAAAGGGAAGTACATGGGCAAAGCACCAGGCAAGGCAAAAGGAGGTGAGCCTGGAGGTAAGACGCAAAGGCTTGAACAGAGGACAGCATTGCACGCAGTCAAAAAGGGGACACAATCTTTTCAGGTGTATAGGCGAGCAGAGGAAGACAGGGGGGATATACAGACTGAAGAACAATGGTGGAGAGCTGGTAGGAACCAGGAGAAACGGAATTGCTGAACAGCTACTTCTGCTTAGTGTTCTATGAAGGAGAATATGGGAGGGTGGTAACAAGGGTAAATGAGGAGAAGGGGATGGAGTGGACATGAGTCCCTTCCAGGTAGAGGAGATCCTGAGAGAGCTAGAAAGCTTGAAGGTGGATAAGGTGATGGGGCGGATGGGTGCACCCCAGGGTGTTGAGGGAGCTGAGGGGGTGCTGGCAGCTCCTTGACTGCCCTTCAACAGGTCCTTAGAATCAGGGTGGTCCCTGATGACTGGAAACGGCAGCTGTGTGACCCTCACAAGGGAGGGGGAGAGGTGAGCAATTACAGGCCACTGAGTTTGACATCTGTGGTTGGCAAGCTCATGAAAAACTACTAAAAACAGAATCACCAGCTACCTGGAAGCAAATGGCCTGTTGGACTAACGTCAGCACAGGTTCACTGAGGGTAGATCCTGTCAAACAAACTTGATAGAGTTCTTTGACTGGGTCACCAAGGTGGTGGATCGGGGGGTCGGTGGACATTGCATACCTTGATTTCAGGAAGTTCGACCTGTGCCACACAGGAAGCTACTGCATAAATTGAGATGCCTGGGGCTGGGACAGATGGTAGTACAGTGGGTGCAGGACTAGCTGAGGGGTAGAAGACAGAGGTGGTAATAAACAGGGTACTCTCAGGGAGGAAGGGTCATCAGTGGGTTCCCCAAGGGTCAGTGTTGGGCCCACTACTAGTCAATATATTTATAAGGGACATAGAAAAGGGCCTTGAGGAGGGTATGTTTATTTGTGGATTACACAAAGGTCTGCAATATAGTAGACACACAGGAGGGGTTGAGAGTATGCATAGGGATTTGAGAAAACTAGAAGAACGGTCCAGAGAGTGGCAACTGTCTTTCAGTACACAAAGTGCAAGATCATGCACCTAGGCAGAAAAAATCGAGAGTGGTGTATTGTATGGGAGGGCAACCACTAAAGGTAACCGAACAGGAGAGAGACCTTGGCATCAACATTACAAGAGACCTGAAGGTAGCAAAGATTGCAAGAAGGCAGTGATAAGAGCCAGCAGAATGCTGGGTTGCATCGGTAGGGATCACTAGTAGGAGGCGGAAGGTCATAATACACCTGTACACCCAGCTGGTCAGGCTGCATCAGGAGTATGGGATCCAGTTCTGGAGTCAATACCTCAAGAAGGACATAGAGAGGTTGAGCACATCCAGAGGAGGGCGACAAAGATGGTTAAGGGAATCAGTCACTTAACATACGAGGAGAGATTGAGGCTCCTAAACATGTACTCCCGGAACAAAGGAGAGGGGGTGGACATGATTGAGACATTCAGATACTGAAAGGTATTAACAAAGTGGCAGTAGGGAGCATATTCCAACTAAAGGGCAATCTTAGACAAGGGGCCATGATTTGCAAATTGTGGGGAAGTTCAGAGGAAACATTAGGAGCACTTTTCAGAGAAAGGGTGGTGGATAAATGAAATAGGCTTCAGAAGAGGTGGTCAGGAGAGGACAGTGGGAGGAGGGTTCCAAGGGGTGTGGGACAGGCACAGGTGCCTGTTGGGCGAAGAGGTTACAGTTAAGACCTAGCAGTGGTCTAGGCAATCTGGGCAGATTGGGTGGGCCTAGTGGGCCTTTTCTGCTGTCACATTTCTATGTTTCTATGTTCTCTATCCCCTATGTACCTTATGTCTGTTTTAAATCCTCTGCTGATGGCAGTCTGAGTTGGTGCCTCTATCTTGGACACGGCAGCTGTCACTTCCGCAGTTGCAAGAAAATAGGTAGTGCACAACAAAGAGGGTGTGTTTATGCAGCCCACGGAGGAAGGGCCACATAAACAGCACCAGTGGACATTTCAAGAGCACTGTGAAAGCACACCAGACAGCGGTCCAGTCACTTGCTTCCACAGTGGTCTTCTAAAGATACTATGATGGCATAACATCTGTGGAGCGCTGCCCACACAGCCATAAAAAATGCATGTCTTTGCAATTATAGTACCCATGGTAATGAGCTTGTAAGCAAAACTATTGTATTTATTTGGCATATCTAAAATGTCTAACAAGGGAATCATAGGTTTGAAGTAAGTGGTGTATTAGTTGCTTTAAATAGTACAGTAACAATTTTGATCAGAAATTCGATAACTTTGGGTAGGAATATAGTATATGAATAAGTATTCCAGCTGTGTGAGTACATCAGGGCACAGTGGAGCTATTGCATTGTTCATTAAGTCTTGCTGGTGTGTAAAGGACTGTTTATTATATTAAATTGAATTTACTGCATTTTAAATGTTTTGGCATGCTGAAAAGTATTTGCCTGTACTTCCTGTGGGTGCCTTCAGTGAGATTATATTTTAGGTCATTTTACCATTTTCTCTGAAGAAATTTAGCTTTGTAGTGCGTAATTTACAATTTTGTTATATAAAGAGAAATCAACTTAAGCTTGTGACTGTATACTGTATACTGTAATTATTTATTTGTTTCAAAAGTTTCACCGAAAAGACATACTAAGCTGAGTCACAGCTTGTTTCCAGATGTGTCAAGGGGAAGGGGTCATGGGAGAAATATACATATACATAGAGGATAATGTATGGTCATCGATGGTTAACTGGTTTGTTAACAATCGAGAGGTTACCTGGGCGACCATGTAAACCTTGAGGCGAAGCTCAAAGAGGTTTACATCACCATGGCAACCTCGAGATTGGTTAACAAAACCGTTACTCTCCATGTACCATACATTCGCTTTTATAGTGTATGGTACCAGCTTGTTTTTCAGAAAAGAAAGCCATTCCTTACTGTTGTTTTTATGTCCCACTGCTCTGCCCTCACTGCCGCGGCGTTTGAAGGCCGCTCTGATCCAGCTGCGCACATGCCCTGACTGTTCCCGTTGTTAACTCCATTGATGTGACGTACCATCGATGGGTTAACAACATCGTGACGTCACATTGATGGTAAAACGTTGTTATAAAAGGTAGATTTCTACCTATAACAACGCTCCAAAATACATTATATAGTATTTACATTTACATAGTATTTACAGAACATAATAGGATAAACTGTACAATGAAATAAACATAGTATTTACAGTACATAGTTGGATAGACTGTGCAATGAATTGACACAGAGCATTACTATGTATAGTAAGCAGAGCTGAGCAGCAGCATTACTGTAGTGCACACCTAGGTTCAGCATATGGAAACACGATAGGGCCAGGCAAAAGATGAAGACAACATAAAGACAAACAGAGAAGAAAGGAGAGGAATATAGTAGGTAAGGATTTAGGTGGGGTTTACAGGAGGAGAACAGGAGGTAAATGTAGAGGTAATGGAAGGAAAAAGAGGAAAGGGAGAAGAAGGAAGTATGTATGTATGTAACATTTTATTTTTACAGAAATATCACCATTAGGGTTCGAAAAACCCTGTTTACAAGGTGTACCTGTTTGTATAGAGTTCTAATAGTTACAGTAATAACAAATACAAAAATAAAATATAAATAACAACATGTTACAACATATTAAATACACATAGGACATGACAAAACACTTATACAAAATGCCAAGGGCAGTTAAGTATTTCTTACACAACATTCACCTATTGCATACACAACGAAGCTTAATTTTTGCTTCACTGCTGTTCTAAAACATGGGAAGATAATTCCAAGTCGCAAAGGGGAGTTCATTCCAGCAATAAGCAGCCTTATGCTGGAAGGTCATAGTGCTGAAGCAATTTTTACTTTTGGGATTATCAGTTCCCTAGCTCCCTTTTTCTTAAATTTAGACCACATTTTGGCTTTTGTAATTTGCCTACTAAATTGTGAAGTGGGTCACTTTTAAGTAGACTCTGTACCTGATTAGCCCAAATGCCCTTTGCCCACAAACTCAAGTGGATTCCAACCAAGATTAGTATACATTATACAATGGTGGGTGCTATAGTCACATCTTAATGTATATCTCTTATCTATTGTAAAGTACATCTAAATTTGGGAGGCAGTATAGTGCAGTGGTTTAAGGCTCTGAGCTGTAAATCTGGTGACATCCAGCAAACCAGACCTGGATTTGAATCCCACAGCTTCCACTTACATACTGCGTGACACTGAGCAAGTCACTTAACTTCCTGTGCTCCCAGGATGCTCCTGTAAAAAGCTTTCAGCTTAATGTGCTACTTTGTTATACAAAATCACACATGCCCACACAATGCAAAGCATCATGGGCTGCATATCAAATCACCACAGAATGTTATGCTGGTCAACTTTAAGCAGAATGATATAGTCCGAAGGTTCTCTCTCCAAGGGTGCTAGCACCCTTTGCAAACTGTGTGAGAGGGCCTTCGCGCACTATGCATTCTTGCTTTAAAGTTGACCAGCATAACATTCTGTGGTGATTTGCATATGCGGTCCATGATGCTTTGCATTTTGTGGGCATGTGTGATTTTGTATTTTCTTGAAACTTGGCTTCCCAGCCAAATGCCCTTTTGGGTAATCCCTTCCCCAGTGTTTATGCACAGAGGTTCTTTGTCTTACTCTTGGTTAAACAACTAATAATAATAAAAAATTCTGCAATTGCTTTTTGAAGTGTGCCTGTAAATATGGACTTCCATAGTCAATTACTAGTAATGTTAACTGATTTGCTATAGTTAAACACATTTCTTTTGTCATACAATTAGAAATATGTCTCATTGCTCCTATTTTAACATTTGTTTTCCTTATCAATAATTTTGTATGGTATTCAAAAGTTAAATGTTGATCAAAATAAATTCCTAAGTATTTGTAAACTGACATTTGTTCAAGAGTTTTTCCTTCCTGGGTCATTATTTTATTTTTGAATACTTTTGTTCTTCCCACTGGACCAAAAACATGGTCTGTGTTTTTTTTATTATTTATCACTAACCCAGGGAGGAAAATGCCCTGCATAGCTAAAAGTCATTCTATAATTTTCGTTCTACCTCCTCAGGGTCTTTGCCTACAGATACCAATGCAGTATCATCTGCATACAGTCTAATCTGAGCATGACTAATGTATTTTAGTAAATTATTCAAGTATATTATAAACAAGAGGGCCCAGTATATATCCCTGGGCACCCTGTGTCATAGACTCAATTTAGACTGCTGACCATTAAGGGTAACAGACTTAGTCCTTTATCAAGATAAGATCTAAATCAGCCACAGGTTTCATTGGCCAATCCAGTTTTCTCCAAGCTACATTTATTTAGATTTTGTTGACCAGGTAAGCCTCTGAGACCAAAGATCCCTTTTTCAGGGGCGACCCGAGTTGAGTATACCAACCACTTTACATCAGGTTACAGTAAGACAGTTTCAAAAATACATACACAGTTAGTACATGAGCAAGGGAACAATAAGACAGTGTCAGCGTACATACAGCAAGAAACAGTGCCAGAGTAGATACATTGTCAGTGGGGTACATTTGCCTACAGAGATATTAGCTTTAGAGGTTAGCTAGTCCAGAGGAGCGAGAGTTTAGTCAGTTACCAATTTAGAGGGTAAGGTTGGGTGCATTATCTAGCGGTTGCAGCAACAGAGGCTCAGTTCAATAAGGTAGGCTTTAAGAACAGCTTTGAACGAGGAGGGAGGGTTTGTCCAGCAGGGTAGAAGGGAGCGAGTTCCAGAGGTGTGGGGCAGTGAACTGGAAGGAGCGCTTTCTTGGTTGGTCCGGATGCGGGTATGTTCAGAAGCTCGACTGGAAGTAGACCAAAGGTTACGAATGGAGACTTTAGGGTGAGCAGGTCACTGAGGTGGGGCGGTGGCGTATGGAGGAGAATTTGTAGGTAAGGCAGGCGGAGGAGAAGGATAATTTATGCCTAGTGTCGGCCAGTGGAGGTCTTTAAGAGCATGTCGAGTAATGTCTCCTTGGGAGGTGGGTTCAAGCCGGCAATGCGGTGGTAGAGGGTGGAGAGCTTGTTTAGCTCAGTTCTCTGAGGGACTGTAGTAGTGGGGAGCCGTATAGCAACGAGGGAAGGAGGTTGCAGTTTGTAATGGCCTCGTGCTTCACCAGAGAGGGAGTTTCCAAGGTGATAGGAGGCCCAGCCTCTGGTGGATAGATTTTGTTAAGGCACCTATATGGGGTTTGTAGGTTAGCTCTTGGTCAAGGATAATCCCAAGATACCTAAACTGGTCGGTGACCTCGACACACTTTCCTTGGGCTGACGAGAGTTGGAGTTGACCGCCGGTCATAGCCCAGCGTCGGGTCCCGAAAAGGACTGCTTTTGTTTTTCCTCATTAGTTTTAGGTGGTTGGCAGTAAACCATGCTTCAAGCGTTGCAAGGCAAGCTTGGAGTTTGGCTAGATGACTGAGGGTTGGGGGTCACTAAAGTAGATTACAGCGTCATCCGCATAGAGGATAAGGTTGCAGGGTACACAATCCTCTTCAAGGTCATTCAAAAATAGTGAGAATAGTAGTGGGCCTAGGATGGAGCCCTAGGGGTACCCCAGAGGTCACAAGCCTAGGGTTTGATTGGACTCCTGCCAGTGGACTGTTTGCGATCGGTTAGTCAGGTAGCTCGTGGTCCAGAAAAGTGAGAGCTGATCCATGCCAAGCTGATGAAGCTTAGTTAGGAGAAGCTTATGATTGACCAAGTCAAAGGCCTTGGATAGGTCGATGAATAGTGCGCCTGTAGGGGTGCCTTGGTCCATGGCATTGAGTATGTCTGATGTTAGCCTGATAAGGGCAGTGTCAGTGCCATGGCCTTTCCGAGAAGCCATGCTGGACTTTGGAGAGGGTAGATGTTGTTCAGGTAGTCTTGAAGTTGATCATAGACTAGTCTTTCCTGGATTTTTCCCAGGGGCAGAGAAGAGAGATGGGCCTGTAGTTCTACACCCTGTCCCGAGTTCCTTTTTGTGGACTGGGACTATGGTGGCAACTTTCCATTTACTGGGACCGTCCCTTCTAGGAGGGATTTGTTGATAAGTAGGGCAACGGGTAGGCAATGGCCAGTGCTGCAGCCCTCAGCAGCTGGGGTTCTAGCTGGTCATTCCCAGAGGATGAGTCAGGGTTTATTTTGCACAGGAGTGGCAGTACTGTGCTGGGGTCCACTAGTTTCAGGTGGAATAAGGGGCGAGGAAGCACTGTGTCTGGGTGGGTGAGAAGGGGGTCCCTGGCACTGTTGGGAGGCAGCCAGTAGGGTTTGTAAGGATACGTAGAATGCTTCAGCCACTTTGGTGGGGTCGTTGGTAAGTGAGTTCCCAACTAGGACCAAGGCATCGTGTTTCCCTGTGTGGCCTTTAGGAGAGAGTTTATATGGCCCCAGAATTTCTTTGGGTCTCTTAGATTGCCTGTTTGAAGGTCCCTGAGGAATTTTGATTTGGCCTGTTTGTGGCTTTTACATTGGTTCCTCAGGCACCGACATTTCTCCCAGTCCGATTGCTACCGGAGGATTTGTAGAGCCCCATGCCTTGTTCCAGAGCCACTTTTGTGGTCCACTAAATCAAATGCTTTTGACAGGTCCACATATACTGCGCCCACAGACTTTGTATCCCCAAGTAAACAGAGCGGTGGATTAGGGATGGACAGCTCAGTTGCAGGAAGGAGAGGTGAAGTCTTGGAGAAGACAAGAAAGGAATGGAAGGAGGTGTCAGTGAACGAATGGGTAGCGAGAGGGTGTTCAGAGTTTAGGAAGCAGAAGGAGAACCCAGCTTGGTCATAAGAGGATGACCTAGATGGGAGTGCTAAGTCAGCAGCCAGTGCTATGAAGGGAATAGGAAGAGTGAGTGGGGAGTGAGTAGAGATGTGAGGTAGGAGGGGAGTGCTCAGCCAGTCACTGCTTATGGGGTGGAGCCATGCAAGGCATCTGGCTTCAAGAGAGGAAGACTGAGTGAGGTGTAGAGGGAGCAGTGGTGAGTTAGAGGAGGGCAATCAAGAGCAAACCAGCAGAAGGAGTGATAAAGGGGTCCAGTCTGGTTAGGTGGACTTTGGGGTACTGCCATAGATGGTGTCTCCATAGTAGAATATGGGAGAATAATTCTCTGTAAAATGGCTCTGCGTGCTGGCAGGGGATATATTCTCTGTTCTGGTACAAGGCACCTAGTTTTGGTTGGAGCTTTTGTGGATAGAGTCCATGTGAACAGAGCAATCTAGGTGCTGGTCAAGCCACATCCCAAGGTACCTGAAGGAAGGACGTCTTCAAGTATGGACCTATCTAGGGAGTGGAATGAGAGGAAGGTTGGAAGTCTAGAGAGCTTTTTCCTAGTTCCGAAAGTCATAGAGACCATTTTTTTCGCATTAAGGGACAGCTGATTAGAACAGAACCAGAGCTGGATGTCCAATCCAGCTGTAGGCTGAGTCATCAGATCAGCAAGGGAGGAGCCAAAAGCAAATATGACAGTATCATCTGCATACATATGTATGGATGCAGATGTACAGGCAGAGGAGATCCCCTTCCATCTCCTATGCCATTCCCTCCCTCCTCCACTCCTGCACTTATGGGTACACCCCCAAGTCTTGGGATTCCCCACATGCACTTATCTTGTTTGTTCAATTACTGTTATTGAAAATTGCTTGTTTTGTCCGTATTGGATAGACACCATGTCCTATTGTTCATCTCTGTTAACTAATTTTACTACCCTGTATTTTGTTGCTGATGTATTTTTCCTTTGGATCTTTGTTAATTGCTCTACTGTGCTATGTAACCTTGCTTAAACTTACTCCTGTGCCACTGTATGTGGTCTGGTCATGCCTGAAAATGATCCCTGGGATCAGTGCACCCACCCGGTTATCAAAGGCATAAATAAATAAATAAAAATTTTATCTGAGATTATTACAGGTAGCGATTGAAAAGAATCATCAATCAATGTACATACGATGTTCATTTTAATTACGCTCACTCCCCGTCAATGTAAGTAGTGGACATTCACATTTTCAGATCTTGTTTTATTTGTGTAAATACAGATGAATAATTTATACTGTTCAAATTTTCCAATTTTGCTGTGAGTTTTGCCCAAAGATGTTTCATGGTAGATGACTGAATGTAGGGACATTCTGGAGGAATATGTTTGGATTGCTGTGTCTTAAGTAATTGGTAAAAGTTATGTTTTTGCCCAGTTGTTTTTGCAACTTGAGGCTCTGCCTAATTTGTTTGTTGTATTAACTGGTTGTTGCCGGATGTTTGTGGATTGGTTAAATTACAGTAACCTATCATCTACATAGAGGCTTATTTTATGTGATTGGTATTGATTTTAAGAACCAAAATGAGTTTTTCTGTTCTTATTACAATAGTTAAGGGTTCTATGGCCAAAGCAAAAATCAGTGGGGCAGTGGAAAGCCCTGCTGAGTACCTTTTATAATGTAAAAGTATCTGAAAAAGTGTTACTATATTTCATTGATTTGAAGTTGTCCTCAATTAGAAGCTACAGCTCAAACTCAAAACTGTAAAAAAAAAAAAAAAGCTGCACTTGTTTATTGGCCATGGCTTCTAATTGAGTTAGCTTCTAGTCATGGGTGGCTCAGAGATACAGTTCATTATACTAATGTATATTCACCCACCCCTGCAAAGCAGTCTCCAGACAGCAATATATGCTACAGCGACATCGATATCCATTCATATTCACTAAAAAGTTTAATTAATCAGTCAATTAATCAATCAATCTTTATTTTACCAGGCGGAAACATCATTGAGGATAACTCATTTGCAAGATGGACCTGGACAGTTACAATGACAACAAACACGGATTCAGTACAACAAGAATATATACAGTAATGAAAGAAGCAACAATAAGTACATACATGAGTAAATGAGAATCTATACACAATGGTAAAGAACATTAAATCAAAATAACATTCCAATCAGCAATCTTAGCTATGTAGCCATAGTAAAGAGAAAAAGAGAACATCGTGCAATAGTACAAGTATACACATCCAATGGATATAGGCAGAAGGAGAAAGTAACAGCAAGGTACCGCGAGGGTATGAGGGAGATTAGGGAAAGGGAAGCAGTAAGTTTGAGATTAAACATGGGGTAAAGTTACAGTGAGATGGACAGCAAGGGAATATGATTGATGTCACAAGAGCAGTGCATCAGTGAAAACAATTACAGGTCTCCTGAAATGAGCGTGAGGTACAGGGCTTTGAAGAAGTTCAACTTCAGGGATTGCAAGCTTCAGAGTTTTCTGTATAATGTTCCATAGGGCGGAAGGCATGGCTTATTGTGCAGCTTTACCAAAACGAGTTCTGATTTTTGGGATTAGAAGTAAAATATAGGCAAGGCTTCTCAATGTGTAGATTCCAGCAGTGCAGATGGGCAGACAGCCTGATATATACTGTGGCAGCTTATTAATGATAGCTCTGTAAGTCCAGAAAACTGCTTTTTTTTTGCCGCCTGAAGGTTAGGGGAGTTCCAGCCTCATCTTGGTATAGAGTTTGCAGTGATGGGTAGAATATGGCAAATCATTAATTAATCTAATGGCTCAATGATACAGAGTGCCCAGCTTGAACAGGGCAGTAATGAGACCTTGGCCATATAAAAATCCGCTTAGTCCAGCAGAGGCAAGAATGTAGTCTGACCAAACTAGTTTTTGCTTCCAGGGTAAACAAATTTTTGATCCGGAAAAAGAGTCCTGGTCTCTGATTTAATTTCTTTGACAGTTCATTGATGTGGTCAGTGAAGGATAGTTTACAATCTATCCAAAGACCAAGGTACTTAAATTTCACCACAAACTCGAAGGACTCACCCAGGAGTGTAGATGCTTGAGGAGTAAATCCAGAGAATAGTGTTTGGATGTACTGGTCGAAGGGTAAAGAGCATGGCCTTGGTTTTATTCACTTTTGGAAGAGCTTGTTGCAGTAGGTTTATCTGTAGGTGGTTAAAGTCACATTGAGATCCAGACAGGCAAGTTCTGGAGTAGGCCTATCTATGTATAAAATAGTGTCATCAGCTAACAGATGAATGTCTCCTAACCTAAGCCAGTATTGATGTAAATGGCAAAGAGTAATGGGTCCAATATAGACCTTGAGGAACGCCTCTAACAGAGTTTTTTGCAAGGAGAAGTCCCCATCTGCCTTGACCTGCTGGTTTCTGTCAGTAAGATAACTAGTAAACCATTTCTGAGCCGGTAGATCCACCCCAATAATGTTTAGTACATCTAGAAGCAAGTCGTGGTCCACAGTATCAAAAGCTTTGTTCAGATCTAAAACAAAGTGCACACATAGTTCTTGCATCCAGTGCAATTTGTCAATTATTTGTGACCTTAGCCAACACCGATATTGTACTATCCCTAGCCTCCCTGATCTGTGTACTTGGCATGTTTGTAAACATGCCAAACACTAAACACATCATGGAATGAGCACAGCTTTCTTTCTGTTCAAATAACCCCTGTACTGGTAATTCTTTAAATAATAATAATGAAAGAAACCCATTTTTTAAATTACCATGTGAGATGACAGGGCTGGATAACCTCAACACTCTATGCAGTGCTGTGGGAAACACCTTCTAATCCATGCTTGGTATAAATGTGGAACATGGGCTCTCCAGCTATATCTACAGCTTAATCATCTGCTTTAATCCTATCTTGTGGGTGAGTTCTATCTGTTATTGTGGAGGGAAGTTGTTTGAATCTGTTGGGTGAGTTCTGTCTGTATCTGGGGAGGGCAGGTGCACTATAGTATGTTCAGTGTTGGGTGGATGGGCGGTTATACAATACAAGCCACCCTCAATTAAAAGTTTAGTGGTTTATCTGCCCTTTGTGATATTTTGAGCTGGTATTTAGAATTTGCCTTGAGAAAGTACAAAGTAGTGATGCGATACATGGACACCACTGGTGGTGCTACCATTGGGGGTCCATGTCATAATAGCGATCGCAGAATGGCAATCACTATTATGGTGAGTGTATATTGCCGAAAAGCAAACCGGCAATGTACACTTCCAGGTGACCCGACATCCAGAAAGGAAAAAGTGTTTTTGGGGGCCAGCCCCTTGTCCTCCCAAAGCCCCTCACACCCCACTAACTATAGATTATCAACTCCAGGGGGTGCATGCTGGGAGGAGGCAAAATCCCATAACACAAAAATTATGTGCTGAAGCCACAGGCAGCGGCAAAAATTCTATGCACCTGGTCCCAAACCCTGCACCTGCTGCACCAGAGCTAGCCAACTACACCACCACACCACATGGCTGGCTCGGCGGCAGCAGGCACACCCATCCCTCAAAACCCTTCCCTGTCCCTCCCTTCCCCTCGCTATTCCTCCCCTCTTGTCATCATCCACTACCCTCATGTTTGTCTCACCATTGTTACCCTTGTAGGGTAGCCTAATATATGCCTAATATGAGTTGCTGTTTTGACATGGCACCCATATTCTGTCACTATACTCATGGTATACCACCACTGTGTGTTGTTTGCACAATAAAAAGTGTTTTAACCTTTCCAGTCTTCTTGGAAACTTTTTCCTGTTCCAGTGCATCGAGACCAGCTCCTTTGCTATTTATATTTAAAATATGGCGTTCAGAGACCTGTGAAGCAATTGAGTTACATTGTTCTATTTTTGTGCTAGGGTGTTACATACTTGATCGTTTGATGAGAGAATGTGTAAATTCTCTAATGTTTGAATTGCATGCTCTAAACCTTTTAATTTAATATTCTGCTGTTTTTATGTGAAGCTACAGATTTCAGTAGTCCCTTGCTGAAGCTTTGAAAGTATCCCATATTGATAAAAGAGATATTTCCTTATTGTTATTCTGTATAAAGAACCAAGGATTTCTTCTTGGAGTTTTATTTTATTGGCTGATCTCTAAGTATTGATTAAGCCATGTTCCAATTAAAGTATTAATTTGATTGTCTTGACATGCTGACCATAAGTAGACATGAAGTGTGGTCAGAAATCATTATGACTGGTACTTAACTTCACCTGCTTGGTGGTTTATTGATTGTGAAACAAGAAAGAAGTAAATACAGGAGTAAGCTTGAAGAATGGTAGAAAAATAGGAATATTTATTCACTCCGGGTTCCAGTCTCTCCAGGGTTCAAGAAGCCGTAGTTTTTACCTGGATACTTGCGCTGCTAAATTATGTAGCCATGTTTGGTTCTTGTGTTGAAGTCACCCAATTATGTAGGGTATTGAGTACCGAAGGTTGCAAGTTGTAAAAAGAAATTTGTATAGAAGCCAGGACTGTTTTCAGTTGGGCCATGAAGAACTGGTATAGAAAAAGATTGATTTTCATACTGTATCTCTAAAATAACACAGCACACCTGAGAATCTGTTTTAAATTTGTCATTTTTTGGCTGGCCCGCTGGCACAGAGGTAGGGTTTCCATCTGTGATGCCAGTGTCCCGGGTTCAAGACCCTACTTGGGACATTGGAGGGCTGGCTTGGGTGAGGAGGATTGAGTGTCCTCAGAACTGCCTCTCCCTCTGGGGAGGGAACCACCAGCATGTGACTGACTCCTGGCGGAGGTGGGGAGGGGGATACAGCTGCCAGAGCTTAGCTGTTGGGGAGATGTGTAGGATGTCAGTGTTTCAGTGAATTATGCCATTGCACGCC
Source organism: Neoceratodus forsteri (assembly GCA_016271365.2). Taxonomy (NCBI): domain Eukaryota; kingdom Metazoa; phylum Chordata; order Ceratodontiformes; family Ceratodontidae; genus Neoceratodus; species Neoceratodus forsteri. The sequence goes on from CM057455.1 coordinate 962,148,094, forward strand.
ATGCCTCCCGGGAGATAAAGAAAACAGATAATGTCCACTGAAGGATGATGTCTGCCTCCAGTATGATTTCATGTCCATCGGGAACTCGACTGCCCCACCCTGGGGGTGTCAGGGGTGTTTGGGGGGTGGAGGTGAGTTCTGGGAAGTGGTGGCAGGGGATGAGCCTCAGAGTTAGTGGGTGATGGGGTTCTGTCAGACTGGGGAGGAAAACAATTTTAATTTTTTGGGAATTATAGTGCCTCTCTTGAAAAAGAGTGCTTACACCTCTAGAAATTGTTTGATTTGGTGATTGAATACTTGGACATCATCATTTTGTGATCCAATTAAATTTGTATTCTGAAAATGGGTCTCCTGCAGCATTAAACAGTTAATATCCTTTTATTTACATAGTTCAAGATGTTTTATCTTACTTTTTGTCTGAACATCTTTACATCTCAGGTGGCTATTTTTAAATTATTCTTCATCTTTGTTTTACTTAAGTGTTACCATCCCAAAGCTGGCTCCACTGATTTATTGTTCGTTAGTCTGCCTCCTTCGTTGTTTGCGCCCATCTTAAACTTTTTACATTCAGAAAAGCATGAAAATTGGTACCTCCCAACTGCTTCTGCCCCTTCCCCCATAGACAACATACTCCTATCTTAAGTGAATGTAACAAATTCACATAACAGACTTCTTCAAATTTCTGCCTAAATTCTCCTTCCCATCTCCCTCTTCTCCCATTAACCCATTTGGCCCTGGTACAGTACAGACCTTCCTCCCATAATACCAATGAAGACAACCAAAGTGTCATCTTTGACTTGCAGCCAGAGTCTCCAACCTCATGGTGCAACATTCAGTTAATTATCTGTAACCTAGGGGCTACATATCTTTTACACCTTTATGAACATAAGATATACAGCACTGCCATACATTAAGATATTCAGAAATTTTACCTTTGGGTGTAAGTAGTAATCAGAAAAATTGTGATACTACTGTAGCTTATCGTCCTTATCCTAATGCAGAGGACGGGTGGAGGGATTAAGTTCTATACCAGCCCTCACTCAGAAGGTAAATAATGTGTCTATAACATGACCTATTATTGGAGGAAGCTGGTATTACTGGGCACTGTTTTTCTGTGAAAAGAAAAACAATAGAAAGTGATACCGATCATATATTTACAGACATTAGTTTCTATTGTGTTTACCTCATATATTGTTGCCCGTGTACAATCTTGTAGCAGTTACCTCCAGCCACTTATATGCAGACTTTCTACCCTAAAAACTTACTGCCTTTAAAATGTTATTTCCCACCACCAATACACCCTCCTATAACATATAGAATAATGGCGGATGAGGGGTTATAACATAGGGAATAATAGCTAGGTAGGTGTGTATTATGAATGATGTTTTTTACACCGAGGTTTATCAGCACACCACTCACCGACCGAGGGTGTGTGAAAAACATCCTGAACACACACCTGCCTAGACATTACTTTTTATAGTTACTGGTTCAGTAGTTACTCCCAGAGACAGTCTGTTTTCTGCAGCCCTTATTAAGCTTTTTAGTCTGTCATCTCACAGTCTCTCTCTCTCACACACACACACACACACACACACACACACACACACACACTTATGCAGTTTTTTTATATATATAGTTTTAATACAGAGTTTTATTTACAGTATTTATTTTTGTAATCTGTCAGCACAAGACCACACAGTCTCTCATTCAGACTTTTTTCCCTCTTACCATCATCCACAGCCTCATCCTGGATTGCAATCGCTGTCTCAGATCTGGACGCAAAGCAGGATCAACCAGTTATCTATATGAAATGTAAAAGGCAGGATCAGCCAGCTAATGGATAAAAAAATGAAATTGAGGGAAATTAATGAACAAATGCGCTCGGTGGTAACGAAAAACAGAGGCACCATGTTTGGGAAGCTGCTACCTGCCCACACACAGAGTTTAAGCCAATGCCGCACTACAATTGAGTGACACTTAAAGGACAGTGGCAGTGAAAGAAAGTTTACAGAACACTGTAATAACTCATTTTTGAGTTATTACAGCATTTGAAGAACTGGTAATCGAGTTGATAAATAGGGTCAGCAATAATTAAAATTTTACACACACCCAAGGTGTGGATGCCATAAACCCCAAGAGCCAAGCTCAAGAGTTTATAAAGGCATCCCACACTCGAGGGTGTTCATGTAAATTTGAGTTTTACACACTAACCAACCTTTATTTTATATAAATGCTGGGGAGTGTTTTTTCACCATCAACTGTATAAAATAAAGATACATTTGTTGTTAGCCATGGTCCAATCTGGATGAAGTGTGGTCCATGGTCGGAAACTTTTTTTCATTTTAAAATCCAGTTATTTAGTGAAGGCAGTCCACAAAACAGCCATTTACTTCTTTTTTTTTTTTTTTTATTTAACTTACCGCCAAATACTGAAGTTGCGGTGAAGTGTCCAGCTATAAGTTATGTTGGTCATGGCTGAGGAGGAGAGATCGAGGTTGGCGCGTGAGCATGCGGGAAACTCCGAAGATGTTTGCTGTTATAACCAGCTGGTTTTAATGGTAAATTATAACCATGTTTTCCTTAGGGAAAAATGCTAACCAGTAATTATACAACAGATACACAAGATTGCATCTTTTCTTTATGTCCTTTTATGTGTTGTCTTGCTTGCGTGCAAGCAACATATTGAGTAACTTGGAATAGCAGGTTTTGGAGGCATGGTCGTTGTGGCCAGTGGCACCACTGCTTTTTCGGGCTGGGTCTGGGCACAATTAGACTGCATGCTGTCTGTGACAGCAGTGCAAAACATGCCACCAACTTGAAATACTTAGCTGCTGCAATGAGGGAGCTCCACCTCATTGCAGGGCATGCCTGCCTGGTGTAACATTTCAATAAAGATGGTGGCAGCTTTTGCCATCAGCCTCACAGTCCCAACCAAGCCCGACGCCGAGGGTGCCCAATCCCCTACCGTATGACCCTTCGCAGTTCAGTTTGCAGATGGGGAGCCCAATCCCGTTGGCATAATGGCCCCTTATCATTTATTTGTGTGCTGAGGGGTGCCTAATCCTCTTGGCATCATGCACCCCCAGACAAGTTTCTGTGGCTGACAGGGGTCCAGTCCCCGCTGCTTCAGTCCCCTCCCCAACATAGGTGGCACACTGAGCCCACCCCAGTGTGCCAAAACGCACCTGCAAAATAAGAAAACTGACCCACATTGTCTTTATGTTTTTGGTTTTTTAACCTGAAAAATGAGAAAACGGTCCCTCGACGTGTCTGGTGCCCTCCTCCAACCCGCACCCACCCTCTGCGGACCCCACCTCCCACACCCCCATCCCATACTTACCTCCAGAGCCTGGCGCGATGATCTTTGTGGACCAGGAACATGTCTGCACCCTTCAAAGCCAACCTGAACTGAAGAAATGCCAGTAAGCTGTATAATGGCATAAAAGGGTTTTTGGTGCATATCTCGGCCATTTTGTGAATTTTGGCACCAAATTTTCAACATGGAGTTCTTGGGACACCACCTCATGAATTCAGTCACTGCCATGAAGTTATTGGTCCCAAAAGGTGATTTCACGTCACTGTGTGGAATCACCTTTGGGACCAATTAACAAAACGACATGAGGCGGCTCCCAAAAGCCTATGTTTGCAAATTTGTGAAAAATGCCAAAAATGACTCTGTTACAAGTGTGCATTACACAGTTTCCACACACACTGTAACTTTGAGAATTTTAATATTTTACTCTAGATTTTCAGCATTGCCATTTTTCACACTCCTTATGAACAGTACAGCTGTTATTTTCCACATCCTGCCTGAAATGTGTTTACATTCATCCGCGCACAATGGCGCAGTCACTGTAGGAAAACAATGTTCGTGACAGAGTAAGAAAATCACAGTAACACTGTTCATGAGCAGAGGTCCCAAAATGCCTGTGTTGGAAATCTGGTGACAAAATTCCACAAAATGATTTTTTTATGAGTGTGAGTTGCACAGTTTCCAAGACAGTCATAACTTTTGAGAATTTTTAATATTTTTACTTAAGATTTTCAACATTGCCATTTTTGCATACCTCCTGAACAGTACAGCTGTAATTTTTCACTACCTGCCCAAAATGTGGTTTTGCACATCTGGCCTAGTGGAGCAGTCGCAGTGGGAAATCAATGTTCAGGACAGATTAAGAAAATCATAGTGCCACTGTTCATGAGCAGAGGTCTCAAAATGCCTATGTTAAAAGTTGGTGAAGAATTCCAAAAAATGAGTTGTGTTATGAGTGTCGTTACAGCGGTTTTCACGCACGTCAGAACTTCAAGAATTTTAATATTGACACTCCAGATTTTCAAAATTGGTATCTCTTCACACCTCCTTATGAATGGTGCAGCTGTAATTTTTCACATCCTGCCCAAACTGTGTTTTCACACGGGCTAGAATGGTGCGTCAGCTGTGGGAAATCAACATTCGGACAGATTAACAAAATCACAGTGCCACTGTTCATGAACGGGTCCCAAATGCTTCTCATGAGGTGGGTCACAAAAGGCCATGTTGAAAATTTAGAGTGCAAATACCAACAAATACCCAGGGTGTTAGGGTTTCTAACCATAACATCCCACCCTGTACAGACTAACAGGCGTCAAGGGAGTGCCTTTGGATTGCCAGCTGTAATGCTCATGCCATTGCACCCCCACCCCCACCCTGCAGCCACTGACAGGCATCAAGGTGTGCCTTGGACTCTTTGGCCCCAAAGTTCACCAGTCTCCTATACTGCACCCATCTCAACGATTTCTTATGGAATGGGGTGAGTGTACGTCCGCGACCAAGGCACAACGCAACACTTACTAAAGTCTGCAGAGTAGGGAGGTGAAATGGCATGAGCGTTATGGCCATCAACCCAAAGGCACACCTCAATGCCTGTCACTCTGCAGGGTGGGTGGGGTTGACATCAGTTCCATACTTCATTGCCATTCTTATTATGCATCTCTAACTCCTGCTCTACCAGTGCCAACACCAGCAAGACAACATTCGCATTGACAAATGCTTATTTTAAGCTTCTCTTTACTTGTTCATATGAAGTGGGACAGTGATTGATCTAATCAAGTTTGCTTTCTTTTCTTATTCCTTTTAGGCCTGATTTGCATTACCATAAAGTAAATGGGGCCTGATAGTCAAAGGTTAGCACTGGCATGAATGTGGTTAGCTGTGGAATGCTGATATGCAGTAACCTGTAAGGACACGTATCAGCATTGTACTATACAGCAGTCACATTTGCTGCACTAAATGTTAATGAATACTGAAATTGCCACCACTGAATTTAAGACTGTGAGTATTCTAAACAGATTTACCTGATTTGTTTAATGTACAACATCTTTGGTGGTAATTTGAACTGCACAGTAAGAATTTTAGCTTTTCTAATGCTATACACTGAGGTGGTCAACAAATGTTAAAAACATATCACATACTCCAACCAGTATATAGGGAAGTCAAACGAGTGATAGAAGGTCACTCGATTTGGCAAGCATTTTTATGTCATAGGATGAGAAATGTGCTGTGGAAATAGGACAATTCATTGCTGTTACTGTTGATGGATCTGAACACCCATCATAAACAATTCTAATGAATACTTTCATTGAACTAAATGAAATGATTATTCTGCAGATTTTGATGCGCTTGAACTAAATGAAATGATTATTCTGCAGATTTTGATGTGCTATATATATTTATGTGCTTACCAGCATCATGCGATCAGACTTTATTGTACAATATCGTTAATTGCAAGGGCTGTTGGTTATGGCTGTTTGTTGTTTTGAGTTGAGGGGATCATGAATAACAACGTGTTGCAATACTTTTATTTATGAATGCATGCACCTTAGACATAAGCTTACTCCTGCTCTCAAACCATTAGCTAATTGCAAAGATAGTACATTTAAAGTGTTAGATCATTACATACTACTGAAAGGAGAATGATTTATTACCTCAACTTGTCACTGCAGCTCTCTCATAGTGCATTCTGTGCATGTAAACTTACCTTTCAGTAAGGATTGTGATACTTCACGCAACAACTTTCACCCATGTCCATGACTTTATTCTGATTCTTGAAAGAACTGGCCACATATAATGGATATGTCACCTGTATGTTACAATTATGTGCAACACTGCCGACTCCAAGATAAGGGATTCATGAGCAATCACAGCTTCCAAAGATGTGTTTTGTGGAGTGTGTGTGTGGGGGGTACTGTAAATAAGCACATGCTGTAGCCAATCTAATTGGCAAGAAATGCAAAGAATGCAACTCTCTGCAAGCCATATCACTAACATTGTCAGAACCAAAGCACATACTACAAATGCATCCTTAAACTTGACTAAATGCAAGAAAAGTATGCATGACCACAATAGGCGCTACAAGCTACACTTGTTGGTGCCTAAAATCTACTTAACAAAGTCAAGGTACAGTAATGTCTACTCAACTCTAATATAGAGGCTCTACTGCATCCCTATGATGATGCATTAATTGGTGTTTATCAGCAAAGGTTTGTCTTGTTTTCCCACTTTCATGACCACTAAGGCTCACAAAACCTTGAGTCATAGCTCTAAAAAATAGGTGTAACTCACAAAGTAAAAGTGATATTATTGAAGTGCAAAACCAGGGTTCAACATAGAAATGTCGACTTAACCCTAACATAGAGGGATCACCTCCCCCTATAATGGTATATGTAAGTAATAAGCCACAACAGGGTGTGCCCCAGGGGTGTGCTAAGGCATGAGGGCTGAAAGCGAGTGTCCTTGCCCTGGGAAGTGCATTAAAACTTTAATGCACACCCTGGAGTGGCTTATCACACTTATAAAATGGGCCACCATCATGAAAGAATTAGTTTGATTTACTCTGATAGGGATTAAAACTTACTTACTATTTTCAAAAGAGTGTACAATACATTACTTCTAAAACATCTAAAACTGAAAAAAGTAGTCCCTATTAATGCATAAAATAGGATATGTCAGCAATAGGTTAACTAGTACAGTACTTTGCAGTAAAAGTATTTATTAGTAGAATTGGTTGAAAATAAATATTTTCTCTGTAACAAGTAAATTTTATCATATAAATGCACTGTAGCATCTGTAAATTTGTAAGACATAAGCAGTGTTTAAAACTTAATTTTCATTTCACTGTAGTTATATAGTCTCATTGAAGGCAAACTTCTCTTTATTTTTGTGTATTACTTATGTGTTGTGCTCTAGTACATAAAGGAAAACTGCTATAGGATTGAGGTGAAAGGTTAGTAAGGAAAAAAACTTTAAACCTGCCAGGCTGCCTTTTTTGTGGGCAAGTGGGGTAGATTTCACCTGAAAACTCCTATATAAGATTCAAATGTAGGTGCTTTTATTAACATCAGCAATGTATTTGGGCAGTTTGGGTCTACCTCTGCCTATTTAACTGTGTTTCCCACATTTTCTTTTTGTTTATAAAGTATTACTGTATATCCTACTTTCTTCATCCTTGTTTTTTCTGTTTTTCCCACATTCAAGACAGAATGTTTATCATGGAATGTTTACCATGGAATACAGGGATTCAAAATTCTGCCCTATTCCACTTGTAGAATGTTACTCTCCTGCCATTCTGTACACACAGACAACAAAGGCCTATTTTAGAGCCAGAGACTCATTCTGTCACTGTCAGGGCAAGCATAAGAGATTTCCCGATAAGCAGGTAAAGACAGAAGGTGGATTTTTCACTGTCAGTAAACAAACAGTTAGAATGAAAACCATAAACAATACTTAATGTTTCTAATTTGTTTATGTGTGTAAGGAGAGGGTGATGATCAGGGAAAAACATTTAATTAATTTATTTTATTTTTTATTCAAGGTAGTTTTATTTTTAGGGCCCAGTTGAAGGTTTTTACAGTGTAAAGGTAGCAGCCATGTTTATAATGGAAGATCAGTTCTGGTTGAAGGGGGACTGATGGAAGATAGTTTTGGTTGTATGAGGACTGATTTGCTCATTGTGTGATGTGGTTTAGGACCAGGATGACTCTGGTATATAGAGATTTAATGTACAGTCAGCTGATGTCTCTTGGCAAATGGGATTTCTAGATTTTTCTTGCCATTTTATAATAATTGGTGTTTATCAGTTATGTTTTATTGCTTTTATTGTACTGCTTTATAATACAAATACAGACATGTCAAGAGATGAATGCAGAATAAACATTGGGCAGAGGGACTGTGGTTCAATGTCTGATCAATGAATGGCACTGCCGATGTGCAGTACCGTGCCCCAGTATTGCACCACAGTGTACATGTTGTTGGTGTGGGACTTGTGCCTAAAACCTCTGATCCAGTGGCAAAAAATAGCAATAAAGTGTCACTGACATATTTACCCTAAACTGTAGCTTGAAAGGGCTCACACTAGTACAAGTGCAGCAATTATATTGTAACCAGGATAAGTTATTTGAATATTTTACATTCTTTTCCTGACACATGGCATTCTACCACAAATCATGTTAGCTATTCATTTCCTCTTTCTAGGGCCTTTTTGCGATCTGTGGCCTGTTGACAGGTTGTTACTTCTGCTGCTGTCTCTGCTGCTGCTGTAATTGCTGCTGTGGCAAGTGTAAACCCAAGGCACCAGGAGAGGAAGACTATGAGTACTATGTGTCACCAGAGGACTTAGAGGAACAAATAAAAACAGACATGGAAAAGGTACTGTGCACCGTTTGTATTCTGTATGGAAAACAGGCAGTTACCAGTTTTTTCTAGGTATACATTGATTTGGCTAAGGTTAACTTTCAAAAATGTTCCCATACCTCTTCCTCTGTTTTTCCTTACTGGCACCTCAAATAGAAACACGTAATGGGATAATGATAGGGCTGTAGTGTTCACCTTGGAGACTGACTGTAGAATATGCAGAGACAGCCATCCCCATTCTGCTGTTCAGCAAGGAGTATTTAATAACTAGCTTTATTCTATCACAGTCCACTCAAGGAACACATTATAAGCACTGTACAGTGCAGTATCCTGTTCTGTCACAAGGTGGCAAAGTATACTACGTTATCACATTGTAGTACTAAACTGCTAGGATACTGCCTCCTTCCATTTTTTCCTAGATTTAAAGAAAATAAATCTAATAACAGCAAAACACTTGCCACTTTTTGAGGAATTCAAACATTATGCTGCATGAAGTTACATTTGCATCTAACTCATCTCAAACAAGATTATTACCATCATTGCTGCACAAAGTCTGTCTGAGACATACATTAGAGTATCTCATTTTGTTTCATAGGTATGTGTTTGTTGTATTAAGCAGTAAGGTATGACCAGTGATTAGATTTATAGTCTGCTAATCACCCCTTTGAGGTGTAATATGGCACGAGGTGCAGCCCCATGCCTAATTGCCCCAAGGGCTAACTGACTGTTAATCTAACCCCTGGTCATACCTTACTGCTATTATTATTAGTTCAGTGTCTGTTACCTACAGTACATGTACTGTAGCTATTTCTGAAAAGAATAATTTTCAAAACTTGCATTTTTAAAATAAAATAGTCCTTCTGCCCAACCTAGAACTTTCAATGCATTGTCATCTAGCTGAAGTGGGAGACTGAGCTGCTAGTTACCATGGCAACATTTCATGAACATTCCGCACAGTCTAAGGTGCTGCAGCAGTAATGGGAGATGAACTGAGGAATGGACAACATCCAAATGTACTAACAAGGATGATTGATTTTGAATCGTATTCCACCCTGTTGTAAGGAATGTTGTTATTTTTTAAAAGTTGAGGTGCGAATGTGTTATTTTTGCATTTGAAAGGTGGAAACGTAGCCTCTGGCATACATATACCATTGTTGGGTGATGTAATTTGCTTGCACTGTGCATTCTCAGAAGCAATGATTAGACTGTAAAACTCACAAAACGTAGTCTCAATTATTGTTGGAGATATTTGTCATCTGCCACACTAGTAGATGCATGTAAACATTTGGCAGAAATCACATTTTGGGGAGATAGTGTTATGCAAGTGTGCACGACCCCCCAACTCATATCATTAGCAGAACTTGTGTAGGAATCACTAAGAAATTAGGAGCTAAAAAAACTGAAGCCCAAAACAGCTCCTTTGGACATGTTATAATAATTCATATTTCCCGTCTGCTGTATATTTGTCTAGATTTCTTTTGAATAATTCTTTATTTGTACTTATTATCACTTCCTCAGGTAGTCTGTTCCATAAATTTGTTGATCGTACTGTGTAGAAGAATTTTCTTTTATTTGATTTATAGAGGATAAATATATTTATGTAGGGATGTCCTCTTACATCAAAGTGTTCAGGTCTATATTCATGTTTAGTTCAGTCATCAATATGGGATCATTCATTATGTCATAATAAAACAACATGTCACCCTTTTTCTTCTCAATTCTAGACTATGTAGCCCCAGGTTTTTAATCTTTCATCATAAGTATTGTCCTTCATAGTTTTGTAAATCTCGTTGTACTCTTTTCAATCTATTAATTTCAGTTTTTGTGTAGGGATTCCATAAATGGCTGCTGTAATCCATTTGCAGCTTGACATAGGACAGGCACGGGGTAATTATAATTTGGGTGATCTGCTTTTGATATTTCTTTTATTGCCAGTATTGTTCTATTAGTCTTAGCAATGAGGTTGGTAGATTCCTGCTTAAACTGTAACTTGTCATCAACAGTTATACCCAAATCTTTTCCATTGTTTTATTCTGAATACTATTGCCATTTAATGTATAATTATGCAGCTGATTCCACCTTCCCAAATGTAGAATATAGCATTTTTGGTATTTAATTTCATACCCCACTGTGATGTCCATACTGCAATGGTGTCTATATCTTTTGTAATGATACAATTTATTCACTGGTGTCACATGGTCCACTTAGTTTAGTAACATCTATGAACTTAATGATGTTATTGTTTACATTTTCTTCTAGGTCAGCAATAAAATCTGGAAGATTACAGGCCTATCACTGATCCCTGGGGCACCCTACTAGTCACTTTTCTCTCAGGCGATAGGTGACCTCTTATGGTCACTTTTTGTGTTCTATCCATCAGCCAGTTGTTGACCCATCTTGTAATATATTTATTAATTCCATATTTGTTTAATTTCTCATTGGTTGCTCAATGTGGAACTAGACAGAAGGCCTTACTAAAATCAAACAGTACAACGTCCATAGATATATATTTATCTAGTTGCTTGCTTATGTTATCATAGAAACAAATCATGTTAGTTGAACAAGATCAGCCTTTTCTGAATCCGTGCTGATTTGGATCAAACATAGAGATGGAATTTAGATGTTCTAGGATTTTAATTTTAATCAGTGACTCTAATATTTTACATGGGATAGATGTGAAACTAAATGGCCTATAATTGGCTGGACATGTTTTACTTCCTTTTTTTTATAAATACATATGATCTTTGCTGTTTTCAATCTGTTGGTATTAAGCCACAATTTAATGATTTTTAGATACTATCTTCAGCGGAATCCAGATGTATTTTTCATTATTTTTAACATGGGCAAAGTTGTATTGTCTAGTCCTGGAGAGCTATGCTATTTTAAGTTGTCAATGTGTTCCAATATTTCCTCTTTGTTTATTGTGTATGTTCCACTCCCAATATCCACCTGCATGCTTAAACAGACATTAGTTTTGCTGTTATAGAATGAGCTGAAATATGTATTGAATACATTAGCTATTTCTACTGGATCTGTTAAATACTTATCATTGTCTTGTATGGAAGTTAATTCCCAGTCAGATTTTTTAACGAGTGTATATAACTATAAAACTGATGGGTTTTTTTTGTTTGTTTGTTTTTGCTGTTTTTGTTGTGACTGAAGACACCTAAGTATTCAGTTTTGTTATGGCATGAGGGGGTGAAACTTACAAAATATTTCACAACCAAACTCTGCAATGCGTTGAGTACATGAATGAGCCCCATAGTATTCTGTAGTGGCATGTTCCACTATACATATTTTGCAGGGGCCACTTTATTATTGTTTTGTCAAATTATTTTCCTTATGCTAATGGTTGTGCATTGCAATTCTGTACAAGTTGAGGGTCAACACTAAGCATGATCATGTTGGATTTTGCTTTTCTATTACTGATTATGAGTAGGGAATATTCACTACCATTTACTGACAATATGGTCTCACTTTTATAGGATAGAATGGTACTGATGGGGCAGTGGGGAAACTGGTTTACCATGACAGTCAGGAGAAAGAAGTTTTCATGGGTCAGAAGATTGTTTTTGGGGGTTAGTTGTGTGAGCGTATAAACACTGATTTTACATGGACATTGCTTTCTGATGTACTTCTTATATAAACTGTGTTTCGTTGAGGATAAGACTCATGGGTAGGGGTTTTGATTATATTATTTATTTGTGGTGACAGGTACACAGGCAGAGGAAAGTTCAGAAGGCCCTTGATGTTCATCTGACTGTGCAGCATATGAGATATAAATGTTTTCATGTAATTTACTGATGACAAAATACTAATAAATTCAGTTAATCAGTATAGTACAGTCGAAGACACTTTAATGGGATGCGCTTAAGTGGACATTTCCTTGGAAACACTTTTAGTGCAAGTGTTAAACATAGGCGATCTATTTCCTTTAAGAGGACACATTTAATGGTCGACTTGGTTTGTTGGGACGTTTCTCATCTGAAAACAATGAGAATTAGCACATTCAATAAAAATCCTTTCACTGTGAGGCTTTGTTATCAGTGCTTTCTCTCAAGATGTCAGGCCCACGCAATGAACTTACTCTCACTGAGCGTGTTAGGGTTGTTGAAGCGCTTAATGATTCAACTCGATCGTTGTCCTCCATAGCGGCAGAGTTTAAAATTTCAAAAGTCAGGCCAGGAGGATAAGCAAGAACCGAACTCTGTTCTCACTCAATGGCATGCAAATTCAAACCCCAGCCATAAGAAAAAGAGAGGGTAAAGACAGCGATGGTGATGGCGCCCTCTTACTCTAGTTGTCTCAAGCCCTGGAGAAAGGAGCTTGGATATCTGGCCCCATGCTAAAAGCTAAAGCAGATGATTTAGCTAAACAAATGGGGCATGTTGGGTTTGAGGCGACTGATGGCTGGATTCTAGATGGAAGCAGCGCCATCAAATCATTTTCAAAAGGGAGCATGGTGAGAAACGAGACACGATGTGACAGCTGCTAGCTCCTGGGTAGCTGACATCCTGCCTGGTCTACTCAGCTGGGTTTCCACCAGTCGATGTTTTTAATGCCGATGAGACAGGCTTGTTTTATCATGGTTATCCTGACCGAGGGCACTCACTTAAAGTCAAGATTTAGTTAGGCGCAAGAAGGCAAAAAGACAGAATTTCTGTCATCTTGTGCAAATCAGAGGAGTTAGAAAAGCTAAAACTTCAGATTTATCGGTAAGAGAGCGCCCCGATGTTTACCGAAGATTTTAAGTCACTTCCAGTGACATACACAAGCTCTGCTAATGCTTGGATGACTGGCTCAATTTTTCAAGAGTGACTCTTAACATGGATTCAGAGCTCTGTAGAAAAAATCGTAAAATTCTCCTTTTCGTGGATAACTGTTCTGCCCACCCCATGAACTTGGTCGCCAGCTGAAGTTTATTAAACTTGTTTTTCCCCAAACACCACTAGCATAATTCAGCCAATGGACATGGGGTCATTAAGAATCTAAAGGGACACTACAGATAAATGCGTTGTGGGAAAATCATCACCACAATGGAGTGAAGTCCGCTCATGCTGCTGAAATTGCCAGTAAAGTCAATCTATTGGATGCTCTTTACATGATCCATCGGGCATGGCAAGCTGTCAAACCACTAACAATAGAGCACTGCTTTAAAAAGCAGGCTTCTATGGTTTAAATGAGCCACAATTTGCGCTACTGGGCTGGAGGATGTCACAATTCCGTCTTTCATGAACTCTCAGATGCTCACAGAGTTCGTGGAGATGGATTCAGATGAGCCAACCATGGGAGAGCTCAGCGACTCCGATTTTGTGACTGCTGTGGTAGGTGAAACAGGAGGACTGCCGGGGATGAAGCGACGACATCTCCGATGCGAAGCTGTAGTCTTGGCCAGTGATGCTCTGAGCAGCGCGTTCTGCCATGCTGTGGTGTGACAGAATGGTAAGGTACAGACATGGGAGTCTCTGTTTGAAGCGGAGCGAACGATCCAAGAACATGCCGCACAAGAAAACACACAAAAATTACAGATTTTTTCAGATCCACCGCATCAGCCTCTTCATCAGAACTCTTTGAGCAAGTAACAACCACTTGTAACTGCACCCACCTGACTTTATACCCAATGTACCCGATGTTCACTGAGTATGCTCAGTTTGCACAGTTCGATGACAGAGATGAAGGAGGGAGTAAGAAAAGATCTTTACAGTGCTCTAAAAATAAAAAATCATTGTCACAAGCATCAAAAAATAAAGAAAAAATAATTCACCATCACAAGCATAAAAAAACAAAACTAAAACAACCCAGCAATGTTATCAGCGCAGTACACTGACTAGAGCTACATGTGTACAGTATATGAATAAAAGCACAGTGAGGAGCACTTCTGTTAGAAGGGACATTCACTTAAGTGGGACAATTTGCAAACCCCATGCCGTCCCACTTAAGCGGCTTCTACTGTATTACACTGGTGAGGCAGGGATTACAGGCTAAGGTGACCTGTGAGATTTACTGGTTACTGTGTGGACAGCAGCAATGGTGTGATACTGTACTTTCCTGTGTTACAATAAATAAATACATTTATTGGTAGATCAATAAATATAAGGTTAACTGTGAAACTGTAACTTTACTTACAATAATAGCAACAACATACATTCAGGGTAGATTAGCAGTCTGCCTTATGCCATTTCATGACCCAAGAGGATGATAGCTGATTGTTGATGTACACCCTCATAATATGTCAGTGCTATCAATATGGTAAGAGTAAGGGTTTCTTTAATACTCAGATAATTACCCTCTTGGGATAATATGGCACTGGGCTGTGCCTCATTCAATGTTACGTCACAAGGCTTTGCTTACCAAACTGTTAATGTATGCTGCTGTCATACTTTACTAGTATTAATAAGGTATGACTAAGAGTTGCATTTAAAGTCACTTATTCACGCCTCTTGTGTAAGATGGCACTTAGCTGCCTTGTGGCATGTCATGCCCTAATATGATTATTAACAGACATTTAAACTAGCCAAGGGAGGACTTTACTGCTATTATCAAGATGTGACCAAAGGTTATGTTAACAGTCTATTAACTGCCTTTGGGACAGTATTTATTATTTATTTATTTAATTTATTTAAAATTGGTGACCAGGAAAGGCACACTGAGCTGAAGTTCGCTTTCTAGGTGCACTGGTACACGTGTACACAGAAATATACAGAGGTACATCAATTTTTGGTTACAGACAGTAATAGCAACTACTATAGACAGTATGTGCAACCTATAGAAATACAGTGTAGACGCTTGACTTTACAGAAAGGTAATATACAGGCACTGTACAATCATATTTACAATTGGTATAAATAAGCACAGCCATAGTATAGCAGAGAATCAGGAAATTCAACACTGTAGAGTGGAACATGTACATAATGATTGTAAGAGGCCTCCTAGAAGGTTAGGCCCTAGTGGGGGATGTACCGTGGGGCAACTTTGGCAGGAAGGAGCCTGAGGAGTTGTTTAATGGCAGAAAGGGAGGAGGCTGCATGGGTTGGGTGGAAGGTTGTTCCATAGGAGGGAAGCGGTGGAAAAGGCAGCTTGCCCGGTGACAGAGTGGGGGCGTGGGATGAGGAAAGTGTGAGCATCCTGTGCAGGGGTATCCTAGGGATTGGCTGGTAAGGTGGGAGGTGAGGTAGGAGGGCAAGGAGCCTAGCCAGTATTTAGCTATGATGAAGGCACTGTGAATGGTTCTCCTGTGAGAGCAGGGCCAGGGCGAGGGTGGCATAGAGGCAGCAATGATGGGTGAGTGGGGGAGGCAATGGTGAAGCAACAG
The DNA here is from genome assembly GCA_016271365.2 of Neoceratodus forsteri. NCBI lineage: Eukaryota > Metazoa > Chordata > Ceratodontiformes > Ceratodontidae > Neoceratodus > Neoceratodus forsteri. The sequence continues at coordinate 962,164,074 of CM057455.1, forward strand.
AACGAGTTGAATAGGATGTCAAGTTTTGAGAGGTATGAGGGTGGGGCCATTCCGTGAATGATGTCTGTGTAGTCTAGTACTGGCAAGATTGTTTTGTGAATGAGTTAAGCTACGGGTGGCAAGTGGAAGACTGGCTTTGTTGCGAAAAGAGGATGGCAAGTTTGGGCCGGAGTTAGTACAGATGGCCTCAACGTGGGTGGAGAAGTTGAGGTGGCTGTCCAGCCAGATACCCAGGTATTTGAAGCGGAGACCATCTCTAAGGGGAGCCGAGCAGGGTGGCGAATGCTGATGGGGCTGGTGGAGAGGCCAGCTTTTGTCTAGATCCGAAGACCATGGTGACAGTTTTTTTGTATTGAGTTTGAGCTGGTTTGTAAGAAACCAGGACTGGACTCTGTTGAAATCATTTTGAAGGTCTGGAAGGACACTGTTGTGGAGGGCCAGAAGCATAAATGATCATGTCATCGGCATATAGATGCACATTAGAAGAGAGACAGGTGGAGGGAGGTCGTTTATGAAAAGGGAGAAGAAGATGGGGCTAAGGATGGATCCTGTGGGACCCTGAGAGGATGGGAAGAGGAGAGGACAGGGTGTCTCCTATTTGTATGGACTGCTGCCTATTCTGAAGGTAAGAGTGGAACCATTTGATGGCTGGTTGGGCGAGGCCAAAGGAGCTGAGTTGCAGAGCAGCAGGGGATGGAGACTGAGTCGAAGGCTTTTCAAATCAATAAAAATGGCGGGAACTGGTTTGGCTGCTGTCCAAGCAGATAGGATAGGACAGAATCAGTTACTACGCAGCAAGGTGGTGATGGTGGAGTGGTGTTTCCTAAAACCTGACTGAAAGGAGAGAGGGAGCAGTTGGAGGAGAGAAAATTTGTCAGTTTTGGACTGCATTAGGAATTCTTGGATTTTGGCGAGGAAGGGAGGGCGAGATGGGCCTATAATTTCCTGGCAGGAAAGGATCACCGCTTTGTGTAGAGGGAGGATCTTGGCTAGTTTCCAAGCAGAGGAACTGTGGCTGTAGTGATGGCAGAGCTTCAGTTAACTCCATTTTGGGAGTATTTGACTGCCACAAATAAGGCAAAAACTTCCAAAATAAGGAGGGAGGTCATTGACTTCAGATGTTAAACCAAAATTAGATGACTTCCAAACTGTAGGCATGGAAGTCAGAAATGATGGATTTTTCTGAAAAATTGTATTTTAACACTAACCAGTCATGTTAACATCCATAAATGTGTCCATCCTAGAATACTGACTTCCAAAAGTGGGATCCTGGAAGTATTTTGACTTCCAAAAAGTGGAATGACTTCCAGATTTTGACTTCTGGAAGTTTAGACTCCACTGAAAATAAGTCTACGGAACCCTGAGTGATGAAGAGGTTAAGTATGTGTCAATGGTGCAGCAATGGCTGAGACAGAGATGCCGAGCAGTCCGGGGAGCAGGCCGTCCAGGGCTTGTTTTGGACTGGTTAAGGGAGGTGAGACCCCATCTGGAGTACTGCGTGCAGTTCTGGAGACCCAATCTCCTAAGAAGACAAAGACATAGACAGGATGGAAGCTGTTAGAGGAGGGCATCAAAATGGTGCAGGGTCTGCACCGAAGACATATGAAGAGAGACTTAAGGAGCTTAATATGCATAGCCTTGAGGAAAGGAGGGAGAGGGGGACATGATAGAAACTTTAAGTACCTCAAGGGAATCAACAAAGTCCAAGAGGGTAGCATCTTTCAAAAAGAGGTGTGCAAGAACAAGGGGCACAATTTGAAGATGGGGGGCAGCTCAGAGGTAATTTAGAAGTATTTTTCACAGAGGGTTGTGGATGTATGGAGCGGCCTTCTGGAGGAGGTTGTGGAGTCACAAACAGTGGTGGAATTCAAGCATGCATGGGACAGTCATGAAGGCAATTCTAGGGGTGGGGTAGGAAGAAGTAGGCTGCTGGGTAACTAGGATCTGCAGCTTATCCATCAGGTAGGAAAATGGGCAGACTGGGTGGGCCAGCGGTCCTTATCTGCCATCAAATTCAATGTTTCTATGTGAGTGCATTGTACACTTCCAGGGATGTGAAAGGAGGAAGAGGAAACCAGCAGAAGTGGGGGCAGATTAGGGAGGAGTCAGGTGGGGGGAGTCAGGCAGGGCACAGGAAGCGAAAAACGAGTTGAAGAGTTTGTAGCACAGCAGGATCTGAGACTGGGCTGCCATCGATGTTAAGGATGGGACAAGTCTGCTTAGAAAGGGGGACAATAAGGGAGTTTTACCACCTTCCAGAAGGGGCTGGGGAATTATGGTTCTGTCACGAGTTGCATTTTGAAGTAGGAGGTTTGGATTGCGAAAAGTTTTAGTGCAGTTGTTTCTGAGGTGTTTGTAAGATTGGAGGTGCCAAATGGCATGGAGGTTTCTATCACCTCACGCTATGTCCCTTGAGTGACATAAGGCGATGAGGTTTGATGTGATCCAGGGTGATGGAACCATTTAACTCTAGCTTTCCTGAGGGAGGCATGGAGGTCCCAGGTGGTTTGGAAAATGTTGCAGAAATGGGATAGGGCGTGGTCAACATCTGACGAGAAGACAGGTAGCCAGTCGGCATTTGTAAGGTCCTGCTGTAGGGCAGATTCATTGAGGAGGTGTAAGGGCGAGACCATATGTATTTTGGGCGAGAGTGCGGCGAATGGATTTTGCAAATGCAGAACGTAAAGCAGTGGTCACTAAGGGCAGTATAGCGCAGTGGTTTAAGGCTCTGAGCTGCAAATCTGGAGACCTGGGTTTGAATCACAGCCCCACTTGCATACTGCGTGACCCTGAACAAGTCACTTAACTTCCCTGTGCTCCCAGGTTGCACCTGTAAACAAGCTTTCAGCTTAGTGTGTCTCACCTGGTTAAACAATTTGAAGAAAAATAAAAAGGGCATCGGAGAATGTCCCAATGCTGAGATCCTGTGAGGATGGGTGGATAGAACCCAGTCCAGAAGGGTATGCTTTTGGGTCCGATGGTTTAATCTGGTCAGTTCCTGGATAAGCCAGGAGAGATTTGGGGCTTCAGTCCTCAGGGCTGTGGGTTTTGTTGAGGAGGAGAGCTAGTCAAGATTGAAATCGCCTAACATTATGAGTTTGCCATTTGAGGTGCATGAGGAAATTGCCGAGATGGCCTCGACAAGGGAGTCAGCGATGTCTTTGGTGGGGCATATAGAACCTCAACATAGAGGGTTGAATGAAGGAAAGGATAGTTGCCCAACTATGGATTTGTGAGGAAGAAGAGCAGGCTTCCTTGAATCTAACAGAACAGGTAATGGAGTCCTTGATGTACAGTGCAACACCCTCACATTGCTACTACTATCCTGGTGGAACAGGGTGTAGTTTGGGATGGCAAGAGATGGGTTGAGGATTTGGTGGAAGCCAGGATTCCAAGATGCAGAGAATGTCTGGTTGGTACTGGTGGCCCAGATGGAGAGGGCATCTAGTTTGGGGAGGAGGCTCCTGGAGTTGAGGTGAAATGCGGAGGCCCTTGGGGAGAGGTCCGAGGCAAGGAGGCCGAGTGCCGGGGTGTGGATGTGGTTTGTTTGGGCACTAAAGGGCCAGGGATAGGATGTACATTGCCTGCCAGTAGCAAGAGCAATAGGGCTATAGAGAGGAAGGGGATCGCTTGCATCTCCCTGAAGTGCACCAGAGGGTGGAGAATGGAGGTTGAAACACCAAAGGAGAGCCTCAAGATTTAATAGGTGTAGTGGAGTAATGCAGGGTGAATGGTTGGAGATGGTGGGAGGGGTGGATAAGGGGTAGGATAGGGATGGAGTAGGTAGGAGAGAGGGGGATGGTAGGAAAGGGGCGTGCCAGGGAGGCGTGATTCTTGGGGTAGCATGTGGATAGGGAAAGAGTGGTGGGGTGAGGAGTCACCTAAATGGGGATTTGGGAGAGGGTAGTGGAGGGAGGAGAGTGGAATTAGTATGAGAAGGCAAAGGAGTAGGGACTGCAGCATGTTGGCACAGTAGGGCAAGAGAAGAAGCCAGAGAAGCTGTTTAAATTTTTTATTTTAAAAGCAGTAATGGCCACTAGAACTGAGTAATAACAGTAGTGCCCACTTTGCAAGTGGCAAATGGGGCTGATTAGCTTTGACTGTCACATACCTGCACCTATAAATGGCAGTGCCAACCAAGGGTGTGTGGTGGGGCTGCAGGGTCCTCCTCTGCCAGTCGGTAGAACACCAGGTTCCATGGGCAGCATACCTGTGGTGATGCTGTGGGGAGGCTTCATTCTCAGGCTCTCATGACCTTCAGGGGAGCCTCTGGATGATCCAAGGAGGTCTGCCAGTCTGTGGAGGTAAGGAGAAACGAGGACATTAAAACAGATAGGCAGTGAGGAGGGCTAGAAACAATGGGGATGGGGTTGATGCCTTAAGGCTAACACAATTTACCAAGGGGCCCCAGTGTCGAGGGAGCTACTCGATTGTAAAAGCCGAAAACACCGCTGTTAAGGAACCCTGCAGCTGATTGTAAGTAAGCAGGGACCACGCAGCCAAAGATCCGTGCAGCTGATTTTTAAAATGAGGTAAACCCCACTGAATTAGGAATTCTGCAGTTCTTTTTTAAATAAGCAGAATCACTGTTAAGGAGTCCTGCAGCTGATTGTAAGTAAGCAGGGACCACGCAGCTATGGATTCGTGGCAACTAATTTTAAAATGAGTTAAAACCCGCTGAATTAGGAATCCTGCAGTTGTTTTTTTAAATAAGCAGAAAAAACCCTCATTAGAAATAAAACAACTTAAAGTATCACTTAAAGGCTGCAAATCGGAGGGTTCCAAGAGTATTCAACACTCTGAGAACATGCCCTATGCCATTAATGGTGGTAGACACAACACTGACTCCAGGCTGAAAATTTGCAAGGTAACAACTTTAAGATATGAGCAAAATGCTAGGTTTTGACTGATTTTAGCATTAAAATTCTGAAGCAAAATGCTGGGTTATGGTTGAAATATACTGTAAATTCAACCAGCACAAATGTGGTGACAGAAAAGAAAAAGCATCAGTTTAGAAGCTCACTGCTAGCAATTTTTAAAAAAGGTGCCAGGAGTCTATTGCTTCTCTTCTGTCGATCAAGGAGAATGCCAGGATCCGTGAGCAGCGACCTGTGGTGATGCTGTGGGGATGGCTTCATCCTCAGGACCTCTCGACCCTCAGGGAGCCTCCGGACGATCCGAGGAGGTCTGTCTGTCTGTGGTGATGCTGTGGGGAGGGCTTCATCCTGAGGCCCTCTCGACACTCAGGAGCCTCAGACAATCAAGGAGGTCTATCGGTCTGGCAATTGGATGTGCCTTGTGTCGTGTTACTGGCGAAGGAAGTGATTAACAATTTATCAAACTAGTGTTCATATCTTGGTGCTATTGCAATGGTATATCTCCCTTCCACCAAATGTTTGCATGCTGACACTCATATGGGCTTTCCAAAGGCCTCTACCTGGAGGCAGAGAATAACCAGAGTGGTCAACCTCCTCGATCCATGAGCGGAGACATGCCTGGCAGGCGTTAAGTACTCACGTTGGCTAACCCCCCCACCTTCATGCTGAGCACCAGAAGTGTGGGGTCCTGTCATATTAAGATATGCCCAAGGGTTATGGTAACAGTCTGTTAATAAACAATTTGGGGACAATATGGCACTTGGCTGTACCTTGTGCCATGTTACCAGTGATGGTGGTGATTAACAGACTCTTAATCTGACCACTGTTCATATCTTTGCATTTTAATTAGGTATGACTCTCATGTCCGTTAATAACGCACCCTCCTACTGAATGTGCTTACTGACACTCAATGGGGTTTCCAATATGCCTACACCTAGTGGCAGAGAACAATCCACGAATGGAGGTGCCTGGTGAACAATTACTCTTGCCCCTCATTCCCCACCTCCACAATCGCTGACTCCCAGTGGTCAGGTCTTCTGCCAATTTAACACTTACAGTTGAATTTAAAGTCACTTAATCATCCCATTGAGACAACATGGTATTGGTCTATGCCTTGTGCCGTGTCACACCCTAAGAGGGTTATTAATTGACAGTTTCTATAACCATGTTGGTACCTTGCTGCTATTAATAAGGTGTTACCAAGGGTTATGTTAACACTTACTTAGGCACCCTTCGGGATTATATGGCATTTGCTGTTTGACTTGTACTGTGTCACCTGCGAAGGTGGTGATTTCCTGGCTGTTAATGTAACCACTGTTCATACATTGGTGCGTCTATCAAGGTATGGGCAAGGTTACATTAACAGTCAGTTGCTTACTCCGCTGTAGGTATTGAAGTGTACAAATTTTATGCTAGTACGCAATAGGGTGCATACCCTGACTAGTATATGGCTGCCTGCCTCATCCACCTCCCCCTACCCCACTGCCCAAGCAGACACATAGATTCAGTCAACATGACTTGAAACAGAAGTGTGCAGTGTACACGTTTATTTCCAAACAGAACACTACATGAGCTAAACAAAACAGTCAACATTTTTATTTGAAAGCGTTTCCCTTCAACAAAATAAATAAAAAACAAATTTAAAACCAAACAATACTAATTATTTTTAGACATGGCAACATATTTGAAACAGACACTGAACTTAAGATAACAGCAATAAGGTATGGCCAGAGGTTAGATTAACAGTCAGTTAATCACTCCCCTTGAGGCAATATGGCACTCCGCTGCACCTCCTGCCATATTGCACCCCAAGTGTCAGATGCTACCTTAACATAAGAGTGTAGATCTGACAATGTGGTGTTGTTTTCTATTTTCTGAGGGCTTCCAGCCAACTGATGACCATGGTTTATGGTCTTGGTCTGCTGCACACTGTGATAGACTGGTCCTTCCCAGACCCACACTCTACAATGGTAGCAGCTCTCTCAATCTTCAGTAGCTGCCACCACAGCTTAGACACTCTTTTGGGAGTCTCCAGGTCTGTGTCCTTCAGAGCCACTGCTCACCCAGTACAGTGCTGTTTGCTCAAGGTCACACGACCCTCTCTCTATCACAGCTCAGAACACCTTATCTTGGGAATAGTATATGGTACATATAGCCTTCTTCCCAGGGATGGAAAATATTTCTTGTCACTTATAGACTGGCTAGCTGTACCTCAAAGGCTTCAACACAGACCAGGAAATATAAAATAATATTTTTAATATTTCAGGATAACTACACAGATTCTGCAGGATATTATGATATTACGACAAACTAATGGGAACAGTAATTCTGCAGAAAGAAAACAAAAGTTTGGTTACATCCAGAATTCACAAAGAAAAGTCTAAATCTCCTCTCTCTGTCTCTAGCTCTCTCTCTCTCTCTGTCTCTCTCTCTCTCTCTCTCTCTCTCTATATATATATATATATATATATATATATATATCCAACACCTGAAGACCTCTTGTTAGCGCTAACCCCATCCTGCAGCATGTCACTCTGACATCACAGATTCAAATATCCCTTTGTCTCCAACCATCCATTAGGAACAGTGTCTTCTAGTTTGAGAAGTCAGTTGCTGTGGAATGTTTTTCTTACCTGTGTCTGGCTAATATCAGAGGCCCTGGTATTTATGACCAAGCCTCTGCTGTTCGAACTGAAAGCACACACAAGTAATGAAAGTTAAAGCCATCACATCTCCCTCCCCAAAAAACAGAAAAACAATTCTTGCTAGCAACTCTAACTGATGTTTTCTTGTGAGCACTCTGTCCACTGTTTGTGGAAACCCCATCTTCATTTCTCCTCAGTCTCTCCTCTTTCATAAAAGAAGAAAAAGACAGAAAAACAAACAAACACAGTAGCCCTATTGTCTGGACAACCCATTTGCATTGCCATTCTGTGCCCCACTGCGACACTGGATAACCATATTATAGGTCTTCAGCACCAAGCTCCATCTTAGCAATTTAGCATTCTGGCCACTGGTCCTATGCAGCCAAGTAAGCGTTGTGATCCAAAATGAGGGTGAACTCCCTGCCATACAGGTATGGTTACACCTTCTGCAAAGCCCAGACTATGCCCAGGTATTCCTTCTCTATGGTGGCGTAAGCCTGCTGTCTGAGCAAAGCTTCCTGCTCAGGTACACAACTGGGTGCTCCTCCCCAACCTCATGACCTGACTCAGAACCACCCTAATCCATGACCAGATGCATCTGCATGCACGATGAACCTAAGAGAGTAATCTAGACTGGCGAGGACAGGTGCCCAACACAGTGCCTTCTTCAGCTGACAGAAGGCGTATCACAGGTTTTGTCCACTGAACCTTTGCTGACATTTTCTTCTTGGTGAGACCCAATAGGGGTTTGGGCACACTGAAATTTGGCACAAGCATTATGGTAGTACCCGATGTCCCCAAAAAGGCCCATACTTTCCTTTTGGATGTGGGTGTGGCTCATCCCTGGATGGCCTCAAGTTTCACTTGCTCAGATATGATGTACCCACTTCCCACCTGTGCCCAAGGTATGACACTTCTGCCATTCCCATGTGGTACTTCTCTGCCTTGACTGTCAACCCAGCAGTCTTCAGTCTGTAGAACGCCTTGGTCATGATCCTCAAAGGTCTGGCTATAGATTGCTTTGTCATCCACGTATGCCAGGGCAAAGACTCCTGTCCCTTGCAGAATGCAGTCCACAAGCCACTGAAGGTGGCTGGCACATTCTTCATCCAGATGGCATCACCCTGAATTCAAAGAGTCCAAATGGGGTGACAAAGGCATACCTTTGTCTGGCTTCAGGGTCAAGGGTACCTGTCAAAATCCCTTTGTCAAGTCTATGGTGGACAGGAACAGGCTCCCCAACTCTCCAACATGTCATCCATCCTGGGCATGCGGTGTGCATCTGGCTCTGTGCAGCTGTTGAGCTTGCGTTAGTCGATGCAGAACATCATGGAGTCAATACCACTGGGGAGGCCCAGGGACTACTAGACTCCTGTATCATCTGGAGGGCCAGCATTTCTTTGATCTCCCCTTCTATTGCATGATGTACACCTTCTGGGACTCTGTAGGGTGGCTGTCTCATTGGAGCCTGGGCCCTTGTATCGGCGTGTTGTTCAGCCAGCATGGTATACCTTGACTTCCTGTGAAAATGACATCAAATGTACTCAACACCCTCCTCATTTTGGCAGCTTGGGCTGATGTTAGCCACATCAAGGTGTGGCGGCATCCACTGAGGATTCTCCTTCACATCCCCAGGAGATCAACCAGTGGGTCTCTTTTACCCCCAAGAGAGCTGCACACAGCCAGAAACATCTCGTCCCTAGTCATGGTAGGGTTTCATCATGTTTATGTGGTAAACCTACTGTTTGTGCCTCCTGTCAGGTAGCTGTACCCATAATTAACATCATTCACCCTCCTGACCATGGAGTAAGGCACCTCTAAGCTGCCCGCAGTTTATTCTGCCAGAAGGGATGAGCACTATCATCCCATTGCCCATCTTCATACTCCTGGTCTCTGGCTCCACGGTCATACCATGTTTTTTGCTTTTGTTGTGCAGCGGCTAGGTGGTCCCAGGTGAACCCCATAAACTCCTTGAGACGTGACCTGAAATTCAGTACATACTCCACAACAGATTCCTCTTGGGAGCAAGCTCACCCTCCCATTCATCCCTTACCAAATCAAGGGGCCCTGTACCCTATGGCAGACAGGAGCTTGAAGGGTGAGAACCCGTGGACTCCTGTGGAACTTCTGTATGGGAATAGGAGATGAGGTAAGTACTTGTCCCACTCTCTTGCATGCTGATCAGCAAATGCCCTTCACATTTTCTTAAGAGATGCATTGAATCACTGTACCAGACCATATAGTCTGGGGTGGTATAGTGAGGCCCTGAGCTGCCTTACCCATACTTCTTCCAGAGACTAACCATCAGATCAGACATGAAGTTGGTGCCCTGAGCTGACAGAATCTCCTGGGAAAATCCACCCGGCTAAATATCCCCAGCAGTTCATTAGCCACTTTCTTAGCCTTGAAGGAGGACATGGGCACTGCTTCTGCATATGTTGTGGCGTAATCTACAACCAGCAAGATGTCCCATTGCCAGTGCAACCTGGGGTGCTCAGGGGCCCCATAATGTTCAGGGCAACTCCTAGAAATGACTCTTAGGTAACAGGTGGGGATTCAAAGCTGCTTTAGCCTTGTTCCCAACCTTTTCTACCCTATGGCACTGTGGACAAGTCCGGCAGTAGTTTGCCACATCTTTGAAAATACTGGGTCAATAAAAATTATTTGTCAGCCGCCTTTTTGTAAGCTACCTAAGTGTCCTAAAAGATATGTCATGGGCTAGAGCCAGAAGCTGCTTTCTATACTCCTTAGGCACCACTGTTTCTGAGCACCCTTCCTCTGGTCCCCTTAGGAACCCACTCATGGTACAGAAGCCCATTCTCCCAGTACATTTCCCTTTTCCACACATCTTGAGAGTCACCCTCCACACTGGTGGCTAACTCCCTTAGCTTTTGCAGGGATGGGTCAGCTTGCTAAGCTCTCCCTAGCTCTGCATGCCTGACCTTCTCAGAACACTCTCTGCTGTGGGAGAGCCGCCCCGGCTGGCTCTCCTCTGTCAGTATCTGCGACTCATGACTACTGCTCCCAGCTCATTCTTCAGCCACAACTTCTCCTGCAACTAAAGCAGGGGTGGCTTCCTTATGTATGTACTATCCCACAGTGTTCACAGAAGCTGGTTCTTTCATCTTGCTACTGGTAATGACACACACAACATTGGTCCTACTATCAAGTCATTACCCATGATTACATTCACTGGCAGGTCGGTACAACACCCACATCCGAATGCCCTGGCCACTTTCCCTGCTCATAAAGATCCAGGCCAGTAGCACTGAGACCGCCGGACCTGCCACCCCTCTGATCCTCAAAATCTGGCCAGGCAGGATCTCTTCCTTTTGATATAAGTCCTGCTTCACCAAGGCAATGGAGGCCCCAGTGTCCCTCAGTCCCCAAGTCACCATCCCACTTACACACACAGGGTGCAAGTATGCAGTGGAGTTAGAGGGCACTACACTTTATGTACAGGCTAATATCTGCTCAGAGCTTCCCAAGTTTTCCTTCAGCTGCACTGCACCTTCAGTTACATTTTTTGTACAATCATAAGACGAATGCCCTGGTTTCTGGCAGACATAGCACCTGTGTTCACTTGTCCCTGTGTTTTGAGACCGGGGCTTCCCTTTTGTTTAGGCACAGGCTAGCTCCCTTAGGCAGAACACCTGGGTTCCCTTAAAACCACCTGACTGCCCTCCCACATTCCCTTTTGGTGAGAGGATGGTCGGCTAGATATGAATTGATCAGCCCTCTCAGCCGCCTCCTTGGAGCTCAGAGTTCTGTCCCACAGCCATATTCTCATATCATCAAGTACAGTTTTAAAAACTGTTCCAACAGGAATAAATATTTTATCCCTCTACAAAGCGAGCTTGTGTCCCTTCCAACCATTGTTCTAGCAAGAAACCTAGCTGCACATGTATTTCAGCATAGTTGTCCCCGGTGCCTTTCTTAACCCTCTAATTTTAGCCATAGGCCTTGGGCGTTAAGCAAAATGCTTTGGAGAATCCACATAAGTTACTCCCAAAGCGCTCTGGGGAGTGTCCTTGTAAGTTTTGTCTGTTAAACATTATCGTTTGTACAGACAATGTTCTTCATTAGGTTAAGGGTAGGGCTATAGCTGCAGGTAGAGCTTAAGTGTAGGAGTTAGTGTTTTATTTTTTACTTTCCTGTGGTGGCCTTTGTCCAGAGGACTTCTTGCTTTTACAAACATTTTGTTGTTTCACTACGGGTCCCAGCTTGCTTAGCAGACTAATTGCTGAGCTGTAGGGAACTGCGACTGGATTCAAGCGAGGATAGTGTAGTGGGGAGGCGTTACGGATGATCGTCTAAGAACCCTGCCGGAGAACTGAAGGCAAGCAAAGTTGGAGAAGTATTGCTATGGACTGAATTGCCAACTTATCAGTCTGCTGGTTCCTGCTCTTCAGCTGGATGGTGGGCCGTGGAGTGCGGAGCGCGCGTCGGAGAAGTGAGAATGGTGGTAGTGGCCTTTGAACTGTGCGCATATGAACAGGATGCCTATTCTAGGTATGGGCTCTGCTGACCTTCATCAACTGATGTGTTGTGGAACAAGCGATCTTTGATGGTGGACCCTGACTTTCTGCTCTGAGTGAGTAATCTGTTTCCTGACTGTGTAAGCAGTGAGAACACTTCACAGACTGGCCTATTGCCTCCCCAACTGGAAAAACTATTTAAGTAGGCGGTGAGAGTTCCTCTTATTCTTTTGCTGCAATCTCCCCAGCTTTCAGTTGTTTCTTATGCTCTTGATTGTGTCTCTGTACTGGTGACATTACAGCAAGGAAGGTAGTGAGATCACTTTCCTGAGTCCTGTAGTCCTTGAGCCGAGACTCTGAGCAAAATGTTAAATTTGTCCTGGACTTGTTCTTCTATTTTACTTAATTGCAGCTTTGGCTTTACTTGCTTTCTGGACATAGTTCTGAGGATTCTCCTGTAACTGTCAATTATTTATTTTCTTTCAATTATTTTGGGCTGGTGGGTTGGGGTGTTTTAGTGTGAGATTTTTGTGTGTGTGTGAATTAGGAAATTTTCTGTATTAGAGTGGATGTTGGATGTATGTTTAAGGATAGGTTTGAAATAATTTATTGAGGTTTGTTGTTTATGTTGTGTAGGTGATATAAAGGTTTTATTAAGGGTATTAGTGCAATAGGGAGCTGGTTGTGCGGGGATGTGTAGGAGTCATGGACCCCTCCACATTGCTTACGCTGCATCCCAGCTGTGACCTTTCCCCTTATTGACCTCCCTATTTCAGTTACAGCAGTAAGGTGCTGCAGGGTGGTGGGGATCGCGCGGAGCATCCAAGTTGGCAGCAGGATGCATGGGCTCAGCGTGAGGTGAATGGTATCGGGGTGGTTAGGAGCAGAAGACGCCTTGTGGTTAAATGGAACCAATCAATCAATCAATCTTTATTGTTTGGTTAAAAGCCTTTAACAAATAAATAGACACAATTAAAAATACAAATCAAAAAGTTCTAAAAAACAATTGCAGTACAGGACAAGTACCATTGATACATAAATATCTCAAGGGTTTAAAAGAGTTTAAAACAATCTTATTTTTCCTTAATCCATCCAATGTAATTACTATAAATGGAACCAGAGAGAGGCCAGATGTGTTTGGTGTCCATTCCCAGGGTTACCACTGGACCATGTGGGCAGGCAGCCTGTAGGCCTGCAGTGTCCACCAGTCCCCTTAGTGCTTTGCTATGTAATGTCAGATCAATGAGAAATAAGACCACAGTTATGCGGACTTGATTTCATCAGTCAATCTGGCTTGCATCACAGAGACCTGGTTGGGTGGCGATGCCAGGCCAGTTTTGGAGGCAGCCATTCCTGCTGGGTACTCCGTAGTGCACTGCCCAAGGAGGGAATGCAGGGGATGGGGTGTTGCTATCTGCTTTCCATCCTGCTTGAACTTCACTGTGCATCCAGTGAGTTTTACCACATCCTTTGAGTGTCGGTGCATGGGGCTCCAGGTGTGGGCTGCAGATTCTCCTCGTCTACCACCCTCTGGGATTGGGAGATTTCCTGCAGGAGGTAGTGGACTTTGTCATCAACAGGGTGTTGAAGGCCCCGAAGGTTAATTCTGGGGACTTCACACACCTAGATATGAAATTCTTGCAATTTGGTTATGAACTCCTCCAGTTGATGACATCACTGGACCTTACACCAGTAGTTACTTCTGCAACCCATTGTCACAGACACACATTGGACTTGGTGTTCTCACTGGGGCTTGAGATCATGAACCTTAAGACTGACTGAGTCTCTTGGTCCGATCATTGTACAGTGAATTCTCATTTGGGGCCCCCATTGAGATGGTCAGCTATAGCCCTTTAAGGGAACTGTCCCCAGAGGAACTGTTGGCAGTACCTGATTTATCTGGTGTGACTGCTGCATGTACGATTAGCATGTGAGAAGCAGTGGCTGCTTATAATAAGGCTGTATTTGGGGTGCTTGATGCCATCCACCAGTCTGTATATGACCCAGATCCTTTAGCTGAGACCCCTTAGTTTGATGGTGCTCCCAAAGGCGATGAAAATCAAGGGTCGGAAGTTGGAGTGTTGCTGGTGGAAGACCCGTTCAGAGGAGGACAAACTGGCCTTGCTTGCTCACTATCGTGACTACCAAGTAGCAGTCGACTGTAAGAAGGCAGAGTTCCTGTCCAGGAGATTGCCACAAGAGGAACAGACCATCTCAGCTATTTCGCACTGTGGACAGACTACTTCACCCAGTCTTTTTACAGCCAAAAAGCTTTTCAACCACATTGTGCAAGGAGTTTGCTCAGTTCTTCTCTGACAGGGTGCCTTCCATTTGGTCAGGGATCTCGTCAATGAGACAAGTTTTGCCTCACAGTGATCAGCCGGTTAGGAGCAAAGGCACTCCATTGTTTGGGAGGAGTTTAGACCAATGGATGTGGCTGAGGTCACTGAGGTCACCTCAAAGCTGAGGCATACTATTTCCTCTCTTCTTCGTTTTTTCCACTTTACCTTTTTATTGAAAGTTTCCATAAAGAGAAACAAACAGATAATACAGGGAAGCTCTGTGCGCAAACACTGAGGCAAGGGTTACCCCAAAGGGCATTTGGCTGGAAGCCAAGTTTCAAGAAAATACAAAATCACACATGCCCACAATGCAAAGCATCATGGGCTGCATACACAAATCACCACAGAATGTTATGCTGGTTCAACTTTAAGCAGAATTGCATGGTGCCAAGGCCTCTCACACAGTTTGCAAAGGGTGCTAACAGATGACATAGACACGTGTTTTGTCCTACCAGGACTCATCAGTATGCCTTGTCTGTTTGACACCCCAGTGGAATGAACCAGCTACCCTAAGACAGTGTGTCTTGGTTATGTTGTGGTGAACCCATTAAAATAAAAAACTATTTAAAAGACAAAGAAGCTCTATCGCAAACACTGAGGCAAGGGTTACCCCAAAGGGCATTTGGCTGGGAAGCCAAGTTTCAAGAAAATACAAAATCACACATGCCCACACAATGCAAAGCATCATGGGCTGCATCATAAATCACCACAGAATGTTATGCCTGGTTCAACTTTAAGCAGAATTGCATGGTGCCAAAGGCCTCTCACACAGTTTGCAAAGGGTGCTAACAGATGACATAGACACGTGTTTCATCCTACCAGGACTCATCAGTATGCCTTGTCTGTTTGACAGATAATACAGGTACACATCATCTTCCATATAAGGGCAGAAGTATCAAATATTCAAAAAACAGTGTACATAATCTGTAGGAGAGAAGTCACTGTATTTAGATTAGGTTTACGTCTTAACAATAAAGAAACAGGACCACAAGTGAAAAATGAAGGGATTTTAATAAGTCAGGAAACAGCTGAGTTTAAATTATCCACTAGATATAGAAAGAAGTGCGGTGAGTGTCTGAGGTTAAGCATAAAACTAATTACATAGAGCCACATATAAGAGAATATGGTAAATACACTGAAAGAAGAGGCAATAGATGCAAGTAACCTGTGAGAAGAAAATAGAAGAGAATAGACAGGAGAGTGATAGGGGTAAAGAAAGAAGAAGCGAGATAGAAAAAAGAAGGATATCTGTGTCAGAGAGTATGATTGTCCCTAATCTGAAGTATAAGTGATGCAAATGAGGGGTGAGTGCTTAAATATTAGGGCTTAGAGATGGTAGAAGTGTCAATACAATTGAAATAGTCCTGCCAACATCTATAATATATATTGAGTCGGTCATGGGTACTTGACGATAATCGGTCTAGAGATGCATACTGAGATAAATTGTGAAGAACATCTGAGAAGGTTGGTAATTGGATTGATCTCCAGTTCATGAGGATTAGGTGTTTTACTAGAAGAGATGGTATGTTTAGCTATCTGAAATGTGCATGAGAGAGGTAGTATTGCTTGAAGTAAGTATACCTAATAAGAAAAATTTCAGGTCTAGTGGGACTTTTTGTCTGATTACTCTAGAGGCAAATATATAAACTTTATGCAAAGCTTACTGATAGGAATACAGGCCCATAGGATATGAAAAATATCATCATTAGGTAGATTGCATTGCCAGCAATTATTGTTGTTTAAATATCCTATATGATGGAGTACCAAAGGGTTCTATACCAGGAGTGTAGGATTTTAATTTGAATTAGGGAACTGCATGCATCTTTGAATGTGTTATGAGATATAAGCCAACATTTACTCCATTGTGTATCCGTGATGTTGTACTTGAGGGCACTCCACTTGTTTTAGCTGATAGAGTTTGATCAGGTAAGACATCCATGATGTCTTTATAGATGGAGCTATTCCATTTTGCAGTTAATTTAATCCAATGTAAATGAATTGATCTTGTAAATTATGCGTATGGACATAATGAGATAGAAAATTATAGGCAGCGTATTTGTAAATACTTCCAGAAGTCCTGTTTGGGAGATTCTAGGATTTCTGTAATTCTAGAAAAGTTTTAAGAGTGAATGAATTCTGATCTAGAATGTCCCTAAGAAGAAAATACCTTTGTTTCTCCAAGAGCTGCAGAAGATAGTTTGATTCTCTAAAATAATTAAAGGGTTACCCCAAAGAGGGTATAGAACCAGGGGTTGGATTAGATTTTAAGAATTTGTGGATTAGCTTCCAGGAAAGCACAGAGGATGAAATAGTGGGATGTGATTTTAATTTGGGAGGAAGAGAACTGAAGATAAAGGCTGTAGGAATTCCCCAGGAGGATGTGGATTCCATTGTAACCTATGCAGGGGTATGAGGTGAAGGCTTATGGAACCACTTGATAGTTTGAGAGGTCCAGAAGGCCCATAAATAAGCTTTAAACCAAGGAGTCCAAAACATCCTCTCTTCCAATGCGTACATAAAGCTTATTACGACTGAATCTCTGTATTTTACCGGCCCATATAAAGTTACTGAGTAATTTGTCGAGCTTGGAGAGAAAGATAGTTGGTAAAGTTAGGGATATTGGCAAATAAATAGAGAATTTTGGGTGAGATAGTCATCTTGATGGTGGCTATTTTCCCTTGAAAGAAAGATTAAGGAGTTTCCATCTATCCAGGATATTCTTGATATTATCAAATAAGGGGCTAAGGTTTATATGCCAGATTTTCTCTAAGTTTGGGTTATTTTGATTCCTAAGTAAGTAAGTAATTCCTTGGGGTGACCAACGAAAACCAAGAGGCAGATTCATAAAAGATTTGCAGTGGTCATTGAGAGGAAGTGTTTCTGATTTTCCATAATTGAAAGTGAGGCCTGAGATATTTGTGAAATTACTGAATATTTTAATCAGCAAGGGTCCAGCCTCTTTTAAGTTCTCAAGCAGTATTAGAAGGTCATCCACGAGGAGAGAGATATATATATCTGGAACTGCTGATGGGAATGCCCTTAATATCAGTAGATTGATGTAGACAGGCAGATAGATAATGGTTCCATGGCTAAGATAAGCAGAGAAGGCGATAAAGGACAACCTTGTCTGGTTCCTCTTGTCAATTAAAAGAGGAGAGAGGGTAAATTAGTAAGAATTTTTGCTATAAGCGAGGTGTATAGTAATCTAATCCAGGAACAGAAGGTATGAGAGAACCAGTAAGACAGAACTTGATAAAGGTAGTTCCAATTTAAGGAATCAAAGCCTTCTCAAAATCAATGGCTATAGCCACTGCAGATGTTTTGAGGATTTGGCTTTGTGAATTAAGTTGAATAAAGAACGTAAATGATGGAACCAGATCTGTTCTTAATAAACCCAGCTTATGAACAATGAGATAATTTAGGAATCAGGGTTCTAAATGAGAGATTAGAAGTTTAGAGAAAATCTTTCCTTCTGTATTTAGCAGTGAAATGGGTCTATAACTAGCCAGGAGTAGAGGTCCTTGTCCTTCTTAGGGATTAGTGTGATAATTGCTTGGTGCACATTGGAGGAACTTACCTGTATCGTAGCTTCTTGAAAACATTAAAAGAATTGGGCATAAAGTGTCATAAAGTGATTTATAGAAGTCTACAGAAATCCATCCTCCAGGAGATTTACAGACTTCAAACAGGACAAGGCTTGTGCACTTCTAAGAGGAAAAAGGTTCATGGTGGAATTTGCTTCAGAAACAGAGAGAAGGGGCAAGTGTAAGCTATTTAAAATTGTTGTATATGTAAATCAGTGAGGATTGTGATTAGAATATAAATTCTGATAAAACTCTTTCAACATATGGTTTATAGAGGGTTGTCAGTATGAATTATACCATGAGAGTCCTTGAGACCTGGTATATGCTGCTCAGTTTGTAGCACCTTAAGCTGATGGGAAAGAAGCTTCCCATTTTCTCCTTGTTCCCAATATCTGTGTTTAAGTTTAAATAGAGCTAACTCAGTTTTACGAGAGATTAATTTGTTTATTTTAATTCTTAGTTGGAGGATTTCAAGTGGAGTTGGGAGTTAGGATTTTGTTTGTTGAATTAAAATACAGTTGTTCTTTAGCTTTGAGGATTTTTCAAGATCAGCCAATTGTTGCTCTCTTGATTTTTTTCAATGGGTGGCAAAGCTAGTTATTTTCCCACAATCGTAGCTTTGAGGGCTTCCATACAGTGCACATGGAAGAGTCCATGGCTTTATTATAAGAAAGAAATTCTTTAATCTGTGATTTAATGATAGGTAGAAATCGGGTCTTTAAGGAGAAGTGGGTCAAGGCACCAAAAAGAGGATTTTGGTTGAGGAGGGCCCCATAAAAGATGCATTTTAACTAGAGAATGATCTGAATTACTATGAGAAGAATCAGTGAATCAATAGTTTTTCCACTATGGAAGGGAAGCAAACCAATAGTCAATTCGACTGTATGATTTGTGTAATGTAGAATAAAAGGTGAAATCTCGGTCACATGGGTGAAAAAGTGCCAGGCGTCACATAGACCTAAATCTTTCAGAAGCAGTGAGAAGGCCTTAATACTTCTGGGGTGGGCATATATGGACATGTTGCTCCTATCTATAGTAGCTTCTAAGGCAAGGTTAAGATCACTTCCAAAAATTATTGGAATATTGTCCAAGTTGGCAGATAGAATCTGCTGGGCTAGGTTATGAAAAACTCTGGGGAGTCAGAGTTGGGGGCATAAACATTAACAAGCATTAGGGGACCAGAAGGGTGTTTAATTTAACAATTACCCATCTGTCTTCTGTATCAGAGATGGAGTTCATAAGGGACCATTTAAGATTTTTATGGATAAGTATAGCGACTCCTCTTTTTTGGAAAAAAGAAGAATTGTAAATTTGACCGACCCAGTCTTTTTAAGTCTATCTACATCCTCTGCTAGTAATTTAGTTTCCTGAAGGAAAGCAATATGAGCTTTGTGTTTTTAATGTAGGAAAGAATTTGCTCTCTCTTACAGGGAGAATTAAGTCCCTTCACATGCCAAGTATATAAAAGTAAATCAGACATAATGTCACATTAAAAAGTAAGAAAATAATTGGAACCGTGAGGACATATATACTGTAGGTAAGGCAGAGGATGGTTGAGAAGGTAGAAAAAGAAAACATATATATATAAGATGATAGGCAAGATCATTCAAGTTGACTAAATAAAGAATGCTAAGCATAATCAGCACAGATATCCTTATATATACAAAGTAACTAGATAGAAAAGAGGAAGACATTACTTATCAACCACACTATAACACACTAACGAGCTAAGAATATATTCCTTAAGAAAGCGGAGAGATATGAGTCAGCTAACCAGCTGGAGACTCTCTCCCCACACACCAGAGCATCAGAAATTGGAATAGACCAGAGGTGACCAACTGAAAAGAAAAAGACAAAAAGTTGGTCAGAACCTGAGGTCTAAACCTAATAATATTATGAGAACAATAATAACAAAGCGAACTTGGTCTGAAAGTAACTATGCCACATAAAGCAGGGAGCTGTATTAACCTCGGCTTAAAATAACAGCTAATATGCTTGAAAAGAGAAAGAACAATATGCCAGAACTTATTAAATATATCCAACAAGAGTAAAGGTAATGGAAGTGCCAACTTTTATAGCTGGAAACTTGTAGGTGCTGTGAAAAAAGCCAGTAATGCCCTAACATTTGCGATCAGGAGTCAGGTACTTGATAACTATGTTTTAGATTAAACAGTAAACAGTAATTACTGCATTTAGCCAAAATTAAACCAAACTCTAGATACCACAACTTGGTAAAGGGGTTGCTTCAGGGTATATATTTAATGAAGGAGTAGTGGATAAACTGGGTAAAATATTGAGATCTCTATATTATAAGCCAGGTAGAAGGGGAAGGTTTGGGATATGTCTAGCTTTGGGAAAGTCTGCAGGCACAGGGGTTATCAAAAAGAATAGATGTTGATACCCTTTACTCGAAAATTGATTATGTGCAAAAGTATATGGGGTGGTTAGAACTAGTTAATAGGCCCAACAAGCCCCATATGAGAGGAAGAAGCAGAACAAGGAAGTGTAAATTAGAATTATTAGGCTTCGAGCAGAATAGGTGCCAGAAAAGCATATAAAATAGATACCCTGTGTGACAGAACTCCGAAAATAGCTAGTGAGGACTTTGTGGTCAGATAGAAATAAATAAATCAAGTCTTAGCATAGGGATTCAGAACTATCTGATATGTTTGCAGCATTAATTTAGTGAGATTAATCATTGAAAGGGGAAATAATACAATATCCAAAGACTTATACAACAAGGAAATCTTAGTTGTAGTGGATAGATGGCTATGTAAGGTTAGCTAGGAAATGTCCTTGTGTCCTGAAGCTGGTAATAGTTATCCAGAGAAAAGTGAAAAGAGGAGACAAAAAAATTGCAAAATGCAGTAATATCCAACAAGTATATGTCCAGATATCATAAAAATGAGGAAGTTAACAAGTTACAGAGTCCCGATGATATCCTGAGCCAAATAGCTAATTAGGACTGAAAATAGTATAATTAGAACCAACCGCGATGTACAGCCTTTCACAGTCACAACCCGCTGGGAGCCAAGTGATCTAAGAAATGATGGCTGCACAACACGAGTTTAGGCAATAAAGCGGCTGGCTTTCAGCACTCAAACTCCTGATATAATACATCAGGAAGAAGTAAAACAACCTGTAAACAAGCTATGGGTTCAAGTCCCCATTACTTTATGAGCCCTGTTAAAATTATTTTGGTTCTTGCCTTAGATTTAGCTCCACCTTCTTTTTAGGAGGTTCTAGAGATTTAAGGGAGAGCTAGCAACAGCCTCAGCCCAAGAGGAATCTACTGAAATGTTGCCCTGAAGTGCTATGCATGATTTGGATGAAATATAGTCTGTATTTCAAGATGACAGATCCTCCTGTGATGAGTGCCTGTCTTCTGCCAGGAGGGCAAGCGTGTTACTTAGTGGGATGGAGGAATCGACATGCGGTAGAAGCAAAGGGTTGACATGGTTTGGAAGAGCATTCAGTTGGGCAGCAGGAGTGTTTGGCGAGGCGGGGACCAGAAAGTAGTTTTCTTGGAGTCCAACTGGATTGTCTGTGAGAGGAACAGCAGTGGGAGTGTTAGTTAGGACCTCCAAATCTGTGTCATTTACACCTCAGACCTGTGCAGCAGTTACATCCTCTCGAGTGGATTCTAAACTGTGGTTTTCCTTTACAATCGGACCATCAGGAGTCACTCCCTAGGTGGATTCAGACAGCAAGATGGCCCCTTCCATGATTGTTCCAGCCAAGGTAGGAGAAGTTTGGAAAGATATCTAGAAAATTAGCTAAGGCCTCGGGGTGTTGAAATCTTTGAAAGATGTACGAGATAAAGACGCATTGTAGCTGGGTATTGCAGAGCAAACTTAATTCCTTTTGGTGCAGTGTTTGCTCGAGGGGTTGCACACTTTTCTTTTGATTGTCAGTTCCTTTGAGAAATCTCTGTAGATAAAATCTTATGATCCTGCCATATAAGTTCCCCTACTTCTGTACGACTCAGGATCAGCTCGGTATGTGCATAGTTCAAAAGCGGGCTATGATGGGTCTGGGACACTGGTCTTGATTGGATCTGGGACCTAAGATATGATGAGATCTCTCAATGACCAAAGCTTGATCAGGAGGAAGTTTTAACATTGCAGGTAAGACGTGGAGCAGAAGTGCAGTTGTGTCCCCTAATTCAGCACCTTCGGAAGCCAAGAAGCGTGGATTGTTCCTCCTGTTGTGGTTTCGATATCATCGATTTTTGGATTGTAAGATTTTATAGTGTGGTCCTGGCTTTGGATCATGGCCTGTAAGTCGTGGATGGAGGCTGTGTTTTTAGTAACTGAATTCTCACTGGCGGTAATTCTGTGGCTTACCGACACAAGCGTAGTAGTATTTTGGTGAGTGGAGACTTTTAAAATAATTTATATCAGTCATTAACTTGGAAAACATAGCTTCCACTCTGGAAAGAGAAGTAGGTTGCAGATTGGAGTCAGCCATAGCTGGTTGGTGAGGCCTGTTGATCTGAAAACTAGCACAGTCAAAATAGGAAATTAAGGTCCCAAATAACTTGCAGTATTTGTGAGTCTGATTGGTTACAGGTTAGTCTTGAAAGCTGGCACAAAAAAAAAGAACTGGGTATGGATGGATGAGGTTAGATTACTGCATTCCTGCAGAGATTGAATTATGCAGCCATCTTCTGCCTAGCCAGGCCACGCCCCTATTTCCTCTCTTCTAGCATGTACTCGCTAGTTGTAGGACTTATGTTAGTTATTTGCACTTATATTTCTGTTTTGTTACTACATATAGATTCCTGCAAATGTACTGTCATTGCTGAAAATGTTGTATAAGTGTACTAAGTCTGACTTCTACTTGTTCCCATAATGTTTTCTTGTGTCTACTATTGTCTACATAACCTTTGTTGTAATCTTCCGGGTTGTACCTGCAAATAGGCAGCTATGCTGTCTAGTGTACCTACCTGGTTAACAAAACTAAATAAATAAAATAAAATAAAATAAATACTTATTGTGAACTGGACCCAGCCCCAACACATTTATTGCTAGGATGTGTCAAGACCGTTGGTCAGATGGGTCTTTCCTGATGCCTTGAAGGAGGCACTGGTGAAACCCTATTGAAGAAGCCATCGCTCGACCCTGATGTCCTGGCAAATTATCGACCGATCTCCAACCTTCCATATTTCAGAAAGGTTGTTGAGAAAATAGTAGCGCAGCAGCTCAAGGTGCACCTCGTGGCTTTTGACATCTATGAGCCAGTCCAGTCTGGTTTCAGGGCTAGGCATAGCACTGGAAATGGCATCAGTTAGGGTGCAAAATTACCTCCTCAGAGCAAGAGATAGAGGAGACAGGTCAGTTCTTGTTCTCCTAGATCTCTCTTCAGCATTGACACCTTGGATCGCTTTGTGCTTCTGGATCGCCTTAAGAGAATATTGAGGACTCACCGTTACTGTCATCAACTAGTTTGAGTCCTATCTCTTGAGCAGGAAGCAGTGGGTGGTGATGGGGAATTTTTCCTCCTCTCCAAAGCTCCCGCCATGTGGAGTTCCTCAAGGCTCGATCTTGTCGCCGACTTCTACTGTGTATCCTGACAATGCCTCTGGCTGATGTTGACCTAAATGTATGCATTCATGTTCACGTAGCTGACTGATTACCATTTATCCTGCCTTTTTACTTAATTGTCCTGTTTGTATTGTTTATCTACTAACATGGAACATTTGTAAAGAGCTCTCAACACAAAAGTATTTAATCCTAGACTCAAATAAATAAATAAATGCTATTCATGGTGTACATGCTCCCCTGGGTGAGCTCATTAGGCATTACAGTTTGAGTTTTCACTGCTATGCAGATGATACCCAACTGTATATGTCTTTTGCCCCTGGAATACAGGATGCCGTGGAAGTGCTAAACAACTGCCTGGCTGAGATCAATGACTGGATGTCCTCCAACTGGTTGCAACTGAATCATGACAATACAGAGGTCCTAGTGATTGAGCCAGGTCATGGGTGTGATGGGAGTGCTTCTGGAGTGGTGACAGGATTGGTCCTAGGATCCACTCAGTTGATGGATTCCCCTAGGGTGAGAAATCTTGGCGTCTTCGGGATGACAGATTGGCACTTGATGCTCAGGTGTCATCTGTGGTCCAAAGTGGTTTCTACCACTTAAGGAATGTGCCAGGATTAAATCCCTAGTTCCGCCTGAAGACCTGTCATCACTGGTACATGTCTTTGTCACATCCAGGCTTTATTACTGTAATGCTCTGTACTTTGGGGTCAGTGGAGGACCCTCCACTGGCTGCAGCTAGTGCAGAACACAGTGACCAGGTTATTGATGGGCCTGTCTAGGTCATGTCATGTGACCCCAGTCCTGTGAGCTCTGCACTGGCTGCCTGTCAAGTGGAGGATCATCTTCAAGGTGGGCTTGCTCACTTATAAGAGCCTATATGGACTGGGCTCTGGCTACGTGACTGATCTCCTGAAACTTACCACCTCACTCCATTCCCTCTGCTCCTCCATCAGGGCCTCCTTGCAATTCAAGGCTAGGTTAAAACATCTGGCAATCGAGCTTTTGAAGTGCGCGCACCAGCACTTTGGAACTCTTCCCATCTTTGTTAGGGAGGCCCCACTGGTGGAAAGCTTTTAAAAGGGGTCTAAAGACTTATCTTTTTAAGTTGACTTACCCAAACTAACCACAGCTGTTTTATGTCCCTAAGATCGTATTTATTTATTTTTTCATTTCTTTTGTTTCAGCTTTTTACACACATGTCTAGACAATGTACATTACATTGAGGTAGATAAGTTAGTAAGCAGCAGTGTTAAATAGTCAGCAGGATCATATTTCCCTGAGGATCTAAACTTAAATGAGCAGGTTCAGTTCTCCAGATTATTCCTAAGATTGTATTTATTGATTTTAAATCTGTGTTATATGTGCATGATGTATTTTAATGTATTTATTTTTCTAATTTATTTTATTTTATTTTCTTTACCATGCCTGTTTTTATGTAAGGCATACAGAGCCTCTGGGATTGGGCGCCATATAAAGCGTTACCTACCTACCTACCTTTAGCAAGGCATTCTTTACTTTATCATAGTCCATGCAGTCATTATCATCCATTTGGGCAAAGAGTCTAATGCCCTGCCTGTAAGCAGTGGCAATAGGTGAGTCACCCAAGAAGACCTGCCCAATTCCAAATGTCCACAGATTATTTCAAAAGATCTTGAAAACAAATCAAGATCACCCCTTACTTATATCTAGGAAACAATTTAGAATTAATTTTGGCTTCTGGGGACGAACTCCTCATGCCAGTACTCACAGTTTCTTGTGATGTCTTCTGGCGCTGCATCTCCATCTGACTGTCATACTCAAGCTTTTTCATCTGGAGTTCATGTTGGCACTCTTTCTTGCATTCCTCAGCCTTTTGCTTTTCCTCCTTGATCTGGTGCTGATGCTTTTCTCTCACTCCTCCACCTTTCATCATTCCATCTCCGCCTTTCACTTTTCCTCCTTGATCTGGTCCTGGTGCTCTCTCTCTCTCTCTCTCTCGCTCCTCAGCCTTCCACAGTTCCATCTCTGTCTGTTGCTTATGCATGGCAAGCTGCAGCTGCAATATCTGTAATTGGTCTGCTTGCGCTGCTGCCCAGTCACAGGTTCTGGCACCTCTGCACTGTTGTCTTGATCACATTTTGGAGGATGGCTATAGGGTGTGCCAAGTGTGGCCCTCCGCAAGAGACTAGTTTGCTGTGTTGGCACAGCTGCTGTGGATTCTACCAGTAAGCATTTTATTATATGACTTAGACATAATGCCGTCTATCTTTCTAGTCAAAAAACAAAACAGGTAGAATATACCATTCCCCTTTGTATATCCTGTTCTGTGACTGGACAGGTAACCTTTATACTGACATCTGTTTCAGATCCCACATGCTGCCTCCAGTTTATGACAGACTGGTCCTTCCCAGACCCAGCCTCTATCACTGGTACCAGCTTTCTCAATCCTCCAGGAGTGGAAACCACTCAGCTTAGACACTCTTTTGGGAGTTTGCAGGTTTTGTCCCTTCAGAGCCACTGCTCACCCAGTACAGTGCTGTTTGCTCAAGGTCACATGACCACCCTCTCTTTCACAGCTCAGAACACCTTACCTTGGGAGTAGTATATGGTACTTGTAGCCTTTTCGTCAGAGGCAAAAAACAGTTCTTGCCAGTTATAGATTGGTTCGCTGTATCTCAAAGGATTAATCACAGACCATGAAATATAAAATAGTTTTAATATATAGAGAATAATGCATGGAATAATATATAAAACTCGAGGCGAAGCTCGGGAGGCTTATATTTTGTCACACACCAGGGTTTGTAAAAACTGCATATCACACATCTACATATGTGTTGTTTTTTATAATAACTGGTGTTAAGTAAACAAAGCTCAGAGTCTTAGCATTATGTGCTTCCTGCATTGCTGATTCAACCTCTGTATGGGCTCCATGGCATGCTGGTTGTTATGACCATAAGGTGAAGGTTCAACAGCTTCTTTATTGTTTAAAGTTTAAAAAACTGTAGCGGTTCCATTTTCCAAGTCGGTAAGTACTTTACCGTGGTACACATAATCTGGCACGAGACAGTAACTGCCACATCAACTCACAGGTTGAGATGACTTTTACAAGTCTCAAAAACGGTTGATATCGGGGGTCACCAGGTATTATTTCAGGATAACTGCACAGATTCTACAGGATATTACAATATTACGACAAACTATAGGAACAGTAATTCTACAGAAAGAAAACAAAAGTTTGGTTATGTCCAGAGTTCACAAAGAAAGTCTAACTCTCCCTCTCTCTCTCTATCTCTGCCCGACTGATCTGCAGACCTCTTATTAGCGCTAACCCCATCCTGCAGCATGTCACTCTGACATCACAGATTCAAATATCCCTTTGTCTCCGACCATCCATTAGGAAACCAGTGTCTTCTACTTCAAAGAATCAGCTACTGTGAAATGTTTTTCTTTCATGTATGGTTGACATCAAAGGCCCTGATATTTATGACCACGCCTCTGCTGTTCGAACTGCCAAAGCACTCACAAGTAATGAAAGTTAAAGCCATCACACACACCAGTAACTTTTAATGTGGATTCGCACTTGTGGCCGTCACAGACATGATGGACTTAATATTAAGCCCCGCACTGTATAGCAGATGCATGGCTGTTGTTGGAATTGAATGACGTATATACCTGTGGCTTAGGCCAGCTAATTTACTCAGCCATCCCATCATGCCACGTAGGTATGTCGTACCCATTGGCATTTGTGTTACCACATGGGTTGAGAATGTAGAAGTTGTTGCGACAGTCGCTTTGGATGCAAGTAAAAGCAAGTGCTTCCGGGGTCATTTTGATATTTCTTAAATGACATGACAGGACATGCTGTATCACCAGGGATCTGATACATGCACCCTCTCAGTCTTTCTTTATTTGCCTCATCTATTTTATGGTGTTTTTTCGCGTCTTCATTGAAGGACAATGACACATGTTCTGAGCCATTCTCATCCGTCTTGATAGTAAATGGCAACGGTGTCAGGTCTCTCAATCCTTCTTGCCCACATTGTGCGAAATGCAACTGGATGTCAAGCTGCACTTTATGTAGAAGTCCCATTGCTGGTTTGTAGTCCATGACTGTCAATGCTTGAAGTTTTGCAAGGTCTATATCTGTAATTCTAGGGTAATATGATGTTCAAACCCACAAAATCTTACTGTATTCTGACTTCTCCAGTATGGTCTCACCATAAGACTGCCCCGAGCATAAATAGTTAGTAGAACCTATGCTAATCATGGAATGTTAGGCTCAAGCTTGGTTTTCAAACCACTGTCCCTGGTAAACATTCTACAATGGTCAGATTCTTTACTCCGCTTGCCTAGTACAGAAGCCTCGGAGAGCCCTCCTTCATCTTTCTTGAAGATTTTATTTTGTCGATTTCTGAAGTAAAATTTTATTTCTGTTCATTTTAAAGCACTGTCCTTGAGTATTCAGGTAGATTAGTCTAGATTTAGTGTTATTCTGGTAAGTTTCTTTGTTTCTTCTCAGTTCATTTAACGGGAGGAAATCGAATGTTTGTTTATGTTTTAAAAAGCTTTTATCTACTTTTGAACCTTCTTGGGCGGTTGATTTATCTGTGGAAGTTAGGGTAATTCTTGGTTTTCCCTCTGGTCGCTAAACCGACCATATTAAAAAAAAAAAAACATATTCTGTGTGTGTGTGGCTTGGGCTCACTAAATCCAGCTTTTAGGTTTTTTTTGTTGGTTATGCCACTACCCAAGAAAAGAACCAGCCCAATGGGTTTTCAGCATTGTACAGAGTGAGGAGGCATTTGGTAAAGCAGATCCTCACCTAATTTGTGTGTCTGCCTGGGATTCAATCATTTGAAGGTAGATTGTGAAATTTGTAATTTTCCTCAGTCGGCTGGATAGGTGTTTGAACCGACTGAAAGAAAAAATGCCTGAGAAGCTGCTGATCCAGCTTTGGAAAAAGCTTCCACTTCTCAGAAGAAAACTCCAAAGAACCGGTGAGCAGCCCTCTTACCAGGGTGATGGTTCCTTGACTAAAAGAGAACCACAGACACTGCTGCTGAACTGGTAAGCTCTGCAAAGAAAAGAAAGGAAAAGCACTCAGCTCAGGAACGCAACCAAGCGGTTCCAGTGGTTCCAACTGCAGAGACTATAGCGAGTGTCTTAAGCCTTTTACAGGTCGTTACAAACCAGTACCGTGGTATCGGTTCCATGGCACGGTTCACAACCCTCAGTTCCAAGTTGTGGTTCCCTCTCAGTTCCGGTTCCTTGGAACAATCAACTGATGTGTTTTCTGAGAAGGCGATGACTATGAGGATGATGAGGATGGCTTTAGAGAACCTACAGAACCAGAGGTTTTCCTGATTCTCATAACCCTGATTCCCCTGATAAGGCAGTGGAAGATTATTCTAATCACTTTGCCTTTATGAAACAGTTGGCACAAACCCTGCACCTCTCTACCCAAGAGTCCACAGAGGAAGAAGAAGAAGAAGAGCCAGATTACATGGAAATGGTGGATGTTCCAGCAACAAAGAGAGCGGCTGCTGCCCATCCACAGATCCCTTAAAAGACAAGCCACAAAAATGTTGCAGACACCTATATCCATTCCCCAGTGGATAAGAGGATGGGCAGGAAGTACTGGGTGGCCAGATAAGAAGCTCATTTCATTTCTGGGCATCCTAGTCATGGCGGGTGGTGCAGGCTGCTGCTTGTGACAAAGCAGGAATAACCTTGGCATCACCACCCCAGAAGGACTCCAGGAAAGAGGAAGTAGGATTCTTAAGCTGAAATCATACCTAGGGCCTCTTTAGCCATCAGACAGGCTACTTATGGCTTATGTTTCCAGATACCAGAAGAGTCTCTGGAATATAGCACTGGAAACAGCCAAGGCATGTCCTGGACCTATGGCATCTGACCTCTCAGAGGCAGCTAAGAGGGCATTGAAGCCTCTAAGTGCCAGTTTCGGATGGCAGTGGATGCCAATGACATTGCAGCCAGGTAAATGGCAACCTCAGTTTCTCTGAGGAGATTTGCTTGGCTGAGGGTGACAAATTTGAGTCAGGATACCCAGACAAAAGCACTGGATTTTCCCTGTGAGCCCACATCCCTCATAGAAACATAGAAACATAGACTTTGACGGCAGATAAGGACCGCTAGGCCCATCTAGTCTGCCCATTTCCCTACCTACAGGATAGGCCGTGGATCCTAGTTAACCAACAGCCTTTATCTTCCTGCCCCCACAAGAATTGCCTTATGTCTGTCCCATGCATTCTTGAATTCTCCCACAGTTTTAGACCCACAACTTCCTCAGGAAGGCTGTTCCATGCATCCACTACCCTCTCTGTGAAATAATACTTCCTCACATTGCCCCTGAACCGCCCTCCTTCTATCTTTAAATTGTGTCCCCTTGTTCTTGCAAGTCTCTTTTTCTGAAAGATGCTACCCTCTTGGACTTTGTTGATTCCCTTGAGGTACTTGAAAGTTTCTATCATGTCCCCTCTCCTTCTTTCCTCAAGGGTATACATATTAAGCTCCTTTAGTCTCTCCTCATACGGCTTCTCTTGCAGACCCTGCACCATTTTAGTTGCCCTCCTCTGGACTGCCTCTATCCTGTCTATGTCCTTGCGGAGATGGGGTCTCCAGAACTGGACACAGTATTCCAGATGGGGTCTCACCAACTGTCTGTACAGAGGGATAACAACTTCCTGTTTTCTGCTGCTGATGCCTCTCCCTATACATCCCAGTATACCCCAGCCCTCCCTACTGCCTTCTCACATTGCTTGCTAACCTTAAGGTCATCTGATATGATTACCCCAGGTCCCTTTCCTGTTTTGTTGTTGTTACTATCTCCCCACCCATTGTGTATTCTTCCCTGGGTTCTTGTTTCCCAGGTGCATTATTTTGCACTTTTTGCATTGAATCCTAGCTGCCATACGTCCTGACCATTCCTCCAACCTTGCCAAGTCCCTTTTCATCCTTTCCACGCCTCCTTGTGTATCAACCCTGTTGCAGATCTTTGTGTCATCTGCAAAAAGGCATACTTTTCCTTCCAGTCCCTCTGCAATGTCACTGATGAAGACATTAAAAGGACTGGACCCAATACTGAACCCTCACGGTACCCCACTAGTAACCGCCCTTTCTTCAGCGTGGACTCCATTTACAATTACCTTCTGTGTCCTGTTGTCCAGCCAATGTTTTATCCAGGCTACCACCCTGGGACCCACTCCCAGGCTGGTTAATTTGACTATCAATCTTTTGTGTGGGACTGTGTCAAATGCCTTGCTAAAGTCTAGGTAGGCCATGTCCACAGCCCCTCCCTGGTCTACTACTTTGGTCACCCAGTCAAAGAAATCTTAGATCCGTCTGACATGACCTTCCGCTGTGAACCCATTGCTGCCTTGGATCCTGTGCTCCACTGACCTCTAGGTACTCAACTATTCTTTCCTTCAGAGTGACTCCATCACTTTCCCTACCACAGAGGTCAGACTGACAGGTCTGTAGTTTCCTGCCTCTGTCTTGGTCCCACTTTTGTGAAGGGGAATCACATCCGCCTTCCTCCAGTCCTCGGGTACCACACCATCCTCCCATGATTTATTAAAAGAGTAGCCAGTGGTTTACTAGTTCCTTCCTTAATTCTTTTAGAATTCTGGGGTGAATTCCATCAGGACCCATTGCTTTGTCCACCTTCAGTTTTAGGAGTTCTTGCAGAACCCTTTCTTCTGTGAAAGGACTGGGATCGACCCCTATCAAGAGTGCTTCTGTTAATTGGATTAGGCACTTCCCCTCCTCTTTTTGTGAATACTGAGCAGAAATATTCGTTCAGTATTCCTGCTTTTCACTGTCCCCTCTGCCCACCCACGTTCATTCTATTCAGCCTCACTATCCCTCCCTTTGTCTTTCTCACTCACTGATATACCTATAAAGGTTTTATCCCCTTCTTAACTGAGTTGGCTATTTTTCCTCAGTTTGGGCCTTTGCTATTCTGACTTCCCTCCCTGCTTCTTTCTGCCTTAACTGGTACAGCTTTCTGTCCTGCTCCTTCTGTCCTCTTTGGGGAACAAATGGAGGCTTACATGAACAAGATGGATGATTACAAGGTGGCTTACAAGACTACTGCCAAGGAGAAAGCAGCAACACTTCAGAAATGCCAAGAAAGAGGGGCAGAGATAGAACCCACTACAGACCCTTCTTCCAGGCACAGGCTCTGCCTACCACAGAGCCCCAGAGGGGTACTTTAGAGGTAGAGGCAGAAGGGGCAGCAACAGGGCCGGTCCCAGCACTCAGGCTAGTGCAAGGCAAAGCAGACCCCGAGAGGTCTGCCAGGGTCACTCTCCACTTCCAGTAGTGGGCAGGTTGGCTCACTACCTCCAGGCCTGGCAATCTATTACCACAGACAAGTGGGACCTGGAGGTAGTAAGCCAGGGTCTTGCTCTCAGTTTCAAGTGTCTGCCCAAGTTGAGAGCAAGACTGTTCAGACCTGCTAACCCATCAGAGGCATCTCTGTTAGAGGAGGAAGTAGCAAAGCTCATTCAGGACCACGAGTGAACCTGTTCCCTTGTAACAAAGGGGAAAGGGTCTCTACTCAAGATACCTCCTCACTCTAAAGAAAACAGGGTAGTGGCAACCCATACTGGAGCTCAGATTTTTAAACAAACACTTGACAAAACCAAAGTTCAAGATGGTTATTCTGGCTATCATTCTCCCCACAATAAGATAGGAAGACTGGTTGGCATCCCTGGATCTAAAGGATGCCTATTTCCACATCCCCATCAGGCAATCACACAGAAAGTACCTCAGGTTCAGGTTGCCATCAGGCCATTACCAGGTCAGGGCCATGTCCTTCAGCCTGACCTCTGCTCCAAGGGTGTTGCCAAGTGCCTAGCAGTGGTGGTGGCACACCTAAGGAGGCAGGGGTGTCACAACCCCACTCAGCAGGTCAGGCCATCTGCTCCCACAGTGCCAACCTCCAAGTGCAGTATTGTGAACAGGAACAGAAACAGGGTAAGCCTCCCTGTGTGTTTTGTGGGTTCGAATCAACCTTTGGTCTCAAGTTCTGGAGGATTCAAACTGTGAACCTCTTGCTAGTGTACCCAATATACAGGCTCAGATAATTCTGCTCTTTGGGAAAATGCCAGATATCTTTCACCTATGGGCGCATAACCAGGTGTACAAAATGAACCTTAAAAACTCTATGAAAACCTCGGATAAACTCTTACTTTTTCCCAGTTTGGTAATTACCTGTAAGCTTATGCACAGTATCAACTTTAACCATGCATGCTTCACTTGTCAAAGAAAGAATTTCAAAGGCACACCAAGTAGTCTCTTAAAATAAGAGGTTTTACTTAAAATAGATAAAAATATGTAAAATGTAAATACGGAACAATATATCACAAAACATACAATCTTTTAAAAGAATAAGGTTTAAAAGTACAAATTCCTACCACAGTACACTTAGACTTGTCTCTTTAATGTATACCTTCTAACAGTGCGAGAAATAGGTGTTGTTTTCAAGAGTCCAAACAAGAATGTGTTTAAATGGAATACAGACTACAGTTTAAAACTGGCTTTGCCAACCTCTTTGCATGGGTCACCTAGCTCCTCCCTGTCAGAATATATAAAATTATATAAAACAGGATGTCCTATCAAGCAGGAAGTAAATTAAATAGGTGACATCAGCTAAAACTCATTTCCCCATATGACTTCCCAATCAAGTCTGTGATTTTCCAGTATCTTCTTTCATCCATGAGCAGTTTCCTGCTTCACAAATGCATCACAGAATCTTTTATGACTCTCTGCCAGATCTCACTGAGGTGTAATATGCTTTGTGACACCAGTCAGTTAACTGACCTTCCTGAGGATGTCATAAAATGGATATTTCAGGACTTAGCTTCAAACAACCCAGATCCTAAATAAGGCTATAAAATGCGAGTTCTTGAAAGTTAATCCCATCATAGAGATCTGCTGTTTAACATATCCTGTCTTTTGAAGTGAAAACTGGGGACATCCAGGAGCACAGCATTTCTCATGACAGACAATCACACTATATTTTTATTTACAAAAATCATAGAGTAATCAGAACCAGCTGGCCGTGTCACAGGGGTATCAGTCTTCCCATATCTGGATGACTGGCTGGTGGTAGGTCAGTCTCCTCAACAGGTGCAAGAGGCACTGTCCACCACTCAAAACACACTGAAAGCACTGGGCTTTCTGGTAAATCAGACAAAGTCAGTGCTAAAACCTGTCTAACTCCTGGAGTTTATAGGGGCAGAGCTGGATACCCAAGGGAAGGGCCTTCCTCCGTCAGGGAAGGGTGGACAATCTGGTACAGCTAGCAAGCTCTTTTCAACTCCATACTCCCAGACCAGCAAGACATTTCCTCCAGCTGCTGGGTCACATGGCTACATCAACAGCAACAGTGTCTGGATCAAGGTTCCAGGTGAGAGACATTCAGTTCAATCTCAGGGCCCACTGGTCTCAAAAGGGACTCCTGTCAAAGATAGTGCCAGTCACGGGAACCCTTCTCCAGGCACTGTAGTGGTGGAAAGAAAAGGGCAACCTCAGGGAAGGGGTGCCTTTCATTCAAAAGTCTCCATCAGCAATTTTGACAACAGATGCTTCCCTCCTATGATGGGGTGCCCACCTAGGGAGCATATTGCCCACAGTACCTGGCTCCAGCAGGAGCCCCTACTTCACATAAACCTGTTGGAACTCAGGGTGATTTATCTGGGCATTCAGTCTTTTGCGGTAATGCTGCAGGGCAAATTGGTTCAAGTGAGAACAGACAACACAACCACAATGTACTACATCAGCAAGCAAGGGGCACAAGGTCTTCCCCCTTATGCACAGAAGCCATAAAGCTATAGAACCTAGCTTACTCAATGGGGATCTCCCTCTCAGCAGTTTATCTCCCAGGAAAGGACAGATGCCCTCAGCAGAATCAATCAGAACCATCATGATTGGTCACTGAACAGGCAGGTCCTGCAGGTGGTGTTCAAAGGAGGGCACTCCAGAGGTGGATCTCTTCGCAGCCCCAGACAATCACCAGCTGCAACTGTTCTGTTGCAGGCCCCTGCACTTGGCACAGTGCCTCTGGATGCACTACTGCTGGACTGGACAGGGAAGTTTCTGTATGCCTTCCTGACATTTCCCCTGCTGCTCAGTGTACTGAACAAGCTCAGGGTTCAGCCAACAACAATGATTCTCGTTGCTCTAGATTGGGCCAGAACAGCCTTGGTACTCCCTGCTCCTGACCCTGTCAATCTCAAACCGATCTCCCTACCAGGAGGCACAATCTTCTGACCTCCTCCCAGGGCAGAGTCCTGTATCCCAACCTACAGTCCCTCAGACTCAGAGCTTGGTTCTTGAGGACTTAGAGTATGCTGACCCTCTCCTCTTGGATGGGATGCGGGAGGTCCCTAGAGTGTCTAGGAAACCTTCCACTAGAAAGACTTATTCGTCCAAATGGAGGTTTTCTATTTGGTGTGGACAAAGGCAGATGGATCACCGCCAAGCTGACTTATCAGTAGTTCTGGACTACTTGGCACATCTGCATTCTTTGGGCCTCTTGACCTTCCATCCTTAAGGTACACTTAGCAGCTGTCTCTGCATACCTCTCTGCTGGAAAGGGAGTATCCCTGGCCTCTAACCAGGTATTCAGGAAGTTTTTCAAGGGTCTACTGCACTTGCATCCCCTCACAAGGAATCCACTCCTATATGGGACCTCAACATATGCACTGGCCAGCTAATGCAGCCACCGTTTGAACCATGTCCTCAATAAGCTTAAGTATGTGACATGGAAAACAGTGTTCCTGGTAGCCATCACCTCAGCAAGGAGGATCAGTGAGCTCCAGGCCTTGTCCACTGAGCTGGACTATATAGTAGTCCACAGGGACAAGGTGGTCCTTAGGACCAATCACGAATTCTTCCCAAGGTGGTTTCAGACTTCCACCTCAACTAGTCCATGACCTTGCCAGTCTTCTTCACTGATCATTTCCAGTTCGGGGAGAGACTTCTGTAACCGATGTCAAGAGAGCTATAAGCTACTACTTGGATCACGAGGGACACAGGCAGGATGGGACCCAGCTCTTCCTGACCTATGGAGAAGTGGAGAAGGGCAAACCCACTTCAAGAGGACCATTGCCTGCTGTATTGTTGCTTGTATCCAATTTTGCTACAGCAAAGTGGGTAAAGAGACCCTGTAGGCCCCATGGCCCACTTCTACAAGGGGTACAGCTGCTTCTATAGCAGCTGCAAAGATATCCCTTTGTTGGAAATCTGTAAAGCAGCTACCTGGAAAACAGTTCACACCTTCACTAAACACTACAGCCTGGATACCCAGGCCAGAAGTGATGCCAGGTTTGGCACAGCAATACTGCAGAGCCTGTTTCCTAAATAGGTTCTCTACCCTCCTCAAAGATACTGCCTGGGTAGTCTGCAGAAGTCAGAATACAGTAAGATTTCCTGGGGTTTGAGAGAAAAATTACTTACCATAGTAATCTTGTTTCTTCCAGGGAATCTTACTGTATTCTAAGCTCCACCTCCTCCCTGCTAGAACCTATAGGCACTGCAACACAGCTGTTCGTGCTGTTCAAATCCTATGGGTGTTTCTTTCTTGGGCTTAGTGACTTGAGTCTTGGTGTAGCCCACATTTTTGAATAACAGGGAGAATAGTTGGTGTTGGGTGTTGTTAAACTGTTAGTTTATTATTAGTATAGTTTAGACAGCTTGTTATTAGCTCAGCTCCATAAGAATCTGACTGTTGTAGAATGTTTACCAGGGACAGTGGTTTGAAAACTGAGCTTGAACCTAACATTCCATGATTAGCATAGGTTCTATTAACCATTTTGGCTCCAGGGCAGTCTTATGGAGAGACCATACTGCAGAAGTTAGAATACAGTAAGATTCCCTTGGAAGTAACAAGATTGCTATGGTAAGTAATTTTTCTTTTGTCCATATGTAGTGTTTTCATGAGTCCCAAAACACATTGTTGGGCATCTGGAAACTGGCACCATTCATTATGTTTATTTTTCTGCTAAAAAGGAGGGTTGTTTAGGTGACTGTTCAGGCCTGCTCTGATCCCAACATAGCTTCGAAACTGTAATGCTTGCTTTCTTTGTTCCCTACTGATCGTAAAACTGTCTCAGGATATTGCACATTTGGTATGGGTAAATAATCAAACTGAATGCTTCTGTTGTTGGCTGCTAACCATTCCCTGAAAGTTTCACAGCACATTGTGCTGCCTTTCTGGTGTTTTTACTCATTCCTACACTTTTGAAGCATATCCAAATGTATTTCAGTCACTTGAGTGTGTCTGCTGGAACTATTCATGCTGGGTTCTGATATTGGATGATGTGGATCTGTACTTCATTCCCACATGGATAAGAAGAAGACATAAGAGAATTTAGTTTTCTTTTTCCATTATATTATGGATATGGTAATGTGTATGGGTACAACATAGCAATTCGGTAATATGGTATGCCCATGGGTTACATTAACATTGTGTGAATCACCCAGTGAGAGAATATTACCTGCTCTTTGAATTCTTGGTTTTCCTGCTCTTTTTCCTCTGATGCATCATCTCGCTTAGCGCATATGCGTGGAGATGCACATGACTACCATGGACATGACTTACTCACCCTTCCTCTAAATGTGTGTATGCTGATGCTCCTATGGCTTACACACAGAGCCTCCACATGGTGCCAAACAGCTGGTGGTGCTACCAATCTCCTCAATCCAGGAATAGAGAGGTGCCTGACAGATGCTTACTCCTTCACTCAAAGTCTTCCGCATCTCCTCCCACCCCAGCTGACCCATTGCAGTTCGGGTTCCTCTCATAGAAATAATTTCAGGGGCTGTGTTAACCTTAATGTTAGTGCAAGCCATGCATAGATGTTGCAGCTACACTGTTCTAATTGTGATACTTCTAATAAGCTTCTATACGCTTGCCCACAAAAAGTCCCTAAGACATTACACTGCACATATAAATGTTTAAAACACAGAAACAAAACAAAATTGCCCCAAAAAAAAGACAAATAAAAAGAAAATAAAAACTACGTTTTTTGGGAGTTCCATACATTTTTTTTTTCTTTTAAGATTTTCTCCCACCACCCCTGGGGGCTATGGTGACACATGATGCACGGGCATGCGGAGGCGCACATCACCCTCCCAACTTTCATCGCTGCTCTGTACTGCCTACATGCCCACCGGACCTCCACCTGGTGGGAGCCGGACTATGGACGGGTGGGCGCCCAACCCTTTGAGGAAAAGCTGCAGCTCAATCCCGCCTCAACCCACCCCCGAGCCAGCACCCTGGTGACCCAAGGTTGTTCCAGAGCCTGAGTCGCTGGCATAACATGAGTAAGGCACCAGTGCCTCAGCCTTCTGTGCTACCGGGTTGCAAATGTACGTTTTAGAGTGGGTTGAATTATCACTTAGGTAATGAGCTCCATGTGTCATTGTACAACTGCTCTGTGGACTGAGAACCTCTCCATAAGTACTGTAGATGATGTCATGTATGGTAGCTTGGCGGTCATTCTTGTGCCATATTGGCGGTGTCAGTGGCTCAGTGGGTAGCACACTCACCTCTGAGGCCAGGAGATCAGAGGGCTGTGGGTTCAGTTCCACATCTGGCACTGAGTTAATATCCCAGTACTGACACTGTAGTGCAGCATGAGAGGGTGCTGCACTTCTGAGGTGCCGTCTTTTGGATGAGACGTTAAACCGAGGTCCCATCTGCCTGGATTGGTGGTAGTTCAGGTGGATGTTAAAGATCCCATGGCACTTATCGAAAGAGAAGGGAATTTCCGTGTCCTGGCCAAATTTCCCTCATTCACTGAAAAAATACCACCAACAACCTAAAACTGGTTCAAGATCAGTTGCCATTCATCTGTATCCCTCCCTGGGTCGTCCTGAAAATAGAGCAGGATTTGTCTAGTGCACTTTTCGGTCAACAAAAACTAAATAAATAAATATTATGCCCCAAAGAGGATGATTGACTGTAAATCTAACTCTTTTGATATGTGACTGCTGTTAATATTGTTCTACTAAGGGCTTCATAAATACTCAGACAACCACACTCTTGGGGCAATATGGCACTGCAGTGCCTCATTCCATGCTATGTTACAGGGGGTTGATTAACAAACTTACTTTAAGCCATCATCACACCTTACTATTATTAATAAGGCATGACTAAGAATTGCCTTAAAAGTAACTTACATACCCCATTTGTACAATATGGCAGTCGGCTTTGCCTTGTGACATATCACACACTAAGAGGGTTATTAACTCACAGTTAATCTGAGCATGCATACCTTTCTGCTTTTAGGTATGACCATGGGCTATGTTAACAGTCAATCAACCTTTGGGACAATATAGTACTTGGCTGTACCTTGTGCTGTGTTACAAGGGGTGATTAAAAGACTGTTGATCTAACCACTCTTCATAGCTGTATTCTATTAAGGAGGGATTAACCCACGACAGGGGCATGGGTTTACTGAGCATTAATCCACGCCTGGGGAAGGGGGCACAAGGCCAAAGGCAGAGTGACTTCAACCACCCAGGCATGGATTAAACTCAGTAAATCCATGCCCTGCATGGTTAATCCTCTTATAACATGGACAACATCATGTTAGAGGTTTATCTAAAGGAATATTATAATACATGTCTGTGAACATTTTTTTTTTTTTTTTTTATTTATTGAAATAATCAGTTTTACAACCTTTGAGTCAGGGACTAGTTTACACAGGTATCTAGTCTTTGGGTGGGCAGAGACAACAATTAAGTGAGGTTAGGAAAGGGATTACATATGGGTGAGATATATAAATACACACTGGAGTTACAGGCAGCAATTGTACAGGTACAAACATATGTTGAGTTACGCATCGTTATATAACAACATACACATCATTAAATAACATCATATTACGGTCTGTTATATAGTACCAGAACCAGTCGTCTATGGACCCAAAGGGCATAGGGCTAAACGAGACAGGGTTTTGGTCAACTACAGGCATTTACAACATCGCTGTCAATAATATGTTGATGGAGGGGCGATTTTGAAACGGCCAATCCCAGGGATCTTAGTGATAGCCTCAGGAAGGGAGTTGTAATAAAATAGTCCTTCCGCCTAATTGGTTTGTCCTTCTGAGGATGCCGTAGTTGTAGTTCTACATTAGGTGGATTTGTCTTAAAGAGGATGCTGTGTTGTAGTGTTTTTGTGTTTCTCTGGTGGAGTGATCTGAAAAGGTCACTTTACATTGCTGTCAATCAGGATTTTGTGGTCCGGCAAGGCAACCGTGAGTATACTGGGGATTATTCAATGGTCAGGTGACCTGTTTGGATGAATCAGGATACAGAAATTTTTGTACCCATGTTATAATAAGGCATGGCTCCCATGACCATGGCTGTCTCACCCTTCAACTGAATGTGTGCATGCTGATGCTGCTATGTGACTCAACATGTCTCGCCTGGTGGCAGAGAACAGGCAATATGGCCAGCCTCCTTGATCCATGAATAGCGAGGTCCTAAGTATGCTTGGTACTCTCCCCAACCCTTCCCCTTCCCCGCTGACTCACAGCAGTCTGTGCTCTTGATATATAAATAATTACAGTTGCATTAACAGTCTCCTACTCACCCCATTGGGACAAAATGGTAGTTGGTGCTGACTTGCCATATCCTAGTAGAGTTATTAACAGACAGTTAATCTGACCTTGTTTCAACATTACTGTCATTTATAAGGTAGTCAGTTAATCAACTCTTCTGTTCATACCCTTGGTGATATTAAACAGGCATGAACAAGGGTTAACAGTCAATTAATTACTCAGGACAACATGCCACTTGGCTGTGCCTTGTGCTTTGTTACACTACAAGAGGTGATTAATGTACTGAAGAAAACATTTTACGAATAGGCAACAGTACCTTTTGTGAAAGCTCTGTTACTCTCATCTTCATCCTCGGTCACAGTTGTTAGGAGCAGTGTCACTGTTGCTTTGTCAGTCTGATTGTTTTCTTGTGAGGTGACTGCAATCTCTGAGGTGCCATCAACTCCAGACATTATTCCACTTGCATTGCTGTTTGCCAGTGCTGTATCTTCATGATGCTCCTCGCAAAAGGTGTCCCAACTATAGTTTCTGCATTAGCTTCTGTGATCTGGATGGGGACGTCTGAAGGTTCTTGCTGATCTATTACTAGGTTACCTAGTGATGCTGATAGCACAACATCTACCACTTCCTCATCATCGAAGCTGTTATTCAGGACATTCGATGAATGCAGGTGTTGCACATCCTGGGTTCTCTCTATCTGTGTCAGAAACATCTGTATTACTGGCAGTGTTTGTTGCCTAACAGTTAAAAAAACTGTCTCCTACTACTTAGCCTCTTCCACACTGATGTTGCCACACAAGATGAAACTTACTGCTGAAGTCATTAAGATGCCCTGTCAGGGTATTGAATTAGTAGTGACTGAGTTGCTTAGAAAATGTCTTAAGTTTTAGAATGGATGCTGATGGGGTAAAATGCAGCTCTGTAACTGAAATGTTAAACTGTCACCGATTCTACATGGATTCTGCTCTGTCTCACTGAAATATGCTTTCATTGCTTGATTTTATTTTATTTTATTTCATTTAATGTGGTTGTAGGTTAACGTCTTCCGCTCATCCAAGTCACTTAGCTGATTGCTGGAAAAAACACCTCGCTACTATGAGAGCAAGAACATGTATTGTGAACTGTCATTTCTTGTGTTTTTTCCTTTTTTTGCTGAACTGTCATTGCATTCTGACTCACCAGTAGGATGACATAACAGGACATGGCTTTCAAAGCTTTTAATGGCACAGGTTTATTACTGTCTGTTACACAAATCTGCAATCATTTCTGTGACCGGCGCTGTGACAGGTGTATGTGTGTGCAAGGTGCCACCTTTACAATTTATGCAGCAGTTCTGTTTTTTTTCTTTTTGGGGGTTGACCTGCTAAATTGTGCGCTGGTGTCGCTTACACTATTGTGATCCCTGATGCTGACTGCCGGTGCAAGAGGTGTCGAGAGATGGAGACAAACATGTCTTTCAGATAAAACGAGACTCTCTGGGCAATGGCTGGCACTTTATTCATTAAGGTGAGAAACAAAATATGCATTGATGAGGCTGTGGATGCTAAGGTAACATGGCTTAATATAACCCTGTTAGAACACTGACAACCAATCAGAGTTGCTGAATATCTCTAGCTTTATAATAATTAGAATTAAGGTGTTACAAAGAGGTGGCCCAGTGGCACTGAGGATTGAGGCACTGGACACACATCTCACACCAGGCTGACAATCGGGGTTGGGAACAGACTCTGGTTGCCGGGGTCAGCACGGGAGGAGAGGATTGAGTGTCTGAGGGATTGAGTGTCCGGAGGACTGCTCTCCTCTCCTGGGGTGGGTTTGGGGATGCCTTGCTCTACAGTGACACCCGGTGGAGACTGGGAGGTACCACAAGGAGTATGCAGTTTGGGAGGCACTGGCGACATCAGTGAGGGCATGTTTCTTGCAGGGATGTCATTGCATGTCCGGTGTGTCAGGGCAACACACACAAGGTGGAAAAACCCCAGTTGAGTGGGAGGTGGCAGCAGACACTCCAGGGCCTCCACATGCTCAAGTGCCGCTCCGACCCCAAATCAACTCTCTATGGTCCTGCCTTCCCTGTATGGAGTCTGCGTGGGAGGCAGCACCCACCTCGGTCATGGGAAGGAGTTCAGGTGGGGTGGTAGTGGAGTGACTGAGTGGGCCCCCGACAAATGCCCCACCACCAGTGACCGGAGCGAAAAAGACTGTACAAAACAAAACAAAAAAAAAGGTGTTACCAAGGATCAATCTGTGAAGTTCTTTTAGGCCAAATGACATCACTTAACATCACATCTAGTCCCTCAAGTGACGAGGCAGGTGTCTTCCTACCCTCTGAAGATATTGGGGAGCGACATTTCTCTGTATTCTCTGGGCCTTCACCTGCAGTAGCTGTATTGGGTTCCTTGTGGCCATGGATAAGGTCACCTTCATCATCATCCAAGTATCTCGTGCATGGTGGCCTCTGAAAGTGCTTAGTGCTTGACTCACCACGCCTCTCATTCTGTGCCATTGCCATCAACCCCATTATTTCTGTAACAACATAAGGCACTGAGTGGTAATATGTCAGAAACTTGGTACTAGGTTCCACATTCTTGACCAGCACAGTATCTCCTGTCTCCAGAACTGGGTGTTTCACATTTCTCCATATGTTAACTCATCAGTAGAAGACTAGTGATACAATAGATATCTTCAAGTTCCTTAAAGGAATGAATAAGATGGACTGAGAGGATATATTCATCTAGAATGGTGAATACAAAACAGAGGTATATGAGTGAAAGCTGGTGTGGGGGATTCAGGAGGGCATGAGAAATGTTTATCTTGCAGATAGAGTGTCTGAGCCATTGAACAGTCTACTGGCAGAGGTGGTGGGTAAGAACCATTAATGGTGTCAAACACAGCTGGGGCTGAGTAAAGGTTTAATAATTACTCAGGGGATAGCAGTTGAGCAGGTGGAATTGGAAGGCAAAGGCAAAAACACCGACTAGACAATATGTCCCAGGGTAGGAAAAAGGTATTACAGGGCAGACTGGTGACCAATGTTCTTTTTCTGTCGACATTTTCATTGTTTCTAAGACTAACCAGAGCAAGACTAAGGTTTTGATATGTCATTATTTACCCTGGTTTTAGTCAGCAAGTTGCCCACTGATGCTAGAATATCACACAATTATAAGTGGAAGGAATAACAAGTGTACTGGCCTCTATAGCATTATAAATGGGTACACAGTATCACATAACATTACAAATCCGGCGTTTAAAATGACACACAGCA
Organism: Neoceratodus forsteri; assembly: GCA_016271365.2. Classification (NCBI taxonomy): domain Eukaryota; kingdom Metazoa; phylum Chordata; order Ceratodontiformes; family Ceratodontidae; genus Neoceratodus; species Neoceratodus forsteri. The sequence goes on from CM057455.1 coordinate 962,207,391, forward strand.
GAAAACAGGAACCATTGCTGACATAAAGCTATGGCAGAATGGACACCCGTGATTTGTACAAATAGGGAGGAGATAAACAAATAATAGAGCTCACATAACACTGAAAAATGATTTATCAGAGGCCGCCCATTAGCGCAGTACATGGAGAACCAATTTCCATGCCGATCACCCAGGTATGGACCACTGCGTGGATCACCACTGTGGACTGACAGAGGCAGACTGAACATTCTGGAGGACACTCCTAAGTTCTGAGTTTGGGTAAGCAGCATTACACTGTTCTCCATTTCCCTTGATGATCAGTAAGCACAATGGGAAAGAGGGACCAATTATGGTTTATGAAACATGGAGTAACAGTCACATCACAGTTTGGGTATTTATGACTTAACTAAGCATGCACTGAGTGTCACTGTTGGTTGGATAGGAGAAGGCAGGGTTCTACATTAAGATTATGGAGGCACCAGGCGGTGAAACAACTGACCACCCCAACTGTGGGCCCAGCCCAGGTTGGTGTGAAGTAGCTCCTCTATTATCCCATTTGTCAAAACTGGTGCCTGCTCGGGCCACCATAATCAGTACAGAACAAAGTCCTCCACGCATGGTACAGGACACCAACCAAGCTGTAGACTATTGGGCTTATGCAAGATGACCATTGTTGGTGCCATATGCACCAGGAGAGACTTTACACCATATCTTGTGGTCTTGTCGTGCTTTGCAGGAATTCTTGGATTGCCTGCTGACTGCACTGCAATACTAGGCCCATCTTTCTGGTAATACCATAGACCCTCATCCTGGGCATACCCACCCAGGGATTATCAAGTCATGACCCCAAGCTTCTGTGGCTGATAGTGGAGTGGGGCAAACACTAACTGCTCCACAGAGGAGAACCACTGACATATCCTCCTCCATGGATTGGAGGACAGCAGTATCCTCTAGCAAAAGTGTCCGGAATGTCCCATATAGCTAAAAAGTATTAGCTTCCTTCTACAAGTGATGGGCCCCATATATTAACTCCCATTAGACACCCTGGACCTAAAATTTCTCTCTTGAGGCTAAAGACATCTTACACCCTGTCCCCAACATAAAGCCCTGGAAATAATTCACCTCACATGCTAAAAGGTTGGTCTAAATAACCATTTATTAGAATAGGCTTCTTTCAGGACTAATGCTTATTGAACTGCACAGGTATTCTTGGTCAAACATAATATGACTGACACACTAATACTCTTTACAGTTCTGTGCTGTGATCAGGAATATATACCTCTTATCTTTTTACTCTGCCCAGATGTAATGGAATACTGCATTGTATGTAGCACGGCTGTAACTTTTGCTGTGTTTTTCTACTGTTATCATACTCAATAAAGACGAATAATGCAAACAAAAAGATTTTGGGAAACTCAAGAAGTGGTCAAGAGCATGGCAGTTGGGGTTCAATGCCAACAAGTGCAAAATCATGCACTTAAGGTATAGAAACTCAAGAACTGAGTATAGGATGGGGCTACTGTTGGTCACTAAGGAGGAGAGGAACCTTGGGGTTATCATACATAATGACTGCAAAGTGGCAGGCAATGTGACAAAGCAGTGGGTAGGGCCAGTGGGATGTTGTGATGCATAGGGAGCAGTATCTCCAGTGGGGGGAGGTGGTGTTGCCACTATCGCACACTTGTGAGACCCTCACCTGGAATATTGTGTCCCATTCTGGAGACTGCACCTCAGAAGGACATAGACAGCCGGCTCGGTGGCACTGACTGTTGAGGCGCTGGACGTTACACTCCCACTATGCCAGCGACCCAGGTTCGGGAACGAGCCCGGGTTGTTGTGGCGGGGGGGCGAGGAGCAGAGTAGAGCTACCATGAGGCTTTCTCTCCTGGGGAGGGATGAGGGGTTTCCCATCCCTGGCTGCCACCTGGTGGAGGACGGATGGCAGTTTGGGCTATGGGAGCCTGGCAATTGCCAGGGGTGGGACAGAAGGGACTGAGCCGGTGCCCTGAGTGCTTGGGTGCCTCCGCCCCCACACTGCAGTGTTTGCCAAGGTCCGGGAACTACAGGGAGAAAATGGGAAAATGTAAAACTTGCATATAGAAAAAAAAAAAAGAAAGGACATAGGGTCAAAACAGCGGACGTGGTGGAGGAGCAAACAGTAGGGGGCTTCAAGCACGCATGAGCTAGACATAGGGGACTTTTAGGAAATGGGCAGAGAGAAGGAGGGTCACCAGACTGAGTTAAGGGTCTGCCAACACAGAGTAGGCAGGGACTAACTGGTGGGCCAAGCAGTCCACGGACGAAAATTCTGTTTCTATGTTGGGGAGCAACTTGCCCAGACCCTTCAAGGACTGATAGGTAAGTCCCAAATGAATATGAGAGTACCACAGAGTTTGCCTTGAACACAGCAGAGGGCTGGGAGTGTAAGTATGTCAGCATCCTACTGGGATACTATGGAGAAAAAGTAAGCCTGCCATGAACCCAGCTGGCAACACTGAAACAGATTCATTATCTTGGCAAATAACAGGGGATGTGAGTTGTAGTTTGGGGACCTTGTTTTGACCTAGGACTGGACAATCCAGGGATATACTGAATGGAAAAATTTAAGCTCTGCCTACAATAGGTGCGATCTATGGTTTTGTTTGTAAATTGTTTTAACAGGTAAATGTCAAAGGATAGTTTTATTAAGCTTTTGTTATGGAGTTTTGTTTAATATCTAGTCAATAGCCTTTACGTCCTAGGAGCTTCCTGTTAGCTGAGGCACTGAAGCATTGGTTAATTAATATGTTGAAATTACTAATTAATCTAGTTAGCAGTTGGGTATATTCCAGCTGATGTTTTGGACAGGGGACTTGTACTATAAGCCAAGAAGCAAAACAGGTTTTGCATCCCTGTAGCGTGCTCCAGGAAAGCTAATAATTAACTTGTGCACGTCAGAGATCTCAATATGTGCTGAAATATTACTCATTGCTCTGCAAGAAGGTCACATTCTGATTATTTTAACATCTCCTGCTGCTCCACATGTTACATTGAATGTGCAAAACAACAACTATAGATAAAATAAGGATTTAAAAGGCACATTTTGGGATACTGTTGTATGGGCGGGCACCTTGTGTCTAGGGGTATGTGGTAGCACTACTCATTCAGAAGGGCACCCATCTTATGCCATGAAATACTGTCTTTCTCCTTTACATTTGCCACCGTTGGTCAGGGTGAATGAGGATCAGGCAACTAGTGTGCACTTCTGGGGTACCACAAACTATTAGACTGCAAAAACTGAATGTCCATACTGGGAGCTGGGATCAAGCAGAATGTATTTTATTTATTTATTTTTTACTTTCTCTTTATGCCCCCTTCCTCTCCGCTGAGTTCCTTTCTTGGAAATTCCTAGGCTGTATATTCCGTAGTCCCGCCCAGGTACCTCCCTCCAGTGCTTGGCTAGCCTTCCCCATCATGCCATGGTTTGCCCCGGGTAGGGAGGGACCACCCGGATAGTCCCCCTCTCACACCTAGAGACTGTGTGGAGAGGCCTCGCGAGCCCGGTTGTGGAGCCTGGTTAAGGTTTTCGGGACAGCGGTCCCGTCTACAAGGAGCTCAGCGCGGGGCTTTTCCGTTTTTCTTCCCAGCCCTCAGGACGTCTGCACGCTTAGGGAAGCCAAGGGCGGAGCACGCCACTTATCGCCCTGACGCCTCCAGCCTCTGGCAAACGCCCCCCACACCCTCTTTCTGTGTGCAGTTCGCTGCACCTCCACCTGTGGTCACCCAGGTGGCGGTATTGCAGTGGGACTTGCACCCCACCCCACCCACCCGGAGGAGGAGCAGCCACTGGGCTCAATCCTCCTCCCACCACCCGGCCAGCCCTCCAGCTACCCGAGTCCGTTCTCAACCGGTCGCTGGGCGCCGCATGCAGTAGCTCCTCATCGCTGCGCTGGCGGGCCGGGCGAAGCAGAATGTATTTTTTTATTGAGCTGTTACAGTGTAACACAGCTTTGAAGGGCATTACCTTCAGCAACATCATCAACAATGACATTCAGCTACTACAGGCTCTTACACACACTCAGTAAACTATACTGTCACACCCATATTCCAAGATCCTCTTCCCTTTTTATTTAAACAGGATTTCTACTGCTGCTATTGACAGTCACTACGGGTACCATTACTACTCATCAGCGTGATCTGACGCCCATTATACTACACAACCCATTTCATTTAACAGGATTGCCTCCTTTGATTCTAAAGGCACTGCTATCACTTTCACATTTGCTGCTGTTACTACAAGTCCTATCACCCATTTTAAGGTCCCTGGAACCCTGGCGCTCTCAAGACCATTTTTCATGGCATCCTTCCAGGCAGGGAGAGCACTATACCTGGGGCAAACATGGCTGCCTGTGTCTCAATGTGTCAGTATGTGACATCAATTGGACTGCTGTACATCAGTGTAACTGGGTCACTGTGCAGATGGTACATGTGTTACTTTCTCAGTTGCAACCTCTGCCTTTCACCTGTGGGGGCCAAGCAAGGTTGAGTGCCTTGGACTCATTAAATTTTTCATTTGGGTGGGAATAAGGGGAATAGTGTGGTGCTAACAAGGGGATCTATGTATGAAGCCTGCTTGCTAAGTATGTGGCGAGGCGCGTGGAGCAACCCTAAGCATGAATGCCATGCAGCTGGGGGCTGGTGGATCCCCAGTGGCATTCACAATCAGTGCGCCAGCCAGTTGTGCAGGATCCCCAGCTCCCCAGGCAGCTATGCACCACAGGCAGTTGGGAGAGTGTGTCAAGGGCATGCCTGCACTACATGCCATGCACAAAGGTGCATAGTGCCGGACACAGGGGGTGTAGGATGGCAGCAGGGATACTGCCGCATCCAGTGTGTGCCCCACAGATGACACCTGCCATCTGTGGAGGGACTGGGAGTCGACCCTCCATGATGCCCCAGCCCACTAAGCAGATGGGGAGGGCTAGGGACAGCCATTCGGTGAGTGCCCATAATGTCTATAATTCTGGACCCCATCTTCCCACACTCCCTTGCTCCTGTGGTGCAGGGGATCCACTCTGAGACCCAGGACGGGCATCTGAATGGTTGCCTGCCTGGGTCCTCTGCTCTGCACCCGCCTGCCCCCCACGATCCTGCTTGTCGGGGTGGGACCACAGACAGGTGCCCTGTGGGTGCCTGCAGTTGTGAATACTGCATACCCTGCACCTGTCCAGGCCGGTAACTACGCAGGTGGTATATGTGCCTTTCATATATAACCCACAGCTTTCATGCATAGAGATCAAACTTTATACGTGAGTAACAATGCAATTATTCTTTTAAAATTTGAGTGCGCACTTCCAGCTATGCCCTCTTGGATGTCTAGGCCTTTCCACTAAGGTGGTGCATTAGGCCTCCCAACACCAACACACAAGATTGCAATCTGGCCTACTGTACGGTAGGGCCTCCCATTACCCTCAGCAGCAGATTTTCATAGTTTCAAATAACTTTCAAAGCAATCACTTTCTTTAACTGCAGTTTAGTTCTAGCTAGTGGGTGCCCAGATAAATTAAATACTGTTGCAAGTCTGATGTCATGGCGCCCATGATCCTTCGTTGGTGCACTTACAGGTACACAAGCTTGCTTTAACCCTTAACTGACTTCTGGCTAGCACTTTTATATTTGAAAAACAAATTGTAATCCAACAGGAAAGTTCAAACAGCAGCAGCAGTTTTCTGGCTGGCAAACCAGTGCTCATATCCTACACCAAGGGAAGCAGTCGCTGATGCTCCTGGACAGATGATGTCGCAGCAGCAGGCAGTTGGTAGTTGTAGGCCCTGGTTAGGCCTGATCTCTGCATTGCAGCTCCTTTTCCCCTCGATAACACATGGCAGTGTGACAAGTTCAGAAGGGCTGAAATTGATGAGCTACCCCACTTCACCCCAGTGGGTGCTCATTCGATCAGGGTATAAGTACCCTGGAGACAAGCTCCTAATCACCTCTTCCTTGAACATACCAGACAGGGCAGAATGGCTTGTTCTCACCTCTTATGTCAACAGTCTGCAGATGGCTTCAGCAGATTCAGTCTCTCGCAGCAATCATAGCACCTCTTCATAGCTCGGATGGAACTTCTAGCAACCAGATTCACTCACGCCAGGATCTCTGGCTCTGAGTCCTGACTAGGCCCTCAGATCTTCTCCTCAGCAGCACCTCTTTCCTCTCCAACTGCTTGGGAAGGACTGCTCTGATCTCCTCCTATGCTGAGGGAAGGATTCAGCTCAACTTCCTCCTCTCTCAGATCCATATTCTAATTGGCTATGTAGAGTTGTCATTCACTCTCTGGCTCTCTCACAGGATATAAAAGGGCACCAAGCCTTTTGTTGCTGTTCTTTTAAAGTGCCTGTGTTCTTTTCCAGGACTTTTGCATTCCAGTTTGATGATGGTGGATCACATTGTTCATGCACTGCATTTTATGTGGGAAAAACATCAAGGCTGTTTAAAAGAGGACTGATGATCAGTTAAATGTGATAAACAGACTGAAAGAACAATTTACTCACCATAGTAATATTGTTTCTTCCAAGGTATTCTTCAGTATGCTTGTAGATATGCAGTATGCCAAGTGGGTTCAGCTGTCCTGGAGGTGGAGCAAATTTAATGATTTTTGCATCAGCCAATCAGAGAGCAGGAGAGCAAGTTGCACTAAGCTGTTCCCCTGTTGTCAACTAACGAACTTCTCTAGTGCACTTATTAGAACTTGCTTTATGCACAGTGTTTATGAAAACCGTTATGGTGTTACTAATGTTGCTTCTCTGCTTAAACTGTAATTATGTTTAATTCTGATGTATTTACCCTGTGGATTTTGTATATTTACTGTATTCAATAATGTAACCAGTTAGGTTGCTGCTTTGTCTCACATCCTGTCTACTTTGTATTATGTCAATTGGTTGTATGTATTGTAATTGTATGTATGCTACTTTCCCCTGTGTACCCTTCCACCAGGACGCACCATGGAGGCAACAACTTTTGTTCAGTGTGCCTTCCTGGTGAAACTTCAATAAAATAAATAAGTGCTGCCTGTTGCTAGAGTGGGACTGGGAGGTCAGTCAGATTCATTTGAAGCTAATGGGAATAGGCCCCAGCAGTACTTATGAAAAAACTATTAAACTATAGGAACAAGAACAATACATAGAAACTATAAAACACCCATAACTATAAAGCTCTAAGGTATTAAGTCCAAACAGTTAAAAAATTTGGCTAAAGTATGGACTGCAGAACTACTCAGTCAGGTTATGTAGGGAGGATGGGTGGGAGGTCAAGCATATTGAAGAACACTTTGGAAGAAACAATAGTACTACGGTGAGCACTTTTTCTTCTCACCCTAGGAAGTCTTCAGTATGCTTGTGCATGTGCAGACTACAAAGCAGTGCAGCTGGAGGATGGTACCGAACCTACTTTAGAAACAGGTTCTGTTGGACTGCTGTGCCAAATTTGGCATCCGACCTGGACTGTACATCCAAATAGTAGTGTTTTGTGAAAGTGTGTACAGGGTATATCTCTTGCAGCTGCCACCGAGGCTGCAGTGCCCTTAGTAGAATGAGCCCTGAGGCTCTGAGGTGGTTGCTTACCAGCCTTACTGTAACAGAACTGAATGCAGAGGACTATCCAGTGAGAGGTAGTCCTCTTAGAGGCTTGCCTGCCCTTGCCTACCTCGCCATAGGGAGAAGAGCTGAGTATGGAAGTCCTGAGCTGCTTGGTGTGGTCTAGGCAGTAGGTCATGCCTCTTGATGTCCAACTGTGTAGCTTCCACTCACCAGGAGTGGATTTGTCTGTGAAGAAGACAGGGAGTGTTATGGACTGATTCAAGTGGAATTCAGACACTACCTTGAGCAGGAATTTCCTATTCGTTCTGAGAACTACTTTATCTTTGTGGGAGATAATGTAGTTGAGTTCAATGCAGAGTGCCTGTAGCTCTGAAATCCTTCTGGTTGAGGTGACTGCTACTAAAAGAGACAGTTTTCCAGGTGAGCGTATTTTAAGCTGTTGTAGCCATAGGCTCAAAAGGTGGCTCCATGAGTTTGGCTATGCAGAGGTTCAAGTCCCAGGGAGGGATAGGTTCCCTAAGTGAGGTTGAAGGTGTGACAGACCCTTGAAAAATATCTTAAAGATGGAATGAGAAATTATAGACTTTTCCTCCCTCAGCAGAAATATAAGCTGAAATAGCTGCTATGTGGACTTTCAGGGACGAGGCTCTTAGGCCTGAGGTTTATAAGTGCACCAGGTAGTCCAGCACTGAAGACAGGCTAGCTTTCAGTGGGTGGATGTGCCTGTCCCTACACCATAGGGAAAATCTTTTCCATTTGGAAGTATAGGACTTTTAGTACTAGGTTTCTTAGCCAGGCAGCAAAGTATTCTCAGCATCTGTTCAAGTACTGAGAATCTGGGTACTCTAGCTCTTCAAGTACCAGGCTTTGAGGCAAAGAGACTCTATGTTGGGATATGTTATCCCCATCTGAGGAGAGTCAGGAGACTGTGGCTCAAGGGCAGTTGAATTGGTTGCTTGGCAGACAGGACCAAGAGTAGGAATACCAAGGTTGTCTCGCTCAATCTGGTGCCACCAGAATCATGGTGGCAATCTGGGTTCTGAGTTTCAGGAGGACCCTGAATATCAAGGGAAAAGGAGGGAAGCGTGACAGGAACTTCCCTGTCCAGTCCAGATTTAGGCATCCACTGGTACTGAGCCCAGAGCTGGAGATCTGCAGCAGTACAGGGCAGCTGGTGACTGAGGCGGAAGCAAAGAGCTCTATCTCTGGAGTGCCCCACCTCCTGAAAACTGTGGCCAGTACTTGCCTGGTCAGCATCCACTGTGGTGGCCCTAACTGATGTGACTCAGAGCATCTGCCAGCACATTGTCCTTGACTGGCAGGTGACTGGCCAAAGCTATATTTCAGAGAGTAGGCCAGAGACCAAATCTTCATGACCTCTGTGCAAGGCTTTGTGGACCTTGTGTCCCCTGCTTGTTGAAGTAAAACATTGCTGTGGTATCTGTTGTGATCTGGACAGACTGACTTTTAGATAAGGAGCAAAGGTTTTCACTGCCAGATAAACAGCTCTGAGTTTGAGGAGGTTTATGTGGTAATTGGACTCCTTGTGGGACTACGTCCTGCTTATAGACTGGTCTACCAGGTGTGCCCCCCATCCTAGAAGAGAGGCATCTGTAATGAGTACTCTGGAAGGTTCCTCTTTCTGAAAGGTGACACCTTCCTGAGATTTTCTAAGTCTTCCACCAGTTCAAGGCTTGCAGCAGAGTCCTTGTGACAGGAATGAGTTTTGACATAGAATCTTTTTTCAGGGACCTATGAGCCCTTAGGTGATACTGAATGTCCCTCATTTGAAATCTGGCACCTGGTACACAGCTGTGGTAGAAGCCTCAGGAAGTGTCTGATTTGTCCTGGCTGATCCAAGATGAAAGGATTTGCTAATGTAGCCCAGAGCGCCGTATGCCAATGGGCTACCCCCTTGCCTGCTGTCCAGATACACCAGGCAAGGGCCTGGATCCTGCTACGGTGACAATTGGGGTTCGCTCTCAGAAATATTGATAATAGTGCGATGCCTCCACCCAGAGTAAGGTATTAGTGGGCCAGGTATCCGCCTGGTACAGCTCCCTGGGTACTGTACCTCCCCACCTCCCCAACCAACCACTCTGCATAGGTTCTATATGATAACAGTGATTGCAGAATAGTGATTGCTGTTAGGGTGAGTGTACATCGCTGAAAATAAATTCAGTGCACACTTGCTGAATGGGAAGAGTGCACCTGAGATTCACAGTATTTTCTTTATGTCCCCATTAAAAGATTCTCAGCTCAGGGTGGTACATGTTGGGGCAAAATACTTAAAAAATAAAAAGCCACCTGCAGGCAAAAACATACCACACCAGATCTGAACCCTGTGCCCTGCACCTCCCAACCGACCACCCTCCCCACCACACTTGTGGACCAGCTCAGCAGCTGCCTGCCACACCCCTCCCACATATCTTCCCCCTTCCTCTCCCCCCACACATGCATATCATGCACATACATCCAGTCGCTCTACCTCGCCACCAAGGTATCCAGTCGCTACCCTGCAGTAGCCGAACACAGGTGCAGTAATTGTCCGTTTATAAGCACTCAATTACGATCTCCTGTTCACTGGATACCCTCTGCACACTATATCCCCAATAATCTTGTTCCACCATAAACCATGTATCTTAGCAATAGGCAAATGCAATGAACTTCACTAACACAGCAGTTTCAACAAACAAATTCACAGATTTTTTCAGGGATGAGGACTAGGAAGGGATACCGGACAAAGGATGCTGTGAATGGAAGAAAAAAGTTAGTGAAGTAAGTAACACCAATAAGTATTTGGGCCCACAGGCCGAACTCACCCCACTGGTACCAGTGTTCCCAATCAGTCCCTCTGGGTACCCTCTAGTGCAGGCCTGATTGGTCCAGCGGTTGCCGGCTGTTGAGGGCCTGAAATATGTTAAAGAACTTAGTTTAAGAAAACCACTCCAATTCCCTTTTCCTTTCCAGGAGCTAGGTCCTGGTACTCACTGTTTGTTGATCTCAACACCTGGCATATGGAGCTCCTTATTCAGTGCAGCAAGGCAGAAAACAGGCTGTCCTTGATCCCTTGGGCAGAATGAAACTTGCTTGTCGCTCTTGCAGCTGATCACCTTGATTGTAGCTCTGACTGCTTGTCCCCTTCAGCCACTTCTGGCCTATTGCAGAGCTCTGTGGCAGGACAGCACCAGCCCCAGAAAGCCTAGACCCAGAAGTGGCTCCATAGCCCCGCTCTTCTGATGGATCAGAGGTGCCCTAGCACCCCAGCAAGCGCCAGTGACCTCCTGAGACAGTGAGTCCCACTTGGCAGGGGTTAGCAGATTCCCTCCCTGGCTCTGGAGTGAGGACTCCCGAATGGTGGGGGTCCTCCTGCAGTCCCTGCACTGAGCTCTCAGTACGAACAGTTCACAGGCAGTTTTCTAATAAAGTCCGATGCCAACTGAAAGAGGGTGCTAGCCTGAGATTCAAATAGCACAGGTGCAATCCAACAGGGAATTTCAAGAACAACAGGCCCCTGCACCAGTCCGCACTGTCAAACTGAGCAATGTCCACAACCTGTTCTTGGCTGTAGCTGGGGGCACAGCTCTCAGCCACTTTAACCAGTTCAATCAGGACATGTACAGCACCGGCTAGCACCCCAGACCAAGGATGCTTTGCTTCTTGAAATTACAATTGCTGTGCCACACAGGCAAACAAACCTCGGTAACAACCGTAGCCTTCAGATAGTTCACACAGTCCTCTCAGCCAATTCAGCCAGCTAGTGCAGGATTTCTGCAGCATCTAATTCCTCCCAACAATATTCAAGCAACTTCTCAGTACCTGGGAATCAGGATCACAGTTCAGTCTCTTTCTCTTCCTTCTTGATCCAATTCTGCCACAGCTATCTCCAAATAGGGCCTGGGTAAACCCCTGAAGTCCAAAATCCACTCTCAGAGGACACTCCTGACTTGTACAGAGCCCGGAACAGACTCAAGAAATCCCAGAAAGTCCACAAGTTTCAGCCGAAAACCCAGGGTTCTGATTGGCTGACAAAGCCTATCAATAATTGATAACCATAGAGATCAATATTTCCTGCTCGTTTATTGGGGCCTGATCTAGGCACCTGAATTAGTCCTCCTTTTCCCAGGAGTCCCTTTGTCCCAGTTTTGGGTGCCTAGAGCACTGATTGGCTGCAACTTTGGGGTCAAGTGTCACAAACACATCAGCTCCCATTTATTTATATAGAGTCCCATACAGTTTAGTGCAGTTGTTCCCTTCAAAAGTCCGGTGCAGCCCAGCACATTGATTTATTCAAGACAAACACCCCACTGGATTGTAGCCCCAACTGTCCTCTGTCAAACAAGCCCACTCTCATTCTTTTGATCCCAGGGTTCTTCTGTCGCTGCTGCCAAAACTCTGTCCCCTAGGCAGCAGGCAGCACTTATTAATATTCATACGGGGATCATTAATATTCATGAGCCCGCTTTATGCCCTGAGTTCAAACTTATAGTTCTGAAGTCTCAAGCGGCTTTTCTGCCGCATTCTCCAGATCACCGGCCCTCAGTTAGCAAGGGAGAGGTGCTGAGACAGCTGTGTCACTTTCGTTTGCCTGCAAATCATGGGTCAGTACATCAAAGTGCTGCTTGTGCATGCACGAGTGCCGACCCAGAGCAAGCATGCCAGCAGCTCATGGACAAGATTCCATGCCAAATTGGGCAAAACAACATGCAGGGCCATCCCAGGAAACCAAAGGGGAAACCGGCAAGCAGGAGAAATGGTGGAAATCACGGGCAACCACAGGTAAGCCCCCAGAGTGGGGTTACACTAAATTCTGTAGATTGTGTGCCCTGTTGAGAGGGAGCAGGGTCTTTCCTTTTGTGTGTCCCGTTCTGCCCCAGTGAATTCCAGTAACTGAACTGGATCAAAGTGGGATTTTTGGGTATTGATTAGGAAGCCTAAGGACTCAGGGTACTCTGAGTTAGATTGAGAGAGTTTCTGACCTCCTGTGGAGACTTGCCCACTATTAGCCTATTGTCTAGGTAGGGAAGACAGATACCTGTTGTCTCCTGAGATGGACTGCCACTACTGCCAGGCACTTTGTGAAGGCCCTTGGTGCTGAAGAAAGGTCAAGGGCAGTGTTGCAAACTGATAATGGCCTGAAGGCAGTTTGAACCCGAGGAATTTTTGTGGGACTGCCTGATTGGAATGTGGAAATAAGTGTCCTTAGATCTAGGGAGGCTAGCCAGTCCCCTTTTGTAGTGATGGATCACCACAGTCAGGGTGACCATCTTGAATCTGGGATTGAGTAGACGTTTGTTCAGGTACCCGAGGTCTAAAATGGGTTGCCAGTCCCCAGTTTTTTCTGGGTTAGAAATGCCTGGAGTAAAGGCCCTTTCCCCATTGGGAGAGGGAACTCTTTCCACTGCTTTTGCAGACAGAAGGACTTTATTTCTAACTCCAACAGTAGTTTCTCTGTGGGAGTTAAGAGATTTTAGTGACTTCTGACCCTGTTGAGTGGAAAATGTTTTGAATTACAGGGCAAGTCCCTGACTTACTACCTCAAGCACCCACTTGTCTGTAGTAATGTGGTGCCAGTGGTGGAGGTAGTGGGTCAGCCTTCCTCCTACTGGTGGAGGAGGCGACCTGGCTTTTGCAGTCACAAAATTTGTTTAGACTGAGTATTTGAGGGAGGCAAGGACCAGCCTATCTCTGACCTCTCCTTCCTCTTCCTCTGAAGAAACCTCTCACCTGAGAGTAATCCAGGGCATGGACATTGTCATAGGGTAGAAGGCCCTGTAGTAACCATAGGAGCCGGGTTTGTAAAATTTTTGGTGGGGGTCAGTGGTGAAAGCCCAGCCCCTGGCCCAGAGGTCATCCCTCTACCACCCCAACCCCACCCCGCAACTGGGGGTCTATGGGAGCAGAGCACGCTGTACAGTACAAAAATAAGCTGGCACATTAACAAAAAAACTAACCTTATGGTTTGTCTCTGTCAGCTGCCCTGCTGGATCCTAATTGGAGCCCACATGAATCATGGTAAAACAGAGGTAACAGGGCTTATGCGGGGTTAGGGGCAGCAGCAAGTGCAGTACTTAAGAAGTCACAAAAATGCAAATGACACAGTAAAAGAAATACAGCAGTAAAATACAGTTTACTGTAGAAAAACTGTGAAAGAGAACAGAGCCCTCTACTGGAAAGTACACCAGTAGAGGTACTACTACTGCAGTAACAAATTTTCTTTATTTTACTCATAAGCTATACACCTCTTATTTTTGTCATCTAATTTCTAAAACTATCACATGTGGGCCATTTCAAAGTGCAATAATACCCGACAGGATGGGTGGTATTGGGAAATACCAGACATTCCAGGGCTATAAAGCCCTCTGCCTGTGGCATCAGGCCTCATTATGCCCCTAAGCGGTCTGGTATTTCCTAATACTGCCCACCCTGTTGGGTATTATTGCTACATAGCGATACTTGATAAGATAATCTGCATAATCGCAGATATGCCCTATAAATTGCACTATGCAGAAGCGCTTATTTCATCATTAATCAATAAGGCACAACAGGGTGTGGGTTATTAGAGTTTACCCACTGCTTGTGTGGTGTGTTACGGCGCAGCTAGTGACTTAACCACACAAGGAAGTAAATCCTCAATAACTCACACCCTGGAGTGCCTTATTACATTATACAATGGACCTGCGTAAATGTGTTTAATTATGTTGTTTTATAAATGATTTCCTCAGCCGTGGGTAATGCAGGATTTACCCACGGTCATGGGACATGTTTTGACCAATGAGGTTACAGGATTTTCCTACACCATTGTATAATATCTCTTAATACCCCACAATTAAAATGTGCAGCACTATTGGCCTTTAAAATATATAGAGACAATGTCAAGAAATCCATGAAACACCGGTAGTTTCATTTGGCAATTCATCACTACAAAGTGGAAACTACCAAGATCCTCATCATGACTGATGGTCATTAGCAGAGTCGAACTGGCACTGACTGACATATATGTGGGGCTTGCCGGAGCCCAATGGGTACTGGAGGCCCACCTTGGAAATCAATGGAGTCCACAAAAAGAAAACAGCACCGTCACATCAGCATTCCATTACGATTGGCACTATTATAAATACTATTTCTTCCAGAAAACCCTTTAAATTAGATAACAGATGATTTAGGTATGTGTTCACAGTTTCAAGGTGGCAGCAGGTGCCCAACTGGGGGACTCACAGTACTGGAATTCCATTATAGTGAGCGTTCTAGGAGTCAGCACCTATAGCTGTGCGTCAGCTCATGACATCAGTGCCACTGACTTACAACAGAATAGGGCCGTGGAAGCTTGAAGAAAGACTCACTTCCAAACCTGCCTCTTGTAAAGACCTGCTAGGGTTTCCCCTCTGGGTCGCCCACCTCCTGCAGCATGCCTTCCCTCAGTCTCCACCCGCAGCACTGTCAAAATCTCCCTTATTGTCCCCAGGGTAAGGACCTCAATGGACCAGAGATCCTTTTGCTGCCGGGCTCCCTCCTGGTTCAATTCCTCCCAGCCAACATAGCTGACTCCACTAAGCTTGGTCCTTTCAACGCCTCCCTCAGAAGCCATCTGACAAGCACTCGCTGCTGCAACTGCACATAATCCCCACCTGCCTCACCCTCACCCCTAGGCTGGGTCTGCCCTGTCTACTTTTGCTGTATATATACCTGGGGTCTCAGGCAACATCTGCTGACTAATGTAATAAAATATCTCCGGTTGTTACCTGACGTGGTACTCAGATACCTATTATGACTACTGTGAGCCACCTATTACAAGCATGCACCACCAGTGAATGCCTGTAACACTGGTTGCTTTTTAATCTAAGTGTTCTGTACTGTTTTGTTTGCTGTGATGTATTCTTCTCTTGATGAGGTGCTCTTTGTGAATGAGTCTTTGACTCAAAGGTCTGTAAACCGATGATCTAATAAATAAATAAATAAATAAAATAAAACAATGCATACATTTCACATAATATTCTAGAACCTCTAGGGGCTGCACAAGACAGTTTCACTATGAAAGAGAAAAGAAATGCACACATTTCAAATAATATTCTAGAACCTCTAGAGACTGCACAAGACAGTTTCATTATGAAAGAGAAAAACAATTCACACATTTCACATAATATTCTAGAACCTCTAGAGACTGCACAAGACAGTTTCACTATGAAAGAGAAAAAACACAATGCACATTTCATGTAATACTATACACTATAAAAATACAGGATGAGCAACTTTATGCATAACTGTGTTTTTAACCTCGGGTTCTGATTCCCATGGACCTCAGAACCCTGTGTGAAGAACACACTGATTGTGCATAGTTGTCCACCCAGTATACTCTATAATGTGGAATAGAATACTGATGAATCTGTCACCCTGCACCCTACCATTGATTTCAAGGAATATAGGGTGGGTGGGCCCGTGTCAACTTTCCAGGCAGTCCCCCCACCTCGGTCCAACCCTGGCTGACCACCGCTCATCACAGGCCCTGGGGTTAAATGGGGCAGGCAGTGGCCCACTGGAACTCGGTTCCCAACTTTCACACCACCACACCTCTTAAACATTTTATGACAGACTCAGTTCGGCAATAGAGTAGATTATCGGGTATGAGACCCACACTATGAGCGAGAGCTCATCTTACACCAGTTGGTCCAATCACCTGTTCCTTTACCTTTATTAGTTTATTTGAGTTGGGGACTTTATAACTTCCACACCCCTTTAAAAAACACAAGGTTGGTAAGGGGAGTTGAGCCCTACAATTTAAATCAATTAATCAATCAAGCAATCAAAAGCTTTATTTATCCAGGTGAGACATCATTGAGCAGAGCTCATTTACAAGATGGACCTGGGTAGGACAAGGTCATTAATAATTTCAATGGGATACATATTCTACATGCTAATAAACTTATTCATCTTTGAAAAAATAAACAAGGTAGTACAGCATCATTCATAACATTACTGAAAACAAAACATATGAGAGAGAACCACCCTAGCTCATTTACCACAGTGCTTATACATAAATATATGTGTACCTAGCAGCAAAGTGGGATAATACAAACTCCTGTTATGGGAGAGAAAGGTGAGGTGGATACAAAGAGTGCCTTTGTATACCCTTTCCATCCCACACAGAATTTTTCATAGGGGATGAAGGGAACCTGGTAATTGTGGCTATTCTGGGGAGGGAGAGCTGTAAGAAGGAACTATTTATAGGAAAGGGAGAATGGCTAAGGGGACATGGGGTGAGATGGAAACTTCAAGGTGAGGAAATGAGGTAAAGGTGAAGACGTATTGCTACTCAGAGAGTAGGGTAGTATTTATGCTAATTTAAGAGCAGTGATGGGAAGCACGAGAAGATTCACATAGAGAAGGGAAACAAGAATAACGGAGGAGAATAGAAGAGTTATATATTTGGTTGAATGTACTAGGCAGACATCTTCATGGTGCAAAGTATATATGTGATCAATCTAACGATGCAGAAAGCATTTGCAGTGTTCCTTAATAAAATGCAAATAAAGAGATTTAAAAGAGGTAATGGTTATAGGTATGCTTAGTTTCATCATTTTTGCAGATTGTTCCACAAAGAGGGCAACGTGAAGCTAAAGGCAGCCCTTTCGAAATGAGAGTTAACTTTGGGCACTTTCAACAGATATAGGTGTAGCTTCTTAGGGCATATTGCTTATTGTATTTTGCTGTAGACAGTCTGAAACATAATGTGTAATTGATTGGTTATCGCCTCTTAGTATCCATATAGCAGCATTTCTGTCCCTCCTGAACTGAAGTGAGGTCTATCCTACTGCTGCATATAGGAGCAATGATGTGTAGTAAATGGGAGTCCTGTAATAAACCTTATGGCTCTATGATAGAGTGTATCCAGTTTTGCCAGGTAGAAGGTGTGACAGTGGCTATACAGAAGTCTGCATAGTCAATCACAGAAAGAAGCGTTGCCTGGACCAACCTTAGCTTAGCCGCTTGTAAGAAAGTGGCTGATTCTGAAATAAAGACCAAGCCTTTGATGTAGTTTTTTAGCAATGCCTCCATATGTTCAGTAAAGGAAAGCCTGTTGTCAAGCCAGACTCCAGGTACTTGAATTTGTCAACAAATTCTAATTTTTCTCCTAGAATTGTGGCTATCTGCATAGGATATCCTGGGACAGCTGGGTTTACTACATGCATGCCAGGAGAGAAAAGCATTGCTTTTGTTTTCTTTGCATTTAGCAGAAACTTTTTGTGTAGGAGTTGATGTTGGAGTAAGTTGAATTCCATTTGTAGGAATACTACAGGTTGTTTCTGATGATGGGCGGCTCATATAGCACCGTGTCATCAGCAAACAGCAACAAAGTGACAAAACCAAAATTAGTTTTCCATGCGGTCCTGACACCTGGCAGCTTAGTCCTACCAGAATGCTGCAAGAGCCTCCATCAAAGTGAAATCAGCAGGCACAAGCTCTTGGCCAAATTGCCTGTTCCGTTACTTTTCATTACTTCATTTGAGTTGGGGTTTCAAATAAACTGACAACCAAACCACAAGCACAAAAATAAAGCATGTGACCAAAACAGCACTGTCTTCAGGAAACTTTTACGGCAAGCTTCCTATACCCAATGATCTACACTGTTGCCCTCAGATCCACCACCTCTCTGCAGTCCAAGTCCCCCATTAGACACTAGTTCCTTGCCTTTCTTGACAGTGTCAGACAGTTACTTCACCCATACTTAACTTTCAGAACAGTTTGGCCCTTTTCAGAAACGGTTCTTTCAGCAGTGCAGTAATACAATCGGCAATGCCCATTATAGTCCAGAATATTACATTTCCGAATATTTTCTTTAAATTTCAACTTTTTTAATTATTTTTTAACTTCTTTAAAAAATTTTGTAATGTACATAGACTCCTAGTTTATTATGCCTGTGTTTTGAACTGGAAGAGCGATTTTAAATAGTAAATCAAGACAGCCAAGCAAAGGGCCTTCTGGCATAGAATGTACACAGTTTACAGTAACAGTTAAACTCAGCATATTCCTTACAAAATCGATAACACGGGATGTAGGGGAAAATGGCAACTTTAGTAAATCCTCCACATCTGGTTTTATAAACTGCAGTACACATTTCAAAATAACATGGTCTCTGAACAAAGAACAGTAAGCTATGTGACTGTGAAGCTTCTTCAAACAGCAGTAATGATCACCCAGTTCATATTCTGTCCCATGGGTGAGACTTTAGTTTTTAATAGCCCACACCCACAACAATTTATGGCTGCAGTAACTAAGCACTACTGGCTCTCTCATTCCATTTTCTCAAATCAGTGCAGCATTCTCCTGACCTTGACTTCTCCATACCCATCCTACTCTTGACCCCTTTTGCTGGCATTGCTGATGATGCAACCCTGATCCCTCCATCCCCACCGCACCTTATCTGGCTAGTGCTGGGACTTGCTGGCTGGCTTTCTTGGGGGGCTGTGAGGGTGTATGTTAGCACCACCTGGTGCTGCTTTATGCTGCTTAGTGGATAGCTGTTAGCTGGTTGGCCTGCTGCTGCTGGTACTGTCCTGACGGGGTTCCTCTTTCTATTCCCAACTCCCAGGCCTGCTACTCTCATTGAGTGGGTGGAAGTGGTTACTCCTCTCCCATCTTCATCGTCCTCGACCTCCACTACTCCTGGGGCTGGGTCCTGCTGGCTCCCTTTTGGCTCGACCTCGTCCTCTTCTTTACAAAGCTGCTGGTGGCTGCCCGACCTCATCACCCGACCGACCGACCTGCCCCACTTTTCTCCAGAATCCTGGTCAGCCATCTCCTCTCTGTCACCTCTCTCTGCTCTGCCTGCTAAGTCTGGAGTCTCCTCTCTCCCAAAGGGTCCTGCAGTGCGGTGCCAGTTCCTCCTCAACCCCTCACCTTCTGCTTTGCAGCTGCCTACTTTTTCTAGCCGCTCTGCCTCTGGCTTCTTCATTTTCTTCTGTGGTGCTGCCTGCTCTTTTCACCAACGGTCAGTCCAGACACTCAGTCACCTCGCGATCCCCATGTCTTCTAATTTAAGTTTTCTTCTCATCCAGTCAGATGCTCGCTTTTTGGGGCACATAAAGATTGAAGGAATTTGGTGCCAAATTTAAAAATGCCACTGGTCCACCAATAATTTGAGACTGAGGGTCGGGATCGCCAGGTGCATGGGATTGCCTGACTGGGGGTTAGCTTGGCCCAGTCAGAACAAGCAAAAACAAAAGATAGTAAGTTCCAAAATATTGCTGGGGCTGGGCTCATCACAAAATATTGCTGGAGCCCATGCTCCACGAGCCCATACAACCCAGCACCTATGGTAGTAATTCTGCCTCCATTCCTCTGTTCTGAGGTTTCTGGGAAGTAGAGGCTTTTCTTCTGCAGCATTACTTTGGTAGGTGGTTTGTATTCTTCCACTGTTTCATGTAAGCTTTTGTTTTGTCACCAAACATTGAATTATTCTCACAGGTGAAATCCATAGCTTAAGTCCGAGTGTCCTGTGAGAGATTGGTTGTTCTTAGCCAGGCATAGCGCTTAAGGGAGATGGCCTGGACCATGGCTCTGGAAGCAGTGTCATTAGTGTCTACAGCCATGTGAAACTGGTACCTTGTAGCCTCTAGGGCAGTTTCACAGTTTTTGCTAGGTCCTGGGCTTCTTTGTCTCGTGCATGTTGGCTGACAGCTAGCACAGAGTTCAGAGAGCTTTTGATATTGAGCTGCATAGGTCATATAAGTAGATAGGTGAAGCAGCAGAGAAGCTCTTGTGTAAGGATTTTTACCCATAAAATCCTGCCTTCTAGATTCCCTTCAGGACGCTGTGAAGATAGAGGCACTTTGGCTTTGTCACAAGCAGCCGCTTGCACCACCCCTCGTGGTCAGGGTGCTTATACAGAAATTCAGCATCTTCCTCCCCAGTTGATATTCTTTTTCGATTTTCTTGTCCACTTGAAATGGAAGTGGGATTCTCAAGTATTTTAAAAGTTGCTCTGCAGAGTGATTTATGTATGGCAAAAGCAACTTTCTAGAGGAGAGACCCATTATATCTAAAAGTCTTCCTCCACCAGACCCGGTGGCACTGAGGGTTGAGACACTGGGCCATACCTCACGCCCACACTGGCGACCCGAGTTCTGGGGGCGGGCTGACGCTGGGGGTTGGCAGGGAGGGAAAGTTGAGCATCCAGAGGACTCGCGCCCTTTCCTGGTGTGGGATTGGTTCCTATCGCTTATTGGTGTTCTCTCGGCAGAGATCGGGGCACTGCAAGGGGTGGTGCATTGGGGATGAAGGTGGCAGACATCAGCACGTTGTGCCTTGGATGTCAGTGCACGCCACACTTCATAGGGATACAAAATAGGAGGAGAAAGGCAGCAATTGACCAAGCAGCTTAATGGCCACAACTTCCTCATCGGTGGGGCCTGTCTTGCAGATCACACTACGGTAATGGTTCCCAGCCTGGCGTGGGAAAGTGGGGTCCCCTCGCGAGGTAGCAGCATCGCAAGCCAGTATGTGTGGGTGAGCCTGGCGGGCAGCTCTGGGAAGAAGGCGATGGCTGGACGATCGCAGGTCAGGCTGCAGGAGGAGAAAAAAGTATGATAAAAAATAAAAGCCTTCCTCCTCCTGGTCAGTGGTCTCTTGAATAGTGAACTCTAGAGTGTTCATCATATGCTGGATGAAGGTATAGTGAGAGGAAAATCCTCCTGGCATTAGCGAAGAGCCAAACTCTTGGTCAGGAGATATATTTGGTTCTAAAGGTTCACCCTCTGGTTGATCATCAATTTCATAGTAAAAGTCCTGGACAAGCCCAGGGTCTGAAGTGTGAGGGTAGGAGGGTCAGGAGGGCATTAAAAAGATTGCCCATAGCCTGTATAGTCTAGTATAAATGCCAAGCAGCAGCCATTTCTTCTTCAGAGGGTGTATCTTTGTGTCACTGGCAGATCTCCCTTTGCTTTTCAGCGGAGGGGCAGTGCAATGTTTTTCTTTTGCTTTTTTTGCAGGCACTGAATCAGAAACCTGCTCATTGGTCTCTTTTTGGCTTGGTCAGAATTATTTTATTAGGCTTATTTTCTAGGGAGTCCTTATTGGGCTTTTCTTTAGATTTATGAGATGACCCCTTTAGAGTTTTTATTTGACGGGGAGCCAGACTGAGAATCCATAATCTTTTGTCTCTTTTTTAACTGTTTTAGAACAACATTTAGAGCAAAGTTCACAATTTTGGTCTGACCCAAACAACTTAAGCAAAGATCATGGCCGCCTGCCTTGTCCACTATTTTAGCACACTTAATGCAATTTTTAAAACCAGTAGGTCCAGTTTTCTTTAGGTCTATCTGACATGCCAGTTCGTCAGAAGACCTCAGAATAGTGTTCCAAAAGGGAGAATTAATAGAATGTGGTTGGTCTCAGTGCTATGGAACCACGATAAACAGTTGTGAAAGTGCTGAAAATAAAGAGTTTACAGTTTAAAATTGCAGTTCTGATGAAAAATAGGAACTGCAAAGTAAATAAAGTAAAAATACATAAAAGCATTTTATTTAGTTTAAAAGCGCTAAAATATTACCTCAGGACTTCCTGTAGCGTCACACTTGAGGGATGCAGCACGAACGGGAGCTCTAGATCTCGGGACAAAAAGCTCTTAAAATATCAAAATTAAAAAAAACAACTAACAAACCAAGCGAGGAGCTCAGCAAATTACATGGAGGATGGAGGAGAAGGACAAAGCCAAAGCAAACCGTGGATGAGGACAGATTGCTTCAGCCCCAAACAGCGAGTTTAAACTCCATGATGCGGTATGGCGCACAGGCGGCCCAGCCCCAGCCAAGCAATGCAGAGATCCTGTTGAGCCCCAAGACTTTAGAAAAGAAGTCAAAACTTTAGAGACCAGCTAGCAGCAGAACTAGCCCAGGTGGGTCAGAGAGTCGCTGATCTAGAAAACCACCAAGCAGAAGCAGACACCAGAACCGATCTCCTGGAGTGCCTAGTATTGCACCTTATGGAGGGGAACCAGGATTTAGTAGCCAAATGCACAACCTCGAAAACAGGTCCTGGAGGTGCAACATTAGAATTTCGGGGTGCCTGAAGGACGAGGAGGAGGGACATGCCTTCCCAGATGCATTCTGAGAGAGATCCTCCAGCTCGTACCAACTTTCCCGGCTGTTATCGATCAGGCACACCGTGGCCTTGCTGCCAGAACCACAGCAGAAAGATCAGAGACCGAGACTGAATGTCTTTAAGCTGCTGAGTTGCCAAACGAAGCAATAATTACCTACAATAGCTTGGAGAATGAAGGAACTTAAATACAAGGGCAAAAGAATATACTTTGATAATGACTACTTTCCTGGTCATGGCAAAAGAAGAGCATTTGCACCTATACTGAGAGCCTTAGAGGCACAGAGTAGATACAATTCTACAATGCCGCATCTCTGCTTGCTTGGTAGTCATGTTCCCAGAGGGCTCCAAGAACTCTGAAACACCAGAGGAAGCCATCCAATTGTTAAATAGCAAGAGGATCACTGTTTCCATGCCCCAGACAGACGAACGACGAGGAGCAGCAGAATTTGAGGAAAACAGTCTGGGAGAAAGTATAGTCACAGCAGTCTTGCCAACATCAAGGGCTTTCAACCTTACAGGATGCAAAGGATCTCTAAGAAAATTTGGCAGAGAACCCCAGTGTGACAAGAAATGGTCAACTAACCTATTAAGGTACTGTTATCACCTATACACCAGAGAGTATTTGGGAAATGGTCTGGACTGCACCTAGAGGTTATCGAAAGGCAAAGAGGTGAAGGACTGAGGGCAATATTTTGTATGGGGGCAGAATTTGGAACTCACATACCAGGGGAAATATAAATGTGAAACAAATGACTGTATGTATGTTGGGGAGGGAGATCACACACTCACGAATGAACAGAGTCTGTGGGGTCCAAATGAAGGGGCCAGCTCTAGAGAAAACATAATAGAGCTGGTGGAAAAATACTGGGTGAGGTAATCCTCACTGAACTAACCAGTAAAGCAAATTAAAAGATGCACTAGGGGAATGCCTTAACGATGTCAGGGGCTACAGGGTCAGAAAGGCACAGCTCCCTGTCATTAAGATACATGCAGAGGTAAGCTTCCTCGGAGTTAGAAAGAAGATGTGAAGGGCGGGAACTGAGACTCTGAAAAGACAATTGGGTCTTGGGGGCGATTTCTGATGTGGCCATAGTGCTGGCCCGTGTTCTTTGGTCCTCAAATAATGGTTAAACTTAGTTGGCTGTTCCTCACCTCTCAAGCAATTGTTGGGTTAATCTGAAAATAGTCCCGAGGGAATCTGGATGCCATGTTAGGAAAGCTTCTTGCTGCATTGGTACTCATTCTGACGTGGGTCCTGCTCCTGGTGGTGCGCCATTCAGAACACGTTGCAATCGACTCATGTAGCAGCAAAGGGGCCCTTCAACTACCTAGGACATACTTTCAAGGAGTTACCACCAACCCCCAAACCAGAGAGAATAAACAACTCTCTAAACCTTGAAGTCAAAGGCAAAACAAAACAATAAAATATGTAAAATATGTTCACTGTATTGTTGGTTTACACCCAATGTATTTGGAAGACAAACAAGAATAGCAGACTTAAAACTACTTTGCGAATTTACAATGTTTTATCTGATTGAGCATGGTTGGCTCCAGGTTTAATAGTGTTATAATTAGTATTTGTATAAGTTTTAGTTTGTTTGGTTCATGCAGAATTTGTTTAATGACTAAGATACAGGAATCTAGAAATAAGTTGCAGAGTGGCAGTACTAGAAATGAAGGTCAAATCTGGGTCATAACAATTTTGGTCCCCACCCCATCCCTAGAAAATCGTTAAGCAAACTCTAGTTATATCCCTTAATATAAATGGGATACATAGTCCTATCAAGCACTCACGCCTTGTACAATATCTTAAGAGACAAAACCTGAAATAGTGCTCCTACAGAAGACACATCTATTGTCTGCTGAGCATAAAAACTACAAAATTCAAGCTACAGGTTAGTGGCTGGATCTGCACACTGCTTGGACAGACGTAGAGGAGTAGCAGTGTTAATTTCTAAGCAAACACCATTTGAAATTAAAGAACAGGTGGTAGATGCAGAGGATGCTATGTGATGGTGGGCAAGATGTACTCCCACACAGTTGCATTGGCCTCACTCTACATACCCCCAGGGGCCTCAAACAGGTCACACAGGCTTTTTTTTTTACAACAGGTCACCAAAATGCAGGGACAACTCATATTAGGGAGACCTCAATGTTACCCTGCAGCCACAGCTTGATGCATCCGAGTCACTGCCACATAGAGCGAACTCCTTCAAAAGTGTGTAAGGCAAATATTGCAAGTTTGGGCCTAGTTGTTGCATGGAGACACTGCTTCCCAAACCAAAAAGGAATTCACCCACACTTCCACCCATACAAATACAGCTCAGAATAGATTACATCCTTATGAATGTGGAATGCCTAGAGGCACTGGCAGACATCTGGCATGGGGCACAAAATTGTCTGATCATGCCCCAATATATGCAAAATTTGAATTGGGAGGAGAAACGAGAATAACACAATGGAGATTAAACCTGCTCCTCCTGAGAGACCCAGATTTCAACAATTAATGAAAGAATTAACTCCTAGAATTTTATTAGAGAACACCCAACCAGAAATAGAAGCCCCAATAATCTGGGACACAGTAAAACTGTGCTAAGGGAGAAATCATAAAGTTTGCTTCCAAAGAGAAAAGAGAGGGACAGGAAGTGGGCAGATCTGCAGGAGGAATTGAGGGGTCTGCAGGCACAAGGGGACCAGGTGGATCCTCTGGTGAGAACTCAGATCAGAAAAGCTAAACAACAAATACAACAATTGTGGATCAGAGAATAGAACAGTTATTACACATGAAGTGGGAATACCATGAAGGGTGCCTGCATGGAGCACGAAATCTGGCAAGAAAACTAAGGAAACGAAAAATCAAAACCTGTATAACCAGTATGGTAGACCCAACAACTGGAAAACTCACACCCACCCAAAAGAAATTAGAGAAATCCTAGCAGCCTGCTATAAACAGTTGTACACAGAAAACAAAAGCACCTGAAATGGAACAAGTAAATAATTACTTAGAGAAGCTTACGCCCTGAAACTATCAACAGAACAAGCAACCAAATTCCTAACACCAATAACGGCAGAGGAAATTAAACGTTAAATAAAGTCAACACTAGAGGGCACTGGGACCCAATGGCTACCGCCAAATTTTATAAGCAATTTAAACCTCCTAACCCCACTCTCTCTGCAGCATATCATGCGGTACAGGAAGGAGCCCCCAAACCTGGAGATACGCTGTCATAGTGGCAATCCCAAGCCCCATGAAGACATTAAACACCCAGCCTCATACAGACCTATCTCGATGTTAAAATATGATTTCAAAATGTATATGTCAATTATGGCCCATAGGCTAGAAAACCTACTACCTGTATTGATTAATCCAGACCAAGTAGGCTTTATAAAGAACAGACAGGCATAGGATGCAGTCCAGAGGATGTTCCTGCTGATGAAAAGTGCATCAAACAAAGGAACACCCTGGTACTGTTGGGCCTGGATGCTGCAAAGCTTTCGACAGGGTCAGCTGGGAGTTTCTATGGGAGATCCTGTTGAAATTTGGCATACCAGAGGCACTAATCACTCAACTGAAAAATATATACAAAGACCCTATGGCCTACATCAGAACAGATGGATCCATTTCGAACCGATTAGGCTATCTAGAGGAACCCGCCAGATGCAGAGATAGTTTTTCTCTCACTACTTGTGCATCCGAACTGTTTGCCAAGCAATTTTGTAACTCTAAAGTGGACAGCAAGAATTACAGCTTCTCGTTTGATATTGCCTTGCATTGCTTGGACTTACAGCTACTTGCTCATGTTACTTTAGCAGGACTTGCTTTGTTAGACTTCAGCCTCCATTTATATTTAATACATGTGGATTTGCATTTGCTAGACTGCAGCTACCTTTTTGCAAACCCAATCTGCCTCCTTCTACTCACCTGCATTTACTCCGCCTCCCCATCAGTCCCTATTTAACCTTCGTTTTCTCCTCTATCCACGAGCTGGTAGCCGAGAGGGCTAGAAGGCGCCTGCCCTCCCAGCAAGGGAAGCCTGGGTCGTGAGGGTCGCTGAACTACGTGACAGACCCCCCAAGCCGCAAGAACTCCACAAGGTACGCGACTGCACTGCAAGTTTTGAGAGCTGCTGATTCAGGCTCTCGCTGGCGCTTCTCGCAACAGCTACCCACCGCCCCCACCACCACCACCCTTGGTCGACAGCTTGATTTATAGGCTTTGTCACGGTTCGGCTAGAGAGGGCGCTAGAACAATCTGCCCACTTTTCCATTAGCAGAATATCTACAATCGCTACCAGTGGCTGCTACAGCCTGCTTGACTGGCTTTCACAGAATAAATATGCTGCTCCTCGCCCTCTTGTGCTTTCTTGCTTTCCCTAGCCTTCCTCCCCACCCCAGCCTCTCGCCCTTTTAAGCAACCACTGCCCCATCTTTCCACAAGGGCATAATTACTGAACTAACTCGCCCTCCCACTCTCCCAATTTAACTCCTTCTAGCCCCTCCCCAACTGGGAAATCGAGTGTCCATTCTCCTCCCATCTCATACCCTTGGACTGTCTGCTATGAGCTGTCTCAAGGCTGATGCTCACAGGACAACACTTAGCTCTCAACTGCAAACGCAGGACCTGGGCTACCCAGTACAAGCTTGCCCATCTCACTACTCTGCTCCTGTTACTAGCTGGGGATGTAGAACCTAACCTGACCTCCCTTACGCCACCAGCCCCTGGCTCTACCAAAGGGACTGAAAATACTGCACCTAAACATTTGCAGTATCCTTAACAAAACCCTGAGCTACAATTATCAGTCCAAACACTGCGCCTGACATCCTGATACTTTCCAAACTTGGCTCAAACCCCACCACCCGACTCCACTGTTGCTATCCCTGATACTCCCTAACAGGCAAGACTGCATGGGGAAAAAGGGGAGGCATCCATGTTCATTTCTGCCAAGCACCAGTTCACCCCTGTACACATCCCTACACCCTCCCTCAAA
This sequence comes from Neoceratodus forsteri, assembly GCA_016271365.2. NCBI lineage: Eukaryota > Metazoa > Chordata > Ceratodontiformes > Ceratodontidae > Neoceratodus > Neoceratodus forsteri. The sequence goes on from CM057455.1 coordinate 962,235,028, forward strand.
TTGAGTCCCTAACAGTCGAAATCTCACTTCCATACTCCGCCCGATGTTCATAGCTGGAGTCTACTGCGCCCCTAATACCCCAACACCTAATATACTAGACCACCTCGCCAATTAAAATCCTCCGCCCTGCAACAGGAGAGCTATATGTCCTAGGAGACTTCAATCACAACTGGCTTGCAACAGATTGTGCCAAGCTGCGCCTCAAGGTAAACGCCCTGAACCTCGCACAACAAATTTCCCAACCCACTAGACTGAACCTAAAACCCTCAACTACTCCTTCCTGGACTGGGCCCTGACCACTCACCCCATAGGTCGGTAGGAGCAGGCCTACTCCCCGACTCCCTAAGTGATCACCACATGGTCTATGTGGTCCGTAAGTGCATAAGCCCCATAAACCTCCCTCCCGGACCCTGCTAGCCAGGTCTTTCAAGTCACTATCTCTCACACCACCCTATCAGACCTGGCTAAGGTTGACTGGTCCTTCATCCTCAGGCCGCCTCGATAGATGTTGCACTAGACAGCTTCAAAATATTTTCCTGAATGTCTGGGACCAACACACGCACCACTAAGAAAAACCAGAGTTAGGGGTTCCCACCTGCCCTGGATATCCGCCTGATATCATCTGTCAAGTCGCCCAGGGACCTGGCCTGGAAAGTACAAAACTACTAGCTCCCACCAAGACCTACAAATTTATTTTGCCTCCGTAACTCCTGCACTAAGTCAATCACTTAGCCAAACAGAAATATCAAGGTCAGCACTTTGGCGCAAATCTAACCACCCAGCCCATTTCTGGAAACCATCAAATCTCTCCTATCCCCGCCTGTTCAACCACCTACCCCAGCACTGTCAATCAGCGGTTTGCCATCACTGACCCACATGAAGTAGCCACGCATTCAAAATCTTCTTCACCAACAGTGCAGCTTCCTTGGTACATAGTCTCCCCTTCCCACCCAAGATAACTTCTTCCTAATTCACAGCCTCCCTCTCCCACCCTCCTTCTCCTTCCGTCCTGTCTCCCCAGCTGAAGTCTACCAAGCACTGTGCAACCTAAACCCAAACAAGGGCAATTGCCCTCTGACTTGAACTCCAGACTACTACAGCTATTAGCCCCTGCAATAGCCGCTCCGCTAGCCACCTTGCTCAACCTCTCCTTCTTGACGTCTACAATACCCACCGCCTGGAAGTTGGCTACTGTCATCCCTCTGCCTAAGGGGGGTGATCTCACCTCTCAGGGAATTACTGCCCCATCTCCCTCCTCCCAACTCTGGCTAAAATACAAGAACAATTTGCCCTTGCTCAGTTCTCCCAACACCTAGCTGATTCCGCCTTCTTCACCCCATACCAATCAGGTTTCCAAAATCACATTCCACCATAACCTCCTACTAAGAGTAACAAATGATATCCTCTCAGGTATGGACAAAGGTCATATCACTTGCCATTTTTATCGATCTGGCCAAAGCCTTTGATACCGCCTCCCACACTCTCCTTATAGATAAACCAAAGGCTTCCGCCTCTCCAACCATGCCACTAACTGGTTTCAGCGCATCTGTGTGGCAGACATCAAGCGTAAAATTGGCCCCACCCATCTACCCTGCTCCCCATCACTACAGGTGTCCCACAAGGATCAGTCTTGGGCCCAATCCTCTCTCGGTATTCCTAAATGAACTCCCACTAGCCTGCTCCCACTCATCCATCCAAATGTACGTGATGATACAGTGTTATACAACACTGGCCCTCCATGGCAACAGTACATGACCAACTTCAGCAGGATTTCAACGCTGTACAATACTGGCTCATTTCAAACCAGCTGTTCCTAAGCGTAAAAAACTGTCTCGCTAACTTTTGGCTCAAAGCCGCGTCTCTTCCGGCTCACGGCGCCCCTTTCAAACCCTGGACCTTTCCCCTTAGAATCCTGCACCTCGCTCCGATATTTAGGTGTTTGGCTCGACCAATACCTAGATTTCTCTACTCATGTGGAATCTCTGCACAAAAACTGCATCCTAAACTTGGGGCCCTCTCACATAACAAAGGCTGCCTGTCCACCCTGGTCAGGCATTAACTCATACAAAAATGATACTCCCGATTTTTGACTACGGGGATGTGGTCTATGGCACTGCCTCACCATCAACTCTGGCCAGCCTGGACACCCTTTTCACTCCTTCTGCTGTTTCATCCTGGAATGTCCAAACTGACACACCACTGCGACCTATACAGCTCCCTGGCCCTTCCCTCACTCTCGCCCGCAGACTAATCCACTGCTCCAGAGTCGCTGCAAATACTGGTCCCATTCCTCCCTCCCTACCTGGCTTCATCCTTAACTTTCTGCTCCTCGCATACTCGTCATTACTCAGATACTAGGATATTCCAAATCCTCTTATGCGCACTCTATGGGTCAGGCGGCACTAAGTTACCGACTACCAAAACTCTGGAATGACCTCCCAGCAGATATCCGCCACTACTCCAATCATGACACCTCAACACCGCCTCCTAGAACATTTCCTCATGGTCTGCTCTTGCTCCCTTTGCTCAATAGCAGGCCCAAACTCTGATGGCCTACTATAGCATATTATAACTATCAAGCTTTGGCAAGGTACGCTTGGTGCTCGCCTTCTCTCCTACTCTAGCTCAGTAATCTGTAGCTGTGCTTATTTCATTACTGCAATGGTTACGCCTTTCTGATGGTCTTAGTTTTGGATATATGTTTCATGTCTGCCCTAGCTACCTACTGTATAGGCTCCTAACAGTGCCTCCTCAATTGTACAGAATTTTTGTGTATTACTGACCTTCCCATATGTCTCCTCGCTTCCCCAGATCGATCTGAAACGAATGGTTCTCCACCAGTATGCCTGCCTGGTTAAACTCTTGAATAAATAAATAAATAAATGTCACCCTCCTGTTTGCCCTCTATTTAGAGCCTCTGGCAGCAGCAATTAGAGCCCATCCAGACATAACAAGGCTACAGGTGGGGAAAGACAACACACAATCTCCTATTCGGAGATTATGTTCTGTTGAGGTTGACCTCTCCAGAAAAATCAATACCAGCAGTATGGGATCAAACAGAATGATATGGGCAATTAGCAGGGTACAAAATAAACAAACAAAAACAGAGGTCCTGACGATAACTACACCCCGCCAATCCAACTGAAATCAGTATTCACCTTTAAGGGGTAGATTTGCATTTAGGTACCTTGGGATTAAACTGGCCAAAAATTAGAGGTAATAGACCTTATTAACTATGAACCCCTAACCAGGCAAATAACAGAGGACGATCTAAATGGTCGAGACTCCCCTAAGCTTTTTAAACAGAGTGGAGGCTATACAACAGAATGTCCTACCATGCATCCTGTTTCTTTATAGAGCACCTTTCAATACCCCCAGACAAAAGTTACTACAGACGGAAGATAAAATTATATCTCATTTTATATGGAAAGGGCCCCCGAATCAGGTATGCAACATTGCAGTTGCTAGGAGGCAGGAGGACTAAATCGCAAACTTCGAGCAATATACACTAGCTACACAGATCAGAACGGTACTTAACTGGCTAAACCCCAGGTACAAGGCACATTGGAAGCAGGTAGAAATAGAAATAAACGAAACCACAACCTATTAGAGGAAGTGTTTGGTAACCCTTTCATGGAAACATAATGAATATTACCCCACAACACACTAAGGAAACGCTCAAAGGCTGGTTTAAAATGAGACAAAACATCTAACCATCCCAGAAGAACTTTACATAAAAGCATTAACAGCGGACCCTAAGTTGCCACCTAATAAAACAGGGAACTCAGTCCTCCACCAATGGAAGCAACATGAGATAAGACTAATATCCCAGCTAGTGGGCCCAACAGGCCTCTGCTCGATAACGCTGCAGAGGACTCATGGTTGCCACAAAAACATCTTTACAGCTATTTACAAATTAAAAGATATTTACAACCATATGAAGAGAGATTGGCAGCAATAACTGAGAATCCACCTTTAATGATAAAATTGATTATAACACAGCTAAATGGAACACCCCTGAGCACTTGATCAGCCAAGCATATGCTGCTCTAAGGCAAACCCCTGAGGACACAACAGAACCAATCAGATGTAAACGGGAAAAGGAATTGCAGAACAAGTTACCCAGGATTTGTTGGCAGTCAGCTGCCCTCCTCATACAAAGCATCTAATTCCACCTATTGGAGGGAATTTACGGAGAAACTCAAGGGTACGCTTTTTTCACACACACCAGTCAAGTTGCCAAATACCAGGGAGCGGTGGGGGATTGTTGGAGAGAGAGTGGTTGCAACTAAGCAGATCAGACACATCCTATGGACATGCAACCTTATCGCCTTTACTGGGAAGAAGTAACACAAGAGATCTCAAATACATATGAGTGTGCTGACATGCTCACACCAGGGTCTATATTAACATTTACCCCACCAGAGGGAGTAAAGGTATACAAAGCAATATATAGACAGGTTACTTTGTTGACTTTATTGTCCTAAAGGCAGTGACACGCCTTTGGGGTACTGAGAAAATTCCAGCCAAGGAATCCTGGAACTCCTAGCAAGAGAAATATATGCCCTGGAGAGAATAACAGCAAGAATATGAAACCATATGAAAAGCTTTGAAACCAAATGGCAAAATGGGTCAGATACCAGCTTGACACTACTCAGATTTTGTACCATAGGTACAAAGCACTCTGTGAGATCCAGCAAGAGGAAATCTAAGGTGAGATGCCCCAAAATTTAACAAAGATGGAGAAGTGAATGTAGAAATAAGTGAAGGGTGAGCCCATCGGATGGGTAGGGAAATAAACATTCTGCCGTTAGAAATATTAAGAAATTTCCAGAACAAGAATAGAACTGCTAGAGTTCAGAGAGAACTGATATCTTTAACACAGATTAATTGTTAAACTGAGACTGCCTGCATGTATTTGTAAATAGTTTATGAATGAGCTTGTTACCTGTAGAGAACAGACTGTATTTTTAACTATAAATCAAGAAAGAAAAGATATTACCAAATATGTTGGGAAAAGAGAAGTGAAAGATGGAATTGACTGTAATATCAAAACCTGGAAAGAGACATGTTGATTGTATGTATTTTTCATGAAAAATGCAAATAAAGACTAAATTTAAAAAAATAAAATAAATATTACCTCAGAAAAGAACGTGAACCGTGGTAGGAACCATTGTGTAAAGTGAATTCACGGTTCCTGGGAACTGAAGAAACTGCTAAAGACCACGACAATAAAGAAAATACCTAAAAACACTAAAGGCAGCACTAAAATAAATATTTTACTGACTTATAAAGAAATTAACTTCTTCAAGCGAAGCTGTGAAGAGAGGACTCGGGCAGTGTTGTTGAGTCAGAGGAGAAATGAATCTGAGTGACCTCCAACTCTAGCTACAGGCAGCACTAGCTCTCCTGCTCTCTGATTGGTTGATGCAAAATCATTATCATTGACTCCACCTCCGAGGCAGCTGAACCTAGCTGGCATACTGCATATGTATAAGAGTACTGAAGAATTCCTGGGTGAGAAATTACAAATGCACTGGCATTACACATTGTCTGGGAGCCCTCACTAACCCCCTTCCCTGGAAAACAAACACAGATCTTGGAGGAAATGGCTGCAGCCATGCATTTCTTATTATGAACACACCTTTAGAGCAGCGTGCGCAGCTGGAGATAAGCTGCATCTTCAGGCCTCCCCACACCTGCCCTCAATCCTGTGCCACCCTGGTGTGGGCCTGAATGACTGATTGAGTAACTCCTGGTGGAGGTCATATGGCTAAGGCCTCATGCCACCCACTGTCCGGTGTTGCTGTCCTTGCAGGGATAACCTGATGAGAGTGGACCATGATCCCCTTCCGGATCTGGGTCCTGCGGTCCCATGGCCTCAAGCCAATTGGAGGTGATGAGCCCTTCGGAAAAATTCGACTCATCCCCTTTTCCCTACCATCGATCTGCGATCCTCCTGAGCCGCCTCACATGGCTGCGATAGATTGCTGCATTCTTGTAGAACTTTGTCAACTCTTTGTTTTGTTATTATTTAGTCACTCTCTCCCTTTCCTATTATTTATTTATTTATTCTCTTTATAAGTTTTGCAACCCTTTGAGAAGGTGAAAAACTTGAAAAATCCTTCCTTAGGGAAAACTCACTCTCTGACCCTAGCACAGCCACGCATACTGAGTCAAATGGGGCCTACCTATTCTGGCCACCCCTACCTGCTTTTTAACCAAGCTTCCTACCCTCCCCAATCCGATCACCTAATTTCCTGTGCTATAGCTCTTCTTCTGCTTGTTGGCAACAGGCAGGAGGCTATCTGTAAAAGGCAGGTATTTGGCTCATGACTGAGAGTTGCTAATTAGCTGTCTGGTAAGTTTTGAAAATGTATGAAAAATAGAGATTTTTTATGAATTGTTGGCCTTAGTGGGTTTAAAAGTCCTAAAATGCAGGCAAAATGTTCAGCTACACCTTATTTGGTTAAAGCGCTACAAGATCGTTTTGGTTTATCCCTGTTTTATTTGCTATAGCTAAGCCTTACAGCTAGACCCAATAGCATGTTCCTGCTTTATTAGGCATCTGCTTAGTATAGGTCTTTATGGGGATGGGGTTTTGAGATGAGGCAGTCACTTGTGCCAGCTGTAGGCATTCCACCCAGGGATATGCTCTGGAGGAGGGGGCACTGCTTCATCTGCAGCACCTTGGCAGAGCTTCAGGCTTAGCTGGTGGCAGCAAGGGTAGAATATCACAGCTGCATCATCAGCACAGCAGGAGCCCACACTCCACACCCCATTCCCCCCACACACACACCCCCTCTCCCCCAGAGACCCACTGGTCCAGGGATGGTGGAGAGTGGTGGAGAGGGATGGGATGGGATGCAGGTTAGACACAAGGAGGTTTTCCAGCCCTCAACATCCAGATGGCGAATAGCTTCACACCCCTAGAGGAGGTTCAGGCACCTGACTCTTCCAGTGGGATCTTTGAAAAGTCAATGGGAAAGGACAAGGAAACGTGTTGGCACGCAAGGGATGCACTGCCAGGAGAGTCATAGTGGTGGTGGACTCTATGATTGGGGGTTGAGACAGTGGTGGAGGGGATGGCCAGGAGAGGAATGGTCCAGTGTCTTCCTGGGGCATCTGCCATCTGGGATTTAGACAGGATAGGGAGGATGGTGGAGAGGGAGTGGGGAGCTGGGGTGCTGGTCCCTGGGTACCAATGATCTGGAGAACCAGTCAGTGGAGATGGTGAAGCAGAGGTTTTGTAGACTGGGAACAGACTGGCAGCACACTCAGCCTCCCTGGCCTTTTCCAGAGTCCTCTGTGTGGGGCAGAGAGAACATAGAATTTGACAGCAGATAAGAACCGCTTGGCCCACCCAGTCTGCCCATTTCCCTACCTAATGGATAAGCTGCAGATTCTAGTTAACCAACAGCCTACTTCTTCCTACCCCACCCCCTAGAATTGCCTTATGACTGTCCCATGCATGCTTGAATTCCACCACTGTTTTTGACTCCACAACCTTCCTCCGAAGGGCTATTCCATGCATCCACAATCCTCTCTGTGATAAAATACTTCTTACATTACTTCTGAGCCACCCCATCTTCAAATTGTGCCCTTGTTCTTGCACACCTTTTTTCTGAAAGATGCTACCCTCTTGGACTTTGTTGATTCCTTGAGGTACTTGAAAGTTTCTATCATGTCCCCTGATTCCCCCTCTCCTCCTTTCCTCTAGGCTATACGTATTAAGCTCCTTAGTCTCTCTTCATGTCTTCCAGTGCAGACCCTGCACTATTTTGATTGCCCTCTTCTGGACTGCCTCCATCCTGTTTACGTCTTGGGAGATTGGGTCTCAGTATTGCACACAGTACTCCAGATGGGGTCTCACCAGATGTCTGTACAGAGGGATAACAACTTCCTGTTTTCTACTGGTGATGCCTCCCTATGCATCCCAGTATCCCCCAACCCTCCTTACTGCCCTCTCACATTGCTTGCCCACCTTTAGGTAATCCAATATGACTACCCCAGGTCCCTTTCCATTTTGTTGTTGTTAGTATCTCACCCCATTGTGTACTCTTCCCTGGGTTTTGTTTCCAGGTGCATTGCCTTGCACTTTAGCATTAAATCCAAGCTGCCATACATTTGACCATTCCTCCAACCTTGCCAAGTCCTTCTCACCCTTTCCATCCCACCTTGTGTATCAACTCTGTTGCAGATCTTTGTGTCGTCTGCAAAGAGGCATACTTTTCTTCCAGTCCCTCTGCAATGTCGCTTATAAAGACATTGAAGAGGACCAGTCCTAGTACTGAACCATGCGGTACCCCACTAGTAACCCCCTTTCTTCAGAGTGGACTTCATTTACTATTACTGTCTGTGTCCTGTTCTCCAGCCATTCTTTACCCAGGCTACCATCTTGGGACCCACTCCCAGGCTGGCCAACTTGTATATTAATCTTTTGTGGGACTCGCCAAATGCCTTGCTAAAGTATAGGTAGGCCATGTCCACGCCCTCCCTGATCTACTACTTTGGTCACCCAGTCAAAGAAATCAATTAGATTCATCTGACATGACCTTCCCACTGTGAATCCATGCTGCCTTGGGTCCTGCCCATCTGGCCTCTAGGTACTCAACAATTCTTTCCTTCAGAAGTGATTCCATCATTTTCCTATAACTGAGGTTAAACTAACAGGTCTGTAGTTGCCTGCTTCTGCCCTGCTCCACATTTGTGAAGTGGAATCACATCTGCCCTCCTCCAGTCCTCAGGCACCACCCCATCCTCCCATGATTTGTTAAACAGGGTAGTCAGTGGTGTCACTAGTTCTACCTTAGTTCTTTTTAGAATTTGGGATGAGAATCCCATCAGGCCCCATTGCTTTTGTCCTTCAGTTTTAAGAGTTCTTTCAGAACCCTTTCTTCTGTAAATGGGCTGGTATCAACTTCTGTATCCAGAGTGTTTTTATTGTTTGGTTTAGGTACCCCTCTTCATTTGTGAATACTGAGCAAAATATTTGTTTAGTATCTCTGCCTTTCCACAGTCACCCTCTGCCCACCCCCTCCCTTTATTAAGTCTCATTATCCTCCCTTGGTCTTCCTTCGCCCTGATGTACCTATGAAAGGTTTTATCCCTTCTTAACTGTGTTGGCTATCTTTTCCTCGGTTTGGGCCTTTGCTGTTCTGACTGTCTTCCCAGCTTCCTTTTGCTTTAACTGATATAATTTCTGTCCTGCTCCTTCTGTGATTCCTTGTACTTCCTGAATGCTTTCTTTTCTCCCTAACCTTCTGCCACCTCCTTTGAGAACCATAGAGGTTTCTTACATCGTTTGTTTTGTTTATTTGTTTCACACAAAGGCTTGTTGCCTCTGTGATGGCACTTCTGATTATTCCCCATTGTTCTTCTACCCTCCTTCCTGCCCATTTGCTAGTGCATTCCTTAGGCACTCACCCATTTTGGCAAAGTCAGCCCTCCTGAAGTCCAGTACCTTGCCTTTGTATGACTTGACTCAACTGCTGTTTATTATGAACCATACCGCTCGATGGTCACTAGTTCCCAGATGGCTACCCACTTCTAAATCTGTGATCCTCTCGCCATCTCCATTTGAGAGTACCAAGTCTAAGATTGCTACCTCTCGAGTGGGTTCCAATACTAGTTGTCTAAGGCATGCCCCTGTAGGGCATCTAGAATGACCCCACTCTTAGAAGTGGCTGCTGCAATGTACTCCAATTAACATCTGGCATATTCAGATACCCCATCAGCAATATCTCCCTTTTTCTGCCATTCTAAGGATACTTCCTATCATTTCCTTGTCCATGTCCTCCCCAGAGATGGAGGTCTGTATATAACCTTGTGCGGATTGTGGTGCCATTGCCTGTCTCCAAATTGACCCACAGTGCTTCTTCTCCTCCCTGTTTACCCTTTTTGTTCTGTAGCTTTGATTCCTTCCCTTATGTAGAGAGCGCCTCCTCCTCCTCTTATACCCTCCCTGTCCCTCCTGTAGATAGTGTATCCTGGTATGTTTAAGTCCCAGTCATGGTTCTGTGTACCATGTTTCTGTGACTGCCACAATATCCAGATGTTCCTCCTCCATCAAGGCCACTAATTCAGGAAGCTTGTTACCCAGACTACGGGCATTAGTACACATTGCTCTCCATTTTTGATGGCTTTACCTCTTGTAGCACTATCCCTGTCCTCATTGACTTTGCTTTCTCCATTCACCCCTGTCCTGCTCCTTACTGACCTTTGTACCTTGGTCTTTCCCTCATTTAGTACCATGTTTTGTAGGGAGGCTGGGAATTCCTGCTGCTTATCAGTGCCTCCCCTTGACTAGTTTAAAAGCTTGCCAATAAAGCATTTAAACTGATTGCCCAGAAGACTTGTTTCCTTCCTGGACAGATACAGACCATCCTGCCAATATAGGCTGGTATCCTCCAGGTGGAACCCCAGTCCCCAGTGAAGCCAAACCCTGTGCTCTGCACCATTTTTTAACCATCGATTGAACTGAATGGTGTGAAGCACCCTCGCCTCACCCTTGCCATAGACAGGCAGCACCTCTGGAGAAGGATACTGTGTGTGCTACCTGCCTTAGACCCTCCCCAACTCCACAAACTCCTTCTGAATTGCTCTAATCTCATGTTGAGTCAAGTCATTTGTCCCCAGGTGGACAACCATGTCCAGATCAGTCTCCTGTGCAGCTGTTCTCATGATCCTGAGGAAGCGCTTCCTGTTTCTCCAGCCATGGCACCAGGCAGGCACCTTACTTCAGTTTTCCCTGCTCCCCAGTTCTATCCCCTATGACTGAGTCTCCCACCAGGAGCTGCTTCCTTTCCCTGTGATGTCCTCTGCCTACTACTTCCTGTGGGGCTCCCTAGTGACAGTTGTCCACAACCTACTTAGTCTCCTCTGTGGATGCATCCATAGGGGGACTATGCTCCATCAGAATGGTGTATGGATTGTGGAGTGGTGCAGTTGACTGGTGTGCCTCTGTTCCACCACCCTCACCCTCCCTGAGCACACTGTGGTCCAACTGCTGTGCTTTCTCAACCTCTGAGGTAGTGGTGGTAGCTTTGGTGTTCCCTGGATGGGGAGGTTCCCTACCACTGTCCAGTGTGGCCTGAAGATGAGCAACCTCCTCCCTCAGGGCAGAGTTGTCTGCAAATAGGCAGCATCTCAGCCTCCAGAAAGACTCCTGGAAGACTGCTGCCCCACAGCCATTACATTGCACTACTCCCACATGTCTGTCTACCTTCTTGTTTAACCTGTTTAATTATTATTTTTTGTGTGTGTGATTGTTTTGTTATATATATATATATATAATACAATGTGTATGCTTATATTGTCAGTGTAGTGTGCTAGAAAGGATATGACAGTGTTATGCACCTCACACTCTTGAGGAAGATGGAAGCAGGATAGGATAAAAGGGAAGCAATAGACCAATTTAATGGATGGCTTAAGGGATGGTGTAAGGATAAGGGTACCACTTTGTGGGGGACTGTGGGGACTTGTGGATAGGAGGCTCTTCAAGGTGATGGACTTCATTTGAAGAGAGAGGGGTCTGCACACTGGGGCAGAAGTTTGATGTCTATATCTAACATTTAAACTGATAGCGGGGAGACTGGGTCTAGGGAACCTCAATGGCAAGGGAGAGAAAGGCATCCTAGCTGGTACTCCCAGTGTGGGCTTGTAGTAGCATGGCAGGTACAAAGAAAGCTGTGGCCCATACTGGACTAGATGAAAGGACTTTGGAGAAAGGAACACAAAGGGTGCAAGCACCACGAAAAACAAGAGTATGAGGACATGCAAGCACAAGGGTAGTAGCAAAGCAGGATCAGAGGTCAGATGGAAGGAGCTATGTCTTAATGCCAGGAGCCTAGATAATAAAATCAGTTAGCTCCAGGTACTGATGGTAGACACTTAGGTGGACATTGTGGCCATAACAGAAATATGGACTTTGGAAAATAATGACTGGGAACTGGTGATCCCTGGGTACTCAGTGTTCGACAGGGATGGAGAAACAGGTAGAGGGGGAGGAGTAGCCCTTTATGTCAAGGAAGGCATAGAGGTGACAGAAGATTGTGTGTCGGGTAGTAATGGGAGACTGAGTCGCTGTAGGTTCAACTCACGGCAGCCTCAGGCAAGAAACTGCACTTGGGGTGATCTATACACTGCCACGGCAAGGGAGGAGGGGGCAGAGAGTCAAAGAAGAACTTTAAACAGGGATAGCTAAGGGGAAGCAGTGGTGGTGGGTGATCTGAACCTGCTGGACATCAGCTGGATGTTCCAGTGGCCAGGAATGCCAAAAAGACAAGTGTTGCTGGATGCATTCTAGGACTGTCTGCTGGAACAGTTAGTTAAGAAGCCCACGAGGCAGGCTGCAATTCTTGATGTGGTGCTCACCAACCTGGAGGTGGTAGGAGTGGGGGTAGGGGAGCCATTAGGAAACAGTGACAATAACTGGTTTGAACTGGCCATCGGGTCTAATAAAGTGTAGTCAAGAGCTGAAGTCCCTGATTTTAGAAGGGCAGATTTCAGTAGGCTGAGGAAGCTGGTCATGGATAAGTTAGTAGGGGTCGAACAACACAGATGGGGTGGAGAGAGATGGGGGCAGTTAAGGAGGCCATTCTCAGGGCACCTAAGGTATGCATGAGAATGGTCACCAAAAGAACAGGTTTAAGAGACCACTCTGATTCTTGGCAAGAGAAGTGGTGAGGGCCAAGAAAAGGCCTTTTACAAATTTAAAGAAAAGCAGGCAAAGGGAAATGAAGAATATTTGCCTGCAAATAGGGAGGCAAAAGGAGTGGTTAGGAGGCAAAAGCAGAAACAAAGTTGTCTGTTGTAGGGAGTCAAGAGGGAAGAAAACAGTTCTTCAGGTATATTAGTGAAAAGGAAGAAGGGGAATCTTTTAAAAATATATGGTTATTGTTTTTTTCATAAAAACATAGACAACAATTAAGCTATGAGATCATCTGATAAAAGACGGATTATACAATAAATGTTTGACTGGTTACATAGGAATGGCAAAAAATTCTATTATTAAAAGCAATATAGTAGATATCTTTAAGGGATAAAATCTGAGTTAATGATTGATAAATATATATAGAACCCATATGTGCCAAAGTATTTCAGATTTGTCTATGTTATGTTGAATATTTGCCATAAGTTTTTCCATCATATACATATCAAACATTAATTGATGCCAGATTTGTATTGGGAGATTCCTCCTTCAACCACATTTTGTAATAACCTTTTAGCACGTAATATACAGATAGATAGCAGTTTTCGAGTCTGTGATGCCCATCTGGCATGTCTAAAAGAAAATTAATGATGGGATAATTTGGAGTGAGGGGTTAAAGATTTCCTGCAATTGTGACTAAGGCATCCCAGAATGTTTGAACTCTTGGGCAAAACCAAAAATATGAGCGGATGCCTTGATTTCACCACACTGTCTCCAACAGGAAGGAGTCATTGATAGGGTAAATTTTGTTTGTTGTACTGGGGTGTAAAAATCTGGAAAAACACTTCCAGGGTACTCCTTCCAGATACAGAAAGACACAGATTTATGGATGTATGAAAGATATTTATCCCAGGAACTGTTATCTATTTCAAAACCAAAATCTGTTTGCAACCTAAGGCGAAGGTAGTCTGTTGACAGACCAGATAATTCCATCAATGCACAACATAAATGTGAGATCAGTGAGTTCAAAGGACTCCTGCTATAGTATTAAGCACTAAAGAGATAAGCATTGGTGGGGTATTACCAGGGTGTGTGCAGCTCGTTGTTTTAGAATGAAGCTGCAGACCTGTACATACTGTAAATAGTTTGTAGGCCTCCAATGGTATTTAGCAGTGTTTGGGAATCCATTATTTCAGAGCCCTGCATGGCGTGGGTGGGAAAAAAATCCTAAGCGCTCCATACAATTGAAAAATTATCCTGCTTAGCCAATGGAAACTAGGAGTTCCAAGCTAATAGTATTAACAGGTAGCAGAAGGGCAAGACAGTGGGTGGGCATCGTGGTGTGCCAAGCCACAAGGGAGGTAGCAGGAAAGGATTTTCCAAAGGAGAGATTTGAGTGGTATGTGGTTGCAACACCCCACTAATGAGTGGATACAGTTTTTCCTCTGTCATTTCTAAGTCTTTCCACAGGACATGATAATTTGGGGAGAGCCAGTAGAGGAATGTGCAAAGTTGGGTAGCTGTGTGGTAACACGCCAAATGCAGAAGGGCCAATCCTCCTTTTAATTTTGGGAGCTGAGAGTGAAACATTTGTTTGGGGCTAGATCCTGCCCACATGAAGTGACAACTCATTTTGTTCCAAAACCCTGGTTTGTGAAGGCTATAAAGACAAGGGTAGGGTTTAGGCAAATACAGAACCCTGTGGTAGAATATTCATATGAACATATTCAATTTGGTGAATTAATGGAAGAAGATTTGTGGAATACCATCTGGTAAAGACTGACTGGAAAATGTAAGAGAGGCACAGTTTATGGTATATAGTTGTGTGAGATCGTTAGTAAGTTGAATTCTAAATATTTTAATGACATACAGAATTAGTTTAGTTGCTGTATTGGTCCTTGTAAGAACAGATCCAGAAGCATATGGTTTGATACCTTTATTGGACCAACATAGATGTTAAAAGAAAACAGTGTCTACAGCTTGACCAACCAAGTCCTTCCTCGAGACTTATGCCAGTTGTTTAGAGAATCACATTCTATTAACACCCAGATCATATGTGAAAAAACAGAAAGAATTCTCATTGGTTTAAAATACCTATTTAACAAAATCACAGATTTAAATGGAATGGGCCAGATTCTACTTGTTTGCTAATGCTTGAGAAACCTTCAAGGTCAAATGTCAGCAGAAGAGATAGGAGAATTCTTTCTGTCCTTTTTTAATGTATGATCTGGCTGTTATTAGAATATGATTCTCTAAACAACTGGCATAAGTCTTCAAGGAAGGACTTGGTTGGTCCAAAAGCTTAAACACAGTTTTCTTTTGTAACAACTATGTTGATCCAATAAAAGGTATCAAACATAGACACATAGAAACATAGAAGTTGATAACAGATAAGGACCACAAGGCCCATCCAGTCTTCCAATTTCTTTTCTACCTTATAAATGTGCCATCAGCCTTTGCTCTGTCAATAGCCTATCTATTCATACTCATCTGTATTGCTCTCTTATGCCTATCCAATGCCTGTTTGAAGCCCTGCACTGTATTCATATCCACCACTTCCTTAGGTAGGCCATTCCATGTATCCACCACCCTTTCTGTGAAAAAGAACTTCCTTCCTCACATTACCCCTTAATCGGCCTCCTCTAATCTCATGCTGTGTCCTCTTGTCCTGCTATTTTTCTTATATTGAAACATGTTAGACTCTTTCACCTTGTAAATGCCTTAAGGTGTTTGAATGTTTTGATCATATCACCTCTCTCCTCCTTTGCTCTAGGGTATACATATTGAGCTCCGTTAATCTGTCCTCATATGTTTTTGATGCAGTCCCTGCACCATTTTGGTTACCCTTCCCTGGACTGCCTCAATTTGGTTAATGTCTATGTGAAGGTGTGGCCTCCAGTACTGCACGCAGTATAGATG
The DNA here is from genome assembly GCA_016271365.2 of Neoceratodus forsteri. Taxonomy (NCBI): domain Eukaryota; kingdom Metazoa; phylum Chordata; order Ceratodontiformes; family Ceratodontidae; genus Neoceratodus; species Neoceratodus forsteri. Next base: position 962,250,599 of record CM057455.1, read on the forward strand.
GGGCCTAACCAGTGTCTTGTAAAGAGGATCATACTTCCTCTTCCAACTTGTGATACCCCTACTAATACACCCCAACATCCCCCTACCTTACCTACTGCTTTAGTGGTCTGCTTGGATGATTTCAGGTCAATGGTGATGATGATGCCCAAGTCTCCTTCTTCCCCTGTGACTGCCAGCAACTCCCAGCCTATAGGTGGCTTCAGGGTTTCTCTCCTATGTGCATTATCTAGCACTTCTTGCATTAAACCCAGTTGCCACTCTTCCACCATTTTATCCAGATCTTTCTCATTCTGCCCACCCCATCTGGATCATCTACTTGTTGCAGATCTTCGTGTCATCTGTAAACAGACAAACCTTACCCTGCAGTCCATCTGCAATGTCACTGATGAAGATATTGAAGAGGACTGGCCCCAGGACTGATCCCCTGTACCCCACTTGTGACTTGCATCTCTTCTGACTTCTGACTGTTTACCACCACTCTCTGTTTTCTGCCCGTCAACCAGTTTGCCATCCATTTGACGAACTTCTGACACCCTCTGAGCCTACCAGCTTATTAATCAATCTTCTGTGTGGAACAGTATTGAAAGCTTTGCTGAAGTCAAGGTAGGTGACATCAACTGCTCCCCGGTCCTCCACTCTAGTTACCCAGTCAAAGAAATCTATGAGATTGGTTTGACAGGACCTTCCTTTGTAAACCCATGCTGTCTTGGATCCTGTGCTCTAAGGATTCCAGGTGTTGCACTATTCATTCCTTAAGGAGTGCCTCCATAATCTTGCCCACTACAGAGGTAAGACTGACTGGTCTGTAGTTCCTCGCCTCCTCCCTGCTACCACTCTTGTGGAACGGGATTACATGAGCCCTTCTCCAGTCTTCTGGGACCTCTCCTGTGCTCAGAGACTCACTAAACAGTTCTGCTAATGGCTCTGCTGGTTCCACCCTTAGCTCCTTTAGTACCCTGGGATGTATGCCATCAGGTCCCATTGCCTTGTCCACCCTGAGCTTATCAGAGCTCTTGTAGGACCCTTTCTTTTGTGAAGGGACTAGTGCACATCTCCTCCCCTGTCCATGGTGTTGAGCTGTGGCCCTGCCCTACCTTCTCTTCAGTAAATACTGAGCAGAAGTATCTATTTTGGATAGATGCTTTTACATGGTCCTCCTCCTCCACACACACTTATCTCCTTTGATCTTAGCATTCGCCTCTGGACTTTCTCCTTTCACTAATGTAGCTATAGAAAGTCTTGTCACCTTCTTTTACTGTTTGTGCTAGTGTTTTCTCACTTTGGGCCTTTGCCTGCCTACTGCCTTCCTGCTTCCCTTAGGGAAGTTTGGTATGCCTCCTATCTTCATCCGCTGCATTCCCTTTATATTTTCTGAAGGCCAGTGTTTTGCTCTGACCTTTCTGCTACTGTTTTGAGAACCAAGTGTTTTTTTTCTTTGCACTTCCTTTTCTGTCTAACACAATGGGATGTTGTTTCAAGTATTGCATCCTTAATGCTTGCCCACTTTGCCTGTACCCCTCACCTGTATTTCATTTTGCCAGGGCTAGCTTAACTCTGTTGGCCATCTTATCAAAGTCAGCTCCTCTGAAGTCCCATATTTTGCCTTGGAATGGGATGATTAGTTCTAGTGGCCAAATTGAACCATACCATGTGATGGTCACTGGCCCCAGGTGACCTTCTACCTGGAGATCTGTGATCCTTTCCCTGTTAGTCAGTACTAGATCTAGGATAGCCCTGTCTCTTGTGGGTTGTTGTACCAGTTGTTTGAGGCCTCCCTGCAGGGAATCCACCATGTGTCTAGTTCTGGCAGATGTTCCTGCTGGTATTGACCAATCTGTATCTGGCATGTTGAAGTCTCCCATTATCAGAACCTCCCTTTAGCTGTCACGCTTTGTATATCTTCTAACAGTAATGTGTCTATGTCCTCCCCTGATCTGGGGCCTGTAGACAACCCCAGTTTGTATAGCTGTCCCATTTCCTGTTTCCAGGGTGACCCACAGTTCTTCTGGCTCCTTATGTGTATTCTGAATTTCTGTAGCTTTGATATTTTCATTGACACACAGGGCCACTCCACTGCCCTATGCACCTAGGTCTCTTCTGAACAGTACATAGCCAGGTACTGAAGTCTCCCAAGTGTGCTTACTGGTAAACCACGCCTCGCTAATTGCTACTATGTCCAGTTTAGCCTCTGTCATTATTGCCTGCAGGTCTGGGATCTTGTTTTCCAGACTGTGATCATTTTGTACATGATTTTCCATTGGCCAGATTTTGGTGTGTTAGTTATTGGAGAGGTCTGGCATTTCTGTGCATCATATGGGGAGCCGGACTTTTCCTTACCTGGTGATGCAAATGAACTGCAAACATGCTGAACTCCTGTTTGACCACTAGCTGAGGGGGAGGGTGTTCTTCCATTCGACGATGGTGCTGCTGCACCCCTCCCATTTGCTAGTTCAAATATTCTGCAAAGACGCCAAACTTCTGCCTCAATGCACTGACTCCCTCCTTAGTCAGATGCAGTCCATCAAATTTAAAGAACTTTCACTCCCAAAACTGTTGCCAGTTCCTACAAATGTGTGTCCTTTTTCCTGGCACCAGCCCTTCAGCCACATGTTTAGCTCCCTATCTCCCTTCTTTGACCTTCTGCCCATCTGCCCCTCTGCCAGACTGGTAGGATCTCAGAGAAGGAGATGCCGATAAATGGATGATAGTTTGTCACCCAGCCTGGTCAGGCGTTCTTGGTCTCCACAACTGACCAGCTGGCGAGATCATTAGTCCCTTGTGTAGCAGGACGTCAATGTTTTCTCCTGCTTCCTGAACAATTTTAGCCTTGCTTCTGTAAATATTTAAAGGAAGCCATGTTCCATTTAAAAGGAAAGGTAGTCATAATTTCAGGGTTAGGCTGGTAGGTAAATTGAAGTACCTCATTTTTGTTGTATTTATTTTATATCCTGTACATTCTCCAAAGGCCTGAAGAAGGTGCCAAAGGGAGGCAGTGATTGATCTCGTTGCATGAGGTAGATTAATAAATCATCTGCATATAGTGCAAATTTCTGTTGTCTACCTCCAAGATCTATATCATGGATGTTGGTAGACTGGTGTAGGGCCTGAACTAGTGGTTCCACATAAATGTGAAGAGTAGAGGGACAAGGGAACCCTGTCTTGTCCTCTATATAGGTGGAAGGGGAAGAAAGTTGGCCATTAATTTTCACATATGCCTGTGAGGCACCATACAAAAAGTCAGAGGGATCTTCACAAGTTGTAATACCTTAAATAAAAAGGGTAAGCCACCCAGTCAAAAGCCTCTTTGTGTCAAGACTAAGTAATAGAGAAGGGATCTTGGACCAGGAGGTATGGTGGAGGATATGGATTGTACGCTAAAGGAGTAGTACAGTACAAATTTGCAAAAAGATATGTTGAGCAGAGTGTTTTGATTTCTATGTGTGGTCCTGTTGTGCCTTCCTTTGCTATTTGGAGTTTTTTTCAAATTAGTCTGCTAGTTATATGGTAGTTTTATGGCCCCTGGGGATCTCTATCTCAGCAAGGTTTATTGCTCTTCCTTTTCCTACCATACATCCTGTCCCATGTGACAGTGATGTGTCCGTGACTACTGATTCAGCAAGTACTAGCGATAGAAGCCTGATAGTCTGGCCTCCAATGAATAGCTCTAATTCAATATTTTTGTTTTCTATGCATGTGTCAGGTCTAGCCAGCAGGAGTAAATGCTTTGCTTTTAAAGCTTTTCATTTCATCAAATCTGGTCCTTAAACAGGATAGCAGATTGATTGCCTCAGTGATTAGTCAGAAAGTGACTATGCCTGTTTTATATCATCTGTAAAAGAAATAAGATAGAATACATTAATAACCACATATATAAATAATTAATTTCTACTGGTGAAGTGAGTAAAATTGCACCTTCACGGCAAATTTAACCATAGTGTATCAATTCCTCTTGAAAAACGCCTGTCATAAATATTAGCTTGCAAGAAAAAGCAATATTTTGCCTAGCTATTCAAGTGTGCTCTGCTAGAAATATTAGCATGCGAAACAGGTGAAATTTTGCCTAACTATTCAAACATAATGACACCAACATATTGGTTAAATATATTCTCTATCAGCGAATGCTATAGAATACAGATGACTTGGTCATACTAACCAATTTAGTTGTGTAACACGGAGACAGATCCAGGCAATCATTTAGCCCTGGGGCTCTGCATGTCCCCAGAGTGAAGATCCAAAACCCTCTCTCCAGGATTAAGTTGTTAAACTCCCCCGCTGTGGATTCAGGAGTACTTTCTCAATACCTCTGAAAGAGAAGGTGTGATTAGCTTTTTCTGCAGCTCTTGACACATGACGAGCCATAGCATATGTCATATCACCGCTGAGTATTATTACCCTGCAGTGTTCACCAACTCTAAGCTTAAATTGGCATTTAGTTTTGCTTACATAGAATACGCTGCAACTACATTCTGCCAAGTAAATCATCCCTGTCATGTCACATGTTATTAGATGACTAATCTGGAATTTTTGTTAACATTAGGACTTGTAAATTCCTTGCTGGGTGACACTGCAGGGCAATAGGTGCATTTAGAGCAGCGGTAGCATCCAGTGTATCTGTGAAGTAACCATGTTCAGAAATGGGCTGTGTTTGCCTACTGTGTACCAAGTGATCCTCAATGTAGTCACATGTCTATAAGACATCCTTGGTGCATTGTTGTAGTATGCTGATAAGTCTGCATCCCCTTTAGAATATTCCAGTTGTTCTTAATAATGTTCACGAAAAATCTTGTTTAGGAACCCAAAATTACTTCTCCAGAGTCCAAAGATTTCTTTGTAATGATTTTTATTTCTATTTATACAGAGATCCAGCAAACTGGGGCAAAGATTTGCCCCATGGTTGTTTGATTCTTCTGCAATGTACCATTCTCCTAGGAAAGAAAAAACATTAAATTTCAGAACAAACTCTGAACTTCCTTGAAAAGGAAAGGTTTCTTCTGAGACGATCAGAATATGAACTGCACTGGCACTTTGGCAATAAAGTATGCACCTTTGAATACCAGTGAGCAGCGTTTATGTTCTGGTGGTGAGTGTGGATTGTGCTTTTTCTTTCATTTAAGAAATCTATTTCCTCTTGTCGTATCGTAGGGAGTTGTAAGAAGACAGAAAATTGCTAATCAGGGTGGGGTCTGATGGCTATTTGGGGTATATAAATGTTCATAATAATGGAAAACAGTAACTAATATATGATCTTGGGTAACATGCAGAACTTGTGTCTTAAAATCTCAAATTGGTGATCACTATGTTAGCCATATGTCAGCTAAGACAGAAGGCTAATCTAGTAGCTTTAGGTCTCCTTCATAATATCGTGGACATAAAGTTCCTGAATCTCTTGTCAGATAGTATATAACTGAGCTGTCACAGATGTCTCCCCTGCATATGTTTAGTCTGCAATTCTTTAAGAGAGGTTTGTAACTTATTTAACCTCTCTGAGAGCTGTTTTTAAGTCTTGGAGCAAATTTAATCAATTCCCATGGAGGACAACTTTAAGGGTATCCCATAATATACTAGGTAAAATTTCTGGAGACTGGTTCTCTTCTATTATTTGTTTAATTTGGTCTTGTATTAGGTGTATGGCATTCAAAGCAACCACACCATTCATAGCACCCTTAAGAACCCCCATTCAAATCCATTACAAAAGACTAGCCTGGCTATGCGCCTCTTCTCTGTTAGATTCCTGTTATGGCTAAATGAGCTTCCTTCCTCTATCATGGGGATAATCAACCCCTTCCAAATCAAAGCGCCCTGAAAGGCTATTTCCACTGAGAAATTCACTTGTACCTGCACTTGAGTACATCAACTCCTCTGCCTGGGGCACTTAATCCTCGCCTCTCCTCCCCCTTTCATCTCCACACAGTCCCATTCCCTTTCTCCCTTTGTTTCCCTTCCTCTCCCTACTAACCAGACAACACTTCTATGAAGTGGCCTTATGTCAAACAAGAAAAAACTTGTTGTTGTAACCATTAATCATGCTTGTACAAATTTACTATTGTACCTCTGTAGAATGTATCAGGAATTTACTACTTTCTACTGTATTCCAATGATCTGTTTACTTGTCCGAACACATATTATGTAGCACTGTACAATTTGTGACGTAGAACCCTTGTAAATGAGCTCCTCTCAATGAAGTTCATCCACATCTTACTGTATATAACAGGTAAAATATCCAGCAAAAAATGAAAGGAGGAACTTCATCGGGCAGCCAACAAGGACCAGAAAGGCCAGCGTGTGGTCCATTTACACTTTCTTGCCCTGTAAAAGACTCCATATTGTAACAGAGTACAGTATACCAAGTTGACATAAATCCAGAATCCAGTCATAGTAGGTAAAAGCATGCAGCTATAACAAACAGTCAGTCATAACATACACAGAACAACAGCAAGAAAAAGCAAGCCTCAATATGAATGTTTGCAACAGGCATGATATAAGTGCAGGAACTGACTTCCAAGGCAGAGAAGCCATAATTTCAGCTCCTTAGAAGTCCCGGACTCAGAATAGTTGGAGAGGCAAGTATTTCGGCAGGAGATAGGGTGGAGCCCTAAAGGAAACCAGGGTCTCCTGAGGGTGGGAAACACCCACCTGTCATAAGGGGAGTGACCATAGGTCCATCAAGGAGAGGACATAATTTAGACCCTGAAGGACATCAAGGAACAAAGCAAGCCATTTGGGCAGTTTCACCATTCACATAGGTCTATGGCTTTTAGTTTTGTACATTGTATATGGTTCTGTGGGAGAAAAAGAAAAGAGGTGAGAAAATTCAGATCAAATGGTGAACCACGTTAGTGGAGTGTAAGCTAGGCTGCATAATTTAAATGTAAGCGTAAGAGAGAGGCATTTTTTTAGTAGTACCCTCTATATTCAAAATAACCATTGGGTATATTGTTATACCATGAAAAGAAAAAATCAGTATCTTCATGCTTTGGATTTTAAGCTTGTAGGTTAAAAACAAACTGTAGACAGAGAAAACATAAATACAAAGTCCAGTCAGGAATTTCAGCACCAAAGGTTAGAGAGAACTTAATAACTCTGAGGTCCCAAAGTCTTCTAAAGGAAGGAAGGTACAGTGGTTAATGTAGTTATGCAGTCAATTTCAAAAATTCTTAGCTGAGAATTAAGCCATCCTAGGTGTACATGTCAATGTGAAGAAAATTATGTAGTTCTAATAGAATTAGTCAGCAACAGCATGTGAGGGAGCTAATACTAATGTGGCAGTCAGTATGACCGGTGAACAGAGCCCCAAGCAGAGGGAAGTCTGAGGAGCTCAACCGCCCCATCCCTGCCTTTAGTGTGGTCAGCCATATTACTCAATGTCAGCACACATAGAAGCCGTAGAGCCATTATAGCGGGAGCCGTGGTAGAGGGTTTCGAGTCTCTGTTTGCCATACACTTCTTCTGAAGCTGCTGTCAGTACGTATTGTACCAATATAAGCTCCACTACATAGATAAGAACTATTAGTGTCTGAAGCAGTGGTGTGAATAAGAAGATGGCTGAGGGTGTCCCCGAGGGTCATGTAGCTGAGAGCCACGATCTTGGGGAGGGCACCTGACAATGCAACTATCAGAACTTCAGTTGGTACCTATGTCTATGCAGTGCTATTGAAAGTCTAGCAGTGTCTCTGACTCTACCTCGTGGTCCCTGTTACACACATAACTGTTCCTTTAGGTCAGTAGCATACATTTAATCACATAAAGATCAGCTTTCTTAGGAGCCCTGGTAAATCCTTTAATTAAAGGCTCTGGTAGAAGGTTGTTGGCCTCTTAGTCTGCTATGAATTTTTCCCAGATCAGCAAACTTTTATAAATTATGAGTAAGCATGCCATATTTGATTAATTTCAGAGGTGCCTGCCTAAGCAGAGTCAAAAATTAATTGCTAGCGCCCCAGGAACTGTGCAACAAGGAGTTGTGATCTCGAGGTGGGCACCTCGATTATGTGACTAATAATTTAAGGGTGTACTGCTGAAATTAGACATTGTCCAGAGGTGTTACCCACCCACTTCATGGGCATCAGAACAACATATTTTCTTGTTTTTAAGTTTGTTCAAGATTAGCTTGTGTAGGTGCCATGGGGATCCATTAGCAACAGCTCCAGCTAACAGGGTTCGAGCCTCTCAGTTTGCCATATACTCCTGCTGTTACTGCCATCAGTAAATATTGTACAAACATTAGTTGCACTACCAGGAGAGAATCTATTAGTGTCTGAAACAGCAGTTTGAATATGGAAAAGATGATGGAGGGCATCCCAAAGAACCACACAACTGAGAGCCATGATCTCAGGTGGGGGCACCGACCATGTGCCTACCAAAGTTTTAATTGGTATCCTTGTCTATGCAGTACCACAGGAGTCCAGAAGTGTCTTCTATCCACCTCATGGCCTCCATTACACCATACCTGCTCCTTTAGGTCAGTTAAAGCTGTTTAAACATAAAGTATCAACTTTCTAGGGCACCCAGTTACAATAGCATCACCTGAAGAGCTCTGTCTAAACTGCGCTGTCAGGACCGTGTAATGCCTGAATAGTGACAGTAGTAGAATAGTGTATGTCAAGTACCGCTACGCCTGTAGCTATTCAGGCAATGGTGATGGTCTACAAGTAAAAGAAAGGTGGAATAGCTGGCTGAGCTGTTCCTGTGGTGGAGAGGTTTAAGGCAGCAGCAGTGGACAGCACAGAATGGGAGACCAGGGTTCTGTTCCTGGTCTCCTGACACATGCAGCTTCACTTTTCCCCCGCCCAAAGTGTACAGTTTTTTAACACAAGAAACAAAATCCACACCGAAGTTTCTCCTCCCCAAGATCTGCAACTCCCCAAGAGTTGGTTATCTAAGTTCTGGGGAGATACTGAGAACGAAGCCTCCCGAGAAACAAATGTGTAAAATCTGTGTTTTAGCAATGGTCATGGTCATCAGTGTGGTTCTGACTGCTACCATTGGCACTGTTTTCATTCACGATGTTTTCAGTGCTGTTGTTGACAGCACTGTTTGTATGGTACTGTTATTGACAACGCTCTTCTGATATACACTGTTGTAACTCTAGTGCCCTTTTATAGGAGCCCTGGTAAATCTTCTTAATTAAAACCTCTGGTATAAGATTTTGGTCACTTAGTCTGTCACAGATCTCTCAGATCATCAAACATTGTAATCGGTGCCAGTTGAAGAATGCTTGTAAATCTAAAATCTCCAAGTCGAAGTATGACTACCCACAATCCTTACAACTCAACAATCTTAGTAACCCTATAAATTTCTAGGCTCAAGTCAATGCCATGCTACACAGTAAGGAATGAACCAATCTACCAGACCATGATCAACAATGGCCCAGTATTAGTCAACCCCTGATATTGCAACTGGATAAACCACTTTCTTCACCGACCTAGACAGAGACAAACAAGGCCTAGCCACGCCCACTCCACCGACAACCTCAGGCTACCCTCCCCCACTCCCTTCCATCTGAGACTCACTTCACGATAGAAGTCCTTAAGCTCCTAAACAAACTTAATCCTGATAGCTCACCAGGGTTCGATTCCTCCTCCCAGATTTCTCAAGATTGGCACCTCTGCAATCGCTATCCTGTTTCTCTGTTAATCAATAGTTCCTTCCTCCCTCATACCACACCTGATAAATGGAAAACAGCAATAGTGGTCCTATCCTAAAGAGCTGCCCACCCAACCATACTGATAACTATAGATCAATAGCTATACTGTGTCCCTCACTAAAATTCAAGAAAGAATACTCCATAATCAGTTACACTCTTCCTAGAATCGACAAATGCCCTTACCACTTCACAACACGGTTTCCGGAACTGCATGGGACAGAATCTGCTTTCATTAAAGTTAGGCAGATATCTATCACGCTATGGATCAAAGATGTGTGACGGGCTGTCTTTTTTCGATCTCACAAAGGCATCTGACCTTGTAAATCACCAATTACTCTTATTAAAACTCAACAAACTCGGTCTTGACTCCACACCCCATCTTGGTTTACCAATTGTCTGTCTAATCGGCTTCAATGTGTCAAATGGGCTGGCGTTACCTCTCTTCTGGCACACATCATGGATGGGTTCCCCAGGGTGTACCCTGGTCTCTGCTAGTCTCCATTTTCATTAATGAGTTACTCAGCAACTGCGGTGGTACAAAGGTACAACTATACGTGATGATGCTATACTATGCAAATCAGACAACTGCATCTCCTCCATCAATTGGATCTTGAAAAGACTTCTGGGCACTTGAAACCTGGTTCAAACTAAACCTACTGGTTCTCAATACAAAAATAATTAAACCATGCTGTTCCCCACACTTCCTTTGACCTGTCCACCCAGCAGCCCTTTGTTATCCACACCTCCACAGGCACAGCACTTGAAAGAGTGGACTCCTTTAAATATCTAGGATTAACCCTAGATGAAAACCTCTCTCAAGTGCATGTGCAATGAATTATCAAGTCCATACATCAAAACTGGGCCTTCTATATCGAATTGTTCCTTGTCTGACCCTCGGCTTCGGAGAACCCAGGTGTCTGCAACACTACTCCCATGTCTTTTTTACGGAGCCTCTACTTCACACTGCCACACAAAACCCTGGCCAAATTGAAGCAAACCTACACTGAATTGCACGCTCAGAGCTATAAGGCCTTCTCGAACACACCACTGAGACATCCTTCAAGCCCTAGGATAGCTGCTCTTCAAAGCCAAACTTGACCTCCCTACTTTGTACAACCTTCAAACTCCTCCACCTTCCCTCCCCACCTATCCTTACTAGTCTGTTCATGCTGAAACCCATCCCCAGAACCCTTCACTCCTCCCATCTCCCTTGCTAAGCCTACCCAAGACTCGCTTTGCCGTAGGCAGGAGATCCTTCTTTCTAGCACCCCAAAATGGAACAACTTTCCACATGGACTATTATTCTGCTCATCCTTCCTCAGTTCAGACAAGCTCAGCCAGGCCAATATGGCTGTGGCAAGCTGCCAAATGACCAAAGTTGCACCTGTGCACAGAAAATTTGGAATGACTGGGTGTAAATCGGCTATTATTTGAGTTGTTTCACCAAATTTTTCACATAACCTTTTTGGGACCCCACCTCATGAAAAAGTGCCACTGGCATTTCTGCTCACTTGTCCTAAAAGGTGATTTCACAGAGCGACCATGCTGTTCTGCACTACAGGTGCAAAAACACATTCTTGGGCAGGATGTGAAAATGACAGCTGTACTGTTAATAAGGAGATGTGCAAAAAAGGCAGTGTTGAAAATCTGGGTGAAATATAAAAATTGGCAAATTTAGGGTGTGCATAGAAACTGCGTAATACGCAGCTGTCGCATGATCATTTTGGAATCTTTTCACCAAATTTGCAACATGGGCATTTTAGGACCCCACCTCATGAACAGTCACACTGTCATTTTGTTAATTGGTTCTGAAAAGTGATTCCGCAGCAACAGCAAAATCTCTTCGGGACGTAGTAACGAAAATGACAGTGACAGTGTTCACATGGGTCCCAAGAGCCCCATGTTGAAATTTGGGGCCAACATTGCTACAAAATGGCTGATATATCAAGATAAGTTGAAAACCCCACTGATTGCCATTATATGGCGCTACCTTTGAATCTTCAGTCTGCAGTTCGGCTTTGAAGAGTGCAGATGTGTCCCAGTCCAGAGAAGATGACAGCTGGACTCGGAGGTAAGTATGGGGTAAGGGGGTGCAGGGAGGTGAGTGCTCAGTAGGAGGGTGGGAAGGGGGATGACAAGGGACCTTTTCTTTTTACAGGTAAAAAGATGTTGGGGCTGTTTCTCTGTTTACAGGAAAAATCAATTTGGGCACACTGGGTGGGCTCCAGTGTACCACATGAATGGGGTGGACATGATGCCAACACAGGGACTGGGCACCCTGATATCAGTGGGGGTGGGATAAATAAAATTGGGCACACTGGGGTGGGCCCCAGTGTGCCACATGAGTTGGAGGGTTTATATGATGCTGACACAGCGATTGGGGACCCTGATGTCAGTGCAGGAATGGGAAATGGTGGGAGTGGGGAGGGCTGCAGCAGTGGGAGGGAGAGGAGGGTTTCATTACCCACCGGTGCTGGGAGGGAGCGGAGGGAGCGGGGAGTACAGGAGCAGTGGAGGTTGTGGGAGGAATGCCATCCGCAAGATGGCGGAGGCAATGGAACTATGATGTATCGCCGCATATGTAGTTGGCGGTTCACAAGATGGTGGCACCAGGAATACAGAAGTATCAGCCAAAATAGTGTGGCTGTTACTCTATAGAGGCCAATCGTGGCAGAGTAGTAGAAACTCCATTGGACTTTCGGAAGGATACTTCCAATGTCCAATGGAAGGTGCCATTTATCAGCCGCTTTAGGGCAACAGATCAATCGCAAAACGCCTGTAGGCTCTGCCCACAGCCATAAAAATGCTTTAAAGAACTCTTCTTTCCCCGCCAGTCTACACCTGCTACTAAGCTCTCTTCCTTGCTCCTTTGTTTCATAACACCCTACCCTACCTCCCACGTGTCACCCTCCTCTAGATTCCACCTCTCCTTCTCCTTATTTATTTCTTCACCTGCTGCTCTATGTCTCCATATGATCAAGACCACTGCACTTATGGATTGACTGGTATCTACTCGTCATATGTCTTTAATCATTTCTCATTTCTGACCATGGCACTTAAGTACCAGTTAACAGCAAATACTAGTCCTGTTGAATACTCTGTAATCAACTACTCTGGTACTCAATTTGTTAGCATACATCACTTCTATATTTATTCTGTGTAACAGCATACCATTGTGTATACTACTGAAATTGTATTTCCCAGGTCACCTCTGAAAAAAGGGTATGTCTATCTCAGTTGGGCCTACCTGGTCATCAAAATTAAAAATAAAAATAAGCTGCACTTCATTGCTTCTGAAATGTCAGCCTGAGTAGAATCAGAAATGGCCAAGGGCATCCCCAGGAGCTGCGCCGGCAATCAGCAGCAAACTCATGGAGGGGCACCTTGGTTGTGTAGCTACCACATTAATAAATTGTTAAGAGTGTACTGGCAAAACTAGGTTTTATCTAGAGGCTTCCCCACTTCACCTCACGGGCCCCAGAACAGCATATACTTTTTTGTTTTAAGCTTGTTAAAAATAATGCTAACTTTGGAGAAAGGGCAGGAATAGAAGAAGGAGAGCCCCCCAGCTCCAAGGATTCAGTCAGAAGGAGAATTCGGGCAGGAGAAAATAAAGTTAGGTCCTGGTGAAGGACTGTATGAGTGCCTGGATGTCTTTCATTGTCACTGCTGAGTGAGCCTTTCGGCACTGAAGCTGGGAAATAGAGATTGCTGAGGCCACATCTGTGGCAGTCTTATTTCTGGTATGTTGTATAGCACCACATACCTCCGGAAGAAAATATGGATTTTGGCCAGGAATGGTGTTTGAAACTTCCGATTTTTGTCTCTAGGGCAGCTAAAACAGGGTTGAGTTTCCCGCGTATTCCATCACTGCTTGAGAATGATTGTGATCAGTGTAAACTGCGATCTTCTTTGAGGGGGCTCTAGCAGGTAACACCTTTAGGACTGAAGCCGACAGGCACCAGGGCCCCATGGAAAAATTCTAGCCAGCAGTCTATAGCAGGGACTGCCTCTGATGACGGCCGCCCGATGTCATGTATAGTACAAAAGAGTGGTCCCCAGCCCAGCCTCAGTTCTTTTCCTGCCATCGACCAGTGCACATCGGCTCCACAACGTGTTCTGCCCTAAGTCAACCACCATTTTCACGATCACTGTTTTTATTATTTTGCAAAAGTCTTTGTTCCTACAGGATCTTGTGCAGGTCTTCTTCTCCATCCTCCTCCATTGAGTGGCAGCGATCGAGCGTGCCTGTGGCAAGAAGATTCCTCACAAGGACAGCCATTCAGCTTGCCTGTTCTGCCTAGGCCCAGACCATGACACAGAGGCCTGCCAGCATTGCCTAGATTTCAGCTAGTGCACTCAGCTTCACTGCCAGAAGACCCTTGAAGCCTTCCTGCTTTCCTCAAAGCTAACCTAGATGGAGAAGGAGCTTCACTGGAAAAGTTTATCTTCTTCCCTGTTTCTGGGGCTTCAGCTTCTTCGTCCCATTTGGAGAAGTCATTGAGTGCCAAGCATAAGCACGGGAGGAAGCACAGGAGAAATCCTGGTCAGCTTCCGCTCAGGTCCCCGAGTAAGTTGGGCTGCTGGGTCTTCCCCCGAGGGGTTGACTCCATCCACTAGGCTATGGGCTACCGTGACCAAACCTCCCTCCTCACTGTTTTGAAGGAAATTCTTCAGCCCCTGAAGCTAGGCTCTTAGTTCCTGCCAGTCCTAAGCTGGGTGGCTCGGTCAGTGGTTCTTCAGGTGGCAGGTCTGCCTGTTGCTCTTCCAGTTAGGGCATCTGCCAAGTCCTCCCCGACATCAGGAGCTGACTCCATCAGGCAATGCCCAGGACAGGTGCTCTCCTCCTGTGAGAATGGTGCCTTCATCCCAATCAGGAGCCAGCTCCTCAGTTCAGCAGGCGCACCTCCTTGGCAGATGCTGGCTGAGTCATCAGTCTGACACCTGCTCACACCTGTGCCTTTGACGCTGGCTTCTCTGACGCTCCTCTAGTGACCCCATTGAAACCTCATCCTCCTAAGTCACCTGCCAAGCCTGATGCCCACTCTCAGTTGGACGTCGAGGAACTGACGCCTGGTTCAGCCGTCCAATGCCAGATGGCTCCATCCCCAGGGACTGACGCTGAGTAACCAGGATCAACTGGCACCAACGTCTGGTTACCCCAGCCTGTTGACCAGATGCTGGGGCCCTTTAAAGGAAACCCACCCCCTGATGCTGAACACACCAGAACTGCCGGTCAATCCTCCACAGGCTTTAACTGAGCTTTTTATTGTCTGTTGGTCTTATTTAAGGACACTGCTAAGAAGCCCTCCAAACCTACTCCTCAGGGTCCAACTCCTGACAAGCCTTTGGTTTGCCCAACTATCCCTCCACCTTGGGAGCTACTCCATCGGACGGGCGCTAGTACCCTCAACCCAAAGGGAGGCCGCACAAGCAACCCCACTCCCTTTGCCCTCCCCAGATTCTAGGAATTCAGATGGGTACTCTTCCTCCTCCTCAGTCTGTGATGATTCCAACCTTCATCTGAGCGGGAGGACTAAAGACACCCTCACCCCCACCCCAGGTGATCTAACTTTCATGGACATCATGTGGCACATCCAGCAGCTGAATGACTGGGACACGGAGGAGCTGGATCTGAGCGATGTTGGCTAGCCTCTTTTCTTAGAAAGAAGGATACCCTGCCCATGGTTGTTCCTCCACTTATTGACTCCTATAAGGATCGCCAACAGAGTGGCCTGGAAGCACCCCTTTCGATGCCTGTGGTCTCCAGAAAGTCAGACTGGCTGTATTATGCTCCCAGAGATGATCCTTTGTGGGAGCACCCAGAGGCAGACGATGTTGTTATCAATGCTGCCCATGATCGGCCCAAGAACCCTAGGCAACTGAGCTCTAAGCTCCAGATAGACTCCAAACAAATTGACCAGTTTGCCAGAAAGGTTTATTCCTCAGCTGGTCTTAGAATTTCCCCACATGGCTCAGTACCAGAATGCCCTATGGGACAGGGCAGTGGAGGTGGCTCAGGCCATGCCTGACTGCTCCGGTAGGGCAGAACTGATGGCCATCCTGAAGTCAGGCTTGGACACTGGCAACCACGCCCTCTGAGCCTTCTATGATATGGTAGACTCCAATGGAAGGACTGCAGTCTCAGCAATCTGTATTCATCAATGCTCATGGCTGAGGGTGTTCGGTTTCGTGCTAGGGTGTACAATCCAAAATAACAGATGCCCTTTCAGGGTCCTGTCTTGTTTGGCAAGGACTCACAGAACATTATTACCCACCTGCAGGAATCAGGAAAGGCTATCAAAACTGTGTTATACCATGTACAAATCACAGCCTAAACAATTTCTTTAACAGTCCTTTCATAGGAATGTCAGAAAGCAACCTAGAGGACAGAAGCACAGAGCAAGATTCAAGTGTAAAGCTTCCACCCATGCTTCCAAAGGTTTCTGCCCTCAGGCTCCTAGGACCTCCAAGGCCACACTGCCCCTCCCCAGTTCCTCAGCCTGACTCATTGCTCTGACCCTAGCTAAAGCCTTGGAGAAGGCAGTTGGGGATTGATTCTCCTTGTACACAGAAGGCTGGCATCTGATAACCTTAGACCACTGGGTCCTTCAGCTGGTGGAAAGGGCACACTCTGGAATTCATGGAATTACCCAAGACAACGATCTGTCCCTCCCATTACCCTCAGGCTCACATCGCCTCATAGATGAGGAGATTCAGGCCCTACTGCAGAAGCAGGATATTGAGCCAGTTCCTCTGGCACAAAGGGGAAAGGGTTTTATTCCCACTTCTTCCTAGTGTGAAAGAAAACAGGAGACCTACATCCTATTCTCGATCTCAGCCACCTGAATAAGTACATAGAGTACAAATGGCTCAAGATGGTCACCCTGCTCAGTCTTCTTCCTCTCCTCTGTCAAGGGGTTGGTTATGCTCTCTGACATGCAGGCACATACCTTCACATTCTGGTTTTCCAACCCCACATGAAGTTCCTGCGCCCAGGGGAATCACTATCAATCTGGCCTCTGCCTTTCCACCTGTCCTCGGCCCCCAGAGTTTTCATCAAATGCCTCTCAGTGGTGGCTGCAGCCTTAAGGAGGCAGGGCTACCATGTCTTCCCTTATCTGGATGACTGGTTGTTGACCGCCTCCACCAGGGACTGGCATCTACACACCATGAAGGCCACCTTCACCCTGTTTCGGGACCTAGGGATTACTTTAAACCTCCCTAAGTCCTCTCCTTGGCCAAGTCAGAAGCTGCAGTATATAGGCGATCTTGGACACAGCACAAGGCAAAGCATTCCTACCTACAGACAGAACAGAGCACCTTCAGATGCACGCGGCAACTCTCTTCTCGACAAGGTCTGGCCAGGTCTGTCCTAAGACTCCTGGGACACATGGCAGTGGCCATTGACACAGTCCCCTTGGCTTGGCTTTACATTAGGGTGGTCCAGTGGAACCTTAGAGTCTAGTGGGACCCGTCTCAGACATCCTAGAGCAGCCTGTCTTGGTGTCAACCCCATACGATAGGCTCTAGCATGGTTGCTAAATCCCTAAAATCTTTCCAAGGAGTTTACCTGCAGAAGGAATCTCCCAGCCAGATTCTAACCCAGACACATTGAGCCAAGGCTGGGAATCCACTTGGGAGACCGTCAGACACAAAGAACATGGTCCCAGCACTAGCTCCATCTCCACATCAATGTCCTGGAGATGTGGGGATTCTGTATGCTGTTCAGGCCTTCCAGACAGTTTTGCTGCCCAGTCCTCTGTTGATCCAGATGGACAACATGTCGGTGGTTTTCACATAATAGGCAAGGGGGAACTCATTCTTATCCCTCTGAGGAGGCCATGACAGTCCAGTCATGGGCAATGGATCATCACCTGGACTTGACAGCAGTTCATGTTCCAGGCATACAAAACACCCTGGCCAACAGCCTAAGCCAGTCCCAATCCAGGGCTCATAAGTAAGAACTTCTTCCTCAGAGGTCAAAGACCTTTGCCAGATGTGGACGTCCCGATTGGATCTATTTGCTCCCATCCAATGCAAAACCCCAGTTTCTGCTCACTAGATCCAGGGCCTAGTGTTTTCTGGTGAGATGTGTTGTCCCTTCCTGGACAAGGAGGTTCCTTTATGCATTCCCTCCTTCCCTTTACTGCAGAGAGTTCATCTCAAGCTGCAATCGGAGGGAGCAGAGATGATTCTAGTGATGCCATTCTGACCGTGCCAGATTTAGTTTCCACTCAGCAACTTGCAGTGGAACCTCCGATCTCCCTACCCTGCACTCAGACTTCTCTCCCAGGATCAGGGGACCCTGATCCATCCGGATCTCAAATCTCTGCATCTCCATGTGTGGCTCCTGCAGACCTAGCTGTATCCCAATTCAGGGTTTCCCCAGGGTGGCGGATGTCTTGGTGGCTGATGGGAGACCTTCCACCAGGGCCATGTACGCAATGAAAGCAGCGGTTGTGCATCTGGGCCACCACTGACATTTGAACCCTTTCACCTGCCCAGAGTATTCAGTACTGGGTATCTTCTATCCCTGTCAGATTCAATCAAAGATAGCATGCTTAAACCTTTTATATTGCTTTCTCACTAGAATTTACATTTCTACCAGGGGATGCTGAGTGGTGGCATACAGCAAACAAGTCTTTGATTGTTTGTTGCATGCCAAACCCAGCAGCATCCCTCGTAGAAATTCTAGTATGAGAAAGGAATATAAAAGGTTTGAGCATGCTATCTTTTAATTTGTTTGAATTTTGGGAGTCAGTGATGCCCTTTTAGCATGCTCCCTTTGAACACCTGGATGAATTCTATGGAGCACACTATATAAAAGGAGGCAATTAGGCACATTAGCCATTGAAGCATTTGAAAATTGGAAAGTCAGAATAGGGATTAAACCAAGGGTCCCACTGTGACGTTGGTGGTTTAGCTACTCATATTGGAATCCCAGTCTGAAACTAAGAGGACCCCTCTCCTCACATGGAGCTAAAAATAAATATAGCCAATTTTGGCAGTGGAAAGTTTAAATATGCTATGTTATATGGGGGGGTTGGTGCACTGGTTTCTTTGGATTGCCTGTCAGATTCAGGTCTGAGCAACTCCTCTAAAGGTACATCTGTCTGCCATCTATGCCTACCATGCACATATTGAAGGCAAAACTCTCATTCAGGCAGATCTTCTCCTATACATTCCTACAGGGATCCTGCATTTGAAGCCTCTCATTAGGGACCCAGTCCTGCCATGGGATCTTTGTTTGTTTTGGAAAAGCTTACCTTGCCTCCCTTTGAACCTGCCACAAGTTGCGAGCTGCACTTTCTGTCGTGGAAAGCATTATTTTTAGTTGCCATTGCTTCTGCTCTGATGTGTAAAGAGCCTTATTTGGTTTTCCACAAAGACAGGGTGTCCTTGTGGACTAATCCTAAGTTTCTTCCCAAGATGGTGTCAGAGATTACATTAAATCAGGACATCCACCTTCCTGTCTGCTATCCAGAGTACTCCAACTGAGGGAGGCACTACATCATACTCTAGATGTTCATAGGGTGCTTCATTATGACTTGGAGTGCACCTGAGCTACTAGAAAGTCTGACCAGTTGTTTGCATCTTTCACCCCCAGGATAGAAGGGCTCCTGTTTCTAAGCAATGTTTAACCAAATGGTTAGTTAACTGCATTGTTTTCTGTTACAAGTATTGTGACGAGACAGCCAGTTCTGGGTGCTGTATTGTATTTTTTAATATAAAATGTATTAATGTCTCTGCTGAAAATTCAAATGCTCTAGGAATAACTCACTCATCCCCCGATTCCAGCTGAGAGATGAAAGCCATGGGAAGCGACTGACAGTATGTGAGTTCACACACACTCAGTTTTTAGAGACAATGGCCTGAATATTCAAAAGGGTGCGCTTGGCGCAACACTGTTACGCCATGCGCAACCCACTGATGCGCCCGGTGTGATACTTATAAGGAAAAAGTGTGGCAACAAATCCCGGTGCACCGGAGTGCATCAGTAATGTATGCAGGCACAGTAGGGGGGCGTACCCATGCATAACATGCACAGCCTGATATTCAGCCCGGATGCAGAGCCATGCATGTGCAACCCTACCTGCGCCAGCACAAAGATAAGCTAAAAAAGGAACAACTGATGGCCACCTCACAGGTGAGCTGCCTCATTGCAGGGCACAACACGGCAGCTGCCACCCGTGGGTGGCCACCCGAGTTCCGCTGCACCTGGCGGCGCCCACCCCCATGCCCGATCATGGGCATATGTTTAAGAATAATGTCCCCATCCTATATCCCTGGTGGTCCAGCCGGACTGCTCTCTGCCGATCGTGGGCATATGTTTAAAAATAAAGTTCCTGTCCATATCCCTGGTGGTCCAATGGACCACTCTCTGCTAATCGCCGCATATGTTTAAGAAATAAAGTCCCCATCCAATATCCTGGTGGTCCAGTGGACCGCTGTCTGCCCGATCACGGGCATCTGTTATAATAACCCCCGTCCAATATCCTGGTGGTCCAATGGACGAATGCTGCGATCGCGGGCATCTGTTATAATAACTCCCGTCCAATATCCCTGGTGGTCCAGTGGACCAAATGCTACCGAATGCGGGCATCTGTTTAAATAAAACTCCCCCAGCCAATACCCTGGTGGTCCAGTGGACCGAATGCTGCCGATTGCAGGCATCTGTTTAACAGAAAACGTCCTCTATTACCCTGGTGATTCATTCACATATCTGAATGTGTAGTATAGAGTTGCATGCCCATTGGCTCACGCCAGAACCAATGGGCGTGCAGCCCTACCGAGGTGTCAGTCAGCGGGCGGCAGGCGGTGGGTGCTGCCACCCACTGGCTAACTTGGGGGAATGGGGCATTGGGGCACAATTGCTGGAGGGGAGGGGGTACCCAGACCACCAGGGTAATAGGACGCTCTGTTAAACAGATGCCCGCGATCGGGCAGTATTCGTCCCCTGACCACCAGGGATATTGGTCAGGGGTCTATAAACAGATGCCCGCGGTCGGGCAGCATTCGTCCACTGGACCACCAGGGATATTGGACGGGGGTTTATTTAAACAGATGCCCACGATCGGGCAGCATTCGTCCACTGGACCACCAGGGATATTGCTACGAGGACGATATTGTGACAGATGCCCGCAATAGGGCAGAAAGCGTCCACTGGACCACCAGGGATATAGGACGGGACTTTATTCTTAAACATATGCCTTGATCGGGCTGCAGGGGCATCGGTCCCGACTGCTGCTGCCTGGCAGGGCGCCAGGTGCAAGTCATCGGGGATCACATCTGCATGCAATGGATGCAAATGGAGCCATAATGACATGCAAATGGCTCATGTGCGCCTTTTACATTATGGCCTCATTTGCATGTCACCTTTGAATATCATGGGTGCTGTGAATGGCGCAATGGCACTTGGCGCTAGCCCATCTCCATACTCCACTCTGGCCACTTGCACCGGGCGCAGTGCCACTGCACCATGCACAGTGGGGGTGGCCAGGGTGCGATATTCAAAGCTGCTGAGCCATGGCGCAACTCCATTGAATATTGCCCAGGCCACACCCCGCGCAGCCAAGTTGAGCGGTGCCTAAGCTTGCACCACAGCCTGGCGAGTTTGAATATCTGGGCCAATGTGTTACATGGAAAACTTTTATTAAGGATCCTGTTTCTCTGAGCTAATTACAGACTTGTTTAAGTTAATTTTGTTAAGAAAAATCATAAACTAGGTTTATGATGTTAGAAAGGGAAGCTAGATGTTACATAGAGGTGTAAGGTTGTAAAGGACCCTGTGAAGCCTGTGTGAGGAGGGTACAGCATGAGATCAAAGAAGGTGTCATTTGAAACTGAGTTATGCTAAGGTTGCAGAATTAATGCTTTGAAATTACATCCTGTGGTTGTATAAAATATATATTTTTTTAGATATTTTGACAGAGGAGCTGGATGACCTCATCCAAAAGGGGTTGGCAAATACTGCTTGTAAAGATTATTCTTTTCACTACACAGACACTTTTTATCTAACACTGACCAAGAAAACATCTGAGCACTGAAAACAGGTATTTAGAAAGCTAGACAAAATCTAAATATAGTTGTAGGAATTGCACTGTTTTAAACCTTTGTTTTGTTTAAAGATATGTATGTCTTGGATATAAGAGTTCTGTATTGTATGTTTGACATATTATTATATATTTTAGTAAAAACTCTAATTTTAGAGCAAACCTGGTCTGTCTTTGAATTGCTTTCTTTTGCTAAGAAATATTTATGGTTATAGCAGACAGCAGACATAAGCTTGTAGGGTGGTACTTAACTTTATTAAAGTTTTAAAGGGTTCATCTTTGAATACCTGGTTAGGTGCCTGTCAGAAGATATCTGGCCCTCAAGACAGATATATCTGAGCCTGTGCATTGGGTATGCTAGCAAGAGGTTAACAGTTTGAATCCCTCCAGAACTGAGACCAAAGGTTGATCCAAACTCACAAAAACAGACAAGAGGGTTACCTTGTCTATTACACTATTCACAAGACTGCTCCAGAGGTTGGTACTTTGGGAGTAGAGGGCCTGACTCTTGAGTGAATCTGTGACAGATTGGTTGGCAGCGGTGGCATAAATTTTGGTATCACAAGCTTTATTGTTCTGTCAGTTGAGACTGTAAGCTGTCTTGCAAAGAAAGAAAAAGACAGAGTTTTATTTTAACATGGAAACAGAACTACATATCACTTGGTGTACAGTCACATTCCTACCTATTTTATTTTTTTTTCAAAGTGTAAAGTCAGAGTAGCAGTAGTTAGGAAAGATGGCGTCCAACTACAGCAGGCACACTGTAGAACAGTTAAAACAGTTGTGCAAGGACAGAGAGTCCTGTTCGAGATGACAGCCAAAAAGCAGAACCTCATAGAGGCCCTGACAGTAGCCGATACCCAGAGCAGGGAGTCACAGACCATAACTGAAAGGGACCAGACCTTGAGTGTGGCAGAACTAGCGCCAGTGAGGGGTCCCGAGCCAATGAGGAGGATAGCAGGGCCACTGTCAGTGAAGAGCCACAGCAGCAGGGATGAGTCACCAGTATCCTGAATCCAGAAGTTCTTAGGTTGCAACTTGAGTTATGCGAGATGGAGCAGGAGTCCTAGGAGAGGAGCGAGCGAGAGAAGCGAGAGGCGGACTGTGCGGCAGAGCCAGAATGCAGAGAGGCAGAGCACAACAGAGGGAGGCAGACCATGAGGAGCATAAGCGCCAGTGAGATGCAGAGGAAAAGAGATAATGAGAATGCTGAGACGCAGACCGTGAGGAGCAGGAGTGCCAGAGGCAACATGAGCTGAAGAAGATGCGACTCCAACCAGCAGCACCAGAGCAGGTAAGTGGCTTGGGTTTAACTGGGACTGCAGGACTGGGTTACAAATTGAACTCCAAATTAATAGCTGAATTTAAGGACGGGAGGACATGGACGCCTTTTAAAATTCTTTTGAAAAGTTTGTATTCAGGCTAAAATTCCTAGAGTCCTGAGCTTCCAGCTATCCCCGCGACTTACCGGAAAGCTCAAGATGCATTGGGTCAAATGGACAATGATGATAGCAATGATTACAGAAAGCTAAAAGCTGCACTGTTAAAAAGTTTGAATTAACTGCTAAAACATACAGAGCTAAATTCGTAAGCTCAGGAGAAGCCCTGATATGAGCATAAGGAGGAGCTAGCCACGAAACAACATCAGTTTTAAAACGTTGGTGGAAGGAATTGAGGCAAACACTGTTGATAAAATTGAAAATGTGATTTTATTAGAACAGTTTTATTGGGCATGCCCAGCAGAGCTAAAAACCTGGCTAGAGGACCAAGATACAAAAACAGTGCAAGAGGCTGCTGAACTCGACCGATATGCCAAGAGCAGACCTATTCTGAGAATGAATGGGCAGGCGTGGCAGCCAGGAAAGGGAAAAAGGCCTTCAGGGCAGCTAAAACCTCACTGCCTCTACCGAACCAGTTAGTCCCAGGTTTCAATGAAGAGATTTCTCTGAAGTAAGAAATGCTTGTTGGTTATGTAAAGAAACTGGGCACATTGCCAGACAGTGTCCAAGAAGGACAAGCAATAATACATAAAGTAGTACCAGAAAGGAAGTGGGTTGTTTGTGTGTCTCCTGGAAGCATGCCAGTGAACATGAGGGAACTCATGCACCCAGTCATGGTAAATGGCATACAGACATAGGGGTTTAGGGACACAGGGCATCCCTGACATTGGTAAAGGGGATCTGGTCCAGTCTGGTCAGCTTATACCCAATGGGCACGTGACTGTACAGGACTTTCATGGGTGAGAGAAAACATTGCCACTGGCCAGTGTTCTCCTGGACTGGGGTGAAACAGGGGAAACTGTGCAACAGGTGGTTGTAGCTAAAACGTTAGCAGTAGATGTGATCCTGGGTAACAATCTCCAACAGGGGATGGTATGTGCAGTTACCCATAGCCAAGCGGCAAGAGAAAATAGCAGTTCCCTGAACCCCACAGAAACCAGTGTGGAAACCATGGAGAGGCTAGTTCCCCAGCCTGTGTCTCAAGATGGGAGACTGATAAAAGGGGTAGAAATTTCCCCGTAGCGAGTGACCACACAACTATGGAAGGTTACTCTGAAGAGGGAGGGTGACCAATTGTCAGAGGGTTAGGATTGACAGTGATCCTGACAGCCCTGATGCTAATGCTAGGGACCCTAGTTTAGCAACTGAAGGGACTTGTCCCACACCTTGGGACTGTGTGAGGTTCTGCAGCTGCTCAGAGGAGTGACCCTAGTTTAGAGAAGCTGAGGGCTTGGGCAGACTCTGAGGCACACAGGGAGGTGACGGCAGACATAAGGTTTATTGGGAAAATGGACTTATGTATACACAGGCAGTACACACAGAGGGAGGGATGCTAGGCAGGCAGCTTGTCGCTCCTCAGGGGTATCGTGAGCAGTTGCTCAAAATTGCATATTCCCTTGTCTGGTCATTCTGGGAATTGTGTGGACAATGCAGCTGTTGGCTCAGAATTTCATTGGCCTAACTTCACCCAGCAGGTGAAGGAGTATTGCAGGTCTTGTCACCGTGCCAAGAAATAGGGAAGGGGCAAGAAAACCCAAGCTGCCCTGATCTCCTTGCCCATAGTGGAGGAGCCATTCCAGAGGGTGGGAATGGATATTATGGGGCCTTTAAATACCCCAGCTCCTCAGGGAAGAAATTCATCCTGACTGTGGTGGATTATGCCACCTGGTACCCAGAGGCAGTCACC
Organism: Neoceratodus forsteri; assembly: GCA_016271365.2. Lineage (NCBI taxonomy): Eukaryota > Metazoa > Chordata > Ceratodontiformes > Ceratodontidae > Neoceratodus > Neoceratodus forsteri. The sequence goes on from CM057455.1 coordinate 962,275,481, forward strand.
TATCCTCACTGAGGACAGACAAAGTGGCAGATGCCTTACTTGGGATTTTTTCCGTGTTGGGTTTCCGAGGAGGTAATCACCAATTGAGGGGTTCCTTCATGTCAGACCTGATGGAAATGTTTATGGAGAAGTGTGAGGTGGTGCAGAGATCCACAACACCATATCTCCCACAAGCCAATGGACTTATGGAATGTTTCAATGGTACCCTAAAATCAATGCTCGGGTGTTTGCTGAACAGCATGGGAGGGACTGGGAGAAATACCTTCCCCACCTGTTGTTTGCATACAGGAGGTGCCCAAGAGTTGACAGGATTTTGCCCTTCTAATTTTATATGGATGCCAGGTATCGTGGGCCCTAGACTTAATCCGGGAGGACTGGGAAGGCAAACATGCCACCCAGGGAACTCCCATTGTGGATTATGTCCTTAGGTTTAGGAAAGGCTGAAGGAGCTTATGGGGACAGCCAAGAGCAACCTGGCAGTTGCCCAACAGAAACAAAGCTGTGGTATGACCGCAGAGCCAGAGCTCGCCTCATACATGGTGGGTCAGGAAGTCATGGTCCTTATTCTGGTCCGAAAGACAAGCTGCAAGCTGAGTGGGCAGGACCATACAAAGTGGTTAGGAAGGTAAATGACATGAACTACATTGTGGAGTTATCTGACCGTGAGACAGACAGAAAGGATGTACCATGTCAACATGATGAAGCCATATTCAAACAGGGCTGACATGGTGTTCTGCAGTATGTAGTCATGAGGAGGGGACGGACGAAGGAGACCCCTTCTGACTTGCTGGAAGAGAGTAAGTGGAGTCCTCTGTGGAGGCAGTAAAATTGTCTTCCCAACTGAACCCGGACCAGGTTCAGAAAGTTAGAGGTTTTAGCAGACTTTGCACACTTGTTTAGCGCCAAGCCTGGACTAACAACTTTAGTGACACATGATTTGGAGACAGGGACACAGACGCCCATACGGTGAACAGCACATTGATGTCAGAGGCTGTCCAAAAGGACATCAGGAGGGAAGTGGAGGAGATGCTGGATTTAGGGGTAATCCAGAGATCCCAGAGCCCCTGGGCCTCACCCGTAGTCCTTGTACCCAAGCCAGATTGCTCAACTCATTTCTGTGTGGACTATCATGGACTGAATGTAGTCACAAAGTCCGCGCCCACCGATGCCCCGGACAGACAAACTCCTGGACAAGTTGGGAGGGGCAACCTATCTTGTAACTGTTGACCTGACCAAGGGGTATTGGCAGGTAGAATTGACAGACAGAGCTAGGAGAGGTCAGCCTTCATCACTCCAATAGGCTTATTTGAGTTTAAAGTAATGCCTTTGGAATTAAGAATGCCCAGCCCACTTTCCAAAGGTTGGTGAACCAGGTGTTAAATGGTGCTGAGGGTATGCTGTAGCATACCTGGATGACATTGTCATCTTCAGTACTGGGAGAAACACCTTTCACACCTTAGGGAAGTGCTGGGCAGGATATAGAGGGCGGGCTCACTGTCAAAGCCAGAAGTGCCAGATGGCCATGGGGAAGTGGCATACCGGCATATGGTAGGCTGGGGACAGCTCCGTCCTAACACATAAAGATAGAGGTGATTCAGGTGTGGCCCAGACCAGAAACCAGAAGCAGGTCAGAAGTTTTCTAGGGACAGCAGGGTAATACAGAAAGTTTGTACCTAATTACAGTGCCTGGCTGCCTCCCATATCTGACCTGACAAAGAAAAAGATGCCAAAGAAAATTACCTGGGGCCCAGCCTGTGAGAAAGCCTTTACCAGACTGAAGGAGGCACTGTGCAGTGTTCCTGTTTGACAAGTCTGAACTATAGCAAAACCTTTATAGTTCAGACGGATGCCTCAGACATGGGTATTGGGGCAGTACTTGGCCAGACATCTAGCCAAGGGACAGACCACCCAGTTGTGTACCTGAGCAGGAAGCTTATTCCCAGGGAGCAAGTGTACTCTATGGTGGAAAAGGAGTGTCTTGCCATAGTGTGGGCCCTGAAGAAATTAGGAGCCATACTTGTATGGGCAGCATTTTGTGGTGCAGACTGACCACAACCCCATGGTTTGGCTGAGCGAGATGGGGAAAAACAATGGCAGACTAATAAGATGGAATCTTGCTTTACAAGGTATGATCTAAAAATTGTACATAGGGCTGGAGCGAAGAACAGGAACTCAGATGTGCTGTCTAAGGTCTATGAGGAGTGAACTGATTTGGGAAGCTCATCCCATGTAGGGATAGATCCCCAAATTCAGTCTAGGTAGGGAGGAGTATGACGTAGACAGCCAGTTCTGAGTGCTGGATTATATTTTTTAATATAAAATGTGTTAATGTCTCTGCTGAAAATTCAAATGCTTTAGGAATGACCTCACTCATCCCCCTCCACATTCCATCTGAGAGATGAAAGCCATGGGAAACGGCTGACAGTATGTGAGTTCACACACACACTCTCAGTTTTTAGAGACAATGTGTTACATGGAAAACTTTTATTAAGGATCCTATTTCTCTGAGCTAATTACAGACTTGTTTAAGTTAATTTTGTTAAGAGAGAAATCAGAAACTAGGTTTATGACATTAGAAAGGGAAGCTATGATGTTACATAGAGGTGTAGGTTGTAAATGACCCTGTGAAGCCTGTGTGAGGAGGGTACAGCATGAGATCAAAGAAGGTGCCATTTGAAACTGAGTTATGCTAAGGTTGCAGAACTAATACTTTGAAATTACATCCTGTGGTTGTATAAAATATATATTTTTTAGATATTTTGACAGAGGAGCTGGATGACCTCTTCTAAAGGGGTTGGCAAATACTGCTTGTAAAGATTATTCTTTTCACTACACAGACATTTTTTATCTGACACTGACCAAGAAAACATCTGAGCACTGAAAACAGGTATTTAGAAAGCTAGACAAAATCTAAATATAGTTGTAGGAATTGCACTGTTTTAAACCTTGTTTTGTTTAAAGATATGTATGTATTGGGATATAAGAGTTATGTGTTGTATGTCTGACATATTATTATATATTTTAGTAAAACTCTAATTTTAGAGTAAACCTGGTCTGTCTTTGAATTGCTTTCTTTTGCTAAGAAATATTTATGGTTATAGCAGACAGCAGACATAAGCTTGTGGGTGGTACCAAAATGGAAAGAGAAGCATTTAAAATTTGAGGTCTTTATTAAAGTTTTAAAGGGTTCATCTTTGAATACCTGGTTAGGTGCCCGTAGGCAAAGATATCTGGCACCCCGAAGATAGATATATCTGAGCCTGTGCATTGGTGTGCTAGCAAGAGGTTAACAGTTTGAACCCTCCAGAACTGAGACCAAAGGTTGATCCGAACTCACAAAAACAGACAAGAGGGTTACCTTGTCTGTTACACTGTTCACAAGACTGCACTCAGAGGTTGACACTTTGGGAGTAGAGGGCCTGACCTGCTGAGTGAATCTGTGACAAGTATGACAAGCCTTTATGGGCTCAGTTAAAGGTCACTCTACCAGGGGCACGGTTGCCTCTTTTGCCTCTTTGAGGAATGCATCAGCCACTGATATTTGTGCAGCCGCTACTTGGCGTTCTCTCCATGCCTTTGTCAAGCACCACAGTTTGGACATCACATCTAGACATACAGCAGGCTTTGGACTGGCAGTCCTGCAAGGCCGCCTCTCTTAAACTTCTTTGGGAGACTTCTACCTCCACCCAGCTGACTGAGGTCTCTCTCTTACTGCTTGGGACTCAGTCCTAAAGGTGTTACCTGCTGCAAGAGCCCCTCTAAGAAAGACAGTACAGTTACGTAAGAACTTACCATAACAGTAGATTTTCGAGAGCAGGTCTTTGCAACAGGTGCTATTTTCCCCTGCCTTCACCCTGGTAGCTGCTTCTTCATCATGGATTTACCTTTCGTTTCTTTGTTTTCAGAAACCTCCTCAGTTCTCCAGTTTTACTCCTTTTGCCAGGGTCTCTGGCGGGAGATTTGAGGTTGGGCTTGGGGACCGCCCTTTTATACCATACGTGATATCGGGTGGGCTGGACGTCAGGGGACAGTTCCCTGCTATAGACTGCTTGCTAGAAGCTTTCCATGGGGTCCTGGTGCCTGCCAGTTTCAGTCCTAAAAGTGTTACGTGCTGCAAGAGCTCTCTCAAAGATCTACTGTTATGGTAAGTTCTTACGTGTAACCCTCCTGCGAGATGGGGGTTCCTAAAAGCTTCCTTGAGCTTGCCTAAATGCTCCATGCCTGGCTGGGTGATTAAATGCTGTTGCCAGTGAGAGTTTTTGAAGCCTCCGTGTACTGTCTTTTAAGGGTTGCCTATTTACAGCCCTGTTCAGCTGAACTGAGAGGGGTTGAGTGTTGCAATGCTCGAGTCCTGCCAGGGCTGCTGAGTAAGCACTCCATTCTGCCATCGCTAGTTGTGCAGAGGGAGCCTCTAAAGAGATGTAACTGGTTATTGATAATAAAGTAGGGTACTAATGATAAAGTGTGGTGTTCTAACCTGCTTTTTTGCAGTAAATGACTGTTCTGCTTATCTCCTCCATTTTGGTCCAGAACTGCTGAATTGGACCAATCAGTACCTCGGACATTACAAAGCTGGCTGACCAATGGAGAAACTGCTTGTAATTTGGGAAAGGCATTATGGGCTATGGCGCTTTTTCACACCACTGAGAGCAGGAGCCACTGATTGGTAGGTACCACTAGCCAATGGGATCGGGTATGCCCGAACTGAAAGGAGTGCCCCAGGCTGTAAGAGGGCAGATGCGTTGTGGCTAGGGGGAGAGAGGGAGCTCTAGGCTCCCGCGCGCGTGTGAGTGTTCGCGCGGGAAGCACCGTGAAGGCCTGAGACGGCCGCTTTGCCCTTTGAGTGATTCGGACTAAAATCGCCAGCGCGGGTCAGAGAGGCTGGTGCCAGCCCAGCTACCTACCAGGCTCAACCTGAGAGAACTGGAGAATCTGCTGAATCGCGCTTGGTCCACCCGTGATGTTGAAGCTGCCGCTTCGCCGAGTCTGCTGCAAGTTTGTGTGGGTCTAGAAGCAGCTGCCTGGTATGGTACCCTCTGTTGTTTGCCATATAAATGTGTGAGGAGGCTGGTGAAATTCAGGCTCAGCCCTGCTGGTGGTGACGGAAATGGTATTTGCTGGATCCGTGAGTACTGAATCAGGGTAGCTCCCTGCCAAGTTTGCAGACAGTGGTCTCAAGTTGTTTTGTTATACTGCTGACTGCCTAATTGAACTTCCTTCCCATTCTGACCTGCTCAGGATTGTAAAGGCTATCTGTGTCAGGGCCCCAACCAGCTGCCACGGTGGACTAGCCATTAGGGCTTAGGTACCCAGGAGTGTAAATATTAGGTTCAGGCCTGTGCACAGTGCCCTAGGTAGATACGTATAGAGTAAGCCAATCATCTTGATTTTCCCTAGCCTTGTTATCCTCCCCTTGAATAAATCAGATTGTTTGTTCTGCAACTGCACCCTGGCTAGTTGTGCATTTCTGGTGAACTGCTGCATAGTGACCATGAAATAACTGTACCTTACTTTACAGGGTCCCAGAGTGAGCTGAGAGAGATACTAGCCGGGGAAGTGTACTGGTGAAAAATATTGTTGGTACCCCATGTGAGCCACTAGTGGGATGAAAGGGGTTGCAGTAACCCAGAGGGCTGTGACCGAGGCAATCTTGACAGTATTAACCCCGACCTCTGGGTGGAGGCACCTGTCAACGGATCTGGGCCCCACACCCTGTCTCGGTGGAGGCAGGCAGGGGTAGTAGCCCTAAGTGGCGCCCCCTGGAGGGTACAAATTGGAGGCACCGCTGGGATCAGCGCCCCTAGTGGCCAAGTGAGGAAGTGCATAAGAGATGGAAAAACAAGAGGGGATATGTTGGTGAAAATTAAGTTGGGTCCTATTAAGACCATGGTGCACAAACTGATGGGGTGGGTGAAGCTGAAGAGCTGAACTCCCAGAGAATTGTGTTACTGTTAGATGTGCCTCTGGGAACCCCAACTGCTGACATCATTTCCACAGCAGAGCGAGTTAACTGTTTAGGCAAAGTGGAGGTAAAAGAGCGTATGGCTGACCTGCTCAATCAAACATTGCAGGTGCTACTCCTGTGCAGTGTGATCGACCCCGAGAAGGTACCTCAGTGATTTACCGGAGGCGCCTCACAGGGAGAGGCTAATTCACATCAGTAGTGGGTCAGTCACTCCTGGGGGTCCCCAGATGAATAGTTTTAAAGATAAACTGCTTAAATTGCTGGCTGTGGAGGAGAACTACCAGGAACTGCTGCAAGCATTGGATTTGTCTAGTGTTGTACTCCTCAGGGTTCCACAGGTACCTCCCCGTGTCCCCCAAGAGTTCTGTTTTGGCTCCTCTGCCCCTAGTAGTCCTCCCTATACAGCTCGATTCCACCGTAGCTGAAACTTTTTCTGGCACGGTGCCAGTGCCTACCGGGAGGATGACCTGGAAGCCTGGATGGACTATGCCACCCCATTAGTTCAGGAGTGGCAATGCTCCAAAGGGAAAAGGAAAAGATTGATGGAGAGCCTGCGGGCCCCACCTTAGAAGCCATTAGGTTTTTCCAGACCACCAACCCGAAGCCACTGCCGTAGAGTACATTTCTGCTTTAGAGGGGTGTTTGGGAGTACAGAGACTGGGGAAGATTTATTATGGAAATTCAGGTCTGCTAAGCAGTGGAGGAATGAGAAGCTATCCACCTTTGTCACTAGGGTGGAGCGGGCTTTGCAGAAGGCCTATAGAAATAGGGGGAATCACTGCCACGGCCCTGAATCAGGTCAGGTTGGAACATGTTTTAAAGTCTGCTAGATTCTCTGGTGTAATACTGTTAAAACTTAAATTGCATGATCGGCGGCTACCCCACCTGAATATTGTCAATTGATGAGGAAATTAGAGAAGTGAGGCCAATGAAGAGGGGTGGGAGCCCTTCAGGGCGGTGAACCCTAGTGGGACCCCTGAACCTAGCACCCCGAAGAGACCAACCTGTCAGGAGCCCTGATGAATCCCAAATTTTCCAGGTGATGTGAGAATGCAAGCTATTTCTTCCAACCCCCACATAGAGAGTGAGTTGAGGGCTGAGGTCAAAAATTTATGGGAACTGGTGAGGGATTTGAAGCAATCTACCATGTACCCTGTTAGGTCTGGGGGCCCTGAGTTATCCAGAAACCAGAACCTTGGTCCAGGGGAGCCCTCATCCCCTCAGGGTCCCCAACAGATAAGGTGTCTACTGCCCAATAGAGATCCCTGGGACCCCAAGTTCTGTTACCATTGTGAGAGGATGGGATTTTCAGCCTCAGTGCCAGATGCCAGAGAATTTAAGGAAAGTCAATAGTAGACTGATTACTGGCATCTCAGGCCCACCCTCGACCCACCAGAAAAGCTTTGTGACCGGGCCGTGCTCAACCAACTGTCAATGCTGCGCTGAATGGTCTGATGTGGTCGGGCCCTCAGTGGAGACCCCAGTGCGAGTAAATGGGATTCCCACTCAAGCTGTGTTAGACAGTGGCTCTCAGGTAACCATCATGTTTCAGGACTGGTATCAAACACACTTAGCTGAGGTGCCCCTACAACCCTTGGATGGCCTACATGTGTGGGGACTGAGTGACAAAGCTTATCCGCATTTTGGGGTATATCCGAGTCTGGTTGTTTTTCTGCTTCATGACTGGAGTGGATGAACAGGTGGAAACCTTAGCTTAGTTTGCCCCCTACTGGACTGTATGATGGGGTACCCTGCTGATTGGAACAAATGCTCATATGTTTGGACGATTGGCCCAGTTGTGTTCAGAAAAGCAAGCATTCAAGACCGTGCAAGCCCTAAGGATACCCGCTGTGATACAAAAGGCAGTTGCAACCCAGAAGAAGGTTAGCCAGGAGGAACCTGAAGGCCCAGTCGGTGTGGTGGAAAAAGGATCCGGCCCCAGTGATACTTGCCCAAACGCCCAATGTGTCCTGCATGGAGAAGTGTGACTAAAAACAGATGCTAAGAATAAGTTGTTGATGTTGGATGCACCTGGGAGGGAAGATTGCCTGAGGGACTGTTGATAAAACCCAGTATCTTGCCGGCTAGAGCTCATGCTTATGTTAAGAGGGTGATGGTTCAAGTGCATAATGTGTCCAACAAAGAGATTCGAATAAGAAGAGGGTGCACCCTGGCAAGTGTCCATTGTGCAGATACTGCAGTACTGCCAAACAGCAAGGGTCCCGGGACAGATGACAGAGTTACTCCTCACTTGTTTGATTTTGGTGACTTCATTGCCAGCTGACTGAAAAGGAGGATCAGTGAGAGGCTTGCCAAGAGGGACCAGGTTTTTCCTTAAAAGAATGGGATGTGGGATGTGCAAGGGGCTGAGCATCACATTCGGCTGCATGACGAAAGGTCTTTCCCAGAGATATCCCGCCTGGCCCGCTGACATAGATGATGTGGAGGTGGCATCTGCAAGAGATGTTGGCTGCTGGTGTACTACAAGAGTCCAGGAGCCCCTATGCCTCCCCATTGTAGTGGTAAAAGAAGAAGAGTGGGGCAGTTCGGATGTGTGTAGACTATCGCATTTTGAATCGGTGGACCATCCCAGACCAGTATACCATGCCACGATACAGACGCTTAGGAATGTCTAAATGGCAGTAAGTGGTTCTCTGTGTTGGACCTCCGCAGCGGTACTACCAGATCCCGGGTGGCCCCAGAGGACCGAGAGAAGACTGCATTTATTTGCCCCTAGGTTTCTATGAGTTCATTCGGATGCCTCAAGCGATTTCGGTGCCCCAGCCACCTTTCAGCACCTGATGGAGCGGGCCATGGGGACATGAATTTGCTCGACTGTCTGGTCTATTTAGATGATGTCATAGTGTTCGGCCACTAGTTGGAAGAACACAAGCAGCAATTATTCAAGGTCTAGGATCGGTCGGAGGATTTCGGCCTCAAGCTGTCTATCAACAAGTGTCAATTCTTCCAGACTTCTGTGCTGTGAAATATGTGGGCCACATAGTGTCCACTGAGGGCATAGAGACTGACCCTAGCAAGGTGGAAGCTTTGACTACTTGGCCTCAGCCCAGGAACCTGAAAGAGTTGCAACGGTTTCTGGGGTTTGTGGATATTATAGGTGATTTGTTAAGGATTATTCTCGAGTGATTGGCTCCTCCTCCTCAGCTACTCAGGGGTTAGCCTCCTCGCACAAAAAGTAAAAAGAAGGTTGTGCGCCTATGGATGGAGAAGAAGTATTTCCAGCTGAATGAAGTGTTTGGGGATCGGTTGGACTGCTGAGTGTGAGAAAGCTTTCTATGACATCATATATCAAGTCACCCATGCCCCAGTGTTGGCCTAAGCTGACCCGGCCAAGCCATACATTCTCCATATGGATGCCAGTCTACAGGGATTGGGGGCTGTGTTATATCAGGAGCACTGAATGATCTGAGACCTGTGGCCTTTGCAAGCCGAAGTCTGGTCCCTTCAGAAAAAACTATCCGTGCATAAGCTAGAGTTCCTGGCTCTGAAGTGGGCCATTGTTGATCAGTTTCATGACTATTTGTATGGTGCCAAGATATTAGTAAAGACTGATAACAATCCTTTGACTTATGTACAGACCTCAGCCAAGTTGGACGCCACTGGCCATAGGTGGCTCTCTGCCCTGGCCACCTACGATTATGCTGTTGAGTACAGAGCAGGCTTAAACCATATTGATGCAGATGCCCTCTCTCGGAGACCTATGCCACCATCCAATTGGGTCAGGTTGTGGGAGACTGACATAAGGGCCTGTGCCAGAAATTTGACAAAGAGGAACAGGTGTCTCCTGATGCTGTGGACTGTATAGTGGATTGCTTGGGCCATCCGAAACCTGCATACCTGCTGCCTACTGTCTGCACTGACACCAGCTCACTACCCCAGTTTGACAATGCTAGTCTTCAACGGGCTCAATCCCGAGACTCTATGATAAAACCAGTTGTGGAAGCTTGCAGGCTGGCGGGATGTGTCCAAGTTGCGCCCACTGACTTGAGAACTGCCTTGTTATACAAAGAAGGCCCAAATTAAGGCTGATTCAATCAATCAATCAATCAACTTTTATTTATAAAAGGCGTTTTCTAAATCCAAAGCGCCTGTACAATATCATAAAACAGTAAATAGACAGAGTTTAAAACTATTATAAATCATTAAAGCTATATTAAAAAGGTGGGTTTCAATGCTCCTTTAAAGCTAAGGACAGTGATTAACCAACTAGTATACAGAACGACCGTGAATAAGGAGGACCAGGACGTCAAACAACAGCTGGTGCTGCCCTCAGAATTTAGGGAACTGGTCTTAAGGTCTTTGCATAATCAGATGGGGCATCTTGGCATAGACCGAACACTTGATCTGGTACGGACTCGATTTTACTGGCCAAAAAGGAGTGCAGCTGTAGAGCGATATGTCAAAACCTGTAGCTGTTGTTTGCAAAGGAAAACCCTACCCCAGAGAGCTGCTCCCATGGTCAACATTACCATTAGTGCCCCTATGGAACTGGTCTGTATTGATTTCTTGAGTCTAGAACCAGATCTGAAAAATATCAGTAACATATTGGTGGTCACTGATCATTTTACCTGGATGCACAGGCTTTCCTTACTAAGGATCAGAAAGCAACCACAGTGGCTAAGAAACTTGTTGAAAACTTTTGTCCACAATGGGGCCCCCAGCGGATCCATTCCGACCAGGAAGAGACTTTGAGAACTGCTTGATTAAAGAGATGCTGTCTTTGTGGGGGTGCAGAAGTCCAGAACCACCTGCATCATCCTCAGCGGGATCCCCAGCCTGAAAGGTTTAACCGACATTGCTTGACATGTTGGGCACACTGCAACCTAAAGACAAACCGAGATGGAGCCAGCAGATTAGCACCCTGGTCCACGCTTATAACTGCACCAAAAGTGATGCCACTGGATTTTCCCTGTACAGACTGATGTTTGGGAGGGAGTCTAGACTGCCCGGATGTGTGTTTGGAGTCTCCTGATGAGGTGCAAGCAGAAAATCATCTACAATATGTACAGAAGCTGAAGGCCCAGTTAAACCATGCTTATCAGTTGGCCCAGACCATGGCTGCTAAATGAAACTTGGCCAATAAGGAGAGGTAACACAAGAAAGTGAAGACATTGGAACTGAGAGAAGGGAAAGAGCATTACTGAGAAATCTGGGACTGCATGGAAAACATAAAATTGCTGACCGATGGCATCACCTCCTCACATTGTTGTGGGACGACTGGCAGATTTGCCCGTATATAAAGTGCGACCTGAAAACAATTCCAAAGACGTGAAAACTGTATCACCGAAATCATCTGCTGCCAATCGAGCAAATCCTGATTGAAGCTGAGCCTCTAAATGCCTCCCTCCTGACCTGTGACTAGATCTGCTGCCAGGGAAAGAACCAAACCCATTGATTCTTCAGCCAGCCAACCAAGAGGGCCTTGTCCAAATTCTGTAAAGGAGATGATCAACAATCGGTGTTGGGAGACAATGAAGATGATATTGAATATTAGCCCTGTTATGAACTGAGCCAGTTGTTTCAGGGCAATCCCCTTGTTAACTCTGGAGATGAGGTTGGACCTTCTGGGCTGTTTGAGCCCCATACTTTGTCTCCAGAACCAATGCCTCCAGGGATAAGCTGGGTAGCAGCAAAGCCCAAGGGTGGGGTCCTGGAGCCTGGCTGAACTGTCTGGCCTGGCTGAATTATTGGACTTTTCGGAAGAAGAGAGTGGGTGGGGTAACAAGCCAGTGATATGCCAGAACCGGAAGAATATTTTGAATGCCCTGATGGTTCCTCACTAATATCTAAACAGCCCTCAGTTGAGCCCAGTGGGATGGATTCTGGGGTGGAGGGTCAGGCCCCAATGGTACTATGAGCACTGGGCCCTTTTCCCCTGCATAGATGCCCGTTACTAAGGTCAGCGAGGTTGAATTGGAATCAGGTCCTGTTTCAGGGTTTCCCGAGACCCCTAGATGCTCCAGCCGAGAAGTACAGCCTGTAATAAAGTTGAGTTATGAGTCTCTGGGTCAGCCAGTGGACCGGCCCTTAAATGTGGTCCACAAGGTGTATGTGTCCCCAGCTCCTTGCCTAAGCTAGCCTTGGGATAACTCTAGTTTGTTAGTATTACCTTTGTGTGTGGTGCCCTGCTTTAGGTAACCCACCAGTAACTGGAAGGGAGGGGTTCCCCAGTCCCGGGTCATGAGCAGGAACTACTGACCTGATTGGGAAAAAGAGGAACAAAAGGTTATGTGTGTGAAAGTTGTATAACCCATAGTACACTGTGAATATAGTGTAATATTCATGTATGTAATGTAAAGTGTGATGTAGTGTCAATTAGCCGTTTGCTTCAAGTGATTTATGGTAATTACTTGACGGACGCCAAGTTTTCCAGGCAAGGAAGGGTGTAACCCCCTGCGAATGGGGGTTCCTAAAGCTTCCGGAGCTTGCCTAAATGCTCCATGCCTAGCTGGGCGATTAAATGCTGTTGCCAGTGAGAGTTTTGAAGCCTCCGTGTACTGTCTTTTTAAGGGCTGCCTATTTACAGCCCTGTTCAGCTGAACTGAGAGGGGGTTGAGTGTTGCAATGCTCAAGTCCCACCAGGGTTGTTGAGTAAGCGCCCATTCTGCCATCGCTAGTTGTGCAGAGGGCCCTCTAAAGAGATGTAACTGGTTATTGGTAATAAAGTAGGGTACTAATGATAAAGTGTGGTGTTCTAACCTAGGCTTTCTTTGCAGTAAATGACTGTTCTGCTTATCTCCTCCATTTTGGTCCAGAACTGCTGAATTGGACCAATCAGTACCTCGACTTTACAAAGCCGGCTGACCTGAAAAGAGGTCATGTGATGCAGTGCACCTAGTGGCAGCATAATTGATAGCTCTTGCCTACCGACCAGCTAAATTCCATTTTTTGCCGACTTTGTGGCCGTTTTACCAATTTGAACCATCTACCAGCCTGCTTTACCTATCAGTAATGCAACTGTACCAGATTTGTACTCAGATCCTAAATCGGATCATGTTGGTCTCGCGAGACCATGAGGCCGAGATGAAGCCTGCTAGGGCCAAACATACACCGCCGACTACTCCAGAGAAGGCTCCTAAAAAATCGAAACCCAGAATGTGGGGCACATTGTTAAAGTCAGTCCCTCTGGTTCCTCTTCCAACCTCTCTCACGGAGGACCGCTTTTACAAAATTAATCCCATTCCGGAAACACTAAAAGACATATCCACGGAATTAAAATCCATATGAAGTGATCTTGCCTCGCTCACCATTAGAGTTGGAGATTCCGAGTTAGAACCTGCTCGCTGGAAAGCTGGAAAGTGAAAACCGACCTGGAAATCACTTATCTTAAGCAGCAAATAACCAAACTCCAACTGAAAATGGAAGATCTTGAAGGCCAAGCAGGCAGAACAACATCCTAATCCTAGGCCTACCAGAATCTGAAGAGGGTGTGGATATTATGGCCTTCGTTCTCAAAAGCTGCTGAACAAGATAGTGGGTCCCTCACCCTTTAACCCACAGTACCACATCGAATGGGCACATCGCTCCCTAAACCAAAGCCTCCGCCTGGAGCTCCTCCGAGGCCCATAATTATTAAGTTGCTCAGCTTTCTCGAGAAGCAACACATTCTGGCCAAAGTCAAGGAACTGCAAACAATCTACTGGGACAGTACCAAATTGAGAGTCACCCAGGACTTACCCTATGAAACTCTGATAGAAAAGAAAAGCCTTTCATCCGATAGTGACCAAGCTGATAGTCGGGTATACGCTGGATGGGTTACTGGCTAAATTGCAGGTGGTGCTGGATGGTGTGTGGCATATGTACAAAAGCCGGACCAGGCCGTGGCTGATCTGACCCTGAAGCTGCCTAACCTGTTTAAAGTTGGCTGAACTGTGATCCCAGAGTGCTACTTAAATAAATTTTCTTGTACAAGTGTTGATGTTGAGCGGTTTTCCTACCTGGTGGTTTTTGCTGTTGCACTTCTTTCTGTTTTGGTTGTTGGCAGTGTCGATCGGAGTCTGGGTGCGCCTAAAGGCCTAGTTTAGCAACCACGGGTCTGCTGTCCGGCTCTGGGGAGGAGGGGTAGGAACTAAGTTCCTGCTAAGGATTTCTACCAGTTCCTATTCCTGGCGGACCAATTGGTCCTTGAGTTATTATGTCCCCTGTCTCTTCCTGTTTTATGAAGTAACGATATCACAGCAGGAGCTACACTTACTGCTTGCTCAAGTTTATACTGAGGCGTCCTGCTAGCTCATCAGCGATATCCTGAACGGTGCCCCTACAAGTTTAGTCCAGGTGAGACGGAGCCCACTGCATCGAGGTTTCTCCGCATTTGAGAGTGCTGGTAGGGCCTTATCAATAGATATCCTTCCAATCCATTTGTAGTGACTTCTTCCAAGGGCCACGAAGTCAAAATGCCTTAAGGTTTTGGCTGGGTCGGGGGGCACAGTGATTGAGCTAGCTCTGGGTGACCTGCCTCGCAACCTGTGGTGTAGGGGAGGGCTACAGTACCCTGGAGACCAAATTATTTTTGTCTGCTTCAGGCTGTTGCTCTTGCCTTATTTATAATGGTTCAATTTCTTTACAGTCAAACAACCGCTTCAACAAAGCTTGGGTCTGCTAGCCTTGGGGCGGTCCTTGATCAATATACTTGTTCGGTCAGGTTATGCTCTGTTAGGTCCAAGGGGACCGTTTGTATATAGTTTATGGGGGTTATAAATGAATGTAGGGTTGGTATTAACGGGGGAGAGGGGTGGCAGAGTATTTCACTGTCCGGTTAAATAGATACAGGGTGCTGTTTTTGTGCTCAATGCTCATTACCTGCAACCCAATGCTCTAGATTCTGTGGAATGTTTGTATGTTAACCGTTATTCCTTATGGGGACGAGGAGGGGGATGTTCGGAGAGTGCCAAATGTTTCTGATCATACTAGAGGGGTTATTGTTTTCTGGTTTCTTCACATGTTACCAAACCATATGGATACGAGGCCGATTAAGTTTGCTAGCTGGAACGTCAGAGGCATCAAAGACCCTACCAAAAGACATCAGGTTCTCCATAACTGTTCTTTACTAAATGTGGACATACTTTTCATACAGGAGACAACTTGTCAGCCTCAGAAGCTAAGGGGCTACGAGGCTGGGATTTTCTCAGACTTTACAGCCAGTGGACTACACGCTAGTAGGGGGTGGCTATATTAATTAAACAACATATTATGTTTGTAGTGGAGTATAGCATTATAGACCAGAATGGTAGATTTGTTTTGGTCAAGGGTCAGCTCAATAATAGCAGTGTGGTACTAGGTGCAATATACGGTCCAGTTAGGCATCCCCATTTCTCATGTTCTCTAGCAGATAGACTGAGTAGATTCCTGCCTCCCTTTTTATTCTAGGGGCGATTGGAATATAGCCCATCCCAGGAGATGGATAAAACCTATAGGCCTTTAAAACCTTTGTCCCTTCTCAACAGGCTCCCAAAGATTTCATGCACTTGCTAGGGCTATGTGACCTTTGCGTCTGCTCAACCCTAAGAGCCGCATCTTTCCTTTTATTCCCAGGTCTACCAAACGTGGTCAAGAATTGATTACATTCTAATCAGCTCCACCCTTCTGGGTAATACACATCAAGTAGGCATAGAGCCAATAGTTATTTCGGACCACTCCCTGGTATGGCTCACGGTTTCCCCGGATCACAGGGGCAGAGGGATACCTCTTGGAAATTAAATACGCAACTCTTAAAAGAGGATCGAACAGTCTCCCATATTAAATCTAAGATCTTATCCTTTTAGAATTTAACCAAGGCTCTGTTCCCAGGGACAATATACTTTGGTGCTCTCTTAAATGCTTTATTAGGGTGAGCTCATAAAGTTAGCTTCCGAATGAAAAAGACAAGAAAGGCTAAAGTTATCTTACTGTCCAATCAAATCAGGATAGCGAAACGTCCTCTTCTCCAATTCTCAAAAGATCTGGAAACCCTATTTAAACTCAGGAGCGAACATAATGTTTTATTAAGAGAAACAGCAGAGTATGCTATGCTCAAAACTAAGACTCATTATCTGGACCAAGGGAGAAACCAGGAAGATTGCTAGCCCTTAGATTGAGGGAGACAAAGAGTTCAAGGTTAATCCCGCACTAAATTCCCATGACGGTCCGCAAAACTTTGCCTTAGAGATATAGCCCTTATTTTGAATCCTTTATAGGGAGATTTATGGCAAAGGTACTTCTCAATCACCTCTCCCATGACAGAGCAGTTTTGGATGGGGTTAAGCTCCCTTCCTTCAAGTACACCACTGCGATATATTATCCTCCCCATCACCTTAACTGAGGTAGAGGATGCAATTAAAGGGTTGCCTTTGGACAAGGCTCCAGGTTCCGACGGCTTCCCTCCAAATTTCTATAAAGTCTTTGTAAAGAGTTAGCTCCTCTACTTTTGAAATTATATGACTACATGTTTTCCTCAGACTGCCTTGATCCCTCTCTGCTAGAGGCCACGATAATTTTAATTCCAAAGCCAGACAAAACTTTGCTGGACCCAGCCAGCTACCTCAATCTCACTATTAAATTATGATATCAAAATCCTATCCAAGATTCTCTGTCTTAGAATTAAGAAGATCTGGCAACACCTGCTGAGCCCTGAACAGGTTGGTTTTGTTCAGGGCAGATCTGCAACAGATCATTTACTGAACCCTTTCCCACATCTTTCAAACTGCTCAAGACTCTCAGTCCCCTATGGTTTTAGCTGCGCTAGGCGCAGAAAAGGCCTCAATAGGGTGAACTGGGACTTCTAGGGCCACTTGAGGAGAATGGGCTTTCCTGATACCTTTATCCAGTGGATTAAATGATTTACAAATCACCCTCAGCTAAAGTTTACTGCAATGGGGTCTTCTCTTCTCGATTCCCCTTGTGTTCTGGTACACCACAAGGGTGCCCTTGTCCCTTACCTATTTAATTTGTATTTAGAACCCTTGATAATTAGCATTAAGGCCTCAACACGGGTTACAGGTTGCGTTATCTCTCAAATCCCATTGACTTTGTCGGTTTTGCAGATGATATTTTATTACACCTTACCAACCCAGAATCATCCTTAGCACAAGCCTTACAAATTATTGAACGATTTGGTCAGGTGTCCAATTATAGACTAAACTTATCTAAATCAGTTATTTTCCCATTAAACTCTCTCACCTTTCAAGCTAGCTTCACCCAGTTTGGTATGAAGTGGTCCCCTGTTTCGCTAAGTATTTGGGCATACATCTGGCCCTGAGGCTGAAGTGGTCAGGAAGCTCAGTTTAGACGACTTGCTGATAAAGGTCCAGAGACCTTGGTAGGTGGAAAGCTTACCAATATCCCTATGGGGCGCATCAACATTGTTAAAATGAACGACTACCCCGGATTTTCTACCACCTAAACCTATTAAACATATGGCTCCCCAGATCGTATTTTAAACAGATACATTCTGCGCTATCCAGTTTTATCTGGAAAAGGAAAACAACCTAGACGGGCCTTTCCAAACTCAATGTACCTAGGACAAGGGCCTTCACCTCCTAATTTCTTACTATACTATTGGCTAGCCAATTATACAAAATAGGAAATGGTCAACTCCCAGCTCAACTCATCCGAACCAACATGGCTACAATTGAGCTTAAACTTTGGATCAATTTAATCTACGACCTCCCACATTTTCTGCTACTCCTTCTCCACATTACCTGTAGCCATACAAGATTCTGTTATAGGTCTCTCTATTAAAATTCTATCCCAATGTTGGAGATTCTTCAACATACCATATACCAAGGATCTGGCGCAGCCCCTCATATTAAATCCTAACATCAAAATAGTGGCATCTGGCTGACCTCTGAGTGGCGCCTACAAATTCAGGACTTTTAGTGGAGTCCCTGTTCTCAGGGCTCACTCTTATCCTCCGCAGATATTTTAACCTCCTTTAACATTTCCCAGAAACACATTTTAAGGTTTTCCAACTGAGACACCTAATAGTTAAGCTGTTTGGGTCTGTACCTATACCATCCAAACAAGGCCCTTCCTGGAAAGGATCCAAGAATCTGCAGTTAAATCCCATGGTATTGCCAGAATCTATGCCTACCTGCTGGACGTCATGTTTCCCATCACCCTGGAGGGCTCTAAAATCTAGGCACCTCTCATACCGGATTCTCCTCTACCCTGGAGTCTGATCTGGAAGGACACATACAGGTACCTTTCCCAGGACAATCACAGACTGACCCAGTATTGTATTCTGAGCAATCTCTATTACCGCCAATCAAGTTGGCTAAATTTAGTAACTCAAATCATCCAACTGTACTCAGTGTGGAGTAACTGAGGGAACCTGTTGCACATCCTTTGGTATTGTGATAGGGTGGCATCTCTAAGGAACACAATACTAAGTAACCTAGACCCGCTTGGGGTTAAAGGATCTCTTCACCAAAGAAATATGTATACTAGGGATATATTCTAACATCGAGGTGAGGGAACGAGGTACCATATGGCTTTAATCTCTATAGTAGTCAAAACTGGTCCTTAGGCATTGGATGGATCAAGATTCCATCACATATTCGGAATGGCTCAAAGAAATGTCCTCTGTTTTAATACTGAGAAGTTAATAGCCAGCTCCCAAATCATATGGCCTCTTTCAATCAGAAATGGGGTAAACTATATGCTTTATACCTGAAGTAATCCCCATACAATGTTGGCCTCAGACAACCACAACCTAATTTGCCTCTCTTGGATTAATTCTGTTGCTGGGTTGTCTTTCCAATACCCTTCTCTTTCTCTGATTTTGTTATGGCACTCTCCGGGTGGAGGGTGGGGGAGTTAGAGTTGGTTTGATATGATTTTCTTAATATGTGAGTTCATTGTTACTCTTCACCCTTAGGGACTGTTATCTCACCAACTGTTTATTATTTGATCCAAGCATAGTATGGTGCACAGTCTCTATTTCATGTGTTGTTGGTTTTATATAACTCAATAAAGATGCTAACTTTCAAAAAAACAAAGCTGGCTGACCAATGGAGAAACTGTTTGTAATTTGGGAAAGGCATTATGGGCTATGGGTGCTTTTTCGCACCACTGAGAGCAGGAGCCACTGATTGGCAGGTACCGCTAGCCAATGGGATCGGTGTGCCCAGACTGAAAGAATTTCCCAGGCTATAAGGGGGCAGATGCGTGGTGGCTAGGGAGAAGAAGGGAGCTCTAGGCTCCCGCGCTGTGTGAGTGTTCGTGCAGGAAGCGCCAGTGAAGGCCTGAGGCAGCGCTTTGCCTTTCGAAGTGATTCAGACTAAATCCGCCAGCATGCGGTCAGAGGAGGCTGGTGCCAGCCTAGCTACCTACCAGGCTCAACCTGAGAGGACTGAGAATCTGCTGAATCGCACTCGTCCACCCGTGATGTTGAAGCTGCTGTTTACTGCCAGTGAGTCTGCTGCAAGTTTGTGTGGGGCCTAGAAGCAGCTGCCTGGTATGGTACCTCTGTTGTTTGCCATATAAATGTGTGAGGAGGCTGGTGAAATTCAGGCTCAGCCCTGCTGGTGGTGACGGAAACGGTATTTGCTGATCCGTGAGTACTGAATTAGGGTAGCTCCTCGCCAAGTTTGCAGACAGTGGTCCCAAGTTGTTTTGTTATACTGCTGACTGCCTAATTGAACTTCCTTCCCATTCTGACCTGCTCAGGATTGCAAAGGCTATCTGTGTCAGGGCCCCAACCAGCTGCCACGGTGGACTAGCCATTAGGGTTTGGGTACCCAGGAGAGTAAATATTAGGTTCAGGCCTGCACAGTGCCCTAGGTAGATACGTATAGAGTAAGCCAATCACCTTGATTTTCCCCAGCCTTCTTATCCTCCCCTTGAATAAATCAGATTGTTTGTTCTGCAACTGCACCCTGGCTAGTTTGTGCATTTCTGGTGAACTGCTGCATAGTGACCATGATATAACTGTACCTTACTTTACAGGAGTCCCCGGAGTGAGCTGAGAGATACTAGCCAGGGGTAAGAGTACTGGTGAAAAATATTGTTGGTACCCCGTGTGAGCCACTAGTGACGGAAGAGGGGATTGCAGTAACCTAGAGGGCTGTGATCGAGGCAATCTCGACAGTATTAACCCCGACCTCTGGGAGGAGGCACCACAACGTATCTGGCCCCTCACCCTGTCTCGGTGGAGGCAGGCAGGGTAGTAGCTCTAAGGTAGTGCCCCTGAGGGTTACATTACGTAACTGTATTTTCCTTCAAAAAGATGTTTTTTTTGCTATTGTCCAATGAGGATTTTCTGTTTAGTGGCTAAAGACATGAACTGTAAAACAATGGAATAATGTTGATTATGCGAGGAGCACGTCCTAATGCTCGGTGGGCCCTTTGAATATGAAATTGGAAGTCCTGGGGTAAATCCAGTTGAAATCAAAAGAAAATCTCTGACTTCTGCTTCCGCTTGCCAGCTAATGGATGCCTAAATCTTAGAGCTCTATTTCGTCCCAAAACCAATCCAGCAGCATCAGCTACTAAAATCCGCCATCCTGTCGAAAAATCGTAGCATTATTGATTTTATAATGCCAACAAAACAAAAAATAGAGATGGAATTGGGGAGCCCCAAACAAGCAACAACTAAACAAACATAGTCCTCAGCCGCAGGTCAGAGCAAGAAGAAACCGCAACTCCAACAACCCAGATGTTGGTGAGTGCCGTAGATGAAGAATATACGATCACCTTTAAAGTGCTCTTCCATACTTTAAAACAAATAAATGAGGCTTTAACCTGGTTGGAACATAAAGTAATGGAGGATAAACAAGAACTCTCAAGTCAGAAGAAAGAACAGGCCTGTTAGAAACCACGATGTCAGAATACACCACCACTTCAGATCTGCACAACTCTGCCTTACTAGATCTGCACCACAGAGAATTAAACCTGCAACAACAAATGAAAGACCTGGAGAATAGAAACCGAGAAATTATCTAAGGCTACACGGAGTTCCAGAAGGGACTGAATCAGGGAACACAACATAGTTTATGCAAAGTTTCCTGAAGGAAATTCTGAGCTTACTAGTGATAAAGATCTGGGCATAAAAGAACCAACACGTTCTTTAATTCCCCGATCCAAAATCCCAAGGCCTGCCCTAGATCGATTGTTATGGCCTTTATAGACTTTCAAGTTAAGGAGGAGATATTACGTTCTGCATGGGCCAAAAACAAATATATTTGGAGATGTTTGCTTGTTTTTGATCAAGACTATGCCCTCAAACCCTGGCACACAGACAGAAAACATTTCAATTAGTAAAGGCGCTAGGACAAGCAGGGCACCAGGCACAAATCGAGTATCCTGCCAAATTAAAAGTACAGACAGAGAAGGGATGGCAGAGGTTTACAGACCTGGAGGAAGTCAAAGACTGGATAAAAACTTGGAGTTCGGATTCCAGAGGATAATCCCTTCATGAGAGAAAAAGCTCTCCAATCAAGAGGCTGGCAAACAGGAAGAAGCAAAAATTCACGACCGAGAAAGTGGGGAACACATCTGGGATGTGGAACAGAGTGTCATCCAAAACAGTCCCCAGAGTGAAGAGCAAGACAACTCCACATCCCAAACAGAAAGGGTGAACAGCACACACCTGAAAACAATGCTGGAGAGACTGTAAAATAAGACTGTTCAATGTTAGACTGCTGCTTACTGTTTTCTCCTTGAGCAGTAGCTTCCATACTAAAGGGACAAAGCACTGCGAGAATCTCAGTGGGTTGATAGCCTGCCTCCTGATGGAAGCTAGTGAACCTTTGAAATAGCTATGGACAGTGCTAATTGTTTAGTGGCCTCAGACAGGCTTAATAGGGCTAAAAGACAGGAGGAAAGAACACAAGTTTTATTAAATAAAACATACTGCTCTGGATAAATGTAAGTTGTTTGTGAATTCACTGTGGTTGATGGCCTAAAAGAATGAAGAAGATTTCTTGGGGGTTCTGGGAGACCGAAGCTAGTTTATAGTATAAGTGGACTGTGGGGCTCACTGGTTCTTGGCGCTGGGGGTGGCCCGTGAGGATGTTGCGCTCGGGACCCGCACCTGCTTGGGCTCCTTGCCAATATCTCTAACAAGAAGCACTTAATGGTAAGATGGAGGTGTGGGGACATCACTTAAGGGAGAACTCTGACCAGTATAAGAGAAGACCCTCTGAGGGTGGTAACATAATAGAGGAATGCCCTCCTTCGGATAATGGAGACCTGACAGACTTTACTACTTGTTGGTGCCTGGGGGCAGAGGAGAATCTGAGAAATTCCCTTGACTCCTTAGATGAATCACAAAGCTCCCAGAGAACTATAAAACAGAAAATCAGGTCTTGTCCAGGGAGGAGAGCATCATCTGGTCATCTCTGGGGTAAACCTCCACACACCTAAAGTATAGATAAAAAGGGCATGAATTTTCCATTAATGGAGAGTGGTGGGGATTTCCGGTGGGGGCCTGGGTGCAGTGACTCTCTTGTGGGCTTCTGCTGGTGCAGAGCGGTGAGACCCTCATTCCCAGATACATTATAAAATCTAAAGGTCAAGACACCCACCTAAGCAGAGGTAACAATCCTTTAACTGAAGTGCTTTTGGTCTCCACGGATGCCCTGGGAATAGAGCTAGGAACCCGTGGATCATAAGGGGAAATAAACAGATAGAATTGATCCAGGAGATGAGATGAGCTGGACTTCATTTATTAACACACAGGCTCATCCACCATTTGCTGGTGACTTATTACAGCCCATCTGGACTCACACCCTGTAGGGTGGTGGAATTCTAGAAAGAAGTGGTGCATAACGACACCTACATTACCTCTGAGAATACCTCCGAGGAGGTGAGGCACTGGGTTTAATCAACCTTGAAGTACACTTAAGTGTAACAATGTTACACCGAGCACGCAATGTGTTATAGTTTTGCATATTACTGGTTAAGATGCTCCATAGTTGGGACTTCATGGTTTATGACAGACATACAGCCTATACTCTCAGATACTTAAAAAGGAAACCTCTAGGATATTATGGGAGACTTAAAATTACATCCGTGAATGTCAGAGGCATCAATAGCCCTAATAAGAGGGCACATATTCATCAAGAGCTACAAAACAACAAGTGGGGGTGGGCTTCTGCAAGAAACACACCTAGGGGCTCAGGAACATTTAAAACTTCATAGAATAGCCAGCCCGGTGGTGTTGAGTGCTGAGGCGCTGGACGCCTTACCTCAAGCTGACGCCGGTGACCCTGTTCGGAACCAGCACGGTCGCCAAGGGTTGTGCGGGAGGAGAAGGATTGCGCGCCCATTGACTGCTCTCCTTCTCCGGGTGGGGGACACTAGCTATCGGGCGCCCACTGGCCCCTAGTGGCTGCTGAGGAGCAGTGCACCAACGCTACAGCTGAAGGGAAGGAGACAGACAGATGCCTGGTGAGCGCATGCAGCAGCATGCACACTCTTACCGCAGGCGCCATTGCACGCCCTGCCTCCCTCACAAGGGAGAAAAGTGGAAAAAGCTCCAGCTGGATGACATGGTCCCTCACAGTGTGCCACTCTCTGAGAAGGCACCTCCCTGGCATAGATCCTTTTGGGTGGGCTGAGTTGCTCCCACCACCCTGCCACAAAGGGCAAGTCATGGGTGCATAAGGAGGGAGTCTATCCTTCGGGAGGGCACTGGTGGACAACTGATGGTAGAAGCTGGGAGCTCGAAGAAATAATACAGCAAAAAAAAAACTTCGAGAAGATGAGTGAGAGAAGTATATGCCTCACATTACCAGGCACATTCACATCGTGAGGGTAGCCATTTTGCTAGCAAGAACATACCATTAAGGGTCTCGAGGTGGAAACAGACACAGAGGGAAGGTATATAGGATACATTGGGAATGTAGGGACAGAAATGCATTTTGTTAAACGATATGCCCCAAATGAAGATTTGGAATGAACTGTCTTCTTGATGAAGGTCATTAAACAGACAGTAACAGACACTCAAAGCCTTATCATAATTGGAGGAGACTTTAATTCAGTCCTAGATTTGCATCTAGACAGGGTCGGATCTAAAATGACGGGCCCTCCAGATCAGACAGACATTAACAAGACTCTGCACAGAAATGGCATTAGTAGATGGCTGGAGATTTGCACACCCAAGAGAGAGAGACTATACTAACTACTCTCCCAAATATACAATGTATTCAAGGATAGATTTTTTCTTGTTCTCTTCAAATCTGATACCTTGTCAAAGTGGGCATCCACAGGGAATATTACCCCTGTCCCACCACGCGATATTTCTTTAGAGCTGTAACTATCCCCAAAGCCAACAGCATCCCTTTGGCGACTGAATGCCAGCCTATTGACCCATGCAGAATTCAAGGAATTGGTCCAAACAGCCACTAAAATCTTCCTACAACAAAACCCACGACAGGACACCACTCATGGGGTGAGATGGGATGCCCTGAAATGCTATCTGAGGAGAGATAATAAAATTTCATCACATGTCAAAAAAACTAGGACAAGAGAACACTTAGCTTTAGAAAACAGATAGCCCAGTTAGAAGAACAACATCAACTAACTTTGATGACGAGTAAAGATACAACTACATCAAACTAGACACAAACTTAATAAGATACTAGATACTAACATAGAGGGCAGCTTAGATACTCAAAGCAGACATTTTATGAGCATGGGAACAGGGCAGGCAAACTATTAGCATGGCAAGTATGTAAGAAAGCAGTCTCCAGAGCAATATTATGAATAAAAGACTCAGAAGATGGCAACCCCACCACATCCCCACCCCTAATAGTAAAGCATTTCCAGAAATACTACAAGGAACTATACACAGCAGAGTGAGGGCTAGGGCACCTTGAAAGAGCCTTTAACTATTTAAATTCACTACAAATTCCCAAGTTAACAGAAGAAAAATGCTCAAACCTGGAAGCCCAGATCACGAACAAGAAATCTATCAGAAGATTAAATAGTTAAAAATGGGGAATCACCTGGGACAGACAGGTTTACATCTGAATTTACAAACAGTTCAGCAAGGTACTTAAGTCACCTTTGCTGGAAACAATTAATGAATTAGTCTGGGGTGGAGCAGATCCAGCATCCTGGAATCAAGCCCAAATATCAGTTATCCTTAAACCAAACAAAGACCCGAAGATTGCAGATCATATCATCCCATATCCCTTCTCCCAGTGAACTTGAAAATATTCACCAGAATACTAGCAGACTGCCTGCAAAACGTAATTACCCTATTAGTCACAGGGACCAAACAGGATTCATTTCGGAAGATACTTACAAGACATTAGACATCTTTTGAATGTTATCTTGTCCCAAAAGAAGAAGAAGGCATTTCAACTGGCTATTAGTATGGATGCTGAAAGACATTCGACAGAGTAGATTGGATTTTCCTAACTTTAGTGCTCAAAAATTTGATCTAGGAGACAAATTTTCCAAGATTATAGAAACCTCTACTCTGCCCCAGAAGCAAGAATAAAAGTAAATAGCCATTTATCAAACAGAATTCCCTTACAAAGGGCTCAAGGCAAGGCTGCCCCTTGTCTCCCCTACTCTTTGCCCTCTCTTTGGAACCCCTGGCCACAGCAATCAGAACACAAAGACACATAAGAGGGGTAATGGATGGGTGGCCTAGAACAAAATAGCTCTTATGCAGGTTGGCAGCCTGTAAACCTGCAGTTTGTAAGGAGCCTGTGAAGAGGGAGCACTTGTACCTCATATGTTGTGTGAAAAATAAAGAACGCTGGATTTGAAAGCACATGTGGCATGGTGTGGATTCCTTCGCTGCATACTTTAGCACATAATCTCACTTGGCAGTAAGCACACAACCTTATTTGGCAGGCTTGGACAAAGCATCTGTTAGTTTTACCTGGTGCTGGCAAACTAATTTTCGTTTATTTACATCTGTTTAATGCTGAGCACAGGACCCTGGTGCAGACCTTAACTTGCTCTCTTTATGCAGATGATTCCTTTCTTTGTTGCAGAATCAGAGACATTGGCACCACTACAGTACTCTTACAAACTTTGGCGGAATATGGTTCTCGCAGGTTACAAGATTAACCTCCAAAAATCAGAGACAATGATACTAAGTGGCATCCCTACAATAGGATTTAAGAGTAACTTGCTTTTGCGTGGCAAATAAAAATACTTTCGATATCTACGTATCAGAGTATCAGGAGATATTTCCCAGTTATATAAAAATGATTATCTCACTCTTTCAAGAGTTACAAGCTGACATGGCTAGATGACAGTTGTTACCCTGACCCTATATGGTAGAATCCAAACATTAAAATGAATGTACTCACCTCGACTTTTATTCTTATCTCAAACCCTCCCACTCCAAGTTCCCAGACACTTCTGGAACCAGTTGCAGAAGGAATCACTGAGATTTATATGTACTAAGAAATGCCCAAGAATAGCAAGAAACCTACTACAAGCACCCAAGGATAAAGGGGACTAGCTCTTCCGAACTTCCAGGGATTTATTTAACTCTAAAATTGATTAGCTGTTTGCTCATAAAAGGCTAAATCTTTGTGAAAATACATAGTTTTGCCTCACTGTGTTTAACAAACACAGCACTTCTAGAAAATCTATATAAATACTTTCTGTACAGTTAGTATCGTCCCAAGAAAAAACTGCTAATCAATTATTTAAAACCCTGACTTCCAACAATATTATTTGGTCATGGGAGGGCACAATTCTGCCCATGGGCGAAATGTAGAGAAGACTCAGGCTGGTATCAGTTAGAAGAGGAAGCCTTGAAGGTTTGGGCCTGTGGTCATTACCGACAAACACTATACCCCACACATCTGGGCAATCATGGACACCCCTTGGATAAGACATTCCTCAAAATAATAACCAAACTGAGAAGGGCCACACATACACTGGAAGGACCAGGCCCTTATCTTTAATTAGAGATGAAACAGCTTTTGAACCCCCAAAACAGACCAAGGTTATAAGTTCTGGAGACCCAAAACTGACAACTTTCTTACAGTGTCTCAATGACCGGGTTGTCTATCATTTGCTCAACTCAAATCTAGGTGCGCACTCTGCAGGAGGATAACTTTAGGTTTTTACAAGTACGGCACTTTGATGACCCTGGGGATTTGGAATCCTTCTTTATTACTCAGTCACACTAAAAGGTAATACTCATTATCTCTCCCAACTTTACCAGATATTAAATCAATAAGACTCTATACCTTTGAACAAGGTGAGGGAAAGTTGGGAGGCAGAATTCAGATTCGATACTGCCAACTCAGTGAATCAGAAGATTATCAAGAGGCTGAAGGGTCACAGCCTCCTACATGGACAGAATTTAACTGGAAAATCTTGGTACGATTTTTCCTTACCCCAACAATCATGAAACATTTTGGGACCCACCAATCAGATCTATGTTAGAGGGATGCAGGAACAGAGGGGTCCATACCTACATTTTATGGACCTGTCCAGAAATCCAAGAATTTTGGAAAGCAGTTCACACACAAATACAGGAATTAATTGGTCTTCAGATCCCATATACGGGAGTTGACCTAGTACTAGGTTTTCCTACATTACTTTCAGGCAACAAGGAGTGAATACTCTTGCACAAATGCTTAGAGTGGTAGCCCTAAAATGCATAACAACTAGATGACTGCTCCCCTTCCACCCACCGTACAAGAGTGGCAAGCTAAGGTCACTAAAAAGAGGTGTCCGAATAAGTTTCAGTGGACCCCTATTCATGATGAGGCTTTTAGGAGTATCAAGGCCATTCTGTGTATAGCTCCTGTATTGAAAAGCCCTGACTTCAACCAAGCTCCATCCCTTCCTGGGAAAGGAAGGTAGTAAGCAGTCTGAAATAACTGCTTCCTCTTAAGGTGGGGAATATGTGACAGGGAGATCCTACCACTCTTGAGGACCAACCTTTTCTTAAATCTGTTGCAACAGTTCTTCTATTTCTTAGCCTAATCTACAGTATCCTTTACCATTTCTAGTCCATAAGGTTGGCCATTTATGGGTGCCCCTCCCTTTCTTGACTATGTGCCCTCTTTAATTTTCCTTTTCTCTCTCAGGTCCTCGTACAGGAAGTTATTGTGGTGACCTCTGAGCTGATGTAAACAACAGGCTGTGTGTTCCTCGTTGTTGGATTTAGTATGCAATAGCACTATGTCATAAAATACCTTGATGTTTATGCCTTATGTGTATAAAACCTGTAAATGTTGAAAATACCACGCACTAGGTGTTTTGATAAAGATAAAAGGTTACTAGCGGACTGTATTATAAAATTAAGTTACCGGGGTAGAGATATCAGAAAAATCTTGTTGTGTTCATTGAGATGCATGTAAGTTACAGATTGTTTGAGAGGCTCTTTGGTGCCATGCATTCCTGCTTTAAACTGAACCAGCCTGAAATTTCATGGTGAATTGCTTATATATCCATGATGCTTTGCATTATGGGCATGTGCAAGGTATAAATTAGCCAGAGACTTGATTATGCCTTTGCTAATCAAAGTAAAATATGATTAGCAATTGGCTGAAGTTGATTAGCAATTACCAAAATTGATATTTTTGTTAAAACCCCATAAAATATATTTATCTTGCTCTATATTGATAAAACACACATTTGCACACATTTCTGAGACTGATATCTGTTTTATTTAGCCATTTCCAGAGAAATGCAACAATTGTGCAGCAGCACTTATATTTTAAGAGCTGAGATAGGATGTCTGCTAAAGCAGACCGTGAATTTGTGATCGTGAGTCATGACAAATTAAACATAAATTTAAAATGAACCCCTGCCCAGCATAAAACTCCACCTGGGACCGTGACTGACCACACAGTAACCAACAAGGACTGGGTGCGATCTATTGCTACTCTTCTTCACCAGGCATGTAGCCAGTAATTCTGGCCTGTTTTTTTGGGGAGGGACTCGGGGTGGTCCACCATCCGCTGCTGTCAGATCACCAGGACGCCTTGGTTTAGCACAAAAAATGTGTCTACAGCCCTGTTTGGGTTGAATTCAGCTGGGGGCCTGCTTTTTAATATGAATCAATGTTTCTACAGTATCCTCTGCCTGACTTGCTCTCCAGTCAGTTTTACCTTGTTCATAGTTGAAAAACATCTTTCTACAATTGCATTAGACACAGGAAACACTCTGAACACATTGACAAGCATAAACAGATTTGGATAAAAATTTTGAAATCACATGCTTGCTCTGACCAGATAGCAGAGGCAGAAAGATTGATGAAATTGGTTTGAGCAAAATCTTAAAACACTTGCCATTCTGCAAGTAGCAAAGTGCTGTCACAGTCAGGCTGCAAAAGTGCTGAAAAGTGGTCAGCTACTGCAGTAATGTCATTGTTACCATACAGCTCCAGTTCCTTTCTGTCTGCTGGCCAAAGTCTAGTATCTAACACGTTTGCATGGTTTGTTCACTACAGTTCTCAATTAGAGATGGGAGAAGTGGCTTCATTTCCTCCCACGGAGGTGATTAGTGGAGTGAAGGCAAATTCATGGTGTTCCTCAATGCAAAGTGGGTGTGCTTTGCATTATAATGGTAACACAAAGTCCATTGAAAACAATGACTTTGCATTACTCCACCTTCCCAAACCACTACTCCACCAATTGTAAGGCAAAGTGCATTGAAAACAATGTACTCGCCTCTCACTTCACCTTATTTTTAAGCTCCAAAGGCGAATTTGCAGTGATTCATGGGATTTCAAGTCACATGGGCTCTAGATTGTTCTGTACAGCCCTCAGTTTGGGGTAGCGTGTGTGTGGGAAGCTGTAGGAGACAATCTGCTCTGAGAGCTCCCTCTGATTCAAACCTTCTAAAAGCTGTTAAAAAGCCTTTTGAGTCATTTTTTTTTTGCTGAAACTTTAGTTCATCATCTGTAGGAAACCGTACTGTGTTTATATCATTGAGCATTTATTGTTTGTGTATGGATTTTGAATGTTAATGTACAACGCTCAGTACGGTACTGAGAGACAGTGAAAGTGTGCTTTGGGGAGGGGCATATCTGTGGTGTAGGTAAAGTAACCTGGAGGAAAAGACAGTTCTTTCTGTTTTGGTGATATTTTTCTTGTATAACTGTTAATGTACACACAGTAATATTTTAATAATTCTTTACTTTTTTGCAATTATTGTGGTGCAGCAGTGCATAATTTTAGTTTGTTTAAAATACGTGGTTATATTACTGAAGTTTTCAATTTACTCGCATTACTTGAGTGTGTGTGTGTGTGTGAGTATGTGTGTGGCGCGTGTCATCAAATCAGACACCTTTATTCTAACCCCAGGAATCACTCATTATGATTAAACTGATGCAGTCAGCCTCTTGTGTTGCCCAGAGAGACGGAATTATATGCAAATGATGGAACTCTCAATTGGCTCATGCCAATTTCAAACTGCTGCCCTAGCAACTGCTGCACTCTGAGTGCTTCATCCCAGAGAGCTCTCCTTGAACTATCTTCAGAATAAATTATCTGTGTAGATATGTACTCATTTTAAGTTTAATTTTAAACTGCTGCCTTAGAAGTTTAGTTTTTGATATTTGTAGTAGTTTTTTGTGTTATTTACGGTTCCTTGGAACCAAGGGTTCTGCATCTTTGACGAGGTTTACCTCAGCTTTATTACCTAAAGTTTGTATTTGTGGTCAGTTCCTTTGACCGTTTTATTTTTATTTAAATTTAAAGTAATTTCCAGTTCCTTTTCTTTTAGGGAACTGAGTACTGCTTGGTTCCAGGAACCATTAGTGGTTGTTTAAATTTAAGCTCTCCAGTTCCGAGGTATTATTAAAAGTTTTGTGATTGCTTTTACTGTCTTAAATCAGTGTCAGAGGTCCATTTAGACAAGCCTAAAAATACACAGGACTCAATGGTTTTAAATATTGTGAGTCTTGTGGGAGATTATAACGAAAGCAGACAGGCATTCTCTTTGTATTTCCTGTTTGGGTACCAGCCATATTTTTGCTAACTGTGAGATTTGCAAGACTCTTTGTCCTAAAACTTTAAGAAAAAGGCTAAAAGTTAGAAGAGATGGCTTCTGCTTCTGCTACTGATAGTAGTGCATCTACCTCATTCCTAAAAAGATGGAGGCAAAGCTAAGGACACTGACAAGAGTTCAGAGTAATCTGAGCAAGGCAAGTCAAAGGGCTATGGAGACAGCTGCTGAATCTGTCCCACTAAAGAAAAAATGCAAAGAAAAGAATGCCGCTGTGCCACTGGCCAAGAAGGTTAAGGAGCCCCAGCAGACAAACATAATATGCCCTCAGCAGAGGACATTGCTAAGACCTTACAGGTCTTATAAGCTCTGCAGGCTGCAGTCCTGGTTCCTATACTGGCTGTACCAGTTCCTGCTTCGGTTCCTACCCCTCAGGAACCTCAGGTTATTTATGGGAAGGAGGATGAGGAGGATTTTGAAGGGTAACTGATAGTTCCTGAGGTTTCCCCAGAGCAGGAGATTGGATCTCCTCCTAGGGGTCCAGAAGAGTATTCCTCTCACTACGCTTTTGTAAAAAGCATGGTAGACTCAATCTTCCTCTTCAGGAAACTGAAGAGGATGTGGAAGAAGCAGAGTTCCTAGATATGATGGGTCTGTCTCCTACAAAACGCTTTCTGCTTCCAATGCATAAGTCCCTAAAAAGGCAGCATTGCAGATATTCCAAACCCCAACTTCTATCCCTGTAGATAAAAAAGTTGACAAAAAGTATCAGCTAGACAGATCCACAGCTGATTTTTGTTTAATCACCCTGATCTTGAAGGGTGGTTCAGGCTGCTGCCTGTGACAAAGCCAAGATACCCCTGGCTACCCATCCTCCAGATAAAGATTCATGAAAATTGATGCCATTGGAAAGAAGGGCTACATGGCTGCCTCTTTAATAGTCAGGCAAGCCAACTACATAGCATATGGAGTGCAATATCAGAAGGCACTCTGGAATACAGTCTTAGCACTGACTGACAAGGTGCCAGGTGAAGTGGCAGTGGACCTGCAAGACACAGCAAGGGCTGCACTTAATACCACTAAATACCAGTTCCATATGGCAGTGGATGCCAGTGACACTGCAGCCAGGCTAATGGCATTATCTGTCTCCTTAGGAGATGTGCATGGCTCACAGCCACCAACCTCACCGGAATGCCCAGGCCAAAGCAATGGATTTCTTATTGAAAATAATTCATTGTTTGGTGATAAAACTGAGGCCTACATGAAAAGGGAGAGGAATACAAATCTACCTATCGAAGTAACTTGAAGGACAGACCTTCTACTTCTTATAGACCCCAGACTAGGGAGGCAGGGGTAGGGGATTTTATCCCAGACCTTTTTCCAGGCACAGGCCATTCAGCTACAACAGCAGCCTAGAGGATATTTCAGAGGAAGGGGCAGGAGCTATGAGAAGAGCTTCTCCCTCTCCTCAGGTTGAGGCATAGCTCCAGACAGAACCCCTGACGGGCTGGTACAGGTCGCATCCCTATTGTAGAACCACCAGTGGGTGGTAGACTGGCTCATTACCTCTAGGCTTGGCATACCATCACTACAGACAAATGGGCCCTGGTGGTAGTGAGCCAGGGTCTGGCACTCAGCTTCAGATCATTTCTCAAACTGAGAACAAGAACTTTTGCACCAGTTACATCTGCAGACAGAATCTTACTAGAAGCAGAGGTAAAACATCTAGCAATCAAAGCAGTGGAGCCAGTGCCCCTAACCAAAGGGGCAAAGGCTTTTACTCCAGATACTTCTCACAAGGAAGAAACATGGGGATTGGTGACCTATTCTGGATTTAAGAATGTTAAACATACATATTTTGAAGCAAAATTTTAAAATGGTCACTCTTGCATAATCTTCCCAATTACAAAAGGGAGACTGGCTAGCCTCCTAGGCCTAAGGGATGCTTACTTGCACATCCCTATCAGATTATCTCACAGAAAGTACTTGAGATTCAGACTGGCCTCAGGCCACTATCAGTTCGCAGCATTTCCATTTGGCCTAACATCTGCACCAAAGGCCTTCACAAAGTGCTTGGGCCGTAGTGGTAGAGTTTTTGAGAAAACGGGTAACAGTCTTTCCCTCCTGGACAACTGGTTAGTAGTGGGTCAATCTTCGCAGCATGCAGAGCACTCCTAGCACTAGCAAAATCTACTCTAGAATCCCTGGGTTTTCTAATAAACAAGCAGAAGTCTCTGCAAATACCAGTCCAAGTACTGGAGTTCGTTGGAGCAGAACTGGATACCAGCCTAGGCAGAGCCTTTCTGCCACAGGACAGGTAAACAACATTCCGCAGATTGCAAACTCATTTGTGCCAGGAAACCCAAACCATCCAGACAATTCCTCAGGCTAGTGGGTCACATGGCAGCTGCTACCACGGTGGTGCTATGTTCCAGATTTCAAATGAAAGACATCCAGTTTCACCTAAGACAGTGCTGGTCACAAAGGACTTACAGGCACTGCAGTGGTGGATGGATGAACACAACCTTCTGGTAGATTTACCTTTCATAAAGGAACAGCCTTTCTTAATTCTCACAACAGATGCCTCACTTTTGGTTGGGGAGCACACATGTTGGACCACATAGCAAGTGGCACATGGTCTCCCAAGAGTCCCTGTTGCACATAAATCTGCTGGAGCTCAGAGCAGTTTACTTAGCTCTACAGGCATTTGCCCCACTCTTCAAAACAAGGTGGCAGATCAGAACAGACAACACCACAACTATGTATTACATCATTGAACAGGAGGAACCAGGTCAGCCCACTGTGCACAGAAGCAGTGAGGCTGTGGTCCTTGGCATACTCCATGAAAGTATCCTTATCAGCCATACACCTTCCAGGGAAGGACAATGTACTGGCAGATTCCCTCAGCAAGATAAGTCAGGACCACCATGAGTGGTGCCTGAATCCCCAGATACTCAGTACAATATTCAGGAGGTGAGGCATTCCAGAGGTGGATCTTTTGCCTCTGCACAAAATCACCAGTTACCAATGTACTGTTGCAGGCTCCTTCTCAGGGCATACTTCCTAGATGCAATGGCCCTGGACTGACATGGAAGTTTCTGTATGTCTTCCTCCTTTTCCAATAATATTCAGGACCCTGATGAAATTGAGGTCCCAACCAGCAACAATGATATTGGTGGCACCAGATTGGGTGGGACAGCTTTGGTACTCACTTCTGCTGACTCTGTCAGTAGTTTCCCAAGTCACTTGCCCAGGAGGCACAACCTGCTGACCTCCTTTCAGGGCAGGTCCTGTACTCCAGTCTCAAATCACTGAGGCTTAAGACCTGGTTCTTGAGGACTTAGAATTTGTTAACCTTAAACTGTCAGAACAGGTGCTGACAGTGCTTAGGGGTTCCAGGAAACCTTCCACTAAGAAAAATATTCTAAGTGGAAGAGGTTCTCCATGTGGTATGAAGGTAAGGGTACTTACCCTCCAGGGCTGACTTGGCTATTCTCCTGGATTACCTGAACACCCTACAGTCCTTGGGCTTAAAGCATTCAACCCTCAAGGTCCACTTGGCTTCAGTCTCAGTCTTACCTTTCAGCTGGTAAAGAAAGATCCATGGCCTCTCATCCAGTCCTTAGGAAATACTTTAAAGGCCTCAACCTTCTGCACCCTCCCTGAAGGAACCTGCCCCTGCCTGGAATCTGAATACCTGCACTGCCAAGCTCATGGATGCACCATCTGAGTCCATGGCAACTGTAGATTTGAAGTATATCACTTGGAAAACTGTGTTTCTGCTTGCTATTACTTCAGCTAGAAGGATCAGTGAATTACAAGTTTGTGCACGGATGTGGACTACATCTCTTTTCATAGGAATAAAGTGGTCCTCAGGACCAATAGAAAATTCCTTCCCAAAGTGGAATCTGATTTCCACTTAAATCAGTCCATCACTCTACCTGTCTTTTTTACAGAGAACTCCAGTTCTCCAGAAAGAAGGCTTCACTCCTTGATGTCAAAAGGGCATTTAGCCACTATATTGACAGAACCAAGTCTTTCAGAACATGTCAAACACATCTTTTCTTACCTATGGTGAAGTAGGTAAGGCAGAGCAGCCACAAAATGTACAATTGCTCACTGGATAGTGGCACGATACAGTTTTGTTATAGTAAAGTGGGTAAACAGGCACCCTGGGGCTGACGGCACACTCCACCAGTGGCACAGCTGCTTCAGTGGAAGCTTCAAGAGAAATTCCACTACTGGAAATCTGCAAAGCAGCTACATGAAAACAGTACACAGCTTTACAAAGCATTACAGCCTGGATACACAATCCAGAAGTGATGCCAGGTTTGGTACAGCAGCCTGCAGAACCTGTTTTCAAAATATGTTCTCTGCCCAACTTCCAAAGGTACTGCTTGGTAGTCTGCATCAGTTTAATCATAATGAGGGATTCCTGGGATTATAAGAAAATTACTCACTATAGTAATCTTGTTTCTTCAAAGGGATCACTCATTATGATTAAAGCACCACCCTGCCTCCCCTACTAGAACACATAAAGGTTGTTCTGTATCCCTGCATTAAAGAGTTTTTATATGTGTTAACTTAGAGACTCGCTTTGTTTAACCAGTTGGTTTCCTGCGGTCTCAAGTTTTTTAGGTTTGTTTCTTAAGGATGTTTTGACCTGACAGGACAAAATTATTTTATAAAGATTGTAGTTTTTTACTAGTGGGTCTTATACCCAGTTAGGCAACATAAGAATCTGAAGCACTCAGAGTGCAGCAGTTGCTAGGGCAGCAGTTTGAAATTGGCACGAGCCAGTTGAGAGTTCCATCATTTGCATATAATGCCATCTCTCCGGCAGTTCAACATAGGAGGCTGATTGCATCAGTTTAATCATAATGAGTGATCCCTTGAAGAAACAAGTTTACTATGGTAATTTTTCTGGTGCCACACAGTAATTTTGGCAATGTGAACATGCTATCCACTGCAGCTGTATGATTTTTGTACTTTTGTGGTATCTTTACTGGTACTAGTACTAGTAACTGTTACTGCAGTACATTGCCCAACCGCAAAGGCATTCTTTTCAGATTTGAATTTCTGACGGTGAGCACTGGTTAGGTTCCCTTCAGAGTACTGGACTGGTGTGGTGCATATCTCTGCATGAACATTGTACTCATTAATATGCATTTTAAGTCAGTGCCATCATCACGAGGTCACTCGTGATATAAATCACATTCTTCATCATCCACGGTCACAAATGCAGTCACAAATTATGATTCACATCACGTCATGAATCACAAAATTAATTTTTACTAGTTACTTGGATGTATTGTAATCCTGTTTTGTAGTATCTCTCCAGGCTTTACCACCTCACCACTGTACTCATTAATAAGAGTTTTTAAATTGGGGAGTTTTGTACTATAGCTCATCAGGAGGTACAGCCATAGGCATTCGCATTCCCATACAGTTTCATATTGGTTATCTCACACGAATCACGCTCACAAATGCAGTCATAAATCACGATTCATGATCATGTCATGAATCACAAAATTAATTGTTTTACTAGTCACTTTCATGCATTGTAAACCTGTTTTGTAGTATCTCCAAGCTTCACCCAATCACCAACACTTTACTCATTAATAAGAGTTTTTAAATTGGGGAGTTTTATGATACAGGGTCAGCTCATCGGGAAGTACAGCCATAGGTATTCGTGTTTCCTTCCTGTACAGCATGCTGAGTTACAGTACTGTAAGTAGTGGTGGGTGAAGTAGCCCCAGTTAGCTCTCCTAAGTGATTCAATGAAGTAACGGAATCACGGAATACTGCATCGTGAAGCAGAGCACTTCGCTCATAATGAGGAACGCCAAGTCCCTTGAAACCAATGACTTTGCAATCTTCCGCCTTCCCCAAACCACTTCTCCACCAATTTTAAGGCGAAGTACATTGAAGTCATTGTAATTTGCCTGTTTTGCTTTGTAATTGAGCTCCAAATGAAATTCTGCAGTGATTCATGGGATTGCAGGTCACATGGGCTCTAGATTGTTCTGCACAGCTTCAGTTCTGGCCTGGGTAGTGTGTGTGTATGTGTGTGTAGTGGTAGCAGGAGACAGTTTGCTGTCAGAGCTCTGTGATTCAAAACCTCTAAAAGCTGTTTAAAATGCCTTTTTGAGTCTTTTTTTTTTTTCAAAATTTAGTACATCGATTGTAAGAAACCCTTCTGTGCTCATATCATTGAGTGTTTATTGCTGTGTGTGTATTTTGAATGTTAGTTTAGAACAGTCAGTCTGTGTACTGTGAAGTGTGCTTTGGGGATGGGAGTATTTGTGGTGTAGGTACATTAACTGGGAGAAAAAGGCAGTCTGTTTTGCTTATATTTTTCTTGTATAACTGTGCTAATGTACACACAGTAATATTTTCAGCAATTCTTGAAATTTTTTGCTGATTGTTGTGGTGCAGCAGTGTATAATTTGTCTGTTTAAAACATTTGATTATATTACTAAAGGTTTTCAATTTCTACACATTACTTGTAGTGTGTGTGTCAGTGTGAGGTGTGTGTGATGCGTGCAATTAAATCAGACACTTTTTATTGTGCCACAGAGTAATTGCAGCAGTGTGAACCTGCTATCCATTGCACCTGCGTGAATTTTTGTACTTCTTTGTGGTATCTTTACTGGTAGTGGATTGTTACTGCCATGCACTAATCCCCAACTGGCAAAAGGTATTCCTTTCCAGATCTGGATTTGTGACTAGTGAGCACTGGTTAGGTGTTGTGCCTTTCGTATGCATCTCTTGAGTGCGTAGTACAATCTTAATCTGTCTCGCGCTTGCAGTGCACCATTAATTTGGAGACTGCATTTCTTGTTACGCCTCATTTCACTTTGTCAGCACTGGGGAACTTTCTGGACACAAGACAATAACATTTCATCAACACTAGGGAACTTTCTGGACACAAGACAATAGCATTTTGGGGATGCACATTAATTCTGGTGACTCTGTCTGTGACCACTATATGCATGACTGAGTGCCATTAATTCTGGGAGACTTTACATTTCTTATTATGCTCTCATTTCACTTCATCAGCACTGGGGAGTTTTCTGGACACA
This sequence comes from Neoceratodus forsteri, assembly GCA_016271365.2. Taxonomy (NCBI): domain Eukaryota; kingdom Metazoa; phylum Chordata; order Ceratodontiformes; family Ceratodontidae; genus Neoceratodus; species Neoceratodus forsteri. The sequence goes on from CM057455.1 coordinate 962,313,413, forward strand.
AGACAGTAGCACTTTGTGGATGCACATTAATTCTGGTGACTGTGTGTGGATGCTGCCAATATTGTTGTCACTCCACCTTACTTTATGCTAAGGCAGAATGACAATGCAAAGTAATAATCACAAGGCTAAGTGAACCTTTTCCTACGGGCACCCATGTAGCTTAAGCACCAATGCAAAGTGCGCCAGTGAAATTTAAATTCGCTGCATCTCTATTTTCAATGTTTGTAATGTATTTTAATTTGCTGTTTAAACATTTGAACAACTTGGCCACTAAAATATGTTAATTTCACACCTTTGTAAGTCACTTTAGCACATGCTCCTGAAAGAACATCAGACCCATTTTTAAGAGAATGTCAGGTTCACTGCCACCTGTGGGACCACTCTGCTTAGCATGGTCAAGAGTGTTTCTCAAAGCTTCAACAGAGCTAAGTAGCTCTGTCATTTCAACTACTTCTTTTGAAGTGCTAGTGAGAACCTGGCAAGTGGCTGAAGCAGCTGCTCAAAATGCAAAAGTGTGCCACCATTTGAAATTTAGTCATAATTTGCAACACTCCCTTGGCTTTGGCTTGGTCATGAGTTGTGTCTGCGGCCATAGATTCTAAATGGGCACAAATAACGGGAATGATTTGGTAACAGCACGGGTGGCAAGAAGTTTATGCTGCATCCAACATGTGCCATGGGCCTTCTTGGGCTTTTCAACTGACAGCTCCATGGCCTAGGCAAGGACCGTAACTCTCTGAGTCTCTTAGGACTTTTCTGATAGAGATAAAACAGTTGGGTCAGAAAGCTTGAAACCGTAAGAAACAATGAACACCAACTAACCACTGTATGTCTTCCCTTAAAAGAGCAGCAAGACCCCATCTTACTCCTATGTTGACAGATGCACCATCAGCCCCAAACCCAACCATGTTTTTTATATTAAGGTCACACTCTGTAAAATGTCTAAAAGGAGATTTTTCAGTCCCTGACTTGTGCCTTCTGATACAGCTTTCATTTGTAAAAACTTAGTCTCCACGTGACCATTGATGGATTTGCATAAATTATGTAAACCAGTTCCTTTTAGTTATACCATTGTCAGTACTATCGTCCTTAAGCACTGAAAAATAATTTGCATTTTTACAGTTGCCAGCAGGTTTTCTTTTAGGTTCTTGCCAATACACATTGTGAGTTCCTTCCCACTAACAGCATTAATGTATTTATTGCCCAAATGAACTCCATGGTGCTTCTCTTGTTCTGCTATCGCTTCAAACTTTTTATAGGGATGTCCTCTTTGGCCATCATATACAGGATCTCCATCAGCCTGCCTAGAATCATTCTATGCAGTTCCTCTGCATTGCTGAAAGCTCTCCTGCAAATAAACTAAAGAAGTTTTAAGTCTCAGTCCAAACCCCTAATCCCCCATTTTAAACTTACCAATTGTGGTATGGTGATATATATCAAGTGGTGACCTTGTTCTACCAAATTTCAAAATGTTAACAGCTTTCATGTGCTGCTCTGTCAGAAGATGTTTCTGGATGGTGTCAACTTTAGCTGGGGCCTGTAATCCCTGCAATTAATGCCTCACTGAAGTTCCTCAACCCATGAGCTCATCTCTGTACTCACAGCACAATTTGCAACTAACACGCTGCACAGTCTCTATCACTGCTAATCTGTAACCAATTTTTTCTGGATCATAATTTTGCCACCATCCCTCTGCAGTTTATTTATTTAAGTATTTCACCAGGAAGGCGTGCTGAGCAGACAACTGTTCAATTCCAGATGTGTCCTAGGGAAGAGGACAAGGGAGAATGCATCAGAGTACGGCATTCTAGTGATCAGTCAGGTAAAGCATGCATATTGTGTACAGTACAGCACAGAAGGTAGTTGTGCAAGGCACAGCAAAACAGTAACAAAATACATCGCATATTGGCAGTCACAATATAAGAGAAGCTAGACCCTGGTGCAAGACAAAATATTAGTTGCATGTGCAGGTAGGGGAGAAGTGTACTTTGAAGAGGGAGTTGAGGTGCAGAGTGGGGGGGCATTCCAGATGTCCTCGGGAAGGGAGTTCCACTGCTTAGGCATCTGATATTTGAAGGCTATCTGTCATGCAGTGGTGGACGTGTGGTATGGACACAGTCTGGAATCATATTTCCTGAGTGAGTACACTGGAGGGTTTGGGCTGTTAGGACTGAGGTGAGGTAAGGGGCAAGGACTGGGACCAGAACTTAGCCATGAAACTAGTGCAGTGGGACTGTCTCCGATCATGAAACGAGGAAGGTCCAGGGTCCGGTAGAGGTCACAGTGATCGGTGGGGGGAGACAGTCAAGGGCAAAGCGACAGAAGGAGTGAAAGAGGGGTCCAGTCTGGCTAGGGTGGACTTGGGAGTGGCACTGTAGACTAGGTCACCATAGTCAAAAATGGGGAGGATCATTTTTCACAATTTCACAGCGAGCCAGTGGATGCATCCATGGTTACGGAATACGGCACCTAGCCTGGGGTGCAGCTTTTATGGATGGCATCAGTATGTGCAGAAAAGTCAAGATGCTAGTCAATCAGACCCAGATATCCAAAGGAGGTGTAGGCCTCTGGGTAAGTCCCGTCTAGGGTGTGGAAGAGGATAGAAGGCAGCCAAGAAAGTCTCTGCCTTGTGCCGAAGGTTAAGGAGATCTTTTCCTGGCATTGAGAAAGTGCTAATTTGAGCAAAACCAGAACTCAACATCATCAAAGTCCTGCTGTAGTCTGGTCACCACATAAGTCAAGGGGCCGGATGTATACAGTTGTAACCCCAGGTGGCGCTATCCCAGGGCTACTACCCTGCCTGATTGACTACTAACAGGTTGAGGGGCCTAGGTTCTATAGCGGTGCCTCCACCCAGAGGTCAGGGCTTGCAGTAGCTAGACTAACTTGGTCACAGACTTCTGGGACACTGAGACCCCTTTATCCCCTCTAGTGGCTCACACAGTATCAGGTTACAGCCCCAATACCCCATGTTTACACACTGTTCACTCATAAAGATATCCCTTACCCTCGAGACCGATTCAGCAGTACGTCTCTGAGGACCCCTGAAAGTAAGGTTAATCAACATAACAGCAAAACACAATACTGTTTCCATAAGTACCACCACCACAGACAGTATATAGTATAACAACAACAAATCTGATTTATTTAGGGACAGTATGGGAGGAAATCAGGTTAATTAATGGCATTAAATCACAGTACTGTGCACACATACATGGTCTGAAAAGTCACACTCTGAGTACCCAAGTTGGGGGCTAGCCAGGTCCGTTGTCGTGTTGGCTAGCAGGTGCAGATGGATAGGCCCTGTAGAAGAAAATATATGCACAACACCCAATTGTAATCCGGAGCCGGAGTGCTCAGTCCATGAAACAGTGAAACAACAAGAATTAGATGACACACTTGTGATTGAAAAACAAACTGCAAGGGAATACCCTGATTTGTACTCACAACATCCAAGCTGAGGATCAGATGCAGAATGTCCCTCTGGATTTCCAGAAGAGCAAGACATGAGGACAAGGTCCTTGTGACTGGACCCACTGCAGTTGATCGCTAGCGGATGTAGTCCAAATTAAGCTAGGGTTTACTTCCAGCTTCAGCGCACACAATCCACTGTACAGGGATTTGAAATAAGCGATTCCCTACAAGCACTACGCACATTTATATGTAAAAGTGAAAAAGTACTATACCAGGCAGGCTGCCCTCGATCCCAAACGCAATTACTGCAAAAATACCCGGGAGCACACACAGCAGCTTCAGTTCCTGACAGACCAAGCGCGATTCGCAATTCCTCCAGTCTTCTACAGGGTGAGCCTGGTTCCACACTTCTAGTGCTTCTTTCTCCTCACACCTGGATTCAGTCCAAACTGGCACCACAAAGGCTGCAGACCAAAACCCAGGGCCTCACACACGCTTCCCGCATGAAAACTATACACCACAGAAGCACACAGCTCCTTCTCTCTTCACTGCCACAACTGATCTGATCTTTCCAGTCACAGAGCAGGGCATTTCTTTTAGCTCCACACTATTCTGTTGGCTGATTCAGCTGTCACTCACAATAAGACTCCTCTGTTGGTAGAAAAAGGCGCCAAGGTCAAAACTACATTTCCAGAGTCACTGCCCATACAATCCCTTTGTGGCTGGCTCAAATTAGGAGTCCAAGTTCTGATTTATCCACAGGCTCCATTTTAGGGCTCCTTAACCCAATGGGCCCAGCACAGCAGTTTAGGTCCAAATGGAGAGGTAACACACAGAGTCCCAGCTGCAATAAAGGCAGGTTAGACAAACTACAATAGTTTAAATGATTACAGGCAAACAGTTACAGCTTTCAGATGGGCTCCCTTTGGCGCCTAGCGACTTCAAAAATGGAGCTTACTTTATAGCAGCTCGGCAGGATTCGAGCATTAAATACCAATCCCCCATGCAAACTAATTAAATCTGCAAGCAGACAGCTCTTAAAGAGACAGTACCAGAGGCTCTAAAAGCACTCACAGATAAATGGCTTAAACGCAGAACACCATTCAGGCTGGGAGCACTTAGGCAAGCTCCTAGGAGGCTTTTAGGAACCCCCATTTGTAGGGGGTTACATAGTACCATGTCATCCACATACATGTGAATGGAAGTGTGGCAGGCCATGGGCAGACTGTTAAGGAAGATGAAGAACAGTAGCGGCCAAGGACCAAGCCTTGGGGGACACCAGTGGTGACAGGGAGGAGGCAGAGGTGGTGTTCCTAGTTCTGACAGATTGGGACCTGCCTACCAAATAGAGTGGAACCATCTGGTGGGCTCACTAGAGAGCCCTGCTCTAGAGAGTTTGGCCAGGAGAAGGGACTGTGAGACAGTGTTGAATGCTTTTCCTAGGTCGACAAAGATGGCTGAGGTGATGTGTCCTTTGTCCATACCTGTAAGAATGAGACTGTGAGTCTTAGGAGAGATGTGGTGGTAGATTGGGACTTCCTAAACCCAGATTGGTAGGGTGAGAAGAAGAAGGAAGAGTCGAGAAAGGAGAGTTGTGACAGGACTAGGTGTTCCTGGAGTTTAGATAATGTTGGGAGGAGGGAGATAGTGCGGTAGTTGCCAGGAGGAGGGGTCGCTGCCTTTAGGAAGGAGATGACTATGGCATGCTTCAAGCTAATGGTATAGAAGTGAGAGAGAAGGAGAGGTTGAAGAGTGAGGCCAGGGGGATGGCGATGGCCAGAGCTGACAGGTAGAGCATTTTTGAGTCCAGCCCGAGCGCATTTACCTTTAGTAGGATTGAGGCAAGCAGGGCATTGAGTACTTGGGTTGGGTAATCTGGTGAAAGGAGACAGAAGAAGCTGCAGTGGGGGCATGGACAGAGGGAAGGAGGGGGCTTGGGTAGGGATTGTGCTAATGGGGAAAGCGAGAGAGCGACATAAGTGCCGATGTACAGTTTGTGAAAAATGAGTTAAATTCTGAGGCCACCGTGGAGGTTCTGTGACAGTGGAGCCGCTTACATCCAGGGCTGGGCAGGAGGGAGATGAGCATTTAACCGCTTCCAAAATTTAGAAGGGTGGTTTAAGTTAGTGTATAAGGAGGCTTTGAAGTAGTTGGCTTTAGCCGTCGGATTAGCCTTGTGCAGACATTGCTAAGGGAGCAATACCTTTGGTGATCCATGGAGGTGCTGGAGACCTTGAATGACTCCAAGCCCGGTCCCTGACTCTAAGGTGGGCCATGATGTCAGCAGAGATCCAGGGCAGGTGAGCACCCCTTATCCGAGCCCATCTAAAAGGGGCATAGAGGTCCCAGACTGAGGAACTTGGACTTGAAGTACTCCAGGGCGGATTCGATAGAGGTGGCGTGGGGATGCATGACCAGTCTGTTGTTGCCAGATCATTTAGGAGGGAGGCAAGGTCCAAGTTTGTAAGACCTGGTGAGGAGTGTTCTGGGAGGAGGTGCCATGGGTCTGAATATTTTCCTTACCAAGTAAATCATGTGGTGATCGCTTAGGGAGTCCAGTAGGAGGCCAGAGGCAAGTATCCAGTGTGGGTGTGAGGTAAGGGCCCAATCTAGGAAAGGGTGGTTCTGTGTTTTGTGGTTAAGGTGTGTGGGCTCTGTGATCTGTTGAGATAGGTTTAATGCAGTTACTTGCTGCAAATCTTTGAGCTAGCATTGGATAGCCAGTTCAGGTTGAAGTCCCCTAGGATATGAAGCTCACCCCTGATGCATGTGATTTTAAGGTGCCCAAGTGATCCAGGATATCAGGCAATGGGAGTCAGGAGAACAGTGGGATCCTGCCATAAATATGGAGATTGAGTGGGGAGAGGGACCTTTATTAACAAGGCATCAATGGATCATGTAGGCAAGGATAGCGGGACTGGAGTGAACTGAAGCAAGGATGAGATGTTCATGGCTATACCACCACCTCTTTTGTTGCCAGGACAGCTGTGGTGAATGTTGTGTAGCCAGGAATTGAGATTTCAGTGTCCAGGTTGTGGGGCTTCAGCCAGGTCTTGGGATAATCAAGGTTTTCAGGATTTAGGGATAGAACAATTGGTTGTAGCAGGGTTAGTTTGTTTATGAAGCTGCAGATATTTAGGTGTGCTAATTTTAAACCCTGTGGTAGTTGGAGAAAGGGCAGGGGATTTGGCGGGGGTTGGTCCGGGTTTGGTTCAACATCCCAGCTAGTATGAGTAACAGTGTTACCAAAGTTTGGTTTGGGCATGGCCCACGGATGCTTATGGCAGAGGCAGGTGGCTGGGGTGTATTGCAGAGGTGCCCAGGGCAAGGAATTTTAGGATTAACAGCCCAGCATGGAATGAGGGTGGAAGGATGGTAGACCAAACATCCAGTTGTGGAGGAGAGCTACGGGGTAGACCTCGCAGAGGAGGCAGTAGAGGGGTGTTGCAGTGCAGTGGGGGTGTTTATTATTTGGGGTAAGCCTGCATCTCTGGGCAGGAGGAGGGATGGAGGGACACCAAAGGTGCAAGAAGGATAATTATTAAGCAAGGAGGCAGCATGGTGCGGCTGACTAGATAGAGGTTCAGTAGTAAGCATGTAGCAGCCACTAGTGTTGGTTGCAGATAAGCTGCAAAGGAAAACTTGGTTGATTGGTTTTACAGTTATATTATGAAGTTCACCAAGGGTAGTGGTGGGGCGGCGGGCTGAATCCACTCCAGTTACAACTGTGGCGCACCTCTGGCCAGAAAGCATGCTGTACCTGTTATGTGGGTGGAAATTCAGCTCGGGAGGGCAAGCTCGAAGGTGGCCTCCTCACGACCAGTGGGAGCTGCAGAGAGAAGGAGAAAAAGAATCTGTTATATAGGAGGTAAGATAGAGGTGGGGCTAAGTTGAGGAGGGTCCGTTTGTGTGTTCCAGGCTTAAGGCTAGTCCTAAACAGAGCAGCATCCCAACAAAGCAGCAGGAGCTAAGGCTAAGATCTGACTAATAAAATATGTTCTCTGTGCTTAATCGCAATTCATTTATTACATTTAAAATAATTAAATCTCCAAGCAGAAGTACAACTTACAGGGTAATGCTATAATTAATAATGCTGCTAATATTAATCTTTTACATTTAAAGCTGCTACAATTAGTAATGCTGCTAGTATAAGTCCAATTACATAGAAACATTGAAACATAGACTTTGACGTCAGATAAGGACCGCTTGGCCCATCTAGTCTGCCCATTTCCCTACCTACAGGATAGGCCGCAGATCCTAGTTAACCAACAGCCTATTTCTTCCTACCCCCACAAAATTGCCTTATATCTGTCCCATGCATTCTTGAATTCTCCCATAGTTTTAGACCCCACAACCTCCTCAGGAAGGCTGTTCCATGCATCCACTACCTCTCTGTGAAATAATACTTCCTCACATTGCCCTGAACGCCCCATCTTTAATTGTGTCCCTTGTTCTTGCGTCTCTTTTTCCGAAAGATGCTACCCTCTTGGACTTTGTTGATTCCACTGAGGTACTTAAAAGTTTCTATCATGTCCCCTTCTCCTTCTTTCCTCAAGGTATACATATTAAGCTCCTTTAGTCTCTCCTTATACGGCTTCTCTGCAGACCCTGCACCATTTTAGTTGCCCTCCTCTGGACTGCCTCTATCCTGTCTATGTCCTTGCGGAGATGGGGTCTCCAGAACTGGACACAGTACTCCAGATGGGGTCTCACCAACTGTCTGTACAGAAGGATAACAACTTCCTGTTTTCTGCTGCTGATGCCTCTCCTCTGCATCCTAGTATACCCCAGCCCTCCCTACTGCCTTCTCACATTGCTTGCTAACCTTAAGGTCATCTGATATGATTATCCCAGGTCCCTTTCCTTTTTGTTGTTGTTATACCTCCATTGTGTATTCTTCCCTGGTTCTTGTTTCAAGGTGCATTATTTTGCACTTCTTTGCATTGAATCCTAGCTGCCATACTTCTGACCATTCCTCCAACCCTGCCAAGTCCTTCTCATCCTTTCCATGCCTCCTTGTGTATCAACCCTGTTGCAGATCTTTGTGTCATCTGCAAAGAGCATACTTTTCTTCCAGTCCCTCTGCAATGTCACTTATGAAGACATTAAAAGGACTGGACCCAATACTGAACCCTGCAGTACCCACTAGCAACCCCTCTTTCTTCAGAGTGGACTCCATTTACAATTACCTTCTGTGTCCTGTTGTCCAGCCAATGTTTTACCCAGGCTACCACCCTGGGACCCACTCCCAGGCTGGTTAATTTGACTATTAATCTTTTGTGTGGGACTGTGTCAAATGCCTTGCTAAAGTCTAGGTAGGCCATGTCCACAGCCCTCCCTGGTCTACTACTTTGGTCACCTGGTCAAAGAAATCTATTAGATTCTGTCTGACATGACCTTCCGCTAGTGAACCCATGCTGCCTTGGGTCCTGTGCCCACTGGCCTCTAGGTACTCAACTATTCTTTCCTTCAGAAGTGACTCTATCACTTTCCCTACCACAGAGGTCAAACTGACAGGTCTGTAGTTTCCTGCCTCTGTCTTGGTCCCACTTTTGTGAAGGGAATCACATCCACCTTCCTCTAGTCCTCGGGTACCATACCATCCTCCATGATTTATTAAAAGAGTAGCCAGTGGTTTCACTAGTTCCCCCCTTAATTCTTTTAGAATTCTGGGGTGAATTCCATCAGGCCCCATTGCTTTGTCCACCTTCAGTTTTAGGAGTTCTTGCAAAACCCTATCTTCTGTGAAAGGACTGGAATCGACCCTCCTATCAAGAGTGCTTCTGTTAATTGGATTAGCACTTCCCCTCCTCTTTTGTGAATACTGAGCAGAAATATTCGTTCAGTATCCCTGCCTTTTCACTGTCCCCTCTGCCCACCCACCGTTCATTCTATTCAGCCTCACTATCCCTCCTTTGTCTTTCTCGCTCGCTGATGTACCTATAAAGGTTTTATCCCCCTTCTTAACCGAGTTGGCTATCTTTTCCAGTTTGGGCCTTTGCTATTCTGACTTCCCTCCCTGCTTCCTTCTGCCTTAAGTGGTACAGCTCTCTGTCCTGCTCCTTCTGTGTTTCCTTATACTTCTGGAATGCTATCTTTTCTTCCTGACTTTCACATCCACCTCTTTTGAGAACTATAGTGGCTTTTTCTTTCATTTTGATTTGTTTATTTGCTTCACACAAAGTCTTGTTGCCTCTGTGATGGCAGTTTTGATGATTTCCATTGTTGTTCCACCTCCTTCTAGCCTGTTTGCTAGTGCTTTTCTGAGGCACTCTCCCATCCTACCAAAGTCAGCCCTCCTGAAGTCCAGTACCCTCACTTTTGTATGGCTTGACTCTGTATCTGAGTTTAACATGAACCACACTGTTTGATGGTCACTTGTTCCCAGATGGCAACCCACTTCTAGATCTGAGATCCTCTCACTGCCCCCGTTTGAGAGTACGAGGTCTAAGATTGCTCCTCACGAGTGGGTTCTGAAACCAGCTATCTGAGGCCTGCCACCTGTAGGGCATCAAGAATGGCCCTGCTTGGATGTGGCTGCAGCAAATGTGCTCCAGTTAACATCTGGCATATTCAGGTCTCCTATCAACAGTATCTCCCCTTTCTCTGCCGTTCTAAGAATGCCTTCTATCATATCCTTGTCCATTCCTCCCCTGGCATGGAGGTCTGTACACAACCCCTGTGCAGATTGTGGCGCCTTTCCAGTCTCCAAGGTGACCCACAGTGCCTCCTCTCCTCCCTGTTTACTCTTTTGTTCAGTTACTTTTATCCCTTCCTTTACATAGAGCTACTCCTCCCCTTTTCTCCCTGCCTGTCTCTCCTGTAGGTTATGTACCCTGGTATGTTAACATCCCAGTCATGGTTCTCTGTGTACCATGTTTCTGTGACTGCTACGATATCCAGGCATCCTCTTCCATCAAGGCCACCAGCTCAGGGGCTTGTTGCCCAGACTATGGGCATTGGTACTCATTACCCTCCATTTCCTGATGGCCTTACTCCTTTTGCCCCATCCTTGTCCTTCTTGCCTTTGTCACTTTCTCCATTTACCCTGCCCTTCTCCCTATCGATACCTCTATGTTGGTGTTTACCACCTTACTACCATGATTTTTGGGGGCTAGGATTTCCCTGCTCCTTTCCAGTGCTCCCCTTGGCTGGTTTAAATGCTTGCCAATGAAGCATTTAAACCTATCACCTAGGATCCTGGTTCCCTCCTGGACAGATGCAGCCCATCATGCCAGTATAGGCTTGCATCACTTCAGGTGGACCCCAGTCCCCAGTGAAGCCAAATCCCAGAGCTCCACACCTGTTTTTCAACCACTGATTGAATCCCATGGTGCAGAACACCCTAGCCTCTCCTACGCCATAGATGGGCAGCACCTCCGAGAAGGTTACCATGCGTGCTTCTTGTCTAAGGCCCCTCCCAATTCCACAAACTTTTCCTGCACTTCTCTCATCCCTTTCTTAGCCAGGTCATTTGTCTCTAGGTGGAGAATGACATCCAGCTTCCTCCCTGTGCAGCTGCTCCGGCAATCCTGAGGATTCGCTCCTGTCCTCAAGCCATGGTGCCAGGCAGGCACCCTATCTCCTCTCCCTTCCTCCCCCAGTTCTACCTTCCTAACAATGGAGTCCCCCACCAGGAGTTGTTTCCTTCTCGCTGGGTCCCCTGCCACCCTCCTGTGGGTCTCCTTTGTGGAGGTTCCCAGCATCCTCCTTGGTCTGCACTGTGGGTGCCTCCACACAGGAAACCACACTTTGCCAGAATTGCATAGGAATTGTGGAGAGGTACAACTGAGGGATACACCTCTGTTCCACCACCCTCACCCTCCCGAGCCCACTGTGGTCCAACCGCTCCTCTTCTTGGCAACCTCTGAGGCAACGGCAGTGGCACTGGTGGTCCCTGGATGGAAGAGGAGGTCCCACAAATCCTGGCCAACTCAGCCTGGAGATGAGCAACCTCCTCCCTCAGTCCAGAGAGGTGCCTGTAGATGGGACAACACCGCATCCTCCAGATCGTCTCCCGGAAGACTGTTGCTCCACAGCCACTGCACTGCACCACTCCCATGTCTTATTTCTGGCCCCTTAACTGTTTGTAATCCTTACTCTTTCCTCTGTTTTTTTCTCTCTCTCCTTACTTTCTGCCTGTGTGCCCTTTAAGCTCCTGATTGTCCTGTTCTGAGACAAGAAGTTCCTATATTTCTCAGTAGACCCCTTACTTGCTCAGAGGCAGACCTTCAGCAGCTAGAGGACTGGAGAGCTACTCTAGGATGGTGGGTCTTTGGTGGCTCTGTGATCACTCACTTCCTGCTCCCAAACAGGAAGTTCCTGTTGTCAGTCAAATCCTGTGCTTATAAAAGTAGAACTAGCTTTGGGTGGGAGGGAAGGAGGGCAATATAGTCCCAGTAGAGAAGTCCAGTCACACAGCAGTCCTTTCTTCTGGTGTCTTCTGCCAAGCTACTAGCAGAATCTTTCTAAGGCAGTCTTTAAATGTAGCTTCCTTCTAGCAAGCCACTCTCCCTACTTACTAGATCTTTCTACAAGTAATTTAAACCTCACAGCTATCAAGTACTTTCAATCACCTGAGATTTACACCTAGATAACTGTTCAGATAACCATTCAGTTCAGTTAACTCAGACAAACACACACTTTTTTTGTTTTGTTTGTTAGTTTTTTACCCTAAATTAAAGGTCCAAGTACAAGAGTTCTACTTCTTTAGTCCCAGCAGAGAAGTCCTGTCACACCAGTCCTTTCTCCTGGTGTCTTCTGCCAAGCTACTAATTCATTAAGAAGCAATTAAAGCTCCCAGCAGAAGTACAAAATTACAATTCGATCGAGCAAGCTGTTAAAATAAAACCTATTTGCATTTGTCTGCCGATGTTTAAGGCAGGAAGGCAGTTCAGTAGTCTGTGTTTAAAAATGGCACCAAACAAATCCACACTTCAGTTACAACTGTGGCGCACCTCTGGCTGGCATGCAAGCAGTACCTGTTATGCGGGCGAAATTCAGCTCAGGGAGTGCAAGCTTGAGTTAGCCCTCATGACCAGTGGGAGCTGTTATGCGGGTGACATTCAACTGAGGGAGGGCAAGCCTGAAGGTGGCCTTCATGACCATTGGGAGCTGTTATGCGGGCAACATTCAGCTCGGGAGGGCAAGCTCGAAGTTGGCCCTCACAACCAGCAGAAGCTGTTATGTAGGTGAAATTCAGCTCGAGAAGGGCAAGTCAAGGTGACCCTCATGACCAGCAGGAGCTGCTATGCGGGTGAAATTCAGCTTGGGAGGGCAAGCTCGAGGTGGCCCTCACGACCAGTGGGAGCTGTTATGTGGGTGAAATTCGGCTCGGGAGGAACAGGCTCGAGTAGCCCTCACACCAGCGGAGCTGTTATGCTGGTGAAATTCATCTCAGGAGGGCAAGCTCAAAGGTGGCCCTCACGACCAGAGACAGCAGTTGCTAATTTAACTCCAGCCATGTCAGACTGTAATAATTAAAAGTTTGAAGTTAGCAAAACAAGGTGTCAGGGTGTGCAACTACTTAAATTAACACATGATGAGGCTTTTCCTGAAAAAAGAAAATGGCAGTGAGCAGATGTGACCCCCAGCACCACACACCCCATCCAGTCGCTGGCACTTCTTAGACCAAACCCTGTTCATAAGTGGGGCAATCCCTCTCATTGTGACTGTGCTGCAGGCAGCAAGTCACTGCATAGCAGGGCACATTACTTAGGTTTCTGTGGGCTTGCTGCCACAATAAGACAAGTAGTGTGTCCAAACCAAAGTGCAAGGGCACAGTTGTTCCTTCCTCTAAAAAGCAGGGACAACACAGTGAGTTTAACTTAAAATCTCTGCAGTTGCAGGGCACGCACAACATTAATTTTCATTTTCTGACCAGAAAATGGGCAGACAGTGAGTAAGGGTATAGTTGTTTTTCAGCACTGCCAAAGCAGGGCACAAGTCTTTAGTTCCCTCATGGTTCTCTGCAAAGCAGGGCAGCCACATAGTCTGTTCTGTGTGTTCCCAAGTTCACTGCAAAGAGTGGGCACAACACTTAGCAGGGCACATTTTCTGGTCCCTTGGATTCTCTGCAAAGCTGCAGGGCATAACTTAGTCTTTTCTGTTTCCAAATTGTTCACTGCAAGAGCAGGGCACACGTCATTGACAACATAAGCACTGGACACATAATTCTTAGGTGTCTGGTTCCCCCATCTCTGCAAAGCATTACTTAGTCTTTTTCCAAATGTTCACTGCAGACACAGGGCACGCAACATAAGTAGGGCACATTAAATATTGGGCACAGTACAGATCTCTGCAAAGCAGGGCACATTAATTTAGTCTTATTCTGTTCCCAACTGTTCACTGCAGACCCAAAGGCACACAAGCAGGGCGTGATTAAATAAGTTCTGGTCCCCGATCTCTACAAAGCAGGCACATTACTTGGTCTCTTTTTCCCAGATTGTTCACTGCATGTGGGCACACAACTAGCTGCAGGGCATAGATCTCTGCAAAGCAGGGCACATTAACTTAGTCTTATTCTGTTCCCAGATGTTCACTGCAGATGAAAGGCACACAAGAGGGCACATAAATAAGTTCTGGTTCCCCTAATCTTTGCAAAGCAAGGCACATTTTACTTAGTCTCTTTTCTGTTCCCAAATTCACTGCAAAGTCAAGAGCAGGGCACACAACTAGCAGGGCACATTGCTTCTTGGTTACCGAGATCTCAAAGCAGGCAGGGCTGCTTACTTAGTCTTTATCTGTTCCTAAATGTTAACTGCAAAGAGTGGACGAGGGCATACAACAAAGTAGCAGGGCACATTAAGTTCTGGTTCCCCATAATCTCTGCAAAGCGGGCACATAGTCTTTATTCTGTTCCCAAATGTTCAAAACTTAAAGTTCAAGGCAGGGCACCCTTTCATGCCTTTGTTCTCCAACCACCCACAGTCCAGCTCTAGGCCTTGCCCATTTGTTGCCATTCACCACCCCCATCTGTGCCCTGAAGTCTGTGTGCCCTCTTCTCCCTCCAGGCTCCCCAACCAAATGAAAATGTTTTACTTGTTTTTGCTGCTCCCCAATTCTGCTGCACTCCTGCTGTCCTCTGTGATCGAATCTGCCCATCCAACTGTGCCTCACCCCACGATGCAACCACCTGCTCTCCACTCCATCCAGTTTGCTCCCATGCCCTTTGCGGTCTCAGCCAGGCCTCTCCTCCGTCTCCTCCTCGGTGAGGCTACCACTCCTCCCAGCTCCAGCTTGCCTCCGACCACCTGCAAAACAAAAGACACAATTTAAGTTAATCGGATGACAGCACAATGACGATAAAAAATTTTTTGAAATAAAATAAAGAAAACTAACCTTTGACTCCTGCTCGCCCTCCCGATGCCTGCTTCTTCTGGGTGTGCTGCAAAAGGACTCAGTCATGTTTCTCCTGCACGGATACAGGGTGGGGGAAGCAGGAGCATCACTGGACCTATCAGGGAACAGCTTGGGGTTCATGGGGCAGGGCACGGAGGAGGGCAAAACATGGATACCAGGACAAAAACAAAATTAAAGTGACAGTGCCCGATAATTTATTTATTTGTATATTCGAAACAACCTTTAAGTATACACTCTTTAAAAGGTTCACATCAGGATGTAAAACAGCAGAGACTTAACAAAACTTGACAGTTAACACAAAACATAGGATTGCTATGTAATACAGAAAATAGATAAATAATACATTTGAGTAACCTAGACAACTGAAATTTAACAGCGGGAGGAGATTCCCAATTAGCAACATACGGCATAGCTGCTCCAGGGGCCTGTCAAGATAGAGTAGAAAGGTAGGAGAAAGGGGGAGAGGCGAACGAGGTTTCTAATTACAATGTACGGCACTTTTATAGGACTGAAGACCGATTGTAAATGATTAGAAATGACTGCTAATCATTGCCAGATTTGGCTTGCTTTTTACCGATCTTGGTCACAAATTGCGATGCAAACCCACTTATTTCATGCCTTAATGTGTGATGTGTTTCTTTGAAACTTGACTTTATTGCCAATGCCCTTTGGGTAACCCTTGCTCCAGTGCTTCTGCACTGAGGTTCTTTGTCTTCAGTTTTTTTTTTTTGTTTTGTTTTCTTATTTGGGCTCCCATCACCCAAACACACAAGACCAACATAGGGAATAAAATAATTTTCACTGAAGAGTTACACCAGTAGATCAGTGGGTCAGTAGGTGCTGACTAAGTGCAGAGGAAGGACATGCATAGTCTGTTGCTGCAAACTGATGTATTGAAGAAGGGCTATGCTTGCTTAAGGTTATCTGCTGTGTTTTGAATAAACATCACACAGAGATTGTGTGTTGAACCTCAAGTTCTGTGCCTGGTCCATCTGTTATCCTACAACCCCTTCACACTGCCATCATTTTGCTGGTATCATTAGAAAGGCTTGTGTCTTTTTAGAAGAAAGAACAAAACTGATTTGGAAACAGGACCTACTTTGCCCAGCATTCTTGAACACCAAAGAATACAGAAACTGAAATACAGTGAGTTTCTATTTTAGTTTATTAGCTATGATATAAAACAGCAAAGAAGGATGCTCTAGGGACCCGCTCCAGGAACCTGCAGTGAGGCGTCAAAAACGGACCAGAAAAACTGAAAATGCAGCACACTCACAGATGTCATGTAACAGAAGTAGATCTTGGGTAGAGGCTGCTGCTCAGAAAAAGATTTATCATGCATTTTACAGGCCAGAGCATTCTCAGTAGGTGGCTTTGCTATCATAGGAAATAACAGATGAAGGAGTCTGCTCTAAAACACACCTCTGGAAATTAGGACAGTTAGAGTCAGAGACTCATTTACAGCTTTAATATAATTTTAATGTTTATTGAATGCATTAATTGATAACAAACGTGGGCAGAAAACTGTTATGACATTAAACCCTCACTTTATCAGGGTGCCACATTGTCTATGAAGAGATGATGTACCATTACACCTGTAAATGCAAGTGATAAAGGTGAGTGGTGTAAAGTCACTCTGTGCATGTGAACTGGTACCTTGCATTGCCTGAGCGTCAGACGTGTTTACATTCCAACAGAGATAACAGACTTCAATATTACAGCAAGCAGGTTGCAAAAATTATCCTTTGCCTTTGAAGTCTAATCCAGTAGTTTGCTTTTGGGGGGGCATACCTCTCAACCGTCCCTGATTTTGCCTCAAAATTTTCCACTGTCCCTCGTAAAAGTTGTGTTTTTGTGGCAGAACAGTAGGGATTAAAATCACAAAAATGTCAAACATTAAAGTTACAGACTTGTTCTTCTTCAGAAAATGCATCTTAATACAAATCCTTATTCTATCAGCATTCTGAGTGAATACTACAAATTTTAAGATGTGTTCCTGATTTGGGGTCTTTGTCCCTGATTTTTTAAGCCTTGTCCTTGATTCAGGAGGCAAGAGGTTGAGAGGTAGGGAGGGCAAAATTCCTTCTTTTCCTTGAAGAACAGGCTGCTTCTTTCACCTTGTTGGCCGTGTGATATCTGGAGCTCAGGGCTTTGTGCTAAAGCTCACATGATGTTACAGAATCTACTCGTGTGCAGAATCTACCTGTTCTAACCAACCCGTAGTATGACGGAGCACTACTGCCTGTTAAGCTAGCAACCCAGATCTGGGAGCAAAGCTGAGTTTCTGGGGGTCAGCCGGGGTGGGGGTGGTGGATTGAGTATTCCAGGGACCCTCTCTCTCTAGAGGTGGGCGTGTGCCTCCTTCAATACATCTAACACTCAGGCACACTTAGCGAGGCTGGAAGTCAAGGCAGATGGGAGACCAAGAAGTATGTGGGACACTGACAGATGCTCCACTTTGTTACATGCCTTTGTCCCAGGGGCAAAACTGGATGAGAAATCTCCCTTGCTGTGGTGGAATGAAGACCCCCAAAGGCCTGGCATCACTGACTGGGCATTCTCAGTATCCTGCTTCAGAGCAGCAGGGCAAAGCCCCTCTGACCCTGCCAAAATGGGTGAGTCATAGAGGAAAAGGTAAGTCTCAGGGATGGTGGGTGACTGTGCTGGGGGATGGAAAAATACTTAGTGAAACAAACAATAACCAGCCTGTTCGTAACACTTGGGGTTATTTATTCTATTTGCTTTTGTTCACCAGATAAGTGCACTAGGCATAAAGCTATTTCCAGATCTGGAGATGTACAATAGAACAAAACACTAGCAACACGATGTGCTGCACCATATCCAGGCGTGTCCTAACCGACTAACTTACAGTAATTGCCACAGTTTGGCTGGCTGTATTATTTAAGGAGCGAGAGCACTTTGGTATATATTTCATAAACCTATTTAGCTACTATCACGGTTTGCTAGACAACTCCTTTTCAAAATGCTATTTATCTTTTCTAGGCTTTTTGGTATATATGTTCATATAGCATTTGCTTGTCTCTTATGGTTATGAGTGCATTCTCAAGTTCTTTGAGTAAGAGAACTGTGAAGCAAAGCAGTTCTGGCACACAAGGGACTTGAGACGAATAAAAGACAATAAGACTGTACATATAAATAAATTAATTTGAATATTTTGTTTTTAAAAAATGGAACCAGATTTTAAAATCAAGTGTTTCATGTTGCCGAAAATAAGAGAACCCCTTGTGAAAATGAGCTATGTTAACTGAATGTAGAACTTTAGGGGCCAAATATTCAAAAGTCAGCGTGGAGCTAATGGGTGTTTGCCTGCACTAACCAAGTTTGTGCCTGGACTCTGAGGTGGGGTCTATATTCAGAAACCACTGTAGCCCAGGCTAAACCTGTTAATGCCTGGGTGCTAAAAGAACACTGCCCCATTCAAATGAGGGGTCCCCTCCTCAGTAGCAATTTCAAGGTTTGTGTCAGTGGTAAACAGCACCCAAAGTGACAACATTTACCGCCTCTGAAAACCCCAACTTAACAAACTACAAAGCCCACCCCCACCCCACCGGCGGCAAGAGATGGCTGTAATGCAGGCATCCGCCCCTGCCATTCCCATTTGTGAGACAGCTACTGGGTGTTTCAGTTTATCAGTTCAGTTTATTGAGTAGGGATAACATCCATTGAGCACGCTCATTTCCAAGGAGGTCCCTGATACAAAGTACTAAACATCATAGACAGTCTGTACAAGGATACAGCTTAGTAATACAGCAGGTATATCATGGAACATAGAGTAGATTGTTGTAACAAATACATAAAGGTGGTGGCACCCCCACCCTCTGATCCCCATCCTGGTAATTGCAAAGGATTCTGTGGTGTCTAGTGGCACCCTCCTCTGATCCCTCATCTCGACATTTGCAAATGAGTCCCTGGTGTCCAGTGGCACCCCCACCCTCTGAGTTCCCATACCATATAGGACATCCTAGCTCTGGTGGCTAGTAACACCTCCACCCCCAATCTCCCGTCCTGTGGTCCCATCAATAACCTCAACCAGTCATACGCCACCCCCGACCACCAGTCGGCATAACGGAGTGGCAAACAGTGACGGTGCAGCAGTCTCCATCTGCCTGCCTGCACCCAGACCCACCACCCATCCAACACTCCTCTTACCAGCAAGCCAGGGTTGTGCAGTGACCCCAATATGGCACACATGCTCACTGGCAGCTCATATTGTAGCTGGCCAAGGAGGTGAGAGGACTGTGCTGGTCAACATATCACTGAACAACCCTGGCTTGCTGGTAAGGGTGTGTGTTAAATGAGTGGTGGTCTGGTGCAAGCTGGGTGGGTGGGGTAGCCACTGCACCATTTGCTGCTCTGTGAGTTGACCCGTGATCGGGTGCGGCAAGGGCACCTCTGAATGCCAGGGTTATTATTGGGACCACAAGACAGGAGATCAGGTGGCAGAGGCACCACTAACCACTAGAGTTAGGGCATCAGGGGGTCCACTAGACACTAGGGACTCCTTTGCAAGTGGGAAGAAGGACGGAAGGGTGGGGGTGGGGTATCACTAGACACCAGGAAGTCACAGTACCTAACCAGGACAGGGATGCCACTAGACACCAGGGAATCCTTTGCAATTACTAGAATGGGGGATCAGAATGAGTGGGCCAGTAGACACCAGGGAATCATGGTACCTAACTGGGATGGGGATCAGAGGGTGGTGGGTGCCACTAGACACCAGGAAATCCTGTGCAATTCCTGGGACAGGTGTTCAGAGAGAGTGGAGGTGACAATGGACATCAGGGCAGTGTAAGACATCTTCGGAATGGGTGTTTGAGGGGTGAGGGGTGTAACTAGACTCCAGGGCAATGTCGGACATATACAGGATAAGTGTTTGTGGGGTGGAGGGGTGCACTAGCCATCAGGGATGAAATCAGGACAGGCACAACTGGGCCACTGCTTCCCATGCTAATTGGCCCATAATGGGCATGCAAATGGACCTTTAGCACCTTGTGTGCCCAATGGACTAATCTGCATGGTGCAGCTGAATATCACATCATGGCTTCTGGCACCATCCAGTGCAAGGTGTAATTCCCTGTGGGCTGGATACAGCCCAATTCCATGCCTGGGCAGCGCAAAGTGACTTGGCATTATGCTGACACAGGTCGATATTCAGTTGGACAGCACCAGTCCCTGTCCAGTGGAATAAAGCAGCCTCACAGCTGGCCTACTGACACAGCGGTTGGGCTTCCACTTGTGATGCTGATGCCCTGGGTTCAGGAATGGACTCAAGGAGTCAGAGGGCTGGCTGGGGAGGAGGATTGAGTGTCTTTGGGACTGCTCTCCTCCTCCGGGGAGGTGGGAGCAACTGACACATGATTGACCCCTGGCAGAGGCCAGGAGGTATACAGCTGCCAGAGCTGAGCTGTCGGGGAGGTGTGCTGGATGTCAGCACTTTGGCACACTATGTCATTGCACATCACGCCTCCCGGGAGCTATACTCTGAAAACTGCTGCCAGCTCCATGCATGACACCTCACTTCTCCAGCTGTGCTCCACCCTCTTCCACGCCTTTCCGGTGACCAAGCTGTACAAGTCTCCATCAGGATCAGCCCAGTCCATGCCCCGCCCTGGAATGGCAAGCCAGGGACAGTCCCCGTGGATTCTCTGCCAGGACCATTACAGCCTTCCATAGGACCATACCTGTAGCAGCCCTGCCCCACAGGGGACAAGCCTGGGAGTCCCGGGGGCAGGGGAGTGGGGGCTAAGCTCTGAGGCATGGCACCAAAAAAGCACAGTAAATCATAAAAACCAATATAGCAGCCTGTACGTTGGGTGCTGGTGCAAGTGCAGTGCAAACCTTTGTGTTTTGCTTTTGCCCATTTCTGAACATCTGGCCCCAAAAGTTTTGAACTGTTTGCATGAGACACCCTCTGATAATTATAAGAGTACCAGAAATGTTTAGAAATAACCAAGCCTGATTGGTTAACACTGATGTCATGATTCATCAAGTGTCGCCAATGTATCCACAAAGTCTCTATCCCAAACTGTGATCAATATTTTCTGACTCCATTGTGCACTTGTTGTGATATCACAGTACTTACTGTAACAGCAGACTGTGATGTGACATAGGTCTCATAGGTAGTTACAGAGCCAATGAGACTTAAAGTCCATAGCAGCTTGCCATACTTAAATTATAACCCATGATACCAGTTGCTACCAAATGATCATCTAGTCGTTTTTAAAGTCTGACTGGCCACTACTTATTGAGAGCTCATTCCAAATTTTAATAACTCTGATACTCAACCAGAATTTTCCTTTATTTGTCTGATAGGTGGAACCCTTTAATTGTACTGGGTGTGCTCTTGTTACATATGCCTGTGTCCTCAATATCAAGCCCAATTGTGCCACAGTTCATCATCAAACAGGGCTCTTAGACCAGGCACATATCCCCCTTAGCCTACGAAATTCTAAAGAATAAAGACCCAGTGACTGAAGTCTCTGGTCATAGCTTGCCCTTTTAGACCACTAATACACTTAGTTGCCCTCCTCTGTACTCGCTCCAATGCTCTAATCTCTGTTTTACCCTGTTGACCAGAATTGGGCACAATACTCTACATGCGGCAAACTAGTGCTGTATAGGGCATCATTACCGCCTATCTCGACATTTAATATGTTTATTTATACCGCATACAACAAACCGCTGTCTTTTTGATTACCATATTGCAATGAGTCTTAAAGCTCAGGTCATTACTGATTAAAATGCCCAAATCTATTTCTTCTTGAACTGATTGCAACTCCACACCATTTAGACTATAGTTATGGTGACTGTTATTCTTGCCCAAGTGCATGACCTTACACTTGTCTGTATTAAATGTAAATTTATTTGTTGCTGCCCATTGCTCAAGTTCTCTCAAAGCTAATTGAAGAATAGCGGCATTGTACTTAGAATTTATTATAGATCCTAATCTTGTGTCATCTGCAAATTTGGATAACCAAGCAGAAGTGGTAGTTTGCACAGAAGATATGTAAAGATTAAAAGACAAGGGCCCAGCACTGAACCCTGGGGAACTCCACTAGTCACTTGCACCATGCTGACATAAAGCCCTTCACAGATACTCTCTGCCTCCTATTTGTCAGCCAATTTTCTATCCAATGGGCAATACTCCCATGTATGCCATGCTGGATTAGGGCTTCAACAAGGTAGCCATGAGGAACTTTATTGAAGGCTTTTGAATAATCTAAGAATATGATTTAAAAGACAAAGAACCTCTGAGTGCAAGAACTGGGGCAATGGTTACCCCAAAGGGCATTTGGCCAGGAAGCCAAGTTCAAAGAAATACAAAATCACACATGCCCCCACAATGCAAAAGTGTGATTTTGTATTTCTAAGAATATGATGTCCACTGCATTCCTAGAATCAGGGGCCTGGCTAACTTTGCCATAAAATTCCAACAAGTTCATCTGACAGGACCTGCCTTTTTAAAGCCGTGTTGATACTAGTCTATATCGCCTGACTGGATTAACTCATCAGTAATATGGGTTTTATAATACCCTCAAGATTTTACCTAGAATCGATGTCAGGCTTACTGGTCTATAGTTCGACACATCCTGCCTAGACCCTTTTTATGTAGTGGGATCACTTCTGCCTGTCTCCAATCATCCAGCACTTCACCATTGTCCAGTGAATGCTGAAACAAATAAGTTAGGGTGCTGCCAGTCGTCGGCCAATTCATTTAACACCCTAGGGTGGAGGCCATCGGGTCCCTAAGCTTTGTTTATGATCTAGCACTTTCAACCTAACTCTGACATTATTTATCTTGATTTTAAGTGACAGGTTTTCATCTTGAACCAGATGTTTCATGGTAGTCTGGGTTTTAACATTATACACCAAGGCAAAGTAAGTGTTATAATGTTCAACCATTTCGCTATTTTCAACCACAGGTTCACCATTTGAATCCCTCAGGGGTCCAATTGTGTTGTTGCTGCCCTTCTTATTATTTATATAGGGAAAAAGGACTTATAATTGTCCTTAACCTTTACTGTTAGCATTTTTCATAGCCTGCTTTGGCCTTTTAATACTGGTTTTGCACTTTTAAGTGCTGATTTATAATATTCCCAGCTACCCTGGTGCACATTTCCTAGCCTCACTCTATGCCTTGTTCTTATGTTTAATATATTTCTTAACTGCTGATGTAAACCAGGGTGGATTTTAGAGGAACCTTTATATTTCTAAAACTGGGAGTAAATGTATGCACTAATTCTATAATTTTACTGCACAATACACTTCATATGTTGTAGAGGTTGCCCAATAAAGTCTGCCTGCCACCCCATATTGCTGCTAAAGTCAGCCCTACCATAGTTGTAAACTACTGTGTTACCAACTGACTTCCATGACTCCTTTAATGCAAAACCCCACCATGTTATGGTCACTGGAGCCTAGGGGTGCAAGACCTGACAATCCTGAATGTTATGATCCATATTACTAAGAAAATGTGGGAGTCCCTAGTACAGTCCTGTACATGTTGGTCCAGGCTGCCAACATAAATAACTCCAGAAAGCTTTGTTCACATGATGTTGCAGCTTTTGAGATCCCAGCTTATCCCTGAGAGGTTGAAGTCACCCACTAGAATAAGGTTACCTACAGAAGCTTTTTATTTATGAATTCTAAGAGTTGCAGATCCTCCGTATCAGCTAGATGGAGGTCTATCGAACGCCAGTTTATTTTAAATTTGTGGGGACAGCTTGACCCATAGGAGTTCTGTAGAATCATATAGTGAAGTATCCACACTTTCTGACATGATACTATCCGCTACTATATATAGAGCAACACCACCACCCTGGAGTGTAATTTATCCTTATTTAAAAGAACATAGCCTGGAATTTGTTTGTCCCATGTGTCCTCCTGGCGCCACCATGTCTCAGTGATGGCACACAAAAGAGTATTAGTCTCTCTTAGAGTGAACAAGAGTTCATCAAATTTATTATTTAGGCTTCTAGCATTAATTGGTAAACATTTCCAATTTACCAATGGTGCTGAGCCTGATTGCGCCATGGCCTGTGCAGGGTGTCCCCCCAACTGGGTAATTTAAATAGTTTTCTATTTCCACTCTCAGCGAATGTGCAAATATTTGTTTTCCTTGTCTATTCAAGTGAAGCCCATCCAGTGCAAACAACCATGTATCGTGGAAACTCTCCCATTTATCTTTCTATATATGGTCGTCTCTGCAGCACCATCTTTTTAACCAGTCATTTCAACCTTCAGTTTCTGCCTTTTATAGTTAACCCAGGGCTGGGAGGATACCAGAAATAATTAGATTGCAACCCTGGCTTTAAAACTGTTCCCACAACTTCAAAATCCCTTTGAATGTCTACCATCTTTCTGTTACCAACATCATTTACCCCAATGTGTAACCGTGACTACTGGCTGTCAGGGGTGTAGCCAGAAATTTCAGTTTTATTCACATAATCTCCAACAGTTACCCCCATTAACAAATGTACACATCTCTCCAAATGGCACCCCTTCCAAACAAGTCAGATTGTTGTCAGATGATTCCTCTAATCTCTAAAGAGGTTATACATGTATCTATCTCCAAACAACAGACGCTTAAACAGAGACACTCCTCAGTTGCCTACACTAACCCAAATACTACAGATTAGAATGAAAATGTTAAAGAAAGGCATATGGTTTGTGACATGCACTCAACAAAAATGTACACAATGTGTACAGTGAGTATGCCTGCCTACACCCTTGCTGGTGTAAAGTGTTCTTGAGAAGTCCAGGCAAAGTTGCCTAATGTCAGCTATACCTGAACCAAGCAGTACACTGACCGTTGTACTTAAATTCTATGTTTACATAACGTAGCATCAATATAATGCAACATAGAATCTCTAATCACTAGGACATCTCTTTGTACTGTGTTGTGTTCTGTAACTTCCTGTTCAAATGGCCTACCAGTACTGATAACATCTGGGCCTGCACTGCTGTGGGTCTGCTGAGTGGGTATAGTACATCACTCCCAGTTAAGGAATCATGTTCAGGAGGCTATATTTATTTGGGGTTAATATATTTGAGGTGCCCCAATATTCCTTCTGCCTTTTAGTTTTTGTAACACCTGCACCATCACCACTCTTCCTGAACAATATCCAGTACTATCGGTGCTACAATTTCTATATTGGGACCTAATGTGCTTTGACCAAGTTCAGAAACTATATTCACAGCGACTGAATCAATATAATCTTCCAGGTTGCTAATGTCAGCCATGCTTTTACCTCTTTGTAGAGTAATTATTTCAGCTTGTTGCACAGCAGTTGTGAGTTCAGGTGAATAAACAGTTGAATTGACACTTATTAATGTTAAATATTTAAAGACTTAATACTAATAATGTGACAGAGATAAAAGGCTAAACATCACTGAAGTCCAAGGTAGTTGTATAACATAATACTTTTAAATATTTCATTTAGTACACACCTCCTTTTTAAGGTGAATGAGTGACAACATACCTTGGTGTTGGGAATATGCAGATTTGAAAGACTGGTAATACTGCAAAGTTTGTGGTTTTGGTGCAGTTCACAGCAATCCCCTTGCCATGTGGATGAGTGCTGCATCATGAAAAACACAAATCCCCCCACCCATATGCACGATGTACAGCATGGCACTTTGTGGCATGTACAGAGCAGCAGGTGCACCTCCTCTGCACCTGATCCCAGTCCTGCATGGCTACTTAGGGACAGCACAGGGGACAGGCAGGGTGTAGATGTGGCAATGAACAGCATCCAGAAATTAAACTCCACAGTACCACCACATCTTACCAGAGGCAGCATTAGCAGGTATGTGGTCCCTCTGTAAGGCCACATAGCTCTTGTCCAGGCCCAATCAGCCCTCCCTCTTTCTAATCCCCAGACCTAGGAGCCTCCATAGTGGGCTGGGGGCATCACTGGTACCAGCTCGTGTGTTTAACAACATAAATCTGATTCCGGTGATGATTCCTACAGTCCTTGCACACTGTGCAGGCAGAGATCCACTTGTGGACAGGCATGGGCATACCCATGGTCCAGGCTGACTCTGCCCACCCCTGCTGCCTTCTACCCCAATGAGCAAATCAGCGCAACTGAATCACAATAGACATGGGCTGTGAATGCCATCTGATGCAAACAAGCATCAGGGGTGCAGAGCCTTGCTTGCATACGATCAGTTTGAGTGTATCCCAGCCACCTATGTGGATCTGACCCTTAATGTGTGGTTATTCAACGGTATCCTATTTGGTATTGTGCACAGATAAGATGAACAACAGAAGAACTGCAAGAATGAAAAGAAAAAATTGGAAGTAAAAGACCAATTTTTTTCCAACCAGTTAATGCTTTGCCACATGTCATTTTGTGTGTGTTTGGGGGTCCAAGGATATATTTATTGTACAATAACTTCCCATTTGTTTTTCTTGGTTTATTGATTTTGCAGTGTATTTGTTGTGCTTAGGACAGTCAAGCTGAGATATCGTCTTGTTTACAGTAAGCCCTACTTCTATCCAGTGTTACTGCTGGGAAGCCTGATGCACAGGAGGTCACATGACTTGACTGAAGTCATACAGTGGGCCTGTGGTATGTTTAAACCTAGGACTGTTGAGTACACAGTTAAAGAGTTGCTGCCCTCAAAGAAAACTTTGAAAACATGATATTTAAGTACAATTTAACTTGCATTCTGTGTGTATTATATACAGTAGGTTTCTCTTCCCATTATTTATTACTGAGGACATTTGCATGAAAACATGCTCTGTATCGATAAGAGTTTATCTGCCTCTTTAGCTTATTCCTACTTCATGACATACTCTGTTGTGATATCACAATCTGTTGCCATGGGAGTAACTGTGATGTCACAAGCAGAGCATTATGACCTCAGGTAGGAGAAAATAACAGGAATAAACTCTTCAGCAGCAAAGATCCTGTTTTCATGCAAACGACTTCAATGATAAATAATGGGAGGAGAAATACAGAAGTAATGTGAAATACAAGCTGAACTGCCTCTAAATATTATGTTTTGTTAAAGTTCTCTAATGGTGTCAGCTGCTCTTAAGTACTGAACCAGTAGATCCTGCTGTCTTTCAGCGTGGTTTTTGTTTTTGCTTTACTAAAGGCTGTGTGTGTTGACTGAGCAGAAAATATCCATTTTATACCTATTTCAAACAACAGTTTTAGTTAGTGAGTACAACGTCCATGCTTATAACCCAATCTACACAGTTGGCTCAGATACATACCAAAGGCAGGTCTTCATGCTTCTGAGCTTCAATTTGTGATCCATAGTCCCTGACCTCCTGTCTCTAGTTCCTCCCTGCATACAGACACCAGTGTGGAAGGGATGGGCCATGTCAGGACAGTGGATCTCCTGCTCTATGTGGAGCTGTGGATTATGGGATACAGCAGTCCTTCAATGACCACTATATCTTTAACACATGTATTCTGTAAAAGGAAAAAAACTGATGACCCCAACCCTCCTGGCCATCTTAAAGGGACTTGTGCAGTGGGCTCATCAGTGATGCGGCAGACCTGAGTAACACTGTGGTGTAGATGCCCTGCAGGTCCCTGCAAGTATCCTCTGCACAAGGGGCACTTTGTGGTTTTTCCTGACCCTCCACACTTATGGAAGGGCTGTCAGCCTTTTATGCCTTAAGCCTTGATGCACATTTAACATTAGTTTCATAAACCTTGCAGCTAGTGAGGTGGAGTATAAGTTGCAGTCCGAGAAACAGGGGTGACAGACAGGTATGCAGAGCAAAGAAGTGTAAATGACTTGGGATCGCTGATGTGGTTACAATAGAAGTCAGACAAGTACACAAAAATGACACAAAGATAGAGGCTGAAGAATCAAACTAAGCATTTCAGTTACAGATGGGGTATGTTAGCAACAGGATCCTAGTTCATTCAGTTCAAAATATGTTCATTGTTCGATTGTTTAGTCATTATATATAAAATACAAAAATACAATAGTGGACAATAAAACAATACATGTATAAATACAAAAACAATAAACCAAACATTACAATGTGCAAGTATGCTTTGTAAATTTCCTTACAGAAGATTATGTTAAATAAATCCAATTGATTATATCCCCAGCCTTCCAGGTTCTTTAAAGTAAAGAGACATGATTAGCTAACTCTAGTAAAAACCCTTAAGACTTTAAGCAGGACACTGGGAGGTTCAGGTCTAGTTACCAACACCCCTGCAAGTTGTTCCAAAATACTGTATCATAATTCTCGAATTAAACAGTAACTCTAACAGTGAATACTGGGGTGTATACAGTACACTGATGCAAGAATTTCACTTAACCAATGTGTTCAGCAGGTGTTGCACCAGCAGCAATGCATAACTACCGCATATAAAGCTCATCTTCTAATCCTTGTAACCCACAACCACAGTTCTGAATTACTTTTCCTTCTTTTTATATCTTAACTGTATATTATTACTATCAAATGTTTCAAATCTGAGCCTCAGAAGCATGGCTCCATGCCTCGGATTCGCCACTAAATTGAGACAGGCCTTAAAAGAGTGTTCTTTGGTATTCTTTACCTACCAATTTGATACATTCAGATTTTTTATTAATCTCAAATCAGTCTTCCTTGCCTTTTCATTGACTTCTTTTGCTATATATTTTGAGTATGAATCGTGCAGTGAGAGTCTCATTTCCATTATCTGTGGAAGAAATATTAAATCAAATTCTCCTAATCCATTTCATTCAATCCATCATTTTATATATGTAGGTATGTATTTATTTATTTTGGAAAAGTACCTTTGAGCACTTGTGCTTTTTACAAAGGTTGCACGCCTAAAATGAGAGATACCGCTACTCATACAGAATAAAAAGCACACAGCAAATCCAGAGGAGTGCTGTCAGTAAAAGACCATAGGATGCATTAGGTACAAGAACAGAACTTAGCTATTGCAGTATAAGTGTTAACAGTGTGAGCTGGGTGTACAGATTAACTAAAGCAGGAACATTTGGAATTCAAGGTGATGATATAATGTTCCACGATGACAGCTGAAACATTGGTTAAAAGCATGATCCCATTAAAATGAGATGTTACCATGGAGTTGTGTTATCCTTGGAAAACAAATTATAAAATTAAAATACTACAGCTGCAGATGCTAGTCATCTACTTAGTTTTCTTATCACATGAACTCAATTATTTAACTCTCATGCTTTTTTAAACTGAATAATTTCTTATCACTTCTCATTTCTGCCTGAGCCATTTTTATTATAATTTTGATTACTAATATCAGCTGAGTGCACAAAAGTCTGAGTTTACTTTTAACTGGCTGCAGGTGGCTCTGTAATCCATTACATTGTCTGGATATTGTTGCTGACAGCACTTCCATCCAACTAATTATGCTGTGCTTCCCACCCAATTCATTTACAAAGCAAATTCATGTATTGTGTATGGCAGCACATCAATGGGCTATGGTGGGGATTATAAAATTATGAGTGTGCATTCAATTTCTACATTTTTTTTAAAGATGAGCAACCAGCCCTGGAAAGCTGATTGTTTTCTGTATTGGTAAAGGGACACTGTCAACTCCAACAGGCTGATTTTGGAACCCAGATTTTACCCATGGTGCACATTGGGTGCTCTATGAGATAAGTATGACTGGGAGTCAAAGGGAAATCCTCCACTAAAACCACTGGATTTCTCTCGTCTGTGGGTCACATGTGTACTGGAGCACTGTCTACCAAAACTGTACTGGCTGTTACCCAGGGAGGTTCTATATAGCGGGTTGCCTGGAAAGCTGTTAACTGAGGTGGAACATGTGTTATGGATCTTGTCGGGAATGTTTTAAAATCATGCTTCTGAGTGAGACTGGAATGGGAAATGACATCTATAATGCCCCAAGAGGGCAGTAATAGCAATATAACAGCCTCCCAAAAGAAAGCTGTGGGTCAGCTACATCTGTATTTAAAGATGCAGTATTGTCATTAAGCAAGGCAAAATACACCATATAGTTTATTAGTAATGATGTACATTTGGTAAAAACATCTGTTAACCCATTTTCTTGTTATTTTATTTCATACCTGAATTGAAAGCCATCCCTTACCTGCTTAGCAAGTACAACTGCTGTGCGGAATGCAACATTCTGCCAGGGAAGTTCAGACAAAATGGTTCCCCAATAGTTTTCAGAATTTTTGTTCCATTCTGTGGAATTCTGAAGGTCTTTTCAATTTATACTAGTGTTAAAAGAAGCAATCCTTTTATTTCAGATGTGAAAAAAGTACTAAAGTAGATTTAAATTATGGAAAGAAAGGGTATCATACAAGACAGTAGATAAGGGGCCATCTACAAAGGAATAAATTTGAATCTACTTTATACTTTTTCACATCTGAAATAAAAGGAGCCTTCTTTAATATGGCTTTGACCAGGTTTTCATCAGTATTCTCGCTGTTTTTGTACATCAGTTGTTTAAAATCACTTATGTTGTGGCTGAAATAAACTAGCATGTACAGTAGCAGGCAGTGCTCCCTAACCTTATGGAACAGTAAGTGTTCAAAAACAGCTGGGAATAGTGATGAAAACCTGGTCTGAGCTGTATTAAAAGGAGCACTCTCCTTTATCATTTCAAATGTGAAAATAAATACTAAAGTAGACTCAAAACGGAGAAAGAAGGTTATCATACAAGTCAAGAGATAAGGTCAGTCTAATATAGCACAAAAAGTATAGGTCAGAATTTTCACCTGATTCATGCACTGCTTGCTTTATACTGCAGATTAATTTTCTGTGTTTTAGTATCCCTTGAATTACTAATGCATCATTTAAATTTTGGAAAGCACAAATGGATTTCAGGATTCCACTTATAACATAATACTGTTGAACTAGGTGGAATTTATCAAATTCTGCAAAATGTTATCAAAAAGGAACCTGAAAATTCCAGACAGCTCTAGGCAAAAGTGCTAAAACACTACTTTTGGAAAGCGGAAACAATTTTTTTATAATGTGCTTAAAAATTGACTGGCGATCTAATTGTTATACATATCATGGGGCATTATGGTAAGATTCAAGGCCTTTTTTGCAATTCACTGTCCTTCACACACACACAGAGACACATGCACACACTTTTTTATTTTAAAATTTAGTTTTGCCTTGTTTGCATGAGAGGCCATCTTGATAGGCAATGCTTTGAGCTGCCCAAATAACTGCAATGGTAGTGTTTAAAAAATAAGAATTGTTAATTTAACACATCCTGACATAACCAAACACAATTTGATAATTGTATGCAACCCCTTTGGCCAGCCCACAGGGTGCAGCTGTTGCCCAGATAGGTGTGGGCATGGCCCAGAGTGACTCACCTGTTTAGGATTATAAAATGGCACAGCTTGCCTCCTTGCAAAATGCTGGGCACAGCATAGCCTAAATCATTCATCACCTTTGAGACTGAAACAGATGGATTACCAGATAATAACACAGCACACAGAACACCAGTTCATATGGGATCATTTACTCAGGAGAGTATGGTTCAAATGGTAGTTCACCTTAATATTCACAATTCATTTAATTACATGGGTGTGTACCCCAAATATAGTTTATCACATTAGTTCAATGCCTTTGTTCTGGGGTGGCTCAACCATAGTTCAGACTCTTTTGTGGACTCACCAATCCTTTTCTTGCTATGGCATCCAGCTACATGCCAGCCAATATGGGAACTGTTACCCTGCTATCAGAACTGGGTACAGGTGCTACCTCTCTTTGCACTTGTTAGACTTTGTCTTGAGGGCCCAAATTCCCTAAACTCCTGCTCAAACCTCTTTTTATATCTCATTGTTCCTAGTCTCTGCCCTTCCTGCTAGGGACAGAGCGATTGATGCATTTGTACCCAGAACTCTGATGGACATTCAAATATACACCCTCCCCTTTCCTGGGGAAAGGGTTCTTACATGTAAAACAGGTTTTCTATAGCAACTCTGCTGCTTTTTAATACAGCATCTATTGAGTGGCCGCATTATTTTAGCAATAAAACCAATACCCAAATTACCAGCCAGAGTCAAAAGCAAGAGCTTATAAAAATGGCAAGGACCTTAACCGATAAAGTAGCCCATGCTAGAGTTTTATGTCTGTTATAAGTTAACATGACTTTAAAAACATTATATGACCCAATTTTAAACAGTTTTGTGGGTCCAATAATGGGTTGTAGAAATGCACAGCAGTGCACTTACCTACAAAATTGATATTCACAATCTTGACCTTGTAAGCGGGATATGAGTTCCACCCAGCACCAGCACATAAGTGAGAATGCAAATGAGGCATATTAGCTGTTATGGTATGCAAACTGGGTGTGCCTGTATTAACAGTATACATTATGGAGCCATGCACTTCTAAGCACAGTGCAGTGCAATGCACAGACATGCATGTGAGTGTGTGCCAGGCACACTTCTCCTCCACCCTCCTGACCAACACCTGAGGTTTGCTTGTAGGCCCAGCTGAAAATGCCTTCATTCAGTCTCTCACCATCTCCATGTTAGTCCGATGCCCCCTTCTTTAAACCCTGACAGATACATTCCCTTGTAGTCCAGTGCCCTCTGTCTAACCCCAGCTAGATATATTCCTTAGTTGTCCAGTGTCCCTCTCTAACCCCAGTTAAATACATTTCTTGGTTGTCCAGTGCCTCTTTCTCTAACCCAGCCCAATATATTCCTGCAGTTCAGTGCTCCCATACCCCAGCCAGACATATTCCTGGTAATCCAGTGCCCCCTTTCTAACTGCAGCCCAGTATATTCCTTGGTAGGCCAATGCCCCCTTACCCCCAACTCAGTATATATTCCCTGCCAGTAGAGTCCCCTCCCCTTAACCCAGCTAGATATATTCCCTGGTAGTCCAGTGCCCCTCTCTAACCCCAGACCAACATATTCCTGGTAGTCCAATACCCCCATCTCTACCCCAGCCCAATATATTCATCAAGTCCAGTGCCCACCCCACCACCCAGTCCAATATGTAGTCAAGTGGCTAACCCTTTGTCAGCCCCAGTCTGATACATCCCCTGGTAGTCCAGTGCCTCCATCTCAACCTCAGCCAGACATATTCCCTGGTAGTCCAGAAGAACCCCTTTTAGCCCAGCCATATATATTCACTAGTACTTCAGTGCCCCCACCAACATCAGCTCCATGTATTACCTGGTAGTCCTGTGCCCTCCTCCACTCTAACATCAGCTGGCTGTATTTCCTGGCAGTCTGTAGCGGGGTAGGGATTTCAGGATAATTAATTCAGGCAGACCACAGCTCAAGTGCATAAAAATGCCAGGTGGCATTTATCATTTTATTTTCC
The DNA here is from genome assembly GCA_016271365.2 of Neoceratodus forsteri. Classification (NCBI taxonomy): domain Eukaryota; kingdom Metazoa; phylum Chordata; order Ceratodontiformes; family Ceratodontidae; genus Neoceratodus; species Neoceratodus forsteri. Next base: position 962,346,483 of record CM057455.1, read on the forward strand.
TTTCATAAAATGACCCGTAGTTGAACAGAATTCAAGAAAATTATTAGTTCAGCAGTTTTCAAGTCAGAAGTCACTGTTGTGCCCAATGGCACACATACAGCTCCATTAAGTACAAACACACGCTCTTGCATAAAAGGTCTTACACCTCACACAGTCAGCTCTCCACTGACACCTTATCTTAATCTGGAAGCACAGGAGGACCTTTTAGACCCACCCTGTGGTCAGGTGACTTTAGCATCACTAAAACAAAATGTATTTAAGCCTTCTTTTTAATTTATACAAATACTGAGGGCTTCCTAGACATACTACTAATACAGTCCTTAAATATAAGTAAAGGCCGCCCGCCAGCGCAGCGGTGGGATTTCATTATGCGGCGACCCGGTTCGGAACGGATCCGGTCGCCGGAGGGTCGGCTGGGAGTAGGATCGAGCGTCTGGGCAGCCTCTTCTCCGGGGAGGTGTGGGTTGCACTCGTGCATTAGAGATCTGGCGGAGGCCGGGAGTTCTCACGAGCCGAGGCTTGACGGGGGAGGAGGCGGGCGGACGCTGGCGCCATTGCACATCCCCGCCTCCTCTGGGGAGAAAAAGGAGGAAAAGATGGCGGGCAGGACCACCGAGATGAAGCCCTCCTGAGAGCTCAGACGCCACCCCGCTGCAGGACCCAACCAGTTACAGTCTGGGGTCAAGGTGGCCTGCGTCCCACCTCCGGGGCAAGCTGGGGTGACTGAGGGTCCTCTGCAGCAATGGCGGTGGTAGAGGTCTCCTGGGGCCATGACCAGGGCGGAGACTGTACCCGTGGTCCTGCCAGGGATAAAGAGAGAGAAAAAAATCATAAGTAAATAAAATAGCTTAGGACCAGATTTAAAAGTGAGGAGGGAAGTGGAAATTCCCACTCATTTTGATTGACAGTTTCCTCCTATAAAACTGGCCACAAGAGGCTGCTGCTGGCCTACAGGGTCCCTGGACTAGCATGTCACTGAGTCTCTCTGCTCAGGTAAGACTGGCTTCATTTTGCTCTCCAGAGTTGTAGGCCAGAACTTTGCCTTTTTTTTTTAACAACCAACAAACTCAAAATCTCTTCTGGGGCATTCTTCTAATCACATAAGACTGCCTAAAGTACTAGTAATGAATTCTGGTAACCTTAGTTAGAAAAACTCATTCTTTGTCTTGCCTTGTTTTAGAGTGTCCTTTTTTTCAGGCTACCCTAGGTAACCTATATTCTTAATGTACCTTATTTTTGTGCATGCCTGCATAAGGCCTTGGAGGTCATATGCACTTGATCTCCTTGCATTTTAACTTTCGTGGGCATAATAGCCACACAGTTTTGGTTTACATTTTATACTACTTTTATTCCTACTGGTGTACTGGAATTTAAAGGTACAGTTTGCACTCATTTACATAGATACATAGACAGTGTTGGCAGATAAGGGCCTATGGCCCACCCAGTCTGCCCATTTAAGTTTGTAAGTTCAGTTTATGTTTTCCAGGAAGTCTGTTGCCCCTTACCCCTGACCTCCAGAATTCCTTTATGTCTATCCCATGCATTCTTAAATCCTGTGATTGTTTCAGCCCCCACCACTTCCTCTGGCAGGGTGTTCCACTTGTCCACCACTCGCTTACTTGTACTTTCCATCGTTAATTGCTTTTAAAGCACTGCATCATTTCTCTTTCTTTCAAGGTAAAGCACTGCAGTTTACATCCAGTGAACATGTTTTTCTACACATTATCACTTTATGCTAAACTGTATTGGCATTAATTTTACTTGTACTAACACCTAATGGTGCATTCTGTTACAACAGACCTGCACATTTCAAGTACTTCAAATACCTTACTGATTTGCTTTATTCCTTCTCCACAGAAATACAAACGGAACATTTTAGCCATACTTATATATAATTATCCCACAATACACAGGTAGCATTAACGTTAACTGCACTAAGTCCAACAGGTGCATCTTTTGTTAGCACTGTATTATTTAGCCAGCAGTCCAGCACATTCAAGGCTTTTAAGCCTTTATTCCCAAAAGGGGGTAAGGTAAGACCTCATTTCTTTACCAGGGCACTCACCCATGACAGGGACACCCTGTCACATTCCTCCCTACCTAAGAGGGCAACCATCCCATGGTTGTCTGATACTGCCAACCAACCCTAAAAGGGTTTGGTGGAGCTCCGCCCACTCACACTATATGAAGCTCCACCCCAGGGTCCCATAAATCAGAATTGTGAATGTTGAACATCTTTACACAACAATACCGACAAAACAATATTTACCCTGGGGTTATCTACTATCCTGTTAAATATAGTAAATGTCTAACATAGAAACATAGAATTTGATGGCAGATAAGGACGCTTGGCCCACCTAGTCTGCCCATTTTCCTACCTAACAGATAAGCTGCAGATCCTAGGTTAACCAACAGCTTACTTCCTCCTACCCCACTAGGACTGCCTTATGTCTGTCCCATGCATTCTTGAATTTCTACTGTTCTTGACTCCACAACCTCCTCAGGGAGGCTGTTCCATGCATCCAACCCTCTGTGAAAAAATACTTCCTCACATTACCTCTCTGAGCCTCCCTCTATCTTTAAATTGTGCCTTGTTCTTGCACATTCTTTTTCTGAAAGATGCCACCTTCTTGGACTTTGTTGATTCCCTTGAGGTACTTGAAAGTTTCTATCATGTCCACTCTCTCCTCCTTTCCTCAAGAGAATACATATTAAGCTCCTTTAGTCTTTCTTCAGATGTCTTCTGGTGCAGACCCTGCACCATTTTGGTTGCTCTCCTCTGGACAGCCTCCACTCTGTCTATGTCTTTATGGAGATGGGGTCTCCAGAACTGCACACAATACTCCAGATGGGGTCTCACCAACTGTCTGTACAGAGGGATAACAACTTCCTGTTTTCTACTATTGATGCCTCTACCTATGCATCCCAGTATCCCCCCAGCCTTCCTTACTGCCTTCTCACATTGCTTGCTCACCTTAGGTCATCTGATATAATTACCCTCAGGTCTCTTTCCATTTTACTGTTGTCAGTATCTCAACCCCCATTGTGTACTTCCCCTGGGTTTTGTTTCCAGGTGCATTACCTGCACTTCTTTGCATTGAATCTGAGCTACCATACATTTGACCATTCCTCCAACCTTGCCAAGTCCCTTCTCATCCTTTCCACTCCATCTGGTGTATCAACCCGTTGCAGATCTTTGTGTCGCCTGCAAAGAGACATACTTTTCCTTCCAGTTCCTCTGCAATGTCACTTATAAAGACATTAAAAAGGACCAGTCCCAGTACTGAACCCTGCGGTACCCCGCTAGTAACCTCCTTTCTTCACTGTGACCCATTTACTACTACCCTTGCATCCTGTTGTTCAGCCAATTTTTATCCAGGCTACCACCTTGGGACCCACTCCAGGGCTGGCTATCTTGTGTATTAATCTTTGTGTGGGACTGTATCAAATGCCTTGCTAAAACCTAGGTAAGCCATGTCACAGCCCCTCCCGGTCTACTACTTTGGTCACCCAGTCAAAGAAATCTATTAGATTCATCTGTCACGACCTTTCCCATCATGAATCCATGCTGCTTTGGGTCCTGTGCCCCACTGGCCTCTAGGTACTCAACAATTTTTCCTTCAGAAGTGATTCCATCATTTTCCTACCACTGAGGTCAAACTAACTGGTCTGTAGTTTCCTGCCTCTGTCCTGCTCCCACTTTTGTGAAGAGGAATCAGATCTGCCCCTCCTCCAGTCCTCAGGCACCACCCTCATCCTCCCATGCTTTGTTAAAGAGAGTAGTCAGTGGTGTCATTAGTTCTACACTTAGTTCTTTTAGAATTCTGGTGAATCCCATCAGCCTCATTGCTTTGTCCACCTTCAATTTTATTAGTTCTTTCAGAACCTTTCTTCTGTAATGGACTGGTATCGACTTCGCCTCAGAGAGTGTTTCTCTTGTTTGGTTTAGGTACCTCCCCTCCTCTTCCTTTGTGAATACTGAGCAGAAATATTCGTTCAGTATCACTGCTTTTCATTGTCACCCCTACCCACATTCCCTCCTCTTTATTAAGCCTCAGTATCCTCCTTGGTCTTTCTTCGCTCCTAATGTACGTGATAAAAGGTCTTATCCCCTTCTTAACAGAGTTGGCTATCCTTTCTCAGTTTGGCTTTTGCTATTCTGACTGACTTCCCAGCCTCTTCTGCTTTAACTGATAAAGTTCTCTGTCCTGCTCCTTCTGTGTTTCCTTATATTTCCTGAATGCTATCCTTTTCTCCTTAACCTTCCCTGCCAACTCTTTTGAGAACCATAGCAGTTTCTTCCTTCGTTGTGTTTTGTTGATTTGCTTTACACAAAGGCTTGTTGCCTCTGTGATGGCTGTTTTGATTACTCCCCATTGTTCCTCCACCCTCCTTCTTGCCTGTTTGCTAGTGCTTTCTGAGGCACTCTCTCATTTTCCCAAAGGCAGCCCTCCTAAAGTCCAATACTCTTGCTTTTGTATGGCTTGATTGTATGGCTGTGTTTATCGTGAACCACACTGTTTGGTGGTCGCTTGTTCCCAGATGGCTACCGACTCTAAATCTGAGATTCTTTCTCCATCCCCATTTGACAGTACCAGGTCTAAGATTGCTCCCTCGAGTGGGTTCCAATACTAGCTGTCTGAGGCATGCCCCTGTAGGGCATCAAGAATGACCCTGCTCTTGGATGTGCCTGCAGCAAAGGTGCTCCAGTTAACATCCGCATATTCAGGTCCCCATCAACAATATCTCCCTTTTTCTGCCATTCTAGGAAGCCTTCTATCATTTCCTTGTTCATTCCCTCCCCTGAGATGGGGTCTGTATACAACCCCCATGGGATGTGATGCCATTTCCTGTCTCCAGGGTGACCCAGAATGTCTCATCTGCTCCTCGTTTACTCTTTAGTTCTGTTGCTTGATCCCTTCCTTTACATAGAGAGCTACCTCCTCCTCCTCCTCTTTACCTTCCCTGTCCCTCCTGTAGATTGTGTATCCTGTATGTTGACATCCCAGTCATGGTTCTCTGTACCATGTTTCTGTGACTGCCACAATATCCAGGCAACCTCTTCCATCAAGGCCACTAGTTAAGGGAGCTTGTTACACAGACTACGGGCATTGGTGCTCATCACCCTCCACTTTTGATGGCCTTACCCCTTTAGCCCCATTCCTGTCCTTACTGCCTTTGCTTTTTTTCATTTACCTCTGTCCTGCTCTGTAATGACTTTCTACCTTGGTGTTTACCTCACTAATTAATTGGTTAACAGATCTAATTTATACAGTTCTAAACAGTACCAATCATCACTGATCGGAGAATTCCTGCATTCTTTCATCACCCAGAATCCATATTCCTATTTGTTTAGTTATGATGCTAACAGGCACCCATATCCAAAACATGCATTAATTACATGCCTTATACCTTATATGCGGATGGTGGTTATGTCCTGAACCAGAAGAATAAGATTTATAAGGATCAGTAGTTTTAGAAAGATCAAATAGAAGGAGAAGGAATCACCGATGGTGCCAACTGCTCAGACTTTGGAAGAAACGAAAGAAATAGAATAGAAGAAGAGACTGTTGCAACAGCAGTTTTTTTCTTTGAAAGAAGAAACTGAAAAGTTAATTTTATTCAACACCTTCCTCACTCTGGAAGGGGATGGAGCCATGGCCCACCTCTTTCATTGGTTCCATCTCAGGGTCCCTTATTATGACAATACATTCACACCTGGGATCTAGATCCTTGTCATTTATTGCATACATTTTCCTGAGACTGATTTATTAGTCTTTTAAACCTAGCTAGAAAGTGTAATGCAGTTTATGCTGTTTAACGCTACCTTCGTCTCAATGGACATTTCAAAGAGACAGTTCCTACATTTTACCATATCCCTGTCCTAGATTTTTAGACTTAAATGTTAGACACATCTCTAGTGGTCCCTATATTCCCAGCAGGCTTCCTGGGGAATTTTAAGTACAACCTGCCCTTTACAGAATTAACCTTTCAGTAGCCACCTGCCAAGATGGTCAGAAACATTTAGACAGAAAAGGTTTATATAGGTTACCATCCTGATCTGATGGCTCTATGTTGAATTGCCATCTCTTCCTGGGTGCCATATACCTTTGTCTTCAACCCTGGAAGTGATTCTACCCTCCACCATTCTGATACCTCTTCTGGACTTGTATTTGGCACCAACTTTGGTAGTCACACCTGCCGATACATGCCAGGCCAATAGTAAACTGGTGTGATGCAGACAATACCTCCCCATGGCTGACATGCCTCAACTGGCTGCCTCTTGTAGTCTCCAGTCCAAGTCAGATATATTCCTGGTAGTCTTATGCATCCCCTCTCAAACCCCAGCAAGAAATACTCCCTGGTAGTCCAGTGCCCCTACTCTAACCTGAGCCAGATGTATTTCCTAGTAGTCCAGTCTCCCCCTCCAACACTGTAACCCAAGCCCGATATAATCCCTGGTAGTCCTGTGCATCCCTCTAAGCTAAGCCAGATACATTTTAGCCTCGAGTGCCTCCTACTCAAACCAAGCCCAATATATTCCCTGGTAGCCTGTGCAGTCCTCTCTCAAACTCCAGCAAAGATATATTCCCTGGTAGTACAGTGCCCGCTACTCAAACCAAGGCAGATATATTCTCAGGTAGTCCAGTGCCCCTATCTCAAACTCGAGCCAGACATACTCCCTAGTTGTCCAGTGCCCTCAAACTCCAGCCAGATATATTCCCTAGTAGTCCAGTGCCCACTTACACCAACCTAAGCCTGATACATTCCCTGGTAGTACAGTGCCCCATACTCTAACCCCCTCAGAGAGATATTTCCTGGTAGTCTAGTGGACCCCTACTCTAACCCCAGCCAGATATATCCCCTGGAAGTCCTGGGCCCTCTTACTCTAACCCAAACCTGATATATTCTCTGGTAGTCCAGTAACCCTAAAATCCCAGCCAGAAATACCCTGGTATTCCAGTTCCCATCACAACTCCAGCTAGATATATTCCTGGAAGTCCAGTGCCCCATACTCAAATCCAAACCAGATACATTTCCTGGTAGTCCTGTGAACTCCCTCTTACCCCAATCTGTTACATCTCCTAGTAGTCCAGTGCCCTCCTACTCTAACGCCTAGAAGATACAAGCCCTGGTCATCCAGTGCCCCTTACCCCAAACTCAAATACATTCCCTGTTAGTCCAGTAGCCCTCTCTAACCCCAGTAAGATATATATTCACTGGTAGTCCAGTGCCCCCACCCCCACTGAAAACTAAGCCTGATATATTCACTGGTAGTCCTGTGCATCCTCTCTAACTGAAACAAGATACATTCCCTGGTAGTCAAGTGTCTCTACTCAACTGAAGTCGATACATTCTCTGGTAGTCCTGTCCATCCCTCTCAAACCTCAACAAGATATATTCCCTGGTTTGTACAGTCCCTCTACTCTAACCCAAGCCAGATATATTGCCTGGTAGTCCTGTGAATCACCCTCTTAAACCACACCCAGATATATTCCCTGAAGTCCAGTGCCCTGCCCACCAAAACCACAGCCAGATACACCCTTGGTAGTCCAGTGCCCCCTACTCTAACACAAGCCCGATATGTTTTTTGGTAGTCCTGTATATTGCCCTCTCAAACCCCAGCAAGATATATTCCTGGTAGTCCAGTGCCCCCTACTCTAACCCAAGCCTGATATATTCCTGGTAGTCCAGTGCCCCAGTCTAACCTAAGCCCAATACATTTCCTGGTAGTCCTGTGCATCCCCTCTCAAAACCCAGCCAGATACATTCCTGGTAGTCAAATGCCACTCTACTCTAACCCAAACCTGATATATTCCTAGGTTGTCCTCTGCATTCCCTCTCAAATCCCACCCAGACATACTCCCTGGAAGTCCAGTGCCCCCTTACTCTAAACCAAGCCCAATATTCCCTGATAGACCTATGCATCCCACTTTCAAACCCCAGCCAGATATATTCCCTGGAAGTCCAGTGCACTCTACTCTAGCCCCGCCTAGATACATTTCCAGGTAGTGCAGTGCCCTCTACTTAACCCAAGCTTGATATATTCCCGGTAGTCCTATACATCCCCTCTCAAACCCTACCTAGATAAACCCTTGTAGTCCAGTGCCCCCTACTATAACCCCAGCCAGGTACATTTCTGATAGTCCCATGTATCTGCTTCTCTAACTCCAGTCTGTTATATTCCTGGTAATCCATTGCCCCTACTGTAACCACTGGCAGATACACTTCCTTGTGGTTCAGTACCCTCCTACTTAACCCCAGCCAGATACATTCCCTGATAGTCCAGTACCTCCGCCACCCCAACTCAGTATATTCCTGGTTGTCCATTGCCCACCTACTCTAACCTAAGCCCACTATATTCCTGGAAGTGCAGTGCCTCTGCCAAACCCCTGCCAGATATATTCCTGGTGGCCCAGTGCCCCCCTGTCAAACCCCAGCCAGATATATTCCATGGTCGTCCAGTGCCCCCCAACTCTAACCCAAGACAGATATATTCCCTGGTAGTGCTATGCATCCCCTTTCAAAAGAGCAAGATATATATTCCTGGTAGTCCAGTGCCCCCTTACCAAATCCCAGCCAGATATATTCCTGGCAGTCCAGTGTCCCCTCTCAAACCTCAGACAGATATATTTCGGTAGTCCAGTACCCCCTACTCTAACCCAAGCCCACTATATTTCCTGGCAGTCCAGTGCACCCAACATAAACCCCAGCCAGACATATTTGGTAGTGCAGTGCCCCTACTTAATTCCAGGCCCATTATATTCCTTGGTAGTCCTGTGCATCCCCCTCAAACCCCAGCCACATATTTTCTGTCGTCCAGTACCCCTACTCCATCCCCAGCTAGATATATTTTATGGTAGTCCAGTACCCTCCCACTCTAACCCCAGCTAGAGATATTTCCTGGTAATCCAGTGCCCCTACTCTAACCCCAGCTAGATATATTTCTGGTAGTCCACTGTCCCCCAACTCCAACCGAAGCCCAATATATTCCCTGGTAGTCCTGTGCCCCATTCCGCTAACTATAGTCAGATATATTCTCTGGAAGTCCAGTGTGCCCTTGCACAGCCAGATACATTTCCTGGTATTCTAGTGCCCCCCACTCTAATCCAAGCCTGATATATTCCCCTGGTAGTCCTGTGCATCCCCTGTCAAACCTAAGCCAGAAAACTCCCTGTAGTCCAGTGCCCCTCTACTTAACCCCAGCAAGATACATTTATTGGTGGTCCAGTGCTCCCTGCTCTAACTCCAGCCAGGTATATTTCCTGGGAGTCCCATGCTTCCTTCTAACCCCAGTCTGTTATTTTCCCTGGTAATCCATTGTCCCCTACTGTAACCACTGGTAGAGACATTTTCTGGTGGTTCAGTGCCCCTCTACTCTAACCCTAGCCAAATACATTCTCTGGTAGTCCACTGCCCCCACCCCAACTCAGTATATTCCCTGGTAGTCCAGTGCCCTCCGTCAACCCCCAGCCAGATATATTCCCTGGTAGTCCAGTAACCCCTACTCTAACCCAAGACAGATATATTCTATGGTAGTCCTATGCATCCCTCTCAAACCCCAGGAAGATATATTCCTGGTAGTCCACTGCCCCTACTCTAACCCAAGCCAGATATATTCCCGGTAGTCCTATGCATCCCTCTCAAATCCCAGCAAACATGTTCCCTGGTAGTCCAGTGCCCCCTAGTCAAACCCAAGCCTTATATATTCCCTGGTAGTCCAGTGCCCCATCTCAAACCCAAGCTACATATACCCTGGTAGTCCAGTGCCTCCCTCTCAAACCCCAGCCTGGATATATTCCCTCGGTAGTCAGTGCCTCCTCACACCAACACAGTGAGATATATTCTCTGTAACCAAGTGCCCTCACTCAAACCCAAGCCCGATATATTCCCTAGTAGTTCAATGCCCCTTACTCTAACCCCGAGCCAGATATATCTCTCTGGTAGTCCAGTGCCCCTACTCAATCCCAAAACCAATATATTCCTGGTGTCCTGTGCATCCCTCTAAAATCCCATCCAGAAATATTTCTTGTTAGTCCAGTGCCCTCCTACTTGAATCCCCAGGTAGATATATTTCCTTGTAGTCCAGTACTCCTGCATTTAACCCCAGTAGATATTTATTTATTTTTATTTATTCAATCTCAGATTACAAAATGCCTTTGAGTGCAGGGCAGCTCATTTACAAAGGTTCCACGTCAGTTGAGGGGGTAACAAAACAGACAATAGGGGAAAACAGTTTGAGTTACAAATATACAGCAACATATCATAATAATAGTGTTTAATAGTCAGATACAGTTGCAAAAACATGAGGAGGATGAATCTGACTAAAGGATGGTGGGAGGTAAATAAGGAGTTTGTCAAAAGGGGAAGGTAACAGCCAGGGGCATTGTCAAAGTTAAGTAGAGAGGTAGGTAGAGATAGGTATGGATTAAGGAAGAGGGGAAATGACAGCAAGTGGGGTAGGGTATGCAAGAGGGGTAGGTAGGGTGGGGGATAGAGGGAAAGGGAGCTTAGCAGGTGGAACTGAGGCAGCCAAGGGCCTTGTCAGTGCAGCAAGAGGTGTACTGAGGGCAAATGAGAGGCAAATAATAAGATTATTTGTGGCATTCTACAGCGCTTCCTTTATAATGTGCTGGTGAAGCAAACGCTAAACTGGGTAAGATGAGGTAGGTTAGTCAGTTCACAACCCAGATCACTGAACCAGCTAGGGGATCTGTAGAGGAAGAATCACTGGCACTGAGCAGTCCAGAACCTTGGGACAAGGAATGCTCAGTTTCAGAGGTCCGAGTTTGACAAGTCTTGAGAGATTTGGTTAAGAGGCAGTCAGTGCCTGTTGGCAGGACTCCAAATACACCTTTTTGGTAAGTAGGCACGATTGGTACTTGATCCTATCATTTAGTTGGAGCCATCAAGTCTGAGCATAGAGATCACATGTGTGGGTGAGGTGAGCAACACCAGTGATTAGTCTACAGGCTTTGTTAGGGCAGTATTCAGCCTTTTGAGGATGTAGCTGAGGCGGCTCCGTGATATTACCAAGTCATAATCAATAACGGAAGTACCGAGCTGTAAACAACGAGTTTGAGTGCTTCTGGGCTCAGACGCCTTCTGTGTCTATATAGTAGACCTATTTTTGTATTAACATTCTTAGCAACATTCTCGATGTGTGGTACATAGGTGAGGTGACTGTCCAAGGTTACCCCAAGGTGTTTGAATTGTTGAATTTGTTCAAGAGAGGCTCCTAGGTTATTTTTGACTGTCAGAGCATACGATTTATACTTATGGCGACAGGACGAAAACAGCAGAACTTTAGTTTTTGTAGTTTAATACAAGTTTGTGTGATTGAAACCATTTTTAACTTCCAAGAAACCATGCTGTAGGTTATCTTCAAGCACAGTGGGATCCGAGTGGTTTGCAAAGATGACAGCATCATCTGCACGTAAGAGTCCGTGAATTGACAGGCATTCAGTAAATTGTTCAGAAGACACGGAAAAGGAGAGGACCTAGAATGGACCCTTGGAGCACTCCTGATCCGACGACCTGCTGTTCCGAGACTATATTGATATCTTCACATGCTGTGACCTATCAGCAAGGTAGCTTCCGAACCACTTCAGTGCATTAGTTGAGAGACCAGTGTTAGTGAGTTGACTGAGAAGGAGTTGTGGTTCACAGTGTCAAAGGCCTTCGTTAAATCTATGAAAGTCATTCCTACCAGATTGCTTTTGTTGAAAGATTGTTGAATGAAGCTGGTAAATTCTAACAGAGCTGTGGTTGTGTGTGTCTTTTTCAAACCATGCTGTTGAGGGCATTGTATGGAGTAGCTATCAAGGTAATCCATAAGTTGGTTGGTTACTACACGCTCCAACACCTTCGATAGTGGGGGAGGATTGATATTGGCCTGTAGTTGCTATGCTGAGTACAGTCACCAGATTTATGCACTGGTAACCAGGGCAGTTTTCCATACTTCAGGGAACTGTGATAGAGTGAGGAGAGGTTACATATCTTGGTTATAGGCAGGAGTACTTCCTCTAGGGTGAGTGTGATGAGTTTGAGGTCAAGAGAGTCCCCACTATGCCTAGATGTCCCCAAAACATTAGTTAGAAGTTTTCTGACCTGGGCAGCTGAAACCCGCTTAAAGTAGAATGGAGTGTGTTCTGGCCTTTTGTCTTCAGAACACCTAGTCGCCATTGTAGCGGTATCATCAAAGAAGTCTTTGAAGGACACCAGACAGATTAGTGAAAGCATTATTAAAAGTATTTGCAATTGAAAGTGGCTCAACGATGGGAGCACCATCTAGGTTTTGCACTGTTGGGGATACCGTCGGTTCTTGCCAGTGATATCACTGATGTTTGACCAAAATTTCCTACTGTCACCCTATGAGTTTGACAGCAGTTCTCTGTGGTGCTGACTTTTCACCTACCAATTGCCTCGCGACAGGCATTTCTTGCTGCTTTATAAGCCTGTAGATCCTGCTGTTTACCGAGCTTTTGCTTGGCACCATAGATGGTCCCGTTGTTTCATACTATTTATGAGTTCAGGCATGATAGAGGAATTAATTGTTTCACATACCTTCATTTTTTTAAAGGGGCATGTATATCACAGGCTATGTTGAAGACCTTAATGAAGTGCTCCAGCGCTGTATTAATATCAACAGAGTCCAGTAGGGACCAGTCTTGTGATCGGAGTTGATGTTTTAAGAGGTCCAGATGCTCACGCTTTAGCATTCTGTTATAGATAGTTAGGTGGGGAGCATGGAATTTGTTTGACCAGCTACAGGTGATAGGGAGTGGTCACTAATGGAGTCAGGGTGAACTGTTACATTGGAGATGTGATCAGGGTGATTTGAAATTATCCAGTCAATGGTAGTGCTAGTACTGGTTTTATAATTTATTCTGGTAGGTGAGCTGATGAGTTGAGTGAGGTGTAAGGCTGCTAAGGTGTCCTTTATAGCCCCATTGGCTGGTAACAGCCAGTTAATATTAAAATTGCCCATTACAATCGCCTCAGCAAGGTACTTTTGTGCACGGAGATAATCCACAACACTGTGGAGACCAGAGGTCGGGTCTTTAGGGGTATGTAGACAGAGAGTACAGAAAGGGTTTGTGGTGTTCCCCAGCAGCACTTTTACTGCTGGTGCCTAGGCAGGCATCCGAGGTCAATCTCTGGCAAGACCAGCCCCTTAATGGAGTTTTTAAATATATAACACAGCTCCACCACGTTTGGAAGATTTATCCAGCCTATAAATTGTATATCCTGGTAGGGCAACCGCTGCATCCGAATTTTGGGGACAGCCAGGTTCTATGATTGATAGAATGTCAGGGTTGTGCTGTGACACCTAGACTTTGAGGATGTCAATTTTATTTAGGAGACTACAGAAGTTGATTGTGGCCAGATTAATGGAGCCACGCTTAGGAAGATCATTGTTTAGAGTTTTTCCCATTGGCCCCAGATTGGGGTAGATATTGCCCAATAGCATCAATAGCATTAGGGCTATCCAATGAGGTGCAACCATTGTAGTTTGACGAGTGCCTAGTATACCTTCTGAAACAAGTGGCATTGTTTCTTATTCCTTCTCAGAGCAAGGAGGATGTAGAGATCCAGGTGGCTTTAGTTATAGACATGCTTGCTATTGTTAGGCAGTGACAAGGTCGTAGGCTAATAAAGAAAGAGGACCAAGGCTCTTTGTTGGGGTTAAAATGTCCAGTTGTATAGCCAATATTGTAGTGGGGGCTGTTGTCCAAATCATTGATGGGAGGTTTTACTCTATTTGAGGTGGACATCTTGAGTGGCTAAGAAATAAGAGAGGATGAGCAGATGGGAAGGACATTTAATGTGATTGTGTACATTACAGTCAGAAACCACATGGGCTTGGTGCTAGGAGAGAGGTCTGACAGGGAGCAGGTTGGACTGATCCATGAGTGGCAGAAACAAGTAAAACAGGGTAGGATAGGCAGCCAATGGAAAGAGATGGGCTAAGTGAGTGTGTATTTATAGCGGCCAGGTTGGGGACGGAGGGCTAGAGAAAATTTAAAGCTATTAAACTCATTAATAAAATGCTAAAATTAAATGAACAGTTGTGGCTCGAGACGAGCCCGCCTGAAACTCAGAAACAAGCAGGATATGGAAACAGCCAATAGCGACTTACAGAGAGTAAACAGTGTCCAATCGCCGCCTAGTTCAGGAAATTGCAACAAATCAGGCTACTGCTGGAGGAGCTGGGAATCCCTGAGACATACCTTCAGGGTCCCAGCGGCAATACGCCTAGGTGGACTTGGAGGTTGCAGCCGCCGGGCTGGGAGCGAGGCCCTGCCTGCTACAGAAGCCCAAGTCAAGGGCTGAAACCCAAGAGAAGGACGGAGAAGCTGTTAGGTAGATAAGCAAAGCCAGCCCAAGAGGCTAAGCGTGTGGAAGGGTTGAAAACAAAAGCAGGGAGGGGGTGAGAAAGCTGGATAAGGATCACAGTAGGAGACAGCAAGAAATGGGGTTTGCTTGGCTAAGACTCCAGAGAAATTAGCAGGACAACAGAGGGGTATGGGTAGCTTGGCTACAGCACCAGTTTAAAATTAACAGAACAATGGAGGGAGGGTCGGCATGGAAGTACTCTCAAAGCGACAGTTGGTGAAAACAGCTGTCTGAAAACAATGTAGTGCTCGAGTCACCAAGCGCTACAGGATTGCAGTTTTTCGGGAGAAAGGAAGCAGAAAAGGAAAAGGAGACAGGTAGAGAATGAATTTTAAATTGATTAAGCAGAATGGAGGCAAAGTAGCAGACAGCATGACAAAAGAGACCCTGGCACACAGTAAAAAGTTACACTAATTCAAACACAAGCAAAGAGCAGTATTTCAGAGGTAAAGCAAGTATTCAATTGATAGATAAATCCAGTACTTCAACATTACATAGATTTAAAGCTATTAAACTCATTAATAACAGACTAAAGTTAAAATTAATAGTTGTGGTTTGAGCAGAGCCCTCTAAAACTCAGAAACAATCAGGATATTGAAACAGCCAATAGCAGCTTACAGAGAGCAAACAATGTCCAATTGCCATCTAGTCCAGGAATTGTAACCAATCAGGCTACCGCTGAAGGAGCCAGGAATCCCCAGGAGACGATTCTTCAGGGTCCCAGCGGCAATGCACCTCAAGGCGACTTTGAGGTTGGCGTCATGGACTGTAGCAGGCCCGCCGCTACAGAAGCCAGAGTCAAAGGCTGAAACCTTTCAGGGTCCCAGTGGTGATGCGCTTTAGGCAGACTTGAGGGTTGCAGCCGGGGAGCGAGGCCCTGCCACTACAGAAGCCCAAGTCAAGGGCTGAAACCTAAGATATATTTCCTGTAGCTCAGTGCCCCCCCACTCTAAAACCAAGCCTGATATATTCCCTGGTAGTCCTATGCTCCCTTCCCTAACCACAGTCAGATACATTCCCTGGTAGTCCAGTGCCCCTGTACTCTAACCCAAACCTGCTATATTCCCTGGTAGTCCTGTGCATTCCCCTTCAATCCCCAGCCAGATATATTTCCTGGAAGTCCAGTGCCCCTTCCTCCTAACCACAGTCAGATACATTCCCTGGTAGTCCAGTGCCCTCCTACTCTAACCCAAGCCCAATATATTCCCTGGTAGTCCAGTGCCCTTACTCTAACCCAGCCAGATATATTTCCTGGTATTCCAGTGCCTCCTACCTAACCAATCCCAATATATTCCTGGTAGCCCTGCATCCCCTCTCAATCCCAAACCAGATTTATTTCCAGTTAGTCCAGTGCCCCCTACTCTATCCCCAGCTAGATATATTTCCTGGTATTCCAGTGCCCCTACTCTAACTCCAGCTAGATATATCTCCCGTAGTCCAGTGCCCCTATACTCTAACCAAAGTCCGATATATTCCCTAGTAGTCTTGTGCATCCCCTCTCTAACCCCAGCTAGATATATTTCTGGTAGCCCAGTGCCCCCTACCTAACCCAAGTTCGACATATTTCCTGGTAGCTCTATGCATCCCCCTCTAACTCTAGCCAGATACACTCCCTAGTAGTCAAGCCCCCTACTCTAACCCCAGCTAGATATATTTCCTTGTAGTCCAGTGCTCCCCACTCTAACCCCAGCCAGGTATATTTCTGGTAGTCCTGTGCATCCCTCTCTTACCCCAGTCTGTTATAGTCCCTGGTAAATCCAGTGCCCCCTACTCTAACCCTGGCAGATACATTCCTGGTAATCCAGTGCCCCTATTCTAACCCCAGCCAGATTCCCTGGAAGTCCAATGCCCTCCTTACCCTAACTCAATATATTCCTGGTAGTCCAGTGCCCTCTCTAATCCCAGTCAGATACATTCACTGGTACTCCAGTGCCCCTCCTCCTCTGTAACCTATGCCTGATATATTCCCTGGTAGTCCTGTGCATACCCTCTCAAACCCCAGCCAGATATATTCCTAGTAGCCCAGTGCCCCATACTCAAACTCAAGCCAGATATATTCCCTGGTTGTCCTGTGCATCCTCCTCTCAAACCCCAGCCAGATATATTCCTAGTAGTCCTTTGCATCCCTCTCAAACCCCAGCCAGATATATGTCCTGGTGGTCCAGTGCCCCCTACTGTAGCCCAAGCCCGATATATTACCTGGTAGTCCAGTGCATCCCCTCTCTAACCCAAGCCAGATACATTCTCTGGTAGTCCAGTGCCTCCACACTCCAAGCCCGAGATTCCTAGTAGTCCTGTATCCCCTCCTTAACTCAAACCCGATATATTCCCTGGTAGTTCAGTGCATCCCCTCTGAACCCCAGCCCGACATATTCCCTGGTAGTTCAGTAGATCCTCTCCTTTGCCCTGCACTTTCAAGGATCATCCTTCAACTGGTACATCATCAATCTCCATCCCGCACTGACTCCAACGGGCTGGCTGCCCTTAGCGACATCCCTACCACCTGCTTTTAATAGTTCTACACCCGGGGCATTGTAAATGTAACCCTAGATGGCGCTATCCCAGGGGCTACTACCCTGCCTGATTTGCCACTAACAGGTTGAGGGGCCTGGATCCAATGGCTGGTGCCTCCACCCAGAGGTCAGGGTTGCAATAGTTAAACTAACTTGGTCACAGCCCTCTGGGACACTGCAACCCCCTTTCTTCCCACTAGTGGCCCACACAATATATCAGAATTACCTTCACAGTACACTTACCCCAGGACTGGTTCCGCACTGGGACCCTCCTGTGAAATAAGATACAGTGCAACAATCACAGTACAGTACTTTAACATAGACAAATACCTCAGGCAGTATAACTTTGCTGAAACAAGCAGCTCTGATTTATTTAGGGGGATATAACAAGGACAGGGGAAATCAGGTTAATTAGCTTATACTTACTCATCTACCTATGGCTCTGTGCACAGGCCTATCCCTACCAGTTACTGTCCCTGGGTACCCAAGCCCTAGTGGCTAGTCCAAACCGTGGCAGCTGGTAGGGGCCCTTTCACACAGAGAAGAGAAAAATTAGTTTAAACAGTCAGCAGTACAGTGATTCCATTTGGATTCAATGTGGCAATTCAACAGGGAGCACCCTGAATTAGTACTCACGACCTCCAAACAAGATAGGGTCCTTCAATGTCAGCAGGGCTACTCTTGAGCTCACGAGACTCCTCACACATTTATATGGCAAACTGCAACAGGCAAAGTCCTTTAATGGCAGCAGGATTCACTTGAGGTACACAAGCCTCTTTCACACATTTATATGGTAAAACAGAAAGTACTATACCAGGCAGGCTGCTTCTCTATCCCGATCGCAATTACTGCACAATACCCGGAGAACACACAGCAGATTCAGTTCCTGACAGACCGAGTGTAATTCAGCAATTTCTCTAGTCTTCTACAGGGTGAGCCTGGTTTCTACTCTTCAGATATCCTTTGATTCTCTTCACAGGACAGATTCAGTCCTAACAAGCTGCAGACCGGAACTCTGGACCTTACACATGTTTTTGACTAAAACTGTGCACTGAAGGAGCACAGGGTTCCTTTCCCTTCACTGCCAGGGCTAAACTGAAACTCCAACAGACAAAACCGGCACTTCCTTTGAGTTCCTCCCAGTTCTTGACTGGATTGGCTGTCACCACAATAGACTGCTGCTGTTGGTCCAAAAAAGGCCAAGTCTAAACTACATCTCCCAGAGTCACTGCCCATACAATCCTCTTGTGGCTGGCTCAGATTATGAGTCCAAGTTCTGATTCGTCCAAGGGACCATTTTAGAGCTAGCTTACCCCACACTGATTGGTCCAGTTCAGCAGTTCAAAACCAGAATGGGGAACTAGGCAGACACAGTTCTGACAGCAAAGAAAGCAGGTTAGACAAACTGTAATTTCATTATTACTCTAAATGATTTCTGGCAACAGTTACATCTTTCAGATAGGTTCCTTTGCACTCCTAGTGACTGCAAAATGGAGTGAATTGGCAGCAGCTCGAGTGGTACTCAATCAAAGAAACACACAGTCCCCATACAAATCCAATTATGTCTGCAAGCAGACAGCTCTTAAAGAGACAGTACCAGAGGTTCTAAAAACACTCACTGATAAATGGCTTAAACGCCAAACACCATTCAGGCTTGGCGATTCAAGCAAGCTCCTGAAGTCTTTTGGGAACCCCATTTGCAGGGGTTACACCTTCCTGGCCTGGGAAAGCTTGACGTCTCACACAAGCAAGTACCCCATAGTTTCATCTGCAACCATATACATTTGCATTAGGCTCACACATGTAATCATCAGTCAATATATCATTTCACCAAGAACACATTTCTGAAACATTGCAACACGTCACTTTACAAGTATTACATACACATTGTACCATAACTCAAGTTATTACCTCTTGTACATGAAACCTGAAGAGAGGGGCCCTTCCTATCAGTTACCTTGGGGCTGGACGGGCAAGGGCACCATACTTAGAGGGCAACACAAGTAACTTGAGTTAGCACGGACGCCAGTTTGGGCAATGAGCCTGGGACACATACACCCTTTATGGACAACATTGAGAGGCAGGTCCACTGGCGGCCCAGGGAATCATAACTGAGGTGCACCACAGGCTTTACAGCTTGACCAGTCTTTCTAGGGGAACTGTTACAGTCTCTGCACTCTGAGCCTCATTTTCAGCATTGTCCTCACTTGTCAGGAGTCTCCATGGGGGTAGAGAGGCTAGAACTTGGGGCACTTTCAGCTCCAGGAGTTACAGTTTCTGAGTCCACAACATTTGGCTCGCATGGAGAGCTTTGGACACTGGCAGTGGACTGTCAGGGCACTCAGAATAC
The DNA here is from genome assembly GCA_016271365.2 of Neoceratodus forsteri. Taxonomy (NCBI): domain Eukaryota; kingdom Metazoa; phylum Chordata; order Ceratodontiformes; family Ceratodontidae; genus Neoceratodus; species Neoceratodus forsteri. Next base: position 962,365,746 of record CM057455.1, read on the forward strand.
TCTTCTTGTTCTGGTGTATCACCAGTCTGCCCCAACCATCATTTTCCTCCTGAAAGCTCAAACAGTTCAACCATGCACAATGATTCCATTTCCTCTGATGTGATGCTTTGCACTTCACTTTCTGGGAGCATTGGCTCCAGGGACGAAGCTGGGGCTTAGACAGTCCAGGAAGGCCCAGCTTGCCTCCAGTATTGACTAGGGATTGCCCTGAAACAATTGACTCAGTTCGTAGAAGGATAGTATTCAAAGTCACTCTCACTTTCTTCTGATATGGACTGACAGTCATGCTCAACTGGGACTTGTGGAGGGAAGACTTTAACTCTGCTTCTGTAGGTACAGACTTTCTTGATCTTTTCTTAGCAGCAGCTCTAGTCACTGGTCCAGAGGGGCATCTTCTGGGGCTCAGACTCAATCAAGATTTGTCCAATGGGTAGTAAATGATTTCTATGCATTGTTTTTACATCTTTGAATTATTCTCAGGCCTTACTTTGTACACTGGCAGATCATCTAGTTTGCCCACTACAATGTGAGGGAGATGGTGCCATCTGTCAGCAATCTTGTGTTTGCCATGCAGTCCCAGATTTCTTAGCAATACCCGATCTCCTCCTGGAGTTCCTGTGCTTTCACCTTTTATCATACCTTTCTTTGTTGGCCAGATTTCTTTTGGCAGCCATGGTTTGAGCCAGTTGGTACGCATGAGTTAGCTGGGCCTTTAACTTTGCACATACTGTAAATAGCTGTCAGCTTGAACCCCATCAGGAGAGACCCCAAAACACACATCTACCGGTAGTCGAGCTTTCTTCCAAACATCAGGCGGTAGGGGAGAACCCAGTGGCATCACTTTGGTGCAGTTATAAGCATGTACCAGGGTGCTAATTTGTTGGCTCCATCTAGGCTTGTCCTTTGGGTGCAGGGTGCCTAGCATATCTAGCAAAGTGCGTTGAAACGCTCAGGCTGTGGGTCCCCTGGGGTGGTAAGGAGTGGTTCTGGACTTGACTCCCACAGAGAAAGCATCTCTTTGATCAGACGACTCTCAAAGTCTCTCCCTTGATCAGAATGGATTCTTTGTGGAGCCCCATAGTGAACAAAAAGTTTTCTACAAGTACTTTGGCCACAGTGGATGCTTTCTGGTCTTTGGTGGGGAAAGCTTGGGCATATCTCGTGAAATGGTCAGTGACCACCAGCACATTACTGATATTTCTTTGATCTGACTCCAAACTCAGAAAATCAATACAGACCAGCTCCATGGGTGCACTGGTGGTGATGTTAACAAGGGGGGCAGCCCTCTGGGGCAAAGCTTTCCTCTGTAAGCAGCTACTACAAGTTCGAATGTGTTGCTCCACATCAGCCCCCATCTTAGGCCAACAGAATCTGGATCTCACCAAGTCAAGTGTTCTGTCTATACCAAGGTGCCCCATGTGGTTGTGCAAGGACATCAGTACTGAGTCTCAAAGGCAGTGGGCAGCACTAGTTGTTGTTTGTCTACTTGTCCCCTCTGTCTACTGTTTCTCTGTATAACAGTTTATTGATCAGTTTCAACTTAGGACCTTCTTTGTATAACAGTGCAGTTCTCAAATCAGTGGAGCGTAATTTGGACACATCTTTTCCTGTATAGAGGGCTTCTAAAGCTGCTTTGATCATGGGATCGCTGGATTGAGCCTCACTAATACTGTCATTGTCCAGCTGAGGCAGTGCACCAATGTCTATTGCAGAAAAGTGGCACAAGCAGCAGGTATGCAATTCTCAGAGGGTCCCAAGCAATCCACCATGCAGTCCACATGGCCCATGGACATTTGTTCCTCCCTGTCAAACTTCGCAGAGTGCCCGAATGTCAGGTTCTGCCAATCGGACCCAATCATTCTGGGGAACAGGCCCCGGAGAGAGCATCAGCATCTATGTGGTTCAGACCTGCTCGTATCTCGAGAGCATAGTCATATGTAGATAATGCAGAAAGCCACCTATGGCCAGTGGCATCCAACTTAGCTGAGGTCTGCACATAGGTCAAAGGATTATTGTCAGTTTTACTAGTATTTTAGCCCCATACAGGTACTCATGGAATTGGTCAACAATAGCCCACTTCAAAGCTAGGAACTCTAACTTGTGTACAGGATAGTTCTTTTCGGATGGGGTCAGGCTTCTACTGGCAAAGGCCACTGGTCTCAGGCCATTCTCGTGCTCTGGTACAACACAGCCCCCAACCCTGCAAGCTAGCATCAGTGTGCAGGGCGCAGGTTTTTGGATCAGCATAGGCCAGCACTGGAGCATGGGTAAGTTGATATATGATCTCATGAAAAGCAGTCTCACAATCAGAGTCCAGCGGACCCCAAATACTTCACTCAGACGAAAATACTCTTTCAGTCTTGAGGATGCTGACTTTGGTTTTTTGTGGGTTGGGGATACCCTTGAGTAAGGTTAAGTAAAGGACGGATCACTCTTGAATAGTCCTTGATGAAACGCCATAATAACCACAGAATCCCAGGAATCTTTGCAGTTCTTTTAGATTTTGGGCTGTGGCCAGGTGGTCAAGGCCTCAACTTTACTTGGGTCGGTCTCTATTCCTCGGTGGATACTATGTGTCCCACATACTTTACTGATGTTTGAAAGAATTGACACTTATCAATGGACAGTTTAAGGCCAAAGTCCTCCAGTCGGTCCAGTACCTTAAATAATCTGCTCATGTTCTTCCAGTGAGCTGCCAAACACAATAACATCATCTAGGTATACCAGGCACTCTAGTAAGTTCATGTCCCCACTGCATGCTCCATCAATCGTTGAAAGTGGCTGGGGCACCTGAAATCCCTTGAGGCATCCTCATGAATTCATAGAAGCCAAGCGGACAGATAAATGCTGTCTTCTCACGGTCCTCTGGGGCCATCGGGATCTGGTAGTACCCACTCAGGAGATCCAGCACAGAGAACCACTTGCTTCCCGCTTAGGCAGTCCAAAGCATCCTGAATGCGGGCATTGTGTACTGATCAGGATAGTCCGCCGGTTTAAGGTGCGATAATCCACGCACATCCTTACTGTCCCATTCTTTTTCCCACTACCACAATGGGGAAGCATAAGGGCTTCTGGATTCTTGTATTCACCAGCAGCTAACATCTCTTGCAGATGCCGCCTCACATCATCTATATCAGCAGGTGCCAGGCGCCGAGACCTCTCACGTAAATGGCTTCTCGTCATGCAGCCGGATATTGTGCTGAGCTCCTTGCACGCATCCTACATCCCATTCCTTTAAAGAAAACACCTGGTCTCTCTGGGCAAGCTTCTCACTGATCCTCACTTTCCATTCAGCTGGCAGCGGGAGTCGCCAAATCAAACAAGTCAGGCATTACTCTGTCATTCTTCCTTGAACTCTTGCTGCTGGGTAGCACTGCAGTGTCTGCACAATGCACATTAGCCAGGATGCAACCTCTATTTACTCGAATGTCTCTTTCAGACACATTATGAACTTGGACCATTACCCTTCTGGCATAAGCATGGGCTCTAGCGGGCAAAATACTAGGCTTGGCCAGCAGTCCCTCTGGCAATTTTCCATCGCCTGGTGCATCCAACATTAATATTTTATTCTTAACATCCTTTCTGATAGGACCTCTCCCTGTAAGGTACACTGTGCATTTGGCGCCAGGATCAGAGACTCAGGATCCTTCTTCCATACAATTCGACCGGTTCCTCCGGTTCTATTTTTCAGCATCTCTCTGTGCCTCATAGGCCTTCTTAATTAAAGCCGAACTCTTAAAGCTCTACTAGTCTTTGACCCCTGTTTTTCATAACACAACTGTGCCAGCCTTCCGAACATATGAGCATTTGTTCCAGTCAACAAAGGGACACCATCATACAGTCCAGTGGGGGGACACACTAAGGCTAGGGTCTCTACTTGTTCGGCCACTCCAGTTACGGAGGTGGGGAAAGACAGCCAAATTCGGATATACCCGGAATAGGGTAGGCCTTCTCACTTAACCCCATACATGCAGTCCTTCTAATGGTTGTAAGGCTACGCCTGACAAATGCTTCGATACCAATCCTGGAACATAATTGTCACTTGGGAGCCGCTGTCTAATACAGCTCTTGTAGACACTCCATTCACCTTTACAGTGGTCTCCATGGAGGGACCCACTATTCTGGACCAGTCTGGAGAGGTGGTAGTGGGGCCTGGGCAACTGACCTTGCCACAAAAGGACGTGAAATAGCATTTTGGTGCCCTCACTGGGATCATTTCGCACCTCTTAACCACTGATTTGTTCTCCAAGCTCTCCTTGTAGCCTATATGCAACTTTGTCAGTGTCTTTGGGGACCGGCATCTCTTTTCATGTGCCCATCCTTCCCACAATTATAGCAAAACATATTTTCTGGAGTTTGAGCTGGCCGAGGCGTCACACTGGGAGCCAGGGCGGTATTACTAACTGGAAACCTTGGTGCCATCTCTGTCTGCGCGTGATAAGCATTTGGAGACATCTCGTCAGTTGCTCCACTTCCATGGTCAAGGAATTGAGTTTGGAGTTGTTATCAGCAGGAGATACATGGTGGGTACCCCACCCCATAGCAGATGCAGTCGGATATAGGTCGGGCTCGCATTGCAGGCGTGGCCTTCATAAAGGGACTGTTTTTGAATTCTGATCTCTCAACAGTTCGCCCCATTGTGGCATATCTTTTCCTTGTCAGAGCACTCATTGACTGCCAACCTCTGCCCCTGAACTTCACTTCTGATGGGCCACCCTCAGTCACTCGGGTCGAGCCACAGCTATTGGTGCAGGTCCCTCCCGAGGTCGCCTTTTCTCAACTCCTCGAATTTCTCTCATTAACTCATCATAGGAGGGTGGGATTCCAGTCGATTGCCAGGCATAACTGAAGAAACAGCAGTTCTGAGAAGGGGCAGACTTAAGGATCCTGTCCAGCCTGGTTCGGTCCAGTTCAATCGCTGGCAAACTACCCTTTCTGAGGCATTCTTGCAACAATTTTTCCAGCCGAGATACATACACAGACAACAACTCCCTTGGTACTGTTGTGCATTTCTTACTTCCACCATAGATCCTCATCAGAATCTGGCTCCCACACATTCTCCAAGGCCTCAAGATAGGCCTGTGCAGTCACTTCAGGTTACTGGCCCATTTAGCACGGATGGTAGCCAGGGCAGGACCTCGGAGGCTCTCACTAACCTCTTCGCTTCGCTTCCGAGCATTGCCATTCTAGCACTTGGGGCAACATAGTCTATCCAGGTCTCCCAGTCATCCTCCCTTGGGGGTGGGAGGGTGCCAGAGAAGATCCTCAACCTTCAGTAAGAGTCGTGACTAATGGCAGGTGCAGAAATAGGAGTCTGCATTGGTTCAGCCACCATTATGGGTACTGGAGCGGAGAGGGTGTTGGGAGAGGAACACCTCAGGTGGCAAGAATAGTTTCTTCAAGTCCTCCACAGTTTTCCCTTCGCCCAGCAACCATTTAGCAAATTTCTCCTCAAAAGTTTCAGACAGTGGTGGGGCTCATTCCCCTGGGTCTTTACTGTACTTAGTTATCACCTCCAGGCAGTGAGGGCTCCTCTGGGGTAATGGTCTGTGGCACTTTGGAGCTATCTATGGGATCCTTAAACTCTACTAGGGCCAGGAAAGTGTGGGTGAGCAGATTAGCATGCCGACTCACCACCACAGGGTTTTGTAAACCTTCCACCTTGGAAAGTACGCCTGTACAGTGTCCTTATTGATACCCAGGGGATGTCCAGGATAAGCATAGCATTTGGGGTCAATCTCCTCCCCAGTACACCACTCCACCAGTCGGTGCACAGCCACTTCTGTCGGGTACCCATTTTTTTTTTTTAACAGTGGTTCATAACATGGCCACTAGAGGACACACAATCCCAGCGGTGAGCCTCCAAGATGTAACCCCTAGATGGCGCTATCCCAGGGCTACTACCCCTGCCTGATTTGCCACTAACAGGTTGAGGGGCCTGGATCCAATGGCGGGTGCCTCCACCCAGAGGTCAGGGTTTGCAATAGTTAAACTAACTTGGTCACAGCCTCTGGGACACTGCAACCCCTTTCTTCCCACTAGTGGCCCACACAATATATCAGAATTACCTTCACAGTATACACTTACCCCAGGACTGGTTCTGGCACTGGGACCTCCTGTGAAATAAGATACAGTGCAACAATCACAGTACAGTACTTTAACATAGACAAATACCTCAGGCAGTATAACTTTGCTGAAACAAGCAGCTCTGATTTATTTAGGGGATATAACAAGGACAGGGGAAATCAGGTTAATTAGCTTATACTTTACTCATCTACCTATGGCTCTGTGCACAGGCCTATCCCTACCAGTTACTGTCCCTGGGTACCCAAGCCCTAGTGGCTAGTCCAAACCGTGGCAGCTGGTAGGGGCCCTTTCACACAGAGAAGAGAAAAATTAGTTTAAACAGTCAGCAGTACAGTGATTCCATTTGGATTCAATGTGGCAATTCAACAGGGAGCGACCCTGAATTAGTACTCACGACCTCCAAACAAGATAGGGTCCTTCAATGTCAGCAGGGCTACTCTTGAGCTCCACGAGACTCCTCACACATTTATATGGCAAACTGCAACAGGCAAAAGTCCTTTAATGGCAGCAGGATTCACTTGAGGTACACACAAGCCTCTTCACACATTTATATGGTAAAACAGAAAGTACTATACCAGGCAGGCTGCTTTCTCTATCCCGATCGCAATTACTGCACAATACCCGAGAACACACAGCAGATTCAGTTCCTGACAGACCGAGTGTAATTCAGCAATTTCTCCAGTCTTCTACAGGGTGAGCCTGGTTTCTACTCTTCAGATATCCTTTGATTCTCTTCACAGGACGGATTCAGTCCTAACAAGCTGCAGACCGAACTCTGGAACTTACACATGTTTTTGACTCAAAACTGTGCACTGAAGGAGCACAGGTTCCTTTCCCTTCACTGCCAGAGCTAAACTGAAACTCCAACAGACAAAACCTGGCACTTCCTTTGAGTTCCTCCCAGTTCTTGACTGGATTGGCTGTCACTCACAATAGACTGCTGCTGTTGGTCCAAAAAGGCGCAAGTCTAAACTACATCTCCCAGAGTCACTGCCCATACAATCCTCTTGTGGCTGGCTCAGATTATGAGTCCAAGTTCTGATTCGTCCAAGGCACCATTTTAGAGCTAGCTTACCCCACACTGATTGGTCCAGTTCAGCAGTTCAAAACCAGAATGGGGAACTAGGCAGACACAGTTCTGACTGCAAAGAAAGCAGGTTAGACAAACTGTAATTTCATTATTACTCTAAATGATTTCTGGCAAACAGTTACATCTTTCAGATAGGTTCCCTTTGCACTCCTAGTGACTGCAAAATGGAGTGAATTGGCAGCAGCTCGAGTGGTACTCAATCAAAGAAACACACAGTCCCCATACAACTAATTATGTCTGCAAGCAGACAGCTCTTAAAGAGACAGTACCAGAGGTTCTAACACACTCACTGATAAATGGCTTAAACGCCAAACACCATTCAGGCTTGGAGCATTCAAGCAAGCTCCTGAAGTCTTTTGGGAACCCCCATTTGCAGGGGGTTATATAAAATTGTATTAACCCAGCGAGGGTCACCATACTTCTGTAGATGGGACTGTGTACCATTAGTAATGTGACCCTTCCTCTTCATTGCACCTTCCCACTTTGATATGTACTGGCACAGAAGGTGAGTGAGACCCCTTTAAGTCTCACTCAAAGGGGTCTCAGGCATCACTGCAAGGGACTGGTGCATGTTTGCTGGCACAATGATTTGGGCCAATACCTTGGGACTGAGAATCAGGCCTCAAAATAAATAAATTATTTTCACTGACGCAGCCATGTCCAGCAGCACAGTGCATGCAAGGAGTTTAAAACAGCATGTTTGACATGCCTGCATATAGGGTTGTCACGGTATGAAATTTTGACGGTATAACTGCGTGTGTTGTACCGTGGTTATCGTGGATACTGCGGTATAATGCATTCCAATGGGAAAACCTAAAATATTCAAAATAATGCAATTTTAACCAAATTTTACATGTAAAAGCAGTTAAAATATTAGTACTGTAAATGACACATTATGAATTTAATGAGAGAAAAGAAAGATAATGAGTCAAGTAAGTGCAAGAGAAATATATTTTTATTGACTGGAAGTCACATTCCTCCTGACCTGATGATGAGCATGAAGCTACGAGTGCTATAAGTATTTTTTATTTTATCCATTTCATTGCAGTAGACAAGTGACGGACACTGACATGACATAGACATACATTATAGTAAAGTGTTTGTTTAGTGTACTTGTCTTAGCTTACAGTACAAAATGCAGTACCACACAGTACCTAAACCTACTACCTAGTACCAAGTTAACCAATACCAAAAGTACCCTACCAGAACCATACCATAAAACAGCAGCACAAGCACACTGTGTGACTGAGTAGGAGACTGGAGTAATAAGTCAGTCATTTGATTTACATTTGTGTTACTGTAATGTGAAATTGTCCTTCTTAAGTTGCAGTCTAGACAGAGGAGAGATGATGAAAGGAATGTCTATGTACAGTTGTCCGTCCACAGACGACTACTCCACACACACTCACTCCATCCACTTCTGGTGGTGGTGCACTGCAGCAGACTGAGTAGACTAGAGTTGCAGAGCAGATGCACTGATACAGGACAGAGTTGCACGTCACCCAATGTGTGCTGTTCTGTATACTGCTACTAGTACTACTACTAGCCTTAGTTAGAAGCAAGCACAGTAACAGCAGTACTACTACTAGTACTAACAGAATTAGAACATTTCTGATTGGAAAATCAAGGCTCACTGTTGGGAAATCAAGGCTCACTGTCTGTTTGCCTATGGTAGGCTAGAATCTAGGCTGAGTGTACCTCTGTCCTCCTCACCTACAGCCTCAGGCTCCTTCCCAAACCCAGTCCCTCAAGTGAAGTTAGACTAGTAGTAAAAGTGACAGTAAGTTGTACTACTACTAGTGCAAATAAATTTGGAGAGAAATTCATATTTACTTTTCATTTGTACCAAAGAAGTACCCCTGACTGGTGGGGGTAGAAAGAAGTAGGCTGCTGGTTAACTAGGATCTGCAGCTTATCCATTAGGTAGGAAATGGGCAGACTGGGTGGGCCAAGCGATCCTCATCTGCCATCAAATTCTGTTTCTATGTTCTATGTTAACCTACCCTTCCACCACAACCACACTGTCTGAGTCTGACACACCTGCCTGTAATGCAGACAAGTGACTGAGTCACCACTGCCACTCACTGTGTCCGAGTCCAAGAGACTACTCCAAGTTTGAGTCCTCTAAGGAAAGGCAACAGCCACTCAGAGGCAATCAGCTGAGCTGAGCCAATTGTCAGAGCTGGTTTGGCACCGTCGCTTTGGTGGCATTTAAAGGAATCAGCCTATATATCCCAAATGCCATGGTGGGTGCCAGCGTGGATCAGCTGGCTGCTTTTTTCTTTCCTTTTTTTTGCTAAGTAAATAGCTACACTATAGTAGCCTCTGGCTGAAAGCAGTGAACAGCCAATGTAAATGTGAGTTAATAAAGCTTGTTTGACTAATTGCTTGGTTGAGTGAGTGAATCATGCCATATTGTGGTGAGTCGAGTCGTGTCATGTGACTGTGACGTGACAGGAGTCCAATTTTGCATTAAAGGAATCAGCTTATATATCCTCAGTGCCAGGCCAAGTCATCATGGCAGCAGCAGGCACTCACTAGCTGTTTTTTTTTTAAGTACTACTACCTGCTGAGCTATAATAAGTAATTAGGAATTTATAGATTAGTATTTCCATGGGTTTTGTCTTAGCTAGCCTCCCCCACCGAGTGACTTGAGTCATCTTGTCAGACACTGCCTTGGACGCAAGACTCATAAATCAAGACTGAAGTCAGACTTGTGAGCCGTGATTGATGATGAGAGGAGTCAGAAGGACTGGAGTCCTGGGTCATCAGGGTGGCATTAAAGGAATCAGCCTATATATCCTCAATGTCATTGCCATGTTTGGTGGTTGCTGTGACTGGTGCTGACTGAGTCAAATCGGATGTGACTGTGATTGTTAAGCTAGCAGCTATGCTGTTGTTAATATGGCTAATTATGTATGAATGCAAAATGCAATAGAGTAATTTGTCTTATTGGTTTTGTTTTAGGCCTCCCTAGCCACAGTCAGCCAAAAGCTCAGTTGAGCCAGCTTGAGCCAACCAAAGTTTTTGTGACACAGATGACGCAGAGTCAGTCAGAGAGGAGGACTCATCAGGAGTCGGACTCACTCCATCCCAGGGACCACTGTAGTGGAGGTGTTAGCCAGTTGTCAGTCGAGCAGAGACAGAAAGTGTTCCCAGTGGAACTAGACTACTGGAGGGACCAGTGGGGGGCATTAAGCAGACAGACAGATGAAGATGATGAAACAAGAAGAGACAGCAACTTCACTAGGTGTGTGAGCTCAGATGAATTGCCATTGCCAATGCCGTGTACAAAGTAGTTGTTCCTCATCACAAATCACATCAGGAGGACAGGAGAGAAGCGGACTCTCAGACTCGGAGTCAGAATTCAGGAAGCAACAGCAGCAGATGTCAGAGTCAGAGTAGAGAGAATTTGGATTACTAAGCGGAGAGTGCACTCCATCCATATGGCATGTGTTTTGTTGGAGGGCAGGCGCCAAATAAAATTACTTTCTAATCACTACACTGCAGATGTACTGTGCAGCAGTAACTGTTGCAGAATCGGACAAATGAAGGGGCTTTAGGAACAACTGGTAATGAAAATTGAAGGAACAGACAACAGAATACAGACTAATGCCTGCCAGTTCTTATCAATCACTAAAACTGAAAAACACTGTGTGTTTTGCAAATGGCATTTGGCATCATGACAAATCAAATTTTTGTGGTATTATTAAACAATAAAAATGGACCTGAAAAAGTTCTTGGTGTGTATATTCCATTCTCTGTCTGACTAATCTTTGCAGTTTTGTGCCTCTGACAGGCTGGCAGGACTATCTACTTACTCTATTTTTACAGTGATTCTAAATGAACATGAACAAGCATGATCACTTGAAACAGACAGAGCACCAGCAGCACAAGTAACAGTAATGTCAATGAAATGATCACTGCTGTCTCATGATCATCTGTCACTCACTGCCCCAGCCACCAGTAAGGTGATTGACATTGACAGTGATGTGATGACGACTCAGAGTCTGCAGTCTGAGTCTGCACAACACACATGTCGGTGGTGATGATGATGATGATGATAGTCAGTGACAACCAACCTGTCCCAACCACAGACACTTTGTTACCCAATAACCTATAGATAAGAAAAAGTAACATACATGATGGTGATCATTACAATATGACATGAGACAGAGACAGAGAGACATCGTGTTACAGTCATGTTACTAGCAGTGTTAACAACTTAACATAATAACAGATTTTGATGCTGGGCCTGGGTGCTGCTGCTGATCCCTCCCTCTTCCCATTCCATGCCTATTGCTCAAGTCCAGTCAACAACAAAAGAGTGTCAGTGTTTAATTGTTCAACTTTTCTGGAAGGAATAGGGATGTCATTATCATGTCACTCACTCTGAAACCAGTACTGCATCATTTTCTGTTTCTGTTCCAAAAGAACAGCAGCGGAGGGACAATAATGAAGTGCAGTTTGTGCACATTTAAAATGTTGCTTTTTGTGCAAGACTGCTGCATTCAGTGTGTACTGCACTGCACTGAGCAGTGCCAGCGACTCAGTGTGCAGTTGCACACTGCGCAAGGCAAGCAGAGTCCGTGACTGTGCATTGTGCACTACTGCACTCACTGAGTGACACAGTCAGTCACACTCACACTAGCCCACTGACAGTTTTTGTGCAGTTGCGCATGGCCTGTCCTGCCATTTACCACTAAGGAACAGTTATAAGTGTCACTGCCCGGTAGCTAATACTCATCACAGTCACTTGGCCTCTTTATGCCTTGTGTCATGTGGCAGTGTGTGTGTGTGTGTGTGTGTGTCATTGTCATACACAAATTATGTGATGATGATGATGACTAAAAAATTTACTGAAACTGAACATTGAAAATTCATTCAAAAATGAAGGAAGAAGTGAGAAGACTGACTTACGCTTAGTTGAAGAAATCAAGCTCTTTCAAGTTCACCCAACATCAGTCCACTGTCCACTCATGGATTGAACAAGTGATGAGGACACCTAACCTTACCTTGCTATAAAATTCTGTAGCAGTGCAGTGCAGTAGAGAGCAGCCGTCACACATTAGCTAAGCCACAAAACTTGAACGAACAAGGAAGAGTGCCTGCGCCTCCCGTCAGCTAAGCTCACTAATGATGCAGTAGCTTTGTCTGCCTGCGTCTGCAAGCTGCTGCTGCTGCTAAATAACCTGCTGCTGTACTAAGCTGGCTGAGCCTGAGAGAGAGAAATGGTTAAGACAAAACAAGCAACAATGGTCATCAACAAGTACTAACTACATTAGGCAAACAAGCAAAATAAGCAAATGATGATGTGTTGTTGGTAATTCATCACATCATGTCTCGACTCATCTGAGTCAGACAGTGTGAGGGTGGACTGCTGGACAGTACTGTGGGGCAGTGTTGGGCACTATATTGAATTTTGGAATGGGATAGCTCGTGTTGCCAGCACTTTGACCCAATTGGCTTGGGCCAACTGTAGGAGGAACTGGGAATGGGATGCTGATGTCGGTGACCATGAATGATATGATGACCCAGACCCACCCCACCCCATATTTGCATTGCATTGCTCCACTTTTAAATTGTAACTGCAACAATGATTGCTTCACTGTGTCTGCATGCTGTGTGACTCACTCGAGCACCACCACGCCACGAGCTTCATCATCAGCAGTAGTGTGGTAGTAGTAGTACACTGCTGCTACAGCAGCAGCAGAAACACTAGACTGTGCTGCAGCCTGCACGGCTGCATCTGTAGCTCTTGGAGATCTGCAAACACTGAAGTTGTGAAATACAAGTGCAGTGCTCGTCCAGTCTACCTGTCCTGCCCAGCCCACTTTCCCAGTGCCCACTGCTCCCCAAGCACAGTGTCAGCTATGTCCACCCATGACCCGACCACCCAAGGCCCAGTGCCCCTACCCCCACTGCCCAGTAGTAAGTATAGCACAAGATGCCCATCCATTGCTGGCCAACCTGGCCACCACTGCCACTTCCATGATGCTGTGCCCATGCTGAAACAATATACATATCGAATATAAAGTAAACCTCATCAAGGAACATGATGCATTATTTGCATTTTGAAAATTGCACCCTCATGCAGTGGGTGAGATGAGAAAATATACGTGAGTGAACTCAAAACTGAATAATTGAACCTTGATTTGATTGATGATATGGATGGGTCAGGCCAGGTGCAGCGCCGCCACTCAGTGGCCTACATTAATATACCCTGTTCCCACTCCCAGCAGTGCTGCTTGGTCTGCAGTTCAGTCTGTAAATAACAGTCACACCAAGTCCCTACACGACGACAGACATGTCACATGACACAGAGGAATGAAAGGAGGGAGAGAAATGAGCGACTCAGCGGATCGAACTGGACTGCCGACTCATGACCAAACTGCAACTTTAAATTGCATCAGACTCAGACATCATTCACCACTTATTCCAGACCAATTCTATGGTTCGATTCCCCATTCTCCCCAAGAAAGGTACTACTAACTAGATAGCACTGTGGTGTGTGCAACTGCTGCAATGGCAGTGCCAATGTGGCCTGGCATGCCCTACCAAATCATATCAGATATAAGATTAATTCATTCAAAATTCCACATGATGACATGTTTAGTGTGGTCGGTGGTAGGAGTGAACTAGTCTGTAAATCTGGACTGGTCTTCAGTCAGACTAATCAGGTAAGTTCCTGTGGAGGAAGACAAGCACGTTAACTTTTCTGGGGTAGTCTTGAATTAAATGGTGTGAGAATTTGACCACTGGAGCTGAAAAGTCTCTCAGATGGTATGCTTGTTGCAGGAATGCATAGGTATTTTCTTGTTAAGTTCGACAACAGTGGCAGTTCTGCAGCATGTTCACTCCACCACTGTAATGGTTCGCCATCTGTGTGCAGGGACGCGCAGTGCTAAATAGTGAGAGATTTCCTTTTAACTTTGATGTCCAGTGTGATGTCCTCATCATTACACCTTCCACTGATGATCGCTTGTCTGTAATCTGCCTTAGTAGGTCAGTTAATCCTTTTGGTTTTACCACCACTTGTTGTGCAGCTGTTGCTGTAGAAGGAGGTAGACTAAGACTTGGATTTTGCTGCTGACTGGATATGGATTTGGAGGGATCCGTACGGTTGCCCGTAATGTGTTTTCCGACAATTAATTGACTGACGTTGGTCATCGATATAGCATGTTTACCGACATTTTATTTCCCGAATGTCGCTTTCCGACATCTGTAGTGTACCATATGGGAAACATAGAAACTGCTTTTAGAGAAACATGTGAAACAACTAATAAAAAGCGCAGAAACTGAATTGCAGTACAAAGCAGCAGAACCATATGGGAAACATTTTAAAGCCATAGCAGCAGCAACATAGAAACTGCTTTTAGAGAAACATCTGAAACAACTAATAAAAAGCGAGAAACTGAATTGCAGTATAAAGCAGCAGAACAATATCGAAACATTTTAAAGCACATAGCAGCAGCAACATAGAAACTACTTTTAGAGAAACATCTGAAACACCTAACACATTCATTTTAAGGCATATATTACAGTCAGTAATTGTGATCCTAAATAAAGCACTTACCTGTAGACGCCATATTCCAAAATTAAAATCATATCTTTATTGTAGAAGATTAAAATCGCTCAATCCATTTGTTACACTCCTTACAGCACCATACTGTCAATCCCTCTCACAAAGTCTTTGCCAGATCTTGCTTGCTAAACTCAGGATCAGAGCTAGGTAACTGCTAGACCGCAGCTCTGGATTTTCCTCCACACTATCTGTCCCAGATGAAACAAGCAACCCTTTGTTTGTTGCATCAGGGAATACAACTTTAGTGCCGTGGATTGCAGCCTGCTCGAAATCTGTTAAAATGAATTTTGAGAAAGGCTGTAGTCATATTCATCTGCTGTATCGTTTAAATCCTGGAACAGCTTCAGATAGCATCTGCTAGACTTCCAGACATCAAGGCATATGCCAGTGGCACAATGTGAGTTGTTTCAGCAGTACCTACAGGGCATGTATCGAATAAAGCTGCGGAAATAGTGTGGAACTATTGACTGAAAAGAGACTACCATTTTAAAAGTGTCCGTATGTAATTAATCCTGACTTCTGCAATGCACCTGTCCAGCCAACTTTTGCAGATTCAACTTCACCAAACAGAGGATGCAGGACTGCCAAAGTGTCTGTATGTAATTAATGCAGCTCAAGTATTTCTGCATAATGCGCGGTTAAGACAAGGGTCAAACGACCGCTTTCAAGCATGAAGCTGCTTGCTCAGGGAAACAATTAGTATTGTATTTGTTTATTCAGTTTGGAAGAAGTGTAAAATTATATAAGTCTATTTGCAGATCTTGATACGCAGTGTATTGACACTATGTGATGGCCGATAGTACCACGGGCAAGTGTACAGGCGGATTAATGTAGTTGGGAAAATAACATCGATACTATTAGTCAGGAGAATGCAAGTCGGAAATCATACCAGACCCAATTTGGATACTGTGCCTCCTGGATATGCAGAAGAGCTAGATGATGATGATGAACCTGAACTTGTCCTCGACCTCTTCCTTCCTTTCCCTGTACTTGTTGGTGTTGGTGGCGGTGGTACCTGCACCGGCAGTCGGCTCATCGTGGGAGTAGGTGGTGGTCTCATTTCTGAGTCTGAATCAGATTCATGAGAATGATGATCGTGAGACAAACCAGGATCTTCTTCAGTAAACTGCTGCTGCTCCAGGTAATCCTCCTCATTAGCTTCATTCACAGAACAAAATGATGACTGCTCCTCAGTGACACTACTGTCGCCACTGACATTGATGCCAGTGCCAGCAATGGCATTAGCAAGATCAGCAGGTATATTTGGGGGTCATGGGACTGGCACAGGCACTACGGTAAGAAGATGGGATGGGCGGGGCCACGGGCCATCATCAGAGGCACAGTCCAAGAGGTGATCATCAGTGTAGCAGAACATGACCTCTTCATGTACTAAGACCACTATAGAGTCTTTGTCATCGTTAAAGAAAGCTTTAAATCTTGGGTCCAGGAAACAGGAGATGTCAATTATTTTTGATTGTATTCACACGAATAACGGGTACCCAGATCAGTTCTGACAGTGAGTTTCATTTGCTTTTTCAGAGTGCTGTCTTCAGGTAAGGGCATCAACAAGTCATTCATAAGATGATGCAGTACGTTGCGGGCAGACATTGTGACATGCTTATCAGCACCAAGACAGTCTGTGAAATCATTCAGTGGTTCAAGCACCTGACTTACATCTTCAAGAATACTGACATCTGTATCTTTAGGCATTAAGTGCCAGGTGTTTCTGTCAAATACAAGAACAGCGAACACTGCTTGTTGTTGCTGCAGAAATCTTGATACCATGTTGTACGTGGAGCCCCACCATGTGACGACATCATGAATCAGAGAGTGTTGAGGAAGACCCAAGTCTGCCTGCTTAGCTTTCAGAGTTCGTCTTTTCTTCCAGCTTCTGCTGAAACCTTGCACAAGATGTCTGCAAGCTCTGATGGCAGCATCAACTTACTGATCTTTAGAGCCTTCCGATACCCAAGCTTAAGTATGGGCTAAAGCAACTTAGCCAGGTAACCTCAGTAAGCAGCTCCCCAAATGCCTTCTTCATGTTAGCTCCATTATCTGTAGTTACAGCTGCTAATCTGTTTTGCTGATTTTCCAACCAAGCATGCCTTGGAAGATTTCAATTATATTTTCAGACGGTGATCCTGTGGTACTAATGTGGTCTCCAGACAGTGAGCCTTGATTTTCCAATCAGAAGTAATGTAATGCACTGTTAAGCTCATGTATGGCTCACTAGCTCCGCCATGACTAGCCCACATCAGTAGTGGCAGCATACCAAGTTGCGCCCACCAATGATTTTTCAACTTGCATTTTACTTCATTGAATAACTTCAGCACCTCTTTACCAGTGAAATAAGCTCTGGATGGCAGGTGATATTTAGGGTTTAATTTCTGCAGCAATTTACAGAAGCCAGGCTTTTCTACTATGTGGAATGGCAGCATGTCTTTAGCCAAAAAGTAAGCCACTGCTGCATTACGTTCCTGGGCCTGCTTAGAACTGGCATCACATTTTTTCCCTCTTTCAAGAACTGCAACCAAACTTGGCTGCCTAGCATCTAGTTTTGCACCGTCTTGACAACAATGACCTCGCCACTGCCAGTGCTGCCACCACCACCACTTGGCCGTCCTCCTAATCCAGGACTAGTAGCAGCACTCACTCCACCACTCTAAAATTAAAAACAAGAAAGAAATTTGATAACTAACTAAACTATCACTGAGTATGCATCACAGTTCTCTACGACTCTCACTTCACTTTCACAAACAGTAACGGCTCAGGAGCCAAGGGCAAGGTGGTCAGTGGGCATAAATGGGCAAGGAGAGGGCAGCAGTGGAGTGGGCAATAACTAAACATTAGCAGCTGAATTAGAAAATCATCATTTGATGATTCATTTGGAATCTTGAATCATCAGACATGAAATGATGAATCATGGAAGGTTTGAGAACTGGGTAGCTGGGAGTCGGGAGGACTCTGGAGCAAGAGAAGGGACATCACAGTATGAGCTGATGACTTCACTGGACAGTGAAGGTGGAGAACTCATCAGGAAGGACACAACAACACACACAGGAGGACAGAGTCGGGCCAGGTAAAGGAAGGACAGAACAATCATTCTTTCTACAGTGACCCCGGGTGTAGCAGGCAGCATGGCTGCCAGACCAGTGCCTGTGGGCCACGGCCAACCACAATAGAAAACAGGAGGACACCGTCCCCACCAGTGTTTTCCACTACTCACACATCAATACTGCACTGTCTGTCTGTTATCATGTCACGCTAGGTGTGCATGGCATGGTTGCAGTGGCACTGCTGCACTACTGTGAAGTGGTAGTAAGGTGACACTGGTGGGGACACAGGGGTCCTCCCCCATTTCCTAATCCTCACTCCAGTGGGCATGGGCAGCTGCCTCTACCACTACACCCATGATGGTCCCACCCTCCAAGTCCCAACTCTGCTGTAGAAAGAATGACTGTGCTGCTGGCTGCTGTCATTCATTCATCCTGACTCCTCCTGTCTCTGTGTGTCCTACTGTCCTCCCCTGTCCTGTCCTGTCGTCATCCCTCCTCTGCCTCCAGACCCAGCCTCCAGCTCCACCTCCCACCCACCCAGAACAGACCATGATCCCATTTCCCTCACGCCCCATCATAATCCAGGTCCAATCATGAACTACTTGGTATATCAGTTCCACCAACCGATGAGATCCAAATCCCAATTCCTGATCCTGAATACCCAGAGCCAGTAGTGCAGCCAGCACCCCAGACCCAACGACAACCCCCAAGTACACCATGCAGGTGCACGGTGCATGTTCACTGGTACCTGATGACCTTCCTAATTTGTATTCTGTACCTAGGCTAGCAGTTACATCCTCCTCCTGGTTGCCCCCGAGCAGAGGGTGGGCATGGGAGGGCAGTGGGCATCATTAGGCAGCTGAGCAGTGGCCCCTGCCCTCGGCCCCATCCATTTACTATTCTATTCTCTCTCTGAGTGCGTTAATGATTTAGTTAGTTCAATTCAAAATCACAGTGACATAAGACAAGAAAGTTAACTGACTGATACCTGAGCTTCTCTGCATTGAAGTGGGTGATAATCTCTCAGGTGGGTGAACAAATTGAAGTGTTCCTCTACGAGCTGCAACTCTTGTTTTGCACGCACGGCAGATAGGCTTCCCATCCTCATGCACTATACCATCACTATTTTTTTGTAACCAAAGTAGGTCCACACTGTGGATTTTATTATTTTCTAGGCGGAAAAGCTCATCAATTTTCATCCACTTTCCCATCAAACTCTTTCTGGGTCTCAGAGACAGGAGAAGGAGGTGTGGGATCGGACGCTGCTGCTGAGTCGGGTCAAGGTCACAGCTCAGCCTCTGGCTCTGACTACTACTCTGATTCTGGCTTTCCTCCTGCTGCTGCAACTCTTCCAATAATAGTACCAACCCACATCTGCCATATTTCAAGACAGATAGATAGATAGATTTCTTCGACTCCCAGTCCTACAATTACAATACCAAGTCAGGTGGTTACCTACCTTATGTAACTTAACAATAAGAAAGATTACAATTTTCAGCAGCTCATGAAATTGAAACTAAATAGATGAGATGATGAGATGACCGCAACAGGCTACAGCTACTTAAAAACTGACTGACTCACTGCGCTGTAGCTGCTGACAAATCAAATGGGTACCACTGCTGAGCGAGCAGACCTGACTATGACCACCTGACCTCGTCGGACTCGTGTGACCACAAACACAAAACCAATAGTGATCAACACCATGTGGTCCCTCCGCACTCGCCAAACCTGGGGTGACTTGATGATTCAACTTGACCTGACCATGACCGGCAGGGACATGCAGTCACGCACAGCCCACACTCAGCACCACACTCAGCCCAGGCCCCCACTGGCTTGGTTCTTGGCATGCTGGGAGGAGGAGGATGGCTGGCTGACTTAATTGGCAATGAAATAAATCACAGAACAGAAACATAACAAACAAACGGGCAGCCATTGCACTGCAGTGGTAGTCTGCCAGTGCCCCTGTGCCACTGCCACCAAGACTCAGTAAGACTGTCAGCCAAGTCACTAGTCTGGACTACAGCAAAGCAAGAAGCAAAGCAATCATGATGATGGCATTTGATACTGGCAGTGGCGCAGCAGCTGAGCTTAGCTGGCACTACTTGTGTGACTCGCACCGAAATCGACCTGAACTGTGAATGTGCAATGCAACTGCATGATGCATCAGCTCAGCTTGCTTTATTTAACCTGTAATGCTTGCCTCCACCTTCAATTTGACTGTCTGACTGGTGATGGTGACATTTAAAAAATAAAAACTGCTAGATAAAGTGCCGCATGATGACAGTGAGTGCTGCCCACCACATTGCCAGCAGCAGCCAATGCCTCAATTGCCAATGTCATTCACAGTTCAGGTCAACTCGGAGTGACGAGTCACACAAGTAGTGCCCAGCCATGGCCAGTGCCAAATGCCATCATCATGATTGCTTTGCCATGCATCATTTTCTATTGTAATCTCAGTCAGCCATTCTCTCTATGGGCAGGCAGACAGTGAGCACTAGTGGGCAGCTGGCATGGCAACTTTGGGAAAGCATTTTTTTATTTTTTCAATTCAACATCAGACCAGGTTTCCCAATTCCCATTTCCACCAACTGGACTGGATCCATTCAGCTTTTCAGCCACCCCCAAATCAACTCCGATCCATCCAACTCTAACTCCCTCCTGTCCCTGTAGTCATGAATGATGCCAGCCACTGCCAGTGACTTACTACACTGATTTAGTGACGGTGTGCCTGCTCCTGTTTTCAAAATTCAGTCAGGCAATAATAAATATAATCCCTCACATTTAAATTAGGCCAGGTTTTCCCTTCCCTGCCAACCCCCACCAAGGATCCACCATGTCTGATTCCACCATCATCCTCCAACTTCAAGTATTATCCCCCCAATCCCACCTAATCTCAGTAAATTAAATCCTCCTCTGGGGCTCTCACATTACAAGTTTAGAACAAGTTACACTTCGCTCAACAATCATGAACATTCCCTTCCCAACAAGGATAGTAGATGTAACCCCTAGATGGCGATATCCCTGGGGCTACTACCCCTGCCTGATTTGCCACTAACAGGTTGAGGGCCTGATCCAATGGCGGTGCCCCACCCAGAGGTCAGGGTTTGCAATAGTTAAACTAACTTGGTCACAGCCCTCTGGGACACTGCAACCCCTTTCTTCCCACTAGTGGCCCACACAATATATCAGAATTACCTTCACAGTATACACTTACCCCAGGTCTGGTTCCGCACTGGGACCTCCTGTGAAATGAGATACAGTGCAACAATCACAGTACAGTACTTTAACATAGACAAATACCTCAGGCAGTATGACTTTGCTGAAACAAGAGCTCTGATTTATTTAGGGATATAACAAGGACAGGGGAAATCAGGTTAATTAGCTTATCACTCTAATAATCTCATCTATGGCTCTGTGCACAGGCCTTCCCTATCAGTTACTGTCCCTGGGTACCCAAGCCCTAGTGGCTAGTCCAAACCGTGGGCAGCTGGTAGGGCCCTTCACACAGAGAAAAGGAGAATTAAACAGTCAGCAGTACAGTAATTCCATTTGGATTTAATGTGGCAATTCAACAGGAGCGACCCTGAATTAGTACTCACGACCTCCAAATAAGATAGGGTCCTTCAATGTCAGCAGGGCTCACTTGAGGTACACAAACCTCTTCACACATCCATATAAAAGAAAGCACTATACCAGGCAGGCTGCATCTGTATCCCAATCGCATTACTGCACAATACCCGGAGAACACAGCAGATTCAGTTCCTGACAGACAGAGTGTACTTTTCAGCAATTCCTCCAGTCTTCTACAGGGTGAGCCTGGTTTCTACTCTTCAGAGATCCTTTGATTCTTTTCACAGGACGGATTCAGTCCTAACAAGCTGTTACACAAGCTGCAGACCGGAACTCTGGGCCTTACACGTTTTGACTAAACTGCACACTGAAAAGCACAGGGCTCCTTCCTTCTTCACTGCCAAAGCTCAACTGAAACTCCAACCGACAAAACCGGCACTTCCTTTGAGTTCCTCCCAGTTCTTGACTGGATTGGCTGTCACCACAATAGACTGCTGCTGTTGGTCCAAAAGGCACTGAAGTCTAAACTACATCTCCCAGAGTCACTGCCCATACAATCCTCTTGTGGCTGGCTCAGATTATGAGTCCAAGTTCTGATTCATCCAAGGCACCATTTTAGAGCTAGCTTACCCCACACTGATTGGTCCAGTTCAGCAGTTCAAAACTAGAATGGGGAACTAGCAGACACAGTTCTGACTGCAAAGAAAGCAGGTTAGACAAACTGTAATTTCATTATTACTCTAAATAATTTCTGGCAAACAGTTACATCTTTCAGATAGGTTCCCTTTGCACCTAGTGACTGCAAAATGAAGTGAATTGGCAGCAGCTTGAGTGGTACTCAATCAAAGAAACACACAGTCCCCATACAAATAATTATGTCTGCAAGCAGACAGCTCTTAAAGAGACAGTACCAGAGGTTCTAAAAACACTCACTGATAAATGGCTTAAATGCCAAACACCATTCAGGCTTGGAGCACTCAAGCAAGCTCCTGAAGTCTTTGGGAACCCCCATTTGCAGGGGGTTACACCCTTCCTGGTTTGGGAAAGCTTGACGTCCGGCCAAGCAAGTACCCTATAAGTTTCAACTGCAACCATATACATTTGCATTAGGCCTCGCATACGTAATCATCAGTCAATATATCATTTTTACCAAGAACACATTTCTGAAACATTGCAGTACGTCACTCTTTACACAGTATTACATACACATTGTACCATAACTCAAGTTATTACCTCTTGTACATGAAACCTGAAGAGAGGGGCCCTTCCCTATCAGTTACCTTGGGCTGGATGGGGCAAGGGCACCATACTTAGAGGGCAACACAAGTAACTTGAGTTAGCACTGATGCTCAGTTTGGGCAATGAGCTCGGGACACATACACTCCTTTATGGACAACATTGAGAGGCAAGTCCACAGGCCTCCCAAGTGAATCATAACTGAGGTGCACCACAGGCTTTACAGCTCGACCAGTCTTTCTAGGGGAACTGTTATAGTCTCTGCACTCTGAGCCTCATTTTCAGCATTGTCCTCACTTGTCAGGAGTCTCCATGGGGTAGAGAGGCTAGAACTTGGGGCACTTTCAGCTCCAGGAGTTACAGTTTCTGAGTCCACAACATTTGGCTCGATGGAGAGCTTTCGGACACTGGCAGTGGACTGTCAGGGCACTCAAAATACTCTTCTTGTTCGGGTGTATCACCAGTCTGCCCAATCTATCATTTTCTCCCTGAAAGCTCAAACAGTTCAACCATGCACAATGATTCCATTTCATCTGATCTGATGCTTTGCACTTCACTTTCTGGGAGCATTGGCCCAGGGATGAAGCTGGGGGCTTAGACAGTCCAGAAGGCTCAGCTTCATCTCCAGTATTGACTAGGAATTGCCCCGAAACAATTGACTCAGTTCGTAAGAAGGATAGTATTCAAAGTCACTCTCACTTTCTTCCGATATGGACTGACAGTCATGCTGAACTGGGACTTGTGGAGGGGAACACTTTAACTCTGCTTCTGTAGGTGCAGACTTCTTGATCTTTTCTTAGCAGCAGCTCTAGTCACTGGTCCAGAGGGGCATCTTCTGGGGCTCAGACTCAATCAGGATTTGTCCAATGGGCAGTAAATGATTTCTATACATTGTTTTTACATCTTTGAATTATTCTCAGGCCTTACTTTGTACACTGGCAGATCATCTAGTTTGCCCACTACAATGTGAGGGAGATGGTGCCATCTGTCAAGCAATCTTGTGCTTGCCATGCAGTCCCAGATTTCTTAGCAATACCCGATCTCCCTCCTGGAGTTCCTGTCTTTCACCTTTTATCATACCTTTCTTTGTTGGCCAGATTTCTTTTGGCAGCCATGGTTTGAGCCAGTTGGTACGCATGAGTTAGCTGGGCCTTTAACTTTGCACATACTGTAAATAGTTCAGCTTGAACCCCATCAGGAGAGACCCCAAAACACACATCTACTGGTAGTCGAGCTTCTCTCAAACATCAGGTGTAGGGGAGAATCCAGTGGCATCACTTTTGGTGCAGTTATAAGCATGTACCAGGGTGCTAATTTGTTGGCTCCATCTAGGCTTGTCCTTTGGGTGCAGGGTGCCTAGCATATCTAGCAAAGTGCGGTTGAAACGTTCAGGCTGTGGGGTCCCCTGGGGTGGTAAGGAGTGGTTCTGGACTCGTGACTCCCCACAGAGAAAGCATCTCTTTGATCAGACGACTCTCAAAGTCTCTCCCTTGATCAGAATGGATTCTTTGTGGAGCCCCATAGTGAACAAAAAGTTTTCTACAAGTACTTTGGCCACAGTGGATGCTTTCTGGTCTTTGGTGGGGAAAGCTTGGGCATATCTCGTGAAATGGTCAGTGACCACCAGCACATTACTGATATTTCTTTGATCTGACTCCAAACTCAGAAAATCAATACAGACCAGCTCCATGGGTGCACTGGTGGTGATGTTAACAAGGGGCAGCCCTCTGGGGCAAAGCTTTCCTCTGTAAGCAGCTGATTACAAGTTCGAATGTGTTGCTCCACATCAGCCCCCATCTTAGGCCAATAGAATCTGGATCTCACCAAGTCAAGTGTTCTGTCTATACCAAGGTGCCCCATGTGGTTGTGCAAGGACCTCAGTACTGAGTCTCAAAGGCAGTGGGCAGCACTAGTTGTTGTTTGTCTACTTGTCCCCTCTGTCTACTGTTTCTCTGTATAACAGTTTGTTGATCAGTTTCAACTTGGGACCTTCTTTGTATAACAGTGCAGTTCTCAAATCAGTGGAGCGTAATTTGGACACATCTTTTCCTGCATAGAGGGCTTCTAAAGCTGCTTTGATCATGGGATCGCGATTGAGCCCCCAATACTGTCATTGTCCAGCTGAGGCAGTGCACCAATGTCTATTGCAGAAAAGTGGCAATAAGCAGCAGGTATGCAATTCTCAGAGGCTCCCAAGCAATCCACCATGCAGTCCACTGCGTCCGTGGACATTTGTTCCTCCCTGTCAAACTTCGGCAGAGTGCCCGAATGTCAGGTTCTGCCAATCGGACCCAATCATTCTGGGAACAGGCCTCCGGGAGAGAGCATCAGCATCTATGTGGTTCAGACCTGCTCGGTATTCGAGAGCATAGTCATATGTAGATAATGCAGAAAGCCACCTATGGCCAGTGGCATCCAACTTAGCTGAGGTCTGCACATAGGTCAAAGGATTATTGTCAGTTTTTACTAGTATTTTAGCCCCATACAAGTACTCATGGAATTGGTCAACAATAGCCCACTTCAAAGCTAGAACTCTAACTTATGTACAGGATAGTTCTTTTCGGATGGGGTCAGGCTTCTACTGGCAAAGGCCACTGGTCTCAGGCCACTTCGTGCTCTTGGTACAACACAGCCCCCAACCCTTGCAAGCTAGCATCAGTGTGCAGGACGTAAGGTTTTCTTGGATCGGCATAGGCCAGCACTGGAGCATGGGTAAGTTGATATATGATCTCATGAAAAGCAGTCTCACAATCAGGAGTCCAGCGGGCCCCAAATACTTCACTCGGATGAAAATACACTCTTTCAGTCTTGAGGGACGCTGACTTTGGTATTTTTGTGGGTTGGGGATACCCTTGAGTAAGGTTAAGTAAAGGGCGGATCACTCTTGAATAGTCCTTGATGAAGCGCCGATAATAACCACAGAATCCCAGGAATCTTTGCAGTTCTTTTAGATTTTTGGGCTGTGGCCAGGTGGTCAAGGCCTCAACTTTACTTGGGTCGGTCTCTATTCCCTCGGTGGATACTATGTGTCCCACATACTTTACTGATGTTTGAAAGAATTGACACTTATCAATGGACAGTTTAAGGCCAAAGTCCTCCAGTCGGTCCAATACCTTAAATAATCTGCTCTCATGTTCCTCCAGTGAGCTGCCAAACACAATAACATCATCTAGGTATACCAGGCACTCTAGTAAGTTCATGTCCCCACTGCACGCTCCATCAATCGCTGAAAAGTGGCTGGGGCACGTGAAATCCCTTGAGGCATCCTCATGAATTCATAGAAACCAAGCGGACAGATAAAGGCCGTCTTCTCACGGTCCTCTGGGGCCATCGGGATCTGGTAGTACCCACCGCGGAGATCCAGCACAGAGAACCACTTGCTCCCCTTTAGGCAGTCCAAAGCATCCTGAATGCGGGCATTGTGTACTGATCAGGGATAGTCCGCGCGTTTACAGAAGATAATCCACACACATCCTTACTGTTCCATTCTTTTTCCTCACTACCACAATGGGGAAGCATAAGGGCTTCTGGATTCTTGTATTACACCAGCAGCTAACATCTCTTGCAGATGCCGCCTCACATCATCTATGTCAGCAGGTGCCAGGCGTCGAGACCTCTCACGAAATGGTCTTTCGTCATGCAGCCGGATATTGTGCTCAGCTCCTTGCACGCATCCTACATCCCATTCCTTTAAAGAAAACACCTGGTCTCTCTGGGCAAGCTTCTCACTGATCCTCACTTTCCATTCAGCTGGCAGCGGGAGTCGCCGAATCAAACAAGTCAGGCGTTACTCTGTCATTCTTCCTTGAACTCTTGCTGCCGGGTAGCACTGCAGTGTCTGCACAATGCACATTAGCCAGGATGCAACCTCTGTTTACTCGAATGTCTCTTTTAGACACATTATGAACTTGGACCATTACCCTTCTGGCATAAGCATGGGCTCTAGCGGGCAAAATACTAGGCTTGACCAGCAGTCCCTCTGGCAATTTTCCATCGCCTGGTGCATCCAACATTAATATTTTATTCTTAACATCCTTTCTGATACGGACCTCTCCTGTAAGGTACACTGGGCATTTGGCGCCAGGATCAGAGACTCAGGATCCTTCTTCCATACAATTCGACTGGTTCCTCTGGTTCTGTTTTTCAGCATCTCTCTGTGCCTCATAGGCCTTCTTAATTAAAGCCGGAACTCTTAAAGCTCTACTAGTCTTTGACCCGTTTTCATAACACAACTGTGCCAGCCTTCCAACATATGAGCATTTGTTCCAATCAACAAAGGGACACCATCATACAGTCCAGTGGGGGGACACACTAAGGCTAGGGTCTCTACTTGTTCGGCCACTCCAGCCACGGAGGTGGGGAAAGACAGCCAAATTCGGATATACCGAATAGGGGTAGGCCTTCTCACTTAACCCCCATACATGCAGTCCTTCTAATGGTTGTAAGGGTACGTCTGACAAATGCTTCTGATACCAATCCTGGAACATAATTGTCACTTGGGAGCCATTGTCTAATACAGCTCTTGTAGACACTCCATTCACCTTTACAGTGGTCTCCATGGAGGGACCCACTATTCTGGACCAGTCTGGAGAGGTGGTAGTGGGGGCCTGGGCAACTGACCTTGCCACAAAAGGACGTGAATTAGCATTTTGGTGCCCTCACTGGGATCATGTCGTGCACCTCTTAACCACTGATTTCTTCTCCAAGCTCTCCTTGTAGCCTATATGCAACTTTGTCAGTGTCTTTTGGGGACTGGCATTCCCTTTTCATGTGCCCATCTTTCCCACAATTATAGCAAAACATACTTTCTGGAGTTTGAGCTGGCGAGGCGCCACACTGGGAGCCAGGGCGGGGGTATTACTAACTGGAAACCTGGGTGCCATCTCTGTCTGTAGGCGTGATAAGCATTTGGAGACATCTCGTCAGTTTCTCCACTTCCATGGTCAAGGAATTGAGTTTGGAGTTGTTATCAGCAGGAGATACATGGGTGGTCCCCCACCCCATAGCAGATGCAGTCGGATATAGGTCAGGGCCCGTACTTGCAGGCGTGGCCTTCATAAAGGGACTGTTTTGAATTCCCGGATCTCTCTCAACAGTTCGCCCCATTGTGGCACATCTTTTCCTTGTCAGAGCACTCATTGACTGTCAACCTCTGCCCCTGAACTTCACTTGATGGGTCACCCTCAGTCACTGGTCGTAGCCACAGCTGTTGGTGCAGGTCCCTCCCGAGGTCGCTTTTCTCAACTCCTCGAATTTCTCTCATTAACTCATCATAGGAGGGTGGGGATTCCAGTCGATTGCCAGGCGTAACTGAAGCAACAGCAGTTCTGAGAAGGGGCAGACTTAAGGATTCTGTCCAGTCTGGTTCGTCCAGTTCAATCGCTGGCAAACTACCTTTCTGAGGCATTCTTGCAACAATTTTTCCAGCCGAGACATACACAGACAACAACTCCCCTTGGTACTGTTGTGCATTTCTTACTTCCACCATAGGTCCTCATCAGAATCTGGGCTCCCATACACATTCTCCAAGGCCTCAAGATAGGCCTGTGCAGTCGCTTCAGGGTTACTGGCCCGTTTAGCACGGATGGTAGCCAGGGCAGGACCTCGGAGGCTCTCACTACCTCTTTCGCTTCGCTTCCGAGCATTGCCATTCTAGCACTTGGGGAAACATAGTCTATCCAGGTCTCCCAGTCATCCTCCCCTTGGGGGTGGGAGGGTGCCAGAGAAGATCCTCAACCTTCGTAAGAGTCGTGACTAATGGCAGGTGCAGAAATAGGAGTCTGCATTGGTTCAGCCACCATTACGGCACTGGAGCAGGAGAGGGTGTTGGGGAGGAACACCCCAGGTGGCAAGAATAGTTTCTTCAAGTCCTCCACAGTTTTCCTCTCCCAGCAACCATTCAGCAAATTTCTCCTCAAAAGTTTCAGATAGTGGTGGGGCTGATTCCCCGGTCTTTACTGTCCTTAGTTATCACTCCAAGCAGTGAGGGCTCCCTCTGGGGTAATGGTCTGTGGCACTTTGGAGCTATCTATGGGATCCTTAAACTCTACTAGGGCCAGGAAAGTGTGGGTGAGCAGATTAGCATGCCGACCCACCACCACAGGGTTTTGTAAACCTTCCACCTTGGAAAGTACTCCCTGCACAGTGTCCGTATTGATACCCAGGGGATGTCCAGGATAAGCATAGCATTTTGGGGTCGATCTCCTCCCAGTACACCACTCCACCAGCCGGTGCACAGCCACTTCTGTCGGGTACCCATTTTTTCTTAACAGTGGTTCAGAATATGGCCACTAGAGGACACACAATCCCAGCGGTGAGCCTCCAAGATGTAACCCCTAGATGGCTATATCCTGGGGCTACTACCCTGCCTGATTTGCCACTAACAGGTTGAGGGGCCTGGATCCAATGGGGTGCCTCCACCCAGAGGTCAGGGTTTGCAATAGTTAAACTAACTTGGTCACAGCCCTCTGGGACACTGCACCCCTTTCTTCCCACTAGTGGCCCACACAATATATCAGAATTACCTTCACAGTATACACTTACCCCAGGTCTGGTTCCGCACTGGGACCTCCTGTGAAATGAGATACAGTGCAACAATCACAGTACAGTACTTTAACATAGACAAATACCTCAGGCAGTATGACTTTGCTGAAACAAGCAGCTCTGATTTATTTAGGGGATATAACAAGGACAGGAAATCAGGTTAATTAGCTTATCACTCTAATAATCTACCTATATGGCTCTGTGCACTGGCCTATCCCTATCAGTTACTGTCCCTGGGTACCCAAGCCCTAGTGGCTAGTCCAAACCGTGGCAGCTGGTAGGGGCCCTTTCACACAGAAAAGGAGAATTAAACAGTCAGCAGTACAGTAATTCCATTTGGATTTAATGTGGCAATTCAACAGGGAGCGACCCTGAATTAGTACTCACGACCTCCAAATAAGATAGGGTCCTTCAATGTCAGCAGGGCTCACTTGAGGTACACAAACCTCTTCACACATCCATATAAAAGAAAGCACTATACCAGGCAGGCTGCATCTGTATCCCAATCGCAATTACTGCACAATACCGGAGAACACAGCAGATTCAGTTCCTGACAGACAGAGTGCAATTTTCAGCAATTCCTCCAGTCTTCTACAGGGTGAGCCTGGTTTCTACTCTTCAGAGATCCTTTGATTCTTTTCACAGGACGGATTCAGTCCTAACAAGCTGTTACACAAGCTGCAGACCGGAACTCTGGGCCTTACACACGCTTTTTGACTAAAACTGCACACTGAAAAGCACAGGGCTCCTTCCTTCTTCACTGCCAAAGCTCAACTGAAACTCCAACCGACAAAACCGGCACTTCCTTTGAGTTCCTCCCAGTTCTTGACTGGATTGGCTGTCACTCACAATAGACTGCTGCTGTTGGTCCAAAAGGCACTGAAGTCTAAACTACATCTCCCAGAGTCACTGCCCATACAATCCTCTTGTGGCTGGCTCAGATTATGAGTCCAAGTTCTGATTCATCCAAGGCACCATTTTAGAGCTAGCTTACCCCACACTGATTGGTCCAGTTCAGCAGTTCAAAACTAGAATGGGGAACTAGCAGACACAGTTCTGACTGCAAAGAAAGCAGGTTAGACAAACTGTAATTTCATTATTACTCTAAATAATTTCTGGCAAACAGTTACATCTTTCAGATAGGTTCCCTTTCACCCTAGTGACTGCAAAAATGAAGTGAATTGGCAGCAGCTTGAGTGGTACTCAATCAAAGAAACACACAGTCCCCCATACAAACTAATTATGTCTGCAAGCAGACAGCTCTTAAAGAGACAGTACCAGAGGTTCTAAAACACTCACTGATAAATGGCTTAAATGCCAAACACCATTCAGGCTTGGAGCACTCAAGCAAGCTCCTGAAGTCTTGGGAACCCCATTTGCAGGGGGTTACATAAGGATTTTGGAAGGATGCACATAATTATACAGCACAACAGAACAGCAATAGATAAATGATAAAAGTCCCCATTCCCCAACTCCTCCTGAGTTAGTGCCACTGCAACCACCCATGTGCCTCCACCTATGGCTGTTTTACCCACCCCACCACCCCACTTTTGTATAAATAAAAAGAACTGGCCTGGCTAGGAGCAAGGTAGCCTCAGGCTCCTACAGTCCTCTCCTCGCCGACTCTCCATTCACCACCACCGCTGGCCCATCGCTCTCATTCTGTCTCTCCAACTCTCTCATGTGGCCTGGGGCTTGGGGAGGGACTCGAGGATGCAGGAGATGATCGGGAATTCGGAGGATCAACTACTTGGTTGGGAACTAGGGGTCCATCAGTCGGACTACAAAATTGCCTCCGTACGATCAGTGGGCCTAAATGTAGTACCCGTGATTCACTAGTGCTTTCCTGGTCGCAACTTTCTCCTCTGTCATCGCTAATCCTTCTGGATTTCTCTCCTCTGCACGTGAAGCCCGCATGCAGATCACACTGAAGAACATCCACTTTCAGAAGGTAGAAGGATTGGCTGAGTCTCTCTATCTCCACCAAATGAATCAAAAAGCTTTTCAAAGGGCATATTGCTGCCCTGTACTGCACGTCCTGCACCCCTTCACACTCCAGGAAACATGGTCGATCGGCACACACTTGTTTACCGTGAGCAACGGTTACCATGGTTTGGAAAAACTGTCACAGTGTCTATACCATACGGTTTAAAACCATGGTATACCGTCACACCGTATACCGTGACAACCCTACCTGCATAGCAACAGGCTTTCCTAGTCTGTGAAAACACATTGCAGTGCCTTTGAAAAGAGCATTATCACAATGTTCAGCAGCTTATAATTTCTTTTAAAGATATTTATTTTCTTTTTCCAACAGTAATGTTTTTGCTGTAGCAAATGTGTGCCAACCCTCTAAAATACGAGGCAATAAAACTGAGCAGTCTTTTTCTACATACAGTACAGTGTGGACATATCAGTTAGTTTTACCTCCCTTGTAGGTAAGTTGATAGAGACTTTGGTCAAAGAAAGCCTAGTAGCCTACTCAGAGGCAGAGAGTTGCAGGACAACAAGCAGCCTGGATTTGTGGTGGGGAGATCATGCCAGACCAACCTAGCAGTAGTTTTGACTGGGTTACAAAGGCTGTTGATAGAGGGCAGGTGGTAGATTTACGCTACTTCGATTTCAGCAAAGCCTTTGACTTTGTGCAACACAGGAGGCTGCTGAAGAAGCTGGAAGACCTGGCAGTGGGAGAGAATTGACCAGATTGGCAGGGAGCTGGTGGGGGGAGAAAACAGGGGTGGTAGTAAACTGAGTCAACTTAGAGGAAAAGGGGGTCATAAGCAGCTGCCACAGGGTCGGTCCTGGGACATTTCTGTTCAATATGTTCATTAATGACATAGGAGAGAGTACCTAGGGCAAGATGTGTCTCTTTGCAGATGACACAAATCTATGCAGCACAGTAGACAGCAAGAAGAGTACTAGGAGCTATGGTGCAAAATATGGCACTTGAGATTCAATATCAAAAGTGCAGGTGATGCACAAAGGGAAGAAGAACCTAAATACAGGATACTGATGAGAAGGATGTTAGATTGACCATAACATCTTAAGAGCAGGACCTGGGAGTCATCATTAGTGGCTCTCTCAAACAATCCAGTCAGTGCAACAAAGCAAACAGCAATGTAACAAGTATGGATTAGAAAGAACTGGCCCAGCAACGTAGAGCACTAATGCACCATGCGCCTACCTCCTACCTTGCTGGTGACCTAGGTTCAGAAATGGATGCTGGTCACTCAAGGGCTGGCCAAATGAGGGAGGACTGAGCATCCATAGGACTGCTCTCCTCCTTCGGGATGGGTTGAAGTGGTTTCAGTGCTGGACTGCCACCCAACGGCAGCTGGGTGGCAGCATATACGGAACACCAGGAGCAGAAAGGATCCCATGTTCAGGGCTCCAGTGGTGTCACCACAGAGGTGGTGCTCACACATTGCACCCATTGCATGTCTGCAGGCCCATAGAGAAAATTAGTGGAAAAGAAAACAGCTGCAGGATGATGACCGACCCCTCACAGCCCCCACACTGGTGACTGGGCAACCTCCATAGTCCTGTGGCAGAGGACAAACCTGGAGAAGCCAGGTGATGGGGCTGGGGGTAGGTAGGAAGGGGCAGCCGGAGCAGCATAGGAGATAAACAAATAATGGAAAAAACAGGATGCATCAGAGAGGGACTGATGGTAGGTGGAAGGAGGTGATGTTGCCCTGTACAGATCCCTGGTGAGGCCTCACCTGGAGTACTGTGTCCAGTTCTGGATCTGGATCTGAGAAAGGAAAGAGAAAGATTAGATACTGTATAGTACAGGGTCACCAAGATTATCCAGGGCCACCAGGGCGGATCCAGTGAGGAACAGCTGGTTTGCATGTTCCCGTACCTACCACCTATTAGATCAAATAGGAACACCAGCAAAGAAGCAAATGTCCTTGAGACCTATTTACCTCCAAATACCAGCAAGAGACATGGGCCCCAATATTCAGAAGGTTAGCATAGCACTAACTGACTTAGTGTTATGTTAACCAGACCTAGCAGGTCTGACTGTGATTAAAACCATATTCAAAGAGGTCCCTAGTGCCACATACACTGAATAGTGTGATTATGTTGAATACACCACTGCACCCATGCAAATGAGTGTTCTGTCTTGCATACAGGGTGCAGCAAGGTTTTCAGAGGTTCTATAAGGATTAACACGCTGCCAAGCTAATTAGTGCTTATAGAACCTTGCTGTCATCAATAGGTACAATGGTGCAATGCCCCCACCACTACTCACCCCTGCAGCACTAGTGCTGGTGACACCCGCCTCCTGCCTGATTGTCAACCGAAATCTGTTTCTCATCCCATGAATACCTTGTAGACTAGTGGTCCCCATCCCAATATAAATATGTGCCCCGTCCTATAAATACCAGGTTGCCTAGTGGTCCCCCTCCTGTCCAATCCCTACGTAAATTTGTGCATCAATGCACATATTATCCCCATGGACAAGTAGTACCCCACCACTCAATCGCTGTTGAAACATACATACTGTAGCCCCCTGTCTCTGGACCACCCTCTCTGCACCCACCTATTCTCATCCCTGTCTGCCGGACTGTCCCAGCCACAGCAGTAATCACTACTCAGACAGACTCTTCAGTATCTGTTATCAGCAATGGGCTATGGTAGTGCTGAGCAATGCACTTTACGCCGATGCTATTATGGCCCCATATTCATACAGGCATTGCAGACCATACAGGGTGTGCTATCCATATGAATATCACTCCCGGATTGCCAGGCGCTATAGTTTGCATGCTGCTGATAGCCCCAGTTAAATCTGGATGCTCTGCATTTCTCTGGGGCCCCAAACTCTCGCCCACAAACATAAAACTGGGACAGTGCGCAAAACATAAAACTGGGACAGTGGTAGGGAGAAGGCAATCTCTGTTCCTGACTCTAGAGCAGCAGGAATAAATTCTACCCAAAAGGAAGGAAAGGAATTTGATTTCTATAAAGCAAGTTTCATACAAACCACACTTTAAAGTGTTTTATATTGAGGAGAGGATAGGCAAGAGACTATTTTTTTTAAAGTCTTTGATAACTGGGTAAAGCCCACTAGGTACAAGTGCCTGTTTTCAGGGGCAACCTGGGAGCACTGGGGTGGTTAAGTGACTTGCTCAGAGTCACACAATATGGACAGTGAATTGAGCTTGTGGGAATCAAACCCAGGTCTGCTGGATGTACCAAGCTCATTCACAGCTCGTTACTCTAACCTCTTGGCTATACTGCCAGCCCCCATTGCTGCTGTTAGACACAAAAGAAGATTCCGCCAACATGGAACAGATGAGAGAAAGATTCCAGAGAGGTTAATGAGATTTCCATCATAGAAAAGTATGGAAAACAAAACATTTTCCAAAGCTCTGCTTATATTATACTAATTTCTCTACTTATTCCTCTTCCATTATTACTTTAAAAGCTGCTTGAAAATAGGATCTCTGTCCCCTGACTACATTTGCTCCTACATCCTGTCTACATGTGATGTTATCCTCTGTTTATTAATCACAGTTGAGTGCCATGGAGATATTATGATGCTACAAGCAGGAGGTTTTGGGGAGGGGATTTTTCAAAAGGGTCTCATGCAGATGCAAATGTATGCTGTGTCTTCATCCAACCAAATGTGACTGATCTGTACTACTGCTATTTTCAAAAGATGTGCCAGATTGTAACAGAAAGTCTCAATTTGTGCAACAAATTGGCACAAATGTGGTTTGCATCATTTTCCAACAACTGCATCTTTTTGAGATGCAAAATTCAGAAGCAGTTAGAAGATGATAATAGATGGTCGAACAGTTCGGACTGGTGCCCATTTTGAGAACCGCAGCAGGTGGAGCCATTTGAAAATCCCCATGACATCACATGAAGACAAGAAGTCTGAGCAAATCAGATCCAAGTGGCCAGCGACATGTTTCCACGCACTTTTACACAGTAATAAAGAACAGGGTGAAAGTAAGGACAAGAAATATAGGAATTACTACTAAAACTGTGTGTTATTTCCAAAATGTTCTCAGATGCATTAGAAGCTCTGAAAGTAAATCCTAAGGGCACTGAGCTGAGCTGCAGTCCTGGGTTTGAATCCTATCAGCCCCCACTTGCATACTGTGTGGCCCTGAGCAAGTCATTAACTTCCTTGTGCTCCCAGGTCGCACCTGGAAACAAGCTCCTGCTTAGTGTGCCTTTCCTGGTTAAACAATTTCCTCCTCCCTTTTCCCCAAAATCGTAACTGCACCAGTATTTAAAAACCAGCATTTGTCAATGCCGAATGTTGACCGCGTTGGTCTGTTGAGCTCGCTCAGTGGCCTTCTGTCACTGGCTCAGTCTGTTTGTCCGGTGCTGCAGGCTGCTCTTTGCACTGGGCTGCTGCCTGCATTGGCACCTTGTTCTGACGAGAAACAAACCACAGGTATCCCGACAGAGCTCCGTTGAGGTGGCTCACCCCTCTCTTACTCGCTCATTCTGTTTTCTCCTGGCGCTGCACACTGCTCCTTTGTACTGTGCTCCTGCCTGTGTTGGTGGCTTTTTCTGCCTAAAAAGAAATCACAGCTGTCCCAACAGAACTATATTGAGGTCGCCACCCCCTATCTCACTCACTCATTCTGGTTCTCCTGACTCTGCAGGCTGCCCTTTTGTACTGGGCTCCTCCCTCTGTTGGCACCTTTTTCTGCCCACAGAGAAATCTGCAGCAGTCCTGACAAAGCTCTGTTGAGCTTGCTCACTCCCTTCTCTCACTCGCTCATTCCATTTCTGCCGGCGCTGCAGACTGCCCTTTCTACTGGGCCCCTGCCTGCATTGCTGCCTTTTGATGCCCACAAAGAAATTTGCAGCAGTTACAATACAGCTCCATTGAGCTCCCTCACTTGCTCATTCTGGTTTTCCTGCCACTGCAGGCTGCCCTTTGTACTGGGCCCCTGCGTGCATTGCTGCCTTTTTCTGCCCACAAACAAATCTGCAGCAGTCCCAACAGAGTTCCCTTGAGCCCACTGACTCCCCTCCCTCACTCATTCATTCTGTGTCTCCTGGCGCCGCGGGCTGCCCCTTTGTACTGGCTCCTGCCTGCATTGCGGCTTTTCTGGCCAGAAAGAAATCTGAAGCAGTCCCAACACAGCTCCACTGAGCTCACTCACTCCCCCCATCACCACGATTCCGCTTCTGCCAGCGCTGCAAGCTGGCCTTTGTACTGGGCTCCTACCTGTGTTGCCACATTTTCTGCCCACAAAGAAATCTGCAGTAGTCACAACAGAGCTCTGTTGAGCTCGGCCACTCACGGCTCTGTCAACGCTTGTTCTGTTTCTCTTGGCGCTGCAGACTGCGCTTTTGTATGGGGCTCCTGGCTGCATTGGCACCTTTGTCTGTCCACAAAGAAATCCGCAGCTGTCCCGACAGAGCTCAGTTGAGGTCGCTCACTCTCCTTCTCTCATGTGCTCATTCTGTTTGTCCTGGCGCTGCAGTTGCTCTTTTTGTAATGGGCTTCTGCCTGCATTGGCGCCTTTTCCTGCTCATAAAGAAACCGCAACAGTCTTGATAGAGCTCCATTGTGCTCACTAAGTCCCCTGTCTCACTTGCTCATATTGTTTCTCCCACCGCTGCAGGCTGGCCGATTGTACTGGGCCCCTGCCTGCATTGAAGCCTTTTTCTGTCCACAAAGAAATCTGCAGCAGTCCTGACAGCACTTCGTGAGTTCGCTCACCCCTCTCACGCTCTCTCATTCTGTTTCTCCCAGTGCTTCAGGCTGCCCTTTGTACTGGGCTCTTGTGTTGAAGCCTTTGTCTGCCCACAAACAAACCGCAGCAGTCCCGACAGAGCTCAGTTGAGCACTGTCACTCCCTCTCGGTCGATCTTAATCTGTCCCAAACACTGATTTCCCAGAGTGACCGGGCTATTCTCCAGCAGGAGTGCAAAAACATATTTTATCCAGGATGTGAAAATGACAGCTGTAGTGTTCATAAGGAGGTATGAAAAATGCCACTGTTGAAAATGTAGAGTGACAATATTACAAATTAGCGAGTTACAAGTGTGCGTGGAAACAGTTCAATGCATGCTTGTAACACAGTCGTGTTATGGAGTTTTGTCACCAAATTTTCAACATAGTGATTTTAGGACCTCTGCTCATGAACAGTGCCACTGTCATTTTCTTAATCTGTCCCAACACTGATTTCCACAGTGACCACGTTATTCTGCACCGAACTGTGAAAACACATTTTGGTCAGGATGTGAAAATGACAGCTATACTGCTTATAAGGAGGAGTGAAAATGCCACTGTTGAAAATCTGGTGTGACAATATTACAAATCTATGGGTTACAAGGGTGCATGGAAAGTGCAATGCACACTTGTAACACAGCCAATTGATGGGCTATCATCACCAAATTTTCAACACAGGTATTTGAGGACCTCTGCTCATGAACAGTATCATTGTCATTTTCTTAATCTGTCCCGAACAGTGATTTCCCACAGCTTACCACTCTATTCTGAGCTGAAAGTGCGAAACACATTTTGGCCAGGATGGGAAACTGAGAGCTGTACATTTCATAAGTAGGTCTGGGAAAATGGCAATGTTGAAAATCTGGAGTGAAAATATTATAATTCTGAGTTATAAGCTGCGGCGTGCTAACTGGTAACGACGTCAGAATATTAGTCATTTTATGGAGTATCAAGTATCAAATTTTCAACATAGGCATTTTAGACTTCTACTCATGAACAGTGTCACTGTCATTTTCTTAATCTGTCCTGAACACTGATTTCCCACAGTGACCGTGTATTCTGGGCCGGAAGTGCAGAAACACATTTCGCCAGGATGTGAACAATGACAGCTATACTGCTCACAAGGAGGTGTGACAAAATGCCAATGTTGAAAATCTGGCCTGAAAATATTGCAAATTTGCAAAGTTACGAGGTCCGTAGTAACTGCGCAACGATGCTTGTAAAACAGTCATTTTTAGATTTTTTCCACCAAATTTGCAACATAGGCTTTTGAGAGCCCACCTCATGAACACTGGCACTGTCATTTCGTTAATCGGCCTGAAGGGTGATTCCGCACAGTGACCACAAAACCACCTTCGGCCGATTAACACCATGACAGTTCAACAATTCATGAGGAGGGGTCCCAAAACTCCATGTTGAAAATGTGGTGAAAAAATTCCCAAAATGCCCAAGATATGCACTAAGTTGAAAAAACCTATTTATTACATTATTCAGCTTACGGCATTTCCTCAGTTCGCGGTCGGCTTTGAAGAGTGCAGATGTGTTCCTGGTCCATCAAGATCGCCGCACCAAGCTCCGGAGGTAAGTATGGGGTGAGGGGGTGTAGGGAGGCAGGGTGCAGTGGGTGGGTGCAGGTTGTGGGAGGGGCAGGAGACTACGAGGACCGCTTCCTTTTCAGGGAAAAAAGTAACGGGACCGCTTTAACTTTACAGGGCATGTGGCACGCTAGTGGGCTCCCAGCATGCCACCGAGTCTTGCTTTGGGGGCAGCTGTAACCGATGGGGATTGGGCACACCCATCAGCAAACAACAAAAGGGTGGGAATTCTTTCTGCCGATGGGGACTGGGCACCCGCTGGCAGACAATAAAACCGGAGGGAGTATTTCATTGACAGGAGGCCCCTGTCGGCAACAGACATGGGAGAATATTGTTGTGAATACGCGCAAGCCCCGCCATGTTCACAAACAATATCAGCGATCCTACATCCCGCCTCTGTAATGACGAAGCCCTCATTGCAGTGGATGGCTGACGCTGCAATGATGAGGTGGCCCTGATTGCAGCGGTTAGAGGTTGTGGCATGCTGGCTGAACTATCACAGCAGCAGCATGCCACAGCATTGGGGATGGGGATGCTTTTGCAGGCTGTGGGGCATTGGGCACAACAGTGCCAAGACTTCCACAACCTGCTTGTGGAGAAAGCTGCCGCAACATGTTTCTGCACATGCACGCAATCAATATAAAATGCGCTGCTTCTGCCCCTCACAAAACAGGAACCAGGAAAGATAGGAATTACAACAACAATTTTGTACAGAATTTTATTTTCCCAACATTTTCTCAGAAGCATCACAGGCCCGTTTAGCACCAGAAGATAGTAAATGTTCTGGCCAGGGTCACACGGCAAGAAAGATGGTTGTGGCATCGAAATCTCGGTCTCAGGTCCACACTGCTCATGGTTTATTATAGCACCAGAAACCCTCAATGTAATTACAGTCACAAAATTCATAGCTGCCTATTATTTTTTCAATATAAGATGCATGACAAGTGCCCAAACTCCTTGTTGCCAAATTTACCCATCCTGGCAGCACGTGCAAAAATAAAAACAGGAATCGCTTTCCTTTAAACAGTCTTTAGACCCTTAGTAGTTTTCTGTATTTCATGTATATCATGTACTGTATTAATTTAGAGTGAGAAGGTACTTAACAGCAGTGTAATAATTTTCATGCAGAACACTACATACTGTTAAAAAGACAGGCAGCTCTCCAGCCCTGTGTAAAACATATGCCTAATCCAGCCAGGCCACAGTAACCTTACATCAGGCTCTTTATGAAAAGCCCACATCTAGGATATTGTACCAATGAGCCAGAAATGCACAGATTCTAAATGTGATCTGAAATCTAACTTGGCGCTTATCATGGAAAGGATGCTCCCATGTTTTATCACTGTCATCTTTCACCTTGACATACACAGAGATGATGCCATATGTCTGCTAATGATCCTTACTGTCTGCTGTGTTAGTCTTACAGATTTGGTAATCTGCACATATTTTCTCTCTATTAGCGCTGCTTAAACTGCTGTTAACATGACCTCTGCGCCACCCTCTAGGACAAGTTCAAGAGCTGCTGATGTCTCATGGAAAACTTTAAAAATATATTAGACAATTCAGTTTGTATTTCACAAATAGTTGTTTTCTCTTCCCTTATTTCTTACTGAGGAAATGTACACAAAACAGACTCTTTTTGCTTAAAGTTCATCTAACTCTACAGCTTATTCCCCATGTGTCATAATCCTGTGTTGTGACTGTGACAGGGTAGAATAGGACCCTGTCCCATTTGTTATGGAGATAGTGTTTAAAATGCAAGGATGTATTCTTTCCTTTTCTGTCTCTTCTCTATCTGGTTGCGCAGCCAAATTTTCCTGTGAGACCTTGGACTTGATTAGCCTGAACACTTTCGCAATTCTTTTGCCTCTCTGTCAGTTTTCTTCTGTCTGTTTTCTCCCTTGCATATCTAGATCTGCTAATATAGAAATATGTGCAAATCAATATATAAAGCTACCAACAGTCCCTATTTTCGGCAGCATGTCCCAGTGTCCACACAAGTTTGCAAAATGTCACTTTGTCCTGGTTTTGCTTATTTGTCCCAGTTTTGTCCTTTGTAGCTGACTGCTAATTTGTGTGTGACAGTTATTTCAGCACCACTGTGGCACTGCTGGGCTGGACAGCAGTTTGCAACTTCAACCCTGTGCATGTTGCACCGCAAGCATGTCAGTGGGAGCAAAGTAAAGCATGTTCCTTCCTGGTAGATTAGACTGGGTCAGTAGTGCAGACAAGCACATGTGGACGCCTACCTGCCAGCAGCTGAGAGGGACTCCAGACAGAAAAGAGACCAGCAGCAGTGAACTAAGGTACCGGACCTGATCGACTGTAAGGAAGTGTGTGAAAACAATCTGGTGTGGTGGTGGGGTCACTGACGTGAATATAAGTGGGTTGATGGGACTATCAGGAGGAGCAATACATGCAGCTCGAATGTCTGCTCACAATTTAATGCAGGTTTGCTTCTAATGAACTTCCTGTACATCATGACTTGGAACTTGCTGCAGCAGAATGATGTATTGTTTCAATCTGGATGTTTGCTACTGATGTTACTGTGGGGTGGTATGGCCAGAGCAAGCAGCAAAATGTAATTGATTGTGTGCAGTATTGTTTGGGCGGTGCCCGTGGGAGTGACATGGTGGGGAGGGGATCATGGTCAGGAGGGACCGTCCCAGTTTTAGGCCTCAGAAAGTTGGTAGCTTTATCAATATATGGAAATGAAACTGATAGAGAATCCCTATTGTTTAGAAAATATAGCATTACTGTTGAAATGTATATAATTGTATTTTGTCATAACTGAAAAGGTATTGAGAATTAGAGGTTATCAGAGTTACAGTTTTAGTTTTTTTTTTTTCAAAAGCTGCAGCAAGGGGTCCTCAGAAGCCACTGTTCCTCCTGCCTGAAACCTACAAGGGCAGGAGGTTTGTTTAGAGTGGGGTTGAAATTATTTATAAAAGAGAGCAGAGCTGCAACTCAAAGAAATTACAAGAAAAAGGACGACAGAGACTTAAGAAAACTTTATTTTATTTTTATTCCTCTGTACATAGTTATTCTGAACAGGTTTATTTTTAATGTTACTGCAGCTACAAATAAACAGTTTCATGGAATTTTACAACTGCTCCTGGGTTTTCCTATGCTTCCTGACATGTGCCTCGACGACAGTGACATCACAGTGTGTTGTCATGGGAATAACTTTGTTGTCACAAGCAGAGTTTTAAGACGTCAGGTGGGGAATAAGCAATAGGAGCTCAATAATAAACAATGGGGCAAAGAAACATAGAGCAAATTACTTTGAGGGAATCTCTTGCATCAGGCCACACCAATGGAACTATAGCTGTCAGGCACTAGGACCACACGTGAACTTTTCTAGCTAGCAGTCTACAAGGGACTGCCCATGACAATGTCCTACATACCAACGTCCTTCCCATATAAACGTGGGCGACCCCACACCTGCCTCAGTTCTTTTCCCACCATCGACCATCACATGTTGACACTCAGAGACTTTGCCACTTCAGTCGACTGCTTTTTTCCTCATTTTCTATTTTTTCCTTCCATCCAGTGTTTCGTCATTTAACTCTGCATCTCTGACAAAACTGCTGTTTTTCCACCAGGTTTCTTCACAGATAGATGGCCTTCTCCGGGAGGGCCTCCAGCTAGGCTTCCTCCCTGCAGTCTGCACCAGTTTCCTGGCAACTCGGACGTCCAGCTCTGCCTCCTCCTCCTCCTCCATCGAGCAGTGGACAGCCATCCTGATGGGGAAGGGTAAAGAGTTTTAGGAAGAGCTCCACTGGAGTTGCTGGACCTTCTTCGGCTCCTGAGCCATGGGGTCCATGAGGTGGTTAGAATTCTGCATTGTACTAAATCTTTCCTCTGGATAACCTCTCTGAGGGTTCTGCCCTCCCTCCCTCCCCCAGGACGGCGATGCCTTTGCCTCCCATCCTTCCCACGCCTCGCTCCACTTTGTGAGGGCCAGGACTGGGTTTTTGCTTCTAACCAGTTCCAGCTGGCCCAGACTCCTGATGATGGTGCCCCATGGCTCTCTGCTGACCCGGCCTTGTGGACGGTTATGCCATTGTCTGTCCCACCCTGCTCCCCTCCCGTGCCCTAGCAGTTGGGGATTCAGTGTCCACTTGCTGGGGTCACAGGAGCCTACTCCCATCCCTGCTGGTGCCCAGTGCCTTCCCAAGTGCCAGGTGGCTTCCCTGCCTCGCAGGCACTGGAGGGCTCCTTCTGTCCAGGCTGGTTTGGACCTGGCATGGGTTTTAGTGCCAGGGTGTCCAGAATTTCCCCAGCACTGATCTGCATACAAAATGAACCCTTAAAACTCTATTAAAGACCTCAGAATAAATTCTTGCCTTACCATGTTGGGCTGCCCTTTCCTGATGGGGTGCCCCTTTCACCCCACCAGGCCTTTTTCTGGCACGCCACTGTCCCGGCAGTTCTGCTTTTCAGCGCTACCCGCTGTGGTCTGGCTCATTTGACTCAGGCTCTGTAGGCCATGCCCATTGCTGTCCCTCTGGATCCTTTAGATGGTGCCGTGGACAGCTTTGCAGGCTAGGAGCCCTTAGGCCCTCCTTTCTTCTCTGCCCTCCCCAAGATCGCTGTGCTGTGGCCACTGGTGACGGGAGGGCAGGTCCATGCCTGCCTGCTCCTCTTAGCTTTGGCTGATGGTGACTGTGGCTTTTTATGGGAGCTCCAGCTAGTAATTCCTGAAGCCGTCCCTTTGGCATGCTGGTTCTCCCTCCTCCCTTTCTGGGGATCCTTATGTGTTCCCCTGGGCCTGAGCTCTTGGTTTTTGCCCCACCCAGGTGTTTGCCAGTCACATCAGCAGTCGCTGTCAGTGGTGTCATGGTTTTCTAGCTAACCCTCACCCTCTTTCACCTTGGACTTCTCATGCTCTTTTCATTGCCTAGGGGAGGTAGTGCCTGGGCCCTTTTCATTTTCTGGCCCAGCTGATTGCCCCTGTGCCAGGTATTGTGGTTGCTGGGGCACAGCCTGTAACAAACCCACTCAGCAGGTCAGCCTTCTACTCCAAGATGCCAACCTCCAGCGCAGTCTTGTGAACAGTTAACAGAAACAGGGTAACTCTCCTGTCTGTTTTGTGGGTTCTAATCAAACTTTGGTCTCAAGTCTTGGAGGGATTCAAACTGTGAACCTCTTGCTAGCATACCCAATGTACAGGCTCAGATAATTCTGCTCTTCGGGGGCAAATATCTTTGCCTATGGACACCTAACCAGGCATACAAAATGAATCCTTAAAACTCTATTAAAGACTTCAGAATAAATTCTTACCTATTCCCAGTTTAGTAAAACAAGTAAGCTTTGTGCAGTGTCAGTTTTAACCATGTATGCTCCCTTGTCAAGAAAAAGAAATTCAAAGGCACACCAAGCAGTCTCTAAAGTAGAGGTTTACTTCAAAATAGATAAAAAATGTAAAATGTAAATACAGAACCATATATCACAAAACATACAAATCACTTAAACAAAACAGGTTTAAAAGTGCAGACAGAATCTCCTACCACAGTTCTCTTAGAACTGTCTTTTCTAAGGTATTCTTATCTCATAGTACTGTAGATGTTTCTTTATCAGAGTCCAAACATTTGTGTGTTAAATGGAAAACAGAATACTGTTTAAAAACTGGCTTTGCCAACCTCTTTACATGAGGTCACCTAACTCCTATCTGTCAGAATATAAAAAATATATCTATGCAAAACAGGATGTCTTTTCCAGAAGGTGTTAATATTCTGTGACCTCAGCAAAACTCATTTTCTCATATGACCCTTTGATGTAGAGTGTCTTCCGTTCTTCACAGACACATCAAAGAAACATTTATGACTTTGCACCACTTTGACATAACCTGGT
Source organism: Neoceratodus forsteri (assembly GCA_016271365.2). Taxonomy (NCBI): domain Eukaryota; kingdom Metazoa; phylum Chordata; order Ceratodontiformes; family Ceratodontidae; genus Neoceratodus; species Neoceratodus forsteri. The sequence goes on from CM057455.1 coordinate 962,410,078, forward strand.
TTTCCTCCTCTAAACGTCATAAAATGGATATTTTCTATCCTGTCATCTGGCAAGTTACTATTAAACTAGATAAACAGGAGATTCTAAATTTTAAGTCTCTTCTAGCCTGTAATTATCTCTTGGCCTTCCAGGTAACACCTATTAGCTAAAACCTGGGAAGGGGGTTGTCATTCCACAGACTGTCAGCATCTCTCATGAGAGACATTCAATAACACATTTTTATATTACAAAGAGCATAGGTTAATCAGAACCAGCTGTCCAAGTGTCACACAGCCCAGCCCAGCAGCAGCCAGTTGTTTCTCAGGCTTCCCAACGCCATGCTGCCTTCCCTTCTCCCTCTTCTGATGAGGGACCTTCAGTTTCTCCCCTGGCATGGGGCTTCATGCACCATGTCCCTGCCCAGGGACTTTGGGGTCATGCCTGTGGTTGCTGTGAGGGGTGTTTGGGTTTTGTTCTCCTAGCCTGCCCTCCACCCCTCCTCCCGCTGCCCATTCTGCCATCTGTGAGGTCGTGGCTGGGGCACTTGTCATACTTGGCCTCGCCCCTACCTCTGAGCTTGGTCTAAGATACAGGATCCATGTGGGCATATACTTAATGTTGCCTGCCTATGACACTGCTCATGCCCCAATTAGAGAGGCTGCGATTGGTATCTGCCTGAGAAGGCCTCATTGGCTCTGAGTGTCTGGGTTTGCCCTGGAAGTGCTACCTCCATTCCGCATGCCCCTTCACAGGCTACAAGCTGCACGGTGTGGAGGTGCTGGACATCCTTCCTGATCCTCAGGCCTCCAGCTGGACACTGCAGTTGGTCCACTTCCTATACCATATCCAACCAAACAGTGGCCAGATGCCTTGTGTTATGCTTCCCGAGGCCCAGGCCAAGTGCCAGACCTCAGGGCAAGCTCTGGGCAGCAACAGCCATTCCTACCTCTGCCTCCATTACCAGGAAGACCCTGTGGAGGTGCAGCGGCCTCCACCACAGATGCTACTTCAGCATTAATCCTTGTTTGGCCCCCCAACACTACAGGAGGTTGTAGTAGAGGGTCACTTCTCCTTTCACCTGGAACCGTGACGGGGCTGACAATCAACACTTGAGTTCTATAGCTCATAGAGCAAGGTCCCAATCTAGTACCTCTGGAGTGGCCTCCAGAACAACATCCAGTTCTTTCAAGCTATCCCCAGACCACATTCCAGTGCTGCAGGAGAAATCCACACACTGCTGCTAAAACAGGACATAGAACCTGTCCCTGCAGATCAGTGGCACAAGGGTTCTATTCCTATTCCTTTCTGGTCCCCAAATCCACAGGGATTTGCATCCCATCCTAGATCTGAGGAACCTGAATTCCTATATCTAGTACAAGAAGTTCTGGATGGTGACACTACATAGCCTGCTGCCACTGTTGCACCAGGAAGACTGATTCTGCTCTCTTAACATGCAGGCTGCATACCTGCATATCAAGGTATGTACTCCCACTGACAGTACCTTCTGTTCCAGTTCCAGGGTGAGTACTAACAGTTTCCACATTGCCCTTTGTCATATCTTCTGCGCCATGGGTCTTTACCAAATGCCTGGTGGTGGTAGCAGCACCCTCAGGAGGGAGGAGCTGTATGTCTTCCCTTACCTGGATGACTGGTTGCTCAAAGCACAATCCAGGAGCAGCTGCATTGAACCCTAGATCATACCAGGCAGTTGTTCCACGCCTTGGGAATCACGGTCAGTCTGTCCAAATCAGTCTTGACCCCTTGTCAGCACTTCCAGTACATTGAAGCAGTACTGGACACAGCTCAGGGCTTTGTATTCCTCCCACAGGACAGGGCATACTGCCTGAAGGCTCAGGCCCAACTGCTTTACAACAGCAGATATGTCACGGACAGAACCTTTCTGTGACTCTTGGGTCTCCTGACTGCAGCCATTGTCACGGTACCTTTGGCCAGGCTGTACATGCAGATTCTCCATGGACACTGATGGTCCAGTGGTACCAGTGCACCGATAACCTAGAACAGCAAGCTCTATTCTCCTCCAGTCAAAGAGGTACTGTTGTTGTGGATGGAACCCAGCAACCTGTTGAAAGGGGTTCCCTCTTCATTCCTTCCTCTCAGCAGATTCTTACCACAGATGCTTTAGTGTTGGGCTGGGGAGCCCATTTAGGACCCTGTCAGACCTCAGAGGACATGGTCCAGAGTGGAGGCTGCCATCCACATCAATGTCACAGAGATGACAGCCAATCCTGTATGCTTTTCAAGCGCTCCAGACCCATCTGTTCCTGGGCCATCTACTAGTGTAGACAGACAACATCAGTGGAGTTCACTACATCAACAAACAAAGGGGGCACATTCACACCCTCTGTGTCGGGAAGAGATAAGGACCTGGTACTTGGCTCTAGAACACAATCTAGTACTATCGGATGTCCATGTTCCAGGCATCCAAAATGTCCTGGTAGCCAGGCTAAGCCAGTCACAGTCTCAGATGCACACATAGGAGCTGTGACCTCGGTTGTAAAAGGCCTGTTTGACAGATGGGGTCATCCAGAGTTGGACCTTTGCATCTCCACCAGTGCAAAACTGCCATGTTTCTGCTTGCTTGTGGAGTTTTCTGTCGAGATGCATTGTCCCTCCTCTCTTGGAAAGGGAAGTCCTCTGTTCCTTTCCTCCATTTCCTTTGATTCAAAGGGTGCTAATCAAGCTCTAGATGGCAGGGGCCACTGTTATCCTCATTACCCCTACTGGCCTCATCAGATCTGGTTCACATTGTTGCAGTAACTGGCGGTGGAACCTCCAGTGCCCCAGCCCTGTGCAAAGGCTTACTGTCACAGGAGCAGGGCACCCTAGTCCATCTGGGCCTCAAGTCACTGCACCCCATACATGGCTCCTGAAGACATAGCCATGGCAAGATTTGGGGTGTCCCAAACGGTGTTTGATATCCTGGTGACCACAGAAAGCCTTCCCAGGCCATTTATTCCATGAAGTGGAAGTGCTTTGCTCTATGGGAGGCTTCCGTCACTTAGACCCTTACACTTGTCTAGTGAATCAGATTCTGGAGTACTTGATGTTCCTTTCAGATTCTGGCCTGCAATACTCCTCTATTAAGGTACACCTGTCAGCCATTCCAACCTTCCATGTGCCTGTTGCTGGCAGTATGGCACAACTAGAGGTGTCCTGTACTTTCCTGAGAGGCAGTCTTCATCTGAAGCCTCCTTTCTGCAGTCCAGTCCTGCCTAAGAAATGAGACATGAATTCTGTGTTGGAGAAACTTACTTTGGCTCCTTTTGAGTCAGCCAGGACATGTGTGCTACTCTTTCTGTTGTGGAAAGTGTTATTTTTGTTGCTATTACTTCTGCTCAAAGGATTTATGAGCATCAGGCTCTGAAGTGTGAATCTCCTTATTTGCTTTTCCACAAAGACAGGATTTATTTGTGTATACATCCTTAGTTTCTGCCTAAGGTGATGTCTGAGTTTACCTTAAATCAAACCATCCATCTGGCTTTCTGCTATCCAGAGCATGCCTATCCAAGGGAAGCATTGCTCCACTCTTTAGATGAGCATAGAGTTTTGCGTATTACACTCACCGTATGAAGGACCGCAGAGGAAGTCCTTGCAGTTGTGTGTTTCCTTCACCCTTCGGAGAGCTGGCATTCCAGTTTCTACCCAGTGCCTGTCCAAATGGTTGGCTTAATATATTACCTTTGATACAGGAAGTATGGTTAGGAACTTCCTGGGCTTGTTCGTGGCTATTCCACCAGAGGCATGACCACCTCAGCTGCTTATTTCAGGAATGTTTCAGCTGCAGATATTTGTGCTGCTGCAACCTGGAGTTCTGTCCACTCTTCCACTAGACACTACAGTCTGGACATTGCCTCTAGAAGAAGGGCAGACCTCGGCATTGTTGGGCTCCAAAGCCTCCTGTCTTGGGCCTATAGCTTCTAGCCACCCAGACTGTCTCTCAGTCTGTAACTGCTTGGGACTCATTCCATTGGGGAGGGCATGATGCAAGAGATTCCCTCAAAGTAAGATAGTACAGTTATGTAAAACTTAGCAGAACAGTAGACCTTTGAGATATCTCTTGCATCAGGCTATGCCTTCCCACCCACCCCATCCCCCTTGGAACCTACTGTAAAGTAGAGGTTCGAGAGGATCTCTTGCATTAAGCCATTCCCCCCACCACCACCACCAGTCTCCCTTGGCCTTAAGGCTGTCTGAGTCCATATCTCTTTCTCCAGGACAGTCACCTTTTGTTTTACCCTTTTCACCTTTTCCTATGGTGGAACGTATGACTCCCTCAGTTCCCCAGCAGGAGATCCTCTGTATATGGTCTCCATCAGGAGAACTAAGAGTGTGGGGCCACCCATGTTTATACAGAAGGATGTTGCTACACATGGTGTCATTGTGGGTGGCCCTTGTAGACTGGTACCTAGAAAATTTCCATGTGGTCCTACTGCCTGGTAGCTATAGTTTCATTGGTATGGCCTGATGCAAGACAGCCTCTTGAAGATCTACCGTTATAGTAAGTTCTTACGTAGTTCTGGAGCATCACCTGCTCTTTAAAGCATCAGTTTAGGTAATGGTACAGGACAGTTTGTTGGCATCTAGGTAAATGCCAAGGTTTGACCAAGGTGGTTATTGTGTGAGGCAGAAGCAATAAAGCTGTCATTTGTAACGTTGTGCTGGTAAAATTAATATTTAATTTGACTTGAATTACTGAGATATTATCTATGTTAGTAAGGGAAAGTTGGCCTGAAGTCCCATGAGCTAGACTGCTATTTATCTGAATAGAATTATATTTCAGTCTGTAGAATGGAGCATATATTGTGGTTTCTGTTACTTCACTAGAGGCATTCTAGCAACTACTTATCATAGTGAAAGGCAGGGTACAATTCTGAAAGATATTGAAGAGGTTTGGGGTGCACAATCTGATACACAGATACACAGAATTTGATGGCAGATAACGACTGCCAAGCCCGCTAGTCTGCCCATTCTCCTGCCTGCAGCAATAACCAAAGACCTTACTTGATCTCTGGCTATGTTCTCCTACCCATTGCTATGGTACCCTATGCAAATCCCACACTTTTTGAATTTCCCTACTAAATTTTCCCCACCACCGCCGCTGGGAGGTTGTTCAATGCATCCACAACCCTTTCTGTGAAGAAATACTTTCCACGCTACCCCATTAGACTACCCCTTTCCAGCCTCATGTCATGACCCTTGTTCTTAAAACATCGCTTTTTCTGAAAGCTGCTACCCTTCTGTACCTTATTTATACCCTTGAGATATCTGAAGGTCTCTATCATATCTCCTCTTCTCTCCTCAACTCCAGGGTGTACAGATTGAGGTCCTCCAATCTCTCCTCATGTGTTTTCTGCAGGACCTGCACCATTTCTGTTGCTATTCTCTGAACTGCCGCCACCCTGTCTATGTCTGTCGTGGATGTGGCCTCCAGAACTGGACACAATATTCCAGATGAGGTCTCACTAATGATTTAGATAAAGGAGTCACTATCGCTTTTCTTCTGCTGGAGATACCTCTCCTTTGCACCTCAGTACCCCCACTGGCTTCCCCACAGCCTTGGCACATTGCCTGGCCACCTTTAGATCATCTGATATGATTACCCCAGAACCCTCTCCTGTTTGGTTGATGTCAGTCTCTCTCCCCATCATGTAAGCCTCCCTGGTTCCTATGCCCCAAATGCATGATTTTGCATTTCTTTGCACTGAATCTTAGCTGCCACACCCGTGACCATTCCTCAAGTTTACCTAGGTTCCTCCTCATTTTCACACCCTCCTGGACTGTCTACCCTATTGCAGAGCTTAGTATCATCTGCAAATAGGCATACCTTCGTTTCAGACCCTCTGCAATGGTCCCAGAACTGATCCCTGTGGCACCCCGCTGATTACCTTCCTTTCCTCGGAACAAGCTCCATTTACCACCACCCTCTGTGTTCTATCCTCAACCAGTTTCTAACCCAGTTTAGCACCTTGGGTTCATTCCTGGCTGCCCAACCTGCTGGCAAGCCTTTTATGTGGAACAATGTCAAAGGCCTTGCTGAAATCCAGGTAGACTGCATCCACCGCTCCCCGATCCACTTCCTGGTCACCCGTCAAAGAAATCAATCAGATTTGTTTGACATGACCTTCCCACTGTGAATCCATGCTGCCTCGGATCCGTGCTCCACTGGATTCAAGATGTTCCACAATCCTTTCTTTTAGCAGTGATTCTATGATTTTCCCACCACCGAGGTCAGGCTAACTGGTCTAAACTGTAGTTCCCAGTCTCCTCCCTGCTCCCACTTTGTGTAGGGTGCTACATCAGCTCTCCTCCAGTCCTCTGGAACCACTCCTGTTTCTAGCTAGTTATTAAACAGGGCTGCCACTGGTGCTGTCAGCACCTCCTTGAGCTCTTTTAATATTCTAGGATGTATCCCATCTGGTCCCATTGCTTTGTGAACATTCAGTTTTGTGAGTTCCTTTTGAACTCCCTCCTCCATAAATGGACTGGTGTCCACCTCCCTGCCCTTATTGCTCCTGCCACTTAATTGTGGTCTCTCACCTCTTCTGTGAACACTGAACAAAAATATTTGTTCATGATTGATGTAACTCCCCTACAAATGGGGTTCCCGAAAAAGTCTTCCTCGAGCTTGCCTAAATGCTAACTGCCAGGTTGGCGTCCTGCGTTGTAGCAGTTTAAATGTGATGGCCAGAGAGTGTTTGTGTAGCCTCTGTGTACTGTCTCTAAGAGCTGCTTGGATTGCAGTCATGAGTAATCTGAGAGGGAGCTCTGTTGAGAGATGTAACTATTTGCTGAAAATCATTTAGAGTGATCATGTGATAATGTAGTTTGTCTAACCTGCCTTCTTTGCAGCAAGGACTGTTTTGTTTATCTCACTATCTTGGTCCTGGACTATGAATTAGACCAATCCGTTCTGGTAGGACTCTAACATGGAACCAAACTACAGGAGCTGTCTGGAGTCAAAATCTGTAGGAATTGTAGTTTGGGGCTTTTTGCAGCTGAAGGGGAGCCTTTGTTGTGATTGACAGACATATCAGCCAACCAAACCTTTTGGATTATGAGGAAATTCCCAGGCTTGCTGCAGTTTGAGTCAGATCTAAGTTGGGAACTGAAGGAGCAACATGCTTGAAACTGTCAAGCAGCCATCTAAGTAGTTTCACATGGGAGAACTGTGGAAAGGCCTGAGTTGTGGCCTGCATGTCTGCCTGCTGCCCTGAGAGGGAGAGAAGAGAATTATTTTGGACTAAATCCAAGTTTGTGAGAACGAACTAAGCCACTGATTTTTTACCAGGCTCATACCTGAAGAAGACCAGAAGATTTTGCTGAATGCGATTGGCCTGTCAGGATTTCCAGCTGCTTTTGAGGTCCCGGTTTGTGCAGAGACTGCGATTGTGACCGGAGAGCAGTTTGTCTGGTACAGTAGAATTTCCTTACATGTAAATGTGCTGTATTGAAAGTGGGTCGTGATTTGGTTCCCCACTGTGAACTGTGTTCTACTTGCTGGAAGCTTTATCCAGCCTAATTGGACTGAATCTGCATTCATCTCCATTCAGCCTGGGCCATGCCACGCTGGCCCTGCCAGACTACCACACTGCACAGAGAAAGACACCGATGAGAGACCTGCCTGGGGATCAGCCCCTGCTCCATGCTTGAACAGGAACAATGCCTCGGTGAATCATGTGGACCCTGCTTCCTGGCACTCCAGATTAACCACCTGCTGTCTTGATTTTCATCCAGCCTGTGTCCAGCCTTGGGTATCCTGAGTAATCATCAGGGTAGTTCCTCGCAACAACAGCCTAATCTAAAGTGTGTCATCTGATTGTCTTGTTGTTTTTTTTCATGACCTGAGCCCTCCAGCTCCGGATTACAAATAGTGTGCGTTGTCATGTTGTTTTCTTCCATCACTGGGCCCAACCAGCTGCAACGCTCCTGGCTAGCCCACCATTCTCCATCTGGGTACCCAGAGTGTGTGACTATTTATGGACCCTGAAGTGCATTCATAACTGTTTGATTGAAAAATCCTTAAGCAAATTAACCTAAGTATGCCCCTCTTGTTCTAGTCCCTTAAATAAATCAGATCAATCTCTTTTTTGCATTTACACTGACTGTGGTTCCAGTTTGTGCAAGAGTACTGTACTGCACTGCTGTTATTTGTTGTGTATAACCTTGTTTTACAGGGGTCCCAGGGCCAAGCCAGAGGAAAGCCCTGGTGGTAAGTGCAAACAGTGTGGGTACTTGTGGGGTGTATTGGGGTATTATGTATTGTTCCAGCCACTAGTATAGAAAGAGGGGGTTGCAGTGTCCCGAAGGGCTGTGCCCAGGTTGGCTTGACCACTACCAACCCTGACCTCCGGGTGGAGGCACCCATTTCAGAACTCAGGCCCTTAACCTGCTACTAGCCATAAGCAGGTAGGAGTAGTAGCCCTTGGGATAGCGCCACCTAGGGGTTACATTTGTGAGGCTCATCACTGGGATTTTGTGCTTCTGGTGGCCAAAAATTATGATTTTTGTTAAAGATTAATGACTACCCCACTAGAAATGGTTGTACACCAGTTGGTGGGGTGGTGTACTGGGCAGGAGATTGACCCCAAAATGCTCTACTTATACTGGATATTCCCCTGGGTACCAGTAAAGACACTGTAGAGGGAGCACTCTCCAAAATTGAATGTTTGAAAACCCTGTGGTGGGTCGACAGGCTGATTTGATCACCCAAACTTTCATAGCCTTGGTAGAGTGTAGTGACCTTGTGGACAGCTCTAAAGTGACACAGACTATTGCCCCAGAAGGGGTTCCAGCTGTCCGGACAGTGATAACAAAGACAGTAAAGACCCCGGGGAGGATGAGCTCCCACCATTATCTGGGTCTTTTGAAGAGACATTTGCTATGTTGATGCTGGAGGAAGGAAAACCATAGAGGACTTTAAGAAACTATTCTTGACACCTGGGGTGTTCCTTCCCAACAGCCCCTCCCACTCCAGCACCTGTTACAGCCCTGCCTTCTGTGCCCATGCCAATGCTGGTCCTATATCAGTATCTGCCATTAGTCATGACTCCTACTGAAGGTTGAGAATCTTCTCAGGCACCCTCCCAACCCTCAGGGGAGGATGACTGGGAGATATGGATAGACTATGTTGCCCCTCTAGTACTTGAATGGTAATGCTCAGAAGCAGAGAAATGAAAGAGGTTGAGTGAGAGCCTCGAGGTCCTACCCTGGCTACCATCCATGCCAAGCTGGCCAATAACCCTGAAGCAACTGCACAGGACTATCTGGATGCATTGGAGAATGTTATGGGATCCCGCTTCAGATGAGGATCTGTGGTGGAGAGTAAGAAACGCCAGCAGTACCCAGGAAGCCATTGTCTGTGTATGTACCTCGCTTAAAGCTGCTACAAGAGTGCCTCAGAAAGGGTAGTTTGCCATCAGATGAATTAGATCGAACTAGGCTGGACCGGATCCTTAAGTCTGCTCCATTTTCAAAATTGTTACTGCTTCAGTTGCGCCTTGCCACCCGACTGGAATCACCCCTCCTATGACGAGCTAATGAAGGAATTCGGGGGCTGAGCAAAGGCGACCCCATGGGGAATGCCACCCATATCTGCTGCTGCTGCACAAGTGACCGAGAGTGATCAGTCAAGTGAGGCTCAGGGAAAAGTTGGCACTTAATGAGCATTCTGAGAATGTAAGGACTTCCCACCCTGGGCCCTGCATTGGAAAGACAAGCTACTAAAAGAAGTCCAAGAGTTGAAGATGGGTGCTCTGCAAGGGTTTCTCCCATGGAACAAGATTCTGGTCCCTCTCAGGACGTGACTGCCATGGGGTGGGAGTGCACCTCAGCCATCCTCTAACGAGGTAGCTCCCAGGTTGAAATCCAAGAATTGACTGCCACCCTAAAGGAACTGTTAAGATACGCTGCACCACTCTCACCACTGCAAGCAGATATTGGACCCCGATCCCTTGTTACTGCCTCAGTCCCTCATGCAATGTTCTCTCCAAGGATGACCCAGGAGTCTGTCATTTGTCACAACTGTGGGAAGGATGGCCATATAAAGAGAGAGTGCTGGTCTCAGAAAGACTTAGAAAAGGTAGCAAAGAGACTCCAAGGAGCTCCAAAAGCAAATCAGTGGCCGAGGAGTGGCTGTAATGACCACAGTGAGGGTTCAAGAAATACTAACTCAAATTTCTTTGTGGCTAAATCATCTGCCCAAGCCTCTGCTACTGCTCTCCAGACTGGTCCAGAATAGTAGGCCCTTTGATGGAGACCTCTGTGATTATCAATGGTATCCATGCTCGGGCTGTGCTCGATAGCGGTCGCAAGTGACCACTGTATTTCAGGACTGGTTTGACAAACACTTATCTGATATGCCATCACAGTCCCTGGAAGGCCTACATGTATGGGGCCTGAGCAACAAGTCTTATCCCTACCTAGGGTATGTCTGCCGCTGGTTGTCTTTTCCTGCAACTGTAACTGGTGTAGAGGAGTGAGTAGAGACATTGGCCCTAGTGTGTCCTCCCACCGGACTGTATGATGGGGTCCCTCTTAACTGGGACAAACACCCATATGTTTGGGAGACTGGCGAACTCTGTCACGAGAAACAAGGGCGACAGACTGGGAGAGCCCTGAGAATTTCTGGCTCTGATCAAGAGGGCCTATGATTTGCAACAGAAACCCGAGGAAGTAGACCAGGATGAACCGTGAGGATCATGTGGAAGAAGGATCCCAATTCAATGGTACTGGCCCCTAATGCCCAGTGTACCATTCAAGGGAAGTCTGCCTCAGAAAGATGTCAAGAACAAAATACTGATGTTGGATGTGCCAGATGACAGAAAATTGCTAGAAGGATTATTGGTCAAGCCCAGCATCTTGCCTGCTCATGCCCATGCCTATGCATGATAAGTGGTGGTCCAGATTTACAACGTGTCAGATTGGGAGATCTGGGTGAACAGACGGTGCACCCTAGCTATGGTACATTGCACAGACATTGCAGTATTGCCAGCAAAAGCACCCTGGTGAGAAGGAGAGTGACTCCAGACTTGTTTGACTTTGGTAACTCCCGTTGCCAGCTGAATGGAAGGCTAGAATTAGCAAGAGACTTGCCCAGAGAGACTAAGTGTTTTCATTGAAGGAATGGGATGTGAGATGTGTCCAGGTGTGGAGCATCACATACACCTGCACGATGGATGACCATTTCGAGAGAGGTCCTGACGCCTAGCCCCAGCAGACATAGATGATGTGAGAAGACACCTGCAGGAAATGCTCGCTGCTGGCGTGATACAAGAATCCAGGAGCCCATACGCCTCTCCTATTGTGGTTGTGTGTAAGAATAATGGGTCTGCGAGGATTTGTGTTGATTATCGAACCCTGAACTAGCAAACCATCCCAGACCAATACACTATGCCTCTGATACAAGATGACCTGGACTGCTTGAATGGGAACAATGGTTCTCGTGTTGGATCTTCTCAGCGGATACTACCAGATACCAATGGCCCTGAAGACCATGAGAAACAGCCTACATCTGTCCATTGGGGTTCTATGAATTTCTGAGAATGCCACAGGGATATCGGGCACTCTGGCCACTTTTCAGCAACTGATGGAACGTGCAGTGGGAGATATGAATTTGCTGGAATACCTGGTGTACTTGGATGATGTCATTGTGTTTGGAAGCACCTTAGAGGAGCATGAGAACCGACTGTTTAAAGTCATAGACCAGCTGGAAGACTTGGCCTCAAGCTGTCCATTGACAAGTGCCAGTTTTCCAAACTTCCTGAAGTATGTGGGGCACATAGTAATTACAAAAGGAATAGAGACTGATCCTAGTAAGGTTGAAGCACTGACTACTTGGCCCCAGCCCCATAATCTGAAAGGACTACAACGTTTTCTGGGGTTCTGTGGCTACTACAGCAGGTTCATAAAAGACTATTCCAAGGTGATTCACACACTCTTGAACCTTACCCAGGGTTACCCTCCTACCAATCGTAAAGGAGGCAGTATAGCGAGTGGTTTAAGGCTCTGAGCTGCAAATCTGGGACATTCAGCAGACCAGACCTGGGTTTAAATCCCACAGCTTCCACTCACATACTGTGCGACCTGAGCAAGTCACTTAACTTCCTGTGCTCCCAGGTCACGCCTGTAAAAAGCTTTCAGCTTAGTGTGCTAATCCTGGTTAAACACAACTAAAAAAAAAATACAAAAGGGTCGTTAAAGAACCAGAAAAGTATACTTCTGCCCAAGTGAACTCTTCAGGCCCTGCTGGATGCCCGACTGTGAAGCAGCCTTCCATGAGATCATATACCAGCTCACCCATGCCCCCATCCTCGCCTATGCTGATCCCACCAAACCCTATGTGCTGCATACAGACGCTAGTCTGCAGGGTCTAGGAGCAGTGCTGTATCAAGACCATGAGGATGACCTGAGACAAGTAGCTTTCACCAGTAGGAGCTTGACCCGTCCAAATGAAACTACCCTGTGCATAAGCTGGAGTTCCTTGTGCTAAAATGGGCCATTGTTGACCAGTTTCATGAATACCTCTATGGGGCAAAGATATTGGTGAAGACTGACACTAACCCATTGACCTATGTACAGACTTCAGCTAAGTTAGACGCCACTGGGCACCGGTGGCTTTCTGCATTATCAACCTATGATTATGCTGATAAATACAGATTGAGCCTGAACCATTTTGATGCTGACACCCTAGCACGAAGGCCCACTTCCAAGAGTGATTGGGTCAGGCTGTCTGAATCTGACATTCGAGCATTGTGCCAAAAGTTTGATAGAAATGAACAGATGTCTGCGGACCTAGTAGAGTGTTTAGTAGATTGCTTGGGCCCTTCTGACACCTGCATACCAGCTGCTTATTGCCACTTCTCTGCTCTAGATATTAGTGCACTACCTCAATTTGACAATGACAGCATTCAGTGGGCTCAATCCCAAGATCCTATGATTCAGCCAGCACCTGATGCCCTGCGTGCAGGAAAGATGTGTCTAAGTTACGTTCCACTGACTTGCGAACTGCTTTATTGTTTAAAGAAGGCTCCAGATTGAAGTTGCTCAATCAATTGCTGTATAGAGTCAGTAGATCATAGTGGCAAAGTAGACAAGCAACAATTGGTCCTGCCCACAGCCTTTAAAGATTTGGTATTGAGGTCCCTCCACAATCACATGGGTACCTCGGTATTGATAGAACCCTTGATCTGGTATGATCTCGCTTCTACTGGCCCAAAATGGGGCTGATGTTGAGCACCATGTAAAGACTTGTAGTCGCTGCCTGCAAAGAAGACCCTGCCTCAGAGGACTGCCCTCCCTTGTTAATATTACTACCAGCACCCCATGGAACTAGTCTGCATAGACTTCTTGTGTTTAGAACCTGATCAGCGGAACACTGGCAATGTGTTAAAGGTTACAGATCATTTCACACGGTATGCACAAGCTTTTCCACCAAAAATCAAAAGGCATCTACTGTGGCCAAGGTGCTAGTAGAAAATTTCTTTGTCCACTATGGTGCTCCCCAGCGGATCCATTCTGACCAGGGCAGAGATTTTGTGAGTCGACTAATCAAAAAAATGCTCTCTCTATGGGGGTTGCGAAAGTCAAGAACCACCCCTATCACCTCGAGGAGACCCTCAACCAGAACGTTTTAACCACACCTTCTAGACATGCTGGGCACCCTCCATCCAAAAGACAAGCATAAATGGAGCCAGCAGATTAGCACCTTGGTACACGATACAGTTGCACAAATAATTATGCTACTGGGTTCTCCCTACTGCCTCATGTTCGGAGAGAGGCCTGGCTTCCAGCTGATGTCTGTTTTGGGGTCCCTCCAGATGGTGTCCGAGCTGAAAACTACTTGCAATATGTACAAAAACTGAAAGCTCAATTGAACCATGCCTATCAACTGGCCCAGACAATGGCCGCCAAGAGAAATCTAGCCAACAAAGAGAGGCATGATAAAAAGTAAAGGCTCAAGAGCTTCAACCTGGAGACCATGTGTTATGCAATTTGGGACTGCATGGTAAACACAAAATTGCTGATTGGTGGCGCCATCTTCCCCATGTAGTAGTTGGAAAGCTGGATGATTTACCTGTGTACAAAGTGCCCAGAGAACAACTCTAAAGTTGTCAAAACCATGCACCGTAACCACTTGCTACCTATCGGCCAAGTCATGATTGAGGCTGAACCCTCAGAAATTGAGCCCCCTGAGCCAGTGACCCGTGCTGCTGCAAGAAAGAGACAGAGTCAACCTACCTCAGTGGTCTCAGATTTAAGGTATCCTCTGCAGCAGGCCCAGATTGATAGGGATTGTCAGTCCACTTCTGATGAAAGTGAGTGTGACTATGCCTATTACCCCCTTATGAACTGAGCTGTTTCAAGGTGATAAATTGTGGGGATGAAGCTGGGCCTTCTGGACTGCTTTACCCCCCAAGCTCGTCCTTGGAGCCAATGCTCCAGAAAGTGAAGTGCAAAGTATCAGTCTGAAGATGTTGAGTCTCTGCGTACTGTGGAACTGTATGATTTGCCTGAAGAAGGGGCTGAGGGTTTGAGTCTTTCTGGTGACATACCAGAGCTTGAAGAACACTATGAGAATGCTGACCCCCCTTCAGTGCCTCAAAGCTCGACTGTGCCTGAGCCTTCTCAAAATGAGTCAAGTGTTGTAAAACAAAGCCTGCAGAGCAAGGAGTCAACAGTGCCCCATGTTTGGACGTTCCCACCCAGGCAGAGGCACCCTCACAAGTGACGAGAGTCCCCAGACCAGTGCTGAGAGTACAGAGACTGTAGTTGTCTCTCTCAGAAAGACTGGCCGAGCTGTCAAGCCAGTAGTATGCCTCAGTTATGATTCTCCCAGGAGGCCAGTGGATTTGCCTCTTAATGTGGTGCACAAAGGTGTTTATGTTTCACCAAGCTCACTGACCAAATTGAGCTTGACAGCCAATTCCAGGTTACTTGTCTTTCCTCTCACCATGGTGCCCCCCTTTAGCCCCAAGTTAGCTGATAGGAAGGGCCCCTCTTGCATTGTTTAAGGTACAAGAAGTTATTATCTGATTCAGTATAGTAATGTTCAATTTACCTGTGTGAAATATGCATAATGTGTTGTCAGAATGAATATAGTATCATGAAGTATAGTGAATATGTATAGTAAAGTAATAAGTTTATGTTAACTGATGCATGATGGTACAGACTTGACGCGGACGCCAAGTTTTCTCCAGGCAGGGAATGGTGTAACCCCTACAGATGGGGGTTCCCAAAAGTCTTCCTGAGCTTGCTCTAAATGCTCTCTGCCAGGCTGGTGTCCCTGCTTTAGCAGTTTAAATGTGATTGCTAGAGAGTGCCTGTATAGCCTTGTGTACTGTCTCTTTAAGAGCTGCCTGGATTGCAGTCATAAGTAATCTGAGAGGGAGCTCTGTTGAAAGATGTAACTATTTGCTGAAAATCATTTAGAGTGATCATGATAATGTAGTTTGTCTAACCTGCCTTCTCTGCAGCAAGTACTGTTTTGTTTATCTCCACGATCTTGGTCCTGGACTGCAATTGGACCAATCAGTTCGCGTGGACCTAAACGGAGCCGGACTACAGGAGCTGTCTGGAGTCAAAATCTGTAGCAATTGTATTTTGGGGCTTTTGCGCCTTTTGCAGCTGAAGGGGAGCCTTTGTTGTGACTGACAAACAGATCAGCCAACCAAACCTTTTGGATTATGGGAAATTCCCAGGCTTGCTGCAGTTTGAGTCAGATCTAAGTTGGGAGCTGAGGGAGCAACATGCTTGAGACAGTCAAGCAGCCGTCCGAGTAGTTTCACGTGGGAAAAGTGTGGGAAGGCCTGAGTTGTGGCCTGCATGTCTGCCTGCTGCCCTGAGAGGAGAAAGAGAATTATTTCGGACTAAATCCAAGTTTGTGACAACGAGTAAGCCACCGATTTTTTACCAGGCTCATACCTGAAGAAGACCAAGATTTTGCTGAATGTGATCAGCCTGTCAGGATTTCCAGCTGCTTTTGAGTCCCGGTTTGTGCAGAGACTTTGCAATCATGACTGGAGTGTGGTTTGCCTGGTACAGTAGAATTTCCTTACATGTAAATGTACTCTGTATTAAAAGTGGGTCGTGATTTGGTTCCCCACTGTGTGAACTGTGTTCTGCTTGCTGGAAGTTTTTTCCAGCCTAATTGGACTGAAACCGCATTCATCTCCATTTTGGCTGGGCCATGTCAGACTACCCCACTGCACAGAGAAAGCCACCGGACGACAGATCTGCCTGGGACCGCCCTGCTCCACGCTTGAAGAGGAACGATGCCTTGGCGAAGTGTATGGGCCCAGCTTCTCCTGGCACTCCAGATTAACATCTGCTGTCTCGATTTTCGTCCAGCCCAGTATCCAGTCTTGGGTATCGTGAGTAATCATCAGGGTAGCTCCTGCAACAATAGCCTAATCTAAAAGTGTGTCATCTGATTGTCTTATTGTTTTCTTTCACAAACTCAGCCCTCAGCTCTGGATTACAAATAGTGTGTGTTGTGCATGTTATTTTCTTCCATCACAGGGCCCCAACCAGCTGCAAAGTTCTGGCTAGCTTAGCATTCTCCATTTGGGTACCCAGAGTGTGTGACTGTTTTATGGACCCTGAAGTGCATGCATAACTGTTTGACTGATAGAGCCATTAAGCAAATTAACCTTATTATGCCCCTCCTTGTTCAAGTCCCTTAAATAAATCAGATCTAACTCTTTTTGCATTTACCCTGATTGTGGTTCCAGTTTGTGCAAGAGTACTGTACTGCTGTTATTTGTTGTGTATAACCTTGTTTTACAGTGGGTCCCCAGGGCTGAGCCAAGAGAAAGCCCTGGTGGTAAGTGCAAACAGTGTGGGCACTTGTGTGGTGTATCAGGGTATTATGTATTGTTCCAGCCACTAGTAAGGAAAAAGGTGGAGGTTGCAGTGTCCCAGAGAGCTGTGCCCAGGTTGGCTTGACCACACCAACCCTGACCGCTGGGTGGAGGCATCCGTTTCAGAACTCAGGCCCTTAACCTGCAACTAGCCAAGCAGGCAGGGGTAGTAGCCCTTGGGATAGCACCACCTAGGGGTTACTGATTCTTTTCAAGTCCCCCACACACCTCCTGTCTTCCCCTTAAGCCTTATGATCCCACCCTTGTCTTCCTCCTTTCACTAACGTTCCTATATAACGTCTTGTCACCTTTCTTTTTATTGTCTGGGCTATTTTTCCCCCGTTTGCACCTTTGCGTTCCTGACTGCCTTTCCTGCCTCCCTCTGCTTGTCCAGATATACTACCAGTCCTCCTTCTGTGTTTCCTTGTACTTCCTGAAAGCCAACTTTTTGCTCTTACCTTTCCAGCCACTTCCCTTGAGAACCACAGAGATTTTCTTTTCTCTTACCTTTGTCTATTTGCCTAATGCAAGGTTTGTTGCCTCCACTATGGCTCCTTTCAGAGGGGCCCACTGTTCCTCCACACACCCCCGACCTCCCTCCCTGCTAAGGCCTTCATGAGATATACTGTATCTCCAACTTTGCAAAGTTTGCCTTCCTGAAGTCCAGGAACCTCGCTGTGTTGCTCAATTCTGCTGTTGCACCTGTTCTGAACCACACCATGCGATGGTCACTGGACCCTCAGGTGCCCCCCCACCATGACATCTGCAATTCTGTCACTGTTGGTGAGTACCAGGTCAAAATTGCACCCTTGTGGGTGGGTTCTAGTATTAGTTGCCTGAGGCAAGCCCCTTGCAGGGTGTCCAGTATATCCCTGCTTTGGGCTGTGGCTACAACTAGAGTGCTTCAATCGATATCTGGCAGATTAAAGTCACCTACTAGCAGAACTTCCCTTTAGTCACCGTCTTTATGGATGGCTTCCTCCAGAAGCTTGCCCATCTCTGTCTGTTGTGCTAAACGTCTGTATATCACTCCTGTGTGAATAGTGGTCCATCGCCTGTCTCTAGGGTGACCCACAGGGCCTCTACCCCTCTGCAATCCCTGTACTTAAGTTGCTTTTATACCTTCCTGATGTAAAGAGCTACCCCTCTTCCTTTTACCCTCCTGTCTTGCCTGAATGGAGTATAACCTGGTATAGGTACATCATGGTTTCCATTATATCATGCCTTGGTAATAGCGACAATATCCAGGTCAGCCTCTGCCATCAAGGCCACCAGGTCCAGGATTTTGTTTCCCAGGCTGCGAGCATTTGCTCACATGGCCTTCCATATTTTACTGCAGAAACAAAGTTGCACACCGATGACCTGCAGACAAATTGCTATTTTCAGCAGTTCCTCAAAATAACCAGTGTTCATGCTCTACACACATGCCTTGTCATATCAGGCAACATGCTTGCAGAAAATTTCTGCAAGCTGCTGTAAAGAGAGAAACAGGTCCCAAACTGACACTCTATAGTTCCAGTGCTTGTGATGGGACTTACAGGAATGCAGTGGAACACTTACGTTAGAAATGGGCAAAGACCATTCTCTCTTCTGATTGGCTGAGACACTTATTTAGGTGGGCATCTATCAGACAGTAGATGCCCACCAAATAAAAAGCACCAGCCCAAACCTGCCCCATGTCCAGCAGAGAATCCTTGTGCCCAGGCTGCTTCCTCATTGGCTGAAGTACTGGGCATACATTTTCAAACTGCCGCCATTTTTTCATCAGCTACCAAGTGAGTATGTCCCCTAGTCTGTCAAGAGACCAGTTCCTGCACTCAGAAAAACAGTTACACTATCAAAGAAAAAATATCAACAATAAAAATAGTTTTTTCCCCTACTTTTATTATTTTAGTAACCTGGACCTGACTCTCTGGCCCTGCCATTACTCCTGACCTCCGATCGCCTGCCTGCTCTCTCAATTGCAGCTAGCTGGCAGCTTGACTCTATCTCTGGGACGCATTTGACAAAACTCCACTGCTGTTCTACCCTGCAACAATACTTCCCTCCTGATTATGACCCACTTTGGAAGATCTGAAAGTCTGTCCCTTCAACAGCTAGAAACCCCTCCCATTCGTGATCATTGTTGCTGAATTAATGCTTCCGTTGCTACATGTACAGTACACCCAGCTCTACCAAGTGCAGCTAGCCAGCCGCGATTCCATCTCTGCACGTATTTAATAAAAGTCCCACTTCTATGTTACCCGATTGCACGGAAAACCGACCAGTACTACAGAACACCAGGAATCCTAAAATAAATAAAAAATACTGAGTTCACAGTTGTGGCAAACCGTTTCTCTTGATTTTTTGTTACCTCACCTTACTGATCTAATGCCGCTTTACTTTCTGTCCTGCCATCATGGTGGGGGGAGTTGGTTACCATGGTCTGAGAAAAACAAGCACAGCAACAACAGAAATGAACCAAGTGGGCGGCGGGGTGGGGAACAGTTCAACAAGTGAGAGACTGCAAACTATTAACTTAAAACCATGACTCCTGCTGATGAGATACAATCAGAATTGCCCTCGTTCAATTAAAAACTACTTTGTCACTTTTCAAGGTGAAAAAATGTTAGCCCACTGGCATGCTCTACACTTACTGTTTTTACATGGCAGGATCTGCAAAGTAAAAAAGGACAGGAAGCTCAGAATTTTTTCTTTAATGCACTAGGGGATACAAGAGAATGGCTCTATGGGGAGGGGAACAACAGGAGATGGAACAGCTCAGGGACTACTTTACAAGAAAAAGACTTTAATTTCATGCTTACTCTTTTATATTTTTATTTTTAAATCCCATATAAAAATGCCACAGGTAGCCATTTTCTTAGGCGCAATAATACACCCTCAGGGTGGCGGTGTTAGGCAATACCAGACCTTCCAGGGCTATAGGCCCTCCACCTGCGGTGTTGGGCCTCATTACGCCCCATGGTCCGTATTGCCCTTATACCGCCCAATTCTGTCGGGTATTATTACTTACATATGTCGCTTCCTGACACATGAGTAGGAATTTCAGCCCTTTGAAAACAAGGCCCCAGATATCCACTAAAATAAAGGGCTTAGACTGTTATATTTTCAAAAATTATGTTTAATGTTTTACAGGTTTTGTTACATTCTCTTGATTTTGATCTTCTATATATTTCAGACAAAGCTGTACTTATTTAACTAAATCTCTCAAAAAGTACCTGACTGTTCCCAAGAAAGCTCATAGTTGTTGTTTGTGACATCCCAGGCTGTTGCCATGGTAAGCACTATAATGTCATAAATGAGCATTATGAAGTCAGTTGGGGAAAGTCAAATGGTACAGGCATTGACTAAGTACTTCAAAGGGCAAAGCAACATAAAGTCAGAGAGTGGTGGGACTGGGGAGGAGATTAGATATTCTGAAGCTGTGATAGGTGGAGAAGGCAAGTCCCCAAAGCCCCTAAGAGCTCAGACCAACAGCAATATGCTTGTTAGTCTTTGGCAAACAAACATAAAAAGACAGGCTGGAGATGGTGCATCGAGGGTAACCAAGATGATTCAGGCTAACAGGGCAAATCCTATGAGGATCAGCTTAGTGTGCTGAACATGTACTTGCTGGAGGCCAGAAGGGAGAAGGTGATACAACAGAGACCTTTAAGTTCCTGAAAGGAATGAACAGTGTAAACTGCCAGGAACTACTTGGCAGGAATGGCAAGTCAAAACATGAGGACATGACTGGAAGCTGGCAGGGGTGGGGTGGGGGACTCAAGAGGGACATGAGAAAATTACTGAGGGAGGGGTGAGCCATGGAACAACCTACCAGCTGAGGTGATGGCACAAAACCATTAATGGCTTCATGCACTGCTGGGATAGCGTGAAGGGCTTAGCAGTTTGTTCAACAATGCCATCATTTTCATGAGCAATCTTTAATCTTTCATAGAATTTAGATGATAAAGTAAATAACTGGGGTTGGATTTTCAAAGCTATGCATCAGTATTTTGATGCAACTGCACAATTGTTTGCACCCAAATAATAATGCATGCATCAGACTTTGAATTGTGTCATTTTTTCCCTAGAGAAAGAAGAAAGTTTTGTAAATGCATCCAAATGTTTGAAAATGGAGCACTAACTTTCTGGTCCATTTAGCATGATGTAGATGCAGCAAAAAAAAAAAAAAAACGCAAACACTGTGTCTACACTTTGAAAATCCAGCACTCAATGCACAGGCAGACTGGGATGGGCAACTTGTACAAAACAACCTATAACAATCGATACCATCTGATCGGATGTACTAGCCATGGAGCCAAAAGGCCTGTAACCTTGGACATAAAAACACAAATTTGTCAGCAGAAAAGGACCACTTGGCCCACCCAGTCTGCCCAGATGGTCCCTGCCTAGTCTGTCTCTGGAGACCCTCCTTCCTCCCTGCTTATTTACTAATATTCCCTTATGTATATCCTCGTATATTTGAACACCCTACTGTTCTTGCCTCTACCACTTCTGCTGGCAGTCTGCTCTAGGCATCCATCACTCTTTCAGTGAAGTAGTACCTCCTCACATCCCTCAAATTCTCCCACCCAGCTTCATTACATGCCCTCTGATTATAGTACTCTTTCTCATTTGAAAGAGACTCCTTCCTGCACCATGTTCACCACCGTTACAGTACTTGGAAGTTTTATCATGTCCCTCTCTCTCTCTTCCATGGTGTACATGTTGAGATATCTCAATCTTACTGTCACCACAGGTATAGGATAACTCAATTTCAGGCAGACCACAAATAAGTGCATAAAAATTCATGGCTGCGTGTATCATTTTATTTTCATCAAGTAAGATATACAGAAAGCAAAATGGTAAGTCAGACAACTGCTTAGCTTCAATAGTTTCTAAGGCTTTTCTTCAGCTTAGCATGAATCGAACAGTGTGAAAGCACACATCACCAGGAGGCCTTCCACTTTCCTCAGTCAGTATTCAACTGACCACCCTATCTATCCTCTCTCAGCACTGAGGTAGGGCTTTTATAAGCTCACTAGAAGTTGGAAAACAAGTTCCCCTGCCTTTTGATTAACAGCAGACATAACATAAAACTAGCCACTAGGGGCCACTGTTCCTCTATAGAGAACAGTTATTTGGCAACCACCTGGCGCACATTATAATTCGCTTACAACATTGTTAAAGGTCAGACCCAAGGTCAGAACATTCTGTGCTCTCCTAAACTCTCCTGCAGGGTCATATTACCTCATGCTGACTGCTGTAAAATATATCTTAGAGGGGCTGCTAACATCTAGAAAAAGCAGACACAAGTTTTTGTTATTGTTATATTAAAACTGCCCATTCATTTTGCAACTAACTGTACTCTTAGTTTTGTTTTAGGTTGGTATGCACAGAAAGCTTTATAAGCACTTCAGCACTTAGTTTATAACCAGCCAACCAGCATGTTGGACATTATACAAAACATATAAACTGCTTGGGGAAGGGTTTCAATGTATCCCAGGGTGTCCGCTATGACAGGGTCATCCGGGTCACACAACCCTCACATAAGAGAGGGCAACTGTCCTACAGTAGTCCAAATCTCAACTAACACCCTAGAAGGGTGTGGAGCTTTGGCCCATCCCCTGCCTGACGCTCCGCCTCAGGGTCCTTTAAAAAAAAAAAAAAAAAATTTTTAAAAGTATTCTATTCATAACAATACAAATACTCTGAGACATCTTAAATTATTCTGACATTAGTCTCTCCATTTGTTGACTACAATATCATCACATACATTTAGGAGAAAGAACCACTAATGGCAATTTTATACCATCTACTGACTTTCCCTAACCAGATGCACTCGAACATTTAAACAGTTGGACTATCCGCACTCCAGCAGAACTGTCTTCAGTGGGAGAACTACTTTGTTCACTTCCCACTTAGACATTTAAAGGTAGGCTAGTAACACACCATGCTGCATGCCTAACAGCCTGTCTCTAACCTCTGGATTTACATATCAAATCTTATACACTATTGGTGTTGGCTATCACCTAGTCTCTTCTGTTCTATATGGGAGTCTCCCTCTTCCAAGGGTGTTATCTCTTGCCCTTCACGGCTTCTCCCTCTAGGTTACTCCTCTCACATCTCTATCAGGGGTTGCCATCTGTCTGCCCCATAACAGGTCTTACAGTATGCTGCTACCTGCCCATACATGCCTGGCCATTAGAAATACAGGGCTAGTCTAGCCAAAACCTTCCCCATGGCTCAGATGCCCCAAGTGACTGGAGTGCACATCCTCGATCACCTTTTTCATATATGCCACAGGCACTACTACCTGGGCATCCACTTGCTTCGATCCAGGGTTGGGCCACATATGATATAGAACTTCCTCCTAAGTTCATACCACCATAACCTGCTCTCAACACCACCATTAACCTGTCTCCCATCCATGATTTTTAGAAATCCTCTTAACTGGTAACTTCAGGATCCCCCACCTGCAACTTTCCCCAGTTAACATCAGAGAACAATCATTTTTCATAGGAATAGATTTACAACATGCAAAAGTCCTTCAGCCAAAATGGTTCCTTCCATGTTGCTTGAAGTCTTGTGCCCCAGTAATACATTGCCAGTCAAGGTCTCTTCTTCTTGTTCGCCCTCCACCAAATAGCAGCCTGAAAAATGGGCAACAATAAGATCTCCACAAACATTTGTCGCAATGCTCTGTCAGTGGGTCCCCTTCTTGGACCCCATGGATCCTGCTCCACCGATTCTTTAACATCCTCTAAGTGGGACCTCTTGAGTAGCTCCAGGCATCTGTTCTCCACCTCTTTCAGGCATCGATCAACCTCCAGCCATCTCCCATTCATCCAGTGAAGAAGCTGTATCAGGGTCTCCATTTGATCATCGGGTCCATCTCGTCCCATTCATGGTGCCCCCAGTCACTATCTCCATCAGATGCTGTTCTCTCACCTCTGGTACCATGCACCTCTGCCATGTATCATTGGTACCAGGTCTGGCACCAACTGACTGACTCCCTTGTTTCCTTGGATGTCCAGACAGATCCCACTTCGAACACCATATGTCACTGGGCATGGGTATAGGATAACACAGTTTCAGGCAGACCACAAATCAGGTGCATAAAAATGCATGGTTGCATTTATCATTTTACTTCCATCAAGTAAAATATACAGAAAGCAAATGGTAAGTCAGACAACTGCTTAGCTTCAACAGTTTCTAAGGCTTTTCTTCAGCCTAGCATGAACCAAACAGTGTGGAAGTACACACTACCAGGAGGCCTTCCACCTTCCTCAGTCAGTATTCAACTGACCACCCTATCTATCCTCTCTCAGCATTGAGGTAGGGCTTTTATAAGCCCACTAGAAGCTGAAAAACAGTTCTCTCTGCCTTTTGATTAACAGCAGATATAATATAAAACGAGCACTAGGGGCAACTGTTGCTCCATAGAGAACAGTTATTTGGCAGCCACCTGGCTACATTACTTAACATTGTTAAAGGTCAAACCTGAGGTCAGAACATTCTGTGCTCTCCTAAACTCTTCCGCATGGTCATATTACTCATGCTGTCTGCTGAAAAATATTTTAGAAGGGGCTGCTAACAACTAGAAAAAGCAGACACAAGTTTTTGTTATTCTTATATTAAAACTGCCCTCTCATTTTGCAACTGTACTCTTAGTTTTGTTTTAGGTTGGTATGCACAGAAAGCTTTATAAGCACTTCAGCACTTAATTTATAACCAGACAACCAGCATGTTGGACATTATACACATCATATAAACTGCTTTGGGAAGTGGTTTCATTTATCCCAGGGTGTCCACTATGACAGGGTCACTCTACCATACTCACCTTGTGGGGTTTTTGATGCAAACCCTGTACAATTTTAGTTGCCCTCCTCTGGATTGCCTCTAACCTGTCTATGTCCTTTCTGAGGTGTGGACTCCAGAACTGGACACAATACCCAGGTGGGTTTCTACAAGCAGTGATAAAGTGGCAATACCACCTCCCTCCTCCTCCTTGTGGAGATACCTACCTTGATGAAGTAATCATGAGATTACAACAGAGTTTTGATGTTGCTAGCATCATTTGTCCATTTCAATATTTCAGTATTTATAAAGCTGAAGTAATTTATTTTTCTCATCACAGTTTATAGTGTCATGCTGTTTACTTTCTTCAGCCTAGCATGAACCAAACAGTGTGAAAGTACACACTACCAGGAGGCCTTCCACCTTCCTCAGTCAGTATTCAACTGACCACCCTATCTATCCTCTCTCAGCATTGAGGTAGGGCTTTATAAGCCCACTAGAAGCTGAAAAACAGTTCCTCTGCCTTTGATTAACAGCAGATATAACATAAACGAGCCACTAGGGGCAACTGTTGCTCCATAGAGAATAGTTATTTGGCAGCCACCTGGCGTACATTACTTAACATTGTTAAAGGTCAAACCTGAGGTCAGAACATTCTGTGCTCTCCTAAACTCTTCCGCATGGTCATATTACCTCATGCTGTCTGCTGTAAAAATATTTTAGAAGGGGCTGCTAACAACTAGAAAAAGCAGACACAAGTTTTTGTTATTCTTATATTAAAACTGCCCTCTCATTTTGCAACTGTACTCTTAGTTTTGTTTTAGGTTGGTATGCACAGAAAGCTTTATAAGCACTTCAGCACTTAATTTATAACCAGACAACCAGCATGTTGGACATTATACACATCATATAAACTGCTTTGGGAAGCGGTTTCATTTATCCCAGGGTGTCCACTATGACAGGGGTCACTCTGCCATACTCACCTTGTGGGGTTTTTGATGCAAACCCTGTACAATTTTAGTTGCCCTCCTCTGGATTGCCTCTAACCTGTCTATGTCCTTTCTGAGGTGTGGACTCAGAACTGGACACAATACTCCAGGTGGGTTTTCACAAGCGAGTGATAAAGTGGCAATACCACCTCCCTCCCTCCTCCTTGTGGAGATACCTACCTTGATGAAGTAATCATGAGATTACAACAGAGTTTTGATGTTGCTAGCATCATTTGTCCATTTCAATATTTCAGTATTTATAAAGCTGAAGTAATTTATTTTTCTCATCACAGTTTATAGTGTCATGCTGTTTACATTCTATCAAAATAACCATGTTTGTCTCTGTGTTTACTATAGCACTTTTATACTGACTTTTGGTAAAGTATGTAACTGCTTAGTATCACATTGAGAGGACAGCTTCTAAAATAGGGCTTCTCTGGCTATAATAGTCCAATCCTGTTGAAAATAGTTTTACTTATCTACCTTCTTACCTATATACATATCTAATTTCCTTTGCCAAACTGAGCTGAAGGAACTAAGCACTCATTTCACTTAGCCAGTAGTAAGAACAAAAGAATTTGTTAGCAGTAGGAGACCAGGCGGTCTATCTAGTCTGCCTGAGGTGTGTACTCCCCATCTGCTGCTCTTGTTGAGGTGACTACATTGATTGTCCAATGTCCGCTTGAATTCTCTGACAGTCTTAGCGCCGCCAACTCAGGTGACAGGCTGTTCTAAGGGTCCATGACCCTCTGTGAAAAAGTACTTCCTATCATTGGTTATGAATTTACCGCCAACCAGGTGCAAGTTGTGCCCTCTTGTACGGGCAGTCCTATTTTCCACAAAGAGGTTACCAGTGTCACAAATTTGCTCAACCGTCAGCCCTCTGCTCCCACATTGCCAACCTCTGAGCATATGATTTGTGGACAGTGAACAGAACAAGGTAACCCTCTTGTCTGTTTTGTGGGTTCGAGTCACCTTAGTCTCAAGTTCTGGAGGGATTCAAACTGATAACCTCTTGTTAGCATACCCAATTATCAGGCTCAGATAATTCTGTCTTTGGGGGCCAGATATCTTTGCCTCACGGGCACTAACCAGGTCTACAAAATTAACCTTCAGAACTCTATGCAAGACCCTCAGAGAACTATATCCATTTCCCAGATTGGTATATCAATAAGCCCATACACAGTGTTAACTGTCACCTTTAAAAGCTTCACTTAAGTAAAAGAAATGCCAAGGCACTCCAGGCAGTTTCCGCTTTAAAATATATATCTTTACTTTAAAATAGGAAAACAGAAAATATTAACAGAACAAAATATCCAACACATACAGCCTTAAAACAAGCAGGTTTAAAGTGCAAGTTTCTACAATACATACATTCAGACTGGTCTAATCTAACACATGCTTACTTTCTTTCAGTGCTGTGATGTTTCTTCCTCAGTCAGATAATATGAAAGTGTGTCTGTCAAGGTTCTTCTCAGCAATTAAACACAGTTCTGAGCCAGCCTTCTATGAGGTCACCACATTACGACTTGGTGTAACAAAATCTATATTTATTATAACACAGGATGTCTAAATAAAATATTTTAAAAACATAATAGGTGACCTCACTGACTTTCCTCTCTCAGGTTAACTAGATAAAACGGTTTGCTCTGCTACACATACATATCAAAAGTTTCTTTGATATACGCCACTGTATTCAAAGCAAAAGTGTATTTGACTCTTTAATCCCATCTGGGCCTTGTATATACAAATCAAAGGTCTCTCGATGTAATTCAAGGGTTTTCTGGGAATGGATATTGACCTTCCAAATTTGTCTGGGTCCTGCTTGGCCCAGACATCCAGACATCAACCTCTTTGATGAAATAAGCTTGGTTTCTCGGCTGATACCAAAAACACATGCATGCTCTTCGCTATGACACCTACAGCAAAATCAAAGGATTTCCTGAGGATGCCATGAATGGCTAATTTCATTTCCTGGGATCAAAGCAAATTTAACATGCTAATTGAACCTCAGATCTCTGTAGTTTAAAATACCTCCTGTCCTTTGAACTTACCCCTGGGTGAGGGATTTGATGTGTCAGTTCAGCAAGACTGTAGTTTCTCAAACTGACCTTTCCCATCACATATTTTACATGTAAAATAAAAATTGATACAGCACTCAGAACTGCTGTCTCACGCCAGAACCGTATGTACTATGTCTTATCCCTTTAACAAATTTAAATGTTTATGTCATGTCTCCTTTGTTCTTTCTCTCTAGAGAGAATAGATTTAACTGGTTGAGCCTATTTTTGCAAGGTTTGTGGTGTAGTCCCTGTACCATCTTGGTGGCTCTTCTCTGCATGGATTCCAGACAAACCATGTCCTTTATTAGGTGTGCCCAGAACTGCACACAATACTCCAAGTGAGGCCACACAAGGACCTATAAAGTGGGATGATTACCTCATGCTTTCTGCTAGTAATGCCCTTACCTATGCATCTAAGGATGCCACTTGCCCTTAATGCTGCTTTTTCACATTGCTTTCCTACCTTTAAATTGTCTGATATCATAACTCCTGGATCCTGTTCCATCTTTTCTTTTCCAATTGCTGCCCTTCCAGGACATAGTTAATTCCTGGTTCCTCTTACCCCAGTGCATTACCTACACTTTTGGGCATTGAATCTCAAACTGACAGTTCTTGGACCATTCCTCCAGCTTTCTTGGGTCTGCTTCCATTCATTGGACCCCTTCCTGTGTGTCCACCCTGTTGCAGAGCTTTGTATCTTCTGTGAACAGACACTTTCCCTTTCAGTCCCTTAGCGATGTCACTGATGAATATGTTGAAAAGGATTGAGCCAAGCACTGATCCTACAGAACCCCACTGGTTACTCTCCTCCAGTGACAAGTGCCATTTACCATAACTTCAGAGTCCTCTTCTGTTGCCATCTTTTTATCCAGCTGACCACTTTCTGACCTAAGCCTATTTGCTCCAATTTATTTGCTAGCCTTCTGTGTGGAACCGTATCAACGGCTTTGCTAAAATCCAGATATATTACAGTATGTCCACAGCCGCACCTTGGTCCACTGCTCTTGTAACCCAGTCAAGAATTCTGCCATATTTGTTTGGCATACGTGTCCTGCCATGAAGCCATCCTGCTTCAGGTCAAGTTTCCCACTTTCTTTCAAGTACTCCACCACAGTTTCTTTAAGCAACGCCTCCATTACTTTACCCACCACTGAGGTCAGGCTGACTGGGTGGTAATTTCCTGCTAACTCCTCCTAACACTCTTGTGCAATGGCACAATTGTGGCTCGCCTCCTGCCCTGTGGCACTATGCCATCTTCCAGTGACTTGTTAAATAGTTCGGCTAGTGGGGCTGCAAGTTCTCTCCTGCAGTTCCTTTAGAACTCTTGGGTGTATTCCATCCGGCCCATTGCCTTGTTCACCTTTAATTTAGACAGCTCCTCAAGGAACCTTTCTTTTGTAAAGGGCTGGCATCTACTCCCTGTTCTGGAGATGTCCCTGGCTAGTGCTGGACCATTACCTTTGTCTTCATGGGTGAAGACCAAGCAGAATTGGTTGAGTACTTCCGCATTGTCTTTGTCGTTCTCCACCACCTGTCCCTCTTTAGTTGCTAACCTGATTATTCCTCCTTATTTTTCTTTTCTCCTGTATAAAATGAAAGAATGTTTTGTCCCCTCTTCACTTCCTGTGCTATCCTTTCCTCCATCTGGCCCTTGGCTACCCTAATTGCTTTCCCTGCTTCCTTGAGTTTAATCCTGTATTCTTCTACTGTTCTTGGATTTGGTCTCCTTGTACTTTCTAGAAGCTTTTTTCTTATCTCTAATTATAGTTGACACCTCTTTGGAAAACCAGAGTAGGTTCTTTGATTTTCTGGATTTTTTTGCCCATTGTGCCATGACAGTAGTTATAGTGTTTTCAGTCTTCCACATTCCTGTGGCATTGGTTACCTGCAGTTCTTTAATACTTTCCCTCATTCTTTGAAAACTTGCTTTTCTGAAATCGAGCACTATGAGTTTGATGTACAAGGGTTCTCGATGTTGTTAACTGAGAGCCAGATTGACCTGTGGTTGCTGTCTTGGTGCAGTCCCCCATTCCCAACTCAGAAGAGAAGCCTAACCTGGGGAGCCTGAACTTGGAGAAGAGGGCTAGGTAGTAAGGAAGGCAGAAAGCCAAGGGAGGAGCCCTACCAGCAATGTGGCATAGTGTTTGCCTCAGTAGATGCAGGCCTTGTCAGTCAAATCAGGTAAGAATGCTTGGGGCTTTATGGAGGAGGGGACTGTTTCTGGGGAGCCACGTGGAGGATGATTAGCAGCAGGATTTTTATGGGTCATTTTAAAAGCTTTATGTGTATGCGTGGGGGTTCTGGGACTAGGAAGGTGGCAGATTAACAGCATGTTTTTATTTGATTTGCTTCTAAAAAACTATACTTCTTTTACTAAGTCTCTTGTCCAAAGAAACAGAAAGATGTAACGTTTAATGTATGTGACCAAGGGGAAATCACAGAGGCAAGATCTGCAGACTACACAAAGATTTGTGCAAGGGTGGATACAGAAGAGAGGATAAGGGAATTTAAGGAGGGTCTGGGAGGTTAAAGAAGTGGTCAGAGATCTGACAGCAGTGCTTAATGCTAAAATGCAAAGGATTCACACTGGGAAAAGGAACCCAAACGGCAGTATGAAATAGTGGTAGCGGAGGGCAATACAGGAATGCACGGCAGAGGAAAAGGACCTGGGAGTCATATCAGAATATCTAAAATCTACAGCACACCATAAATGTATTTACTTAGTTTTGTTGACCGGTAAGTGCATTAGACAAATCCTGCCTATTTTCAGGCACACTGGGGTGAGGGATACAGATGAATGCTAATCTGACCTTGAACCAGATTAGCTGGTTAAAAGAGCTGTGGGTTAAGCTGAACAGGATGTTGAGATGCATAAAGAGGGGCTCAACAGCAGAAGCAGGGAGGTAGTCCTCCCACTGTACAGTTTGTTGGTGAAACTCATCCAGAATACTGCACAAGTTACGTAATCCATATCTAATGAAAGACTGTGACAAGGGAAAGCAGTACAGTGCAGAGACACCAGGATGGTCTAGGGTCTGGGGCATGACATGTGTATAGAGGCTGCAGGACTTGAACATGTACACCCTTAAGAAGAGAAGGGAAGGGGTGACATGATAGAAATGTACACGTACTCATCATGGGATAAACAGGATTAATTTCAAGCCTTTATTTTCTTTGCGCCAGGTACTAAGACAAGGGAAAATCACTCAAACTAGTAGGTGGGCGATTCAAGAAAGATGTCTGTAAACACTTTTTCATGGAAAGAGTGGTGGGCTTATAGAACAAACTACCCTAAAAGGTAGTAAGGGACAGATCAGTGAGGAGTTTTGGGGTAGGGGACAGACACTGGGTTTAGGCAAAGGGTTGGCAGAATGGCCACTAGGACCAGAGCAATTAGGTAGGGTGGGCAGACTGGATGGGCTGGGAGACCTTTAGGTGCCATCATTGTCTATGTATCTATGTGTCAAGCTCTAAAACCTGCACTAAACCAACATAGCCACTAGATGGGGTCAGAAATCCCTACTGTTTTATTGCGATGTAATTGCTGTAAGAGGTCAGAGCACTATGTTGTTCATTTACACTTCCTATACTAGTCACTAAGATTAAAAACAATTCCTGCCCCCAGCAGACCTGTGGTACCAAAGAGTTGGTTTCAGACTTGTAGGCCAACTTTCTTGTATTACAGACTTGACTATATTGCTTTTTCTTTCATTCACTCTAATTAAATTTTTTCCATTATTTCTTTATCTTCCCTCCCCCAAGGTGACCGTAGGCAGGTCTCTCTACTTTGCCTGCCACCTGAGACCATCCACTACTCCTCCTGTACCATCGAGCCCCATTTCCCCATGGATTCCCCAGTGGCAGGGCTGGGAAGGAGGGCCATCTTCCCCCACCCAGGGCTCACTATCCAGATCAGGGTTTCTGGCAATCTGGAGGCAGAATGGGACGATGGTTAGCTGCAGGGCTTCATGAAGCCTGCAGTTGGCCTTTTTCCATTTTTCTTCCTCCTTGCCATGGGCATGAGCAAGAGCATGTGCCACGTAGCCACACTTCTTGCCTCCTAACTCTTAGGCTGCCACCCGACCTCCACCAGGAGGCAGCTAAGGAGCAGGACAACCTTCTCTTCCTCCCCAGGAGAGGAGAGAAGTCATAGGACACTCAATCCTGTTCCTCCCCTGTTGATTTCTGGCAACCCAAGCTCACTCCTGAGCCTGGGTTGCTGGAGTGGTGTGGCGTTCAGCACCACAACCTCAGTGCCACCTGGCTGGCCTTCGCTCACCCTTATTTCACTGAGGGAAGCCTGTCATTTTTCTTGTATCCAGTTTTCATTTTTGCCAATAATGTTATGTTGAAATGCTCCTGTTTTTACACAACTCAGTGGTAAGATTTGATAAATTGGATTCTGTCTATGAAAACATTGTGGCCTAGATATAGAACCTTTCCACCAATAGGTGAATTCCATTGTCACACATGCCATCTAGTGTTACGCCTGTCCAAAGTTTGTAAGCAGTGAGGAAATTGTATTCTACTATGAGACATGCCTGCTGTACTTATTTTAGTTTTAAACAGTCATCTCTGGGCCTCAAACTAATACACATAAATATATGCAGTCTCTTGCATAAATTAACCTTGCTACAAGCCCTCGCCATGTCTCTCAGCCCAGACATTCTGATTATCTCTGAAACCTGGCTAAAATCACATAACACCAATGCAGAATTTGCCATACCTGGCTACACTTCTCCGCCATGACCGGATTAGAGCAGAAAAGGAGGCGCATAGCCATGTACATTGCTTCCACCATCAAATTCACCACGGTTGCCCTATCCCTACTAAAGGACTCCATTAATGCCTTAATGGTAAAACCTCCATCCCCCACTCAATCCCAATCTACATAGCAGGCACATACTGTGCTCCAGGCACCACCTCACCTTCCATACTGGACTACCTAGGCTACGTGAACTCCCTGGCAGCAGGTGGTGAGATCCATATATTAGGGATTTTATCCAGAACTGGCTTGCTGAGTCCCTTTCCAAATTTCGTGACAAGGTAACAGCCCTAATCCTAACACAACAAATCGCTAAACCTACTCGGCAAACCACAAAACACAGAACCATACACTGCTAGATTGGTCCCTCACCTCTCACCCTCACAGGATTATAGCCTCTGAACTCCTTCGGATGTCCTTAGTGACCACCATGGGATCTACACCATGCGCAAATTTCACAAACCCAAAGCCCTCCCTCCCAGAATCGCATTTCGAGATCCTACAAATCCCTGGACCTCCCTCATTATTAAATGAGTTGGGCAACTATGATTGGTCGTGCATCAGTCACTTCACCTCAACAGATGAGGCACTGTCATTCTTCAAGTCCAACTTCATCGCCATCTGGGACCGCTATGATCCACTCAGATGGTCCAGAGTCCAAGGTGCTCATCTACCATGGATCTCTCCCGATATCCTAGCCCACCTCCAAATCCGAGACAAGGCCTGGAAAACCTTAAGACTTCCAAATCCCAGGCCGACCTCCAGACCTACAGAGTGCTCCGCATCCTAGTACTAAAATAATCCGCCAAGCAAAGGCCAACTACTTCTCATGCACATTCAATTCCTCCTCCCATCTCCTGTCTC
Source organism: Neoceratodus forsteri (assembly GCA_016271365.2). Lineage (NCBI taxonomy): Eukaryota > Metazoa > Chordata > Ceratodontiformes > Ceratodontidae > Neoceratodus > Neoceratodus forsteri. The sequence continues at coordinate 962,443,397 of CM057455.1, forward strand.
ATTTCTGGAAGGTGGTCAAATTGCTTCTATGCCTGCACATCACAACCACCAACCCCATCCCTGCAGGTTGGTGGTCACACCATCACTGACCCTCAGCAGTTGCCGCCTTGTTTAACACTGTCTTCACTACCAGCCATGCTACTCCTAGGGCCACCCCGACCAGGCCCAGCATGCCCCCACTGACACCACATCTTGTGGCACTGCAGCTCAGCCTTTCTCCTTCCTGCAAGTCACCCCTGTTGAGGTATACAACGCACTGGTTGCCCTTAACCCTGAAAAGGAAAATGTCCCATGGGGTTGGACTCCAAAATGCTCCACCTGTCGGCCCCTGCCATAGCTCAACCCCTACGCCCCATTTAACTTATCATTCGCCCTAGCAGAAGTCCCCACTGAGTGGAAACATGCCACCATAATACTACTTCCAAAGGGTGGTGATGCCTCAAACCCAAGCAACCACCGCCCATCTCCCTCCTACCGACCCTCACAAGATACAAGAACGCCTTGGTTCTCTCTCGCCATCCACCTATCTGGACCTCTTCCTTCTTTCCGCCTACCAGTCTGGCTTTAGGAACCACCCACTACCACCTCCTTCTTAGGATTACCGACTCCATCCTCTCAAGGGATGGATGCTGGCCACATCACTGCTGCCATCTTTATCAACCTGGCAAAGGCTTTCAATGGTGACTCTCTCTCTCCTGACAAAACTTGCTAAGGCTGGCCTATCTGACTGGGCCACATCTTCGCTCCACTCCTACCTCACTGGTAGATCCCAAGCTGTCCATATCAGAGCTGCCCATGTCGGATCCCTCCCAATCACGCCAGGAGTGCCTCAAGGATCTGTCCTCGGTCCCTCCTATTCTTGGTCTTTCTAAATGATCTACCCTCCACCTGCACTCACTCCACCATCCTCATGTACGCAGATGACATGGTGCTATACGATCCGGCCCTCACCATCTGAAGTTGCGTCCAGACTTCAGCATGACTTCATCACAGTCCAGCACTGGCTCCGCCAAATAATCTCCTCCTAAATGCTAGCAAAACAGTCTCCTTAACCTTTCGGACGAGGCAGAAAATTTCCTAGGCTCCCTTCTTCATTAGTTTTTGACACCCTGGAAGGGTCCCCACTGGAGTCCTGCACCACCTTCAGATACCTCGTGTCTGACTTGACCAGCACCTCAACTTTTCCACACACTGACTCCTTTACTTAAGAAGCTGCACCCAAGGCTTGGTGCACTTTACCGAATCATGACAACATACCCCTTCCAGCCAGGAAGGACATTGTAAATAAAATGATCCTCCCAGTCCCCGACTCATGGGGACGAGTCTACAGTGCTGGCCCAAAGACCACATTAGCTAGGCTGGACCCTCTTCCACTCTTTTGCCACTCGCTCTAAACAGCCCTTACTCCACACCACTGTGCCCTATATCAAGCAATGAACCTCACCTCACTTGACTATCGAGAGGCTACCTCACTGCGCAAAAATAACGGCTAAGCATTGGTCCTAGCGGCCCTTCCTCACCTCCTCCCACATCTTAATGCTCCCAGCACAATCATACACACTCAGAAACCTTAGACTCCCAGGTCCCTAGCTGTCCCATACCGGGTCACTTCCACAGGGCAATCAGAGTTCAGCTCCACATTCTCTCAATATGGAACTCCTCCCAGCTAACAGTCATCGCTCACCTCCTTCGCACTCAAACTTCATGCTCCAAGATCATTTCGCCCCTACCTGTGTTTGTGTCTAGGGGCCTACCAACTACTAGGCAACTCTCTGGAATTGTCGGCACTTAGCAAATTTGTAATTCATCAGTATCTAACTATTGTCCACTGCTTATACTGTCTCCTCGTATGGCTCAATACTTAATTTTGTTGAACACTTGCTGTATGTAACTGTGCTACCAACTGCCACACTCAATCCTGTATGTAGTGGTTTCTGAACCAAATGTTAGTGATCTTCCACAATGTATTCACTTGTCAATCCTGACTTCAAGTGTTTTCTCATACCGCACGTACTGTGGTTACCAATTTGTCTCTCTCAAGCTACTACTGACATGTAACCAGATCCTAATGTTAATATTTCTCCCACTATGTATTTTCTTGTTATACTGTGTAAACTGTCTTCCTATGTTCTCCCCTCCCCCAGGACTTATCTGTAATCGAGTTAGCACTCTGTTCAGTATGCCTTCCCGGTAAAACGCTTAAATAAATAAATAAATTAATTAATTAATTTATTCATTGAAATAGGTTTCACAAGAAAGACCTAGTGAGCCAAAATAGCTTGTTTCTAAAGGCGCCCAGAGGAGGGCTACAAGGGAAGATATAGCCATATTAAGGCAAAGTGATGATGTAACAGCAGTGTAAACAGTAAATAGTGCAGAAACATGGAACAAATAAGCAAACAGAGCACACTGTACAATTTACAAGATACAGTACCACATTGGAAAGAAGGTCAGGAAATGGGTGACTTGGACACGTGAGAAGTGACAATAAGCAGGAGCAGAGCAGTGCACCAGAGAGAGTAAGCCACCAAGAGAGTTTAGGTGCTGGAGCAGGTACGGATAGTATGGATGTGGAGCGAGGCTTCAAAGATGACAAGGAGAATGCAGGCAAGAATGGGGGATGGGAGGGAAGACCAGAGAATTGGAAGTCAGAAGAAGAAAGCAGCCTGGCTCTGCAGAGAAATTGGCACAAGCAAAGGAGAAGGAGCAGGAATCAACAAAATGAAGGGAATTGTAGTTTAAAAGTAGAAGGAAGAAGGGAAGGGAGACAACAGGGGAGCGAGCCAAAATGAAACTGGCAATAAGGAGGTGCAGTAAGCAAGGCAACAGCCTTCAAGAGGTGAGATGGTGAGAGGAGTACAAGGAGCAGTGATTTTACTTTAGTTACTGTTTGATATGCTTACCATTAATAGTTTGCTTTTGCCTTGTATATTTTAATACATTCACAATATTGAATCTAATATTTACATCAACATGTAAGCTCAATGGAAGAGATTTTTTTAAAATTGTATGTGGCAAGCTATATTTAATTATATGAGTCATTAATTACAAAATCTGCCATAAAAGCTGTTTTAAAATATCTGAGAAAATGAAAAATAGCTTGAGAAGGAAGCTAAGGATGCTAGAAATACATTTTACCCAAAAGTCTATGATGAATTTTTTCTGACTAATGTTGCTTTAAGTTCTTACTCCTGCTTGTTTATTATTGAAATGAAGACAAGGAGCTAGATTTTTCAAAGGGTTGCACCTGGTGCAACTGAGTTCCACTCAAGCGCACTTCAGAACTGTGCCCTGGGGAATATTCAAAAGTGGGAATTATGAGCGCAATTCCCCAATGCTGTACCGGGCGAAAGATAATGTATGCAGCACATCTCCAGGGGCGTGCCTGCAGATATCTGGCACATCCCGATATTCAGCCCTGGGATGCGGCACATCTGCTGGCACAACCCAGAGATGTGCTTACAATTGGCTTCAAAGTTGAGCCAGTAACAAACTGGCTCAAGTGCTATCCAACCACCGCGGGCCACTGTATTGCAGTGCACAACACAGCAGCTGCCGCCGTGGGTGGCAACCTCCCCAACACCATACACAAGCACACACAATAGTCCTGCTAGTCCAGTGGTACTCCTGTCCCCATCCTGACCCTCCAATTGCCGAATGTAAATTCCTTTACTTTCCCTGGTAGTCCAGTGGTACCCCCGCCTGAATCCCCGATCACCATCATATTAATAAATAAATATCCCTGGTGGTCCAGTGGTTCCCCTAACCCCACCCAGCTCCCTCCCAGTCATCATCGGGCAGCATACCGCCTGCATACCACTGCGGCTGCCCACCGAGATAACTTATAGTAGTTGCTGCAAGCTCATTGTCCACACTCAGACCAATGGGCTTGCAGTACACTGTAACAATTCACAATGTTGTCAATTAAGTCATTCATTCGCAGTTGTGAATCATTGTATGCACTGTAAGCCCCTTTGGTCCACCGTGATGGACCAATGAGCCTGCAGCAACTACTGTAAGATGTCATTCCGCTGGCAGCGCTGTGGTATGCGGTGGGTATGCTTCCCACCGATGACCGGGGACTGGGGTCCTGTGTGATGGGGAACCACAGAACTACCAGGGATAGTAAAGAATTTATATTTAGCGATCGGAGGGTCAGGATGGGAGGGGGGGTTCCACTGACTACCAGGTACAAATTAATTTACATTCATTGATCGCAGGTACAGGATGGAAGGGGAATCACTGGACCACCAGGGATGTCTTCTGTAGTATGTCACAGCGCTCTGGGTTTACAGGTTGGGAGGGTTGTTCTGAGGTCCCTGGTACAGGAGCGCATGCTGTGCAGGCGCCAGGTGCATTTCACTGGCTGGGCCTTGCACAACACATGCAACTAATATACGACATGCAGATGGCCCCATTTGCACCATGCAAGCATAATGGCCTCTATTTGCATATCCAGGTATGAATACCTGGCTATTTTTTTTTGTATGTTCTATTTATTAAAAGTTTTTCAACACCAGAAACTCATATACACTACATACAACAAAAAAACGGGTACAAACACAAAACATATACAAATCCTGGTTATCTTACTTAATATATTCCTATATTCCCTTAGAAAGGTATAGTCGAGTGTGCAGCCTCCCCAACATCTTCTATACATTCAGATCCTCACTAACACCTGCTTATTATTAATATAATATACAGTGCATAGAGCCATCGTCCTACATTTCAACTATTTATATGATGTTAGGATGTTAGTGTCCACAGAAGAAACCCTTTGGCCCAGTGTTTTGCTTATGTTCTTCCCTTCACCCCCCACCAAGGGTGTTTCCCATACCTATCCAGCCCCTGACGCTTAAATATTCAACCCTGCACGAAGCATTAAGTTTCAGACAAACTCAAAGTTGCCAAAAGGGTGTCCAGTCCTTCAAAACACCTCCTCCTCTATCCCTGACTATCCATGTGAGCCTCTCTAGAGCCAATGTGCATATAGTCAACTTTTGACAATCAGCCAGCGAAGGCCCATTCCTGTAACCCACGATTTTGTATACAGTGTCTAGCCAAAACAACGAGACCCTCACCCATCTAGGTAATAATTGCCACTCTTCTTCCCTTCTATTCTTTCCACCCGAACAGACAGACTAAGGGGTCACGGGTCAGTTGTCCCCCATTCCCTTATTTACCTCCTGGACCATTCCCCAATATCTTACCACAGAACCGACATGACCAGAAACAATGAAAAAGGTACCTAGCCCTCTACCACACCTTCTGCAGTTCGCGAAACCTGGAGGGTGTGCCTTATGTACTGCCATGGGGCAGTAGATTCTATGCAAGAACATATAGAAGGCCTCCTTAAATTTATTGTATATCATGATTCCTCCCGCAAACCTAGCATAACACCCCAGTTTCCTCCGAGATCTGCAACCCTAAATCTTTCCCAAAGGGCTTTGTCGGCCCGGCCAAGTCTGGTAGGTTCTGCTTTTTCTTGCTTGGCACTTCTCCCGATAAACCCTTTTGCATCTTTCCTGGCCTGACATACCACCTGCTCTATTCCATTTAAGTGCAGCCTCCCTCCCCCCATACCCAGTCGTCCCACATATGCCTTCAGCTGCATATATCGAAACAAATGAGAGGTCCCAACCTTAGGTCTTGCCTGACCTTATTGAACTCCCCATCTCCCCTTCTCCAACAGTGCACCTACACACCACCCCTCCTTTCTCCCATTCTAGAAATCCCTTATCTCCATCCCAGGAACAAAAGGGTTTCTAGCAACTGGAAGTGGGACGAGTCTCCCTCTGGGGTCACCTTCCGGTGCCATAGGTGGTGCCAAGTCTCCAACGTTTCACTTGACCAATGGGTTTACACCACCCATCCCTGTATGCCCGCAGACCCCTACTATGGAGGTATGCTGTAAGCCTTCCTGGGTCTCCTCCTGTTCCAGCCCCACCCAGCTAGCCACCTCAGACCTGTAAGTCAATCTGCCACACTCCGGAGCTGCACCGCCCTGTAATATGCCCCTAAATCTGGGAAGCCAAGTCCACCTCTATTTCTATCCGCTTTAAGCCTCGCTTAAACTTACTCTAGGCTTTTTCCCTGCTAAATGAAGTCCGTGAACCCTTTCTCTAACTGCTTCATTTCTCTGTGTAGGCCTTACCTGTAGCATTTGTAAGGGATATAGGATGTGGGGATAATATTCATTTTTATGAGATTTATCCTCCCAATCCAAGATATGGGCAATTGCATCCACCTCTTCAGGTCTGCCAGTATTGAATTTATCAGAGGGTAGATTCAATTTATACAGCTCTTCCCACCTCCGCCCGATGTGGACCCCAAGATATTTAAATCCAACCTGACAACCCTGAATCCCCTTTGCTGTATCTCCGGATCAACCTCCGGGAACCCCATCACTTCAGATTTCCTTACATTAATCCTATACCCAGAGAAACCGCAAACTTTCAATAATATCCATTAGACATCCCATAGAACCACCCATGTCTCCTAAAAGGCAGCATATCGTCCGCATAGAGCGCCACCTTGTGCACTCATCCCTCCCTGTCCCCACTCCCACCACACCCTCGTGTTGGCATCGCCATCTCTAACGGTTCAATCGCCAGAGCAAACAGCAAGAGGACAGAGGGCACCCCTGCCTCGCCCCCCTGCCCAGGTTAAACTTCCCAGATAGGCACCCATTGACCACAACTTGCGACGCTTGGCTTTTTGGTACATGGCCCTAACTCCACCCTATAAACGGGTCCCCAGACCAAACCGGTCATCACCGAATAGATAGCCCTATTCCACCCTATTGAACGCTTTTTCAGCATCCAACGAGATCACTCCCATCTTGGTTCCCACTTGTCTAGCCCGCCATATAATGTTTAACAGCCAGCATATCGCTATGGTAGGACTGTCATCCCTGATAAACCCAGTCTGATCTGGGTGAACCACCTCCGCAAAAGTTCTCTAAGCGGTGGCAAGGACTTTGGCCAGGATTTTCATGTCCACATTGAGGAGAGAGATTGGTCGGTAGGAGGAACATTCAGTCTCATCTAGACCCCTTTCTGTATTAGGCAAATATTGGCCTCATAACATGAATCAGGTAATACCGGGTCTGCCTCTCTTCTACCATAAATACCCTCCGCAACACATCCGCCATTTGCCCTCCCAGAATCCTGTAATACTTGGACTAGGAATCCGGCCGGGCCCACGTGCCTTTCCCTCCTGTAACTTCTGTATTGCGCTCAGGATTTCTAATCTTGATATGGGCTGACTCAGCACCTCTCTCTGCATGTCTGTGACCTTCCACAAATGAATCCCTTCCAAAACTCCCGGATATGCTCCTCCTGCCCAATACACTCAGCTCTATATAGCTTTTCATAGAAACTCCCAAAGCGTTCTGCAATGGCCTTTGGGCTTGTGGAGAACTTGCCCCCATTAATACGTAGTATCCGAGTTGGGCATCTGCCCCCTTCATGCCTTTCACTCACCAAGGGCCGGCTTATTCTCACTCAAAACCCTCCTCTGGCAAAACCAAGCCTTCCCTGCTTCTTCCCTTAAGAGGCATTAAGGCTTCCTGTCACTGCCAGCATCTTGGGGGCTCCCCTTTCTCCTCCTCCCACTCGCTTCTCCAGCTCTTTCACTTGCCTTTCCAATTCTTCCCTTTTCCCCCCTTTTCTGTTTTTTCTTCCCAGCCACATAAGTTATATAGCTCCCCGGATATAGGCCTTACCTGCCTCCCAGAGTGGCACTGGAAACCTCTCCCGTGTCATTCATCTCCTCATAGAGCTTCCATTGTTCTGCTAGGTATTCCCTAAATGCATGGTCCTTAGCTAAGTATGTAGGAAATCTCCAAATTGATGACCTACTCTCAGCCCCTCCCCAAGATACTCATCAGCACCATAGCATGATTTGATATGTATATGGGGCTATGGCTTATCTCTGTTATCCTCCCTACCCGCCTCTAGGAAGAAAAAAGTAATCTAAGCGGGACCAAGTCTTATGGGGATTAGAATAAACGTATACTCCCGCCTTTGGGGTTAACCGCCTCTACCCATCCACTAGATCCAGATCCGCCATTCCAATTTGCCACTGCCCCATGGCCTCGCTGCTGCGCCCCTACCCTCAGAATGATCCATCTTCGGCCCATTGTCCAGTTGAAATCTCCCCATGATGAGTCCCGGAAATTGTTCCTTGACAAGCAAGCCCAACAAAGAGGAGTAAAACGGTCGTACACTGTTGGTGCATAGACACAGCCAAATGTCAGTGTCTCTCCTCGCCATACTCCAGTGGCTAAAATGTATCTGCCCTCCTTAGGGTCTCTCACTACCCTTTTCACCTCAAAGGGTAGATTCTTATGTAAGAGTATTGCTACCCCCTTTTATGTGAGGAATAAGGGCCGCTAGATATTTCCCAGCCCATTCCTGCACAAGTTTGGCATGCTCCCGCTCTTCCGTCAGGTGGCTTGCAGCAATGCCACCTGTGCCCTCTTCGCCTCAGCGCAGTAAGAAGTGCGTCCTCTTCACTGGGCTTCTATTCCTTTTACATTCCAAGATATGACATTTAGGTTTACAGAATCACCCATCTCCTCCTATGCAACTTTACATTTTTTCTCGGCTGTTTTCACTCGCGACATTGCATTAGGTATATCCAGCTTTTCAGATGACCCAAATGCACCTTTACATACTTCCTTTGATTTCTGCACACTGACCCCCACATCCAAGATATAACCAGGCGACTATATTGCTAACTAAAACAATAAGAAATCTATTTATTCTATCATTTAGAACTAGTCCCCCCAGACCCCTCCTCCCGTCCCACCCCCCTCCCACCCCCCTTTGCAAACTCTCCTCCTCCCCTCCTCTCTATAACACTAATTGCTAACATAGCACAAGTGTAGATTTAAAGACAATACAGAACAAACCACTCAACACTTCTCCCTCATAACCGAAATGCACGCCCGCCGCCCCCTGCCCACAGCCTGGTTCTTCCTTCCGAACTGTCCCACCCCAAAGATCCCATATATGTCTGTCTCTCCGAATCCCAGTCAGTGCCCCTCCAACTATCTTTCCCTTTACCCTAACTCTCCCGCTTTCACTCTCCCCTTAGCTTATCGCCCCCGTCCTGCTCACCCAGTCCTGTCCGCCCCCTCCCATAGGATTCCTCCCTGAGCAGGCTCACCCTCCTCCTATCCCTCTTTGTCCTCATCTCCGCACCAATCGAGCCTCGATCCCCCCTCCCACTATTAACCCACCTTCAAAATAGGTCTCTGCTCGCTCCTACCCCTCCTCGTCCCTCCTCATCGTGATTCATTTTTGTGGGAGGACCATTCAACCCGCCCGAGAGGCGGGACCTATAGCACCTTTCTCTCGACCCTCATACCGCCACCTATTCCTCCCAAACCCTCACCTCCTCCTTCAGCATGACTTAACGTGGCTCCCTCCCTACACCATCCAACCCAAAAAGAACCCTAGACCACTTACCCTACACCTCATGTTCACCGCCCACCCTCCTATATTCCGTCCCCTAGCTCCCCACCCTACCCTCTCCAGAGAGTCCCAGGCATATGCACACTCACACAACCCAAGGCAAGGTCCTCATCATGGCCCTAGGTCTCAAGCTTTGAAACCATCCGTGAGACCTCCCCAAGCTGTATTAACACGCCTAACCCCAATTGAAACCCCCAGACCTCCCTGGACCTCTCTTCATCCTTCAAATCCAATGGCCAGTTCGTATCCCCTCCCCCGTCGACATATCCCCATTCAGGACAGTAGATGAAACATCTTTGAACCAGCAATATCAAGGGGTGGTGCAGGATCAGGCCGCATCATCAGAAAAACACACGCTAGGCCCTTCCCTCTCCTACCTCGTCTGTACTAAGGTTCTCCACTTGGCAGCGGCTCTCAGGCCTCCATCTAGACTCTCATGCATCACCAGTCCATCTGGGAGAGCCCTCCAGGAGAGCAGAGGGAGCATATCCAGTCTCAGTCTCAAGGCTATTCACACCCCAAATCCATAGTCCTTCAACCACAGCTGGGCCTCTTCCATCTCCTCTAGAGGCTTTCCTTTCCGGGAACAGAGGCGCAATGGCGTCAACTAGGAACATTTTCAACAAAACTTAGTCCATAGCCATACAGTCAAAAAGTCCACAGGAACAACGAAATCACCACCTCTCACCGTCCACCTTCCAGCTCTTGTGTCTCTCCACCACCTTTCAGCTCACTCTCCTCTTCAAGTCCTTTACAAACTCCTCTGCTTTCTCAAGCTCCCAAAGGAATAGGTAGCTCCTCATGCTTAATTCTGAGTGTGGCAGGGTATGTCAAAAGTTTTCCACTTTAAGGCTCCTGAGCTGGGCCATCAACCCATTAAAGGCCTTTCGCTTTTTTAACAGCTGGGCTGAATAGTCCTGAGAGGAATAATCTATGGCCCTCAAAGCTCAGGGGACCCTTGGACCTGTAGGCTTTCAATAGCTTCTCGATCCTGGAAGTTATGGAAACGCATAATTATCTGACGAGGGGCTGTCCACTGGAGGCCTCGTACCACCGCTCGATGTGCATGCTCTAACTTAACCATCCCATTTTTCATTGTCAGCCCCAGCAGTTCAGGTAAAACTCTGCTACAAAATTCCAACACATCCTTTCCTCCAGACCTCCGGGAGCCCCTCAGACGTGGGTTTAGCCTCCGATGATAGTTTTCCTGGTAGTCGAAAGCCTCCTTAAACTCCTCCAACTCCTCTGTAGTGCACAAACCTACCCTGGGACTGGTAGTATCTCATCCTCCAGTCTGGAGATTCTTTCTTCAGCTTCTGTTAGTCGAGTGCTCTGCTGCTGATGCTCTAACACCTCCTGCAGTTTTCCATCTAGTTTGTCCTCCAGTTTTATCAGGCGTGGCTCCAGAGCTGCGATCACCTGCCCCGTAAGCTCCTTCCCCAAAGCTGCCACCTCTGCCGAAAGCGAAACAAGGCCTGTATTCTCTCCTTGGCCTGCCAACCCCTTTTATCCAGTTTTCCAGTCGCCCGCTGACTCTTAGATGGCATCGGTAAGTATTCCTCCATTGCACCCTCCGTTACTCGAGATCCACCGTTTTATTTGCTCGGTGGAAATTCCGTTTATTTATCTTTATTTTTCGGCTATTTCAAGCGGAGCTAGCGAAATGCGGCTCTTGATTAGCTGCTCATTAGCGTCCCCCTCCCTGGCTATTTGCATGGCGCAGCTACAGTTGCGCTGGAGCATTCCCAGTCCTGGTATTCAGCCTGTCTGGGATGCACCAGTGCACTGTATTTGCACCACACGCATTATGTTATATTCAGAAGAGATGCGCCAGCGCATCTCTTTGAAAAATATCCCTTTGTTGCTCCAGTGTAAACTCAGTTGTGCTGCGCAACCACCTGCATCATTAAGAGGCACAATTTTGACTATCGGGCCCAAGGATGGCAAAAGACCAATGGTCAATCCAGTCTGCCTGAGTTTCCTATTTAGCCCTGGGACCTACTGTCCTCAAACTCCAACTGATGGATCCATGAATACACTACTGTGAGGGTCGGAGCACTAGGAGAAGGGTAGAGAAGGGTGACCAGCCCTGACTGTGAAGACAATGCCAAAATCCTGTGCACTTAAACAGGGCTCCAGAATGAAAACATAGAAACATAGAAACATAGAAACATAGAAACATAGAAGTTGATTGCAGATAAGGACCAAGGCCCATCCAGTCTGCCCATTTCTTTTCTACCTTATAAATGTGCCATCGGCCTTGCTCTGTCAGTGACCTATCTATTCATAGTCATTTGTATTGCTCCTTATGCCTATCCCATGCCTGTTTGAAGCCCTGCACTGTATTCATAGCCACCACTTCTTGTGGTAAGCCATTCCATGCATCTACCACCCTTTCTGTGAAAAGAATTTCTCACATTCCCCTTAATCAGCCTCCCTCTAATCTCATGCTGTGTCCTCTTGTCCTGCTATTTTCTTATATTTAAACATGTTAGACCCTTTCACCTTGTTTATGCCCTTAAGGTGTTTAAATGTCTCGATCATATCACCTCTCCCTCCTTTGCTCAAGGGTATACATATTGAGCTCCGTTAATCTGTCCTCATATGTCTTCTGATGCAGTCCCTGCACCATTTTGGATTTGCCTTCTGGACTGCCTCATTTGGTTAATGTCCTTGGAAGGTGTGGCCTCAATACTGCACGCAGTACTCCAGATGGGGCCTAACCAATGTCTTGTACAGAGGATTATTACCTCTTACGACTTGTGATACCCCTACTAATACACCCAACACCCCCTAGCCTTACCTACTGCTTTAGAGGTCTGCTTGATGATTTTAGGTCATCAGTGATGATGATGCCCAAGTCTCTTTTCTTCCTTTGTGACTGCTAGCAACTCCTCCCAGCCTATAAGTGGCTTCAGGTTTTCTTCCCTATGTGCATGATTTTGCACTTCTTTGCATTATAAAGTTTGCCTGTGTGTTTCCAACAGAATAGTTTATTGTACTCACGTGAAAATCAACAGAGAAACCACACAGGAGTAATTTAGAAAATCATTGCCCGCCACCCAAACATCGGTGCCTTGAGTATGATGACCCTAAGAACTATTCTGTTGGAATCACAAGTGACTCTCTGTTTTTATTCAGAAGCTATTTAAGTGCATGGAACTTTGGTGTTGACCTTCTGTCCCAAGGTCCTAGCCCTCCCTCCTCCCCCATTCTCCACCCTGATACTGCCATCCTTAGCAACAGCTATACCTTCATTCTGTCCCAACTGTGCCTGGAACCACAAATGGTTTCTGCACCCACCATGGCCACTGGTAGACTGTTCCACAGCCCCACCACCTCTTTCTGTAAAACAGTACTTCCCACATCCCTCCGAACCTCCCTTCAGTTCATTTCCACTCATGTCCATGTGACTGAGAGCTAGTATTCAACCTAAATAGTTACCTGCCATTCACCTTAATTCCTGTTAGAAACTTAAAGGTCTCTATCATATCTCCCATCTCCCTTCTGGTCTCCAGCGAATACATGTTCAGTGCCTTGAGGCACCTTATAGGACTTGTCCTATTGGCCCTGAATCATTTTGCTACCTGCGCTGTACTACCTCCAGCCTATCCCTGTCCTTCTGAGGTGAGGACTCAGAACGGAAGCAGTACTCCAGGTGTTGCCTCACCAAGGATCTATATTGGAAAGTATTGCCTCTCTTTTCTGCTATCAATAACCCTCCCAACACATCCTAGCATCCTACTTGCCTTGCTATATGCCTTGCTGCACTGACTTGATTGCTTTAGGTGTCACTGATGATAACGCCAAGGTCTCATTCCCAGCTGTTGTACTAAGTCTCACACCTCCCATACAGTACTCCATCCTGGGGTTCTTGTTCCCTAGGTGTATTGCCTTGCACTTTTGGTACTGAATTTCAATGGCCATACCCTAGACCACCCCTCCAACTTTTTGTAAGTCTTTCTGCATTTCTTCTAGTCCTCATCATTATCCACCCTCCCACAGAGCTTAGTGTCATTTGCAAAGAGACACAATCTGCCCTGGATTAACTTCGCCACATTGCTTGATGAACATGTTGAACAGGACCGGACCCAGGACAGAGCGGCTGTGGTACCCCATGCATTACCTCCTCTCTTCTGATTTAACCCAACTGACCACGACCCTATGCTGCATCCCTTTAGCCAGTCACTTACCCAGTTTACTATGAACTTAGCTGTTCCCAGATCCTGCATCTTCTTCTGCAAGTGTCTGTGAGGTACTGAATCAAAACCTTGCTGAAGTCAAAGCAGAGCAATCCACAGCATGACGCCCTATCCAATGTCTCGCCACCCAGTTAATGAAGACTTATCAGGTTAGTTTGACAAGACCTCCCTACCACAAAATTGTGCTGTTTACTATCTTGGAGACCACTGCTCTCCGGTAGTCCACAAGGTCCTCTTTGACCAGTGAATCCATCAGCTTTGCTACAACAGAGGTATGACTGACAGGTCTGTAGTTCCCTGCTTGTTTTTTGTCCCTCTTATTGAGCAGAACAATGTCTACCACCTGACCATCCTTCAAAACTACCCCTCCTTAGTAAGCTGTTGAATAGACCTATCTAGGGTTCAGCCACTTCTGCTGTCAGTTCCTTGACTAATCTCAGATGCGATACATCTGGTCCCAGGGCTTTATCTATGTTTTAGGAATGGCAGCCCTTTCAGGACTCTCTTGGCTAGTAAATATTGGCTGACTCATCTCCAGGACCTCCTGAGTGGCAGCTTTGATGCCACTCTCTGCATGGACCCACCTTCCTCCCTACTGAAAAAGAGCAAAAGTGCTCATTAAGAACAGCTGACCTTTTGTTCATCCTCATCTATCACCCTTGACTAGCCTTATGATTCCCCCACCTTCTTCTTCCCAATTTATCTGAACTGTTTGTCACCACTCTGCTCTCTCTGTCATGCAGCTCTGTGTCTGCCTTAGCCTCCTGTTTTCAGTAAATAGTCTCCCCAGTCTTCCTCCCCTGCTTCTTTATAGCAATAGGAGGCCTTTCTTGGCCCTCACCACTTTGCTGACCCTTGCCAAGAACCATAACGGTTTCTTGAATCTGTTCTTTTGGTTACCATTCTCATGCATACCTTAGATGTCTTGAGAATTGTCCCCTTAAGTGCCCCCATCTCTCTCTTCCACCCCACCTATGTTGTCCACCCCTACTAATGTGTCTGTGACCAGCTCCTTCACCCTACCTTCTAAAATCAAGGACTTTAGCTTTCAATTGTAGATTACTGGACCTGAGAAGAAGAAGAAGAATAGCATTTATATAGTGCTTTTCATACACAGTATCCCAAAGCGCTTACAAGCAATGCAGAAGCTATATCCAAATAACTGTAACAGCCTGTGATAGCCAAACCTGTAACCTCAATGATGTAACTAAGAAATAACAGCATGTGACTGCCAAAATTGTAATCACTAAAGATGTAAAAAAAATGTTGTAATGTATTTGTCCTCTATGTGACGAGGCACTTTGGAAATGAGCCCCTGGCTCAAAGGTTGCAAACTGATGTACAAATAAATAAATAAATAGACTAGTAGTGATGTGACTGAATGTGTGGTGGCGGCCATATCGCACATCATCACCCACACACAGCCTGGATAATAGCATGAACTGGTTTATGGAAGGGAATATTGGCCAGGACACCAGGAATATTCCCTGCTCTTGCAAGAGTGCCCTGAGTTCTTTTACTCCACCTGGACACCCACCAGGACAACACCAGGATGGGCAGAAGGGACCTCGGTTTAATGTCTTATCCGAAGGATGGCATCAGCAGTGAGCACCCCTAATACTGCACTCAGATGTCAGCGTTTTAGGTGCAAGTTCAATCCCGGTGGGGCGAGAACCCATGACCTTCTGGTCCAGAGAGCGGATGTGCTACCAAGTGAGCCGCTGACACCCTGAGGGCCAGTTCAAATCAAATGGAGTTTATGGTTGCTGTTCTCAGTGGCTCCCTACTCTCAGCTCCTACCACCTTTGGGTTGGTGAGCACCACATTGAGAATTAGGGTCTGCCTGGTGGGTTCCTTAACTAGCTGTACCAGTAGACAGTCTTGGAATGCATCCATCAAGACCTGACGTCTGTGCTCCTGGCCACTGGAACATCCCAACTGATGCCCAGCATTCACATCACCCACCACCTCTACTCCCCCTTGCAACCCTCTTTCAGTTTCTCCTCTGGGCTCTCTGTTCCTCTTTTCCCTTGCCCCAGAGGTCTACAGATCACCCCTAAGCGCAGTTTCTGCCTGAGGTTACTGTGAGTTACACCCAGAGATACTCAGTCTCCCCACTACAACCCCTGATGCCCCCATCTTACCACCCCGATGATCTCTTTGACAAAATGAACTACCCCTGCCTGTTCCTCTGTCCCTCCTAAACACTGGATCTCTGGAGGTGTGAAGGCGGGCTCCAGCTGAGCTGATTATACAGCTGGCATATCTCTACCCTTGCTGCTATCAACTAGCATGGAGCTTCACCATGGTCCTGCAGATGGGGCAGTGCCTCTCCTCCAGAGCATATTCCTAGAGAAGGGCACCCCACAGCCACAACAACTGAATGCCTCCCTCTGAACCCCATCCCCATAAAGATCTGTATTCAACAGATGACTAATTTAACTTGAGGTTTCCCAGATATGATGTGAGTTAAAGGATCAGATGTAGTATAGAAAACAGGGATAAAACTACCACGCAGTATTCATCCAGAGAGGGTATAGCGTAAGGCTCAGCTATAGTACTGAAAACAGGGATAAAACAACCATATAATGTTCACCCAGACAGGGTGTAGCTGTAATTTTAGCTGTAGCACTGTAGTGGTCACCTGGTTAGGGTAAAACTGAAAGATTTAACTATAGCACAAATAAACCCTGCAATTAAAGCTCCTAGCTATAACACAGAACACAGCCGGATCATCACCTGGTTAGGTGAAGATGAAAGATTTAACTGTCGCACAAAACAATCCTGCAATTAAAACAACACTAAGCTAACAATGAGACAGGTATGAAATTCAACTTTACATAGCAGTGTGTGTTGGTTTTTAAACATAACCCATGTTATATGTGCATTAATACACTCTAGGATGTGCTGTTAATGGGCAATACGCAACCAGGTGCTGTGAGGGGCACTCTGGCCTGGGGCCTGTGCTGCTCATAATGCACTCAAGGTGTGCTGCGAATCCCTAATAATAGCACACCCCAGTCATGCGCTTAACGCTCATTTAGCTGATGCAGACAGATTATAGCTAGATATAGTAGCATTACACTCCCAAAACAATAATCCCACAAACAATGCAGTTAACTGCTCATATACAGTTTACCAGGGATGAGACAGGCAGAGTTCCTGGCTGCTGGCTGCCACTCCTGGCTGACTCCTGGCAGACTCCCAACAATTTATTTTGTGCTGTAGCCCTCTAGCAGAGGGTTGCTACCAAAAGAGGCTTAAATGGATCTGGGCAAACCTGACTGTGATTATGGGGAAGATAGGTGTACATAGCATTTCAAAGTAAATTTGATCATAAACTTTATCAAAGCAGACTCTTCCCACTACTGATCTATGTGTCTTAATTCACTTCAGTATCACTATACGTGTATTATATATGGGGAGTATTTAGAGGGTAAGAATAAGTATAAAACCTGGAAAACAGTCAACTGCCCTTAAGTTTTATTACAACCTGGGCTGGCCTGGTGGCGCTGAGGGTTGAGGTGCTGGATGCCACATCTCATGCCACACTGGTGACCCAGGTTTGGGAATGACTCAGGTCGCTCAGGGGTTGGCAGAGGAAGAATTGAGTGTACACAGACAGCTCTCATTCCTCAGGGAGGGGGACAGTGCGGCATGGTGTAAACTGACACCCAGCGTGGCTGGGTGTTGGCACCTGTGCACGCCTCGACCATGGGAGGGCACCCGTCCAGGCATATGGCTGCTTCCACTAGGCTGGGGCACTGCCTCGCCCATTGCATGGTTCAGGTGCCTGGGAAGAAGCAAAAATGACTGTGAGCCAACGGGGTCCATGATAACCTGACACGCTCAGGACGGAGTACGGTCTCCTGAGGGAGGGCCAGAGAACTCCGTCGGGTTCGTGAGAGGAGCCATAAAGTATAAATTAAAACAAAAAGTTTATTAAAACCTTATAGTCTAAATCCTCTGCATGTGGGAGCAGTACACGTCCCAACTCTGCAGACCACTGCACTCAGCACACAAGGTAACAGCACGCCACAACTTTTTTTGGTGAATTGGGGGTTTATTCTAGACTTTGGACCAAGAGGAACCAGCAACTAGTCTTCATCAGGGGCAGTGTCATGCTGGTACAAAGCTAAATTTATACACCAAAGATCTGCATATCAAATCAATTCATCCTATTTTGAGTAGCAATCAATTAAGACCAATTCATCTCTAATTCCATTTAAAGTTATAACAACAAGTGCAGGTGGGGGTGTGGAGAGGCAGGGGAAATGGAGAAGTGTGAGGGAAAAATAATTCACCATACACAAAATTAAATTATAGAAATTAGGTGACCAGTTACCAGCATGACTGACAGAGCCACTGTTCATATTGATGCAGGATTCCTTTCTAAATATCAATATATAATATTTAAATAGGAAATTAATTCTAACTATTTTGATTATTTCACATATAGCAATGCATATACAGAATCATAATCCTAACGTCATCAATGCACTGCATCAGTTAAATCAGTCAAAATCCATGTTGAAGGAGAGTGTGAAACAGACAAAACCTGCAAAAACAGTGAGAGAAAAATATATTAAGTTTAAAGGAAAGAAGAAGAAAGGAGTAAGACATTACTGTTTTAAATATAGTCCATAATCTACTTATGCAATAATATCTGACAGGGTGGACAGTATTGTGCTATACTGGACGCCTGCAAGAGTATAATGAGGCCTGACACTGCAAGTAGAGCCTTATAACCCCTGGAAGGTCTGGTATAGCACAATACTGCCCACCCTGGAGGATATTGTGCTGTCCTGCTAACCAGAGAAACATCAGAATTTAAATGAAAATTTCATTGGCCCAAGGATTTCTGAGCATAATCAGGCAGCAGAGGTGGGGACTTATTATTTCCGTCCCTGTTGCCTGATACCAGATTGGCTGGTTGGTGACCTTAGCCAGTCAGCTTCCAGGATTTCCTAACCCATCTTATTTATTATTTATTTATTTATTTGAAAAGCTTAGCAAGGAAGTACATACTGAGCTGACAATAACTTGTTTCAGATGAGTCCTAGAGGAGAGGGAGGAGGAGATATCTAACAATATAATATAAGGTAATACAATAAAATAGTAATAAAAGCAGAAACATAAATATTAAAGGCAAAATAGGAAATGAAGGCAAGTAAAAAACATTCTTAATATATACAGGAAGCTCACATCTAAAATGACTAATAGGTTCCATCTCCTATAGCCAATTACTCGGATCAGGACAAATTATTCAGAAGATACTGAATCTGAAAAACAAGCATTGGATTTACCTAATAGATTTAGGGAGAGAGGGTATGATGAATCTGTTTTGAAAAAAATATTTTGAAAAGCAAAACATATTAACAGAGCCAAATTATTAACACCAAAAAGGACAACTGCTAGGACTCTGACATGATCACATTTTCTACTGAGTATAATGACTTGGCAGGATGTGTGGGCAACTTGATTCATAAGTACCGCCATTACTACACACAGATAACATTTTGGTTAGAGAAGTACAGTAGGGTCCTTCCCTAAGGTCACTTTAAAAAAAAAAAAAAAAAAACATTTAGGAACTTATTAACATCTAACTACTTCATTCCTGTAAGAAAGAACAACCCTATCTAAATTGGTTGTCTGTAAGGCCAAAGTTTTTTCCATTCTGGTAACTGCATGGTGTGTAAAAATGTATATGTGACCAAGATGTTTGAACACCCTATTTCTAAGAGAAAGGTATATGTGAAACAAATTATTTCATGTGTCACTACATTTGTCATGTATATTGCCTGGTGCCTGTGCTAATCGGCTATATGTGGGATGCATAGCTAGACAGCTTAGAGGTGCGCCTCCAGGAGCATATAAGAACCATCATACATGGTAATGAAACTAATACCTTGGTGCGACTTTAAGAATGTCCACAACCTCGACCCTCCTTACTAACATTTACGGTATGGGTTGCAGCATATCCCACCCAAAAGGGGGAGGGTGATAGAGTGAATTGCTTGCTGCTACAGGAGACAAGGTGAATTGTGTTACTTGATGCTAAACAGTCACTGGGTCTTAATGAAGAATTATACAATGGCAAGAAAAAATCATGAACTGTGATTGGTCAGTTTGGGGCTGGACATATGACGTTATCCCAGCATAACACCACACGCCTAGTCTCAGCACTGTGAACCAACTGAGGATTGTGTACATGAACTTGACTATGATTGTTTGAATCTCTTTTTTGCATCTCCTCTTGGGAAACAAAATATTTTCCACACTAATAAAAACATTCTTTAAAATTATTTTTTTTATTTTATATATAACAACAAATATTGTACATTAGGAACATGATCTAGGGTGTGTGGCGGTTGGATAATGCCACGCATGCCCACCCCTCCCCAAGCTGCATACTCCCAGCATGACACACACCCTGTCATGCATTATTCCTTTATTAGAAAATGACCAGCCATCACCTATCTTGCTTAATCTTTGGCTGGACATTCTAGTTATATCTGAAACCTGGCTCTCCTCTTAGGACCCGAATTCAGCTGTAACTATACCTGGCTGCACTCTAGTGAGGGCAAGATCACCCTAAAAGGAGCGTGGTGGTGTTGCTTACATATTGACTAGGATCCAGTATACAACTGTTCTGTCTCCTTCCCCACTTCCCACGAGCTGATCCTCTTTAAACTCTCCCTTCCTTCTTGGTTCCCATCTTTATTGCTGGTGTTTACTGTTGTTCTGGTGTTTCCTCTGCTTCAGTTACTGAGCTTCTTTCCTCTGTCTGTTCTACCTCCTTGAGTGGTGAGTTACTTATACTTGGTGACTTTAACTTAAATTGGATTGCCTTGGATGCCCATAAATCTTCTTAAAGTGTTAAGTCCTGCAGCTGACCCAATTAATTTCTGAACCCACCCGTTTAAATTTCAGAACCTTAAACAATTCTCTGATTGACTGGGTCCTCGCTCTTATCCCCACCATGTTGCAGTTGCAGGTATTCTTCTTGTTGCACTCAGCGATCATCATATGGTTTTCTGTGTGCTAGCTACACCACCCCAAGGCTCACTCTAAATTCATTTACCTCAGGTCTTTTAAGTCACTTGATTTTACCTCTCTCTTGCAGATCTTTGGTCAATAGATTGGTCCCCATCTCTAGAGCCTCTGTGACAGGCAGCTCCTGCCACTCTTGAGGACCGACCTTTTCTTAAATCTGTTGCAACAGTTCTTCTATTTCTTAGCCTAATCTACCCTTTACAATTTCTAGTCCATAAGGTTGTCACCTATGGGCACCCCTTCCCTTTCTTGACTATGCTATAGTGTCCTCTTGAATTTTCCTTTTCAGGTCCTCGACAGGAGGTTATTGTAGACCTCCAAGTGTGTGTAAACAGACTGTGTTATCGTTGTTGGATTTAGAATGTAATAGCACTATGTCGTAAAATACCTTGATGTATATAACCTTATGTTTATGAAACCTGCAAATGTTGTAAATATCATGGCACTAGGTGTTTTTTGATAATGGTACAAAGTACTAGGTGACTATTATAGAAATTAAGTTAGCTGTAGTATTTAAAATGCACGTAAATCACTGTAAGTTGAACAAGTCTGAAATGTCATGGTGATTTACATATATCCCATGATGCTTTGCATTAGAAAGTATATGTGCTGCTGTGTTTCTTTGAAACTTGGTTACTGTTAATGCCCTTTGGGTAACTCCTTGTTTCAGTGCTTCTGCACTGAGGTTCTTTGTTTTGGCTTTTTTTTTTTTTATTTGAGCCCCATACTACAAACAAGGCCCACATAGGGGTGGAGACTGAATCCTCAACTACCAAGTAGATCAGTGTCAGTAGGAGCTGGCTAAGTGCAAAGAAAGGATATACATGGTCTGTTGCTTCAAACTGATGTACTGAAGAAGGGATATGACACTGCTTAAGGTTATCCTCTGTATTTTGAATAAACATCACACAGAGATTGTGTGTTGAACTTGAAGTTCGGTATCTAGTTCATCTGTTATCCCACAGTCCCTCCACGGCCTCTAATATAAATTCTGGCCTACATTACTTTCAGTCTAAATTCTTGGCTGTATGGGATAGTCATGCACACTATACAGAACCAGAGCACGGGGTTCTCACCTTCCTGGATAACGGCTGAGGTATTTACTTGTCTCCATTCCAGAGACCTTGCCTGGCATAATTTTAAACTCACTGACTCCCAATCTTCATTGGCCCACTACAGAAGCCTTCATAATGCCTGTACTAAAGCTGTCAGACTTGTGAGGTCTGAGTATTTTGTTCCACACTCCAAAACAACGTAAATAATCCTTCAATTTTGGAAGGTTATCCACTCCTTTTTCCCCTTAGACCCAGTCTGCCCTTCTGCACTGGGTCTGAACATAGCAGACCACAATCCCGTCGTCAGCAACAGTGCGGCAAAAATGCCATCATTTTCATTTTTTATGTCCGGGGAAGGATCATGGGGCATGTTAGACCTGATTTGCAATGGTAGGAGACCAGGAACAGAACCCTGGTCTCCACTGTCTCCCGCTGAGCTGCTCCATGCCCCAGCCTCCACATCATAGGAGCAGCTTGGACAGTACCCGGTCTTTGCTGCCCTTGTCCAATGCAGCACCACGGACAGGCGACCAGGGAGCACATATTGCAAGTGCTATAAATCCCTGCTTGCTGTCCATGGTGGTGATAGATAGACTACCGCTTCTTGAGCGGACTATTAATGTAGCATGAATTTAACCAGGTACCCACATCCACTCTAAAGATTGGTGATTCCTCTATCTCTGAACCTTCTGCTGTTGCTAAGTCTTTAATCCTACTTTACTACCTGTGCCCTTACTCTTATCCTTCTTCTACCACTCCCTCTCATCTGCACTTCCACCTTCTTCTCCTCCTTCTGCTCTCCTTCTCTCCTATCAATCCTGCTGTTTCCCTAATGGCCTTGTTTTCCTAAATCCACTAATGAGAGGCAGTCCTGATGGTCTCAACCCTAAGCATCTCCTTTACTCAGCACCTGCCATTGCTCTTCCTATCACCTTCCTTCTAAATCTCTCCTTCTCCCTCTACTGTTCCTGACATCTAGAAACAGGTTATTGTCATACCCATTCACAAAGATGGTGATCCCATTTCTCCTGGTAACTTCTGTTCAATTCCTCTCCTTCCTACCTTGACTAAGTTACAGGAATGCATTATTCTGGCTCAGCTTATTTCCTTTCTCGACAATTCTTCCTTTTTACACCCTTCCAATCTGGTTTTAGGAAATCCCAGTCCACTTCTACCTCCCTCCTTTGGCTCACTGATTCCATACTTATAGGTATGGATAAAGGACTGATGACTTCTACCATTGTTGTTGATCTTGCTAAAGCTTTTACACTGTGCCGCATCCCTCCTACTGGACAAACTTAAAGCAGCTGGTCTTTCTGACTCTTCAGTCAGTTGGTTTTGTTCTACCTTAAAGGTAGGTCTCAAGCTGTCCGGATAGGTAAATCCATTTCACCTTCCTTCCCATTAGCTCAGGTGTCCTCAAGGGTCTGTCCTGGGTCCTATTCTCTTTCAATATTCCTAAATGACCTAACCTCTGTATGTTTCTCTGCATCCATTTATATGAACGCTGATGACACAGTTCTTTTGCTTCTGGCTTCTCACACTGTGATCTTACCTCCCGTCTACAGTTGATTTTGACAATATTCAGTGCTGGGTTAAGGTTAACCAACTGTCTCTTAATGCCAAAAAACAGTCTCTATGACTTTTGGTACCCATCAGAGCTAGCCAAACTTATTTCTCCTCGACTGTTTTATTACCCTCGATGGTGCTACTATTGGAGATGTCTCCTCCTTTAAGTACCTTGGGACTGCCTTGACCGCATCTTGATTTCTCTGTGCACATTGATGCAAATCACCAAAAGCTTCACCCTAAGCTTGGTGCTTTGTACAGGAACAAAGCGTGTACACCATTCCCTGCTCACCAAGAAATTGTACTAAAAATGATCCTTCCAATCTTTGACTATGGAGACTTAGCCTACAGTAGTGCCCCTATAGCCTCCCTTGCCAGACTGGATCCCTTTTCATTCTTTCTGCCGCTTTGTTTTAGATTGTCCCTCCTATGCTCACCACCTCTATACTCAGCTCTTTCTCTCCCTCTTGTGATGCGAGGCACCTTTCCCATTGTGTCTATTCTGTCCAAATTCTGGTTTGGCACCCTTCCCTCTTATCTCAAAACCTTCTGTCCCTCCTCTTACTTCCCTCCTACCCTCTTCACAACATTACTTTCCATTCTCTTAATATCCCACCTAGAAAATCTATTGCTGGCTTTTTCTACCATCTTCCTAAACTTTGGACCCTCTTGCCTTTTCTGTTCATTCTGCCTCTTCTCCTTCCTCCCTAAAGTCTCTTTCAGTGGCTGTCTGGTTCCTGTAGCCAGCTGTACAAACCAACTGGTCTGGGACACCCGACAAGGTCTTATCAAGAAAATGACAATGGGCCTGATTCACAAAGCCCATAGAATGATGCAAGGTGCCTGTGTCAAACACAAATGACACAAAGTGGCACCTTGCATCAAAATATCCCTAGAGACAATTCACTAAGGCCGGTCTTGGCAAATACAGGCTGCCTGCACCACTGGGTGCCTCGCCAGCCTTGCACCACAAAATGGGCTGCAGCATGGCATAGGTAGCTTATAGAAGATGCAGGCTGCCATATCCCTAAGTCGGGATTCACAAACCCTCCTACAGGGCAATTTCTGTACTCATTAGACCAGCCAGTGCTGGTCTAATGGTACTTAGAGATGTGGCTCCTGGAAGGGTTTAGACATTTGCAGCAATGTGCCAGGGTCCCGTCCCCCTCCCCCAGCCCTGATCTCCATTCATATAAAATAAATTAATGTCCCTGGTGGCTAGTGGTCCCCCAGCCCTGATCTTTGTTCAAATAAAATGAATAGTGTCCCTGGTGGCTAGTATCCCTCCAACCCCATCTGTTTATGAAAATCAAAAGTCCCTGGTGGTCTAAGTGGCCCCCCACTGTGATCCCATTTATCACATAATACCATGTCCCTGGTGGTCTAGTGCCCCCCACCCCGCAGGTAGTGCCCACCCCCTCCCATTCCATCGCAGAGTCGGTGCCCGCACAGCCCACCACTCCACCACCATGGCCAGGCGCTGAATTAACTGTGACATCACAAGTAACTAAGAAGAGCCAATTTCCTGAAGCTTGGTTGGTAGACTTGTGACACGTGGTGCAGCAGGGCTTGTGATGTAGCAATGACTGAGGTCCCATGCTGATTATGTAGTGGGAGGAACAGAACTAGATATGTCTGCTTCCAGGTAAAGCACTGCTTTTCACATCATGACTTGACCTCGTGACGCATAGAATCTGCTGGCAGATAAGGACTGCTTGGCCCACCTAGTCTGTACCTCTTTCTCCTGCCTATTCTGTCACCACAGACCTTACTAGGTATCCAGATGCCTACCACCACCCTCCTGCTTTCCTTTATACCTGTCCCATGCATGCTTGAGCCCATCACAGTTTTTGTCCCTACCAGACCCACTGGAAGATTTTCCATGCATCTACCACCTCTCATTGAAGAACTACCTCTCAAATCCCACCCAAACCTCCACCCTCCAGCTTTATATCATGCCCCTAGTTCTTGTTCACCTTCATTTCTGGAAAATGCTCCTTCCTGTACCCTTTTCACTGCATGAAGAATTTAAAGGTCTCTAGCATGTTCCCTCTCTGTTTTCTTCCAAGGTGTACACATTCAGATTCCTCAGTCTCCCTTTGCAGAGCATTTGGAGCAGCCCCTGCACCATTTACAGTATGTTGTCCTTCTTGGATGGCTCTATCCTACCTACATCTTTCAAAGGCACGGTCTCCAGAACTGGATGTAGTACTCCAGATGGTCTCACCAGTGACCAGTAAAGTGGCAACAACACCTCCCTGTTTTTTGCTGGTAGTACCCTCCTAATGCACCCAACATCCCACTAGATTTCCCTACTGCTGTATTGCACCTTGCCACCTTGAGGTTATCCATTATGATCACCCCCAGGTCCTCTTCCTGTTTGGAATCACCAGTACCACCTCCTCATTCTATATTCTGCCTCTGGGTTCCTGCACTGAAGGTGTATCAATTTTGCATTTTTTGCACTGAAACCTAGCTGCCCTACCCTAACCATTCCTGAAGCTTTTCAGGTCTCTCTTCATTTTCTCCAGCCCACCTGAACGTCTATCTTATTGCAGATCTTGGTGTCCTCTACAAAGAGGCATACCATACCTTCTAGTTCTTTGCAGTGTCACTTATAAAGAAATTAAACAGGACTGGACCCAGTTTTGATCCTTGAGGAACGCCACTGGTCACTCTCCCTTCTCCTGAGTGAGTGCTGTTTACCACCACCCTGTGCTACCAATCTGTCAGCCAGTTAAGTTCCCAGTGTACCACCTTCATTCCCACCACAAGCTTCACAGTATTTTATAAACCTTCTATGTAGCATACTGCTGTCGAAGGTCTGTTAAGTTTAGGTAGGTCACGTCCACCGCCTCCCCCATCTATTTCTATGATCACCCAGTCAAAGAAATCTATCAGGTTTGTCTGACATGATCTCCTCCTTGAACCTGTGTTGTCTTGGTTCTTGTAACTTGCTGTAAGCAAGGTATTCTACTAGTCTTTCCTTTAGAAGTGACTACATTAGTTTCCCACTATTGATGTCAGACTAACCAGCCTGTAATTACCAGCTTCTTCCCTGCTGCCACTCTTACGGAGTGTGACTATGCCCTACTCCGTATCTAGAGAGTTACTAAAGAGGACTGCCAGAGGTGCAGCCAGTACCTCCTGAATTCCTTCAAAACCCTGAGTGTACCCCATCTAGCCCCACTGCCTTGTCCACTCTCAGAGTTGCAAGTCCTTTCAGGATTCTGGCCTCTGTGAATGGACTAGTGTCTACTTCCTCCCTCCCAAGAGTCTTTGCCCTATATGTGACCATCCTTTCCTTCCAACATGAAGACTGAGCGGAAGAATTTGTACAGGATATCTGCTTTTTTCCTGATCATCCTCTCCACTGTCTCCTCTGCACCCCTATCAGCCTTACAATGCCCACCTTTGTCTTTCTTTTTTCTCTTATATATTGAAATAATTTCTTGTGTCCCTTTGTTACCCCTCCATTTGTGCCTTAGCACCCTCAGGGCCTTCCCTGCATCCCTCTACTTTTGCTGGTACATCTCTCTATCCTCTTACTCTCTGTTTCCTATCTCTTGAACACTGCCCTTTTTTCCTTACCTCTACCACCACCTCCCTTGAGAACCATAATGATCTCTTTTCCTCCTGTTTTGCTCACCTCTTTTGTGCAGAGGTTTGCTGCCTTCGCTATTTCTTCCTTTAATTTGGCCCACTGTCCCTCCACCCCACCAGGGTAACCCCCCGCCAGTGTGTCCTAGAGGCATGTTCCCATTTCTTTAAAATCTGCCTGCTTGAAGTCCAGGACCCTGATCCTTGTATGGCTTGCTTCCACTGCTGTCCTATGTTAAACTTCACTATCCAGTGATCACTGGTCCCCGGGTGACATCCCACATTGACATCCATAACACTGTCCCTGCTTGCACGCACCAGGTCCAGTCCTGCCCCATCATGAATGGGTCTCCGCCACCAGCTGCCTCAGGAAAGCCCTCACAGGAAGTCCATGATGACCCCTGCTTCTAGCCGAGGCTGCAGCTGGCAGGCTCCAATCAATATCAGGTAGACTGAAATCCCCCACCAGCAGTACCTCCCTTTTCTGCCATTCTGCCAGAGGTTTCCCACATCTCCTTGTCTAGATCCTCCCTCTGTGCTGTCAGTCTGTAAACCACCCCAGTGCTAATGGAGGGAACCTGTCTGCTGTCTCCATGGTTACCCACAATATCTCCAGTCCCTCCTTATCCCCTTGCATTTCTGTTGCCTTGATATCCTCCCTAATGAATAACAGAACCCCACCTCATTTCTTCCTTCCATATCCTTTTTGAACTGCATGTATCCTGGCATGGCTATGTCTCAGTCATGGTTTCCTTGCACCATGATTCAATAGATGGCCACTATGTCCAGCCCTGCTTCCGCCATGAGAGCCTCAAGGTCTGAATTTTATTAATAAGACTTGCATTGGTCTGTGGTAGTCTCCTCAGGCTACACCAGGATATATTGTTGTTTTCACCACAATAAATCTTTACAGAAGAAATCTTGTGGTACTGTATATGTACATTTTGTGTTTGATAAGGAGTGCCAAGTCCTTTCTGCTTTGATTTAATTTTTGGGACTTTAAGCACCATTCTCCTAGTAGTGACGCTTTTTTCATCTTGACTTCTTGCATTTGCACATGGTTTTACATGTCTTTCTCCCACTCTGCTTGCAACCCCTTCCTCAGACCCTGCCCCAATCTCCCTATTGTACTGTCATTTTTTTCCCATCAGTCTCCACATCCCATTCTTCTGCCTTGAGCCTGTTCCCTGAGATTTTCCTCTTCCCAGATTCTCCTTACTTTCTGCTTCCTTTTGTGTGTGTGTGGGGCAGTATATGTCTCCGTTTGTCTTTCCACTGCTCTGCTCAGCTAGTTTAAATGTTCATTAAAGAAACATTTAAAGTGTCCACTGAGGATTGCAGTCCCTCTCCTAGATGGATGCAGTCCCTCACTTGGGTCCCATCCCTAGGATGTCCGCTGAACCCTCCCTCTCTGCCTTTCCTTCAACACGAGTTGAAGCTCCTGATCAGAGTTCCCTGCTCCCCCGGGTGTATACAGGCAGCACTGGTGAAAGCCAACGTGAGTGCGGTACCTGCTGTGTGGGCCCTCCCCCAATCCATGAACTTCCCTGTACAATTCAGCTGCATTCCTAGCTGGGTTGTTGGCTCCCAGCTGGACAATGACATTTAGCTACCACCCGCCCTGCTGCCCTAGCGATCCTAAGGCATCACTGTCCATCCCTCTGAGGCATAGCACCAGATAGGCACCTTATCTCCCTCTCTGCTTCCCTACCTGTCCCAACTATCCCTCTAACACTGAGTCCCCCACCAGAAGCTGCTTCATCTTCTGCTGGGGTTCTCTTAAGGTTCCCCCTTTGAGGACCCCACATTCTCCCTGGCTACTACTACAGGTGCCTCTTCTTGGCAGTCTTGTCCCACCAAAGCAGCATAGGAGTTATGTGGTGGCACCGTTAGAGGAATTTGCCTCACCCTGTCACTCCCACCTCCAGGAGGCCACTACTGTCCAGCCACCCTCCTTCTCCTGGGCATCCTGTGGGCAGTGGTGGTGGACTCAGTGGTCCCTGGGTGAGGAATGATGCCATCTGAATCCTGGGCTAGCTTGGCCCAGAGTCTACTGACCTCTTCCCTTAACACAGAGAGGTGTAATGAGTCAGCACCTCAGTCTCCATAAAGTCTCTGTGAAGACTGCTGCTCCACAACCACTGTACTGCACCACTTCCATTTCTGATTGTTCACTCCTGCTCCTTTTGCACCCTGTCCCTCTTTGTTCTATGTATTGACCCCTTTAACAGTCCTTCCTATTTCACCCTACCCCAGATAGGGTGTCTGCTGACTTTCCTTTAATTTCTGTTTGCTACCTTATGTTCCTCCTTTTCTCTCTGCCTCCCCCGTCTCTACTGATTAGATTATTTCTTCTCTGTAACCCTTATTTCACTTTACCCTGGATAGGGTGTCTCTCCTATTCCCACTAGTAATCTAACTTTTACTCTTAACCCTGCCCTGGAGTGTAAAATGGCAGTGGTGTCCAGAAACCTTATCTTAGTCAACTGGCAGAGCCTGCTGCCTTCGCTGTGACCTCCTGCAGATGCTGCCTACTGATGCCTAAGACACCATTCTCACACCTGCTCCACTCCTGTTCTGTTCCTCTCATGTTCTGGGACATGAGCTTGAATGGGACACGTTAAGAGTGTTACCTTTATCATCCTCATGGGACCTCCTCCAAGCAGAACTTCCTGTTGGAGCTTGTGCCAGGCAACCACATCACCCAGTAGAAGCCAGAGAAATGGTCAGATATTTCAGATATTTTGCAAAATTTCCAAAGAGTTTCTTTCTGCTGTCCCTACACAGAAAGTGGTAGATATCTCTAGAAATATCACAGACATTTCAGGAAATATCTGACTGTGTCTTTGACTGTGACTATAGGTAGAAAACCACATAATGAGCACATAGAAAAGAAAAACACTTCAGAAATAAAAAGTAATAAGGGACTACTTCTCAAAATGACTAAAATAGTCTGCCTGCTATATTTTGGTACTATTAACTCTTTAATGTTTTCGATACACTGAGTGAAATCTGCAAGGGTAGCACTTTTGAACTTACAAAGCCCCTTTCTGCATACAACTAAGCAGGTAATTACCACTGTTGTATCTCACACTGTAACCATGTCTACCCTCCCTGCATGAGGTGCCTTTGTAAATTAGTCCCTGACTCAAAGGTTGTAAATCTGACTTTCAAAATAAATAAATAAATAAAAATAATTTTGGGAGGCAATTTTAACTTTGGGGTGAGTATCTCTGCTCAATTGGACTGGGGGGGCTTATTGTGACTCACTTTTCTTAAACACATAGTAGATACTGTCAGTTTAATTGACTCTTACATGCATCAACCTGCCCTCTGGGGATGCCACATAGTTAGAAATGATTTGTCAACACAAATTTACTATTTATTCTTAGCTGCAGGATGGCCCACCAAACAAATTTTACAAAACAATTTTCAGACAAAATAGCTCCTCTTTTGATTCAGATATTTGTTACAGTCAAAAGCAGGCATCACTATGTTTTGTTCATGGAATTCTTATTTTCTAATGTAAGAAAGGAGATCAAACTGACCTGAGCAACAGGAGACTGTATACACACAGAACTCTGATTTCAACATTCTGTCAAAGTTGTTAAATTCCCATCTGTTACAAGTACTAGCTAAGTTAACTGAACTAGTCCTAACTTGTTTCATCCCTAATAAATCAATTTTTTTCAATGTAAAAATATGAACTGCTCACAAGATGCACAGTCTGCCTGGCAGCAGACAACTTAACACAGTAGCAGCACAAATGAGGGGTGGGGGGCTGTATTTAAAACATTACTCCATTGTTTCTGGAATGCCTGGACCCTTTCACATAAATGGCTGTTCCTACCAGTTCCACTTTCAGGATGTCCAAACTGTTCAGGCGTCACAACGTCATGGGTCCGAATGACACAGTATGAGTACTCTATTTTGTATTTTGTTTTATAGAAGGCACCTGGAGTGTACTGGCATAGTTCAAGTAGTTTATATTACTGACGTATGCTTTGTCACTGAACTAGATAAGAGTACATACTCACAAATCTCATATCAGAAAGATTTAGCAAAAACATATGACAAACAGCTATTATTTTTCAGTTCAGCAAAAGCAATATCCCACAGTTACTTATTTATTATGCCCAGCAGACTTATGGCACATTGTAGGGCTGGGCAGATTGTTTTGCAGGAGATCCGGACCTCTGGATCGAACCCTCAATTCACGGACCTGGATGGAAGTGTCATATATGCCACTGTGTGTATTGTTGCCATGGGGATGCCGTCAGCATGCTCACTGCACGTACAGGTGGCTGGCAGCATCCAATCAGACAACAGATGGTCACGTGACATTCATGGTTTATAACCATGCTGAGTGTGCAACATGGCCCAGACGAAAGGAGGATGCGCCAGAGGAGCACCTTGTTTATCACTGCAGCAGCTGCTGAAGAAATTGCTAAAGAGCAAAACACACACACACACACACATACAAATATTTATATATATATACACACACACACAAATATTTATATATATATATATACACACACACACAAATATTTATATATATATACACACACACACAATATTTATATATATATACACACACACAAATATTTATATATATATACACACACACACACACATAAATATTTATATATATATATTTATATATACACACACACACACAAATATTTATATATATATATACACACACACATTTTGGAGGGGAGAAAAGGGAGAGAAATGACTCAATTTACTGATGCAAGGGGGGAAACTGATTGTCGAGGAGGGTAACGAGTTGGGACTGGAGAAAGGAGGAATCCAGAGGGACTGGGGAGATAGTAGTGGCCTGGGTGCTGCCAGGGGAGGCAAAAGGCAAGCAATGTGGCACTGTGACTGTGTATAGAAGCAAGGCAGGCTGGCAAAATCTTTGACCTGTGGCATAAAGATCCAGAGGAGAGAGGAGAGACTGCTGAGGCCCAAGAGAAATTTTACAGTTACAGAAAATCCCAAATGAAAGTTTTTTTTTTTCTTGGCCTCAGTGTAGCTTGTGTACATTAGCAAGGGAGGACAGGCAGGCATTCCAAATCCAGATCCAGAGGAGAGAGGCAGAGATCACTGGGGCCCAATAGAAATTTTACAGTTACAGAAAATTCCAAATGAAAGTTTTTTTTTTTTCTTGGCTTCAGACACTATAGCTGTGTACAACAGCAAAGGCAGGCTGGCAAATTCTTTGACTTGTGCCATTCCAGATCCAAGAGGAAGAAACTACTGGAGGCCCAAGAGAAATCTTACAGTTACAGAAAATCCTAAATGAAAGTTATTTTCCTGGCTTCAGTGTGGCTGTGTATACAGAGCAAAGGCAGCAGGCTGGCAAAATACATTTTGACTTGTGCCATCCAGAGGGAGGGAGAGAGAGAGAGAGAGAGAGAGAGAGACTGCAGGAGGCCCACAAGAAATTCAACAGTCTCAGAAATCCCAAATAATTTTTTTCCTGGCTTCAGCGTGGCTCTCTGTACAGAGCAACAGCAGCAGGCTGGCAAAATAAATCTTTGACTTCTTCTGTCCAGAGGGGGAGAGAGAGAGATACTGCAGGAGGCCCACAAGAAATGTAATATTCCCAGAAATCCCAATTTTTTTTTTTACCTGGCTTCAGTGTGGCTGTGTGCACAGGGCAAGGGCAGCAGTCTGATAAAATAAATCTTTGACTTGTGCCATCAGAGGAAAGAGACAGACTGCAGGAGGCCCATGAAAAATTCAACAGTCCCAGAAATCAAAATACATTTTTCCTGGCTTCAGTGCGGCTCTATATACAGGGCAAGAGCAGCAGGCTGGCAAAATAAATCTTTGACTTGTGCCATCTAGTCATGAATCCACGATCACTTGTAAACATTCATTCACAATTTCATGTATTAAAAGAAAAATACTGTTCAGACAAACAACATATAAGCTGATGCGCCTGTGCTGCTGGCTGTGGGTGGCCAGAGGATAATCTGACTTTGTGACTCATAGCAGGCTGTTTACACTACAACACAAGTAAAGTACAACTACTGTACACAAGTGGTCATCACTCATTCCCCATTATTTCTCATTATCATTAGCTTTATAGTATATCAGTTACATTATGTATAAGCATTAACCAACCTCCAGTGTGAGACTTGCTGCATGTGGCTATGACCAGATGTGTCTGCATCTCAATTCAAATTCTGAAGCACACTTAACAGTTGCTGAATTTGGTCATTTAACAGTAACTAACTGTGGAAGGAAGTGGTGGTGGATTGCTGTGCTGTCAGTGTGCTGTGCACAATCACGAATCACAACAGTAAATTTGTGCCTGGCCTGTGGGTGGGAGTCATCAGAAGGACATCATGCTAGTTAGTTAGTTAGTTAGAGAATCTTTTTACAGGTTAGAATACTAAGAAAAAAGGATCACAGTGTTGATGGGCATTCTATTTCTCAGGTAGGCAGTGGCACTGCAAAGACAGCAATCAGGCTGAAAAGGGAAAACAAAATGAAACATCAAAAGTGATTTTTTCACATCTAAGGTTTTGACTTCAGCGAATGCTTGAATCCAAAAAGTGAATGTCTCAGATCATCATCAGTCCCAAGTAAAAAAAAAAAAGTTATGTAGTTAAAAACACTAAAGGCTTGGTGGGCACCACCATAGAGGCACTCAACAGTATGGAACAATTGCATACTATGCTACTGCCAGTCCCTCACCCTCATCTGATTCTTCTGAGGTTGAACTTGACATGGGTAATAAAAATAAAGATGAAGAGAATAATCAAGCAGCACAAGGTTTACTGGAGAGGATGGAAATTGCAGATGAGGAAGAAAGAGGCAGAAATGCTTTGGTTGTGGAGGAGGGCAATGGGAATAAACCACAAGAGGAATAGACCCCAAAAATCTGGGGGCCCTGAAAAGGTGACCTAGGTGCCGCGCCTTCCTGGGAAAAACCTAAAAATATCTTTTGTTTGGTCATACTTCTCCATTAGTGCTTCCAATGAGTTGGTAGCAATATGCGCTATTTGTGAACAGCCAATCAGAAGGGGTAAAAAGAAAGGAGCATTGGGAACTTCAGCACTGAAAAGGCACCTAGACAGATGTCATAACATTACTGAGAACTCCAGTTGTGAGTCTTGAAGAGAAAGTGACAGTGGTAGCTCACTACACTCAGGGTAACTCCCATAGATGAAAGTAGTGGCAGCCCCGCAGCACTACTGAAACCCCTCCACCACTTCCTCCCATTCGAGGACTCCTCCTACTATTACTGAAAGTGACCATGTGTTCAAATGCCCTCCTCCTTCAAAGGAGACAGCTTACCATTTCAGAAGCGTATGACAGTAAAGCCAAATATGCTTTGACTCACCTTGTTGCTGTTACAATAACCAAAAATTTCAGAAATGATAGCTGTTGATTTGCTACCATATAATGTGGTTGAACATATAGGATTCAGGTGGCTGCTTGAGTACCTCGATATAGTATACCATTGCAGAAATACTTCTCAACAACAGGATTCCAGACCTTTACGATGTCGTATGTAAAAATTAAGACGTGTCTTGTGCAATGCTGTTGGGAGGTGGTGCATCTCACAACATATATCTGGACAACCTGTCA
The DNA here is from genome assembly GCA_016271365.2 of Neoceratodus forsteri. Classification (NCBI taxonomy): domain Eukaryota; kingdom Metazoa; phylum Chordata; order Ceratodontiformes; family Ceratodontidae; genus Neoceratodus; species Neoceratodus forsteri. The sequence goes on from CM057455.1 coordinate 962,477,975, forward strand.
GCCTGAAATCTTCATGTCTGTCATGGCACATTAGGTATGTTTTGATAATTCATATGGGACTGGGGACAGTGAAGCATCACAGTTTGCTATTCTAAGAATGTTTTATTTTCCATCTGAACATACCTCATATGACATCAATGAAGAGCTCTAAAACCAATACAGCAATGGCTCACTTCACAGGGACTGTCAGTTGGCTTTATAATTTGCAGATAATGGGTCCAACATAAGGAAGGCCTTGGAGGAGGCGGGCTTTGTTCACATCCATTGTTTTGCGCATTGCTTACATTTAATAGTTCATGGTTTTCGATGACGACAGGAAATTAAGGCTCGGTAGCACTGCTAAAAGAATATACACTAATTTCAGCCACTCAAGCAAAGTCCATCACTTGTTTGAAAAAATTCAGCAGAAGCACAGTTTACCTTTGCACAGACTGATCCAAGACATTTCTACTCGATGGAATTCAACCTTTTATATGTTCCAAAGGCTGCTGGAACAAAAGAAAGCTGTCAGGCAATACATCTTGGACAATAAAACTGGTGATGCAGACATCTATATTACTCCACCACAGTGGGCCATGCTGGAGTTTCTAATTTTCCTGCTCCAGCAATTTGAAAATCACCAGGAGGTTAGTGCAAACACAGCAACTTTCAGCCAGGTGATACCCCAAATAAAAAATTTTAAATTCAGATTGAATCTTCACTGCCCATCCGTCTGAGGCACAGCACCAGATAGGCACCTTATCTTAGAGAAGCAAGACAGTTCCATAATCACACAGGCTGCCAGTGGTGCGTGCTGACACATGCAGGTTGTCCCCAGAATACAAGATCTAACGAGACGTATTATCAAAGAAGTTGAGGAAGGTGACAAACTGTTTAAAATGCTTCATTCTGAGTACTACATTAAAGCAACAATCTTGGACCCATGATACAAATCGAAGCAACTATTGTGTGGTGATGATGATACTTGTTTTGAGACAACAAACAAGAAATAATTGATGAGGTGCATGCTGTCATGGAACAGAGTACAACAGCAGCACACATTTAGATTCCTCTTCACGACACAGCACAGCATCATGTGGTCCATCCTCTACTGTTGTGGCATTTTCCCTCTTCCTCCTCAGCCACTGCAGCCAAATCTTCTTCACCACCAGCCAAGCATAGCACTGTCCCACAGTCACTTGGTTCAGCTTCATGTCTCTGGAGTCACTTGAAGATGTAATTGTAACATCTTCTTCATCTGCCTCTTGTAACACAGCCTCAGCACAGACCATTGTTGAAATGTACCTGGTAGAGTCCAATATCAGCTGGAGTGCTGATCCTTAGCAATACTGGAATCAAACAAAACATGTGGCCTGCTTTAGTAGACATTGCAATGAAGTACATGAATTACCCTCCGACTAGTGTCTGTTCTGAATGATTGTTTAATTCAGCTGGTAATGTCATTACTGTCACATGATCCTGTTTGACAAAAGAAAATGCTGAGCGTCCTCACATTTCTCAAAGTCAACATTCCTCACTTTAATTTCAAATATGATACCTGAATAAAACATACACTGACTGCTCTGAGCAGGCCCTATCCACAAAACACTTTCAAGAATTTGAGCCTGTGGTGAAACTTTTGTGAATAGGGTCTACTACATGAGGTAGCAATTAATTCGACAAGTCAGGTCAGGACGGACTAGGCCAGGCCACTATTACTTGAATGATCACATGAGCAGCACAGAATAGAAAAAATAATAACTACATCAGTGGGTTCAGAGTCCAAATATAGCAAGCAACTGCATTTAATGTCACAACTTACTTGGTGGTACCTGGTACCACTATCTGATCTGGAAGGTAGGGTACTGCTGTCTACTACTACTACTACTACTACTATCACCTTCTGTCCTCACAAGTCATGACTACTACTTATGAACATATGAATCTGCCAGCAGAAACAGGCCTCATGGACTACCAAGTGTGCTCGAATGTGCAGCTGGCCCCCTACATTGCAGCTGTCCACCCTCCCTCCCCTCTGCATTTTACCCCCTCACCCTGTCCCATCCCTTTTTAAAACTGCCCACCCGTTCTACAGGATACCACCTCCTTGGGCAGAGCATTCCACTTAGCCACCTCCTTCTCTGTGAAAAAATGTCTCATCTCTCCTGTATCTTTCCCTCCAACCTGAGACCATGCCCTCTCGTGTCCCTCCCCTCAACTTACATACCCCTTCTGTACCTGTCCTGTTTATCCCAGTCACGTATTTAAAGATTTCAATCATATCCCCTAATCCCTTCTCTCCTCCAGTGAGTAGATATTCAAATCCCTCGGCCTGTCCTCGAGGGTCTGCCCTCCAAACCCTGGATCATCTTTGTTGCCCTGTGCTGTACCCCTCTAGTAACCTGACATCCTTCTTCAGAAGCAGGTGCCAGAACTGCATGCAGTACTCCAGATGTGGTCTGACCTGTGACCTGTACTTGTCACTTTTGCCCTTACTCAGTCCTTACTAATACTTGTCACTTTTTTGTCCCTCAGCAACTGATCCTGACTGTACTGTTTTAATTTTTGTACAGTGCATGGCTTAGCAGATGCCTGAAACCCAGAAACTGAATACACTTTGTATATTTCTATATGTCCTCCATATTTGGCTGCGATTACTCACAGAAAAATGCTATGCTACAGCAGAGTCACAACTTTACAGAGAGAATGGTGGCAAGATGGAACGCACTGCTGGAGTTAATCGAACTGAGGACAGTGGATAGCTTTAAGCAGGGTTGGATAGAGTCAAGGGCAGGATTAGTACAGACAAGAACACAAGGGGAAAGAACAGGAAAGGAGGAAGGGAGGGAGTTTTGGTGGGGCTGGGGCAGCTATAGTAAGTCAATAATACCTATCAGGTGGGTGGTATTGTAATACCGGACCGCCAGGGCATACGAGGCCCGACGCGTGAGGCGGAGGGCCATAGCCCCTGAAGTCCGGTATTGCCCAATACCACCCACCCTGAGGGTATTATTGCACTTAGAAAATGGGCACTGTAAAAAAAAAAAGTATAAAAAGTTCTTAACAAAATACAGATTTCAAATAAGTTTTGTAATAAAATAGTTCCTCCACCAGCATATGATGCGTTTTTAATGTATGCATATGATGCATTTTTATGTATTTATTTATTTATTAGCTATGGACTTTTGGCCTTTTAGAGACTATATACTGTAGTTAAAAAATATCTGCCACCGCTCGCTCTGACTTCTCGCTCCTTCACTTGCTTTGACTTCAGCATCCAGTCGGGCTACTCCAGGTCTGTACAGTGCAAATCGCCTCAGCCTTCTCTCTCTCTCTCTCTCTCTCTCTCTATCTATCTCTCTCTCTCTCTCTCCTAATCACAATCTTGAACACAACAGATCCACTGTAAATTTAATCTCGATCACTGCTACAACACGTATATCCTTCTCCATGGGGCCCACAAAGTTGCGGTAAATATTTATTAAAACAAATTAAAAAAGCTCTTTCCTTATCCTTTTGTGTTTATCCTCTTCAGAGATTTGCTACTGTCTCCATTTCATGCCGTAAATGGAAGGTCGAGGCAGCTTCTCGTACAGTGGGCAGGCGCCTGGACGAGAGGGATGAAAAGGTGAAAGATTGGGCGGCAGAGGATGCTGATGCCTGGGGTACTTTTGTTTTTAAATTATGGGGTGGGGGCAAGCAAGATCGTGATTACTTGGGGAATTGCAATCTCGCCAAGTTCATTAGTGGCTGTGTTTGTCTGGTGATGAGCACTCGTGGTGCTACCTCTACACCTTTTTCTTTCACTTGTTTCATTTATTGATTTTTACTGGCTATGGTAATGGAGGAAAAATGTTAGTTCTCGTGTGTGGCATGGACAGCAGTGGGGCGAATCGTGGGAAATGTATCAGGGTGCGAAGACCAGTTTTTTTTTCAGTCAGTGTGTAGTTTGGGATCCCTTCCTGAATGGACTGTAACTCACAAAGGAGTTGCTGCGCCTGCTTTCCAGTGTAGCGGGAGGGTGCAGCCCTAAGGTCTGGACACGAGTTTTTCTTCCCTGTTTGGGTGTTTTGAAACATCTGTGGTTTCTCATCCCCCTCAGTCAGGTTGCACCGGTGTCCTCTACAGCTTTATTTGGGCGTTGTTAATGAGAATGACTTTAGGTCATGGTTTGAGTGCTGTAGGCACGCGCTGCACTTTGAAAGCCCGCCATGCCGACCACGAGTAACATAAAGTAAGATCAGACCACTGCTTCCTTTTCCTTCCTGTCATGTATTTTACAATATGTGGTTATTGCTTATGTGTTAAATGTGAAATGGGGGAGGCGGGAGAGGGTTTGACCAGTCACCAACTCGCTCACTAAGCGAGAGAAAAAAATGGCATCTGTGTATTGAAAAATTGGGGTGCCCAATAATATACTAAGTAATGGGGCACCCTGGAATTGGCACTGTTATTACCTGCTCTGTTGTCTGATAGACGCCCAAATTGCCAGGCGATCAGCCAATCAGAGCCCAGGAATTTCTTGGCCCATTTTCTAATATGAAACTAAGAGCTGCACAATTGCAGACTTGATAGACCTGTGGGCCTTTTCTGCTGGCAATTTTGTATGTTCATAATAGAAAATTCATATAATTTATTTATTGTTTGTGTGTGGTATGCTAGCCTGGTTACATCTCACTTACAGTAACTGGGCTGAGATTATTATATTACTTTATCTTATTTTTGATACTTAAATTACTTGGCAGTTGCTGGCAGCAATTGTGGAACTAAGAAGGATGTAATTGTGTTATGTGTCTGTCATCAGGTCTTCAGGTGGCAATGGCAAACTTTTGTTATGACAGCACTGCACTTGACCGATGCGATGTGTGACTGACTGGCTGCCTGCCTGGGTGGTAATGATCACTATGTCTTTAGTTTTCTTCTTTAAAGAGGACTGAGGCCAACATTTTGGCATTAATCAATTCAGAATTTGAATCGGTGTCCTCAATCGGACTCATGTCAAAATCAGATCTGTAAGTTACTTCATTTAAAAGTTACAAGTCATTTTGTAACCCTTAATTCACTGCCTGTTCAAAAGCCAGTTTCAGTGAAGAACTACTGATGATGTTATCTCCTGAACTCACAACCTAGTCCTCTCTACAAGCTACCATATATGACTTATTTCTCCTATGTTACTTAAAACTGCAGGTGTAGCAAATATCTGAAAAGGAAAACTGACACTGGGTGCATCATCACATGTGTAACCACTAGGTGGTGCTATCAAGGGCTACTACCCCGCCTGTGGCTAGTAACAGGTTAAGAGGCCTGGGTTATGAAATGGGTGCCTCCACCGGAGGTCAGGGTTGTTAGTGGCAGCTAACCTGGGCACAGCCCTCCAGGACACTGTAACCCCGCTCTTTCCTCTAGTGGCCTGAACAATATACAATAATTACTTTCACAATGACCCTATTCACCAGGTAATATCACACTGTTTGCACTTATCACCAGGGCTGGTTCCTCTAGCTTGACCCTGGGGACCCCTGTGAAACAAGGTTAAGCACAGCAAATAACAACAGTACAATACTTTCGGCACAAATTGGAACCACAGTCAGGTTAAATGCAAACAAAGTTAAATCTGATTGATTCAGGGACTTGAACAAGGAGGGATGTAATCAGGTTGATTTGCTTAAAAGCTATATTAATCAGACAGTTATGCATGCAGTTCAGAGTCCTACATGGTCACACACTCTGGGTACCCAGGTAGGAAATGGGCTAGCCAGGAACATTGCAGCTGGTTGGGGCCCTGTGATGGAAGAAAGCAACATGCATGACACACACTATTTGTAGTCCAGAGCCAGAGGGCTCAGTTCATGAAAGAAAAGGCAACAAGACAATCAGATGACAACACTTTTAGATTTAGCTGTTGATGCAGGAGCAGCCCTGATCTTTACTCATGATACCCAATACTGGACACAGGCAGGACGAAATCGAGACTGCAGGCTGTTGAGCTGGAGTGCCGGATAAGCAGGGCCCACACGAATCACCAAGACATTGTTCCTGTTCAAGGCATTGAGCAGGGGGCTGACCCAGGCGGTCCCTCGTCAATGACTTTCTCTGTGTAGCAGGTATTCTGGCTGGGCCAGTGTAGCAGGGCCCAGGCAAATGGAAATGGATACGGATTCAGTCCATGGAGCTGGATACAGCCTCCAGCAAGCCAAACACAGTTCAGACACACATTGGGGAACCAAATCATGACCCACTATAAGCACACTGCACATTCACATGTAAAGAAATTCCACTGTACCAGGCAAATGGCTCTCCAGTCGCAATTACAGAGTCTCTGCACAATCCGGGAGTTCAGAGGCAGCTGGAAGTCCTGTCAATACCGAGGTGCCCCATGTGATTGTGGAGGGACCTCAATAACAAGTGTTTAAAGGCCGTGGGAAGGACCAATTTTGCTTGTGTACTTGACCACTACAATCCACTGTCTTGCTGATAACAAATGATTGAGTAACTTCAACCTGGGGCCTTCTTTAAACAACAGGGCAGTTCGTTAGTCAGGGGAACACAACTTAGACACATCTTCCCTCGCGCAGGGCATCAAGTGTGGGTTGAATCATAGAATCTTGGGATTGAGTCCACTGAATACTGTCATTGTCAAATTGAGGTAGTATACTAATATCTAGAGCAGAGAAATGGCAACAGGCAGCGTATGCAGGTGTCAGGAGGGCCCAAGAGATCTACTAGACAGTCCACTGTGTCCGCAAGCATCTGTTCATCTCTGTCAAACTTTTGGCATAATGCTTGGATGTCAAGTTCAGAACCTGAACCTGACCTAATCACTCTTGAGACTGGCCTTCATGATAGGGCGTCAGCATCAATATGGTTCAGTCCTGGTCTGTATTCTACAACATAATCATAGGTTGATAAAGCGAGAGTCACGGTGCCCAGTGGCGTCCAACTAGCTGAAGTCTGTACATAGGTTAATGGGTTATTGTCGGTCTTCACCAATATCTTTGCCCCATAGAGGTACTCATGAAACTGGTCAACAGTGGCTCATTTTAGAGCAAGAAACTCCAGCTTGTGCACAGGATAGTTTCGTCTGACGGGTCAAGCTCCTGCTGGCAAAAGCCACTGGTCTCAAACCATCCTCATGGTCTTGATACAGCACAGCTCCTAGGCCCTGCAGACTAGTCTCTGTATGCAGCACATAGGGCTTAGTAGGGTCAGCATAGGCAAGGATGGGGCGTGGCTGAGCTGGTATATGACTTGTGGAAGGCTGCTTCACATTCAGGTGTCCAGTGGGGCCCAAAGGTTCACCTGTTCAAGTATACTTTCGCGTTCTTTGACAGACCCTTTCTTGTATTTACAGTTGATAAGGGGTAACCCTGGGTGAGATTCTGCAGCGGGCGAATCACCTTAGAATAGACTTTATGAACCTCGGTGAGTAGCCACCAACCCCAGAAAACGTTGTAGTTCTTTCAAGTTATGGGGCTGGGCCAAGTAGTCAGTGACCTGACCTTACTGGGATCGGTCTCTATCCCTTCTGCAGATACTATGTGCCCCACATACTTCACGAAGTTTGAAAAAACTGGCACTTGTCGATGGACAGCTTGAGGCCTAAGTCTTCAATTGGTCTAAAACTTTAAACAGTCGGTCTCATGCTCCTCTAATGTCGTCCTGAACACAATGACATCATCTAGGTACACTAGGCATTCCAGCAAGTTCATATCTCCCACCGCACATTCCATCAGTTGCTGAAAGGTGGCCGGGCACCCAAAATCCCCTGTGGCATTCTCAGAAATTCATAGAACTCCAAAGGACAGATGAAGGCAGTTTTCTCACGGTCCTCCATGGCCATCGGAATCTGGTAATATCCTGCGAAGATCCAATACCGAGAACCATTTGCTCCCATTCAAGCAATCCAGGGCATCTTGTATACGGGCAAGGTGTAGTGATCTGGGACGGTCCTCCAGTTCAGGGTTCGATAATCAACACATATCCTCCATACCCATTCTTCTTATGCATAATCACAGTGGGGAGGCATATGGGCTCCCTGATTCCTGTATAATGCCAGCAGCAGGCATTTCCTGCAGGTGTCTCTCTCATCATCTATGTCCGCTGGGCGAGGCGTTGGGATTTCTCTCGGAATGGCGGTCATCATGCAGGCGATATGATGCTCTGCACTGGATGCACCTGAAGTCCCGTTCTTTAATGAAAACACTTGGTCTCTCTGGGCGAGTTTCTTGCTAATCCTAGCCTTCCATTCAGCTGGCAGCGGGAATCACCAAAGTCAAATAAGTCCGGGTCACTCTCTCCTTTTGGCCAGAGTACTTGTTATTGGGTAATATCGCAGTGTCTGCACAGTGTACTGTAGCTAGAGTGCACCCTCTGTTCACATGGACCTCCGATCTGACATTTTGACTCTGGACCATCACTCGTCATGCATAGGCATAGGCATGGGCACGGGCAGGCAAGATGCTAAGTTTAACCAATAATCCTTCTGGCAACTTTCCATCACCTGGTGCATCCAACATTAATATTTTGTTCTTTATGTTTCTCTTTAGGCAGACTTCTCCATGGATTGTGCACTGGGCGCTGGGGGAATCACCAAGGAGTCAGGTTCCTTTTCACACTATCCCCACTGGCTCATCTAGGTCCTCTTCATTAGGTTTCTGTTGTAAGTCATATGCCCTTTTACTATGGCTGGATTCTTAGGGCCCGTCTAGTCAGTTGCCCTTGTTTCTCAAGGCAGAGTTGGGCTAGTCTCCCAAACATGTGGGCGTTTGTTCCAATTAACAGGGGAACCCATCATACAGTCCGGTGGGGACACACTAGGGCCAGTGTCTCTACTTGCTTCTCTACACCAGTTACAGTTGCAGGAAAAGACAAGAGGTGGACATATCCTAGGTAGGGATAAGACTTGTCACTCAGCCCCCACACAGGTAGGCCTTCCAGGGATTGTAATGGCACATCAGATAAGTGTTTGTCATACCAGTCCTGAAATACAATGGTCACTTGCACCCACTGTCAAGCACAGCCTGAGTAGGAATGCCATTCACATCCACAGTAGTCTTCACTGAAAGGCCCACTATTTTGGACCAGTCTGGAGGGACAACAGCAGGGGTCTGGACAGATGATTTAGCCACAGAAAGGTTTGAGTTAGGATGACTGAAGCCTTCCTGCAGTCCGTTCGTGCACCCTTGACCACTCACTCATTTTCTGAACCTCTCCTTGAAGCCAGTTCACCACTTTCTCTAAGTCCTTCTGAGACCAGCATTACCTCTTCATATGGCCATCCTTGCCACAATTGTGACAAATGACAGGCTCTTGGGGCATCCTTTGGGAGAACATAGCAGGGGATGCTGGAGCATCGACGGAAGATTGTGATCTGACTTCTGCTGGTAGTGTACCATGTCTCAAAAGTTCCTTTAGGGTGGCAGTCAATTCCTTGAGCTCAGCTGAGAAGCCACCCTCAGTAGAGGATGCCTGAGGTGCACCCCACCCCATAACAGTCACGTCCTGACAGGAGCCAGGGTCTCTGTCAGCAGGGGATACCTCAGCGAACATACCGGTTGTCCTTTCCTGACTTCCAGTCAGCTCCTCCCCCACCGTTTAGCCCGCGGGACACTCGTAGTGGTCTCCATTTCAGAAAGGCCTTCTGGCGCCATGATCACTTGGGCTGCACTCACCCCATAACTACAATCTCCTCTTCACCTTCTACCTCCTGGAGTTCTTTTATCAAGTCACAGTAGTCAGGTCAGTTACCTCTCCTATCCTGGAGCCTTAACTGGATGATCTGCAGTTTAGAATGCTGGCATGTTGCAGTATGTGCCCCAATCTCACACGGTTCAAATCAATGGTGGCTACCCCCTACCCCACCTTTCCGGTAAGCTTTCTGCAGAGCTCTTTCTAGGCAGGTAACATACACAAACAAACTTTTCCCTTCCATTGTTTGGTACCTTGAATTCCACATCAAAGTCTCCTGACTCAGTGCTCCCAAAATTGCCTTCAAGTACAGATATGTACTTGAGCAGATGAATCAGGGTTCATGGACCTCAAAATGTAATGGCTTCAAGGGCAGGGCCCTCCAACTTTCTATGATTCTTTTCCACTTCTCAGCCTCAGCAACTGCCACTCAGTACCAAGGGGCAACAGAGTCGATCCAGGTCTCCCAGTCATCCTCCCCTGAGGTGGGGAGGGTGCCGAGAAGATTCTCAGCCTTGGTGGGAGTCGTGACTAATGGGTACAGATACAGGGGCCAGCATTGGCATGGGCACAGAAGGTGGGGCAGTAACAGGTGCTGGATGGAGTGGGAGGGGTTGTGGGGAAGGAACACCTCCAGGTGGCAGGAATAGTTTCTTAAAGTCCTCATGGTTTTTCCTTCCTCCAGCAACAACTTAGCAAATTTCTCCTCAAAAGTCTCAGATAATGGTGGGAGCTCATCCTCCCCAGGGTCTTTACTGTCTTTTGTTATCACTCTCAGGTGGCTAGGACCCTTCTGAGGCAACAGTCTGTGGCACTTTAGAGCTGTCCATGAGGTCACTACACTCTACCAAGGCTGTGAAAGTTTCAGATTAAATCAGCCTGTCACCCACCACCACAGGGTTTTTTAAACATTCAACTTTGAGAGTGCTCTCTACAGTGTCCTTACTGGTACAGGGAAAATCCAGAATAAGCAGAGCATTTTGGGGGTCGATCTCTTGCCCAGTACACCACCCACCAACTGGTGTACAGACATTTCTACTAGGGTAGCCATTAATCTTTAACAATAATTCATAATGTTTGGCCACTAGAAGGACAAAATCAGCAGTGAGCCTCCAAGATGTAACCCTAGGTGGCACTATCCCAAGGGCTACTACCCTGCCTGCTTGACTAGTAGCAGGTTAAGGGGCCTGGGTAATGAAACGGGTGCCTCCACCCAGAGGTCAGGGTTGTTAATGGTCAAGCTAACCTGGGCACAACCCTCTGGGACACTGTAACCCCTCTTTCCTTCTAGCGCCTGAACAATATACATATTACTTTCACAATGCCCTTATTCACCAGGCAATTACCCACACTGTTTGCACTTAACACCAGGGCTGGTTCCCTAGCTTGACCCTGGGGACCCCTGTAAAAGAAGGTTAAGAACAGTAAATAACAACAGTACAATACTCTTGGCACAAATTGGAACCACAGTCAGGTTAAATGCAAACAAAGTTAAATCTAATTTATTCAGGGGACTTGAACAAGAGTAGGCGTAATCAGGTTGATTTGCTTAAAAGCTATATTAATCAGACAATAATAACGGGACAACCTTTTTCCCGTAGGAAACCATGGCGTAATTCACCATTATAAGGCGTTTATAACGGCGAACATGCGCCTGTTTCCTAGCCTGGAGTGCCCCAGCCTCTGAAGCTGTTTCTCCCAACTTCTGTCTGTGTCGCTCTTTCCTCTCTGGACCGACACATGAACTCTGCAGTAAGTGCTGGCAGGAAGACAGTAATAGAAATGAGGAAATACCCTCAAAATGTTAGCTCAACTAAACTATAATTAAAAAAAAAACTTCACAAAAGCGGCTGACCAATACATGCCTCTCCACACCCAAACAAACCCTTTCTTATTTTATATACTTGCTGTGGGGAAAAAGGAAATCCCAGCAATTATATAAAATAAAATATGGGTCTTGATGTGTAATGAAAATTTACACACACCGAGGAGTTTGATGCTATGCATAAACCCCCATACTTTATCCTATATGTTATATACAGTTCAGAGTCCCTACACAGTCACACACTCTAGGTACCCAGGTAGGAAAACGGTGGGCTAGCCAGGAACGTTGCAGCTGGTTGAGGCCCTGCGATGGAAGAAAGCAACATGCACAACACACACTATTTGTAATCCGGAGCCAGAGGGCTCAGTTCGTGAAAGAAAAGGCAACAAGACAATCAGATGACAACACTTTTACATTTAGCTGTTGTTGCAGGAGCTACCCTGATGTTTACTCATGACACCCAACACTGGACACAGGCAGGATGAAATTAAGACTGCAGGCTGTTGAGCTGGAGTGTCTGGAGTAGCAGGGCCCACATGAATCACCGAGGCGTTGTTCCTGTTCAAGGCATTGAGCAGGGGCTGATTCCCAGGCTGGTCTCCGTCGATGACTTTCACTGTGTAGCAGGTATTCTGGCTGGGCCAGTGTAGCAGGGCCCAGGCAAATGGAAATGAAATGGATTCAGTCCGTGGAGCTGGATACAGCCTCCAGCAAGCCAAACACAGTTCAGACACACAGTGGGGAACCAAATCACGACCCACTATAAGCACACAACACATTCACATGTAAGAAAATTCCTCTGTACCAAGCAAATGGCTCTCCAGTTGTAATTACAGGGTCTCTGCAGAATCTGGGAGTTCAGAGGTAGCTGGAAGTCCTGATAGGCCAATCGCATTCAACAAATCTTTGGTCTTCTTCAGGTTAAAGCCTGGTCACAATTCAGTGGCTTAATTAGCTCTCAAATTGATTCAGTCCGAAGAAAAGCACACGCTCTCTCTCAGGAACAGCAGGCAGGCATGCAGGCAAAACTCAGCTCTTCCACAGTTCTCCCACGCACACTTCCCAACCGGATTCTAACTGAAACTGCAAGCAGTGTGGGACTTTCCCCAAGATCCAAAAGGTTCAGTTGGCTGATCTGTCTCTCAGTCACAAGGGCTCCCCTCCAGGTTATTTTAAGGCAAAGGTAAATTTATTTGAAAGCGCCCAATCCGGAGGCTCTGGGTGCCGTACAGATTTTTAACATTCCATACCACATAAATGTTTAGATTAAAATAAAACATACAAAATAATCAACATTAAACTCCAAACACTTGCAGAAATAGGAATGTCTTCAGGCGGACTTTAAAGCGGCTATAGTGGAGGCCTCCTGACTACAGTTGGTAAAGAGTTCCAGAGAGCGGGGCGGCAACACTAAAAGCTCGGTCACCTGCAGATTTTAACCTCGCTCTAGGAACAGTCGGAAGCCATCACTAGAACAGCAGAGATGGCGGGTAGAGGAAGAAGGTACCAGGAGTACTGACAGGTAACCAGGGCCCTGCCTGTAGGACCTTATAGGTGAGAAGACCCACCTTAAAGAGTATTCTACACCTGACAGGCAGCCAGTGCAATTTGCGCAATACAGGTGTGATATGACAAAATTTGTTTGCCTGGTCAAAAGCAGGGCAGCAGCGTTTTGCACCAGCTGCAGTCTACAAAGAGAACCCCAGAGACCCGAGATGAGAGGACATTACAGTAGTTAAGCCTAGATGTGACTAAGGCATGTATCAAGGTAGGGAGGTGCAGAGGCGGAACAAGGGCTTAATCCTGGCAATGTTTCTAAGATGGAAAAAACAGTCACGAACCACGGAAGATATCTGAGCTTCCATGGACAGGTTCCTGTCAAGAATCACACCAAGATTTCACCCAAGAGGAGGCCATCAATGACGCAGCTCCTAGCACAAGTCCAGTTGCAGAGTCAGAGGCTATCCCATCACGAACTCTGTTCGACTCCACTACCAATACCTCAGTCTTGTCAGAGTTCAGTTGCAGTCAGCTGGAGGCCATCCAGTCATTAATCTCAGCCAGACAGATATTTAACACATCCATTGCACTGGATGTTCCTGGGAGCAAAAGGACAGATATAGCTGAGTATCATCAGCATAGCAGTGAAAACTCAGACCATACTTCCTAATGATCCCACCAGGGGCAGCATATGCACTGCGAACAACATTGGGGCCAATACCGAACCCTGAGGGACTCCACACAAAAGGAGGCAGGGTGTAGATGAGAATTTCCAATCACAACCCGTTGCCTCCTGTTGGTAAGAAAGGACTCAAACCAGTTGATGACAGTACCGTGAGTCCGCACAGCTCCCTCAGGTTGAGAAGCAACACACAATGGTCCACAGTGTCAAATGCTGAGGAGAGATCGAGGAGAACAAGAACTGTCCTGTCCCCTCGGTCTCTAGCCCTGAGGAGATCATTCTGCACCTGAACTAGTGCAGTTCCAGTGCTATGTCTGGCCCGAAAAGCCGACTGGAAGGGATCCATACAACTAAGTAGTCATGGGTGTTTCTCCAACTGAAGCGATACTACCTTCTCAACAATCTTCCCAAAATGGGAGATTGGAGATGGGATGGTAATTTGCCTTGATCTCCAGGTCCAAAGAAGATTTTTTAAAGGGGTCTCACCAGAGCCCTTCTTCAAGACATCTGAAAGACACCCTGACACAAGGAACACCGAACAATCGAGGCAAACACCGGCCAACAGAGTCAATGCATCTCATTAAGAAATGCGTTGGCACTGGAGTCAACTCACAAAGGTATGCTTCAGATTGGCTGCCACCTCAATAACCTCATGAACCTCCACTGGCCTAAACTCTCCCCAACTAGTGGAGTGCACTCAGAACACATCTGGCGACCACTGTCAGCAATGGTATTGCTGGCTGAAGAAACCTCCCGCGGATCAAAGACACCCTGTCCGAGAAAAACGAAGCGAAATCCTCACAATCTTCATTTGAAGAAACCCCTCCGGGCTGCAAACAGACAGGATGGAGAAGTCTATTGACAGTCCGGAAGAGTGAGGCTGGTCGGTTTCTCCGGCAGCAATCTCCTAGACAGAAACACTGCCTTCTTACGGTTGATTGCCTCTGATATGCACAATAATGCACACGCAGGACCAGTTTGTCTGTCTCCAGGCGGACTTCCTCCAGCAGCGCTCTAATCTCTGACCCATCTTCTTCATTTCCTAAGGTCTCCATCATACCATGGAGACCTCAGGTACAAAGTTCTGGGTCGTATACTTGGATAGGTGCGAGGGAGTTGATGGTGTCAGATAACAACTTATTATAGGTGTCCACCCCGACATCAACACCTCTGATGCATGCACCACCACACTGGGTAATTCAGCTGCTGCCAAAACCCTCAGGTGTAAGATCTCGTAAAGGTGGCAGCGAATCATCTCAGCAGGGAAGAGCTTATGGCGGAGCCTCGGCGTGAACTTCACCGTGCAATGATCACACCAAAATATCTGATCAATCCGAGATCAGCAATCTAGAGCCCAGTGAGAACACCAAGTCCAGTATGTGGTCAGTCCCGGCGAGTTGGTGAATCAATGACCCGCCAGCTCTAACAAGGACATACTCTGCAGAAATTCGCTGCACCTTTGATCTTTATCATCGGCCCAACATTGAAGTCCCCAGAAAAACACATCTGGGGAACCCAATGTTTCACCGGCAACAAACTCGGTAAATTCCTGCAGGAAACCCCCATCGGGCCAGGAGGGCGATAGATGAGGAGGATCCTGCAGCCCATGCTGAGTCCTCCACGAACGGCCGCACACTCAAATGAACTCGGAGTTCCCACCGGGTGCACGGTGAAGGTCAGGCTAGATCTAAAACAAATAGCTACACCGCCACCCTGCGATTTTCTCTGAGGCAGTGCACCACGGTATACCCTGAGGGGACTGCAGCCTCAAAAATAGGGCCAGCATAATCTCCCACCCAGGTCTCCGTAATGCAAGCCAAATTCCGACCGATGAAATCAAGGCAACAATAATTGCCGTCTTGTTTCCTGATCGATCTGGCATTTGCACCTTTACTGCTGTCAGAGAATAGAGGGTGGTTCAGCCCTCGGGTTACCTGACCACTCGGTCTGGTGGTCTCCCTGAAATGGGCACCAACCCGTCTGGCCTCTCCCAGATGCCCTACATAATCCAGGGCATCTCCTGGACCTAACAGCCTCTATCCTTCCATCAACCAGCTCCTGGTCATCCCACTGCCAACAAGCGACCGACCCCTACAATCCCACTTCCCTACAGCGTCTAATAGTAGTATCAGACACTGGGAGGGATAAAGGGATGTAGCGTGTAGCTTGAGCTCCATAGATGATCCTAGCCCCACAAGTCCTCCCACAAATCCCTACATATTTCAATACTACCCAAACTATTACTAACACACATTAAAATAGAAAAATATTTAAATTAAATAAACTAATAAACAACTAAATCATTTATACAAAACCCAAACAATAAACAGTTAAAACATTCCTATCACAAACTGTTTTAATTTAACACAATTAAAACCATCAATAAACTAACCGCTTCCCTCCTCTCATTCCAAACAGAAAATTCAGCACTGAGTGGCGCACAAGCGCTCACGCTTGCAGCGCTTAATTTATGCAGAGTTATCCCCACCCCCTCATCAACACCTCGCTCACTTACTCACACCTCCAGCTGGTAGAAATCAAATTTAGCACGGCCTCTCACGCCTGCAGCCTGCATTTATGGAGGGCAACAGGCAAGTAGCTCCATGAGCAGGACAGCAGAAGCCAGGCACAGAGGAAAGCAGGTATAGGAACACAGAGTCCAGACACTATCCAGCCCGCTAACGGCGTCGCGAAAAAGTCGCAGATAGCAATTCAACATACAAAAGCTACCACTTGCGAAGCGGTGCTTGAATTTATGCAGAGTTGTCCCTGCCCCTCAGCATCAACGCCTACTCCCTTACTCACACCTCCAGCTGGTAGAAATCAAATTTAGCATGGCCTCTCATGCTGTGCAACTCCAGCATTTACGGAGGGCAAACAGGCAGGTAACCCATGAGCAGAACAGCAGAAGCCAGGCACAGAGGAAAGCAGGTATAGAACACAGAGTCCAGACACTATCCAGTTCGCTAACGAGCGGCGTCCTAAAAGTCACAGATAGCAATTCAATACAAAGCTCTAGGTGCCAAAAGCCCAAAACTACAATTCCTACAAATTTTGGCCCACTAAGCCCCTGTAGGCAGGCCCATTTTAGAATCCCAAATATACTGATTGGCCCATTCTGCAGTCCAGGACCAAGATGATGGAAACAAACAGAACTGTCCATGCTGCAAAGAAGGCGGGTTAGAACAAACTGCAATATTATTACTACTCTAACAAATGATCAGCAAACAAGTACATCTTCTAACAGAGCTCCCTCTCAGATTAAGTATGACTGCAAGCCAGCAGCTCTTAAAAGACAATTACACAGAAGCTATACAGGCACTCTCTGGCAATACAGTTACACTGCTAAGCATGCAGAACACCAGCCTGGCAGTGAGCATTTAGGCAAGCTCAAGGAAGACTTTTCGGGAACCCCTATTTGTAGGGGGTTACACATGCACTTCCATAATGTGCAGATGCAATGTACAGTACTTCAGAATATGATGGGGTGGGGAGTTGGAATGCAGTGGTTAACATGACTTTAGAATAACAAAGTTGTGTGCAATTTTTAGAATACTGTAGGTAAGGATTTCAAATGTCACCACATTGCAACTGTGGAATGCAGCAATGACACAATCTCAGAAAGTATCTGAACACATAATTTTGGATTGTGGTGGTGATGCACAATTTCAGAATCGCGTGGCAACATGCAATTTCGGAATGCAGTGGTGAGGCACAGGTTTGAAATGAGGCAGTGACGCAAATTTTGGAATGCGGCGGTGATGCGTAATTTCAGTCATTGACTACCCTTTTAACAAATCATGGGAGGATGTTGTGGTACCTAAGGACTAGAGGAGAATGGTTGTGATTCCCTTTCACAAAAATGGGAACAAAGCAGAGGCAGGAAACTATA
The DNA here is from genome assembly GCA_016271365.2 of Neoceratodus forsteri. Classification (NCBI taxonomy): domain Eukaryota; kingdom Metazoa; phylum Chordata; order Ceratodontiformes; family Ceratodontidae; genus Neoceratodus; species Neoceratodus forsteri. The sequence goes on from CM057455.1 coordinate 962,495,540, forward strand.
GACCTGTTAGCTTGACCTCAGTGGTAGGGAAAATGATGGCATCACTTCTGAAAGAAAGAATTGTTGAGTACCTAGAGTCCAGCGAGGCACAGGACCCAAGGCAGCATGGATTCACGGTGGGAAGGTCATGTCAGATGAATCTAATAGATTTCTTTGACTGGGTAACCATTGTAGTAGACCAGGGATGTGCAGTGGACATGGCCTACCTAGACTTTAGCAAGGCATCTGACACAGTCAAACAAAAGATTGATAAACAAATTAGCCAGCCTAGGAGTGGGTCCCAGGGTGGTAGCCTGGAGTAGAAAATTGGCTGGACAACAGGACACAGAGGGTAATAGTAAATGGAGTCCACTCCAAAGAAAGGGGGTTACTAGTGAGTCCGCAGGGCTCAGTACTGGGTCCAGTCCTTTTAATGTCTTTATAAGTGACATTGCAGAGGGACTGGAAGGAAAAGTATGCCTCTTTGCAGACGACGCAAAGATCTGCAACAGGTTTGATACACAAGAGGAGTGGTAGAAAGGATGAGAAGGGACTTGGCAGGTTGGAGGAATGGTCAAAAGTATGGCAGTAGATTTAATGCAAAGAAGTGCAAAGTAATGCACCTGGGAAACAAAAACAAAAACCAAGGGGAAGAGTATACAATGGGGGTATTAACAACAGCAAAATGGAAAGGGACCTGGGAGTAGTCATATCAGATGACCTACAGGTAAGCAAGCAATGTGAGAAGGCAGTAAGGATGGCTGGGAGGATACTGGGATGCATAGGAGAGGCATCACCAGTAGAAAACAAGCTGTTATCCCTCTGTACAGACAGTTGGTGAGACCCCATCTGAGTACTGCCTGCAGTTCTGGAGACCCCATCTCCGCAAGGACATACACAGGGTGGAGGTTGTCTAGAGGAGGGCAACTAAAATGGTACAGGGTCTGCAACAGAAGCCATATGAAGAGAGACTATAGGAGCATAATATGTATACTCTCGAGGAAAGGAGGAGAGGGGACATGACAGAAATGTTCAAGTACCTCAAGGGAATCAACAAAGTCCAAGAGGGAGCATCTTTCAGAAAAAGAGATGTGCAAGAACAAGAAGGCACAGTTTGAAGATGGGGGATGGCTCAGGGCAATGTGAGAAGTATTTTTCACAGAGAGGGTGGTGGATGCATAGAACGTCTTCCTGAGGAGGTTGTGGGGTCAGAAACAGTGAAGGAATTCAAGAATGCATGGGACAGACATAAGGCAATTCTGGTGGGGGCTAGGAAGAATTAGGCTGTTGGTTAACTAGGATCTGTAGCTTATCCAATAGGTAGGGAAATGGGCAGACTGGGTGGGCCAAGCGGGCCTTCTCTGCCATCAAAGTCTATGTTTCATGTGAAGCAGTTGCATCATTCACATGAGTAGGAGATAGGGCTCGCTTAGTACTGCTCACTTGATCATTCATATCCATTTCTTTGGCCTGTTTTACTCTGACTGGAACATCCATCAAAATAATACCCACACAGCATCATTAATAAAAAAATATTCGCTGCCTGGCAGTGCCTGCAGTACTTGGTGGTGCTATGATATAGGTATTTGCATCTGTCTGTCTCTCTCGTCTCCCAGCACACTCGTGTCACGGACCCAAGCAGGATATGCCACCATTGTAGGCCAGCCATGAAGCAGCTAGTGGTGAGTGACTGCTTTTATTTAGCAGTTTTACATTCATCTATATACAGATAATCCATTAAATCATTTCCTTTGGGCCTCTGTGTCAATTGTGACCAACTCTGGCCAATTTTATGCATTTGTTTTTGCATTTTTCAAATATTTGTCAATAAATCAGAACTAATCAGAACTTCACCGTGTTCGGTTCTTAATTAATAAGGGTCAGAACTTCGAGTTCTCCCAGCCTAACATATTGCCCTGTCTTCTAATCTGAATTTCAAAAGCACTCCACCCTAGGTAAGTTGCATAACAATGTTAGCATTCATATTATAAAGCAGGTACACAAAACTAGCCTAACTAAGCTGCATTGTAATATTTGTATTCATGTTATAAAGCAGTTAACCAGTCTAGCCACCGAGGAAGATGGCAGCATAGCTCCGTGGCGCTCTCTAGACCCTAGCCCATCCGCTCAGATGCCCGATCCCGTGAGTCTCCTATCTAAAACAGCGGTTTACTGCATGGGTAACACTACACTTGCTGGGCAGCGCCCTTTCAGCAGATTTCGGCGGACACACGACTTTAGCGGCGCTGTGATCTGTAATCACTGGACCCGCCCTAGGCCTAGGCTGCAAGGGCCTCACATCTGCACACCACCGTCCAAGAGCCTGCCACTGGGCAACGGGTTCCACCTACATTATAGACCTCCCACTCATCTCCATACCAGGGAGTTTGGACATGGAGCAACCAGTGACTGTTGGGGAATCCTTGCAACATATTACTAACCTTCTGGAAACAATAATTACTAGAGTGGACGATATTACTCTAACTCTGGCTGGTACTACTAAGGAGGTTCAACTACAAGATAGGATGAATGTAGTGGAACAAAATCAGAAAGATGTGAAGTTCAGCATACTCAGATCTGGTAGCGTCTCCAGCAGCACGAAGAGTGGCTAGCGGCACTTTGGGAAACAGCCGAGGACCATGAAAATCATAGTCGCCGCAACAATCTGCAGATTGTGGGCCTCCCAGAGGGTTGGAAGGCAGTCAATGGAACAATTCCTAAGCGACAATCTCACGCATGTTAGGGGACTTCAGGAGAGCCCAATTGAGGTCAATAGGGAACACAGAGTTTCTACCTGGGAAAATAAACACTCCACCACACCCAGACCAATTGTGGCTTATCTGCTATGATATACGACCAAAGAGAGATCCTGAGGGCTGCCAGGAACCTGGGGAGCTCTCTTGGCAGGAGCCCTGATTTTCATATACAGGGACTTCACCCAAGAAACGGCTGCAAGGAGAAGAACATTTGGGAATATAAAAGATTTCTATATCAACACAACTTCAAATTTAAATTTAAGGATCTTACCAGGTTGCAGGTGGTTAAGAAAGGCCAGAAGCTCACCCCGACCATCCAGAAGATATAGAAAGATGGATTGCTCGACTATGGCCAGGCCTACAGTGTCCTACTATAAGTCCCAGGAAGCTTTGGGAGCCTGCTCCAGCGCCACCTCTAGGTAGGAACCTTTTTCAACATACAGTTCCTCTGCTTCCCATTTGCAAACCGGACAGGTCCCATACCCAAGGAGTCCCCAGCGAAGATGGACATTCAAGCGTCTGGCTTTAAAACCAATTCCACCGCTACATGCCCCTCCGTTGCAGTCCTCTCCTCCTCCTCAGTGGGTTCACCCCATCCAAGCCAAGACAAAGACCTAGGAGTGGCCCTCTTCACTCACCTTCTAAATGTGGCAGCTCCTCCAGTAAAGATCTCCAGGAGGACCCTCTCCTAAGTTGAATCAAGTTGATACTGGATCCCATGATATGGTTGTTGAGCAAACAACAGACTGGGCGATCTCCGGAAACATCCTTGGTGGAGATTGGTCAATACTCTTTCACCAGTTCGACCCGGACTTATCAGTTATGCTGCTGCAGTGGCGCAGACACCTTTGGATCCTGGATGTACCGCTCAGGGTTCTCCCAAGATGGCTGAAGGCTAACCTGATGGAACTTTGTTTGGCTACGTAGTTTTGAGTGCATGCTGGCTAATACAAGGAGGGGTGACTTTATGTTCCCTTAAGCCCTCCCTCATCCTCCTTCTTCCCTCCAGATGCCCCACCCCAGGTCACAATTTGGTCTCATCTAAGGTGCCTCTGATCCCTCCTCCCAGTGGCAAGAGGCTGTCGCCCCTTTCCACCATTGGTCATCTCTTCCTCCTTCGGTCTCATAGCAACTTTAGCTAAAGAGGTCAACATGAGACAGGCACCCCTCCGTCTTACATATATGATGTGAGGTGGCAACTAGTTCCCTGGTGGATGCAATTCCACCTATTACAAGGTGACTTTTATTCAAGTCTAGCAACCAGCAGGTGGGTACACCACCCTTCTCCCCCCTTTTTCCCTTTCCCCTCCACGTGGTTCGATTAGTCCGACCAAGGGTTAGGCGGGTCTAGGATGAGTTGGTCTCGGTATCATCCACATTTGACCCTCCAGTTGAGTATTGGGATAGCTTAGCTGCAGGGTACTTATTTATACTACCCTTGTTTGCAGGGACCCCCATTCTCTGAACATTGTTGTTGTTGTGTCTTTTTTCTTTTGACACCACTGTGTTTATTACTGGGCCAGTTGCCCGCTTTGATATTGAACTACTGCATCTAATAACTATATATTAACTAGTTCTCTACTTGTTGTTGTGTTTAGGAGCACAGTTACAGTCCTCTCTACACCATCCTCCGATGCCACAGGCGATGTCTACATTTCATATGGTGTTACTACAGTATCAATAGTCTTATCTCTCCTAAGGTATTTGGTGGCTCTGCAAGTTGGTAATCTTTCTCTCCACACCCAATTGGTATTACTGTAAATAGTTCCTCGTTTACTGGGTGACAAATGTCTAACACTTCTGGGGCCCAACAGGGGTATCGCTGGATATCCTGGAATGTGAAAGAATTAAACCACCCTATCAAACATACAAATGTTTTGCAACACCTGAAATCCCTGAGGGCAGACACTGCCCTTCTTCAAGAGACCCATTTGTCGTCTAAATGTACTAACTGGTTAAAAATTCTGAGTAGAAGTATTTGCCAGTTCTTTCACCACTAAATCCAGGGCGTGGCTATTCTCATCCATCGTGCCTCACCTTGGGTGGTCAAAGAGGTCAAAAAGATGCTCAAGGCCGCTGGTTAGTGGTGAAGCTATCTTCTCTACAGGCGCCATTTTACTGGGCAATGTGTATGCACCCAATGTGGAGCATATCGACTTTTCAAGCAATCAGTCAGGCCATATCAGAGTTACAGCCAGAGGGACCACCACTCCCGGTAATTTTGGGTGGGACTTTAATCTGGTAGGAGAGATCTTCATAGATAAATCACAGCCCGCCCCCATGCCAATCCCAAAGCCAGGCAATCTCTCCAATGCATGATGGATGAATGGGCATTTATAGATATCTGGCATAGGGTCCACACTACTGGTAGGGACTTTTCATTCTATTCAAGGTCCAGAAGAGACACAGTCATATAGACTTTTGGCTGGCTACGGAACCAGCAGCCAGATGCCTCTCTGACTCTAATATTGACTAGGTTTTAACATCAGACCATGCCCCTGTCTCAGTGAGATTTACCCCTCAGGAACATCGCCCCTCTGGAACTCGGTGGCGCTGTAACCCACTGCTATTGAAGGACCCAGACTTTAGCTCTTACCTCTCACAAGTCACAAAGATTGTTTTCCTGAGCGAAGATTGTGGGGTTCCCTCAAGCACTGTCTGGGAAGCGTTTAAAGCTGTGTTAAGAGTTCATATCATCGCTCGCAACATGTGATCGGAAGCACAAGGAATCTCTGTTCCAACTCCAGACAAGTTTAGCTGCTTTGGAAGAACGCTTCAAATCTATCCCATGAGATACCCGGATAATGCCCTTTATAGGCAGATAGTTGGCCTTAAGTATCAAATTAACACAATACTACACCAAAAAGCAGAATGGCATCTCTGGAGGTCAAAACAGGCGTTATTGGGACAGAGGCAAGCGTCAGGGAAGTTACTTGCTTATCGCCTAAGGAAACAGCAAGCAGCTACAAGAATCCATGCCCTCCACACTATGGCAGGCTCTATAGCCACCAACCCCAAACAAATGAATGCCACCATGCAGGAGTTCTACCAAACTCTCTACCAATCTCGATCTCTTATTACCGCCCGGAGTTACAAGAATGATTTGACAAATTTTGCCGACAAACACCCTTACCGACTCTTACCCCTGACCAGGTGACTCTTCTAGAATCACCCATTTCATGTGCGAGCTTCAATTGGCATTATCCCAAATGGCATGGGGAAGGCCCAGGCCCTGATGGAATGTGCCCGAGCTTTACCAAGCTCTGGGACCAGTTATTCTCCAACCACTACAGCGTGCCTTGCATTGTGCCCATAACTCTGGGTCTCTTCCTCCCACTATGAAGAAGGCAATAATCTCTTCTCCTGAAAAATCTTCAGATCCCCAGGATTGTGCCAATTTTCAACCAATATCCCTCCTGTCAGTTGATACAAAAATATTAGCCAAAGCATTGCCGTCTAGACTGACATCCATTCTCCCATCGATCATACACCCCTCCCAAACCGGGTTTATGCGGGAAAATTCAGAATAGATAATACCAGACTCCTGTTAAACTTGAAGTGGTACACCTCCAAATCCACTCTTCCTTTAGCAGCCTTGGCGGTTGATTTTTCCAAGGTGTTTGACTCTGTCTAATGGCAATATCTATATCAGGTTCTTCTCAGGTATGGTTTTGGTCCCATATTTATGCAGTGGGTATGTACCCTTTATTGCTCCCCACAGCCCATATCCTTACCAACAAGGAGATTTCCTCCTTTTGAGTTACACGAGGCACCAGACAAGGCTGTCCTTATCCCCCTACTATTCTTGGTGGCCCTAGATCCGCTGATTAGGACACTTATTGCCTCCCATAAATTCAAGGAATTAAAGTAGCCAACCAACCCTACCTGGTAGTGGCTTAGGCAGGCGATCTGTTGTTAACCATCTCGAACCCCAACAAACGTTACGGCGGTGCTCCAGATGTTCAAAGAATTCGTGCACTTTCTGACCTCTGTGTTAACCAAAAACACCTTAGCCCCCTAAATAAACACTGCACCAAGACCTGTATCCAAGGCACTGATCTGTCATGGTGAGCTCTGATTCACTTACCTTGGTATCTCTATACCAACGGCCTGGCAATCACTTGAATCTGCCAACTTCTCCCTCTGTTGGCACAATTAAAGGTGGCGGTGAGAGATGGCTTAATCTGCACTCCCTTACTGGGAAGGGTGGCAGCACTGCGTATGCTTTTGCTCCCACAGGTTATGTATCTCTTAAACAATCTGCCTATTCTCCTCACCCAAATTTTGTCCTGCTTAGAGAAATTAACAACCAATGTTTTATGGAACTCCAAACTGCCCCAGTGGAACAAGCACAAACTGAGGGCACATTGGTCTCAGGGGGCCTTAATGTCCCTTGGTATTATGGTTATCATCTCTCCTGCGTAGCGCACAGACAACTAAATGGTTTGTGCCTTGCTAATGACCCCCAATACGGGTTCAATTAGAACAAGGCTTGGCAGGAGCAATTCCCTATATACACTGCTCATCCCTCAAGCAAGCTTATTACATTCTTTCCCACCTACAGTGCTATGCGCAGTTCGTCAGGAAGCATGCCTTAGGACTAAATCGCACTTGCCCAGACAGTCTTGGAATCTCCCATACAATATGCTCCTATATGGCATCAACAACCTTATCCAAATTGATGGGGCATCAATCTGGTGGCCATCCTGGCATAAAGCGGAATTCAGGTGGTACAGGATCTCTCTTCCTTCAGGCACGTATCCCTCACCCCTTTTGAGCAGTTACAGAAACATTTCTCCCTCCCACACAAGGACTTGTGAAGATACCTACAAATCCATAGTGCCTTACACCCTCTTCTCCCCAAATCCCAAGAGATCACACAGTGGTCTTGGCTGGCCAGCCTGCACCACTCTCCCTCTAGTAAGGGAGTCATGGGATGCTTCTATGGGGTATGGAGGATGCATCTTTGTCTTGCAAAAAGAAGTGGGAAGAATACACTGGCTTGATTATGTCAGAGCAACAGTGGATCTCTTATCTCAAGGTTATACACCATACTTACAGTGATACCAATAGTCATTTCTACAGTTAAAAATGTTACTGTAATGGCACGTACACCAGTGCTTCTTCCTCCAGAGGTTTGCTTGGTCATAACAAATGCTGGCGTTGCTCCCAGGGGAGGCATATATTCTCACATTCTGTGGTACTGCCTCAACTTGTTATCCTATTGGAGGATGGTTGCATCGGATATATCTGCAGTCCTCAAACAACCCATAGTATTGATGGATGTCAAATTATGTTTAGGAGATACCTCCGTCTTGGGCCAGCTGCCTAAACCCCTCAAGGACTGGACCATGGCAGCCATCATGGAGGCTAAGCGCCCTGTCTTCAGGTTCTGGCATCAGCCAGTTATCCCTACTCGTATGGCCTGGGAGGCAGCTTTGGCTAAGCTTTCCTTGTTCGACAGGCTTTCTTATCTTCAGAGGGGAACCTTCATCACTATTACCAGAAATGGGACCCATATCTCAGTTCCCTCTTTGCAAACTTCCAGAGCCACCATCCAACCCTCCAATATAAGGTGAGGACTGCGCTCCATTGTCATCTTACATATCATAGATTGTGCTATGAGAAGATATGTATTTACATTAAGATATAAGTACCTGCTATTTACTAGGGTACAACTCTGTTCTATGTATTCCTCATTTTGATATATTCCTACCACTAAGACAACTGTAATAGAAATCTGATTAGTCAATCACCTATGATTTATAATGTACCTAGAATGACATATAGGTGTAATGAAAGATAATAACTAGGTTTTCCTTCATGATGTCTTTTGGACTGTACCACACTCAGTAGCTCATAGAATGTAATGTTTACCTTCTACTGTATAGAAAAAAGAAAATACCTCAATAAAATATTATATGATAAAAAAATAAAGCAGTTAATCCCCACCAACTCAGTAGCCTCAGCTGGCTACAAAATATTGCATGAGAGGCTTGTCACTGCATGAAGTAAGAGCTGAACATATATTCTTACCCTCTGTGACCTTGCCAGCACCTACGTAGTCAATGCCCATTAAGACTAGCACCCAGAAGCTGTCTTCCCATAAGTCTGCTCGTACTGTCCTCTCAACTGTCAAAAGTCTGTTTTTTTACATTCCTGGACCATCTAAAAGTGGCACTGACCCAAATTGGTATGGGTAAGATGTAAGTAGCAGTTTTATGGCTGCTAACAATTTCATAGACTAAAAGATGGAGGCAAGTAGAAAGTTGCAAATGTAAGAGGTAAACAAGTACTTTTGGTTGCTGAAAGAGGAGGCAAATAGCAACATGTGAAAATTCAAAAGATAAGTACTTTTTGGTTGCGGACAGCTGAAAAACATGATAAAATGGCTACTTGTGGTTAGTACCCACTAAAATTGCTACATGTGGTTGGCTAAATTTCCTGTAGCTGCCTTGCACTTAGCAATGCCTATAATTTTCATATAGCTTGTCTTTGCAAATGCTCATCCTGGTTGATTTTACTCAAACTCAGGTCCATCTTTGGCTGGTCCTGCAAATGCTTCAGCCTTGCTGAGATTTCACTGATACCCAGGTCTTTGGGAAAGACTTTTCTGGTATCAGTGTGCCTCTCAAAATTACCACTTATGCAGATGATCTCTGCCTCTTTGTCACTGACATGTCCACTGGATGCAAGGCCCCTCAGAGTATCAGAACAGAATAAATTTAAATAAAAGTGTTGGAATACATCTTGGAAAGGACACAGCTACTATTAATGTAGAACAGGTATATGAATTTCTGAGACCCCCATCAAAATTCTAGGAGTTACATTTGGGATGGGTGATAGGGTGATGTAGCCACCCACAACTGGTCAGAAAGGCTAAATCACAGTGCTCTGCAGGTCAGCAAGTGAAAACCCTGAAATTATCAAAACTAAAAAAGAATCCTTATTATACACCAGTTTTTATTGCCCACACTTCTTTTTATAGTTTTATGTTTCCCTTCTCCCTTTATATTGAGTTCAAGATTCTAAGTATCCTTTTTCAAATGCTGTAGGGTAATCACCTTAATCCAGTCTGAAGAGGTAACTACCTTCCAATGACTAAGGGAGGACCGAACATGATTAATCCTGTTGTGTTCCTCCATACCCTGTTTTGCCATGCTACTATCAGACCGAGGACAGAATTGCCCCTTAGCAGGACTGGGTGTGGGGCAGTATGTGTTCTTGCTTTCAAATAGCAGCAGCCCTCACCAAAGTAATTTGCAATACCTCCTTACCCTATTATGTAATTCCAACTTTAAAAAGCTGAGCAAATGGCTGATTACTAAGCATCAGGTGCCTTCACTTTCTAGGCAACCGTTTTATTAGGAAGTTGTGTCTAAAACATGTATACAATGTTCCGAGTTTAAACTCTGTCATCTTTCAAAGGTTCAGCTAGTCTGTGATATATTGTAAGACGAAAGTTCCCCAGAGGATGTGGGATGTCCGTTTAGGTATGACACATGGACGCAATGATGTGAGGGTGAATAATAAGCACAAAGTCTAGAAGATTGATTCTGCCCATATCATGTCATAACTGTATCAACCAAATGAGACACCAGAGCCTTTCAGACTTTTCTTAGAGTGTGTTTTGTATCTGGATTTTGGGCCTTTCTGGCAGCCCAGTGGCAGCTTTTTGGGTTAATGAGGCTTACTTATGAGGCTTTCCTCAATGGCTATCCCATATACTGTATTTCAGGAAGTATAGGAGCACTATGATGGTACATTTTGTCTGCCTTAAATTTTATCTGTGGCAAGCGAGATGTCAACTGGTGCTGCAACCTTCTTACATAGCAATTGCCTAAGGTTGTGAGGTAGCAATTAGGGATGGGCTACCTGTTCGGTAGCTGGATCAGGCAGGCTGTGTATAAACAATTTTTGCCAGGTAGGGTAGTTCAGGTAATTTTTACCCTACCCAACATAACAGTTTACTTCAAGAGAGTCAGGTGGTTTGGCAAAGGTAATGGGGTAATTTTTGTAAAACAGGCATTACAAGCAGCCTGTGGGGTCAGGGACTCTTCCCAGGCTGGGAACAGGTATGAAAGGGCAGCCTGTGGGGTCTTTCCCAAGCTCATAGCAGAAAGAAGCATGACACCAGGCTGACAATCTGATTAGTCACTGCTGGTGCCTGTGCTCTGTCTGCTGTAAGCCCGTTGCATAGATAGTAGCAGAGTCTGGAGGAGAGGAAGGAATTGGGTGCTCGCTCTGCATGTTTTTGCCTAAATTGCAGCAAAAGTTAACCTATTAAAAAAAGCCCACAAAGGAGCAAGGGGTTGGGGAATGAAGGGGAATCGGGATCGTCCAGCAGTGCTGGGGAGAGAAGGAGCAAGGAGAGACAAATGTGCTGGTTGGCAGCTGCTTGTGTCTCTGCAGTAAAGTAAAAGCCATTTAGGCTGTATTACACTGTCTGTTAGGTGCCCCAAACTCCACCTGTGACATTAGCTACACTGTGTGTCTCTCTGTAGCATAGTGAGCCATTTAGGCTGTATTACACACTGCCTGTTTGGTGCCCCAAGCCCTGTCTGTGACATAGCTACTGTGTGTCTCTGCAGTATAGTAAAGTAATTTAGGCTGTATTACACTGTCTGTTAGGTGTCCTGAGACTTGCCATTTATTACTGGAGTGACATAGCTACACCATGTGTGACATCTCTCTGTTGCATAGCGAAAGTCATTTAGGCTGTATTACTTTGTCTGTTAGGTGCCCCAAGCGCTGTCATTTATTACTGTGGTAACATAGCTACAGTACACTGTGTGATGTCTCTGCAGCACAGCAAAAGCCATTTACGTTGTATTATATTGACTATTAGGTGCCCAAGCCCTATCATAGCTACACTGTGTGTGACATCTCTCTGCAGCATAGTGAAATCCATTTAGGCTATATTACACTGACTGTTGGGTGCCCCAGCTCTGTCATTTATTACTGTGGTGACATAGCTACACTGTGTGTGACGTCTCTCTGCAGCATAGCAAAAGCCATTTAGGCTGTATTACAGTGTCTGTTAAGTGCCCTGAGCCCTGTCATTTATTACTGTGGTGACATAGCTACACTGTGTATGATGTCTGTCTGCTGCATAGTGAAAGCCATTTAGGCTATATTACACTGTAAAGTGCCCCAGGCCCTGTCATTTATTACTGTCTGTGACATAATCAGCTGCACTGTCTGTCTCTGCAACAGTAACTGAAAAAATATCCATTCCTTTCACAACTGTGTCTACTACATCTTGTATTTTCCAGTCACTAAAAGGAAGCATAGTGCCGCTGCATGTGCAGCTCAAAATGATGTGGACAATATGAATCATAGCATTACTGAAGAACATAGCGACAATAATAGCATCACCAGGACTGGCACTAAATGTCCTCCTGAACCAGAAAAGCATGTTGCCAATGAAATGATAATAGAGTTTTGGAAAGAACTGACTGGAGTTACTCATAGAGGTACTGAACATTTTGCCACATGTGCCAGAATACTTCCAGTTGCTGAAGCAGCATGCAAGGAGGAGGCATCCTCCTCAAATACAATCTCAGGTGCTGAAGCAGTGAATGTTGATAAAGATGGTGGTGATAGTGGGGACTGTAGAATGGGATAGCCAAGTTATGTCCCACCTGATGATGACAGCACTTCCTGTTCTTATGAATCTTCTGGTGATGAGGTCTGCAGTTTTGATGAGGGGTTGGAGAGGATGCCACAGTAAGGCATGAGAGGCAAGTGCAGAAAAAATCATATGCTAAACGTAAAAGATGAGCATGAATAAGAACAATTCATGGCAACAAGGGAAATGGCACTGTAGGGTTTCCTCCAGGTCCCTTGACTGTACAAGAAATAGTAACAGGCACCACAGTACAAAGCACAAAGGTAAATCTTTACTGTGGAATTTATTTTATATTGCTGCAAACAACTCTTGAGCTGTCTGTGCAAAAGAGTGTCAGTCATGGTGGCAAAGCGGGAAATTTTGGAATATCAGTAATAGAAACATAGAATTTGATGGCAGATAAGGACTGCTTGGCCCACCTAGTCTGCCCATTTTCCTTACCTGTTTCATATACTGTAGATCCTAAATGATCTGCGGCTTACCAGCTCTTTCCTATTGTTAGAGACCCTTTATGTCTGTCCCATGCATTTTGAATTCCCTGCCCTTTGTGCCTCTACAGTCTCTGTCAGGAGGTTATTCCATGGATCTACCACGCTTTCCATGAAAAAATACTTTCTCATGTTACCTCTTGGTCTACCCCTCTATCTTCATATCATGGCCCCTTGTTCTTGAATATCTTTTTTTTAAAGATGCTACCCTCTTATGCCTTTACACACCTTAAGATATTTTAAAGTCTCTATCATAACTCCTCTCAGGGAATACATACTGAGATACCCAGTCTCCTCATATGTCTTTTGGTGCACTGCAACATTTTGTCACCCTACTCTGAACGCTTCTACCCTGTCTATGTCCTTCTGGAGATGTGGCCTCCAGAACTGGATACAGTACTCTAGATGAGGTCTCACCAATGTTTTATACAGTGGCATCACCACCTCCTTCCTTCTGCTGGAGATACCGCCCCTATGCACCCCAGCATTCCACTGGCTCCCCTCACAGCCTTCTCACATTGTATGGTAACATTTAGATCATTAGATATGATTACTCCCAGGTCCCTTTCCTGTTTGGTGGCTATCATTACCTCCCTACCATCATGTACTCCTCCCCTGCATTTCTGTTCCCCAAGTGCATGATCCTGCACTTCTTTGCATTGAATCTTAGCTGCCCCCCTGAGTACTCTTCAAGTTTGCTTAGGTCCTTCTCATTTCTCTACCCTCTTGGAGTATCAACCCTGTTGCAGATCTTCATGTTGTCTGCAAAGAGACACACCTTCCTTCCAGCCCCTCTGCAGTGTCAACTTGAAGACATTAAAGAGGACTGGTCCAAGCAGTGATCCCTGCAGGACACTGCTGGTCACCCCTCTCTTGGATTGAACTCCATTCACCACCACTCTCTGTGACCTATCACTCAGCCAATTTTTACCCAGTTACCACCTGGGACCCACTCCCAGGCTGTCCAGCTTGTTTACTACAACAAAGACAAAGAAATGAGCACTACACTGGAAGCTGTGTGTGTGGGGAGTGCAGACAGGGCAGCCAGCCCAGTGTGAACAAGAAGCAGGATGAGTCACACCCCAATCAAGAATCAAAGTCCAAAATCCAATGTTGAGGCAAAATGGAATATTTATTGCAGCAATAAATATAAATGTATATATTTATTCCAGCCCCTCAGGAAGATCCCAGTGTCGAAGTGCTAGTTCTTGTTGCTCCCACTAGTTTGTTTGTTACCTGCACTAGAGTTATTTTCTATTGCTGCAATAAAATTCCATTTTGCATCAACACTGGATTTTGGTTCTTGATTGGGGTGTTTGACTCATCCTGCTTCTTGCCCAGCTTGTTTACTAGCCTCCTATGTGGGATGGTGTCAAAGGCCTTGCTGAAATTCAGGTAGGCCACATCCACTGCCCCTCCCTGATCCACCTCCCTAGTTACCCAGTTAAAGAAATCTTATCAGATTTGTTTGACAAGATCTTCCCACTGTGAATCCATGCTGCCTCAGATCCTGTGCTCTGTTGGATTTAGATATATCACAAACCTTTCTTTTAGTAGTGATTCCATTAGTTTCCCCACCACTGAGGTCAGGCTGACTGTCCTGTAATTGCCAGCCTCCTCCCTGCTCCCACTTTTGTAGAGAGGGACTACATTCGCCCCTCCAGTCCTTTGGTACCATACCTGTTTCCAGCAAACTGTTGAACAGGGCTGTCAGTGTCTCTTAGTACTCTGGGATGTATCCCGTCCGTCCCCTTGCCTTGCCTTGTCCACTTTCAGATTAGAGTGTTCCTTTAAGGCTCTCTCCTCCTTAAATGGACTGGTGTCCACCTCCCTCCCAATGGTGCTTCTGTTGCCTAATTTTGGTCCTCCTCTTCCCCTTCTTTTGTGAATACTGAACAAAATACTTGTTCAGGATTTCTGCTTTTTCTTAGTCCTCCTCTGCACACTTCCTTCTTCCCTTTTACTCTCACAATCCCATCTTAGTCTTTTTTCTTTCCTCTTTATACCTGAAAAGAAAGTTCTTGTCCACTTTTGTTGTGCCTGGGCTATTTTTTCTTTTGTTTGCCTTTGCACTCCTGACTGCTTTCCCTGCCTCCCAATGCTTTTCCAGATACACTTCCCTATCCTCTTCCCTCTGTATTTCCTTGTACCTCCCGAATGTCACCCTTTTGGCCCTTACCTTCTTGCCACTTCCTTTGAGAACATAGTATTTTTATTTCTCTTTGTTTTGCTTACTTGCCGGAAGTCAATGGCTTATTACCTCCACTATGCCTCTCTTAAGATTCTCCCACTGTTCCTCCACCCCCTTCCTCCTTCTCTGCCAGTGATTTCCTGAGACATTCTCCCAGCTTTGCAAAGTTGATCCGGCATAAATCCAGGACCACTGCTTTTGTGTGGTTTGACTCTTCTGCTGTTCTCACATTGAACCACACTGCACTGTGATCTCTTGATTCCCAGATGGCTCCCCGGCTTTTATGTCTTTAATTCTGTTCCCATTGGTGAGAACCAGGTTCAAAGTCACTCCCTCTCGGGTGGGCTCTGTCACAAGCTGCCTTAGGCACACACCTGGCAGGGCTTCCAGGATGTCTCTGTTCCTGGCTGAGGTTGCAGCCTGGTTGCTCCAATCCACATCTGGCAGATTGAAGTCTCCTACAGCAGCACTCATTTTGTGGATGGCTTCTACAAGTACCCTGTCCAGCTCTTCCCTTGTGTGGGAGGTCTGTAGATCATACCAGTGTGAATGACAGTGCCATTTCCCATCTCCAGGGTGATCCACAGTGCCTCCACCTCTCCCTACATTCCCTATACCTCAGTTGCCTTAATTCCTTCCCTGACATACATAGCCACTCCTCTTCCCTTTGTACCCACCCTGTTCCTCATGATATACATGCAAAGGCAAAACACTCCACTGAGTGGGACAGGGCAAGGGACTGTGTGGTTGGTATAGGTGGTAGTGGAGGTGGTGGTGATGCTGACCATAGTGACATTGAACTGGAAGCAGGAACTGACACTGAATCACTTGATGTGTCCTTGCAGTCTTCCCAGATGAAAACAGACTATTTTCATCTGACACCATCAAGTACTGCAAAATCCCAAAGTAGTACTCCATGTAAAAAATACAATCTCACCAAAAATTAAAAATATCTCCTGATTCTCATCAACTAACATTAAAAGAAAGTGTTGTAAGCACATCAACATTTACCTGCAAGCATCCAACATGCCAGCTGTTAAATAGAGCCACTGCAGAGCTGTTGGCCAATCATCAACTCCCTTTTGCTTTTGTTGCCCAAAAGGTTTCCTCAAGTTCATGAACTGGATTGAACCACAGTACATCATTCCATCAAACATATTTCTCAAACAATGCTGTTCTACAGTTGTATGACTTGGTGCGTGCTGTAGTCATTAAGCACTGAAACTATCTGAGGTGAAGGAGGTTCACATAACCAGATATATGGACCAGCAACCAAACAACTGACTACATGACTATTACAGCTCACTGGGTGCATTTTCAGTCAGTAATAATCCCTGCTCTACTGTAAGCAGTAGGAAGCAGACTGTATTATGTGTCACCACTTATGAGGAAAACCACACTGCTGTGAATATTTTGCAAGAGCTGCAAAATCAAGTCCAGAAATAGCTTACTTCATATTCCTTATCTCCAGGGTTCATAGTATCAGAGAATGGTGCCAACCCAGAGATGGCAACTACCAACACATACCTTGTTTTGCACATTGCTTAAATCTTCTCATCCATAGTTTCTTAAATAGAAACAGAAATGTTGAAAACCTATTAGGTCTTGCTAGGAAAATATGTGGACATTTCAGCCACTCTGTAAAAGCAAAACAAATTCTGAAGGGGCTGCAGAGGTCAAACAACTTAACATTACACACATTAATAGGAAGTTCCAACCTGCTGGATTTCAATATTTTACATGTTGAAAGGCTTCTTGAACAGAAAAAAGCTGTACATGACCACACCATGTAGAATCAAATAGGTAAAGTAGACATCATGCTCAGCTCTGGCAGCTGGACTCTACTGAATCTTTGATTACCTTATTGGAGCCATTTGAGGTTGCCACATGTGATGTCAGTGCGGACAGTTTAACTTTGAGTCAAACTCTTCCTCAAATCAGATTTCTTCACATTTTCATTGATGACATAAAGAAAGACTTTCAGTCAAAGAAGACATCACCGTTGTTATGCAGGCAGATGACTTGAGTCTCAGACTGTTGACTGATCAGAGAATAAATGCCATGTTTAAGAATGACACCTATGTGTTGGCTACATTGATAGATTCCCACTTTAAGTGGAACATTAAAGCCATCCTTCCTGCAGGGGAAGACATTGTATTGAGAGATCTTCTGCTTACCAAATGTGACATTGCTCTATCAACATCATTAACTGATGTACTGCAGTCAAACCCTGCTGAACCATCGGCGCATCCTCTGGCACAGACAGCAACATATCTATCAATTCTTCACAATCACCAGTGTCATCAGTGAGGGAAAGGACATCTGTGACCACTTCTTGGGCATCCTATATTCAGGATCAGAAAGGAAAATCACTTCTGAGTCACCTGCAACAACACAGATCAGTATCCTGTAAAGAAAGTGCACCAGCTTCATCTGCAAGACTGGTAACTGTCTCATAGAACAATGATCCTGGAGAATTTTGCAGACCATACTGTGACTGGTTTCAAGGAAGATCCATTACTATATTGCAAACAAAAGAAAATAATATGGCCCGATCTAGCAAATCAAAGTCTTGCAATAAAGTACCACAGTTGTCCACCTTCAAGCATATATTCAGAACACATATTTAGTGCAACTGGAGGAATAGTCACTGACCAAAGAACACTGCTAAGTCCTGCAAATATGTAACAGATTACATTTCTCAGAATGAATGCTGACAATTTCCTAATTGTCCCAAACACTGAATTATGAGATTCTGACTCTGAACATGAACAACAGCCTGCAAACAGTGATACTAAATATGACTAGGTTAAATAGTGTATGGTGGGGCAGCTGTTCCGCATAAAATCCATGCCTGGAACAACGTTGTTTTCCTGCACTGGGTCGCGTCCGCGATCTTGTTGTGTTGCACGAGTGCGTCTGATGCTGCACAACAAGATCGAACACATTTGGCACAGGCGCAATTGAGCGGCGACGGCAACGCTGAAGCAAGCATGCGCGGCAGAAACAGAAGTAAGCTTTTAGATACTTGTTCCTGTGTTCACCGAGCAGCATATGGTTGCCCATACACTATAAAGACTTTGATGCCCACCATGGGTAGCTTTACTCAGAGGAGCTGCACCTCTCATACCTACCTCATCAATGCCTGCCATGGATAAGATTTTTAAAACAGCAGCAGGTTCAATCAGAGCAGCTACGTGTCTTGTACCTACCTCAGCAATCTCACCATGGGTATAATTTTTTAAACAGCAGCAGGCTCACTCACTGCAGCTGCACCTCTCATACCTACCTCATCAATGTCTGCCATGGGTATAATTTTTGAAAACAGCAGCAGCTTCACTCAGAGGAGCTGCACCTCTCCTACCTCATCAATGCCTGCCATGGTATAATTTCTGGAAACAACAGCAGGCTCAATCAGAACAGCTGCACCTCTTGTACCTGCCTCATCAATGCCCACCATGGATATGATTTTTAAAACAGCAGCAGGTTCAGAGAAGCTGCGACTCTTGTACCTACCTCAGCAATGCCCACCATGGGTATAATTTTTTGAAACAACAGCAGGCTCACCACAGCAGCAGTGCCTCTTGTACCTGCCTCAGCAATGCTTACCATAGGTATAATTTTGGAAACAGCAGCAGGCTCACTCACAGTAGTTGTGCCTCTTATACCTTCCATGGGTATAATTTCTGGAAACGACAGCAGGCTCACTCACAGAAGCTGCACCTCATACCTGCCTGAGCAATACCCACCATGGGTATAAGTGTTCAAAACAGCAGCAGGCTCAGTCAGAGCAGCTGTGCCTCTCATACTACTTCAGCAATGCCCACCATGGGTATAATTTTTGAAACAGCAGTAGGCTCATTCACAGCAGCAGCTGCACCTCTCGTACCTGCCTCAGCAATGCCCACCATGGGTATAATTATTGGAAACAGCAGCAGGCTCACTCACAGCAGCTGCACCTCTTGTATCTGCTGTTGGTAGTTTGCTGGCTCTGCTGGATGCCCTCTGACTTTGTTATTATGATCTAACAAACCCTTAGTTAACTGCAGGGAAATGTAGCCCATATGCCAGTCTAGACAAAATGTAATTTCTCTCCTCCTTCATTCATTCAGAGCAGCTGCACATCTTGTACCTAACTCAGCAATGCCGCATGGGTACCAATTTTGAAACAGCAGCAGACTCTCTCACAGCAGTTGTGCCTCTTGTACCTGCCTCACCAATGCCCGCTAGAAGTATAATTTTGGAAACAATGGCAGGCTCACTCACAACAACAGCGTCTCTCATACCTGCTTCAGCAACAATAATAATAATACTTTATTTATATTGCACCTTTCTGAAACCAAAGGCGCATTAACAGTAGACTTCTTAATACAATAAATAAAACACAAATACATTAGTACTAATACATAAAATACAGTAAAACATCATCATTAAAACAACATCAATAAAAGCTGACAACCACAAATCGTCTTTGAAGGCACGTTTAAATTTCTCCACAGGCGTGCACTCCCCAAGCGGACAGGGTAGAAATTCCAGAGGTTGGAGCTGCGTACATACAAAAGCACGGGCCCTGAAGATTTCAAAGAAACCATCAGAACCTCTAGCATCCTAGTCTGCAGCACAGAGCGATTGCTTAGGGCAGTAAGGTGCGAAGCTCTTTCAGGTAGACTGGGCCCAGTCCATGTAGGGCTTTATAAGTCAGAAGACCGACTTTAAAGGTGATCCGCCACTGTTTGGCAGTCAGTGCAGTTCGCACAGCACTGGAGAAATATGACAGATGAGGAGTGCCCATCAATAACCGGGCACTGGCGTTCTGCATGAGCTGCAAGCGGCAGATATCAACCCCAGGTAGCCCTAGATAAAGGAGTTGCAATAGTCAAGGCGCGAGGTCACAAGGCGTGGACCAATGTAGGCAAGTCACTGGATGGAACTAGGTGCTTGATCCTGGAGATGTTATACATAGATACATAGACAGTGTCGGCAGATAAGGGCCTATGGCCCACCTAGTCTGCCCATTTGAGTTTGCAACTTCAGTTTATGTTTTCCTCAGATGATAAAAGGCTGATTCGACAACTGCTGATACCTGCAATCGTAACGTCAGCCCATCGTCAAAAATCACCCCAGGTTCCGCAACTGTTCAGAAATTAGGAGCTGGGAGCCACCCAGAAATAATCCTGAGGGCAAACCAGCTCCCACCCTCTATCCAGCAACCTGGGTCCACAACCATCACCTCCGTCTTCTCCGAGTTCAACCTCAGCCAGCTCGAATTCATCCAGTTCTGGATTTCAGTGAGGCAGTTGTTAAATACCGAGATAGCTCTATCCTGGTCGGGCACGAAAGATAGGTAGAGCTGGGTATCATCAACATAGCAGTGAAACCTCAGCCCATACTTTCTTACAATGTCTCCGAGGGCAGCAAGTACACTGAGAACAACATGGGAGACAACACCGACCCCTGAGGAACCCCACATGACAGCGAGACTGGGCCAGAGGAATTTTATCCCTGACACCACCCCTCTGAGTTCTGCCAGTGAGGAGCAGTCTAAACCACCTGAGGACTGTACTAGACAGTCTGCAGATGAACCTCAGGTGTTTGAAAAGTATCCCATAGTCCACAGTGTCAAACACTGAAGAGATCGAGAAGAACCAAGATAGAGCAGCTCTTTCAATCTCCTGCCATCAAGAGATCATTGAGCACCAGAACCAGCGCAGTCTCGGTACTATGCCTCTTTTGAAAACCAGACTGGAATGATTCATATATGTCATGGATGGTCATGTGGTTATCCAGTTGTATGGCCACTACTTTCTCAATCAACTTCCCCACAAGGGAAGATTGGAGATTGGTCTGTAGCTAGCATGGCAGTCTGGGTCCAAAAGCTTTCTTCAGGAGGCGTTACCACCGCCTCCTTCAGGGAGCTAGGAAACTCACCTGTCCCCAAGGAGCACCAGACTATCTGTGCTAGGACCAGGCTGATAACATCACAGCAACCCTTTATCAGGAAGTTGGGCCCAGATCCAAACTACAGCATGTAGGGCACATACCCTGGACAATCCGCATAACATCAATGAACTCCGGCCAGTCAAAGGAACTCAGGAGGCCCAGTGGCAGCAACTGGGTGCCGATCCATCGCTTCTCCCATAGAGGATGCAGGTTGGAGTGACACCCTGATGTCAGCCACCTTAGCCACAAAGAAGTGAGCAAGCTCTTCATATTCCACTTGTGAAAGGCTCTTCGAACCTGCAGGCAGGCTGGGTTGCACAGTCTGTCTACAGTTCGAAGAGCTGAGCTGGTCGGTTCTGGTGGCGCCAATCTCCTGGACAGGAACTCTGCCTTCTTACGGAGATTGCGGAATGATAGACATAATGTTCCATCAATCTTAGAAGGTCAGCAATGAGGTGGTCCTCCGCCAGCAGCAGCTCTAATCTTAGGTCCTTGTCGCTGCATCTCCCTCAGGTCCCATCAAACCATGAGGACCCGGCGAGGAGAGGACAAGCGGGGACTGGGCAATGATATCCAGAGCCAAGGAGATGGCCTTATTATAGGCCAAGACCAAGACATCCGGATCACTGTTCAGACCCTGATGCTCCGATAGGTCAAAGCACCACCGTCAGGCCCTCAGAGCTTACATCTACTTGAGGGTACCTGACCATCTCCAAAGGGGTAGGCCTACAAGGGGTGCAAAACTGAATACCACGGTGTAATGATTGGACCATCCAACAGGTTCCACCCCAAATCAAAGCTTGATCCCCAGGAGGAAGACCAAGTCAAGGGAGTGACCACCTTTATGTGTGGCAGAAGTAACAACTTGTTAGGACCCAATGAAGTCATCAATTGGAGGAAGTGTTGTCCAAACTGCGAGAGTTCATCATCGACCCAGGCACTGAAGTCGCCCAGGACCATCAGCCCTGAAGGACTCAAACGACATGTCGATGACAAAGTCAGCTACTTCCTGCAAGAACCACTTCTCATCACCTGGTGGACAGCAGATGAGCGATCCTACAACCTACACCTGCCACCAGCACACTCGAATGACTCAGCATCCTCAACTGGTACACACGTGAGGCTCAGTTCGGTCTTAAAACAGACCACAACCCCTCCCCCACCATGGTCCAACCTTGGCGGTATAACACTAGGTACCCGGCTGGAATAGCGGCTTCTAATATAAGGCCTGCATTCTCATCCAGCCAGGTCTCGATAATGCACACCAGAGCCACCGACCCAACAAGATCTGCAATAACTGCAGTCTTATTTTATGCTCCCTCCCAGCTCGGGCCGGCCTCTCCTTCAGACCACCCTTGCCCTCGAGCCGCACTGCCGGATCAGCCACCTCTTCACCCCCATACGCAGCCCCCGGTGACCCCGGATGTAACCCTTAGCGGGTGGGTCCCCTCAAAGGGAGGCGGTGCCAGTGGGGCGACCAGTGCCAAACCTGCTCCAGTGCTGCTGGGGATGGTGCGTGCACTGTCCTTGGACTCGCAGCTACGGGGAGCTGGCGACCATCATCCGGTTAGCTCACAGGGGCTCTTTCCCATTTGCTCCCGGAGGCATGGTATGCCACAACATAAGGCTGGCGTAGCGTTCACCACACCTCCTTAGTGGTGGGACCCCAGCGTATTGTCATACCCCCCACCTCCGCTGAGGGTCAGCAAGCACCAGATCACGTCCCACCCTCCTCCCGAGGGAAGGCGAGCCGTCAGCCGATGCTCAAGCCCTCTCTCCTGGCTGGCCCTCCAGCACCCTAGTCCATTCGAACCTGGGTGGCTGCGCCATAAGTAAATCCAACCTCTGCAGTCTTATTTTTGATGGATCTAGCATTACACAACACTGTTCGGGTAGGGCGGGTCTCTGGGGCTGCTCAAGCTACTTGCCCACCAATATTGGAGGTGCCCCTGGGTATGGAGACCAGACATGAAGGACCATGCACCAGACTCCATTACGCCCAAGCATCTTCTAGAATCTCACTACCCCAATATGATGGCCCATCTTCTGACCTCCACTGTTACACCCCCTACTCTTCTCTTCCCCTACAAACAATACCCAGCACTCTACAGTGCTGGTGTGTCGACTAACTGCAATGGGGAGGAGGAGGGCATGAAGCGGGAGGCGAATAATGAGCTATAACTGTGGGAAACGGGCCCCACACATCCCAAAGACTTTAATAACAATACAGTACCCCCACTGGAGGCGAATTAATTAACTTGGCTAAATTTCCAAAAATTAAACAAAACCAAACCCCAAAATAAAATTAATACAATAAAATAAACAAAACATAACCAAACACATTAAATCTCCTAAATTACCACTTCCCCTCTCTCTCACAAAGGGAGAAATGTCACTAATATATTAAGTCAAACCTAAATACTCCCATAATTGAACAACAAAATACAATAAAATCCCTCCCCATACACTCTTGCTGTCACTCCCTAAATATAAAACCTTATTTCAATATCAGTGTAAAATAATCCAGCAGTCCTCCACAGCGAATCAGACAGATGACTCCAAATGTTTGGTGAATAGGCCATGAGCTCCACCTCCCCTGACCAACTGTAAAGCTTCAGTCCCAGACTCTGCTCTCACCAAGAGTCTGAGGACAAGCAGACAGTAACAAAAATTGAAGATTCCCAAAAGTAATGTAATTATACAGGAGGACATGCTGCAATATCAATCCAAATTCAGCGTCATAAACAATCCCAAATTAATCCAGTCGGGATTACACGAGAGACAGAACTCAGTGGCCAAAATTATAGTCCCAAACACATTTGAGGCACAGCCCAGGGGATCTTCTGCACAGGGATGGGCTGGGGCATGCAGCTAAGCCCCCTCCAAATACACCAGCTCTGAGGCCTCAACACCCAGCCACCAACAACCCACAGTTACAGACCCTCGGAGGAGCAAGCTACAAGGCTCGTCCCACAAAAGGCTTAGGAGAAAACCCAACTAGCACTCCGGCTTCCCAGAGAGCATAGAGGAACTCCTGCTTGGTCCCAAAAAGCACAGTCGAAACTAGCCCCAGGCACAGGAGGAGGCCCCCAACACCCAGCACAGCTCCCAAACCCCACCACTCCTCTTGTCTCAAAATCGAGATAACACAAGGCAGTACACCTCTCTGGAGTCTTTAATGTTACTCACAGTTATACAGATTCCACAAGCTTCCAAGACCATGAAAACCGCAGCATTAGCCTGTAGTAATCAGTCGGTCCAAACAGAGTTCCAGCCACAAGCAATCCACTACGTGCTATGAACAGCAGCCCTGAGACCAGTAGCTTGGGATCCAATTGCAACTCTAAAAACTAAATGTCCCTCGAGTTGCACACAGATCATTCATGAGTCCACGACACAGCAACTCCAGCGCCAAACACTCGCTCTGAAACCGCAACAAAAATGGCACAAAGCGGGAAGGCAGCAAGTAAAACCGGGAGAAAACACAAAACAAATAACATAACGAATAAAACAAACCAAACAATTTTACAAATAGGAGACTCCTGACAGCTGGCTCAGCATAGCTAGCCATCTTGTTATCACAAAACAAACAATGCCTGCCATGCTTATAAATTTTGGAAACATAGCAGTCTCACTCACAGTAGTTGTACCTCTCATACCTGCCTCAGCAATGCCTGCCATGGGTATAATTTTTGGAAACGACAGTAGGCTCACTCACAGAGGCTGCACCACTTTTACCTGCCTGAGCAGTACTCACCATGTGTATACATTTGGAAACAACAGGCTTTCACAGCAGCTGCATCTCATACCTGCCTCAACAATGCCTGCCATGGGTTTAATTTTGAAAACAGCAGCAGGTTCAGTCAGAACAGCTGCCCTCTATGTCCCACCTCAGCAGTGCTGCCATGGGTGTAATTTTCTGAAACAGCAGCAGACTCACTCACAGCAGCTGTGCCTCTTGTACCAACTCATTAATGCCCGCCATGGGTATAATTTTGAAAACAACAGCAGGCTCATTCAGAGCAGCTGCGCTCTTCTACCTACCTCAGCAATGCCTGCCATGGGTATCATTTTTCAAACTGCAGCAGACTCACTCACAGCTGGTGCAGTCCCCACCAGAAGAACAGACTACCCTGGATCTGGTGCTAACAAACTGAGGACCAGAATCTCAGGCGTAACCGTGAGGTAAATCTGGGAATCAGCGACCTACAAGTCACTCTGGTTAACAGTGGAAAGGGTAGCAGAATGAAGTCACAAAAGCTCAAAATACTTGATTTCCACAAGGCATACTTCAACACCATGAAAACCCAGTTCAGAAACTTGCTGGAAATCAACAACTCATGGGACATGTCGAGAAGCTGGAAAGCTTTGAAGACAGCTTTACTTCACATTACTAAACAGTGCACAAAGCACATCAGCAAGTCAAAAGAAGAAAAAAAGCCGCTATGGTTCTCCAAAGAAATAGCAACAATAGTAAAACACAAAAAAGAACCTTCAAGCAGTATAAGCAGACAAAGAAAGAAGCAGACAGGCATCATTACATATAAAAGCTGAGAGAGAAGGGAAAGGCTATTAGGATTGCCAAAGCCCAGACAGAGGAGAAAATAAGCGCAGGGAGTAACAAATTGGGAAAAAAAATTTTTTAGGTACATAAGCAAAGAAAAAAGAGTAAGAATTGGGATAATCAGGCTAAAATCAACTAAAGGAAAGATAGTTGAAAAGGATGAAGACAAGGCGAAGTGCTAATCAAATTCTTCTGCTCGGTCTTCACAACTGAAACCAAGGCAGTGGCCCTACAATGGGAAAGGCAGTGTGCAACAGTAGAACAGCAGATGACTTCCACTTCTCAAGAGAAAGAGTCCTAGAAGAGCTTAGCAAACTACAAATAGACAAAGCAATGGGACCCGATGGAAGCCACCTAAGTTCTAAAGGGGTTATGGGAAGAAACTACAGCACCGCTCACTGACATTTTAATAAGTCACTGGAAAGTGGCACAATACCACTAGACTAGAAAAAAGGCTGTGGTGGTACCCTTACAAATCGTGGAAGCAGGGAAGAGCCTGGGAACTGCCGACCAGTCAGTCTGACCTCAGTGGTAGACAAACTTATGGAAACCCTGCTGTAAGATAGAATAGTGGATCATCTAAAAGAATCCAGAAAGCCTTGACCCCAACAGTGGCGGCGGAGGAAGATGGTCCCAGTGCAGGTTGTAATTTTGGGCCCCACCCTGTGCCTCTATCCCCCAATTTTTTTACCTGTTTACGGTTACATAACCTTCACCCACCTCCCTCACATATCAAAGAATATATGTGGTGACTGTCAGTATTGATTCTGATTTTAATCTCCGACCCCCCCCACCCACAGGCAGGTGACAGCGGGCCCGCTGCAGCACATAAACAATCACATGTGACACAGGGGCCCAACTATGCTCTTGAGCCTGCAAAGACAAGTTACAATCACAACTTGACAACGATGACAACTTAAGTGCTGGGGGACCGGGTCAGCCAGAACAGGCAGCCAAACAGAAGAAGCAGACAGGCGTGCTTGACTCAGTCTCCGGAGACACAGGCAGCAGCAACCCCTCCCCGTAGTACACAACAAACAGTCAAACAGACAAGTGTATGTAAAAAAAAAGAAAAAAAAGGAGGATCGACCGTGGCAGCAATGTTGTTGCTGCTGTGTGTGAGCTGGAGCAGGAGGATCAGGAGGAAGGAATGGATGTTAACTTGCATTTGCAGCCGCCGCAAGTTGCTTGTTCTTGCCCTGCCCTTCCCTTCCTTGACCCTTAGTGCTTGTCTGCAGCAGCAGTTTCGTCTGCTTTCTACTTTTTCTGTCTCCTGTCCCTGGACCTGGCCAAGCCACCAAGACAACGGAGTTCTTCTCCAGGCTCTACTACTAACTTTCAGGTGAGTCAGTCTGTCTAACTTCTCCGGACGGTCTACTCGGTGCATCTGATTCCTGGTTAACTCCCACAACTCTGTGGTCTGGTCAGTGCTGCCATCTGCAGTCAGGGGTGGTGGCAGTAAGCACGGCACAGGCTTGTGGGTCAGCTGGTGAGTAGAGTAGTCAGTGTGTCAAAAAGACAGTCACAGACTGACAAATAGTCAACAGCGCGTCGCGATCCGATTGCTGCTGAACAAATCCTTGATTTTTACAGTGAGCCCCTATGTGTGTCAGGCCCTGTGCACTGCACCGTCTATTCCTCCACCACTGGACCCCAAGCAACACAGATTTACAGCAGGAAAATCATGCCTAACAAACATGATAGAATTCTTCAACTGGGTGACCAGAACAGTGGATCAGGGAAGGGCAGTGGATGTGCACCTAGACTTCAGCAAGGCCTTGACACGTACCCCATAGAAGGCTTATGAATAAACTAAGAATACAAGACCTAGTCAGAAGACAGTCAACTGGATTGCAAACTGGCTCAAGATAGGACACAGAGGGTCTTAGTTGATGGAGCTCATTCAGGGAGGGCAGGTGACCAGTGGAGTGCCACAGTGGTCAGTATTAGGGCCCCATCTTCTTCAACATTTTCATTAGTGATATCACTGATGAGCTGGAGGAAAGTATGCTGTTTGCAGATGATACAAAACTGCAACTGGTGGACACCCAAGAGGAGTCTTGAAGATGGAAAAGGATCTGAATAGGCTGGAAGGATGGTCCAAAAATTGGCAATTGAAGTTCAGTGCCAAAAATACAAGGCCATGCATCTGGGTAAAAGAAACCCCAGGAAGGGATACATGCTGCTAGGACACCACTTGATGTAACTCAGGCGAGAGGGATCTTGGCATAATCATTACAGATGACCTTAGGATGAGCAAGCAGTATAAAGGGCAGTGCAGAAAGCAAATGGCATCCTCGGACACATTGGAAGGGATATAACTAGCAGGAAAGACAGGTGATAATGCCACTCTACAACTTACTTAGGAATTACTGTTTTCTGATAGGGTGGTCGACTCTTGGAATAGCCAACCACAAGAGGTAGTAGACTCAAAAATGTGAGGGAATTCAAACTGCGTGGGATAAACACTACATGAAAAAGGAAATAGTCTAAGAGGAGTGGTGTAGGTATTCTGGGCAGACTAGATGGATCAAAAGGTCCCCTTCTACTGGTAAATTCTTATGTTCTTATGTTCACAGCAGCTGCACTTCTCATACCTGCCTCAGCAATACCCACCATGGGTATAATTTTTGAAACTACAGCAGCAGGCTCACTCACAGCAGCAGCACCTCTCGTACCTGCCTCAGTAATGCCTGCCATGGGTACAATTTTTGGAAACAGTAGCAGGCTCACTCACAGTAGTTGTGCCTCTCATACCTGCCTCAGCAATGCCTGCCATGGGTATAATTTTTAGAAATGATAGCAGGCTCACTCACTGAAGCTGCACCTCTTGTACTGTACCTGCCTGGCAATACCCACCATGGGTATAAGTTTGGAAACAACAGCAGGCTCACTCACAGCAGCTGCGCCTCTGTACCTGCCTCAGCAATGCCTGCCATGGGTATCATTTTTGGAAACAGCAGCAGGCTCACTCACAGTAGTTGTGCCTCACATACTTGCCTCAGCAATGCCTGCCATGGATATATTTTTGGAAACAGCAGTGGGCTCACTCACAGTAGTTATGCCTCTCATACCTGCCTCAGCAATGCCTATATGGGTATAGTTTTGGAAATGACAGTAGGCTCACTCACAGAAGCTGCACCTCTTGTACCTCCCTGAGCAATATCCACCATGGGTATAAATTTGGAAATAACAGCAGGCTCATTCGCAGCAACTGCACTTGCACTTGCCTCAGCAATGTCCGTCATGGGTTTCATTTTGAAAACAGCAGCAGGTTCACTCACAGTGGCTGCACCTCTCATATCTACCTCAGCGGTGCCCACCATGGGTATAATTTTTGGAAACCAAAGCAGGCTCACTCACAGCAGCAGTGCCTCTCGAACCTGCCTCAGCAATGCCTGCCATGGGTATAACTTTGAAAACAGCAGCGGGCTCACTCACAGTAGTTGTGCCTCTCGTACCTGCCTCAGCAATTTCTGCCATGGGTATAATTTTGGAAATGACAGTAGACTCACTCACAGAAACTGCACCACTTGTACCTGCCTGAGCAATTCCACCATGGGTATAAGTTTTGGAAACAACAGCAGGCTCACTCACAGCAGCTGCACTCTAGTACCTGCCTCAGCAATGCCCACCATAGGTATAATTATTGGAAACAGCAGCAGGCTCACTGACAGCAGTTGGACTCTCGTACCTGCTTCAGCAATGCCGCCATAGGTATAAGTTTTGGAAACCACAGCCTTCCATGGATATAATTTTTAGAAATGATAGCAGGCTCACTCACTGAAGCTGCACCTCTTGTACTGTACTTCCTGAGCAATACCCACCATGGGTATAAGTTTGGAACCACAGCAGGCTCACTCACAGCAGCAGTGCCTCATACCTGCCTCAGCAATGCCTACCATGGGTATAGTTTTGGAAATGACAGTAGGCTCACTCACAGAAACTGCACCTCTTGTACCTCCCTGAGCAATATCCACCATGGGTATAAATTTTGGAAATAACAGCAGGCTCATTCGCAGCAACTGCACTTCTTGCACTTGCCTCAGCAATGCCGTCATGGGTTTCATTTTGAAAACAGCAGGTTCACTCACAGTGGCTGCACCTCTCATATCTACCTCAGCGGTGCCCACCATGGGTATAATTTTGGAAACCAAAGCAGGCTCACTCACAGCAGCAGTGCCTCTCAGACCTGCCTCAGCAATGCCTGCCATGGGTATAACTTTGAAAACAGCAGCGGGCTCCTCCACAGTAGTTGTGCCTCTTGTACCTGCCTCAGCAATTTCTCCCATGGGTATAATTTTGGAAACGACAGTAGACTCACTCACAAAAGCTGCGCCACTTGTACCTGCCTGAGCAATTCCCACCATGGGTATAAGTTTTGAAACAACAGCAGGCTCACTCACAGCAGCTGCACCTCTCGATACCTGCCTCAGCAATGCCCACCATAGGTATAATTATTGAAACAGCAGCAGGCTCACTGACAGCAGTTGTGACTCTCGTACCTGCTTCCAGCAATGCCCGCCATAGGTATAAGTTTTGGAAACCACAGCCTTCCATGGGTATAATTTTTAGAAATGATAGCAGGCTCACTCACTGAAGCTGCACCTCTTGTACTGTACTTCCCTGAGCAATACCCACCATGGGTATAAGTTTGAAACCACAGCAGGCTCACTCACAGCAGCAGTGCCTCTCGTACCTGCCTCAGCAATGCCTACCATGGGTATAGTTTTGGAAATGACAGTAGGCTCACTCACAGAAACTGCACCTCTTGTACCTCCTGAGCAATATCCACCATGGGTATAAATTTTGGAAATAACAGCAGGCTCATTCATAGCAACTGCACTTGCACTTGCCTCAGCAATGCCCGTCATGGGTTTCATTTTGAAAACAGCAGCAGGTTCACTCACAGTGGCTGCACCTCTCATATCTACCTCAGCGGTGCCCACCATGGGTATAATTTTGGAAACCAAAGCAGGCTCACTCACAGCAGCGTGCCTCTCGAACCTGCCTCAGCAATGCCTGCCATGGGTATAACTTTTGAAAACAGCAGCGGGCTCACTCACAGTAGCTGTGCCTCTTGTACCTGCCTCAGCAATTTCTGCCATGGGTATAATTTTGGAAACGACAGTAGACTCACTCACAAAAGCTGCGCCACTTGTACCTGCCTGAGCAATTCCCACCATGGGTATAAGTTTTGGAAACAACAGCAGGCTCACTCACAGCAGCTGCACCTCTCGTACCTGCCTCAGCAATGCCCACCATAGGTATAATTATTGAAACAGCAGCAGGCTCACTGACAGCAGTTGTGCCTCTCGTACCTGCTTCAGCAATGCCCGCCATAGGTATAAGTTTTGGAAACCACAGCCTGCCATGGGTATAATTTTTAGAAATGATAGCAGGCTCACTCACTGAAGCTGCCTCTTGTACTGTACTTCTAAGCAATACCCACCATGGGTATAAGTTTGAAACCACAGCAGGCTCACCACAGCAGCAGTGCCTCTCGTACCTGCCCCAGCAATGCCTGCCATGGGTATAAGTTTTGGAAACAACAGCAGGCTCACTCACAGAAGCTGTGTCTCTTGTACATCCCTCAGCAATGCCCACCGTGGTTTCATTTTGAAAACAGCAGCAGGCTCTGTCAGAGCATCTGCACCTCTCATACATACCTCAGGAATGCCTGCCATGGGTATAAGTTTCTTGAAACAGCAGCAGGCTTGCTCACAACAGCTGCGCCTCTCGTACCTACCTCATTAATGCCCACCATGGGTATAATTTTGAAAACTGCAGCAGGCTCATTCAGAGCATCTGCACCTCTTGTACCTACCTCAGCAGTGCCAGCCATGAGTATCATTTTTTGAAACAGCAGCAGGTTCACCACAGTGCTGCACCTCTCATACCTGCCCAGCAAAGCCTGCCATGGGTATAACTTTTGAAAACAGCAGCGGCTCACTCACAGTAGTTGTGCTTCTCATACTTGCCTCAGCAATGCCTGCTATGGGTATAATTTTTGAAATGACAGCAGGCTGACACACAAGCAGCAGCACCTCTTGTACCAGCCTGAACAATACGCACCATGGGTATAAGTTTTGGAAACAACAGCAGGCTCACTCACAGCAGCTGCACCTTTGTACCTGCCTCAGCAATGCCCACCATAGGTTTAATTTTTAAAACAGCAGCAGGCTCATTCAGAGTAGCTGCACCTCTTGTAACTACCTCAGCAATGCCTGCCATGGGTACGTTTGGAAACAACAGCAGGCTCACCACAGCAGCTGCATCTTTTGTACCTGCCTCAGCAATGCCGCCCATGGGTTTCATTTTGAAAACAGCAGCAGGCTCAGTCAGAACAGCTGCACCTCTCATACCTACCCTCATCAGTGCCCACCATGGGTATAATTTTTGAAACAGCAGCAGGCTCACTCACAGCAGCTGCACCTATCATACCTACCTCATCAGTGCCCACCATGGGTATAATTTTTTGAAACAGCAGCAGGCTCACTCAGCAGCTGCACCATCTCAGTCCTACCTCATCAATGCCCACCATGGGTATAATTTTTGAAAACAACAGCAGGCTCATTCAGAGCAGCTGTGCCTCTTAACCACCTCAGCAGTGCCTGCCATGGGTATCATTTTTGAAACAGCAGCAGGTTCACTCACAGCAGCTGCACCTCTCATACCTGCCTCAGCAATGCCCACCATGGGTATAATTTTTGGAGACAACAGCAGGCTCACTCACAGTAGTTGTGCCTCTCTTACCTACCTCAGCAATGCCCACCAAGGGTATAATTTTGGAAACAACAGCAGGCTCATTCACAGCAACTGCACCTTTGTACCTGCCTCAGCAATGCCGTCATGGGTTTCATTTTGAAAACAGCAGCAGACTCAGTCAGAGCAGCTGCTCTCATACCTACCTCATCAGTGCCCACCATGGGTATAATTTTTGAAACAGCAGCAGGCTCACTCACAGCAGCTGCACCTATCATACCTACCTCATCAGTGCCCACCATGGGTATAATTTTTGAAACAGCAGCGGCTCACTCACAGCAGCTGCACCCTCTCGTACCTACCTCATCAATGCCCCGCCATGGGTATAATTTTGAAAACAGCAGCAGGCTCATTTAGAGCAGCTGTGCCTCTTGTAGCCACCCTCAGCAGTGCCTGCATGGGTATCATTTTTGAAACAGCAGCAGGTTCACTCACAGCAGCTGCACCTCTCGTACCTGTCTCAGCAATGCCCACCATGGGTATAATTTTTGGAAACAACAGCAGGCTCACTCACAGTAGTTGTGCCTCTCTTACCTACCTCAGCAATGCCCACCAAGGGTATAATTTTGGAAACAACAGCAGGCTCATTCACAGCAACTGCACCTATTGTACCTGCCTCAGCAATGCCCGCCATGGGTTTCATTTTGAAAACAGCAGCAGGCTCAGTCAGAGCAGCTGCATCTCATACCTATCTCAAGAATGCCCACCATGGGTATAATTTTTGAAACAGCAGCAGGCTCACTCACAGCAGCTGCACCTCTCATACCTACCTCATCAATGCTTGCAATGGGTATAATTTTTGGAAACAACAGCAGGCTTACTCACAGCAACTGCTCCTCTCATACCTGCCTCAGCAATGTCCACAATGGGTATCATTTTGGAAACAGCAACAGGCTCGGCTTAGAGATGCTGCACCTCTCGTACCTGCCTCAGCAATGCCTGCCATGGGTTTAATTTTTGGACACAACAGCAAGCTTGCTAAGAGCAGCTGCACCTCTCATATCTGCCTCAGCAATACCCCCATGGGTATAACAGCTCGGATACCTAACAAACAGTGTAATGGTAAAAAAAGATTTTCAGATGATTTCTGTTATGGTCAGGGTCAGGTAGTTGGGTAGTAGAATGGACTCAACTACTTGGTTTTCATCTGGGTATTTTAGGGTACTTTATAGGTACCAGCGGGTAGTCTTGAGGGTTGGGTATTTTAGTACCTGCCCATCCCTTGTAGCAATACAGGTCATTTACTACAGGGAATGTCAAACTCTCCCAGCTATGGAGATGGATAACTGATGGAAAGCAATATTTTGTTTCCAACAGAGTTACTATGAAGGTGGATCATTTGATCAACTGATGAAACCAGTCCGATTTACCAAACAGTTCTTGGATTTTAACTGTGATGCAATTTGTGGGTGGTGGGAATTCTTTAGAGTAACACAGCAGGTTTAACTCAATTATACTGTTTAATTTTCCTTTTCCTTTTATCCTTTTATCGAAAATAGTTGAGAATTTCCGGTGTCCTGGCCAAATTTCCCTCATTCACTAAAAATACCACCAACAGCTTAATCTGGTTCAATGTCAGTTGGCATTCATCTGTATCCCCTCCCGGGTGCGTGCCTGAAAATAGGCAGGATTTGTCTAGTGCACTTACCCGGTCAACAAAACTAAATAAATAAATAAATAAATAAAATCTATTGTTTTCCAGCTTTTGTTGCTTTTTCTCTGGACTTGTTTACTGTGTTCTGCTGCTAGTTTATCTGATTTTCTCATCACTAAAATTCCCTACTTTTTGAAAAGTGACTTGAGTTCTTTACTTCCACCTAAACTCCACCAGGACAGCATCAGAGGTGGGCAGAAGGGCCTTCAGTTTAATGTCTCATCCAAAGTACAGCATCCCCTATACTTAGCTCAGATTCTAGTGTTTAAGGTACTATATGGCCCAAAGTCATGGTGTGGGACTAGAACCCACAACCTTTTGGCAGAGAAAACAACCTTTAAAAAGTGTATGCACATGTTTCTAAAATGTAAACTATAGGCCAGGGGTCTGTTTTCCTTTGCTGAAGAAGATTTAGTGAAACTACGAAATCTGCCTTAGTGAAAAACTTCTGTGTCTGTACGTTGCCACTTTGCAACATTGCAATGGGTTTTCCTGGGGAAGTGATACTTTTCAGGTGAAAACAGAAACAGTCATGGCAAAGTTGCAAAACTTGCAAAAAGTGGACACTGGAATTGGGCAACTTCAACAAATTAATTTGCAGAGAGAATTTTGCCTACTTCACACATCTCTAGTCTGTTGGTTGCCTAGGCCCATAAAAGTGTAGGGTTTTATGGTACATTTTGTAGGTGGTTTGTAACAGGATTTACTACTTTGCTACCACTTTACCTCAACTTAACGAGCTGCACTCCAGCCCCTTCCAAAAATCTGTGGCCCTCCCAGCACAGCAAGTTGCACCCTTCCCCAGCTCAGCAAGTTGCCCCAAGTCCTCTCTAAAAGTCCAGCAAGTTGCGCCTGAACCATATCCCAGCACAGAAGGCTACTCCTAGCTCCCATCGCTAACTACAAAAGGAGTGGTGCTGCGTGTCAAATAAAAGGAGGTTTAAGGCTGAGAATGCTGCTAAGTGGATTGATTCCATAAAGAGGAGACAACGACTGCAGCATTTGGGTTGATATGTCCTAGCTCCCGCAAGCAATTTGTTGTACTTCAGATAGGGTTCGGTGAAAAGCCAGCCTATGCCATGAAGGGCAAAGCTCACTCCCCATCCCAGCAGGCTGTTATCCAGCTCCATCCCTCCTCGAGCCAAGGAAGTTGCTTCTAAGCCCCATAACACTCACTTATCAGTATCCCTTCGGTGTCCACAGCACCACAACAGCAGCATCCTAAGTTCACTTCAGAAGAGGAGTAAAGCACTGACTACCTCTGGCAAAACCTAACTTATGTAGCATACCGAGGGTCAGCAAGGTTGAGAATGGACTGGACTCACAACTCACGATAAACATGATGATAGGAGCTGGCTGGGTTAACAAAAGTGCATATATACATGCTGCAAAGCAACACACCCTACCTGGACATAGCACGAGTGTGTCAGTTTCACAGACCCAAACACCACATTAAGCACAGCAAACCTGACATAACAATGGAAACATGGCCCAGTCCATTTATCTGGGGTAGATGTAAACATCTGTTTTTATAAAACAGTCCTACCTTGGTCCTACTTTGGGGAGGCAATCACAAATCCTCATCTCCCTTTTAGCACTGCTACAGTTGTTTCTTGAACCGGCAAAGGTACAGTGAAAAAAAAACATGCTTGAAGTCACAGCGCAATATGAGTCATCCGTGCCAGTCAGCCACACTCAGTCTACATATACTCACGTGAGTGCGAGGTTAGCCTGGCTGGTGCATACATAAGAAGGAGAAGAGATTGTGTATTTTTCTCACTGGCTGTTGCACTGGTTCTTGCTCACTGACGGATGGGTAGCAGCTGACTAGCAGGCAGCAGCACCACACTAGCTCTTATTTGTGTGAGTGAATGCTGTGCTGCAGCTTCTCTGGTTCCTTCCCCTCTACAGTTCCATCTGGGCACACCATGCAACTGTAACCCCCTAGTTGGCGCTATCCCATGGGCTAATACCCCTGCCTATGTGACTAGGCACAGGCTGAGGGGCCTGAGCTTAGTGAACGGGTGCCTCCACCCAGAGGAATGGGTTTGGGGCAGCATAACTGCTGTTGGTATATCCCTCCGGGATGCTTTAACCACCCACCAAAATTTCTAGTGGCCTAAACGGATCAACAGATAAACAATCACATATACCATATGATAGCAATACTGAACCCACACTCTGTGCACTTACCACCAGGGCTGGATCAGCTGCAAATGCCCTGGAGACCCCTGTGAAATAAGACCTGTAATGCAACAGTTCAATGGCAGTACAATATCCTCCAAGAAGGTGCACACTAGCCAGGTTAAATACAGAAAGAAAAAATCTGATTTATTCAGGGGATTTGAACAAGAGTGGGGCAGAAATCTAGCAGATGATTATTAGATCTGATTAATTCAGGCTGAACATGCATACACAAGGAGTCCCTTTGTTGCAGTCACACACCCTGGGTACCCAGTTTTTAAACAGACTAGCCTGAAGTGTTGCCGGGGTAGGCCGGCATTGCAGCTGTTGTTGGGGCCCTTAGGAAAGAAAACAATTAGCATGCACATCATCCCAGAATTTGTAATCCAAGCGGATGGCTCAGTTCGTTGTGATAAACCCAAATAAATCAGATGATACACAGTGATTGCAGCTTTGTTACAGGAACTACCCTGTTTAGTACTCATGCTACCCAGACCAGGAGGCAGGACAGATGAGAGGAAGACCTCTGGATGTTGTACTGGATTGCTAGGGAAGCAGGGCCCAGACGACTCACCATGGTGGTCGCCACTCTTCTATGGTGTTGAGCAGGAGCCGAATCCCTGAGCGGTCTTTTGTAGGAAATGTCTCTGCAATGGGAGCAGCAGTCTAGGCCAAGATGGCAGGGCCCAGGCAGAGCAAGCAGTTCATATTTAGTCCGTGGTGAGTGCTGGAGCAGCTTCCAGCTAGCATACCATAAACAAGAGTGGGGAAACCAAATCGCAACCCTCACTACACAGTCAGCACACTTATAAAACACAGCTATCAGCCACAGATGGGATAAAGTTTGTTTGCAATTTAGCAGGGTTTCTGCGCAAACCTTTCATTCTGAGGCTCACTGGTACCTGACAGGCCGATCACTTCTGAAGGCAAGTCTTTGGTCCATACACAGGCAACGATCACTCACTCCTTTTCAGGTTTTAGGTCTCAATACAGGCTATCAGATTTAAGTCCCGATTTTACTCTCAAAGACTTCTTCACAGTGGAAGATGGTGGCAGGCAGGCCAGACACAGCCTTCCCTCAATTCGCACTACACGCAGAACAGCTACCCAAATCACTCGAGCTGATTACTTTCCAGACTCCAACTCTTGACTGTCTCACTGCTGCAGGTAGCTCTGGGCTTTCCCAGTGATCCAACAGGTTGGGTTGGCTGATGAAACTATCTGGCACAGTAAGGGCTTCCCCTCCAGTTTCATTTAGGCACCAAACCTTAAAATTACAATTCCTACTGAAATTCAATCCAACAAGACCTCTGGGGACAGTCTCCATTTTAAGTCCCCTAAGGTTCTGATTGGTCCAACTCCGGCAGTCCAGAACCAAAATGGTGGCTCTATACAAAAGTCCAAGCTGCAATAGAAGGCAGATTAGACAAACTCCTATATTATTATTACTAAAGCAGATAAACAGCAAATAATTACAGTTCATAAATGGGCTCCCCTGTGCACTTGGCAACTGCAGAATGGAGCAGAAACACCACTTGTCAGGGTGCTCACAAGCCTTAAACTACTCGGACCCCAGCCCAGACTAATTTCTAACACAGCATAATGAATCTCTTAAAGAGACAGACACGGAGGCTTTACTATAGCGCTCTCATGCAGACACATTAAACTACTGCAGACATAGCACACTATCCTGACAATAGGCATTAGGCAAGCCCAGGAAGACATTATAGGAACCCCATTTTGTAGGGGTGTTACACCATGCATCTCAAAAGATATAAAAAGATAATTTTTGTGTGCATGTGCATTCAGGAAGTGTGCATAGTTATTCCCTGATTCTATCCCAGAGGCAGATTTGCTACAGTACCAGCTGAGCAACACCGACACCTTATTTGCAGAAAGTGTAAATACAGCAGCATTAATGTGTGGACCATGGTAGCAGCAAACCATTTCCCGGACAGCACAGCAGCTGCTATAGCTTGCAAGCATGGTCACTGCTTATTGCTGTCTGGATCTCTTTGAGAGACAGTGCTAGTGCAGCTGCACATGTTGCTGTACAGTTTACATGCTGTATTCCTCAGCAATTTCTCTTTGTGACTTGTTGGCTTGGTTTCCTTAGGTGGCTGGCACAACGTGTAATCAGTAGGGTTATCACTAAACAGAGCGATAGACAGTTGTCACATCATATGGCTGTAAGCCTAGCAACCATCTCTAATGTGTGCTACTGGCTTTGACTTTGGAGCATCACATCATGGCTACCAATAGCTTGTGGCCATACAACTGTAAATGGTCTGCCATTATAGAGGCATCGTAGGCAAGGAGATGAGAAAGCATTTCCATATAATACCCCAGTTATCAGCTGCTTATTATACTGTATCTCTGTCATCCTTTGGTGTAGGGCCATGCCATTTGGAAGACATGGCTCTTTGAGCAGGATTTCAACACTTTTCCATTTTGGTGAAATTTTGATTAGCATTTTGTGTGTTACAGAGTGGCAAAAATGTAAAAATATGAAAAAAGGTGCCCTCCCCATAAGAAGACTCTTCATGAGTGGAGCGCAGAGATCTGTTGTCACGCTTTTCATTATGGGAGAGTAAAGTAACTTGGCTCACACAGTTTGGACTCTTGTGTTTTACTTGCATTTTGCTAAAAATACAACTATTGTGACTGTCAGCTCGAATGCAGCTTCTTCTTGTTTCTGTTTGCTTGGAATCAAATCACACCTGCCACGTTGCCCTGGACGCCTGTTTTTGTGTTTCCCTACAAAGGGACTAGAAGTTCCCAGGGTAGAGAAGGTGCCAGGTCTGGATGGCCTACACCTTTAAGTGTTAAGGGAATTAGCTGCAGTATTGACTGTCCCTTAACCCATCTTTTCAGTGACTTTCTGCAGTCTGGAGTGGTGCCCACGGACTGGAGATCTGCCATCATAGTGCCACTCCACAGCTGATGGAGACCACAGTGAAGGAGAGTTTAATTGCCTACTTAGAGGACAGTGGGCTACAGGATGAAAAGCAGCATAGATCTGTGTCAAGGATGTCTTCCCAGACCAACCTGATACTGTTGTTTGATGGGTCACCCACAAAATAGACAAGGGCAAGCAGTAGATCTGCTCCACTTTGACTTCAACAAGGCCTTCAATTCAGTATCACATAGGAGGCTGCTGAAAAGAACTGCAGTGAATGAGTGGAGTTTCGCCAGATGTTGTTGCTATGACTGCATGGGGTATTGGAAGTTGCTGCAAGAGGGCTGGCAAGGACTTAGTTGCCTAAAATACTTGTGGGTGCCATACCTGGCATATCATTTTATAAGCATATTATTAGCATGGCACTATTTATTCGAATAATTTGTTATGGGGATTTAAGAATCCAGTACAGTGGCCAAGGTGGGACCAGGAAATATCTAACATGTTGGCTACCATGGGAGTGATTCTGGGGACTGAGAGAGTCTAGGAAACAAGTTACAGATGAAGCTGTGGCTGTGGTAGTGGATTGTTGAATACTCATGGGAGTATTGTCACATTAGAAATCATTCTGATGTGGGTCTCTCTGACCCGAGAATGCATTCAGCTGTTGCATCCTGTACCGTCCGGTACCTCAGTAAAGGGGAGTCAAGGGCAGCCATAGTAAAGTGTGGTTATCTACTTCTTCAGTGTTAACACTCTGTCACAGTAATTCCTTATGAAGGAGAAGGAGGAGCCAAATTGTGTGATTGCTTGCAAAGGGACCCTGGTAAGCACAAATTACCAGCAGAAATACCCTTAGACAAGAAGTACACTGGTCCCACCCCATTAGACATAGTCACTCAGGTTTAGAGTAACTGAAGGGGGTAACAAACTGGGGTTCAGTCCAGGATTTTGAGGCAGGATTTGCAACCATGGATTTAAGATTTGGGTGAGAAGCAGGAGGTGAGAGACCTTTTTGGGAAGGGGTTAAGACTAGGATGTCAGTGATGCATGGCAATGATTGTGTGTCTGGTGCACGTGGGACAGCATGCATTTCCTGCATGGTGGCAAGGACTGGAAAGCAAGGACAGCGAATGCCACCAATGGGTGATGCAGAAACAAGTTTAAGGGGTGTGCATGCATTTGCTTTACGGTGACATGGACTGGAAAGAATGGACAGTGAACATCCTAAATGGCAGATGTGCAATGAACTGGGGAAGTTGCTCCCACAAGGAACTGTTTTCAACTGGCTGTGCACCATACTGCCAGTCACATGAATGTGATGGTGAGAAAAATAGCACGGGAAGGCCTGCACAGAGGACTCATGGTCATTCAGCCTGCAATCTGTAACTGGGCCCTGCACAAGCAGGAGAAGGTCTGAGGCAGCTGGATTCACTGCCTCCAGCACCCCCTACCCAAAGACGATGGCAATAGCAGTAGAGGCTGCACTGCAGAAGGAGAGCACCTGAGCTGACTGTTAAAATTGTTGCCTGGTTGTTTGCCACTGCTAAACCAAGGACTTGACTGAACATTTGTCCACCAGGGGTTGGCATTGCTAGGCAGAATTTCACTTCAACTTCGGTAGCCAGACAAAGGAAAAAGAAATGCTGTACATATGTTCTGTTTTTGTCTCCTCTGCAGGTAGGGAGGGAAGGACTGCCAGCTTGGTTTTGTCCACAGGATCTGTGCATTATATATCCCAATCTTTTGGGGCAACTCTGGACTCCTCATGCTACCTCAGTAAATATAGGGAGATTAAAATCTCCATGTAATATTGGTTCCTGTGTAAAATAACTGAAAAGTGACAAATAAGAAAAATCTTTCATGTGGTAAAGTTTTTGTAAACAACCCTTCCCCAGTCTAGGGTATTTGATGGAACAGTTTGTTAGAGAGGGTAATAAACACAGAACAACTCACCTTGATCTCACAGATAACGTGGTCCCTCCCTCTAAAACTGGACTCTTCAGATGGTTGCAGGGCTACAAATCAGCTGTGGTTAATCAACAACATTGGCACCCAAATAATTCAGTGTTCACAACTTAATTCCATGTTAACTACTACACTTTACACTTGCCATCATATTTTCCACATTCCCCAAAGGAATAACACATTTGACTTGATAATTTAGGTCACATTAGGCTCAGATGTTAGGATGCAGACCGTTAACTTGCTATCCACATAATCAGCTAATTCTTGGCTGAAATAAACAAGCATTTGTCAATGCCGAATGTTGGCTTGCTGGCACTGGCATGGGTAGTGCAGGAGTTAGAGAGATGCACAATAGGATTGGCAGTGAAGTAGTGAACTGATGCCGACCCCAGACCCACCCTGCAGAGGGTGACAGGCACTGGGTGTGCCTTGAGTTGTCTGCCATAATGCTCTGCCATTTCACCACTCTACCCCGCAGGCACCGATAGTGCAGTGGTGTGTCTTAGGGTCTTTGGCCTTACATTCACCCCATTCCATAAGGAAATATGCTGATATGGGTGCAGTATAGGAGAATGGGGTGAACTTTGGGGTCAAGATTTCAAGGCACACCTCGATGCCTGTCACTGTCTATGGGGGTGGAATGGAGTAAGTATTACAGCCAACAATGCCTTCATGCCTGTTAGTATTTACTTCATCTCGTGTCAATATTTGTATGCCTGACCCCAGCCACTGCATCATACCTCCAAACCTGGGGACAAAGAACCAAAACCAGAAGCACATCTTAAAACTGGTGATTAACTACTCAGGAAACAGATAAAATAAGTGAGTTAATGTAAAACACACTTTCTGAAGAATAAGCCTGTAACTGATGGGTGACATTAGTCTGTGGCTACAATCCCCACTGTTCATTCACACAGAAACACAAATTTTAGGAGGGACCGATTAATATTTTGAGGCAAAATCAAGGACAGTTGAGTGGTAAGTGGTAAGCACCACATGTTTCTCCTAGATCGGCAGTTTATTATGCAAGTCTCGCCCACTGACTGCATCTGTTCCAACCTGTTTTACTGTGACACTGTCACATACAGCCAAACCACACCTCAGAAGTGACCTCAGCAGATGGGCATTATATTCCAAAAAGGTACCCACCTGCAGAGTTCTGCTCCATCATAGCTGTTTTCATTTACTGCACATAAGAGCAATTTGCAGCACATACTTCACATCAGTACTGATATGGAGTTAGGGCAATCAATTACCTCAAACACTTCAAATTCAAAAGAACTTACAATGTAGCGTGGGAAAACCCGTATTTATTTTAAAACAGAACGCTGACACAAAACAAAATACACAAACCTAGTAGAAGTCCGTTATGTCAAAAATGATGTGGGCCACTGGTTGGAAGGGACCAGGAGAAGCTACCATTGTGCTATGCTGGCTGAGGTAATTACAGTACCAGTACAGTGTTGTTAAAACCACGCTGGCAGACAGATTCAGGAATGCTACCACAGCCTGAGAAGCAGCTGGCAGGAACAAGCGATAGAGGGACGCTCTAAAACTAACCCGGGTCTGACGGAAAGTAAGGAATGAATTTTATACACCCGCTGTCTAACAGAATGTGAGTTCTAGGTGGCTTGGTTTTACTATTAATACCCAGAATAAGCTTGAAAGGGCAGCTGTAGTTTTGAATCGGGTCGCCTCTCTTCGTCGTGACTCCACGGTTGGCTTTTCAAAGTTGGCTCAAAGTGCAGCAGCACTGTACATCACATGCTGCAAGGCAATGATCATTCCAGTAAACTGCAGGCTGAGCTCAGGTCAGTAGTTCCCAAGGTGTTAACTGTGGCCACCTTGATTGTGTTGGAGCCGGAGGGTGAGTTTATGGAGTACCAGCTACTATGATAGCTGTGCTCTCTTGAGTTCTGGCATTGTATGTGGCAGACAAGCGCGGCAGCCAACATGTTTATTGAATGTTTCCGTATGAAAGGCACGCCGGAGGCATGTCATTGTGCCGCTACATGACAAGCTTGTCTCTGATTGCAGTGGCACTTTCTTTACAAGTTGTGTCCATTTTGCATAATGCTAGCTTATTGTGGATTGAGGGACACACCTACTGAAGCGTGCCCTGCACTCACACACATTGACACACCTCTGAAATGTGCTACTTCCACAAGATGTTGGCTTGCGCATGCGTGGCAAGCCAACATAAAAATAGCTTTAAATTTACAAAGAGTCCTGCCATGACACCTGGATGGATCGTTCTCTTTCTGGGAAATGCTCGCTCTCTCAGCAACATTTCAGTAAGTGCATTTAGGCTAGTACAACTTCTTTCCTTGGACCCACTGAGGGTCATTGTTGCAGGCCAGGGCATCCCAAGGCTGAGAGGCTCTTGGTGTCTTCTGTCATGACGATAATGACCTAAGGAACACTCTTGACTCCCCAGATACCGGCTCTCACTTAGGGTCCTACTTCTGCACACCTTCCCCTTCCCCAGCCCTGCCCTGCCTTAGTTTCTTCTTTACTGCTTGTCACCCTTAAACATTTACTGCTGACATTTCTTTTTGCACTGGGCAACGAAGAGGTTTTTCCCTTAATTAATGCAGTTGTACAAGAATGATCACCTCCCTCTCAAACTTGCTGACACCATGGCATGAGAGTCTTTGACCAAATTAATGACTTCTTTTCTTGCATTTTGTTTATTTCTCCTGCCTGCCACACAGGAGCTTTAGCTGGAGCACTGGATGCCACCAGTTCAGTCATTCAAATCTTTTCTTCAGTTCACTGTAACATACTAGCTTTTATGTTACAGTTATCCCTGCATGGCCTTCTGCTGTTTCCTTTGAAGTCTCAAACTCTCTTTTCTCATTCTCTTAGTATGTGTTTAATGTCTAGGATCATCTGCCCACAGAAGCCTCCTATTGGAAAAGTAGTGCAGGATGGCTGCCATTAGGATCCCAAAGAAGTTTCTGGAACACACTCAGCAGGAATAAACAGGTGCACTAGAAGAGGGTGGAACACTCTGACTAGGCAGGAACTGAACTGCAGCTTCCTGGTCTGTTCAGACAAACGCAACTGGCTCAACCCCAGAACCTCCATCCAGTACTACCTAATCCAAAGCTCTTAGAGGTGTACTGAGTGCTTAAAATACTGGTTGGGTAGACCTAATATATATGGAAGCCTGACTCCCAGGGTACATTATCCCTGCTTTTAAACACTGATGTTCTCTGCAATGCCTCAAACTTCATAAGCCATAAGCTTCTCCTATTGTTCAACATCAAGAAAACCCATGCACTACCTCCCCAGTGGTGCAAAAGCAGAAATATAGCTACAATGCCTGCACCATGCAGTAGTGCAAAGTCTTATAATACAGAAGAAACTGGGATCCTTTTTGACTCTGGGAACACTGCCCTGGGCCCCTGAAAGTCTACCCTCCCCATCCCGAGTCACTGTGTCCAAGGACCTGGAGCTGCACATCAGGTCAAAACAAGGCAAACCAGTACCACAAACACCTAACCACTGCTCAGGGCTATTAGCATATGACAACTGGTCACTCAGCACAATTCAAGCATTGCACTTATCATTACACATTACTGTATCATTACACATTACTGTATCACAGAACATTTACTGTATGTACTTTTCCTTGGTCCCTATTTAAGCACTGACTTGCACTTTACCTCTTTCATGTGGTTGGTACTGTGGCTGAATGATTTTTATTTTATTTATTTATTTATTTCAATCTAGGATTACAATACCTTTGAGCCAAGGCTCTTTACAAATGTAACCCCTGCAAATGGGGGTTCCCAAAAAGACTTCAGGAGCTTGCTTGAATG
Organism: Neoceratodus forsteri; assembly: GCA_016271365.2. Classification (NCBI taxonomy): domain Eukaryota; kingdom Metazoa; phylum Chordata; order Ceratodontiformes; family Ceratodontidae; genus Neoceratodus; species Neoceratodus forsteri. The sequence goes on from CM057455.1 coordinate 962,540,386, forward strand.
CTCCAAGCCTGAATGGTGTTTGGCGTTTAAGCCATTTATCAGTGAGTGTTTTTAGAGCCTCTGGTACTGTCTCTTTAGAGCTGTCTGCTTGCAGACATAATTAGTTGTATGGGGGGATTGTGCTTCTCTGTTTGAGTACCACTGAGCTGCTGCCAATTCACTCCATTTTGCAGTCACTAGAGTGCAAAGGAACCTTCTGAAAGGTGTAACTGTTTGCCAGAAATCATTTAGAGTAATAATGAAAATACAGTTTGTCTAACTTGCTTTCTTTGCAGTCAGAACTGTGTCTGCCTAGTTCCCCATTCTGGTTTTGAACTGCTGAACTGGACCAATCAGTGTGGTAAGCTAGCTCTAAAATGGTGCCTTGGACGAATCAGAACTTGACTCATAATCTGAGCCAGCCACAAGAGGATTGTATGGGCAGTGACTCTGGGAGATGTAGTTTAGACTTGGCGCCTTTTTGGACCAACAGCAGCAGTCTATTGTGAGTGACAGCCAATCCAGTCAAGAACTGGGAGGAACTCAAAGGAAGTGTCCGGTTTTGTCTGTTGGAGTTTCAGTTTAGCTCTGGCAGTGAAGGAAAGAACCTGTGCTCCTTCAGTGCACAGTTTTAGTCAAAAACATGTGTAAGGTCCAGAGTTCCGTCTGCAGCTTGTGTAACTGCTTGTTAGGACTGAATCCGTCCTGTGAAGAGAATCAAAGGATATCTGAAGAGTAGAAACCAGGCTCACCCTGTAGAAGACTGGAGAAATTGCTGAATTGCACTCAGTCTGTCAGGAACTGAATCTGCTGTGTGTTCTCCGGGTATTGTGCAGTAGTGCGATCGGGATAGAAGCAGCCTGCCTGGTATAGTACTTTCTGTTTTTACCATATAAATGTGTGAGGAGGCTTGCAGCTCAAGTGAATCCTGATGCCATTAAAGGATTTTTGCCTGTGACTGTTTACCATATAAATGTGTGAGGAGTCTCGTGGAGCTCAAGAGTAGCCCTGCTGACGTTGAAGGACCCTATCTTGTTTGGAGGTCGTGAGTACTAATTCAGGGTCGCTCCTGTTGAATTGCCACATTAAATCCAAATGGAATCACTGTACTGCTGACTGTTTAAACTAATTTTTCTTTTTCTTGGTGTGAAGGGCCCTACCAGCTGCCACGGTTTGGACTATCCACTAGGGCTTGGGTACCCAGGACAGTAACTGGTAGGGATAGGCCTGTGCACAGAGCCATAGGTAGATGAGTAAAATGATAAGCTAATTAACCTGATTTCCCATCCTTGTTATATTCCCCTAAATAAATCAGAGCTGCTTGTTTTAGCAAAGTTATACTGCCTGAGGTATTTGTCTATGTTAAAGTATTGTACTGTGATTGTTGCACTGTATCTTATTTTACAGGAGGTCCCAGTGTCTGAATCGGCCCTGGGTGTAAGTGTATACTGAGAAGGTAATTCTGATATATTGTGTGGGCCACTAGTGGGAAGAAAGGGGTTGCAGTGTCCCAGAGGGCTGTGACCAAGTAAGTTTAACTATTGCAAACCCTGACCTCTGGGTGGAGGCACCGCCATTGGATCCAGGCCCTCAACCTGTTAGTGGCAAATCAGGCAGGTGTAGTAGCCCCTGGATAAGCGCCATCTAGGGGTTACACAAAGGTTCCATGTTAGTATATGCAACAGTCATCATTTTAGTTACAAACATATAGTCATTGACTTACAGACATGTAATAACCAGTACAAAGACTTGAGCTATGAACAAGGGAAGTGGGGGTGGAGTAGGGAGGGAAGGTAGGAGATCGAGGTGGGGTAGGAGGTGCAGGGGGTGAGGGGAATACGGGAGGTGGTTGGGGCGGGGTAGAGTGGAGATATGGGGGAGGTGGGCAAGGGGAGACAGTGCAGCCAGGGGCCTTGTCAAGGGAATATGACAGGTAAGGTACTAGGGTGCAAAGACTGATTGTAAGTGCTGGGTGCTGGGGCATGTGCAGCTGGAATGGTGGAAATGTTAAGATGGGCAATGGGATACAAGCAGTGAGAGGCGCAGCTTGGACTTGAAGAGGCTGAGTGTTGGGCCGGTCGCTATGTAAGCTGCCAGAGAGTTGAGCCAGTTGGATGCCCGAGAGGCAAGTGATCTTTGTCCTTGGGTGCGTGCGACATCGTGGGATATGTAGTAGATGGGAACTGGATCTCCTTGTAGTGACGTTCCTATGTCTAGGCTTAAGGAGGGCACAGACACCTGGTGGGCAAGCCCCATTATAATTTTCTTGACCGTGATGCAGGTTTGGTATTTTATGCTTGTCCAGTTGAAGCCATCCAGATTGGGAATAAAGGTCACATGTGTGGGACGGCGATGTGAGTCAGTGATGAGACGACAGGCCTTATTCAGGGAGGTCGCGACACGCTTGAGAGCAGTGGTAGTTGCAGACCCATATATGATAAGACCATAGTCTATGATGCTGACGATGGAGCTTTGACGCCACTGACAGTACTCTCTGGGGTTAGGTGTTTCTGTGCCGGAATAATATGCCTAACCTCGCACTGGCAGACTTTGCAACATTGCTGATATGGACAGTGTATGAGAGGTGGGGATCAAGGGTGATGCCGAGGTACTTGAAAGATTGTGTTTGCTTCTAGGATGGCTCCTTGTTCAGTTGCAATGGAGAGGTGGAGTTGTTTGTTTTGTTGTGGGGCTGCAGAAGACCATAGACTTGTTTTTTTTTCTGATTGAGAAGCAGTTTATGATTTAGGAACCAGGATTCGATGGAGGAGAAGGCCCGCTGAAGTTTATTTTGTAATTGGATTGGATCAGGGTCCGAGGTGAGGATCACAGCATCAGCGGTGCAGAGAATTATTTGTTCTGGCAGCTGTCCGTAGTGAGTTTAAGAATAGGCTGAAGAGGAGGGGTCCCAGAATGGAGCCCTGGGGACTCCCAGTGGACCGGTCTAGGGTCCAGAGTGTATCAGTGATTCTTACTGTTTGGGACTGTTCTTCAAAGTAGTTCTTAAACCAGCCAGTGGAGTCAGTTGACAGCCCAGTGTTCTGAAGCTGGACAAGCAGGAGGCGGTGATTGACAGTGTCAAGGCTTTAGTTAAGTCAATGAGATTGAGCCTAGTAGTACACCGGAGTCAAGTGCGTTGTGGATTGCACTGGTGAATTCAAGTAGGGCTGTGGAGGTGCTGTGACCTTTATGGAACCTGTGTTGTTGCTTGCACAGGATGTTGTGCATATCCAGGTATTCTGTGAGCTGGTCCGAGACTATGCTCTAGTGCCTTGGAGAGTGGGGTGTAGGAGATAGGTCTGTAGTTATCATGGGCAGTTTTGTCCCCACTTTTATGGATTGGGGTGACAGTGGCAGATTTCCATCTGTCTGGGAACTGGCTAAGGCTGAAGGAGAGGTTGAAAATTCTGGTCAGAGGACTAAGCACTTCATCAAGTGTGAGAGACAGGATTTTGAGATCGAGGAGTCATTACTGAATCTTGATTTACTAAGGGCTTTGGTAACATATTTGCATACTTGGTGAGCCTTGACTGCTTTGAAGTAGAAGTGGGGGAGCAGATGGGAGTAGTGTTCATTGTGGACAGAAGGGCTTCACCATCTTTGAAGTAGTCCTGGGGTAGGACAGCACTGAGGTTGATAAAGGTTTTGTTAAAGGTATCCGTAATGGTTTTGGGTTGAGGTTGTGGTTCCGTTGATGTTGAGTATTGATGGTTGGGGTTTTGGGTGGATTCCCAGTGAGTTCCTTTATGTTCTTCCAGAATTCTCGACCATTGCCCCAGGAGTTTGTGAGGGCATGCTTATAGTAGGCAGACTTCATTTGCCGGATGGTTTTGGTGCAGTCATTGCGGCATGTTTGTAGTTTTGGATGTCGCTTTGCCTTCCAGAGTTTCTGGCCAGCTCCCATAGGTGGTCTCTTGTTTTAGCATCCTGAGGAGTTCACCTGTGAGCCAAGGGTTACTGAGTGATTTGACTTTGTGTTTTTAATAGGAGCACACGTGTCACGGGCCACAGTGAAGATGTTTATGAAGTGGTCAAGGGCAGTGTTTACGTTGGTTGCATTGAAGAAAGGGGACCGGTCTTGATGGAGGAGGTGGGATTTGAGTTGAGGAAGGTGACCACTGGGTAGAACCCTGCTGGTGATAGTTTTTGGCGGTTGTTTGATGAATTTATTTGACCAGGTGCAGCTAACAGGAGTGGTCGCTGAGAGAGTCAGGAGACATTAGTGTTAGATATCCGTGATGGGTGACTGGTAAGGATCCAGTCCAAGAGTGTGCTGGTGCCAGTCCTGTAATTTTTCCTGGTTGGTGAGTCAACCATTTGTGTGAGGTTCACCACAGCAACGGTATCCCTGTGTGCACCAGCATCGGCCACAGGCCAGTTGATGGTGAAGTTGCCTAGGAGAATGGATTCGCATCCAGTGGAAGTGACTTACAAAGTCAAGAACAGCTGTTATACCAGTTCCTCTTCTTTGGGAGGGATGTAGATGGTGGCAACAGTGAGGGTTTTGTTTTGGGCTCTGAGAAGGATCTCACTGGCAGTATCTGAGCAGTTGTTGGTTGGAGTGAGGTAATGATGTGGTGCCCTGTATGGAGTCTTTTAGGTAGAGAGTGCAGCCCTGCCTCTTTTGGAGAGGCGATCCAGCCTAAAGATGTTGTAGCCAGGAAGGCTGATTGCATGGTCCAGTACTGATGGCGTGAGCCAGGTTTCAACAACTGCCAGGATGTCAGGGCAGTGTTGGCTGGTGAAGGCCTGTAGAGCATCCATTTTAGGAAGGAGGCTGCAGATGTTGATTGATATGAATGACAGGGCACCAGGGCTTGCTCAGATTAGTGGCTTTACAGCAGAATGGGCCAGGGTTTGGGTGCACATTGCCTGACAGCATTAGGAGGAGGAGGACTAGCCTCAAGGAGTTGCAGCGATTTCTTTTAAGGGAATGCTTTGGCCTGCTAGCATCTCAGGAAATTGCTGAGCATCGACGTATAGTGGGTGAGGGTAAGCAGACAGGAGGGACCAGAGTGGAGGGCTAGGACCAGTGTGGTTGTAGGACAGCTTCATGGCGGTAGGATGGACCCTGGGCAAGGGCAGTGACCAGTGTGCAGCGTGCCTATGTAGAGGAAGGATGTAGGAATGTGAAAGCTGTGGGAGGGAGGAAAGCAGGCTTTTGGGGCATGTAGTAGAGGAGGAAGACAGGCAAGAAGAAATAGAATAGGGGTTGAGAACGGTGGTGGTGCAAGATTAAGGTAGGATTCGGGTAGGCGGGGAGGGGTTAAGACACTGACGGGCTATGAGAAGGGGGTAAGAGCAGTAGCTGGATCAGTGGATGTGAAGATACAACCAGGAAGGCCAGGCAGTCAGGAAGTGGGAGGTGGCGACTAAAGATGGGGGTCCCAAAACAGGTACCCAATGGAGCAGGGGTGGGGGCGGAGCTACCAGGGGCATGGAGGAAGGTCTATAAAGTTAAGGTCGGGGGTGGGCGTAAAATTTTGGCCATTTGCCATACAAATGAATGGCGCAGCAGCCCCAAGCACAGCAAAGTTTTAGCTGGCTCAAGAGCCAATCCCTGAGCTGAAGGCAAGAGAGCGCCCAATCAGGGTGCGGTACAGATACCGCAGGTCAATGGCGCATATCAGCAGTCCCGTGGGTTCAGGGAAGTCTTACCCGTTCGAAAGGATCTCGAGGGCAGGAAGGAAGGTATATAGCAAGTAAAGCAACTGTGTCTTTCAGAGGGCATTTTTTTTTTCTTTTTCCTTAAATAAAAGAACAAGAATCCTCTAGTGGCAGGTCTGTATAACCCTGCAATGGAAAACTAAAAAAAAAAAAACTTTATTAGACACTTGAAATGTGCTTAGTTCTATCTAAAATCTGTTTGTAAAAGTGCCAGGTGGCAAAGCAGGGAAAGTCCTGGCCAATCAGAGCGGATTTGCTGGAAGCGCCCGTGTTCTGATTGGCTACGCTGTCGCCGGACTTCCAAGGAGCTGCAGGCGGCGCCCTGGTCTCAGTCGGTGGCTGGCTGGGTGCCGCCGACTGTGGGAGCTGAAGCAGCCTCGCTCAAGGACAGGCAGCTGAGAGAAGAAAAGATAGCAAGGTTTAAATAGCATAGAGGTAGGATAGGTTTAGATTGAGCAGTTTAGTAAGACAAAGGAGAGTTAGACTTTTTGGCACCAAGGCAGAGTGCTTGGATGAGGGGGGTGCAGGAGGAGCAAGGAAAGAGAAGAGCTGTAAGCACTTTAAAACAGTGGTAGAAATTACAATTCAGCTAATACAGTTAAAAACTTCTATTAGACACTTGAAATGTGCTTAGTTCTATCTAAAATCTATTTGTAAAACACAGTTCACTTACATTTCTTAAACGATTTTAGGTTGCACCATAAATTAAGTGCTGATTTCAAGCACCACTGTTTTACAACATTTTCAGCATTTAGCAAATTCTTACAATGACTGTCAGTGTCCCATAAGAGTCATTTAGTCTCTGTGTAAAATTCAAAGACCTATTGATTCAGGCCAGTGTAAAATAAATAGTCTAATAGGCTATCATAATTCAACTAAATGAAAGGAAAGCTCTCACCAATCTGATAGCTCCATTAGTCTCAGAGGCTACAACATAACAGTCAGTTCCTTTGCAATTGAAGTCCCAGGGTGACGTCACTAAAGGGCAATACAATAGTGCTGATGACTTTAAGCATCCCCTTGAGGGGCTTCTTCTTTCGGTCCTTCAGGTCTTTTAAAGCAGCAGTAACAAAATTGGACAAACAGTTAAGTTTGACCCTACTTTTTTTCACTATAAGATTCTAGGCATCTTCCAGTTTTATGTGGTGGTAAGATTTTCTAATTCTACCAAAATGTGAGTACTTGATAAGTGTTTTAATTTAGTTTTGCTCAGGAGAAAAAGATGGCCAACACATTTGACTTACAAATAGCATTACAGACAAGACCTGGCAAAGGGTTAGGATCAAAAATCAAAAAACAAAACTTATGTAAGCAGCTTGGGAGATTTCTAGAAAAGTAGATTTGTCAGAAATGCTAATACGCCTATTAATTGTAGCTTAAACTAACTTTTGGAAAAACATTTTTCATTGCACTACTGCTTTAATAACTGCACTTGTGATACAGTCTTATACAAACATGTCCTTAGGAGTCCCTGGAGTTCAGTGAATACAGTACTTGCCTTTTCCTTCGAGGTCCACATGCTGAATACAGCATTTCAGACCTGGCAATCCCTCGTACATATTTAGTACCATTAGGTATGCTTGACTTTGGTCTTGTTCTAGGTGAATGGCATCAGAGTGCTCATCAGCTCCATGCTTGAAAGACAGTTTGTGCAGTGCTGCCTCATATAGCCAAATGTATTTGTGTACCTCCGTTTAATCCCATAACCACTTGGGCAAATAGGGTAACTGTAAAACGAATACAGTTAGTCTGACCATGTGCTTGGCCCAAGAACACATGGGTATTTTATTCTTTGGAGCCCAGCGAGGTGCTTTTCCTGGTGCAAACCAGCTTTTAGTTTGCTCGTCCATCATTCAGCTCTCTTTTCTGGTGTGTGACATCTCCATGTTAATTCTAGCCCCTTCCTCTGCCTTTGGGTGGTACATCAGGTGCTGATTCCTTCAAAATTGGAAGCTTATGATCTCGCTACAGCATTACTGGAGTTGGCAATGTAAACTGCATTTGGTTAAGTTGTTTCTCAGTCCACTGCAGTTGTTCTGGTTTAGAAGCTGACAGGGTGAGGCCTGATATTTTTCCTATGTATCAGGGTCTGCAGGCTATGAAACCATCTTAAGGTGCTTGTCAGCCCTGGTGGCATCAGTGTGGTCTTATGTGATTTTGCTGGCTCTGGTCTCCTTTCTCTTTGGTCTCTCCTGTATCCCATAAGGTACTTGTTACAAACAGAAACATAGAATTTGCCAGCAGATAAGAACTGCTTGGCCCACCTGGTCTGCCCATTTTTCCCTACCTGCAGGATCACCGAGATCCTGCTAGATCTCCAATCCATTTTTCCTCCCCTTCCTCTCCCTAAGAACCCTTATGCCTATTCCATGCATTCTTAAACTCCACCACAGTTTTTGCCCCAACCGACTTGGCTAGAAGGCTGTTCCAGGAATCCACCACTCTTTCTGTGAAGAAGTACTTCCTCACTTGAATCTACCCTTGTAGAAGGGTGTATAGTCCTGAGAGCCCTCCTTTATCTATCTAAAAGTCTGCTGCAACAGCACTTATTCTTTCTATTTCTTTCCTCCTCTCTTTGTTTCTCGCCATCTTACAGGCAGGACACCTGTAAGATGCTCTCTAGTTAACTTCCTCTTATTTCTCTTTGGGTCTTTCCTGGAAAATCTCCTACCCCCCACAGCGATTCATGCGATCCTTCAAGAGCGGCGCAGCATGACCTGCTGCACGATCATGCGAACGGCACACATTCCTTCACGAATGTACGACTAGAGCGAGCGAGTCGCAGGCCACTGAAAGGACTAAAAATCTGGGCAAAGTTAGTAATTAGGCTGTTCAGACAGCCTACCAGTGTTTTGTGGCGTTCAAGTGGTTCAGGATAGGCAGGTTTGCTGAAAACAGGAAGTTTCTCCTGCAGCTTAACACACACACTTGCAGACTGCTCTGTTTCAGAGTGACCAGGAAGTTAGGCTGTTTTTATTTCAATTTAAAGTAACCAAAGAAGAATTAAAGGTGGAGAACTTGTTAAAATGAACATTTTCAAGGACAGTACTGTGTTTCTGTTTCATTTAGAGCTGGTTACATCTTTATAAGAATTGGGACAAAAGCCAGGAATTGAGCTTTCCTGTCTACCTGTAAAGGTTTTCTTGTGTTTCAGTAGCACAGGTGAGGCAGGACTGCTCATATTATGAAAGTCTCTTGTTGCAGCCTGGTACATTCAAACAGGCTGCTGTGTCAAGCATGACAGAGAAAAGTTTCACTGTTTGCTAGCCAAGAATCCAACAGAAATACAGAAAACCGGTTGAAATAAATGTTTAAAAGGACAGGTTTAGTTTGAGCTAGTGTTTTAGGTTATAGGTCACTTTAGACACTCTTCAATCCCCTGCTGTATATCAGAACAGAAAACTAAAAGGAACAATAAGTCTACAGAAAAGCTTAAATGCTTGGAGAAGAAAATGCAGTAATGTAGCAATGACTAAGTTTATAGGAGAATGTTAAAATAAAATACCTGTGTTATTTTATTTTTTTATTTAGGTATTTCCTTGAGGAGGAAAAGAAGTTCGAGTGGTTCTGCTGCTACCTGACCCTCTCCTGTCCCAGTCTTCTAGAAAGCTCGCCGGCCGCTCTGTAATGCTACCTATATTGGCTGAAGACATGTGGGAGGAGCCAGGATAGCAGGACCTCAACAATAACATTTTGTTGTAAACTGATTATAACATGATTCCAGTATTGAAATGTGAAAGATTATCAGATATAAATGTACATAGAATGTTTAGGGTAAATAATAAGGTGTATGTATAAAAATAAAGGTTATGTTTCAAAGGGTGGAGCTAGTAGCACCACCTGATCATATCCCTATTTAAAGAGGAGCCTTGGAAGTGGAAAGCAGATGAGGGCTCAGTAGAGCACTAGAACTAGCCGTGAGCAGAGCTTAAGGCTCAGCAGAGGGCTGACCCTACTCGGACCCTAGTGCCTTCTTGTGGTCGTAATGCTGGAATTACAACTGAACTTTGATTTAATTATTAGTTTAAAGCTGCACTGTCAGATTTTTCCAAGAATCTGTAACCTCACTCACCATTCTGAATTTAGGCCTGTGGGGCTCCATATTTCATCCATCAAGATACAACCATTTGTTTGTTTTTTCCTTGTACTTTTGTAAGAAATCCAAATATAACTTTGCCATTCTATGCTGTGTGAGACCCCACCTTTGGTTTGATAAGAACCTGCCCTTGGCTCTGCCTGCACTTCTAACAATGTCTAAAGCAGGTGGGGGAGGTGTGCAGCCACTATCAGTAATTTGATCCTACTTCCTTCCTCCTACAGTCCCTCTACATTTTCTTCCCCATTTCTGTCCCATTCTCCTTGTGCATGATAGCTAGTGTCATCCTGCCTACAAGCTTCCTCAAGTCCTGCAATTTCACCTCAGAATGGCTAGAGAATTGGTAATTACAAATGATCTAATGCACAACCTAAACCTATTATGTATAGCTTTATTTATCTATCATTTCTGTTGTACTGTAGCCTGCTGCACTTTTCACACATTGTATTTATTAGTTATCAGTGTGTCAGTGAGCACCCATGAGCTTTAGGTGTCTACAAGTGCACTGATGATGAGTCATATATTTGTTGTAACATTGCCTTGTAAACACAGTCCATTTATACTTTTGTAATGCACTCCTGTGTCATGTTCCTAATGCAGCACTTAATATTTTTGCATTTATGCTATCTCCCTCTCAGATTCTTAATTGTTTCCTTGATGTAATAAATCCCACATTTCAGCACCCTGATTTAGTGCTTACTAATATTGATATGCAATCAGTCTCCTCAATGTCCGGCATCTCCAACCACACTATAGTGTTCTGCTCCTTGCTGATGTTTGTGATACAGATGTTTATTATAAATCCATGTTCCTTTCCATGATGCTGACTTGTACTTCTTTGAGATCACCTCCCCTCGTCCGAGGCCGCCAGTTCATGTGCCATATATACCCCAAAAAGCACATGTTCTGTGGTCTACTTGACTGAACCACCTGCTATCATGCATGATGTACCACCACCTTCCACGAAACCCCATGCCATCACCTTGACACATTGCCCCTATCACCAACACCTCTGTTTTGGAGTGCGCTGTCATGTGTACTGTTGAAGTTCACTATATGGTTAATGGATCAGACATTCCCACTCACTGACAATCAGTCGCCAGCTCGTGGTGGTGGTGAGAGGATGATATGCTGCCTGCACCTCCTTCAGGGTTCTGTTGTAGTAAGTGTTGTGAGGTGGTGTGAGGATGGTTGCACTAGATCACCGTTAATTTGTTGTGTGTAGAATTTGTATTACTGTATACATTTTTTGTTGGTGTTGGTGGGCACAGGAACATGAAGATTTTCCATACCAGTTTGTGAATGACATTACCTAAATTCAACTATCTGTGCAATGTAAAGATGCATTGAATAGTGTTGCATCACTTATCTCCTTTGTTTACAGGCAATACATTTCAACATGTTCTACCACCTCTGAGACAGCATGGTGAGAATGAGATTCACAAATGAAACTATTGCTGCTGCTTGGTGCATATTCTCATTTTCCCAAGTGTAACCCCTTATAAATTGGGGTTTACTAGAATGCCTCTAGTGGTCTCTTTAAGAGCTGCCAGCTTGCTGACCCAGTCAGTTTACTAAGAAGGAGGGGACTGTGAGTTCTCTTGCTCGAGTCCCGCCTGAGCCTTGAGTAGGTGCTCTATTGTTGCCATTGCTAAGTAGGCCAGCGGGCCCCTTATGGGGCTGTAGTATTTATGTATTATATGTTGACTGAGTATTAAGGAATGTAGTTTGTCCAACCTGTTTTCCTTTGCAGCTGGGACTCTGTGCATTTTGCCCTCCATTTTGACCCTGACTGTCTATGGGGTCCAGTGAGGATCCAAGGGCACTTAAAATGGAGCACTGAGCAGCCAATTATGGCTGGGACTCTTTGGAGCCGCTGCCAATGGGAGGTATGGCCCTTGATCTGGGAACTAAAGTCCAGAAGGTGGCAATTTTTGCACCAATAGAAGGAGGTAGAGGTGATTGGCAGTGGGAGCCTCTCCAATAGCGTTGGGTCATGCCCGAAGAGGACCCCTGCTTAGTGGCTGATGGAGCAGAGTCGTTGTGGCTGTGATGAGAGAAGGAGCTCTGGGCCTGCGCTGTAGAGTCTTTGAGCGGTAGCAAGTGTGGAAGGCCAAGTAGTCATGCTACAGTATCGCCATAAGGTGCCAGACAAGATCCGCTGTGGTGTGCCGGCAGAGGAGGCTGAATACATGACAGCTACCTACCAGGCTCACCCTGTAAAGGACTGGAGAATCTGCTTCAATCTCGCTCGGTCTGTCAGGAAAAGTGAAGCTGCATTACGTTACCCAGTTCGTGCAGTCAAAACGTTCGGGAGTTTAAAGAAGCTGCCTGGTATGGTACCCTCTTTCCTACATATAAATGTGTGGAGAAGTGTTTGGATCACAGGCCTTAGCATCAGGACAGGCAGTGAGTGGGTCCGGGAAGGCTGAAGTACTGCATGAGCACTTTTTTCATGGTTCACAAGGAGAGGGATTGGGATTAGCCATTCCTGCAGGAAAGGGTGCGTGGAGGGTGGAAGAGAGCCACAGATGGGGTCATCATGGTGAAAGGTTGCTGGGGGGCCTTAGGTCCCTGTGGGTACCAAGGCACCTTGGCCAGATGGGTTACATCCCAGCGTGCTTAGGAGCTGGCAGGGGTTCTGGAATAGCCACTGGTGGATCTGTTAAACACCACGCTAAATACAGGATGTGTGCCCAGAGAGTGGAGGTAGCCACATGTGGTACCTCTCCACAACAGTGGGCCCCAGGATGATCCAGGGAACTACAGACTAGCAAGGCTGAGCACAATTGAGGGAAACTGATGCAATCTATGCTCAAAACAAAGGCTGGTGCAGTTTCTTCTGGCTAAATGCTGTGGTGAACTGTGATAACCTCTTAGAAGTGTTTAGTTGCCAAAGTCTTTACCAGGATTAGGAACTGATTATGAGGGCTGTGTGCTATCTACTACAACTGAAAAGGGGATGAAAGTCTTCATCTTGGACCAACCCAGTTTGGCGACTTGGAGAAGGGTGAGGGTGATACCCCAGGGGAGAAGACCAGGCCCAGGGGAACATCCCAATGTTTATGGAGAAGGACAATTGTGGTGTCCTCCAGCCAACAGGGCATGCGACTGTGACGGAGTGTAGGGCCACATTGGCTGTGGGGTATGATAATACTAAATGGAGATTGTTAGTAGGAAGGTTGCCGACTGTGCAGTCAGCTCTTGCAGACCATTGGAGAGGTAAGCTGGCTTGGCATGTAACCGTGGCTCAAGTGGGCGATGAGAGATGCGGGAGGTGAAATGATGGACAAGTTGTAATTGTTGGTGCGAGACCAGGACAACTTTCATCCAATAGGAGGCGAGCAACTATGGCAGGTGGACATTGCCACAGCGCTAGGAAAGTGACCAGAGGTGTCCAGGGGGAGCCTCGAGGGTGGTGGGAGGGTGGGCATTGGTTAGGCATGCTAAGTCTCCAGTCATTTAAACCCGCCACACTTGCTGGTATAAGAGGTGAGTGGCGGATGGAGGATGCAAATGATGATGACATATCATTGAAACAGCAGTTTGAAAACCTTGAGCCATAGGCTCATTTACAAAGGTACCTTGTCACAGTAAGACAAATGAAAATACACAGTATTACAGTACAACACAGTATAACAGTAACTTAAGACATAGATACAAACAAGCTGGTACAGGTAGGATTGATGCAAGAGTACCAGGTTACGTTGTCCTTAGCAGCTTAGTAAAGCTTTGTCATAAGTATTGAGTACGGCTTTGACTAATGGCAATTACAGCATCGGGTGTTAATAAGGTGGTTACGTAGAAGTTTTGAAGCACGATATAGTTGGAGCTTTGGAGATGGAGGGGCAGTGTGTTGAACCAGGAGGGGCCCTAAAGCTGAAGGCTCTTTGCCGTGAGAGGTCCTAGCTCTAGGAATAACAAGAGGTTTTCCCAGAGGTCTGAGTATGAACTAGTGGGACAGAGCGCGATGATGGTGGTCAATCCTGGCGGGGTAGCCTAAGGAGGGTCTTTTTGTAAGGGTACAGGTCAGATATTTGAGGCACTCATCAAGATCAAGTACCAGCGCTTTGAGTGTACAGTAGACAGGTGTGTGTCAGCCTAGGTGCCCAGTAATTAACCTGCAGGCCTTATTCAGAGTAGTGCGATTTTATGGAGTGCGGTCTGATCAGCAGCACCATACACCTTATCACCTGATCAGCAGCAGCACCTTAAGAAAACAAAAATGATGCTCTTCTCCCACCCCCAAAATAAGTACAGCAAGTTTCCTTAGCTGTCCACTCCACACCCAATCTCGTCATTGACCAGGTGCAGTCCTATAAATATCTTGGTATAACCTTTGACCCTGCACTTTCATTCCATGGACATATATCTGCCCTAAATTCTGTCGCCAACTCACGGCTAGGCATTCTTTACGAACAAGAAATGCCTCCTCCTGATGCCCTCCACCTGGCTGTCACCTCCTCTGTCATGTCTCTCATTGACTATGGCCTTCCGGTCTATGGCTCAGCAGATCAGACTGCCCTCAACAAGGTTCGCCTCACAGTTAATAAGGCCTGCAGACTTATCACTGGTGCTCCCAGACTCACTCACACAAGTGAGCTGTACACCCTGGCTACCCTACTCAACCTGGAAGAGCGACTCATGTATCAGACATGCCAGCTCACCTTTAAAGCCCTGTGGCCCTATCCCCCATAGGCCTATCCAACTCCATTCACCGTGCTGCACCGACCCTGATCACGCGCAGCTCCAAGAGCTACCCTAGTTATTCCGAGAGCCAGGACCCTCTCAAGGTCAGAGGGCATTCCCCTACCGTGCGCCCCACTGGTATAACTCCCTCCTGCCAGTGTCTCAAACTCACTAACCTTAGCTTGCTTTAAGCCCAGGCTCAGAAACTTCCTGCTTAGCTCTGCAAATGCAACTGCCGCTAGCCTAGTATAAAAATATATATATATATATACTCTGTTTGACAATGCTCACTGAGCGGCTCCCCGCTTCCTTTCCTACTAATTCCTCCTCCCATCTCCCTCCCTTCTACTCCCACCAGCTCTCCCTGACCATAAGTTTTGCACCTTTTGTTATCTTTTGCTACGCTGGAGATTGTATTCTATTGTAACAAAATTGTAATTGAACTGTAACTTTTTGTTTGTAAGTACTGTGTCCCTTGTACTACTGTTCTGATGTCCTCTTTGTGACGAGGTACTTTGTAAATGAGCCTCTGGCTCAAAGGTTTCTAAACTGATGTTTAACTAAATAATAAATAAAAAATAATAATACACCAGCAGTCCATAGTCCACTAGGGATAGGATAGAGGAGGTGATCATGAAGTCCAAGAGCTCCGGGGAGGCAGTGTTTATACCGATGTAAGATGCCCAATCGGATATTAGTGGGTGGCTAGGGTAGCTGATGTGTCCATGGAAGGGAGGAGGGTCAAATGGATCCCTAGGTATTTATAGGAGCAAACTTGTTCGAGTGGGAAAGAGGACCCAGAGTGAATGAAGAGTTTGAAGTTGCAGGACTTGAGATTTGGGAGTAGTGTTAAAACAGGGAACTATTACAGCTGTGCAGGTACAAACCAGGCAGGGCAGTAACACGGCAGAGGGACACATCAAGAAGATCAGGAGGCATTGAGGCACATACGGCTCAGAGGGTGGAAGACAGTAGGTTCAGGAAAGAAGGAAGACGCTTGCATATTGTGTGCCTACATTCAGATGTGGCCACAACAAACATGTGAAGGACAAGCCTGGGTGTCCAGCAGGAAGACAGTTATACACCCTCGTCACACTGACAGGGGAATGAAGCAACTGATAGGAACCACTGGAGGAACAAGCAGCAGCAAGGAGGAAAGGAGACACTCCTGGAGGAGGGTTCCGGGCACACAATCTGGGAGAGACATGGGGGAACTTCTCTTGGGAGCATTGAAATTTCACCAAAACAAGAAAGAAAATATTTTTTTCGGGGCCACCGGAGGAGACACAAGTGAAGCGAGAAAAGGGTGGCATTGGTCAAGATGGAGGGAAATGAGCTGGGGCTGGGGGCAATGCTCAGTAGGAGATACTGTGTTGCCCAGAAGCATTACTGGCAAAGAAAGGAGACTCAGGGTGGCGGCACAGTGAGGAGAAAGCTCTGTAGGCAGGACGGGTGGTGTGGCTTTTGCTCCGGTGTACAAACTGACATTGTCCACAGTGATCCAGCAGTATGTAGTGGATCCAAGGAGGATCAGTACAAAGGGAGATATTGGTTCGAGCCTGGGGATGGACATGGTTCAGCAAGAGGGAGGTGGAGGAGACACGAGGCTAATGTAGGGGAGGTGGGGACCCACAGATAGCCAGTGGTAACAGGGATAATGAGGGCAGTGAGAGTGCTGCTCTTGGGTGACTCCTTGACTGCCCGGGACACCAGAACAGCCACCAGGAGAGCGGTGGCCACCAGAGGACTCTCAGTGACGCTGGGAGGTGACAAACAGTGAGGGGGAAACCAGGAGTGGCTACTTCATTGCAACAGGGATGTATACCTCTAATCCAGGACTCCACTGGGCTGGACGGAGTTATGACGAGACATGGATCACTTAGGGTGAGCAGATGCTTACCTGTATAGGCCCTGGCAGATGGAATGGCCTAGTAGTCTTTGTCTGCCACGAATATCCATTTTTCTATATTTGTTTGTGTCATCATTCCATGTGTGCTCGTTCCAGTTTTCCTCTTGTGCTATGTGTGTACCCTGTGTCACACTTTGTGGTGCGATCCACTCCGAGTGCTTTTACTGTCCACCCAAAATAAAAAAATAAAAACACTGATATTTGTTTTTCCTCTGTGGTATTCCCTGCTACAACATAATTATACTTATTTTCTCTTCTTCTGCTTTGGGGTGTGTGTGTGGGGGTCATTTGGTAGTTCTATAGTCCCACTGTGTATAAATGCATCACTTGATGGCAGTTGACTGCACTCATTATGACTCCACTGAGTCTCAATCAGGGCTATTCTCACCTGTTTACCCTTGGTAATGTGCTTCAGTTTATGTGTTTGAGTACAGCACCATCACACAGACAATTGGGTCATCAAGCGAAATGTAGTAGTTTGACCGCTGCAAAACACCATGAGTTGAGCACATAACAGTGTCTTTGGCATCAGATTGCCAGTCATGCTGTCAGACATACCTGTGTTCCTTCATGGCCTATTTGTTTGTACTATGACACACAATTCTGCTGGGGATGAGCACTGGGAAATTATCCACAGTGGTCGATATATCTGTGTTCCACCGTCCCGTGGCACTGTTGGTTGAGGCGCTGCACGCCACACCTCACACTGCGCCGCAATCCATGTTGGTTTAGTAAGTGAAGCTGATGCACCAGCCACTGTTGGCAAGGGGAGAAGTCAGGACACAGAACCGAGGAGGCAGAAGGGATGAATAGCTGGGGGCTAGGGAAAGGGAGCTTTTTGAGGCAGTGAAAGAGCATGCAGAAAAGAGAGGGGGAGAGAGAGAGGGAGAGGGAGAGAGAGGTAGAGAGAGTGAGAGAGACAGGCAGAGAGGGAGAGCCCATAAAGGAGTCAATCATAATTCTGGAGGACTCTATACTGGAAATACTGGTTTAACCAAACAAAACGTGACACTCAGACAAGATTAGCAGCTAACAAGATTATCCTCTAAAATATAAAGTGGGACAGTGATCAAGTGCTAATCAGAATATAACTCTAACACCACCTCCACCCGTGTCCTCAAGGTGAACAGAAATATAAGTGAGACGCAGAACAGTCATAAAATGCAAAGTAATAACATCAATCTTTGTACAGTGGTGGCGCTCGCCCTCCACACCCCGCGTCCTCAACGTTAAACAGAAATGTAAGTGAGCGTCTGAATATTATTATCTGTGGGGCAAATGATGTTTTAGTACTGCATAGCCTATATGTATGTTTGTTTGTTCTGTGGGGCGCTCATCCCCACCCAGTCCAGGAATATGTTGAACACATTTGTAGTTTCGCTTTACTACTTTGCAATAGCCTAATGTATGTTTGTTTGTTCTGTGGGGCGCCCGCCCACGCCCCAGGTCCAGAAATATGTTGTTTTGTTTAAATATTTTAATAATTACACATTTCGTAGTTTTGGCTTTACTACTTTGCAATAGCCTTATGTATGTTTGTTTGTTCTGTGGGGCGCCCGCCCCATGTCCAGGAATATGTTGTTTGTTCTGTGGGGCGTGACATATCAGTGACTGCAAAGCACATACGGCCGATTCTCACTCGGCACACTCATTTCCAAGGTGTGTCCCCTAAAGTAAATATATGCCTAACAGTGTTACAAGAGATCCAAAGAAAACTAAACCAGCCAAAGGAAAATAGAATAGCAGTTGGTCATTACAACAGGATGGACTGTAAACCAAATGTATTGTAAGACTTGTGTCCTATTAGCAGCTATTAAATTAATTAATTTAATCAAGAAGTAAACACACAAAACAAAAACAAGTATGACTTAATTGGGCATACTTTTTACATATCAAAGTCGAGTGACTGCTTCACACAGGGTTCCAGAAATCTTGGTTGGAAGCTTTTCTGTTTGTGTTGCAACAGATTCACCCACCATATATAGATGTACAGGCAAATGGATGCTTGAAATGGTTATACTGCAGGTTAAAGCAGCTGGACATGAAAATATTGTACTGGGGTAGAGGGCAAAGGGGCCAAAAAGCAAGCAAAAACTACTAAAGAAAATTTACAATTTATTTTACCCAAAAATACCCTTTAATATAAGGAAAAGAAAATATAAAATTTTACAAGAAAAAATACCCTCAACAGAAGATGTTACCATTTAGAAAAATAACTACAGTGTAACAAAAGAAAAATTCCCATGCTACAAAACAAAATACTCCCTTACATAAGAAAAATGTCATTTTACACCAGTAGTTTCTGGCTGCTGAAGATGGAGCTGGTGGAAGAGATGGAATGACAAAGGAGAATGCGCTGTGGGCAGAAATCAATCACATTACATAGTAAAGTTACCATTTTACAAAGATGGTACCTTTTAAGACTGGCTTCTAGAGAGAGGGAGGAGAGAGCCTGGAGAGGAGGGGAGCCTGAGAGGAGAGCCTGGAAGGGGACAACCTGGAGAGGGAGGGAGAGACACTGTGCCTACAAAAGAGATTATAACATGGCATACACCAATGGAGCTTATCTGATTGGTTATTTATAGTGCAATATGGGACAATGTTGCACTATAAATAATTAGTCCAAGTAAACAGCCTTAGTACAGAATCCGATGTCTGTGATTCATTTTTTTTTACATTCTAATTAGAATGTCACAGTTAGTTGTGGTCGCCATGTTTTAGCTTGCTAACATTATTAATAGTAATACAGCCATACCCACAACTTTCTCTCATTTATTTTATTTACTTGTTTTGGTGTTCTGTTGTAATAGAGGGAGGGAGGAGCAAGGAAGGAGGAGCTGAGCGAGCTGCTGGCAGCTAGTAAAAAAAAAAAAAGGCAAGGGACGGAGAAGCAGCAAGCCATTGGTGATTGCTGAACAAGATCAGATCAGGAAAACAATTCTGTCTGTACAGCCGCCCTTTCATCGCACACACACTTCTTCTCCTCCTTTACAGGTCCTGCCAGTTCTTACTCAAACACAGACACTACCGAGGTAAATTGAAATAAGTTGAGACAGCCGACAGCTTGCTTTAAAAGTGTGAGCCAGCCAGTGGCAGCTGTTAAAAAAAAATGCGGGCTGAGAGGAGCGGGCAAGCCATTGCCGGCTGCTAAACAACGTCAATAGAAAAAAATATACCATCTGTACAGCCACCCTTACCTCACACACACTTGTTCTCCTCCTCTGATGACAGGTCCTGACAGTTTTCATTTAAACGCAGAACCCGATGTACTGAAGTGAAGTAAGAAACAGCTGACAGCTCTCTTTAACAGCGCAATCTTTCTTTAACTTCACCACTGCAGTGCAGCACCCGACTGAAAACTGACTACAAACTGAGAGGCTCCTTGCAGCTCCCTCTTCCATCCATTAAAAAAGACTTCTACAACTACTATATTTAATGTGTAATCTAAACAACAAAGCAAACTGTGTGGGGTTAGGGGTGGATGGCAGGAGTACTACAATACTACATATATGGAGACTCCATTGGCTCAAAAGACCACAAGGCAAAGCTGTAAATTAAAGGTGGAGGGACTACTTTAGGTTAAAATCACATATAAATTACAACTTTTTTCATGTTAAAATACTTATTCTAATAATGAAACCTTTATTAAAAAATAGAAGGCCATTTATAAAGCGCAATAAGACACTCTGGGGTTGTGCATTACGGTGTGATAACCGCACTTCTAGGGCAATCGACTTTTCGGCCTTCAGCCTCGTGCCTAACTCCGCCCCCTAGATGCGGTTATCACCATCTAATACATCCCATCGTGTCTTATTGCTTACATAAAGCAGGCAGAGATTGAGTGTAAGAGAGAGGGGAAAACAGTACTGCTTTGCCGCTGCCTAGCTTCCAAATAAACAGAGAAGCACAGTGATGCCTTCACTACACCTGCAGCAGCAGGCTGCAAAAATACATACCAGTCCAGCAAAAGTGATTAACAAGAACCTAAGGAAACAACAACTAAAGAGACTGCAAAGGAACAGCACTGCAGCTTACCGAAGTCAGTCACAACGCGACCAGGAAGTTCAGACTGGCTCCTCAGGCTCTCTAAGTTCCTAGTACTCTTCAAGCTCCTGCCGCTCTTCACTCCGACCGACTACTCCAGAAGTTAGAGGCCGCTAGTAGTAGTTGCTCTGGCTCTGCAGTAGTTGCTCTGCTCTGCTCGCTACCCCTGGATGAGTTCACGTCGTCTCCTCTCAACCCGGCGCCCGACTGTAAAACAGACCACTGCTGTACTCACCGACTACTTGGCATCACGTCTGCTCGACTCTCTCATCTCCCTAGAAGTCAGCACTCAGAAAGGATTCAACCAAGGAATGAAAGGCTAGTAAATCTGTGGGCATTTAAAGAGCCCACGTGACCCGCCTCAACTCTAGTCACGCCTTCATTTGTTAAAGCGGACCTGATTGAGAGATGTGTTTGCCATCTCAATCAGGTCCACTGGCTGGGTGGGACGTGCGAAATGAAAAAAAAAACTTAGAAGCTAAGACACCACGTCCCGCCAGTCGCTCAGGGCACAATCTCCACTGCAGAAAAAGAGTGGGCGGTTGCCCCTCCCGCCTGCTTCCGTGCCTATGCTCTATAGTAAAGGGGATCATATGGTACTGGTGAACGGGGGACAGGACAAGCAGCATCTGGGTAGAGTGCATGCCTGACATGACAGCAGATAGGGTACAGCAGCATATTGATCGTGTGTAAGGAAGGTGGTGGGAACCACATCATCGTTTTCGTGAAGAGGAGCTGAATTCCAGCCCTTCATTTTCAGCTGCCATGTCAAGTTGCCCCATCCATCGAAGTAAGCTCCATCCAGGGGCAGACTGATGGACCTTTGATTGTAACATTGCTCATGGTGTTATAGCATCACTTTAATTTCTGTAACACCTCGATTCCCTGATGAACCGATAATCTATCAGCGGTTCTGTGGTCCTGCTGGTGTCCTTATTTCGTCAGAGACCTTCCGACTTTTGAAAATTTTCTAAATAAATAGGAGGAGGATGCAACTATAGTTCCTGAACAGGGCACCAAGCTTGGGACACCCTTTTAATGATGGCGTTGATATGTCCGGAGAAGTTTCGGTGTTGGTCCAGCCAAGCACCCAAGTACCTGAAGGAGGATGTGTACTCAAGTAGATTATCATCAAGGTTGAGGAAAGTGGGCAGGAGGCAGCCTATAGAGTCTCTGCATTGTGACGAAGGTCATGGAGACAGTCTTCTGGCATTAGGAAACAGTGGATGGTTAGCAAACCAGAGAAAACTTTGTCAAAGTCATGCTGCAAGTTGGATGGAACCTCGACAGGGTTGAGACAGATGTATAAGAACTGTATCAGCAGCATACATGTGTATGATGGAGGGTGAGCAGACGGATGGAAGGTCATTTAGAAAGATGGAGAATAATAAGGGCCCTAACACTGAGCACTGCGAG
Source organism: Neoceratodus forsteri (assembly GCA_016271365.2). Lineage (NCBI taxonomy): Eukaryota > Metazoa > Chordata > Ceratodontiformes > Ceratodontidae > Neoceratodus > Neoceratodus forsteri. The sequence continues at coordinate 962,562,186 of CM057455.1, forward strand.
ACACCAGTTCGAATCTGGATGTGAGGGAAATGGCATCAGAAATCTTGACTGGTTGTGTTCTACCAGTGAGGTTTGCTATGAGCAAGTTTGTGGCTGAGGGAAATAAACCAGCTGTTGAGAGGTAGTCTAAGAGAAGGGAGTGGGAGTCAGTGTTGAAGGCCTTAACCAGGATGACCAAAATTGATGAGGTGATTTGATCATTGGCCATCCCTGTCAGGATATAGTCAGTGAGCTGAGGTAAGGAGGTGGCAGTGGAGTGTTTTTCCTGAAACCAGATTGGGAAGGGGTAAATTAGGAGGTGTCAGATATGAGGTAAGCTGTGAGAGGACTATGTGTTCTTAAAGTTTTGGTAGCTATGAAGGATAGATAGGGTGGTGGTTACCAGAGGAGGAAAGGACACTGCCTTTGGGAAGGGAGGATGTAGAGTCCACAGAGCTAGAGAAAGAAATGATGGAGTTAGGAAGTCAAGAATAATAGGGGCTGGATGGTGGGACAGCAGTAGATACTCAGCTACAAAGATAGGGAGAGTAAATGGAACGAACACATGAACTTGCTAAAGCATCACGGGTCGCTGAGTTAGAGGAGGAGTAAACTGTTGAGAATAGGATAGAGGTAGGAATGTACATGGCCACCCACTTCCCTGCCTGCTCTATCTTGCCTTAGCCGGAGTAGCCAGGAATGGATACTGAGTGGCAGCACAGGTGAGAAACTGAACAAGAAGAGATGGAGGGTGCTGCAGGGTGCTGACTGAGCTGTCAGTAAGTGCATACTGTAACAGCAGGTAGTACAACTCCAGTTGGTGGCAGGCCATGATGGATAGCGAAGGAATGTGCTGGTCACCGCGCATGATGGGGGAAGCAGGGTGTTTTGGCAGTACATTACGGGATGTGTGATCCACTACACACCTGGGAACAGCATTACTTAAAGGGATACTGTCAGCCTTAGTACCTGTTGATTTCAGTGTTTCTCAAAACGCGAACTTCTGTAACGACTAGCATTCATTATGAGGCTACATAATTGTTTACCTTTCCGTGGGCAGCCAAGCGTATATTTAATTTTATTATCCATAATCGACATTCCCTGGTCCGCACTTAATGTCCGTCTTTGGGGCGGACCTCCCACACACACAGCACGTTAGTAACCACCCAGGTCTCATGCACCCGTGATGATCAGCATGCTTGTGATCGCAAGATTCCAGTCATTCTTTCCTGCTGGCTTGGAAACAGGTGCTGTGTGCTGCCTATTCCCCTGCTCCCATCCTATTGCTGCTTCTGCTGTACCATTCTGGCTGGTTCTGTACTGAATTCTCTCACTAACCACACTAACCCCTCAGCAGTAACAGCGCTGCTGCAGCCCTGACACATTTTACATTTCAGCTGCCATAGAGGACATCTTACTCAGCCGCAAGCAAAACAACCAATTTAGTCATGTGTCTCTGGTGTTTATTCCTCAAATTTATCAAATTTTAATTTCCATTGGATGAAGCTCAACGTAAACATATTATCACTGCTTTTTTTTTACCTGTAGGACATTTGTGGGTAGTGTATGATTTCCTCAGAACTGATTCTTCGTTTAAAAGGATGTTATTCATTTGTTTCCCTTATCTTCCACAAATTAGCATTTTTTTTCGTTTGCCAGCAACAAAACGAGCGAAAGATTATGTTTTGTTGACCTACACCAAGATCACTATGTGGTGGTGGGAGGTGTGTGCTAGTATAACCATGATCCATGTCTTCGTTGTTTTTCCTTGCTGCCCCAGTTCAGCATTTTTTACGTTGCCAGTAACAAAACCAAACGAAAAAATATTTTTTTGTTGACCTAGACCAAGGTCACTATGGTGGGGGGGCTAGTATAGCGACCCAGTCCATGTCTTTGTTTTCCTTCTATGCCCCAATTTTGCATTTTTTCATTTGCCAGGAACAAAAAAAAATGGAAAAATATTTTCTGTTGACCTAGACCAAGATCACTATGTGGTGTGTGTGTGTGGGGGCTAGTATGGTGACCCAGTCCATGTCTTTCATTGTTTTTCCTTATATGCCTCAATTTTGCATTTTTTCGTTTGTTAGGAACAAAACCAAATGAAAAATATTGTTTTGTTGACCTAGACCAAGATCACTATGTGGTGTGGAGTGCTAGTATGGTGACCCAGTCCATGTCTTTCATTGTTTTCCTTATATGCCCTAATTCTGCATTTTTTCATTTGCCAGGAACAAAACCAAATGAAAATATATTGTTTTGTTGACCTAGACCAAGATCACTATGTGTGTGTGTGGGGGGCTAGTATGGTGACCCAGTCCATGTCTTTCATTGTTTTCCTTCTATGCCCCAATTTTGCATTTTTTCATTTGCCAGAACAAAACCAAATGAAAAATATTTTTAGGTTGACTAGAACAAGATCACTATGTGGTGTGGGGGCTAGTATGGTGACCCAGTCCATGTCTTTCATTGTTTTCCTTATATGCCCTAATTTTGCATTTTTTCATTTGCCAAGAACAAAACCAAATGAAAATATATTGTTTGTTGACCGGCACCAAGATTACTATGTGGTTGGGGGGCTAGTATGGTGACCCAGTCCATGTCTTTCATTGTTTTCCCTTATATGGCCCAATTTTGCATTTTTTCATTTGCCAGGAACAAAACCAAACGAAAAAATATTTGTGGGTTGACCGAGAACAAAATCACTATGTGGTGTGTGTGGGGGGCTAGTATGGTGACCCAGTCCATGTCTTTCATTGTTTTCCTTATATGCCCTAATTTGCATTTTTTTTATTTGCCAAGAACAAAACCAAACGAAAATATATTGTTTTGTTTACGAGACCAAGATCACTATGTGGTGTGTGGGGGGCTAGTATGGTGACCCAGTCCATGTCTTTCATTGTTTTCCTTACATGCCCCAATTTTGCATTTTTTCGTTTGCCAGGAACAAAACCAAACGAAAAAAATATTTTGGGTTGACCGAGAACAAGATCACTATGTGGTGTGTGGTGGGGGGCTAGTATGGTGACCAGTCCATGTCTTTCATTGTTTTCCTTATATGCCCCAATTTTGCATTTTTTCATTTGTTATGAACAAAACCAAATGAAAAAATATTGTTTTGTTGACCTACACCAAGATCAATATGTGGTGTGGGGTGCTAGTATGGTGACCGAGTCCATGTCTTTCATTGTTTTCCTTATATGCCCTAATTTTGCATTTTTTCATTTGCCAGGAACAAAACCAAATGAAAAAATATTGTTTTGTTGACCTAGACCAAGATCACTATGTGTGGTGGTGGTGGTGGTGGGGTACTATAGCGACCAAGTCTATGTCTTTTATTGTTTTCCCTTCTATGCCCCAATTTTTCATTTTTTGTTTGCCATGAACACAACAAAACGAAAAATTATTGTTTGGTTGACCGAGACCAAGATCACTATGTGGTGGTGAGTGGGGTGGGAGCTTAGCGACCCAGTGCATGTCTTTCATTGTTTTCCTTCTCTGCTTCAATTTTGCATTTTTTCATTTGCCAGGAACAAAACCAAACAGAAATTTTTTTTGTTGACCTAGACCAAGATCACTATACGGTGGTGAGGTGGGCTAGTATAGCTTCCCAGTCCATGTCTTTCGTTGTTTTCCTTCTCTGCTCCAGTGTAGCAATTTTTTTGTTTGCCAGGAACAAAACTGAAACGGAAAAATATTTTTTTGTTGACCTACACCTAGAGTGCTATGTGGTGGTAGTGGGGGTGCTGGTATAGCGCCCGGTAGATGTGTTTCATTCTTTTCCATTCTATGACCCAATTTAGCATTTTTTCCTTTGCCAGGAACCAAACCAAAAAAAAAATAGTTTGTTTTTTACCTAGACCAAGATCACTACATGTTTGGAGGGGTTAGTATAGCGAACCAGTCCATGTGTTTTATTGTTTTCCGTCTATGCCCCAATTTTGCATTTTTTCATTTGCCATGAACAAAAGCCTACACCTAGAGCACTATGTGCTGGTGTGTGTGGGTGCTAGTACACAGACCCAGTCCCTGTCTTTCACTGTCCCTCAGATTTGTAATGCGGACCCTGAAATTTGTTTCACCTTTCACTGTTCACCTCGTGCACTTGTCCAAGACAACCCCACTGATTCCACCTACATGTGGATACAATTCCACTCGACACCAGACTTGAAAATAATTTCCCTTTCAATGTTGTTTGTTCATGCACCTTCTGTCTAAAATGTATTTCCTGGTACAATACTCAATAATGTCCTTTGACGAATAGTAGCATTTAGTTCTAGCTAACTGAACATGAGTATTGCCTGGCGATACTGTACATTTTTATTGTTGGGCTTCATGTTTTGTGGCATATTTTCTGGTTTAATTTTTGACTCTAAATTGTGCATGCAGCATTGAAACTGATAATAAGCTCTTGTCCCTTGCGCTTTCTCTGCACACATTGCTACTGTTATTTTGACTGCCAACAAAAAAGTCACACGGTGTCTTTACATACATTGACGTAGTGTTACCACAGCTGGATGCAGTTATCCATGCAGTAGATCGTGGCATGCTTTTTGGACATGTTTTATTTGCTGTGTGAGTATGACTCAGCAATGAGTATGGCACCATCTCTACAAACTCGCAAGAAAGCAGTTTTTTTTGTCATGTTTTCGGAACAAAGAGGCCTTGGCTGGCCATCAGAAGACTTATGGGGCTTGTCAGAGTGGCATCTTTCTGAGTTCACAGACTGATGCCAGTTGGGCAGGGACTTCAGCGCAAAGAAGAAGCCCTGGAAGCTGAGTGCCCTGAAGCCTGTTTGGCCTCCCGGGATCAACAGAGGCCGATCAGGAGGATGACTTACTTTAGCCACTGCGGAGCTGGCATCAGAGGGCTCTTGTGGGCCAAGGAGCCAGAGTCCTAGGGCCTTTGCTGTGGAACCGGGTCAGAGGGCCTTTGAGACGCTGTAGAGCCGGAGTCCGGGGACCTGATCTTGGTAGGCTGTAGGGAGGGTCCTTAGCGAGAGAAGCTGAGGCGGGAGGCTTGAGGGAGGTAAGCCATACCTCATGACTGGAGGAGCGGGAACGACCAGCGGACTGGGAGGTGGGATGACCTTGGCCCGGAGGCAGTGATCCCGTCCCAGCGATGGCGCTTCTCCTTCGGTGTTTCCTGGTAGAGATGGGGAACAAGATTCACGCCCAAGGACATCTCCTGCTGCATCTGGTCAAACATTTTTCCACTAAAAGGCCTGAAGAAACTTATGCCTGTGGATCCTGGTTAGGATGTTGCAGGCCTGAAATTGGTACAGGCGCATGTGTCGTGGTCTGGGCCCAGGCAAAAAGGCAGGCCTAGTGTCTGTCCTTGGCAGGATCTGCTTCCTGCAAGAGCACTTATTATGGTGCCCAGTCGATGTAGAGGAGATGTGTCGAACTTTCGCGAGATATTATAGAAAAATAACTGTTCTTAAAGCTGAGGAACCAGTAGACAGCCGATAGCTGACTCACGTGTTGCAGCTGCGGGAAAGAACTGGAGCACGTGGGGCTGCCTACTGCCTTTTATACAGAGTGACAGGGGTGGAGCAGATGCCAGGTGGGCAGTCCACATCGGTACTGCTAGAGAAAAGAATTGTCGAGATCTGCTGCCAGGTGGCATCAGTCCTGCAAGTGTTACCTGCTGCAAGAGCTTCCTCTTGAAGTAAGATCCTTTGTTCTTCTGCCACCTGGGCACTGGCTTGATCGCCCTTTTCCACAGAATGTAGTGTACCTTGTCCCGAAGGACCACTGCATGGTCTGGAGAATAGGTGAAGGGTACTGGGGAGTCTCTGGGAGCTGTTCCAAAAGCTCCACAGTGACCCCTTTCTATAATGAGAAGAATCCATGCATGTGAAGTTATGGTTCTCCAATGACTGAGATGGATGGAGAACCGACCTCCGACCACCACCTCTTGGTCAGGGACCAGAAGAGGGGAGTCTAGCAAGGAGTCAGGCAGAGGCAGATCCTGCTACTGGGACTGCACCATGACCTCTGGGTCATTTCACGGCAGGACCCGAGGAGGAGGGGTAGGCAACGCAGACCGGTCTTTCCTTTTACCCTGGGGACAGGAGCCCACACCAGACTTGTGGAACCCTTTACAAAAGGATGGGCACTCTTCTGCTGGGCTGGGTATGGTAGAGCTAATGGACAGATTTAATAGCCCTACCAGTGGCCTTAAGTCATTAATGATGTCCTGTACATCCAGCCCAAAAAGCTTCATATCACTGAAGGGGCATTAGGCACTTTTGCTGGACATCTGCCACGAAGCCCAAAACTCTCTGCCAGGCATGTCTACAAAGGCAAATATCTGTAGCAGCAGCCCCAGGCACCAGTATCACCAATGTGTGCAAGGCCCCAAGGATGTGTTTACAGATATCCTCGGTGGCCTGTAAGGACTTAAGGACCTCCTGTTTCTGAAACACTCTGGGAGGGCTGAGCAGCCACCTTGCCCTTCTTCCAGATGGTGTTCTGGCACTTGACCACATGAGATAAATAATTAGCAATCCGGAGTCCCAGAGTGGATGAGGCATAAACCCTCGTAACAACAAAGGTCCATCGGTCTGGATTCCCTGTCAGGGGAGGAAGCTAAGGTGTTTAGGCACCTTGGACCTGTCATGTGCTACTTAATAACCCAAGAGTCAGTCTCAGGTTGGGCAGCATAACAGAGCAGGCCCTGGGGGCATGATAGAGCTTATCTGCTCCTCCGAGGCATGGGCAGGAACCATGTCAGTGTGGTGCCACGCAACAGTGGTGGCACTGCTCAGAGCCAGCAAACAGGAGGAATGACTTTAGGAAGAGATTCTGGCATCTTCAAAAGTCCACCAGGTCTCTCCTGGTGGCATCCTCTTCCTCAGTGTAGAAGCCAACAGCTGTAGACAGCCACTTCATAATATTGAAAAAGGCAGGATCTTCAGGAGGGGACCTGGGAGTATGCTTAACAGAGTCCTTGCTCACTGAAGAAGCAGTAGACCTGTCTGAGGAAACAGGTTCCTCCTCCTCCTCTTCTTCTTCAGAGAGCATAAGGTCAGGATTGTACTCCTCTTTGACGTTGACCCGCTCCAACTCAAGGTCTGACAAGTGAGGGACCAACGGTCTGTCAGAGCTGCAAGCTGACACCACAGGTGATCGAAGCAGCCAAGCTTTTTGTTACTGTGCTCTCTATGCACCTTGCGCCGCTGCCTCCACAGTCCCTGAAGGTGCCTGGCTGCATGTATCCCTTGTTCCCTACTGCAATCTGCCTCCATGTATCCCCAGCATCAGACCCCCGGTCACTGGTGTTGCAAGTGGTAGTGCTACCACTGTGGTGATGGGCCAGCCAGGAGGAGCCAAGCTTGAGAGGCGTCCCTGTGACTGAGCTACACCCAGTAGTTTCTGCCTAGTGTGGATGTGAACTTAATACCAATAGTCCCCCATATATCGCTGATCGCTGACTTATATATTAAAAGTATGGGCCCCTAGCACTAACCCTTGGGGCACCCTGCTTGTCACCCTTCTTCCTGGAATGCATCATTCACCACCACCGCCTGGCTCCTGTCCCAGAGCCAGTTTTCCACCAACCTCATCACTTTGGTCCCAATCCCAAACTTTCCACTTATTAACCAGCCTTCTGTGAGGGACGGAGTCAAAGGCCTTCCTGAAGTCCAGGTAGGCCACACCCATGTCCACGCCCATCCCCGAGCCACCACTAGGGTTACCACCTTTGGATGAGGTAAAACCGGATCTGAAACCACACCCCAAACTCTGCCTCTGGCCCCACCCCTTTGTATGACTGGCGGTATATCACTCCTCCCCAAAGCCATTTGTAATGTTGGAATAGACATTACTAGTGATAGGAAATTATTTTTGTACTGTTATTTATTTGATTTATTTATTCAGTTATTTATTTTTATTCTTTGGCAACCAGGTTACCTCCCATATGCCACATAGCCCATTTTACAGGAGTGACCCAGGAAGGTTAAGTGACTTGCTCAAGGTCACACAGTGTTTAAGTGGAGGTTGTGGGAAACAAACTCAGGTCTGCTGGATGTGCCAAGCTCAGCCACAGCTTATTGCTCAGCCCTCTGTTAAACACTCTCCCATTTTTCTTTCCATATCAGCCATGTATTCTGATTCTTTGACCAATTTTTGATAACTTAATTATCAGTGCTTGTGGTACCCTTAATACTGCACTGTTTTCCCTTTACCTCAGCAGCTACTGCTGTTTCTTTTCATATTTCTAAGACATTCCACAATTTCAGATGCACCATTCCAAGCTGTTTATCTGAATGACCTGTCAAAGTGTAGCTAATATCATGGAATGTTCAGGTAATACAAAAATTAGAGCAAATGTAATGATAAAAGCAATAAAAGTTAGATTATTAATTTAACAAAATGGGTCTAAAACTTACCATAATATAGAACAAACAAAAGAAACACATGAGAGCACATAAAGGTATAAAACTGTTTCCTGTCATAGCAGTAAAAGACCATACTTAAAATTCAGAGTGGAAAAGAATAGGTTAATTTACTGCTAATGATCTTAATGGCTATACTTTACACCTCTCAGACAGTCTGGTTTTACAAACAAAGGCAGGTCTGAATTTATTTATTTTATTTATTTATTTAAGAATCAGTTTACAACCTTTGAGCCAGAGGCTCGTTTACAAGGTACTTCGTCACATAAAAGACATACATTGGCTTTCAGTTACATAGCACAGATTTGCCAAAATCAGTAGGCATTCACCAGAGGTGCCACGCCACATTGTGGTCAGACAGATACAATTGGGTACAGGGTACATGTAATCGATAGCAGGTATTAAACAAGTTGGTATCAAGTGAGCAATTCTGGTAGATAAACATTGAAACAGCTGGCACTGGCCAGGTTAAACCTAGGTATGGTGGACATGGAAGTGGTGTAGGGATGGTTGGTGGAGAGCTGCCTGGGGCATTGTCAGGAGAGAAATAAAGAGGTGGAGGCTATGTTCAGAGACAGGAGCAGTTACGAGTGCTGAAGATGTGGTTCAGTGCGTTTTGAATGTGGAGATGGTGATGGCATTGGTGATGGTGGCAGGAGAGAGTTAAACCAGGTTGGGGCTCTATAGCTGAAGGACCTCTGGCCACGGCTGGTTCTTGTTCTGGGGACCTTTAGAGTGGTCTTGTAGGAATGACTGTGACAGCAGGACTTCTTTGTAACCTGGACATGTTATGCAGCCAAAACAGTGAATGATTTGAAAAATCAGTTTTAAGAGTATATGAGCACTCAAAATGGCCCAAAAACCGGACTGCGTGTAACCAAACCGGATGACCGGTAAGGACCCTAAAACCGGATTATCCAGTCAAAACCAGATAGGTGGCAACCCTAGCCACCACCCTTGTCATCCAATCAAAACTCGATGAGGTTCGGCCTGGTACAACCTCCCTGCAGGTGAAGCCATGTTGCTTGTCGTCCATTTTCATAAAGGTATCTGACCACCCTTTCCTTCAAGAGTGCTTCTATCACCTCACCCACCACTGAGGTGAAACAATAGCTTCCGCCTCCTCCTGCTGCCACTCATGTGGAGTAGTACCACGTCTGCCCTCCTCCAGTCCCCTGTCACCCATCCCATACTAACATACATACTAACATACTAAAATGCCAGCAGAATAGGCCTAATGGTCTTTCGTGTCTGTCATTTGGTCAGCCCCACCCTGGTGCTGACCTTGCTGTCCCCTCGCCTTCTCTGGCTTCTCCTTCCCAGTTCGGATATTCTTGCTGCATTGGATTTTGCTTCCTGAACCCTCCCTGTACCTGTCCCACCCCTCTTGAACCCCTCCACTGTCTCTATCCAGACAAGTTAAACAGCCTCGTTAAGAGAGCTGCCAGCACCTCCTTGGTTCTATGTCATAATAGCGAATGCCGAATGGTGATCGCTATTATGGTAGAGTGTATGTAGCGGAAAAGCAAATCGGCAATATATACTTACTGATGAACCAACACCGCCAATCTAAAGTGTTTTTGCAGGGGTGGGCTCTGCCCACACTCCCCTTAGGAAAGGGACACAAATTCGCCAAAAAAATCGAGTTTGGGAGCTGCAGGCAGCAGCAAAATTAGACCATCCCATCCCCAACCCCTAATCCCTGCACCTGCAGTAGCGTAGCAAATTCCCAGAGGGCCTGAGTGCAAGGTGATGTTACAGGCCCCTCGACAGTTTTAAATAAACGTCAAAATTATGATTTGGGCCCCTCAAACCTTGTGGGCCTGGGTGCCACTGCACCCGGCACCCTTGTTGCTACGCCCCTGAGTACCTGTTGTGCCGGTCAGCCTCCCTCACCACCACACCACATGGCTGGCTTGGCAGCAGCAGGCACAGTCTCTCTCGATAACTTATCCTCCCATTCCACTTGCCAATCTCTTTTCAGGGCGCCTTCCTACCTCCTCGGTAGAAGTAGTCGCTACCTTGTAGGTAGACCTATCCCAACAACACCAAATATGGAGTCACCATTTTGACGGTCGCCCATATTTGGTCGCTATTATCACTGGATACCAACCTACTTTAATTCCCAGAGTGCCCTAGGATGCAGGGCGTCTGGACCCATAGCTTTATCCTCTCTCAGCCTACCCAGCTCCTCTCTTACCCTGCCTTCGTGAACAGGCTTTGATCTACCCCTGCGCCTTCCCTTCCCTCCTCCCCTCTACCACGAAGACCAAGCAGAAATACCTATTTAGCACTTTCACCTTCTCAAAGTCCTCCTCCACCTGTACTCTCCCTCCCTTTCAGTCTAACTATCCCTGCTTTGCCTTCTTTCTCTCCCTAACATACCTAAAAAGTTTTGTCCCCTCATTTTGGCCTATCTGTCGATTCTCTCTTCTGTGTCCGCTTTAGCCCTCTAATCTTCTTCTGCCCTGCCATCCCCAATTTTCCTTGTAGCTCTCCTTCCTTTATCCCTCTGGGTCTGCTACTATGTTTTGAACGCCTTCTTTTCTCCCAGTTGCTCCCCTCATCTCCTAGGGCCTTCTGAGATTTCAGACCAGCTCCATCAAAGCAGGAAAATAATAACTTACCTGAAAGAAGCATGGCCTAGACCCACAGCACTGATGTAAGCACCTCTCCTAAAGGGTAGGTCATAAATTACTATCAGTTTCTGTATCCACATCTCAGTATGCAGTGCCTCACAATGGGCTGATTCACAAAGACTCACGCAAGAGGTGCGTATTGAGGAACGCAGCTCCGCACCGAGGGAAGTTCCGCGCAGGGCCACATTCATGACCACCAGCCCCAGTCCGGCTCCTCACATGGCCCTGCATCCCTGCGTGCAGGTCCGTGGGGGGGCAGATGGGTGCAGAGAGGACCTTGGTGGGCAGCTAGGGTGGTTGCATAGGCAGGGACCTCAGTGGATCCCTTATGCACCTCTGATGCCATGTTGGTGGTGTGAGGTGGTCCTTCCCATCTGCCTAACTTTAGCCACCAGAAGTGCCCCGATGGCAGGGGCTGCACTGTTGGGGAGCTGTTGCCCACCGCCGCTCCCACCACGTCCGGAGGCAGCCTCCCGGGGCGCGAGCTGGCCCCTGTGGTTTATGGCTGTCTCCCAGACTCGAACTGGTCTCCCCTGCGCACACAGGTTTGTGGAATGCCGTGAGTGCTGGTCACACCCACACTGCCCCTGGCCCGCCTCCGCACAAAGCTCTGTGACTGGCCAGGAGATCGGGAGCAGAGGGAGGCACATCCTGTTGCTGCATGGGCAGGAGGGGTGTGGTAGCTGCAGTGGTTGCTCAGTGGCTACGCGACCGACTTATACGGTGCATAGCCAGCCCAGCTTATTGCGAATCGGCCCCAATAAGAGAAATAAGGCACTCAGAGTGATTAAATAGGTGGTCCCACCTTATAGGGATATTTGCATATTCACAGTGGGACAGAATCCAGGCACCCCAGGGACAAAGGTGGTGATCCTGAGTGTTTAAAATGATAATTACTGGTAAGTCTGTTTATTAACCAGGCTACCGCCACTTTTAGATCCCATAATACATGGTGTAGGCAAGATGTGGCATCCAGTGCATCAACCCTCAGCGCCACTGGGCCAGCAAAACAGACATTTCTTTGTATGTTTCCTTACTTCACACTACAGTGCTCATTTCTCTGTCTTACAGACTGCACTGAAAATGTGGGCATGTGTGATTGAAAAGACACTGAGTGCATCTTTACACTTCCGGTGCTGGCCTAGCAGAGACTCAGACAGACAGACAGTGAGGTTAGGAGCAAACAGCAGGAGCTGCTGATGGCAAACTCCTCCTGTGGCTATATGCAACTACCCACAGAGACTGGGACCCAGCAATTATAAACAATAAAATACTAGCTTTATAATTAATCTTTTTTTTTTTTTAACACACCCTTGGTGTGCGTGATACCTTCACAAAATACTTTTTGATTTGCTTTTATGTTTTATGTGGTATCACACAGCTCAGGGTCTGTATGTAAAAACAAAAAACCTCATAATGTATAACACCCCACACATTATTCTAGATATAATTAATAGTCATTGGATCTAATACCCCAATTCTGAACACTTTCAAATCACATTTACACAAGTGATAATACATGAGTGATAATACATACAATTTGGCTTTATGCACAAAGCGGACGGGGTACACAGAAAAGTCACGTACCTACCTGCGAACCTGTGCTCCACGGACAGATGCACCCATACTGGCATTTACCAATGCCGGCCACATGTTCTGGTACTCCCCCGCACGCAGGACTCGCAGGGTGGCCGGGGAGGAGTCGCTGTCCCGGACAGACATTCAATGGGATGCCCCCTGGGACCATAGTGGATCCCTGATGCATAGAGTGGTGCGGTCCAGGCTGTGCATGCCGATTGCAGGCACCTGGACACGCTGTGGCACCATCCAGTCCCAGTGCCGTTGCTCCAGCAATCTCTGAGCGCTTGCCCATCCAGCCGCCTCCTCCGCCTTCTGCTGCCCAGCTGTCAGGGCAGCACAGTGTGCCCTGTCCTGGTCCCTGGCGACTCCAGGCCTGTGCCCATGGGGGCATGCAGTGGCTTACATCAGGGTCTCCCTATCGCACTCTGTGTCACCCTCTGCACCCATGTAGCCAGCACTACATGGGCTAGTGAACATCGCGTGAGTGCTAGCACACCTCGAACGCCCCAGCACAGAGCTGTCCTACAGATGTGGGGGATCAGGTGCGGTGGGTCTGCGTGCCCCTTTGTGCATGCCATGCAGGGGGCGAATGAGTGCAGGGTGGCTACACACCCCAGATACGCAAGACAGCTACTCCGCCCCATTAGTGCATAGGGCCCAGTATGTGTATTATGACATTTTGCACTTAAGCATATTGTTTTGAAAATTCAAGCTAACAAAACAATATAATCGCTGAACCAGTTTTAGATTTACAAGTCTTACTTTAATAGCTTTCATTTCTCAGGTCCCTCACTGTTGTCAGCTTCAATCTACTCTTAACAGTGTAAGCCAATTCACTCAGTAAAAGTGAAGATGTTCATCATTTTTTTTACCTATGGACATCACACACCTCAGGTGTGTAAAATAAGTGTAAAAAGCCTCATAATACACCACCTCCCTTACATTATTCTATATGTACTCCTTCCCTACAATATTCTATATATAATCATGAGGCTGCCCAATGGCCCAAAGGTAATAAGTTGTGAACATGCAGGCAACCCAGGCTCAGAAGTGACCCTAGGTTGCCAACGCTTAGGCAGCCTGGACTGGGAAACAGTGCCCTCAGCCCAGAGTCAGGGTACTGTTCTCCACCGCTAAAGCAACTCCTATAGTGGACATGGAAGCTTGCTTTTCACAGGGCATGCTGCATGTGCAAGATCGTCATACTGTGTGTGGTGACTGGAACGGGGAAATATTGCACTCAGCACAGGATGGGTGGCATTGTTCTCTGCGCTCCCCATAACCCCCGTGGTGAGCAGGGAGGTTGCTGCTCCACAGGAGGCATGCTGCGTGTGTGCTAGGTCACTGCATCGGACTGTGCCCAGTGGCAGGAAACGGGGAAGAAATGCTAGAGGAAAACAGCAGAAGCCTCTGCCCTATCCTCATTATTGCTGGTGGACAAGATAAGGAGTTTCAGTGCTGGAAGGTGCCTGGCAGAAAATCTGAGGTTTAGGCATCTTCCCCAAGATGGCAGGAAAATCTGGCTAAACAAGTAATCACCCTAAATGGGTTGCAAAATGAGCAGTTTCACAGCTTGCGGGCCCTTCCTGATAGAACTGTTAAATATATAAAGTCATCACACCAGTGTGAGGTAGTCAAGGTTGCAGTGTCTTTTGACAAAACACTCTCGAAAGATCATCTTAGAGGAAGGATTCTGGGTGGAATCTGGGTGGCATGGTGTCAACAGTGCCTGGTCTGATACTTTGTAGCATCTTTATTAGTGATTTCGTATCTGACATCAAGGAAAAGTCTGCCATTTTGCAAATGATGTCAGGCTTTATGGCAGTGCTGATGTGAAGATGGGATCTGAGACATGAGGAAGGACATAGAGAGGCAGGCGAGGTTGTCCCAGATCGGGCAACTGGGCTGGAATGCCAAAATGCAAGGTCATGCACATGGGAAACAAAACCCCATGGGTTGAGTACAGATTGTGGGGAGGGGACTGCCACAGTGAGTGAGGAGGAAAGGATCTGGGAGTGGTGATTTCAGACAACCTTGAAACAGCTGCTCAATGCAGTAAAACCGCATGAAAGGTGAACAGAATGCTAGGATGCCTAGGTAGGCGATTCAGCAGTAGGAAGTAAGGATCATCTTGCTTCTTTCTATTCGAGTCCTGGTGAGACCATGCCTTGACTGCTGTGTGCAATTTTGGAACTTTCATCTAAAGGCATTAATAGGTTGGAATCGGTGCAGAGGAGAGTGACCAAGCTGATACTGGGCCGACAGGGAAAGACATATGATCAGAGACTAGAGAACCTCAACAGGCACTCAGTGGAAAACCAGAAGGGAGAGTGGGGGCATGACTGGAACATTTAAATAAATGACTGGTATTAATTAAGGTGGATTTAAGGAAACTGTTCCTGATCAGAAGTGAAAAGATTACCAGGGAAATTACAGCAAACTAGAGCAGGTAGATTTAGGAAGGACACTAGGAAGTAACATTTCATGGAAAGGGTACTGGAGGAGTGGAACACACTTCTGGAGACACTGGTCAGTGAAAAGTATGCAGAGAGAGGGATCAGCATAACAGGCAAAAGGAGAGCTGGGGTGTGGATGATCAATAACCTATAGAGGGCATTTACCCCCACACACAGCAGACTAGACAGACTCTAACACCTTCCTCTGTTGGCTCATTTATATGTTTCTATGAAAACTTCATGTGATAGTTAAGTATGGAACTCACAGCCATTAAGGAAAAGAGTCCGCACTGAGAGACCACCCAAAAGCAGGATTGTGTACAAATACCAGCTTTATTGCAGTAGTGCTCCAAACTTAGGGTGAATACAGACAAACTGCTGCCACAAGTTGCCCCGGCACTTAAGAATCACTCTTCATCACAGGGCTGATGAAGAGAGTGATTCACAAATTTGGCTCCAGAACCGATGTAACTTCAGAACAATCTCCTTCTTGCCCACTCTCCAAAATTCTAGGAAAAACTGTGCTCGACCAAACTGTTGAATTCCTCAATAGTTATAACCTACTTACAGAGTCAATAGGCTGAGCGTGACTGCTGAGGGAGGAGCCAAAAGGGGGATCCAAGATGGCAGTCTAACAGCCAACTGCCAAGGAGCACTCGAACACTAAGCTGCTTTTGAGAGAATAAAAATAAATGGACTTAAAGGAGTTCAAAGCTTTGGTGAAAGTGTGGTTGGACTGCTGATTTCTTCAGTAACAAGATGCAGATGACTTTCAAATTAAGCTGTTTGTATTGCTGCAAGTGCTAACATTATGGTTCTATGCAGTAAATGGCAAGACAGCGAAAATCATGCTGAAGTGCATTGTATCTTGTACTAGGACATTTGCAGAGCGTGACATTTTTACCCTCCCGACACTATTAACACCGCCCACTGTAAAACTATCTAGCTTCAAATCGGAACAAAAAAAAAACTATATATATTTACAACGACAAACACTTTGCAGCATGTCCAAGTTGGTCAGATGGGCACCAGAACTCCCAGAGCGGTCGGACAATGCAATTTTAGAAAATGGGAATGAAGCCGGCCTGGTGGTGCTGAGGGTTGAGGCGCTGGATGCCTTATCTCGCGACTATGCTGGGGATCCTGGTTCGGGAACAACCACGGGTCATCGGGGTGCTGGCGTGGGGGCAGAATCAAGCAGAGCTGGTAGGCTGCCTCCTCGCCTGAGGGTGGGTGTTGCCCTCCCAGACTCCGCCTCCCACTGCGGAGGTACAGGAAAACATAGGCGGAGGGGTGGCAAGGACAGGAGGGTGAAAGGGCTGAGCTGGCGCCATGGTGTGCGTGTGCCTGGGCCTCGGTGGGCAGGAAAAAATGAACAGAAACACCATAAAAATAATAATTAAAAAAAAAAGAAAACAGGGATAAATGCCTTAAAAACAAAACCACCGATTAAACAAATCCCAACTTGGTGACAAAGCCCCACCGTACATGGTTCCAAAACAAAACAGAATTTTAGTATTTCGAGCTTAAGCCCCTGCTCTCACTTGTGCCAGAATCTCCTTAGACCACCTAAATGCTACAAACTGAAGAGCTTGATTCTGAACCAGAAACTGAACTGGAACCAGATTCAAATGATACCGAGTCTTTGACTGGACAAAAAGCAAAGATAAAAGATTTACAATATACTACAGTGATGAAGAAGACGAAATTGGCATTGACACAATGTTTGATGGCTACAGAGGCAGGTGAAAGAAATGTATCTTTATTAGACTCAGAAACGGAGCAAGATGTTATGGAAAATACTGACAATAAAGCGAAGAAGCTGGGGCTGAACAGTGGGAGGCTTCTGAGATGCCGGTAATCCAATAGGCAGCAATGCAACAGTGAGAAATACAGAGGGTGCAGAAGCCCTGCAAGAAAATTTACATGACTGTATAAATCAAACTAAGTGCCAACCTGAAATTAACTTACAACTGTTCACCCTGCTGAATGATGAAAATAAAATAGAAATAAAAGATGGCTTTGCTACAGTTAAGCAGCGTTATTGCAGCTGTCTAGTTCAGTATCTGAATTAAGCAATAACATGCAAGAACAGATAATGTAGAAAAGAGAGTGAGTGAGTTAGAAGACACATTGAATCCAGTTTCTGTAAAAGTTGCAGCTCAAACATAGGCTATCCAGGAATTCAAATTAAAAGTGAATGAAATGGAAGACCGCCGAGAAACAAAATGTTAAACTGATCGATCCCAGAGGGTTTGGAACGCAATAGTGATACAGTGACCTTCTTTGAAAACTAATTACATTAGCAGTAAATAAAAAGTACCCTGAAGAAAGAATTATACTGATAGAGCTCACCCTGGGGAAGGAGTTAGCAAGAAAATTGAGAACTTAATGACAGAAAACCTAGGCTTCTATATTTGAAGCCACGTTATTTTCAGACAGAGAACTGATATTAAGACAAGCCAGAATCAATAAAGGATTAATTGCTGATGGGGTGCAATTCTCTGTGTACCCAGACCTTAGTGTTGCAACAATGCAATCACGCAGAGCCTTTGATGAAGTCAGGGTCCTCTTAGGACAAAGGGATCAGATTTGCTCTGCTGCATCCAGCACAAATCAGATTTTTTTTACCGTGGAAAGATTCAAATCTTTGACGACCCCAAGAAAGCAGAAGCCCTCCTAAAAACTAGGAAGATAAAGGAAGTTAAAATAGCTAAAATAATGGATCTTCCCTCCACCCCAACTTTTCCCGCTATGTACTGATTTTGGAATATTGGTAAAGCCAAGAAGCAAGTGACGGAAGATGGAACCCATATTGTTAAAGACTTAACTTTTAAATAAGAAGGGAAAGGAAAGGGAAGAGAAAGGATCACGATTTGCAATTTCTCCTTACAGCAACATGACCTTGCATAAGCTGTAATTGAAAGCGTAGCAAGCAAGAACCAAGTAAATAATATGTAAATAAATTTATGTTTTATTTCACGACGGAAAAACGTTACAGAAAGACATTGTATAAAGTGCTGGTTAATAAGAAGGTAACAGCATTAATTCAGGTGTGACTCAGTTCACGCTTTCATTTCAGCCGGTCATTACAGCGCTTTCATTCCAGCACTCGCCTTATTACAGCACAGTCTGAATATGGCACCGCTCATTTCAGCGCTAGATTCGTGAAAGGTGTCTCATTTCAGTGCTTAGAATTGCTCTTACTTTGCATTTTGAGAATGGGCTACAAGACACCAAGTAACAATTTCTGATCAGTCCTGATGGAAAGATGACCTCCATCGAGGAAAGCTCCATGAATTCTCTAAGGATGTCTCTCAAACATACTATTCATTCTGTTATATATTTATAAATACATTTTGTATATTCTTTTAATTTAATTAATACATGTATGCATATTAATGGACAGTAAAGTATGTATATGCTAAATAAGGTAACTCACATCCACAAGACATGCTGGTGACCTTATCTAAAATGTCACAACTCGCCTTGCCAGTAGTGAAAACTTAATGGCAGAATGCTGGAAGAATTAATGCTGTTACCTTCTTATTAACCAAGCACTTTATACAATGTCTTTCTGTTACGTTTTTCCGTGTGAAATAAAACATAAATTTATTTACATATTATTTACTTGGTTCTTGCTTCGTGATGCTTTCAATTACAGCTTATGCAAGGTCATGTTGTTGTAAGGAGAACTCGCAAATAGGTGATCTTGAACATTGCAATTGCAGCTATTACCAGTGAGTACAATGCTGGTACTAGGACAGCTGACGAGCTCTTGAGGGATTTGGTTTTGTATTCTTTTAGATGCTATTGCTATTTCTAACAAATTTACAAGCTGGATAAAAATCCTGTAAACACAAAAAAAACGGAACTGAAAGGGATTTCTGAATGCTGAAATGGGAAGCACGGTAATGAGACAGTGCTGAGTTGAACAGCGCTGGAATGTAAGCACCTAATAGACAGGCGCTGAGATGAAAAGTGCTGAAATGGGCTACACCCTGATTTCCTCCTTTTTGTTGGCTGTGACATATTATTTATCGGAAGGCTTAACCCACAGCTTAAGTCACTGTTTGTCTCACAGGGTTATTAGTCTCACCATTTAGAGAGGCCCTGAGCTAAAACGAAATGCATGTCCTACCCAAAGTATTGTGCCTTCTAAGCTGCTATTTTTTGGAGAAACTCGATAACGGTATTAAAGAGAAGCGGTCATAATGTCGCCAGCAGCATTGGCAACATTATAACCGCCGACCAGGTGATACGGCGACAAAACAATTTCTCGAGAATGGAAGATGACACTACCAGAATAGAAATGCTACTTTTTCCTCTGCCAAATGTACCTGAAAAAAAAAAAGTGAAGAAAGAAAAATAAAAAGGCAATCAATAAAAATATTGATGGCTCGTGTACTGGAACTCACCTTACAGACAGTTTCAGCAGGAACCTTAGGTAGTCAGAGATGGATTGAGCAACTGAACAGTAACTGAGATGGAATGCCTGAGCACAGGTGAGAAAAGCAGTCATCGACGCGTGTGATATAATGGCAAAAGCATTTGAGTGTGATGCCACTGCTGATGGGTGGCAACAGAGAACGCAGACTTATCAGCGGACCGAAGAAATTACATAAATGGGCAAAATGAAGAAAATATGACAGAATTCAAAGAAAGGACAACTGATACAGGTACTATGCAAGCAGCAAGTTCAGCTACTTAAACTTAATTCAAACAAAATGACCGTGTGAAAACGGTGGTAAACACTGACAGTGCAGCTTAACCCTCTTTATTTTTGGTCGTGATACAGTCCGCTGTTTTATTTTATTTTTTTGCTGAATAAAAGCTGATTTGAGTTCTTACACTGGTGTCTGCCTCCATCTATTCCCACACCTTCTACACCCTCTCAGCTTCATAGCATGTCCCCTTATTCTTGAGCAGTTTTTCTTCTGAAAATATTTCCTTCCTGTACCTTGTTCACCCCTCAAGTATTTAAAGGTCTCCATAATATTCCCATCTCTTCCAGTGTGTACATATTTAGTACTTTAATCTCGTCTTGTAGGGCTTCCAGTGCAAATCCTGCACCACTTAGTTGCACTCTTCTGGACTGCCTACACTTGTCCTTCCAGAGATGTGGTCTCCAGAAGTGGACACAGTACTCTAGGTGTGGTCTTACTAGCAATCTACATAGAGGCAAAGCCCCAAGCCTATGCACCCCTAGCCCTCTCAACTGCCTTGTTACACTGTCTGGCCATCTCTAGATCATCCAATACGTTTACCTCTAGGTTTCTTTCCTGCTTGGTGGTCGCCAGCACCTCCCCTCCCATTTTGTACTCTGCACTGGGTTTCTGTGGCCTAAGTGCATTTTTTTGCATTGAAACAAAACTACCATACCTCTGACCACTCCTTGAGTTTTCTTAGGTCACTGTTTATCCTTTCCACCCCCATTTAGTGTCATCCACAAAGAGACAGACTTTTCCTTCCAGCTCCTCTGTAATGTTACTTATAAAACATTAAAGAGAACCAGTCCCAGCACTGATCCCTGAGGCACCCACTGGTTACCCTCCTTCCTCGGAGTGAACTGCATTCACCACCTTCCTTTGCCGCCTATCACCTAACCAGTTTCTCACTCAGTTTACTACCTATGGATGCACTCCTAAGCTACCCATCTTACTTACTAGTCTCCTATGCAGAACGGTGTCAAACACCTTACTGAAATCTAGGTAGGCTATCAGATTCAGTTGACATGGCCCCCATAAATCTATGCTGCCTCAGGTCTTGTAACCCATTGGTTTCAGCAGTGATTCCATTAACTTTCCCACCACTGAAGTCAAGCTGTCTGGGCTATAATTGCCAGCTTCTTCCCTGCTATTACTTTTGTGAAGTGGGACTACATCTGCCTTTCTTGTCCTCCAGGTCTACTATTCTCACTTCTTGGTGGACTGCATCTCAACGTAACAAAAGTCTGTTGGCTCACATTTTTTATCTTGGCTTCCGATGCATTGCTGGTTCACCAGGGGTGATTTAAGTCTTGGTTATTTTACAGGCATTTTTAACATCAGTCTCTGATTTTTTTCTGATGCTCCTTAGAGTCCTGGGAGCAAGCTTTGCTCCAGTTTCTGCTGGAGGTGCTATCCAGGCAGCAAATTGTTTCCTGGGATATAGGGTGGCAAGTCCTCCAATTCTTTTCCTGATGAAGCTGCTCACATTCCAGAATCTATGGAAAATAAAAAAGTAATGGTAGCCAGTAAAGCAGTAGATTTAGATTCACCAGTTTTAGTAACCACTATGACAAATCCTCACAGCTGAGGCTTCAGATTCTGCACTGATTAGGCCAGTCTATGCAGGTGACACAACCTGAGGTGGTGCAACATTCTGTCCTTTTCTGCATCTGTTACAAATAGGCAGTGCTGACTCATCTTCTGGACAGTGGAAAAAATCACAATCTGGGGTGCACCAACCAGGTCTAGGGTTGTACTGCTTGTTCGTAACATTGTTCTTTCTGGGTAAACCAGGCTGGAATGTTCTTAGGAAGTTGTTTCTGCTATCAACTAGACATTTCCAGTTCACTATCTGAGGTCGCTGAGTCACAGACCTATAAAAGGTGGCATTTGTTCTGCAACCTGGAGTCACTGCTGGGGTGGTACATTAGATCTGGCACCTAGCATAGCCAGAATAAGGACCTGACCCTAGGACACTCTGGCTCACTTGAAAACAAAGAGAAGTGTAATGGAGCAAAGTTATGCTTTTAAGGGATAGTGAGTGGGTTCCCAAGGGAGTA
Source organism: Neoceratodus forsteri (assembly GCA_016271365.2). Classification (NCBI taxonomy): domain Eukaryota; kingdom Metazoa; phylum Chordata; order Ceratodontiformes; family Ceratodontidae; genus Neoceratodus; species Neoceratodus forsteri. Next base: position 962,584,008 of record CM057455.1, read on the forward strand.
CAGGGATCCCAGGTGGTACATCCTAACAAGGTGCTTGACATAATGTCTCACAAAACCTGAGTGAGATGTCCAAGAAGAGGGGTGCTGAGATGCAGAGCTGGATGAGGTATGGGAAAACAGTCACAAATCGGGCAAAATGATGCCTAGAAGACCCAGGGACAAAAGCCGTGAGAGGGTCAGTAAGGCATAAGTAATGCTAGTGACAAGGTAGCAGAGTTCCTATTTGTGTCAGGAAGATTTTCTGAAGATAAGTTTCTGGCTGGGCAAGCAAGGCCACAAAGCTGGAAGCCCCATCAGGCCAGGCATGAACTGTGATGCAATGAGGGAGTGGAGCTTGGAGAAGTTGTTGCATGTGAACATGGGATATCTGAAGTTGCTGCACGATAGTGCTGAGGCCTTGTTTACCCAAGACATTTGGGTGCCATGCCCAATGTACCATTTCATGCACATATTATCATGGCACTATAACTTTCCAAAGAGTCCATTAAGGGGATTTAAGAATCAGTACAGTGACCAAGGTGGGACCAGGAAAATATCCAATTTGTTGGCTACCACAGGAGTGATTTCAGCAGCTGAGAAAGTCCAGGAAACAAGTTGCAGATTTAGACACAGCTGCCATACTGTATTATTAAATACTCATGGACATACTGTACTGTATTAGACATCATTCTAATGTGGGCCTCTGTGGCCGAGAAAGGCATTCAGCTGTTCTACCCCTGTACCATCTGTGTTTCAGTAAAGGTTGAGTCAAGGTCGCCATACTGTCAGTGTACTCATTCACTTCTCTGACATTTACAGTACACCCTCTCTTAGTAGTTCCTTAGGGAGGAGAAGGAGGTTCAGACTGTGTAATTGTTTGCAGAGAGATTATAATGAGCAGAAGCTATCATCAGAAATACCTTTCAACAGAGTGCCCTAGGGCATGTCCACATCCATTGGCTGCAGTCACCAGGTTTGGAAGGACTGACGGAGGGCTGCATAAGGAGGAGAAAACAAGGGGAGGAGGCCATAGTTTTTATTTATTTATTTATTGAACAGTTTAACTAGGAAGTACATATTGAGCTGAAAACAGCTAGTTTCCAGATGAGACCTGGAGGAGAGGGAGTAGGAGGTAGCTAACAATAAGTTATACAGGCATAATCATAAGTATTATTGGCAGAATAGTAAATGAAGGCTTCTAGAAAATTGCACACTTTCTAATAAAATACAGAAGGAAAATAGCAGAACAGTAAGTAGAGGGCAAGACTAGAGAATGGAGAAAATGAAGACGGCTCACAGGCAGTTGTAGGTAGGATGGCAAAAACAAGAAAGAAAAGACTTTAGGGAGGAAGCAGAAGAGGCAGGATGAACAGGGATGGGAAGGGAGGACCAAAGTTTTGGAAAGCGGTAGAAAAGCAGATTGGCTAACAGTAGATTTTCTAGAAAGAAAGAGAGAGAGAGAGAATGGAAAGTATTATTGCAGAGAGGGTGGGGAAGAAGGAGGGGAAAGAATGGTTTGAAATAAGAGGAAGAGTGCCAAACCAGAATTTGGATAAAAAGAGACACAATGGGAAAGGTGCCTAGTATCAAAAGAGGGGAGGCAAAGAGTTGAGTATAGAAAGCAATGGTGAGTACGAGAGGGGCAGTCTAAAGCAAAGTGGCAGAAAGAATGAAAAGGGGGTCCAGTCTGGCAAGGGAGGATTTAGGGGCACTACTGTAGACTAAGGGAGGCAGTATAGAACAGTGGTTTAAGGCTCTGAGCTGCAAACTTAGAGACCTGGTTTGAATCCCATAGCCCCCACCTGAATACTGTGTGACTCTGGGCAAGTTAATTAACTTCCTTGTGTTCCCAGGTTGTACCTGTAAACAAGCTTTCAGCTTAGTGTGTCTCCTGGTTAAAAAAAAGACACCATAGTCAAAAATAGGAAGGATCATTTTAGGACAATTTCTATGGAGGACAGGAGGCGGTATACTTGCTTTATCCCTGTACAAAGCATGTACCAACACCAAGCTTGGGTGGAAGCTTCTGGTGAATTGCACCAATGTGCACAGAGAAATCAAGATGCCGGTCAAGGCAGACCCCAAGGCATTTAAAGGAGGAGACATCTTCAATGGTAGCACCATCAAAAGTATTAAATAGTAGTTTTGCAAACCTCTGACAGGTGCCAAAGTCATTCAGACTGTTTTTTTTGGCGTTCAGAGACAATTGGTTAACCTTGAACCAGTGCTGAATGTTGTCAAAATTCAACTGAAGTCTGGAGATAAGGTCACGGGATGGAGCCAGATGCAAAAGAACTGTGTCATCAGCAAACATATGAATAGACACAGATGAACAGACAGAGGGTAGGTCATTCTGAAATATTGAAAAGAATAGGACCCAGGATAGACCCTTGAGGGACACCTGAGCTAATGGAAATGAAGGTAAAATGGATTTACTTATCTGGGAAGCTTGAGACCTGCCTTTAAGGTAGGACAAAAACCAACCGACTGAAGAGTCAGAAAAGCCTGCAGTTTTAAGTTTGTCCAGTAGGAGGGTACACCACAGTGTCAAATGCCTTAGCAAGATGAACAAAAATGGCAGAAGTCATCAGTCCTAATCAGTACCTGTAAGTATGGAATCAGTGAGCCAAAGGAGGAATGTAGAAGTGGAGTGGAATTTCCTAAAGCCAGACTGAAAGGAGTGAAAAAGGAGGAATTGTCGAGAAAGGAAGTAAGCTGAGATAAAACAATGCATTCCTGTAACTTAGCCAAGGTAGGGAAGGAGTGAAATTAGATGGAAGTTAATGAAGCAGAAGTGGGGATCACACCTTTGTGGATAAGGATGATAACAGCCTGTTTCCAGACATCTGGAACAGTAGCAGGAGGAGAGATTCAGAAGTAAGTTAGTGGGAAGAGCAATGGCAGGTGCCGAGTGAAGGAGAAGTTTAGGTCAAGACCATCAGGACTGCCTTCCTTTAGTAAATTTAGGAAAGCCGGGCCTTTAGGAAAACCACAGGAGGACAGGAGAAAGAAAACAAAGGAGAGGAAGGCAATGAGAGGGAAGGGGGTGGCAGAGGAAGGATGAGGAAAGGGCACAGGTAGTAAAGTGGAATTAAAATTCTCTGCATCAGCAAAAGGGTCAGAGATGAGGAGTCACCAATTTTAGATTTTCTCAATGAGTAGCACTGTAGTCCCTTTTACTGTATGTAGCAGTTGGGGAGGTTTTCAAGTAGCGGATGCTGAAATGGATTCTGATAGGACCCTTTTTGGATTTAAGATTTCTGGCCTTCAGTTCTGAAAAATAAAGCCCCATAAACTCTGACAAATCCAATTCCAAGAAGATGGGGTGAAGATGCGTGTGCAAGCGACTTCAGGCTTTTAAAGGAGGTAGGAGGCACACAGTTTCCTTGTGTTTTAGTGGGACCCACTGCAAGGGGCCCAACCTGTGCTGAGGTACCAGAGCTGCTCGCAAGGGGCTCTCAGACCAGGAAGCTTAGAGTATGTTATCTTGGTAGCAGGAGGATAGCAGTCACAGTACTCGTGTACACACATAGTGCAGCATCAAAACACATCGCTTACAAGTCATAGATATAGCATTGTATTGTAGCTAAAAACAAGTTGGCTTTTTCAATTTATCATTGTTAGCAGTTCTGTCTGAGGAATTATCCTGGCATAGGCATTTCTAGTCCCTCTGTAATCTGAATCAGGGTATGCTGTCCTATTAACGCCTGTATGAACAGGGATATACCGCCGCAAACATGAGGGAGAGATTTGTACACTATGATTACTGTAGCTAGCTAGTAATGGGGTATAAACATGTTTTCCTGCTCTGACTGCATTTCTAGTCCCTCTAGTGGAGCACTCATCTGAATTGTTGCTGGTTATGTCTAATCTGGTAGCTATGTTTCTATGCTTTCTGACTTAACACTGCATTGCCAAAGTAGTTACTATCAAGTACCCTGCTAGTAGCACAGATAATTATCTTATTCTAGCCATTTCAAGTGGAATAATGGCCTTACCTTAGTCAAAGAATGTGGAGCTAGGCAATATGCTTGCAACCTCTACGATACACATGAAGGAACTGGAGCCCTATGGTAAGGGACAGGACTTAGGCAGATCAGATTTTGAATCTGGTCACATGTGCATTTACAGCCTATGAGGTGGACATAACCCAGAAGTAATGGATGAGGGGATGCTGTAAGGTGATGCAATATGCAAGCAGGGTTTTAGCGGAGCACCTTGGAGTCACTTAAGGACAGTTGGAGAATATAGCATTGAATGCCTGTGCAATAGGTTGTGCTCAGTTTTAGTTTAATGTTACTTGCTTGGGTCCAGGTTTTATTAGGGTGTTTATTGTAGTCCAGAGTTTTTAAGTCTTACCCAGGCTCTGAGACTATTGATGTTTGAGGCAGTTTGCCTTAAATTTTTAACCTCCTGTTTGCTGTGATTTCTCAGCCACCTATATTCTTGCCAGAAGGAGGTTCATTTGCAGGATTCTCTCTCAGCTTCATTTTACCAAGTATTTCTTTGGAAAGCCAGCGTCCATCGAGGTGTTGCCACCTCTGAGCCATCTGTTAGTTAATGGAAGTGCGTATCCTGAATTGAGGATAAAATGACACTGAAGAAGCAAGACTGAGTTTACATCCAATATGGTGTCTAAGTAGGGCTAACTAACTGATCTAAGGTCTGAGAGTAGGCTGGATAGCACAAACTTAAAACTCCATCAGGTCAGAACCCTTGGGGGTGGGACTCAGAGGGCTGACAGGGATGCCTACTAGACAAGATGCTGTAGGTTGGGGAGTGATCACTAATAAAGTCACAATATGTCTGACCCATTTATCCTATTTCTATCCCCTATTAGTAACTAGCCAATCCAACATGGTGTGATTAGATGTTTTATCATACAGGTGGGCGGTAGGTTATGAACCGGAGAGGTTCAGTTGTTTTAGTAACTTATTAGTCACCTTAGACAGTTTAATGCTCCTTGCTCCAGTTTATGTTAAAATCACCTAACATGACTATGTCTCTCTGAGGACAGCAGCAACCTGAACTTTTAGAAAAACTGTGATAGTCCTGAGATACCTCCCTTTGGGGTTGTAGGAGCATCCTATATACACTTTTTAGAGGAGCAAGGGATATTCTGCTAGGGGCCAATCACAGACTGTGATAACACTGGCACTACCAGAAATATATGGTACACTAAGATTGTCCTTATAATAGATTTGGACACCACTTCCTTTTAGCACCCACCAGGTTCCTGCTTAGTAATCTGTAACAACATGCAGTAAATAGCAGGCTCAGCCAGGGGTGTAACATTTTAAACACGTGTTGGTTATGCCAGTGATGCCAGGTTGACAGAGAACAACCCAGTTTTCATGTTCTGGAACTTTAGGCAATAGACTACAAATGTTTAGAGGCACTAGTTTCAGGTTATACTTGGATGCCCAGAGAGGGTCATGTTGGGACAGAGGTAGGGTATGGGGCCTGGATTATTTCCACATCCCTACAAGATGCAACAGTGATAGGGGAATCAGGGACTTTAGGAGATTACATATAGGTATGAGACATCTACAGTGTATAGGTGTGAGGGCAACGTGTCTACCCATAAGACATTTTTTAAGAAGAGCGCATAACTTAATAAGTGGGTAGTATGATACTTGGTGGAATGAAGCTTAGACATATGGAAGCTATTTTGAACATCTTAGAGGGACTTTGGTCTAGCATTATGACAACAGTGAATGCATCAGATAGACATAAAGCCTCATGAACACAGTCCACCCTTATGTCTTACCTCCTATGGGGAATGGTAGGTGGATAGTATGGCAGCATCTATACAGACCAGAATGACTGTACCTGGTGGATCACAGAGCTTTGGGACATTCAGAGGGCTCAGGAGGGGGCTTATTGAGAAGCATTGTCTCCTGCTGACTGTTGCTACACACTGATGCTCCCAGTGTGATGCCCTTAAGCTATGGCTCTTGTGCAACAGACCAAGCACAGAAGTTCTGCTTGGTACAAAACTTTAAAAGGCTTGGGCAATTCTTTCCCGGATTTGTTCTTCTTATTGGTGGTGCCCCCAGAATACAGAGATGCAAATACAAGAAGGTTTTAAAGATCTGCATACTGGCAGCCCAGAAGGCCATTACCGAAAATGGCTTACACGGTATCAGATAACATTAACATATTGGCAAGAAGTGATGCTGGCCATTTACAAGATGGACTCTTGCTAACAGCATTAGCAAACAAAAACAGGCAACATTTGAAATAATTTGGAGAAAATGGGTACTATAAATCTCCCCATTGAGATCAGATTTTATTCTTTAAGCACACATGACATGAGTTAAGCTTTTGTCTTGTCTGTCTGTATGTAGTTGTTATTTACTTGGGAACTCTTCAGTGATTTAGAATTGGAGTCCCACTCAATGGAATATCTATATAGTATTAAATGAATCATGTAGCTATGTATGTTTTAAATTATTTAATTTTCAGCTGTTTGTTGTCCATTTTTGTCATACATTGTAAAGATAGTTCTGTGTTTACAAACTATGAAAAGGAAAAATAAAGAAAGTTAAAAAAAAAAAAGCTTGGGCAAGGCAGGGCAGGGCAGAATGCATGCTCCTAGGCTCAGACACTTTGGTTGCCAAGTCACATGACCTGTTTTCCAGTTTGCCTGTAGGAAAGGTGTGGAAACTGAAAAGTAGATTTACTTTTCTTTGTCGGAACAGTCCAGGTGTGTATCTTTTGGTATTCTAGTACCAACCTCAAGCTCAGACTGACAAGCACAGTGGTGTTCCTGCTGAAAAAAAAATACCACAGACTGGTTGGGGGATGGTTCAGTTCCTGGCATGCTACCATCCACACCCCACGAGCAACAGCGACTAGAGGCAGCATCTTTTGGCATCCTGCTGGCAACCTTAAGCCTTGACTGGGCCACTCCACTAATTTCCCACAGAAGGATCCAGGGGCTAGTAAAGGGATAGTTCTACTACAGCCATGCTACCAACCACACCCCACACACATCAGTGGGCCAAGAGCAATCTCAAGTGCCGATTGGGTCAGCAGGGAAGATTCCAATGAATACAGGCTTCTGGGTTCAGCCCGACTGATTACCCAGGACATGTGACCTGCTTTCCAGCTCACTTGTCAGAAGGGTGCAAAATTGAAGGTAAATTTACCTTTTATGTTAAGACCAGTCTAGGTGTGCATCTTGTGGCACCCAGTACTAACCTCAAGCCCTGACTGGGCAAATACAGTGTTGTCTCCACTGAGGAAAGGTCCAGGGGCTTGCAGGGGGATGTCTCAGCTCTTGCCCTAACCCCCAACAAGTGGATTTGACTCAGAGGCAGTACCTTTTGGCATCCTGGTGGTGACCTCAAGCACTAACTTGGCTACTGTACTAATGTCCCATAAAGGAAGGATCGAGGGATTGGTAGAGGATCATTTGACTCCTGTTGAGCTTCGACCCACACCTCACAAGCAGTGGCATCCCAGTGGAAATCTTGAGTTCCAACTGGGCCAGCAAAGAACATTCCTATAAATACAGCTTCCTTGGCTCAGCCTGACTGCCTGTCCAGGTCACATGACATGCTTTCTAGTTTGCCTGTTGGAGGGCATGAAATTTAAAAAGTACAGTTATGTGAGAACTTACTGTAACAGTAGATCTTGAGCGAGACTCTTGCAGTAGGCAATAACCATAAGGACTGAGCCACCAGGCGCTAGGACCACATGGAAAACTCTAACTAGCAGTGTTCATGGGGACCGCCCACCCAGCGTCCATGTGGCCGGCGTCGGCCTGATGCTATAATGGCAGTTCTCATGCCCGCTTCCAGTTCTCCGCCAGAAACCTGAGAAAGGTGCAACAGGAGGAGGAGAAGGCTCCTGGAGTCATAAAAGCTGAAACGGAAAAGCACCAGCAGCAGGGGAAGGAAGGAGGGAAAACTCTGCCTACTGCAAGAGCCTCTCAAGATCTACTGTTATGGTAAGTTCTTATGTAAATGTACTATATTACTTTTGAGAGGGTTTTGCAGTAGGCACAACCATAAGCACTGAGTCCCTAGCTGTGCAAACCAGGCTAAGGCTGAAAACATGGGAGGCTGGATAAGGTCTGCAGAAGGCAGGGCTCTAAGAGAGAAGGCTTTGAAGGACGGCCAGTCCGAATCTGCCCTGTTCCTAGAAGCAATGTCCGAACTGTAAAGCTTGGTAAAGGTATGGATAGAGCTCCAAGTAGCTGCCACGCAGATGTCAGCAGCAGAAACATTCCTGAAACAAGCAGTAGATGCAGTCATGCCTCTGGCTGAATGCCCTTTGACTTCGGAGGAGTTTGTTATACTTCTGATAACAAAACAGAATGCAGTTTGCCAACTACAGTAATTAGATAAACACTGTTTTGAAACTGCGTGCCTCTTTTGGGTGCAAAGGAAACAAACAACTCATCCATTTTAAGGACTGACTTTGTCCGATTGGTATACAGTAGTAATGCAAAATTCTGTGCACATCAAGTGTGTGTATAGCTGTCTCCCCTGGATTAGAGTGCTCAGGATAATACACTGGCAAGTGAATGGTCTGATTCAAAGTAAACGAGAAACCACCTTTGTAAAAACTTAGATTCATATGCAGAGCCACCCGTCTCTGTGGAAAACTAAATAGGGCTCTTTATGCATGAGAGCCTGAAGGTCAGAAATCCTTTGAGCAGAAGTAACAGCAACCAAAACAGCACTCTCCAAGATAAATAGTGCAGGTTGCAACTCACGGCCAGTTCAAAGGAAGGGCAGAGTGATTTTTCTCAAGACTTAAATTCAGATCCCACAGGGGTACAGGGGTTTCATATGGAGTATCCCTTTCATAAAACTGCAGGATACTTCCAGCTGAGCCTGGTTTTGCCATCCACCAGGGTGTGGTAGGCACAAATGGCAGCTAAATGGACCTTCAGAAAGGAGTAGCTAAGACCCAAGTCGGAGAGGTGCAACAAATATTCCATGACCTGAGGGACAGGGCAAACAAAGGGGTCCCAACCTTGAGGCTCCCAAATGGAAAATCTCTTCCATTTCACAGCATAGGTCATTCTCATGGAAGACTTTCGCCCTCCAAAAGAACTTGAGCAATCCTGTGAGACACCCAAACGTGAAGCAGCTATGTCTGAAGGTGCCACGATGAAGGTGAAGGGACTTGAGGTCCTGATGGAACAGTGTGCCCTGATCCTGGGCCGTAGGTCCTGGCAGAGGGGAGAGGAACTGAGGATACATCGCCAACTGCTGTAGCAGAGGGAACCATATTTGCAAGGCCAATAAGGAGCTATGAGGATCAAACAAGCTCCTTCTGCTTGCAGTTTGAGGAGTACACTGTGCAGGAGTGGGAAGGGAGTGAAGGCATACAGAAACCTCCCTGTTCAGCAAAGACAGCACGTCTTGCCAAAAACACCACACATGGGAACGAGCAAGCAGAATTTGGTAGTTTTAGCGCTGTATGGGGAGGCGAATAGATTCAGATCTGGATGACCCCAGAGGCTCAAGATGCTTCGATCACTGACTGACGAGTTCCCACTCATGTGCCCTGGCCTGAGTGTACCAAGACTGTCCACTAAAACATTCAGGACACCTGGGACATGCACTACCGTGAGCTGGAGCTGGTGCCGTACCTCCCAAAACCACACCCGCATCGCTTCCCTGCATAGGGGTACAAGCGAAATGCCTCCCTGTTTGTTCAGATACCAAACCACACACATTGTCTGATTGGACTAGGAGTGGTCCAGGGAGGAGATAGGGCTGAAAGGCCTGAAGACCATAAAGCACCGCACGCATCTTGAGCACGTTGATGTACAATGCAAGCTCCCGCTGAGACTGGGATACCTGGGTCCTGCAATCCCCAAATGCACTCCCCAGCCTGACCAGAAGCATCCGTGGTCAGGGTTTGAACCTGAGAAAGGGCTTGAAAGGGGACCCCTGGCAGAGATTGCAAAGGCTGCCACCAGAGAAAGGTTCTGCCGCATGGGGTTGGACACCAGAACCCGTGATATAGGTTGTCTGATTCTCTGGTCCCACTGCACTCTTAGTGTTCACTGCGTGATCTGCATGTGAAGCCTGGCCAAGGGCACAGGGAATAGCTGCCACCATGAGTGTTAGAAGTCAGAGGACTGTCCTGGCTGTGGTCCAATGGCTGGAGGCCACTTGCTGAGCCTGTCTCTGCAGTGTTTCTGCCCTATCTACAGGGAGGAAAGCCTGACCCTGGGCTGTATCCAGCACTGTTTCAATAAACTGGAGGCACTGGGAGAGCATAAGATGAGATTTGGGATGGTTCACCGTAACCCCCACATTGTGAAACAGGTCCAGAGTAGTACTAGAGAGGACTCCAGGCAAACCCTCGATGGGGCTTACAGGAGTCAGTCGTTGAGGTACGGGAACACATAGTGGCTCTAACACTGTAAGTCCACTGCCACCACTGCTAGGCACCTGGTGAACACTCTGGGTGCTGAAGAGGAGGCCAAAGGGGAGGGCCTTGAACTGGAAATTAACCCTGGAAAGTAAATTTGAGGAAGCGTAGGCACGGAAGACAGGGATATGCAGAAGCATCCTGCATGTCCAGCATGCAGAGCCAGTATCCCTGGTAAAACAGTGGTAAGAGTCCTGGGAGCATCAACATGCGGAACCTCTGTTCTCGATGTACAGGTTGAGTGCGCTGAGGTCCAGTATGGGCATAAGGTCTCCCATCTTTTTGGGACGAGGAAGAAGTGAATTTGAAGATGGCGGCTATGCTGGGCCAGCCACGAGTGCAGCAGCTTAGGAGTTTTAATGTTATTTTATTGTATTTATTTTTGTTATCCGTGCTTATTGTGCACGTTATTTGAGTTTATTGTGCCTTTTGTGGCCCAACTGATCGTTTACATGCAGTACACCTGCCTAGCTGCGGTGTTTAACCATTTGTTTAGCACTGGATGCTAATACTTATGATTTTACATTGGGTGGCCATCTGTAAATTTTAAATTTCAGATGACGTCATTGACGGTGCATGCAAGATCCATCAGTAATTTGAGGTATTGGAGGAGACTGCAGTCCCTACTCTGTGGAACTAAGGCACGGAGGAACAGCAGACGGTCCGGATGGACTACTGGGTGGATTCAGCCTCTAACGGCACTAACTGTTAGTGAGGAGTGCGTTGGAGAATGGAGATGTGTTGTTGAACTGGAGTTCACACTGTGGTCTGGGGTGACTGAACTGAAAGTTAACTAGTGTACCTCTTGTTGCGGGAGCAGCCAACTGACCTTCCGAGAAGGATCTGTCTGCCGTTTGGTGAACTGAGTGAGCCGGCAGACTCGACTGTAGTGGTCCGGTCTGTCAATTTTCCCTGGGATGACCGGAGGTCACGTGAGGCCGACTATTTTCCGGTTCATCCTGTGATCTCAAGGGTTACCTGGCAAAGTTAGGGTGTACCCTGGGGCCTAGGTGGGAAGAGTGACTGGGTTGGTACCTTTCTCAGGCCAGGTTGGGCCTGGAATTATCACTCTGAAAATCAGGACTTGTTTTCAGTCTGGATCCGATTTTCTCGGGTATTGGTCATTTACATCGGTCTCTGGAGGAATTACAATCTGCCAAGTGAAGATCACCTGGATTACTCAGCAGAGGAATAGATGAGGGGTGGAATCTAGATACTGCAAGTACTTTCAGAATCAAACTACTACTATAAAACTTTTGATTATTTAAGGAGGCAGTGAGAGGCCTCTATATGATTCCATTTTGCATGTGAATGTATGGAAGGTGTAGCAGTGAGAGTGCTGCATTATATGGTCAGTCGTTTTGGGGAAGGGGTGGTGAGAGCTCCTCTTTCACTGCAAATTTCTAGGAATCTGTGGCGAGCTTCTTTGGATTATTGGAAAACACTGAACACTGTGAAGGCATTAGACAGTGTTTTCACATAGGACAATAACTGACTAATAATACTGTGTACATCTCACTAGGGTTTAGTGTGACTACTGCTATTTTCTGATACTGTGCTACAACAGAGATAGATAGCTTATGTTTATAGTATTATTGGGTTGAGTTGTGTTTTGGGGTTTGATTATAGGTGTATTTTAAGTTGTGTAAGAGTACAGTATATGGGTTGGTGAGTGTGTGTGTGTGTGTGTGACTGGTTTAAAGTGATAGTATATTGGGGGTTAAATGTGGTTTTGGGGAAGAGTGGAGGAGTGACATGGTGTGGTTGACGGAACGAGTGAGTGTGTGACTGATATTTTAATCTATAGCTGCTGATTAGTAAGAACGGCAGGATGTGTTGGTAGAGGGCTTCTATGGGCAGGTTCTACTCTTCCGCTGAGCTTTGGGCTCTTTGCCCTTCAACTGTCCCCCACTACTGGTGGAGGTTATAGGTGTCGGCCTTGGTTATAGTGAGGGGCCAGAAAGGTGGGAGCTCAGTGGGGAGTGGAGCGGGTGGACAACTTGGGGTCACAGGATCAAGGAGATGCCTTGGGTGAAATGGGCCCAGGAAGGGGTCCACACTACCTGGTGCCCATACCCAAGGGCTCCGCTTTGGGTGGGCAGTTAGCACGGTCATCCTCGATCAAGCATCCAGCCTCATGGAGTTATACAATGCCAGATCGATTAGGAACAAGGCAGCAGTAATTGTTGATCTTGTTGGGTCATCTGACCTGACATGCATCATTGAGACCTGGCTGGATGAGAATGCTGGTCCCATTTTGAGTCAGAGGTTCCAGCGGTACTTGGCGATACATCGCCCGAGGTTGGATTATAGGCCCCTCTGTTTTAAGACAGAACTAGGCCTTGTAGATGTGCCAGTTGGGGTCACTAGATCCTTCAATGTATCGTGGCAGTTGTCGGCTGTAGGATATTTCTCATCTACTGTCCACCTGGTGGGTGAAAGGAATTTTCTGCTGGAAGTCGCGGACTTCATTGTCGAGATGGTGCTGGAGTCCCCAGGTGGTTGGTGCTGGGGGACTTCAATGCCTGGGTCAATGATAAACTCTGATTTTGGTCAAGACTTCCTCCAACTGATGGTTTGTTGGGCTTTACACAGATGATTGTCTCTGCAACCCACATACAAGATCATACGTTGGAACAAGTGTTCCTGCTGGGGATGGATATCTCCTAACATGGTGGTGGAACTCATTGGGTGGTCCAATCACCACACTATAGGGTTCAGTTTCGTGGCCCCTCCCTCCAATAGACCTGCCCCTGCAGAGATGGTTTGGTACCACCCTTTCAGGGGTTTGACCCGATGGTCTTATGGTGGTTCTGGATCTATGAGAGTTCAAGTGTTAGCATGGACCCAGACAATCTTCTAATGGCCTCACAATAAGCGATTGGAGCTGCTCTGGACTCCATAGCTCCATAGACTCTGACGGCAGATAAGGACCGCTGGGCCCACCTAGTCTGCCCATTTCCCTACCTACTGGATAAGCTGCAGATCCTAGTTAACCAACAGCCTATTTCTTCCTGCCCCCACAAGAATTGCTTTATGTCTGTCCCATGCATTCTTGAATTCTCCCACAGTTTTAGACACCACAACCTCCTCAGGAAGGCTGTTTCATCGTCCACCACCCTCTCTGTGAAAAAATACTTCCTCACATTGCCCCTGGAGCCGTCCCTCTATCTTCCAATTGTGTCCCCTTGTTCTTGCACATCTCTTTTCTGAAAGATGCTACCCTCTTGGACTTTGAGGTACTTAAAAGTTTCTATCATGTCCCCCTTTCCTCAAAGGTATATATATTAAGCTCCTTTAGTCTCTCCTCGTATGGCTTCTCTTGCAGACCCTGCACCATTTTAGTTGCCCTCCTCTGGACTGCCTCCATCCTGTCTATGTCCTTTCAGAGATAGGGTCTCAGAACTGGATGCAGTACTCCAGATGGGGTCTCACCAACTGTCTGTACAGAGATTTTCTGGGTTACAGTGATCAGCTGGTTGAAATGACCATGGCGCTGGAGTCCACTGGGCAGCCAGCTCCCACTGGAGGCGGCGATGTGCAACCGGGCCCAACGAACCACTGAGGTGCACGCTGCCATGTAACCCAGAAGCGAGAAAGTCCCGGCAGGCACAATTGCCCAACCAGAAATGATTGGGCAAAGGAGGAGAGAACCTATGCTCCTGTCTGCCGAGCCGAGCCTGGTTTGACAAGAGTCGAGCTCTGCCCGATGAAGTCCATCACCTGAGAAGGCACGAGTTCCAACTTGGCCTCGCTTGATCAGGAGGCCGAGTTGGGAGCAGGTCTGGAGGCCAGGTCCCTGGACCTCTCCACCTCCTGTTGGGTGGAAACTGCTAGGAGTCAATCGTCAAGATAAAGATAAATCCTGACCCCCGATGCCTGTGATGGGCCGCCACCACTGCAATGCATTTGGTGAAGACCCATGGGGCCAATGACAGGTCGAACGGCATGGCTCGAACTCGTATAGGGTCCCTTCGACCCTGAAGCGGAGGAACTGCTCATGGGATGGATGGATTGGGACATAAAAGAACGTATCCTGCAGATCCAGTGAACAGAACCACATGTTTCACTCCAAGGATGGTATGATCTGGGACAGAGTGACCATCCGAAAGGTGCGTGACCTGAGATATTGATTCAAGTTGTGCAGATCTAGAATGGGGCTCCAGCCCACCGCCTGCTTGGGCACCAGGAAGTACCGAAGACAAAGCCTGGTTCTGCTGGAGGATCTGTCACTGGAGCTACAGCCTCCCTGAGAGAAGGAGCTGAGCTGTCATTTCTCGGAGAGCCGACTGAGTCTGAGCGATACTCTGATGCTGCTGTCCTTCTTGGAAGGAGGATGCTAAGCCTCAGGGGAAGAATGCCAAAAAGGCTTCTCCTTTTCTTCTGCTGGTTCTTGCCGAAGAACCCTTGGCAGAAGTAGCGCCAAGTGGCACTGGACTGCTCTATGCACTAAAGGTGACCAGCCACCCTGGGCCGAACAGGTTGGTCCCTAGGAAAGGCACGCCAGCTAGTTTGTGCTGAGTATCCACTGAAGGAGGAGAGCCTCAGCCAAGCCCCTGCGACGAGAGGCAACTGCGGCTGCCATCGAACAGGCACAAGAATCCCAATGTCCAAGGCTGCCTGAAGCTGCTGTTTGCAACAGCTCAGCCCTGGTCCCGGACCTGTTTGACCGTGGTCTGCATGTCCGCTGGGAGATGTGGGAGGACTTCATCCAGTGACCCTAGGAGAGCGTGGGGAGAAGTGTGCCATGATGATGACTGAACTTGCCTGACGAAGGTCCAAGGAAGAAGCCGCACAGACCTTCCTGGCTGAATGGTCCAACAGCTTGGGCTCTTTCTCAGGAGGTCAGTCAGTATCAGCAGAACTGCCAGTACGCCTGAACACAGAGGCGGTCACCAAGCTCTCTGCCAAGGGTGCTCTGTGAACCCCACAAGGACCCAATGGGTACCAATACTTAGGGCCATGGGCAGATGGAGCTGGACAAGAAGGCAGGGCACTGCCAGAGTTCTAAGGCCAGACCGACAATGGCCTCAGCCACAGGAAAAGCCTCCGTCGGGCATCACCTCTCTTGAGGCTATTCGTGAGACGGTACTCAACCTTTGCTGGATTGGCTCCAGGGCATCCTGTGGATTCAGAGATGAGGCAGAGAATGCCCTGACGAAGGACCTTCCTCCGTCTCTACCCCACCGGCTGATTTGTCATCCCAGGATGAGAATGCAGGCCAGTGACATCCGAATCTGAGGAATCCGGATACAGCGGTCGGCGGCCCAGGTCACCCTTGACTCGCCGAGGCGGTCCGGGTGACAGTGACTGACAGATGCCAGGAAGCCCGGTGTCCGCCTATCTTCTTTGGAAGGAGCCCTCCCAATGGCTGCTTGGGTGGTGGTTTCACTACGATCGGTGGAGAAACTGCTTTAGGCCGAACCGTAGGTTTTGCGTTCCGCTGGCGAAATAACTGACTTAATCGGCTCCGGAGGAGTCGGCTGCCCAGGAGGCGAAAGACAAGTAATGGCTGGGGTGGAAGCCGGAGTTGGCTTGTGCCCGGTCAAAATCAGCTGCTGCCACATTAGGTCCTCGTGGCGCCAACAGAGTTTCACTGGAGCCTCTCCTTGTCCGAGGAGAGACGAAGACAACTGATGGCGTCGCCTATTCTTAGAGCACTTATGGCTCTTCCTCGGTCTTTCGATCGAGGTCCGAGACCTCAATCGAGATCAGACAGGCTGATTCGGTTGCTTGGGAGACACCGGCAGGACCGGTGATTTCCTGAGGTCTGGGACCACTTCCTTAATGGGAGTCCCAGCAGGATGGGTCTCCTCATCGGGAAACTAAGAATTGGAGTTCGATCGGGGAATCGTCGACTGGCGTAGCGATAAAGGATCGATCGGGTAGATGACGATTTCTACATCATCGATCGATAGTTCAGTCAACTGGCCAATCGGCAAAGCCAAAAACCAGCGCCAAAGATGCAATCTCGACTGAGTTGAGACCGCAGTTCCTGGGACCAGATCTCGCCCGCCTCCCAAGAGCGTCTCTGCGCTGGTCAAGACGATCCTGTGATCCTCTCTCCTGTTTATGGGATCAAGAGTTGTGCATGCTCGCAGGACCCTCTCATTGGTCGGGAGAGACTGGCACAACTCTCGGAAGGAACCCCAAGAAGGTGGAGCCCAGGTTGAGCAGAACAAAGAAGTCTGAGTAGTTTCTGCAGCCCGAGCCATTTCTCTACAAATGCTTGCATGCATTCCAATTGCTCGGCGGATCCCGCAGCCACAGAAACCACCCACCGAGCCTCCTTGGATTTCACCGAGGGTTCAGTTTCTCTGGCCTCCCAACTTCAGGCGTGAGAGACGGTCATCAAGGACATTAGGATGGAAAGCGACATATCGCATTTTGAGGTGTCATGGTCGACACCAAGGCAATAAACACATGTGGTGTGGGATCGGTGCGTGACATTTTCTGGCTGCAAGGGCACTGACTAAACCGGGGAAGACTTGTCCTCCATAGTTGAAGAATCAAAGTCGCGATCGCTAATGCAAACTAGACAAATTTTGGAATAACTGAAAGGTTTAGAGCCAGGGCCTACAAAATGCATGAGCACAAGAGAGGCAACCTGAATCTTCCAGGAAAGGAAGATCTGGCATCATGTGGCTGGATCTGAGGGTTATACCACCCAGGTGGGTGGTAGGAGCCAGCTTGAAGACTCACGGCAAGATTTAAAGTGGAAGGGGACATGCCAAAGAGTGTGGCTGAACAACATATCCACAATCCTAGAAGTAACTTTTACTCAGGTACACTATGGGGTGATCTTTCCTTGGTTGGAGGTCTGACTCAGTACTGCCCCAATACCCATGTCTGAGGTGTCAGTCTGGACTATAAAGGGTCTGCTATAGTCAGGACTTGTCAACACAGGAGCACTGCACAGTGCCTCCTTCACTCTGGTAAAGGCTTTTTCACAGGCTGGTTCCCAGGTAATTTTCTTAGGCATGTTTTTCTTTACCAGGTCAGACAAGGGGAGCAGCCAGGGCACTGTAATTGGGTACAAATTTCCTATAGTACCCTGCTGCCCTAGAGAACTCCTGACCTGCTTCTGGGTTTCTGGTCTGGGCCATGCCTTGATCACATTTATTTTACTTGTTTAGGACAGAGCTGTCTCTGGATTACAACATGCCGAGGTATACCACTTCAGCCATGGCCACCTGGCACTTCCAGCTTTGACGGTGAGCCCGCCCTCTGTATCCTGCCCAGCACTTCCCTAAGGTGGGACAGGTGTTCCTCCCAGCTGGTACTAAAGATGGCAATGTCATCCAGATACACCACGGCGTCTCCTCAGCACCATTTAACACCTGGTTCACCAACCTTTGGAAAGTGGCCAGGATGTTCTTCATTCCGAAGGCATTACTTTACATTCAAATAAGCCTATCCGGAGTGATTAAGGCTGACCTCTCCTAGCTCTGTCAGTTAATTCTACCTGCTAGTACCCCTTGTCAGGTCAATAGTAAGTAAGGTAGGTACGCCTCTCCCAACTTGTCCAGGAGTTCATCCGTCAGGGCATCGGGTGGGCACCTGACTTCATGACTGCATTCCGTCCACACAGAAATGAGAACAGCCATCTGGCTTGGGCACAAGGACTACGGTGAGGGCCAGGGCTCTGGGATCTCTGCATTACCCTAAATCCAGCATTTCCTCCACCTCCCTCCTAATGTCCTTTTGGACAGCCTCTGACACCCGATATGCTGTCCTCCATATGGGCGCCCCTGTCTCTACATCGTTCATTGCTAAGGGGTTAGTCAGACTTGGCGCTAAACAGGGTGCACAGTCTGCTAAACCTCCCTTACTTCCTGGATCTTGTCCTTGGGTCAGCTGGGGTGACAATTTAACTGCCGCCACAGAGGACTCCCGCCTTTCTTCCAGCAAGTCCAGAAGGGGTCTCCTTTGTCCGTCCCTGCCCCAGGACTACATATTGCATACACCATGTCAGCCCTATTAGCATGTGACTTCATCATGTTGACATGGTACATTCTTTCTGTATGTCTTCTGTCAGATAACTCTATGATATAGTTCACGCATTTACCTTTCTAACTACTTTGTACGGTCCTGCCCACTCAGCCTGCAGCTTGTCTTTCCGGACTATGACTTCCTGACCCACTGTAAGGAGTGAGCTCTGCCCTGCGGTCACACCACACTTTTTGTTTCTGTTGCATGCCAGGTGGCTCTGGGCTGTCCTCATAAGCTCCTTCAACCTTTCCCTAAACCTCAAGGACGTAATCCACTATGGGAGTGCCCTGGGTGGCGTGCTTGCCTTCCCAGTCCTCCTGAATCAAGTCTAAGGGCTCACGACTGGCGTCCATATAACAGCTTGAAGGGGGAAAATCCTGTCAACTCTTAGGTACCCCGGTATGCAAACAACAGGTGGGAAAAAGTATTTATCCCAGTCCTCCCATGCTGTTCAGTAAATGCTTGGAGCATTGACTTTAGGGTACCATTAAATCTTTCCACAAGCCCACTGGCTTGCGGGGTGATAAGGGTCATGTGCCTCTGCACCACCCACACTTCTCCCACAAACATTTCATCAGATCCGATATGAAGGAACCCTCTCGATCAGTGATAACCTCCTGCGGAAACCCAACACGGAGAAAATCCCAAGTAAGGCATCTGCCACTTTGTCTGTCCTCAGTGAGGATAGGGCAACTGCCTGTGGATACTGGGTGGTATAATCCACCACAGTCAGGATGACCCTCTTCCCGGAGGAGCTGGGGTATTTAAAGGCCCCACAATATCCATTTCTACCCTCTGGAATGGCTCTCCACTATGGGCAATGGAATTAGGGCAGCTTGGGTTTCTTACCGCCTTCCTATTTCTTGGCACCGGTGACAAGACCTGCAATACTCCTTCACCTGCTGGGTGAAGTTGAGAAATTCTGGGCCAACTGCTGCGTGGTGCATGTGATTCCCAGATGACCAGACAAGGGAATACCATGTGCAGTCTTGATCAACTGCTCACGGTACCCTGGGGGAACGACAAGCTGCCTGCCTATCACTCCTCCTCTGTCTTAGCATCCTGACTATACATCAATCCATTTTCCCAATAAACTTTATCTTTCCATCACCTCCCTGTGCCCATCAGAGTCTGCTCAAGCTCTCAGCTTTCTACATTAGGGTCACTTTCTGAGCAGCTGCAAACTCCTTACACATTCCCAAGGTATGGGACAGGTCCCCTTCAGTCTCTAAACTAGGGTCCCTAGCATTAGCGCCAGGGCACCAGGATCACTGCCATCCCTAGCCCTCTGACAATGGGTCACCCTCCTTCTTTGGAGTAACCTCCATAGCTGTGTTAACTGCTACTGGGGAAATTCTACCCCTTTTCATTAGTCTCTATATCAAGAGACACAGGCTGGGGAACCAGCCTCCCAGTGGTTTCCACAATGGCTTTATGGGGTCCGGGGAACTATAATTTCCCTTCCCACTTGGCTACGTGTAACTGCACACACATCCCATTTGAGATTGTTGCCAAGGATGACGTCAACTCTAAAGTTTTGGCTACAGTCACCTGTTGCACAGTCTCTCTGTTTCACCCCATTCTAGGAGAACAGTAGTGTGGCAATGTTGTCTTCTTCCAGTGAACCCTTGTATTGTTACAAATGTTTTGGGTATAAGCTAACCAGGCTATACCAGATCCCTTTTACCAATGTCAGGATGCCCTTGCTCTCTTAACCCTTGTGTCTGTACACCATTCACAGTGACTGGGTGTATGTGTTCCTCATGTTCACAGGCATGCTTCCAGGAAACACAAACAACCCACTTCTTTCCTAGCCACATTTTGCGATTGCTCATCCTTTGGGACACTGACTGGCAATACGCCCAGTTTCTTTGCAAACCCAACATTCATTTCTTTCTGAGAAAATATTTTCTTTGAAACCTGGGGCTAACTGGTTTTGGTGGCGGCAGTAGGGTTTTAGCTGCCCTGAAGGCATGCTTTTCCTTTCTGTACTGTCACGCCCACCTCATTTGCTGTCAGAGCAGGTCTGCTTTTGGCATAGCAGTCCACGAGTTCGCAGCCTTGCACTGTTTTGGGATCTCGGTCCTCCAGCCAGGTTTTCAGCTCTGGGCATGCCCAAAACTGCTCTAACAATATAGCATTTTCAATTTTATCTACAGAGTTTGCTTCAATTCCTTCCCACCAATGTTTTAAAACTGACGTTATTTCATGGCTAGCTCCTCGTAGCTCATGTCAGGGCTTCTTCTGAGCTTGGAATGTTGCTCTGTATGCTACTGCAGTTAAACTTTTTAAAACTGCAGCTTTAAGTTTGCTGTAATCATTACTGTCCTCATTGTCCATTTGTCCCAATGCATCCCGAGCTTTCTAGTAAGTAGTGGGATAGCTGAAAGCTCCAGAACCTCTGGAATTTTGCCTGAATACAACTTTTTCAAAGGAATTTAAAAAGGCATCCATATCCTCCCCTCTTTAAATTCAGCTATCAATTTGGAATTTAATTTGTAACCCAGTCCTGTAGTTCCAGTTAAACCCAAGCCACTTACCTGCTCTGGTGCTGGTGGTTAGAGTCGTAGCTTCTCCAGTTCATGTTGCCTCTGGCACTCACGCCTCTCGGTCTGCTTCTCGCTGTTCACGCTCAGCCTCCCACCGTCTCTCATTCAGCTTCTCACTGTCTCACCCCTCTTCTCCACTGTCACTCGCTTCTCTTGCTCCGCTTCTCACCGTTCTTGCTCTGCCTCGCCATTCTCGCTCAGCCTCCCCTGAACTCCAGCTCCATTCTGCACAACTCAATCTGCAGCCTGATTGCTTCTGGCTCCAGAATGCTGGTGACCTTCCCTGCTGCTGTGGCCCTTGGCTTGCACTGGCCCTAATGTCCTCCTCACTGGATCTGGACACTGCACTGGCGCTGGCCCCTCCACACCAAGGTTTGGTCCTTTACAGTCACAGTTTGTGACTCGATGCTCTGGGCATCTGCTGCCATCAGGGTATCTCACGGTTCTGCTTGTTGGCTTTCCTCTCATACTGGACTCCTCTTTCCTGGCACAACTGCCTCAAGTAGTCTGCAGTGTATCCACTGTCATGAAGCCATCTTCTTCCTTAACTATGGCTACTCTAACTTGCACTTTAGGCACCCGGCCAGGCTTTCAAAATGAACCCTTTTAACTCTATAAGATACCTTAGGTATATTCTTACCTTTCCCAGTTTAGTAACACCATCAAGCCCTTCAAACAGCTGTCAGACTTAACCACGTATACATCTGTAACCCCCACCAAATGTGGTTTCCTGAAAAGTCTTCCTTGAGCTTGCCTAAATGCTCACTGCCAGGCTGGTGTCCCGTGCTTAGCAGTTTAAATGTTATTGCCCATATAGCCTCCGGTACTCTCTCTTTAAGAGCTGCCTAGATTGCAGTTATAATTAATCTGGGAGGGGCTGAGTGTTTCAGTGCATGATTTCTGCCCGGCTGCCAAATAATCACTCCATTCCACCATCGCTATTAGCGCAGAGGAGCTCTGTTAGAAGATGCACTTGTTTGCCGATCATTTATTAGAAAAGTAATAATATTGCAGTTTGTCTAACCTGCCTTCTTTGCAGCATGGACATTTCCATTTATCTCCACCATCTTGGTCCTGGACTGCTGAAATGGGCTAATCAGTACCTTTGGGGACTCTAAATGGAGCCTGTCCCCAGGGGCTTTGTGAGAGCAAAATTCTGTAGGAATTGTAGTTTTGGGCTTTTGCACCTAAATGAACCTGGAGGGGAGCCCTTGTTGTGACTGACAGAGGAATCAGCCAACCAAACCTTTTGATCCCAGGGAAAGTCCCAGACTGCTTGCAGTTTCAGTTCATATCTGAGTTGGGAAGTGAAGGAGTAACAGCTTGAGATAGTCGAGCAGTAATCCTGCATAGATTCACTTGGGAGAACTGTGAAAGGGCTGCTTTATGACTTGCCTGTCTGCCTGCTGTCCCTGAGAGGGAAACTAAGTTTATTCGGACTGAATCTGAATTGTGAGGATGATTTAAGCCACAGAACTGTGACCAGGCTTTAACCTGAAAAGACTGAAGATTTGCTGAATGTGATCGGCCTGTCAAGATTTCCAGCCACCTTTGAACTCTCAGTTTGTGTAGAGACTCTGTAATTGCGACGGATAGCAATCTGCCTGGTACAGTAGAATTTCTTACATGTAAATGTGCTGTGAGTGGGTGTGATTTGGTTTCCCCACTGTGTGTTGAACTGTGTTCTGCTTGCTGGAGGCTGCATCCAGCTCCAGTGGACTAAATCCGTTTGCAACTTCATTTGGCCTGGGCCTTGCCACTCTGGTCCAGCCAGACTACCCACTACACAGAAAGCCATCAATGAGAGACCTGCCTGAGGATCAGCCCTGCTCAATGCCTTGAACAGGAACGACGCCTCGGTGATTCGTGTGCCCTGCTTCTCCTGGCACTCCAGCTCAAAACCTGCAGTCTCGATTTCATCCTGCCTATGTCCTGTATTGAGTATCATGAGTAAACATCAGGTAGCTCCTGCAACAACAGCTAAATCTAAAGTGTTGACATCTGATTGCTTTGTTGTCTTTTCCTTCACGAACTGAACCCTCTGGCTCCAGATTACAAATAGTGTGTGTTGTGCATGTTGCTTTCTTCCATCACAGGGCCCCACCAGCTCAGACACCGCCTACCCGGCAACGGTCCTGGCTAGCCCACTTTTTCCTACCTGGGTACCCAGAGTGTGTGACTGTGTAGGACTCTGAACTGCATGCATAACTGTCTGATTGATTTAGCTTTAAGCCAATCAACCTGATTAAGCCCTCCCTTGTTCAAGTCCCCTGAATAAATCAGATCTAACTCCTTTGCATTTAACCTGACTGTAGTTCCAGTTTGTGCCAAGAGTACTGTACTGTTGCTATTTGCTGTGCATAACCTTGTTTTACAGGTGGTCCCCAGGGTTGAGCTAGAGGAACCAGTCCTGGTGGTAAGAGCCAACAATGTGGGTAATTGCATGGTGAATAAGGGTCATTGTGAAAGTGATTATTGTATATTGTTCAGGCCACTAGAAGGGAAAGAGGGGGTTACAGTGTCCTGGAGGGCTGTGCCCAGGTTATTTTGACCACTAACAATCCTGATCTCTGGGTGGAGGCACCGTTCAGTACGCAGGCCCCTTAACCTGCTATTAGCCAAGCAGGCAGGGGTAGTAGCCTTTGGGATAGCGCCACCCAGGGATTACACATCACATGCAAAAGAACTTGGAAGACACACCTGGCAGTATCTTAAGAAAATGTACTTTACTAAAAGATGATAAAATATGAAAAATGTAAACACAGAACAATATATCAAAAGAGCTCACAATCACATAAAGAAGAAGGAAAATTACAAAGCAAAACTCCTACCACAATACATTTAGACTTTGCTGTCTAAGGCATTACCTCTGGAAGTGTGTTTTAAAGTTAGATCAGAGAGCTGTGTCTCTCTGAGTCCCAAGATGATATGACAACATTTCAGACATAAGTATCAGTTTAAACTCTGTGTCTCCACACCTTTCTGTGAGTCATCTAGATCCTCCTTTAGAATATAAAATTACAAAAATGATTTCCTATCAGGAGGTATTTTAAATAAGGTGCCATCGAAGAAAAAGACATTTCTATATATAACTCATTAATTACACGTTTCCTTTGAACTTAGCAATCCCACACTGGCGCCAATGTGTTAAAAACTCCAACAAGAATCAGCCTAATGATGTCATGTTTCTGAAGTCATAAAGTCACATTTGGTTTGTATTCAAAAGGCCTAGGCATGTCATAAACGGTAATAAATGCCATTCTGAAGGAAGTCAGTTAATTAAATGGTTCCTGGTGAGTTTACATATCCTGTAGCTTCACTGAAACGGGGGCACTCATGAAGCACAGGCTGTCTTATGTAGACAATCACATACATTTATATTACAAATATCATACAATAATCATAACCAGTTGGCCAAGCATCACAAAGATGATTAAGGACAACCCTTTATGTCACCATATGTGAGATCAAAATAACTAACTTTTGACAAGGTTTTTGGTTCAGAAACATAGAGATCCATATCACAAACCTGTCTCACAGTCAATGTGCGAATTATATGACCCTTGTAACTTGCTTGGTGCATACTCACCTGTGTCTAAATCTTGTTGTTAGTGCTGCTAGTTTTAGTGTTTCTATGTGTTCTTTTTTTTGTGTGCTTTTTTCCCTTCTTTCTAATAGGTATAGAAATCTCCACATACAGTACCAAGACCACCTTGAATCCCATCATCCCAGTGAGGATTGCAGGGGACACTTATATAATGTTGTTTCATTGAGGTAGACAAAGAAGTTCACTATGGATACATAGCCCTCCTTGCTTATAGCTTGGTATTTTATTTTATTTATTTATGTTTTTGGTAACCGGTAAGCAAGTGATCCAAAGGACCATTTTCAGTTATACCCAGCCACACAGTGGCAGACGATACAGAGTCAGACAATAGGTACAAGTTACAGACAAATGGTCAAGTTTCAGTACAGTGGGTGAATATAATACACTGAGTACAGTGGAAACGAAACAGTGATATATAGACATCATATTTGAGAGAGAAAAGAAACAAGTTCATAACAAGTTCAAAACAAATGCATCTCTGACTACATGTGTAGTAGTCAGTACTTAGTACTGCCAGTCAAGGGTGCACAAAACATTGCTAAGGATTTCAGTTGCAGCAGTCTATTTTTCCACAAAGAAGACCAGTAAGTGCCAAGTGGTTTATTTGGTAGTCAGTACACGGAAGTAAGGCAGGTGATGCAGTTTGCCTCTAAGTGGATTACCAACAGGGATGTTACCTAGGGGCAAGTGCAGGTGGCCTGAGACTTGAGCCAGCCGCTAGTCAATTTGAAGGACAGATGAGAGGGTAACGTTCTGATGGCAGGTGGCAGTTTGTTCCAGAGAGGTGGCAAGAGATGAAGAAGGCCTTGCTCCCCATGACAGTAGCTACACGGAGGACAACCAGTGGGGGAATGGAAGAGACCCTGAGAGAACGAGTTTCACCCTGGCAGTGAGAATCTGGGAGTACAAGGACTTCTGGAGAGTTCCTGAGGAGAGAGAGAGAGAGAGTCACCAGACAGCCCAAGGCGATTCATAGCAGCCAGGCAGAGAGAGCCAGCCTAAGGACTGATATAGAGTACAGTGGTGAGTGGAGAAGGTACTTGAAGGCAAGGTGACAGATAGAGTTATATGTGATACATAGGCGAGAGAGAAGTGAGGTGGATGTGAAGGAGAAAACAGGAGAGCAATAGTCAAGAAGGGCAGAGATTTCCTGGGCAACTGCAAGGTGAGCCTCAGGGGTCAGGAGGTGGTTTACATGGTAGGCAGCCCCAACTTTTGGTGGACCCTTTTATAATGTTAGCAATGTGGACGTTAACTTATAGGTAAGGAAGGGATTCAGAGTCACCCTAGGTATTTGAAGGAGGCTACAATGTCAAGAGGAGGGCCTGGGGTAACTCATGTGTAATGCAGTGTCTGTTTTGGCAGCCTTAGCAAGGTACAGCTTAGAGCCAAATAGCATGGCCTTGGTTTTTCTTATTTACCAGACGTTTTTGGAGAAGAACAGTTTGAGTTGCTCCATAGTTAGTGGTGATGGTGGAGGATACAGATTCAAGGACTTGGCGCTATGGTAGATGACAAGCGTCAGCACAGAGGACTGCATGACAGTGTATGGTCTCTGTGGAAAGGTCATTTATGAAAAGTGAGAATAACAGAAGCCTGAGTATGGAGCCCTGGGACACCAGTGTGGACGCGTAATGCAGCAGAGGTAGCTTTGCCTATTAGAACAGATTGGGATCTATTTGGTAAGGTAACTGCTGAACCAAGTGGTGGCATCAGGAGAGCAGCCTAGGTTTAGCAGGGTGGAACTGAGAAGGTGGTGGTCAACAAGGTCAAAGGCTTTTGATAAGTCCACAAACACTGCACTCTGTGGCCATGCCTTTCCATATTTCTAAGGACATGATTAGAAAAGTGCCAAGGCAGAGGAGGTGCTGTGTTTTTTGGGAAGCCGTGTTGGAGTGGGCTCAAGAGGTTGTAATTTTCTAGCTACTTGGACAGTTAGTGGTGAATGATTTTTTCTAATAGTTTGCTTAGTTGCGGGAGGAGGGAGATGGGATGGTAGTTTTCTGGAGTAGCGGGATCGCGGATTTAAAATAGGCACCATGCGCATGTTTACATGAGTCAGGCACGGTAGATGATGAGAGGGTAAGATTAAATATGTGTATCAGTGGCCTTACAAGGGCTGGGAGAGGATTTTCAAAAGGTGGAATGCAGGCTGTCACTGCCTGGGCTCACTCTTTGGTGGGTAGCGTCTTTAGAAGTTTACCAGTGATCCTATGGTCGATGGCTCTAAGCTGAAGACAGGGCGAGTGGATGAGGATGGCATGGCTGTTTTTTCACTGAAGAGAGAGGTTGAGGAGGGATTTTGCTGATGTAGGAGGTAAGGTTAGTGAACATTTTATTGAAAGTATCAACAATCTCACCTGGATCAGTGGTGGGACCAGAGGGGAGGTAATTTTGGTTATTTATTTGATTTCGGGTTTAGGAGGGTGTCAATTGAGGCCCAGAAGCGCGTGGGTTTCAAAAGACTCATTTACAGATTAATGTAATATTTATGTTGAGTGATTTCACCGTCTGCTTGTAGGAGTTTCAGAGTTGCCTGTAAACATTCCATAACTGAGGGAAGAGAATGCCTTGAAAGCTCTCCATGCTTTGTCCCTTACTTCATTTGGGCCAGAAGTTCAGTGATAGTCAGCGGAGTTTCCACCTCTAATCCTCCTGGTGGTGATTGGGAAATATGTGTCCTGGAGGTTGCAGAGGCTTCCTGCATAAATCGTCACTGCCATGGAGACATCTTTGAGTTGGTAAAAGTGAGGACAGTTTATGGCTCAGGCATCCCTTAACACTAAGTCTGAGTTGGGGCTTTGAATTTCCTAAGAGATAGCAATTTGTGGAGGGGCCATAGTGATTTGGTAGTTAAGGCAATATAATGATGGTGCCTGCTTGAAGGACTAGGTTTGCACAGTTAATGGCAATCCAGTCAATGGTGGAGTAGTTAGGGGAGCAGGGGTTGTATCTGGTGGGAGGAGATGACTTGCTCAAAGTGATGTAACTTTAGCAGGTGAGCAAATTCCAGTGCTGGGAATTCAGTCCAGTGGCGGTAAAAATCCCCAAGTATGATGGTGTCCCTAGAGGAGGGTGCAGATGCAAGGCTGTCCAGGAAGTTAGACAGTCTCAGTGCCCTCCTGAGGGAGGGTTATAACAACAGCCTACATACCATTTTTTGTTGCACCCAGAACAATTACTGCAACAAGCCACTCACTGATCGTGGAGTGGGAGAGTGGGCAATAGTGGCATTTATATGGTCTTGCACGTATAGTGCAACACCACCACCTCTTTCTGTCAGGCCTATCAAGCCGCAGCAAAAGAGTAGCCGGGAGTTGGTAGGAGGCATTTATTGTGGTATGGCTTAGCCATGTTTCAGATAGACCCAGTACACGTGGTTTGTAGAGGCACACCCAGGCTTTGAGTTCAGAGAACTTTGCTGGAAGGTTACATACATTCAGGTATGAGGCCCTGAGGCTGCAGCATCCTGTCCAGATAGCACTGGCATGGTCAATATGCACATTTGAGGGTCCAGAATTTGTTTCCACATCACCAGCTAGAAGGATAAGTAAGAGGAGGTGGCAAGTAGGGGTGCCAGTGGGGGACTGTATAATGAGGGAGTGAGAAACACACCAAGGAGACACGATCATGGTTTGTCATGGGGGACAGCTAGAGGGCTTCGGCTTTGTGTGTGGGGTCACTGAGTATAGGTGTTTCAGAGAAGGATTGTAAGTAAGCTTGGTCAGCAGCGAGGATGCTGGCATAAAAGCCAGTGCCAAGTAATAGGCCAGTCATGGAGCATAAGGTAATGCAGAGCACAGGGAGACCATTTCACTTTGGGAAGAAGTTGTATAATCAGGGAGAGAGGTACTCTTAGACACCAGTGATACAGCAGCTGCAGAAAGAAAGTGCAGTATAGTTCGGGGCTGCTAAGCACACACACAGGGCTGCTTGGAGAATGTGCAGAGTAGTACTGGGGCTGGTAAGCAGAGAGACGGGGTAAGAAAAACTGTGATAGATGTTAGGCCCTGAAAACTGCATCCTATTTCTTTAAGGGAGGTCTTTGAAAAAAAGAGAAGAGGAGGAGGAGAAAATTCAGGAAGCGGTGGCACTGGGGCAGGAAGAGTATTTACTAAAGGCTGGGGGCGGGACAAAAATACAAGTCCAAGTAAGAGCCTGGTTAAAATAATGGTTCCAACAAGTTGGCTGCCTCAGTAACCAGAGTTCCAGTACGAGCTGGCAGCCTAGCCAAGTAGTTAGCCAATGACTGCAGATTTGGGTGCCCAGGAACCAATGAGGTCGTGGCAGCAAAAGGAACTGGTGGTCAAGATTCAGGAATTTACCTGAAACCGCAGTGGAGTCCTGAGCTGTACCTGTCTCTTAGCTGTGGAGGAAGGTGGCAGGAGGGTCCTTGATTTGTTCCAGGGAAGCGAGACAGGCGGCTTGTGGATGGCAAGAGCTGCAGCTCTAGCCCAGTGGGGCTCCTTCTGCCTGGAGGCGAGGGACAGAAAAATACTGTAGTTATAGCAGGGATCTGAGTTTGGGGAAGGGTACTTAGCAGGAAGGGCAATTTAGTAGACAAAAGGTATGGACCAGAATTGAAATCAGGGGTGGGTCACAGACCAAGGCAGGCGCCAGCAGCTAGGTACAGGGTCTGTGAAAACAAAAGAGTGGCTGAAATCCGGTGGTGGTACTGTCCTGAGTGCTAGTGCCAAGGACTGGGGGAGGCTAAAAGGCACTGAAATTAACAGTTTAACCTTGAGGTTCAAACCTTTAAATGCAGATTTGAAGCACTAAGTATGAATTTAATTTAGACCTTTCACATTCCAAAAGAAGCAACTGAACTTAAATTAAACCTTAGAAAGTTCAAATGCTTTAAGATGCAGGTAACAAACACTGAGCAGTAATTAAATTTAAAACCTTCCACTTTCAGCACAACATAAAATGCAGTTTGAAAGCAGAGTTCCAGTTAAACTTAGTCCATGAAATCTAACCACATTAGAGAATGTACAATTAAACAGCAAGCTTTGAAAGTATAGGAGAGAATAAAACCCTCTAACACAATACGGCTAGCCTTCTGAACAAAAATACAAGTCCAAGTAAGAGCCTGGTTAAAATAATGGCTCCTACAAGTTGGCTGCCCAGTAACCGGAGTTCCAGTATGAGTGCTGGCAGTTAGCCAACTAGATAGCCAAATGACTGCAGATTTGGGTGCTGTCCATGAACCAATGAGGTTGTTGAGGCAGCAAAAGTCACCAGTGTTCAAGATTCAGGAATTTTCCTGAAACCGGAGCACAATCCTGAGCCATACCTGTCTCTGAGCTATGGAGGCGGGTGGCAGGAGGTCCTTGATTTGTTCCAGGGAGGCGGGTGGGCGGCTTGTGGATGGCAAGAGCTGTGGTGTAGCTTAGTGGGACTCTTCTGCCTGTCTCTGAGCTATGGAGAGGAGTGGCAGGAGAGTCCTTGATTTGTTCCAGGGAGGTGAGGTGGGTGGCTTGTGATGGCAAGAGCTGTGGCACTAGCCTAGTGGCGCTCCTTCTGCCTGTCTCTGAGCTGTGGAGGGCAGGTGGCAGGAGGGTCCTTGATTCATTCCAGAGAGGCAAGGTGGGAAGTTCATGGATGGCAAGAGCCATGGCGCTAGCCCAGTGGGCTCCTTCTGCCTGTCTCTGATCTGTGGAGGGCGAGTGGCAGGAGGCTCCTTGATTTGTTCCAGGAGGTGAGGCGGCAGCTCATGTATGGCAAGAGCCACGCGCAGCCCAGTGGGGCTCCTTCTGCCTGTCTCTGAGCTGTGGAGGGGGTGGCAGGAGGGTCCTGATCTGCTCCAGGGAGGCGAGGTGGGCGGCTCGTAGATGGCAACAGCTGAGGCGCTAGCCCAGTGGGGCTTCTTCACCTGTCTCTGAAATGTGGAGGGCGGTGGCAGGAGGGTCCTTGATTCATTCCAGGGAGGTATACTGGTGATATTAATGGACTTTCCTGTTTGTGTTTGCCAAACTAACCAATCTCTTTGATCTAGGATTGAAATCATATGTCACATTACCACTTCCTAACCTTCACTACAAGTTACTTCCATCCATTGCCTTCCTTCCCACCCTTTCCTGTTCTATCCCTATTTTCCCTTCTCCCCATCCTTTTCAAAGTCCTAACCCCCACCCTGCCTTCCCCACCCCTGGATTTTTCAATTCTTCTTTCTTTCCTTTCTTTGATTATTGAAAACAAAGTTGCCTATGAATTAAATGGTGATGAAATTAAGTTCTAGAAGAAAAATAATCAATCAGAATATATTTCAGTTTCAATGTGCAATTGAATGTTGATGCTTTTGTACACAGAACTGATTTTTATAGTAATTTAGAATGTTTGTTTTCAGTATGGTCACATGACTACTAACTTAGCTCTTTGTGGTATGTCACTTTAAATTTCAGTTTAAATGAGTGATGGTTTAGGCATTAAGACACACACTCTGATGAAGGCCCTATTGTGGGGCTGAAGTACTGGGACCTTGCACTGTGATTGTTTGTTAGTCAAAGAAGACATGCAATAAAATATGTTATAACATGGCAGGGTAAAATCATGGAATCTGTTTGGCTGTTATTTATGTGTAAAATATGGTTTACACTGGCTAAAAAAGGACTGTGAAGAGTCTGGAAACCAGATCAATGGGCATTTGGAACACAGGCATTTCAGTTAGCCTCTACAGCCAGAACTGATCTTCCACCATAAACATGGCTGCTACCTTTACACTGTAAAAAAAAACTTCATCTGGGCCCTAAAAATAAAACTACCTTAAATAAAATATAAAACAAATTAATTTATGGTAGTTTCCTTGATTATCACACTCTCCTTACACACATGAACAAATTAGAAACAATAAGTATTGTTTATAGTTTTCACTACAACTGTTTCTTTGCTTACAGTGAAAATCCCCTTCTATCTTTACCTGCTCATCAGGTAACTCTCTTCTTCTTGTCCTGACAGAGAGATAACTGAGGCTCTGGCTGTAACAAAGGCCTTTGTTGTCTATGCATACAGAATGTTGGCAGAAAACATTCTGCCAATGGAACTGAGCAGAATTTTGAATCCATGTATTCCATGGTAAACATTCTATGATAAACATTCCATATCTTGAATGTGGGGAAAAACAGAAAAACAGGAAGAAGAAGGTAGGCAACAATACAATGACATCATCAGTGACATCATTTGTTGTGAGTGGAAGGACTATTTGATCATAAATGCACACAAGTAAATCTATTGTTTCTACATATAAACATGCTTTTCCCAAATGTAAAAAGTTTTTAAAACAGGAGCCCATTTATAAGTGCAATAGAAACTCCCAGGTGAGTGCATGGAACAGATTTTACTGCTTGCGCCGAGAGCTAAAGGCACTTTCGACCAGGAGCCTCGTGCCTCGTGCAGCCTCTAGCCGTGCAGTAAAATCTGTTCCATGCACACCCTGTCGGTCTTATTGCTTACTTGTTTTCAACAAGTTGGAGTTCGCCTATTTGTGAGATATTGGAGTGCCATCTTAAAACTTTGCCTGTACTGTTCTCTAGAAGGGTGAGCCCCTCTTATTTTGGCACTCACTAGACTACCTGTGACACTAACTGTGACGCACCTTCAAACATTCCTTTTAGATCAGGAATCTTGAAGGCCATCAGTTGGCCCATGTGAAACAATATAATTACCTGGGAAAACATTTTTGATAATTGTCTTTCTGAATCACTTTCAAAATCTTAAAGACAAAAATGTGTAGGACACTGGGTCCCTGAGGTGAATATCAAGCTGTTTAACTATAGAAGGAAGCTGAGAATTACAAATGTATTAATTATGCCAAATTTAGAATACTGAAGTTGTGCCTTTATGCACTTGAAGAAAAAGGATCTGGATTGACTAAATAAAACTTTTAATAAAATGTCCCACTTTGTCTTAAACACAATTTAATACACACCATTGTGTATTGTACCACCGATTGAATTGGACTCCTGAAACAAGACATAAAGCTAAATGGTTGAATCTGGTTTTAAAACTGTAAAATTGTACAAGAAAAGGGTCACGTCCTTTATGTCAGTATGTCTTTCTGGATGAATCTGACCCTGTTAGATGCATTACTAGGAATTCCAAAGTTAAAAGGCTAAAGGTCCCAAAGACTTTTCACATTTTGGTAAAATGGGCATCAACTTCCATGTATTGGACTGCTGGAATGATTGGGTGCTGCTACAAGAAGTATGTAAACTATTAATCAGTTCCAAAGAATTGTCAAAATTATTAAAAAGAGTGCAGCTTCAGTTATTCACCCTTTGATTATATGCCACCTTCTTAATCTGTCAACCTGATCTCCTGTACCATTCCTCTCTATGGGAATCCTCTATTATCTACCACCCTCTCTATTCACCAGCGCTTTCCAGTGCACAGGTTGCATCTTCATCATGATGTTCTCCTCTATCATCTGCCACATTACCGCAACTGGCACTAACTCAGTGCATTATGGTCCAGATTTTTGGTTGTTGTAAATGTCTTAAGAAATATTTTATAGTACACAACTAGGACTATGTTACCATTGAGCATGGCTGTGAGGTTTTAACAACATCACTGATGAAAAGATTACTGAAACTGTCAGGTGTGAAGAAAAGGAAGATTTCATATTAGAAGCAAGGGTCAATTTAAAATTGCTTTACTTGTCCAGAGCATAGTGCAAATTGACCTGGACTAGTACAGCTAGACCTCTATTGTCCATCTTGACTAGTGCAGATCTTCCATAGCTGTCAATAAAGTTAAAAGTCCTTGAGGAGGTTTAGTCCTCATGCTAATCTCCCTCATTATTTCAGTGGCTCTGTAAGAACTACAATTACCTAGAAGTGCAAGGTGTGACCCCACAATAGACTCAAGTTGAGTCATTATCCCCACAGAAACACAGAATTTGTTGGCAGAAAAGGACCACTTGACCTACCCAGATTTTCCCTAGTATTACTATTGCTAAGGTCTTAAATTTCCAGGGACTGAAATAGCTTTTACTGCTTAGTCAGGATTTCGCCAGTCTTGTTTCTGTCCAGTGAACTGAAGTGTGGTATTTCCAGACACTGGTTTCAAGTGTGGAATGCTTCCAGCTGACTGTTATTCAACTTTATTTCAAGAAAGCTGTGAAGGTGACTAAAGCTTGGCTTTGATAGAAAATAATCTGTTATGGCTGAAATACAGATGCATGATCCAAGCCAGTAGCAGCCACTCAGAAACCTCCTGCTGCGCTGTTTACTGCAGTCCAACAGTCCACTCACTCAGCAACACAGGATCGAATACAATAATGGGGTGGCAAGTTCACCCGTGGCTCAGTCCCACCTAGAAGCCCAGCAGCAGGCAGCAGCAAGCCTGAATGGAGACAAGTTTGATGCGATCATCAAGCTACAGCAAACCCCTTGTTGCACTCGCCATCCTCCTCCTCTGGCACCAGTTTCCCATGCATAGCTTACTCCGGGACACAACTGAAATAACAAAAGCAGTACTAAGCCCGCAGTTTAGGAATTCCATTTCCTGGTATTCATGGCACTGAAGTGCAGGTTTAGGCAGAAGTTACTGGAAATAAACCAAACGTGTTTCACTTCAGCTCCCTCCTGGCCTTTGTGCCAAGTAAAATTGTTAGGGTCTCCAATTAGTGTCCAGGAAGTAATCAGTAATGCAGTGCTGTTAAGTCACTAGTTCACAGTGTTCTGTGTTTGTATCTCCATGCGTGTGATGATGTGCCCCACATTATTAAGCGATGTCCCTCATTTCCCTATGTTTTTGTGTGTCCAATATTTCAGTGACAAAATGTTAAGAGGTACACAGAGTCTGCCATGCAGATGGTGGGTTCTATCTTAGCCTCTTCATAGTGACTTCTTCTCCTTCCCAGTCTCCCAGTTCTGTACATTCCCTGGACACAGTTGCAGGCCAATGAGAGTGGAGAACTTGGGCACTAAAATGAAACTAATTCTTGACAAATCAAGCCAAACAGATGTCCATCACTGATTACTTTTAAGTTGACTGACGATAAATTATAAATGAATGAAACTAGATTTTAATAGTCATGCTGTGGTTTATAAGTATTGTTTTACTAACTATACACAAGTGAAGAAACTGAATGGTTAATACATAAATGTAGTCCTGTGCTAATTTTCCCATATTTTACCAATGCAACACAACACAACCACTTCTATTGTCCGCCACCTCTATTATCCACCAGAAAGATGGTGCACCAATGTTGGCAGGTAATAGAGGGTGCACTGTTTATTGTAACTGTTTTAACATCTATTATGTAGTGACATGTATGTATGGATATATGTAACTGTGAGTGACACAGGAATACATCTGAAAATAGGCTTCAGCTCAAATATGTATATAACCCTTTCAACAATGAACTTGTTATCACTACTACATATCGTAGGCAGCCTCATCTGCTCTGTTTTGACTGTCCTCTATATGCAACTCCTTTACTTGAGATCCTGTTTAATTTTTCTCGCTTGCCTGTACTGCTGTATGGCCTTGACCTGCAACATATTTATTTTATTCTGCATGTGGTATCATTTGAGCAGAAACCTGCCTATTTGCAAGAGTGACCGGGGACAATAAATAGTAAGCATGAGAGTATAAAACAGAAATGGATATGAAACAATATATTGCAGACGTGATACCAGTTGATTTTAAAGCAATACTGCAGAGAGGTTTGTGTTTTTGCATTTATGGCAATTTTTTTTTCAAAAGCCAAGCATGCTGTGTTAGCTGCTAGGTGAGGACAGGCACCTCCACATTTACTTCATAACACACTGCCCAAGTTTGAACTATGCCAGCATTAATCTTGCTTGGACTGCTGTTTTTTACCAGCTGACTTGGACTGCACTGCAATATTTTATCTGCGATGCGATGGTCACGCTTGCGTCGGATAGTTCCATAGCTTTCCCTACATCAAGTAACTTTAAACAGTCATGTCAAAGTCCCCAGCACCCTTCTACACAATTTCTAGCTTCACAGTTTTATGAAGGTGGCATTATTTCATAGTCTACATCAGTAAAGGCTCACGCCATTGCCAACTGTCTTAGCAGAGTGTGATAAGAGCTAGATTTTCTTCACTTTCTTACTTTGCCTGCCAGAACATATGTACTACTATACAAATTACAGGCTTTGTTTAGGAGTAAAATAAGCAGGCAGGGCATTTATAACCCGATCCATGCATTCTCACCTTTCCATAGGTTGGTATCAGCGTTGGATAAGTTACTTTTCTATTACTTTCTATTATGTTTGGAAACTTGTTCCAGAAGCTCTGTGCAGACACTAGTAAGGATGGAGAAGTACTAGAAAAATAATACACCATCAATTATAGTTAATTATTTCTTTTTATACAAAAACAATACAAAAATAATAAATAACAGATAACATTTTTGAAAGTAATAGGTTAGTTACTAGTTACTTTCAAATAAATGTAATCAGCTGCAGTAACGTTTTCTTTTGTATAAAAGACACAAGTAAATGTAACTGTAAGGTGTATTACATCTTCCAGTACTTCTCCATCCTTGCTAGTGACTGCACAGAGCTTTTTGGAACAAGTTTTTAAAAGTAATAGAAAAGTAACTTACCCAACACTGGTTGGTATCTAGTAAAGTGTCAACTATATCATTTACCTACTCACTGGCGTACTGTAGTGAGTAGTGCAATAAGAGAGCCTCTCTCTTGTGGTCCTTAATGTTCAGTGCAAGCAGTAGATTCTTAAATTGTATTACCCATTTTCTTCATCACCATGTCACCAAGATGCAGCTATGAAGTGGCAGACACCACTGTGCCTTTCCAGAAGTCTTAAGTGTCTGCTCAAACCAACTGAAGCCTCCTGCTAACCCAAATGAGGATCCTGGACTAGGGCTGCTTACCCAGAGCAATGGATTGGCATGTGACTATGTAGCCATTAGGCTAGTGAGGTGGCCAGGCTGCAGTTTCTTATAAATATAACAGTTTTTAGTTCTCCTCAAGTACAGTATTTGATTCACTGCTTTGTATGT
This sequence comes from Neoceratodus forsteri, assembly GCA_016271365.2. Classification (NCBI taxonomy): domain Eukaryota; kingdom Metazoa; phylum Chordata; order Ceratodontiformes; family Ceratodontidae; genus Neoceratodus; species Neoceratodus forsteri. Next base: position 962,620,532 of record CM057455.1, read on the forward strand.
CCCAAAGGTGAACTAGGCTGGTGTATGTGAAGTGAAGGAAAAACGTTTTCTTTTTTTTTTTTTTTTTTTTAAGACTGTTTCTTCTCTCCCAGCGCCCTCATTCAGGCAGCACGCCAGCCCCATACCCCGGTGTCCACCGGCACCAGTTATGATCCACAGGGCTTACTCCTGGTGGGGTCAGTGGGGAGCGCTACCCCACCTCAGGCATGGATCCGATCCACTGGTCTCACTAGCCAGGGTGGGACCTGCGAGTGCCGCCACCATCCAACTGCCGTCAGTTTCCACTTTTCTCCCTGGAGAGGCGGGCGGCAAGGACTCCAACGGTGGTGCCATGCACACTCCCGTATGCTGCATGCCCGGAGTCTGTCCTGCCTCTACCCCTCTTCTGTTAGCTGTTGGTAGCCAGCCTCAGCCCACGCTTAGGGCCAGGTTAACACAGACTGCTGCACCCCTCCCAGAGAACTGTCCTGGGATGCTCAGTCGCCGTCCTCCCCAGCCGACTCCTGATGACCCGCAGGTCACCAGCATGGCGCGAGGTGTTGCATCCAGTGCCTCAACCCTCAGCACCACTGGGCCAGTGAAAATGTTTTCTAATGCCTGCAACTTGTCTTTCTTCGATGTAGCAGCCACCATCATGGCTCCTCCCTCCTTACTGATTTTTCTGGTGTGTAATGAACTGGAGTCATTCGTAAGGTTTCTACAATGAAGAGCAAGACCAATCAAACTTTGAGCCTGCCTCTGAGCTACTTGTCATCAAGGCACAGGTCAGGAAGCATAGAGAAACCCAGGAGCAGTTGTGAAATTCCACAAAACTGTTTATTTGTAGTTGCAGTGAAATAAAATAAACCTGTTCAGAATAACTATATATACAGAAGCAAAATAAAATCTCTTGTAAAAATCTCCCTTGCAGCTCAGCTTAGCTGTTTTTATAACTCTTTTCAACCCCATCCTTTGCAAGCATCCGTCCTTTGTAAATTTCAGGCGCTGCTAGAACAATAAGAACTTCCTGAGGTCCCACAGCAACTGCAAAAGGCTCAGGCATTTGCACCCAAGTAACCTCTAGCTTTTACAGTTATCTCAAATTATAAATATATACATTTCAACACTAACACAATTTTCTAAACAAAAGTGATGCCAATATCAGCTACATTTCCATACAGTGATTCTCATATATTTTATATTAGCAGATATAGATATGCAAGGAAGAAAGACAGCAAGAGAAAACTGAGAGACAGTGAGAGGCAAAGGATTGCGAGACTGGTCGGGTTGATCAGGTCCGAGGTCTCACAGGAAAATTTACGGCAACCATACAGAAGAGACAGAAACGGAAAGAATACAGATCCTTGCATTTAAACACTTTCTCTAAAACAAATGGGACAGGGTCCTATTCTACCCTGTTACATATACCCCACTCTTTAAGAGGAACCTGATTTATTAAACAGGTTTCCAAAACTCCTTATTTTCTAATAACACTTGTTGCATTCAGACATTAAGCAGATTTGCATCCATTTTTAACAGTACAACAAAAGTACAGTTCAAACCCATACGTTAGGTTTTTTTGGTTATTTTCAACCATCAGAACCCTCAATTCCTGATTCATATCTTGACAGAAAATCAGCATTACTATTCTCTTTACCAGCTTTGTGAATCACAGAGAATTTAAATGGCTGAAGTGCCAGGTACCACCATGTGAGTCTGGAATTTTATCTTTCATCTGGTTAAGCCAACAGAGAGGATTGTGATCAGTTACAAGAACAAAATCAGTTCCTAGTAAATAAAATTTGAGGACTCCAGGACCACTTTGCTGCTAAGCACTCCTTTTCGATAGTGGATTACCTCTTTTCTCTGTCATGGAATTTCCTACTTATATACAGAATAGAATGTTCTTTCCCATCTATATTTTGGCTTAGGACTGCACCTAGGCCTACCTCGGATGCATCTGTTTGTAGCAGAAATGGTTTCTCAAAGTCTGGGCTTCAGAAACAGGCGCTGAACATAATGCAGTCTTTATGACTTAAAGCTTCACCACACTCTGGAGTCCATTTCGCATTATTTGGGTACCTTCTTTCTGAGTTCAGTGAGGGAGTAGCTAACTCAACAAAATTGGGAACAAATCTCTGATAATAACCAGCCAGCCCTAAAAATGACCTGACATGTTTCTTTGTTTTAGGTGCAGGGCTGTTAGCTACATCTTCTATTTTGAAATCTCTGGTTTGACGCTCCATTTCCCAACACATAGCCCAAATATCTGGTTTCCTGCATGCCCAGTGCACATTTAGTAGGATTAATTGTCAGCCCTGTATTTTGATATCTTATAACTGCTCGTAGGTGTTCCACAAGACTTTTCAGTCTGGACTGTACACCACAACATCATCCACATCGCGCTAATAACCAGTGTGGTGGATACAATTACATCCATGTACCACTGGAATATAGCTGGCACACCATGTAAACCAAAGGGCATGGTGGTGAACTGACAGAATCCTATGGGTGGCAAATGCAGTTTTATCTCTGGATTCTTTGGCTAAAGGTATTTGCCAGTAACCCTTGGTGCGATTGAGGTTACTGATGTACTTTGCACTCCCAGCCTGTCCACCACATCATCGATTCTGAGCATAGGGTAACTGTCAAATTCTGACACTTGATCAAGTTTCCTGAAATCAAGGCAGATTCTAACACGTCCTTCTTTTTGTTTACAATTACCATGGGAGATGACCAAGCACTCCTCAATTACTCAATGATATCCAATTCTTTCATTTTTGTATTTCCTTAACTATATCAGCTTTTAACCTCTCTGGCAACCTGTATGACTTTTGCCTAATAAGACGAGCATTCTTTGTCACTATTATGTGCTCAACCCCTTGTGCTCGACTTGGTACCATGGTAAATGCACTGTTAAATGTCTTTAGACATCACAAATGTCTGCAGTTTGTTCTGAAGTTAAGAAACATTCACCTTTACAGCATCAACATTTGCAGTTTGTTCTAGTCTATCACATGCTACATCAACATCTTCCTTATCAGGTTCTGGTAGAACTAGCAAGGCAGCTTTTGGCATTTTTCCAACCCATTTCTTGAGGAGGTTGGCATGGTATACCTATAGGATTTTTTCTGTCAGGGGTCTCAGTCTCATAGTTAACAGTGCCAGTACATTTAAGAACCTTATATGGCCCTTGCCACTTCATTAACAGCTTATTTTCTGTTGTAGGTAACAGTAGCAAAACCTTTTCATCTGGCTCGAAAATGTTTTCTTTTTCCCATGGTCATAATATACCTTCTGATAGTTTGGAGCCTTTTCCTGATTACTATGGGCAATTTCAACATATTTTGCCAGTTTCATTCTTAGGGCACACATATAAGAAGATATAGATTGCTTTTGAGTGGGGTTGTCCTCCCACATTTCTTTTATCACATCCAGTAGCCATCTTGGCTGCCTACCATACATCATTTCAAATGATGAAAACTCCTGTTGATGCCTGTGGCACTTCTCTGTAAGCAAAAGTAGGCGAGGCAAGCACTGGTTCAGTCTTTCCTTCCTTTTACAAACTTTTTAACATGCGTTTTAGGGTTTGGTTAAGCGCTCAGCAAGACCGCTTGTCTGATGGTGATGGGGAGTTTCTTATGGCAGTGATACCTAGTAGTCTGTACAGCTCCTTAAGCAGTGCAGCACCAAAATTACTACCCTGATCAGTAATAATTTCTTTAGGTATGCCCGCTCTGCTGAAAATTTTGGCTAGCATTGCTGCAACACTTGGGACTGTAACAGTACGCATTGAACTGCTTCTGGGTATCGAGTAGCATAGTAGTCATGATACTACCAGGATAAATCTATTGCTCTTTTACTTTTGTCTAAAGGACCAACCACATCCATTGCAATTCTCTCAAAGGCACATCTATTAAGGGTAGGGGTACCAGGGCACCTTGTCTTTTCTAGTGACTGGGGCTACTTTCTGACACTCAGTACAGGAATTACAACAGGTAGCAACATCTTCATGAATTCCTGGCCAGTAAAATCTATACAGCTGTAACCCAGTATGTCCATTTTGTAACATGGATATACATATGGTATCTACAGGTTCGGGGAAGGATGAGGTTACCTGGCACAAGAGACCTAGGTTTGGCTACTCTGCACAGGGGCACCCAGTAAATCCAACTACAGGAAGCAAAACTGTAATGTCCAGAACCAGAATTGAATTTTTCAGTGTGGCTTTATTTATTAACTCACTGAACATAAACAAAGCACTGCATGGTCCTCACAGGCTACGTAACTGTAATGCAGATTAGAGGTTAAACACAGTGGTCCATTTGAGGAATGAACACAATACAACAGTTGTCTGGCTTTGGACCCACCAGGCACTCAGCCGGACTTTGCATGCGCATTGGATACACAGCCCGACTGGCCCGGCTCCCCTGCCGCCACTCGACTGACGGTCCACTTGGCAATGAACCCAAACTCTACTTGGAAAGACATCTCATCAAACAAGGAGGCTCCCAAACTGAGGCTCCCACACTACTTAGAGTCTGTGACTCCTAGAGAGATTTTGTTTTCATACTTCCAATGAAACTCCCATCCAACAAGGAGACTCCCATCCAACAAGGAGTAATTTTCCCATCCTGTGGCTCCCCACACCACTTAGAGTCTATGAATCCTAGAGAGATTTTCGTTGCACCCACGCCTGGTACCCACCCATCACTGGCCAAGCGCATGAGGCAAGTAGCAAAACACAGAAGAAATCGTAGAGGTGGACCTGGTTACTAAAGATGGGGTTTCCCACCTCCAGCTCCCACAGCCCATACCGCCATTTCTCTGGACACAGAACTTAGACTTTAAAATGTAGATTGACGGTGGATGACCTGAAGCACCCTCTACAGTGAACTTTAAATCCATTAACACTTTTAAACAGATGACTGCTCTATTTGTTTGTCCTAGTTGACATAGTCCTCCCAAATAGCAGTCCCCAATACTTGAAATCCAACTGAAGAAAAGTAGTTTTGCCCCTTCCAATGGGGCCAAACACTCACCCATTCATTGCAGGTGCCCCACAGGCGAAAACTGTAACCTTTGCTGTTATACATGAACAGACTGAACTTAAATTAAAACAGGCAGCTTTCTTCCCAAGGTGGGAGAAGGGATTGCCCTGGAACCCACAAAGAACTTTTTCCTCACCCCCAGAGGGAGGGGGGAAACAGACAACTACTGGTGTCCTTCTTGTTTGTTAAGGACAAACTGAAGACTCACTTTGAATTCCCAAGGTTCTAAACTTACTCTGAGCTGAAGATTCCAAATGTGGCTCGTGCAGCTGCGACAGTTCTATTATGATGTCATCTCTCAAGTCTCAGCTGTGACTGAGGACAGAGTGAGACAGTGTGAAACCCATTTAACTGGAGTTTCACAAGCTGTCTTCCTGCCTACCACTAGGTCTTAATGGTATTCTAGTAACCCCGGGTAACAAAGGGTTACACTGCCTCTGACCAGGAAAAATGACTGTCCCCAGTCATTATGCACCCGCCTAGGCCATCCCACCCTATGTGCTACCTGGGCGGAGGGGGTGATCAGGCCCTCCCACCATGTGCAAGCACAGGTAGGCAACACTAAGGGCCTAGTGGCCTATAGCTGACATATCAGCCTCTACTCTATCCACTTACTATGGACACCTAGTGGCTCTGGTAGAACCGTCCAGAGCATAGCCCTGATAGATCAGCACTGCAATCCCTATGGCGCTCAGAATCGCAGCCTGTCTATCCCTCTAGCCCTCTAGGAAAACCTATCTGCCTCTAACATAATATTCCCAAATAAAAAAAACCCGGGACCTCCCCGACTTTGGGCAGCCTGCAACTACAACCATTAGCAATAATAACACAGTACATTTAAATTCTACACTATAAGCACTGATGAGGGACTCGATGAGCCTCCTCCTCTTCTTGTCTTCTCTTCTGTCTTCCAGGAACACATGTAAGAAAAGAAAAAAAAAAAAACACATCCTAATCTGCATGTACAGTCTATCAAACAACAACAATGACAAAACAACCCTTACCACACAGAAAAGCACTGAACACTCCCAAAAAGAAAGATTTTTTTTTTTTTTTAGAAAAGGTGAAAACAGTATTTACATTAAAATTACAATGACACTGGTAGCAATACACCTTTTGGGGGATGGAATGCCTAAATGTCCCACTAGTGACTATAAGGCCGAAGGCCAGTCCATTAAAGAGTCTCTCCTGGGCGGAGCCCGTGAAGCACAGTTCTTTAAGGCAATAATCCCGAAGGGAGAGTCTTTATGGACAGTTCACACACTGTTTGAAGTCTGTAGTGTAAGGTGTGTATTGCAATGTCATAAAGATAGAATAAAAGAATTTTCTGACTCACCAGCCTCTTGAAGTATTCAAACGTCACAAACCTGGTCCCTTCCGAAGACCCTCCTGTCAGCATTTCTTCTGATACAGCTGAGCGGACATATTCCGGGAACCCACAGAGTGCACATCTGAAACAGCTGGGCTGTCATACTGGAGAAGGAACCTTAGAACAGGAACAAAAGAGAAACAGCTGGTCCGGCGTCATCCGATTACCAGGCGATGAACAGGGAAAACAGCTGGGCTGGTGTCCTCTCTGGATCTGAAATCATCTGGTGGTACCAGTAGATGGTTGCTGAATAGGGCAGTACACTGTGGACTGAAGAATATGGGGCACCTGAGTTCTTGTTTATTCATATTGGCAGTTCAATAAGGTTACTTCACAGTGTAGATGTGGCAGTATTGACTACTACTGCTCGGCTTTCCATTTTGTAGGCACAGGCTTAATTACTGGGAGGTCCTTTGCACTGAGGCCAATAGTAGAGGTCAGGGCTTGAATTATTACGCCATCTGGACGCACATAATTCACACAGTAGGAGACTTCTCGTCCCTCTCCGTCCACTATTCTCACTCTGTCCATAAACAGTGTCCTGCCTCTCTTCCACTGTGTATACTTTTCATGGAACAGTCTATTCTTTACATGCTGGTAGCCCCAGGATGCACATGTTTCATTGCTTCATCCCAGATCCAGGATTTCCTGCAGTTCTCAATCTCCTCCCAGACTCTCCGAGGAACGGTAGGAAAGGTCATACCAAAGATTTCATTGGCCTTTCTACTAACCAGTCTCTCCTCTTTACTTGCTTTGGTCAATCTGAGACTGCTGGCCTGGCTTGGGGTGGCCAGTCCTGGTTCTGCCAGCTTCGATCCTCAATGAAATTAAAAATGGATCCCTGACTTCTTCTTCTTCTGGTGAAGCCAGGGCAGTGGCATCACCACCTTCTTGAACACACTCCTCCGAGGCAAGATCTTGATGCTGTGTACCTTCCTTTCTCACAAGGCCACATAGGTTCCCCTCATCTTCCTCTTCACTGAGGATCTGAGCCCAGGAGTGAGCAGTAGTTCTCACCCGAGACTATCCATTCATCACTGGGAGTGGAGGTCGACACCTCCCATTCAAGGCCTCCGCATCCCATCTTCACCTTCGAGACTTGGCTAGGCCCCCACCCAGGGACTATTGATGCTTTATCTGAACTTGCTTTCTGAGATCCAGCATCCAACGCTTCAATTTCAGCTTCAGTCTCTAATTCTGCACTATCTAACTTTGTGCCACACTGCCCCGGGACCTTACTCACAGGCTCCGCCTGATGCTGTGTGCTGCCAACTGCAGATTCTTGAAGTTGTGTCCATGTGGGAGCCAAATGAATTTGAGGCACTTTATACAAGCCATATTTTGTAGACAACCAGCACAGTGAGGAATCATGAAGACATCCCTTCCAGCACTCAAGCACATCTGGCATACACGCACTGGAGAATTAGGAATTGCCACATCAGGAGGGAGTTGCCTCTATAGCACCAATTTTCAATATCTCTCAATCTATTTACTGCTGTTGTTACTGCAACCCGGCATGATCCGGTAACGAGCTGGTCCTGAGGCCATAACTGCAGAAAAACAAACAAAAGTTCACTGTAACTAAAGTCCCACTTTAATGAACACACTCTGTAGCTTTAAAATGGCTCCTCTGCTGTTGTGTTTACTTTACTACCCCACCCTCTAATGGCGGTGGCAGCACTCCTGTGCATCAACATTCAGACTCTGGGTCAAGCCACTGCGCACCGATTTACATCAGCTACTAATAACTTTTTTTCAAACTGCACAACTTGCTCTTGTTCTGGCTGTTCACACATTTACAGGATTTTCCTTGGACTTTTCACACGCTGGCAACATTCATTTAATTACAGTTCCTTTTAAAACTTCAGGTTTCAGCACAGGATTGCCTGCTTTTACTAGTGTTGCACTTATTTTACAACCCACAGTCTCTCTCTGGCTGCAAACTTTAAACTGAGGCTACTTTCATTGCTATGCACACATTTAATGGCTTTACAGACTTGCACTTGCCAGCAGGACATCACACAATCGTTACTTGCAAAGCAACTATACAGCTGCACACACATTTTATATGGCATTATCTGAAAATCACTGATTGAAGCAGTTTTAAATCATTTACTCACTGTTATTGAAGCAGATTGCTGCGATGGGGTAAACGGCCTGCAGCCAGATTTTGAAGGCCTCAGAATGCAAGCGGGCGAGCAGTCTCCGATCGTAGTATTAACCACACAATTCACTGATCCCACGATCGATAAGCGGGTTGAGCCCGATTTTTAACTGGAAAGTCACTTTTCTACTGTTTACAGCGCTTTGAACACTTCGAATGCTCCTCCACTGCCAGTACACGCTTTACTCTCTGTCTCCCTCTCGATGCTGAAGCAGACACATAAGAGCTGGCTGAGGGGCGGACTAATGGCAAACTGACCAACCACACGACACCACGCAAATGAGCCTCTTCTTCCTCACGAGGGCTCCTCTCCTCACGGCGATCGTCGAGCAGGCAAATTTAAACTGAAAAGATGCACAGTTTTTTTCAACTGACTCCACGGCGGGAGCTCATTTCAACCATGCAACATTGCCATTAACTCTGCAGTCTCTAGCATTGCACAGAAAGCATTTCCAACATCCAGAGCATAATTTCTCTGTTGCTACCCCTAGTTTTCCACACTTTCCTTCACAGAACTTTATTTTAAAACTGATAAACACTGTAAACTATGTTGATGCAGGACAAGGACACACATTGGCTTTACAGCTCCTTGGTAAACAGTTGGCATTTTTTAAACAGCAGCACAAGATTCACAGCACACAGCACACTAGGAAATTGCTTCAACCTTTTGGGATACCGACTGCCAGATAGCCAAAATGGTAGTCTACTTGCCCAAGCACCTTCCTTCCCAAACAAATCCAAAGTGGTGCCTCCATTTTTGTAACCCATATGTCCATTTTGTAACATGGATATACATATGGTATCTACAGGTTTGGGAAGGATGAGGTCACCTGGCACAAGAGACCTAGGTTTGGCTACTCTGCACAGGGGCACCTAAGTAAATCCAACTACAGGAAGCAATAACTGTAATGTCCAGAACCAAAATTGGATTTTTCAGTGTGGCTTTATTTATTAACTCACTGAACATAAACAAAGCACTGCATGGTCCTCACAGGCTACGTAACTGTAATGCAGATTAGAGGTTAAACACAGCGGTCCATTTGAGGAATGAACACAATACAACAGTTGTCTGGCTTTGGACCCACCAGGCACTCAGCCCGGACTTTGCATGCGCATTGGATACACAGCCCGACTGGCCGGCTCCCCTGCCGGCCACTCGACTGAGTCCACTTGGCGAATGAACCCAAATTCTACTTGGAAGACATCTCATCAAACAAGGCTCCCAAACTGTGGCTCCCCACACCACTTAGAGTCTGCGACTCCTAGAGAGATTTTGTTTCTTGCTTCCAATTGAAACTCACATCCAACAAGGAGACTCCCATCCAACAAGGAGTAATTTTCCCATCCTGTGGCTCCCACACCACTTAGAGTCTGTGACTCCTAGAGATTTTCAAGTTCGACCCACGCCTGGGTACCCACCCCATCATTGGCCAAGCGCATGAGGCAAGTAGCAAAAACACAGAAGAAATCCGAGAGGTGGACCTGGTTACTAAAGATGGGGATTTTCCCACCTCCAGCTCCCACAGCCCATACCCGCCATTTCTCTGGACACACAGAACTTTAGACTTTAAAATGTAGATTGACGGTGGATGACCTGAAGCACCCTCTACAGTGAACTTTAAATCCATTAACACTTTAAACAGATGACTGCTCTATTTGTTTGTCCTAGTTGACATAGTCCTCCCAAATAGCAGTCCCCAATACTTGAAATCCAACTGAAGAAAAGAAGTTGTTTGCTCTTCCAATGGGGCCAAACACTCACCCATTCGTGCAGGTGCCCCACAGGCAAAACTGTAACCTTTGCTGTTATACATGAACAGACTGAACTTAAATTAAAACAGGCAGCTTTCTTCCCAAGGTGGGAGAAGGGATTGCCCCTGGAACCCACAAGAACTTTTCTCACCCCGAGGAGGGGAAAACAGACAACTACTGGTGTCCTTCTTGTTTGCTAAGGACAAACTGAAGACTCACTTTGAATTCCCAAGGTTCTAAACTTACTCTGAGCTGAAGATTCCAAATGTGGCTCATGCAGCTGTGACAGTTCTATTATGATGTCATCTCTCAAGTCTCAGCTGTGACTGAGGACAGAGTGAGACAGTGTGAAACCCATTTAACTGGAGTTTCACAAGTTGCCTTCCTGCCTACCACTAGGTCTTACTGGGATTCTAGTAACCCCGGTAACAAAGGGTTACACAGCAATCTGGCAAGGGTGCGATCCCTCCCGAGTGACCAGCCATAGGACTATCATGGGCTACCTGTAACAATTCTGTGCTATACTTCTGTGGTACAACCAATTGTTCTGTCTGTTCCTGTGTTTGAGGTTTAACCCAAACTCTATACAGTAATCTATTACATTTTTAAACATTAGTCCTCCCTGTTTGGTTTTACCTAGCTGTTTGAAATAACCCTGAAGAGAAACATCATTAGCTTGTTCTGAAAGAAAATCACAATCAGTTATCAATTTAGTTTCAGCATTTTCATATTTTAACCCTTCATGTCCATCAGTCATTTGTTGCCACAGTTTCTTCAGACTTTGTCTTTCTTTCCTGGATATCCAGATCTTGGCACTGTGCTCAAACAAGTCCGAATCAAAATCACTGAAAGGAAAAGTGTCCCCACTGTCTAAAATTTTCTTTGCATGAGCTCTTGTCACCACAGCTGCTGACGATCAGGACTTACTCCTCTTTGATCAATTCAGTAAAACCTGGAAAGTCATTTCCAATAATCACAGGTACAGGTAACTTTAGTACTACCCCCTTTCATTTGGTGCGACACCCTTAATGATCAGAGTCACTTGGGTGGTGGGATAGTATTGAGTGTCCCCATGGATGCAGATGACACCAGTACCTTGTCCCTTTGCACAGTGTTTTCCCAGCACTTTAACATGCACTAAGGTCTGTCTGCTTCCTGAATCAATGAGTCCCATTACAGTCTTATTCCCCACCTTCACATCTGTTAGGTACTTGCCCCAGTTTGCCAAGGACAAATCTGCTCCACTGCCACTCTCTGTATTATGGCAGTTTCTTGCAAAATGGCCCAGCTTATTACAGTTATAGCAGATAACGCCTTTTTGCACAAATTTGTTACCCCACCAGAGTTCTTAGCAGGCTTGGAATTTAAATGGGAAAAGAGTTTTTACCGGTGCTTGGCTGTTACCTCACTGCTGTGGTGTCTGTCTGGCCATTTGGTAGTCCTCAGCCAAAGAAACAGCTTTTGCCCCATTCTCTGGTCGGTGTTCCTTTACCCACAGCTGCACATCTGTAGGCAAGATGTTGAAGAATTGCTCCATGGCAAATGTGTCAATGATCTGTGGGACTGTTTTGCTCTCTGGTTGGATCCACTTCATCAGGGTTCTCAGAGTCGGGAAGGCTTCTCAGGATCGTCGACCAAGTTGTACCCAGAGATCGAAACCCTGCCTGTAGGGGTCTCGGGAGATGTCGCATTTTCAGGATTTTGCTTTTCACCAGGTCATGGTTTTCTGACTGTGCAATGTCCATACTGCTGTAGGCAAGCTGGGCTTTCCCTGTCAGGTAGGGTACCAGTCTGATTGTCCACTGCTGCTTTGGCCACTGGCAGGATGTTGCAACTCTTTCAAAGGTTGTCAGGTATGCCTCATTATCATCTGAGGCACACAGCTTTGTAAGTTTAATGGCCTTTAGGTTGCTTGCATTTTGTTGCTTGTCTGGATCTGTGCCAGATCCTCTGCCTTCGATAGCTTGTAAGGCATCCAGTCACACGCCGCTCCTGTCACTGCATCTCTTCACTCATCTGTTGCTTCTGTCGCTGCATCTCTTCTCTCAACACTTCTAACCGTTGAATTTATTTCTCTCTGCGCCTCAGTCTTTTTGTTGTATAGCCCACCATTTCAAAAAGTCCATCAGGCTTTCAGGTTCTATCATTGCCTGTTCTTTTCCATGACTTGTGCTGGCTGTACAATCTCAGACTGGACTTCAGCTGCAGAATCCATACCTTTCTCTGTGCTTCCGTAGTACTAGGTCCAGTACCCACACACAAATGTCCTGTTTTAGGGTATGCATGGCTTAAATCCACTTTTCACACCATCTGTCATCAAGGCACATGTCAGGAAGCATACAGAAAACACAGGAGAAGTTGTAAAATTCCACAAAACTGTTTATTTATAGTTGCAGTAACATAAAATAAAATAAACCTGTTCAGAATAACTACATACAGAAACAAAATAAAATCTCTTGTAAAAATTTCCCTTGCAGCTCAGCTTAGCTGTTTTGTAACTCTTTCAACCCCCATCCTTTGCAAGCATCCTGTCCTTTGTAAATTTCAGGAGCTGCTAGAACATTGAGAACTTCCTCAGGTCCTCACAGTAACTACAAAAGGCTCAGCATTTGCACCCAAGTAACCTCTAGTTTTCACAGTTATCTCAGATTATAAATATATACTTTTCAACAGTAACAGCATATTTTCTAAACAAAAGTAATCCCAATATCAGCTACATTTCCATACATTGATTCTCATATATTTTATATTAGCAGATATAGATATGCAAGGAAGAAAGACAGCAAGAGAAAACTGAGAGACAGTGAGCAGCAAAGGACTGCTAGACTGGTCAGGTTGATCCAAGTCCGAGGTCTCACAGGAAAATTTTTTGCAACCAGACAGAAGAGACAGAAAAGGAAAGACTACAGATCCTTGCATTTAAACACTTTCTCCAAAACAAATGGGACAGGGTCCTATTCTACACTGTCACACTACTTCCCAGAGGTGAACTGGACTAATGTTTCTTTGCATAAAGAATACTTTCAGGTATTAGATTACCTTCTCCAGACTGTGGTACATCAAGAAATGTCACAACATCTTGGGTGGTTAAAGATACTCTTTTCACTTTGTGCCACATGAAACATCGGAGACATAATATTCCGTGATATACAGTACTATACCATGTTGTATATGACAGCAGTAAGGAAGATGAGAGTAGGTTACCATCAGGTAATCACACCTCTTAAGTGATACATGTTAGGAGGGCATGATAACTATTGCTTATGTCATATCAATGTAGTTAAGAATTGATTCTTGGCCATTTAAGAACAGGATGTATTACTGTATTTATTATGTTTTCAGATGGGGATACGCCTATAGTACTTCAGCCAACAAATGCAAGTGAGAAACCCAACTCATTGGGGACAGTCGCGCAGCTACAACACAGATGCATAGAATCAAAATGAGCTTCACTTCACTGTACTTATATGGAATGTGTTCTGTTTATAGGAACACACTACTGGGTCCTTTCTATTAAGTTAGTAAAACAATAGCAAACAAGTTCCACATCTCCCTAGCCTTGATAGCTCTGCAATGATAATGTATGCATCCATTTCATCGCTTCATCTTACTGCATTTTGAAACGTAAACTGAGTTATCTTGCTAGAGAGCTGTTTGTGGTATCAACACTGCAATAAATACTGAAGGATGCCTCTTGCCAATGGCAGGAACTGTTAGTATGTTCCTTACTTATAAAAATTGCAGTTACCATATTTTCTGTCCAGCAAACATAGTGATTTTAAATGTGATATAAGCAGTATATGACTATGGTCTGGTATGTGGTAATTCATGGTGGCATATATTTTCTGTTCAGTAGGGTCCATAACAAACCTACAAAGAAAGATCTTAAATTTATGTGCTTTTTTTCCTTTTATATTTCTGTTAGTAGAGTGAATGGAAGCATCCCTTTTTGTAATATGCAGTCTCTAGGAATTACTGTAGAATCTGAAAATAGACTATGCTTTGGGTGAAGCAATTCATTCAAAACAAAGAACTTAATTCTACTATAAGATACTGTAACAGAAAACCTTAGACTGGAACCTACAGAGATACTTGGTTGACTTAAAATTCCATTAAAACATGCTACAGGAGCGAATCTGTTAGGATTTTCTTTTAACATGATAACATTCCATTAATACTAATTATAAGTCGAATTAATTATTCATGAGCTAAACATGCTCACTGCTTGATTGCAGTGCGGTTTGAAATCTCTTAGAAATGCCTGGCATGGCAGCGACACTCAGTTCATCACACGTTCTACATGATAGCAGCAGCACCAAAACAAGAACTGTTTTCGCGCTGCTGTCAATAAAAAGATAAATTATTGTGATTAGACTTATAATGCAATAATCGACCTCACAGCCAGTCAGTTTCTAATGATTAACAACCAGCTGGGTGGGGTTGGCCCTTGGCTATGCCTCGAGTCACCCTTCTCCCCAGTCGGTCATTAATCACCACGAAATGACCAGCTGTGACATCATTATTGCTTAAATGTAGTGGTGACACTTTTTATATTATCAAAATAAATTGAAGTGATTTAAAAGGGGTCTCAAATGAAACACTTTTGAAGTACTGGTGAGGAAAGGAGATTTGATACACTTTAGTAGTGTTAAGGGCCTGATCCACATAGTGCACCAATGGAGGGGTGCTAGCAGGGGCTGCAGGTGGTGCACAGTGGTCCCATTACTTACACAAAGTGACCTCTGTACATCCACAGCCCAGGATGTGCCTCCCACACACCAGATCTTGTGTCTGGCACAACTACGCATGCCACTAGGTTGGGGAGGGCACATGGGTGGGAACACACAAATGCCCAGTGCAGGTGGCAATCTCCACAGTGTGGAGAGTCAGCAGAGGGGGTTTAGGCTATGTGGGGTAATACCCTGCTGTAGCAACTACATGTCCTGGTTAGCCTGGCCGCAGAATACCCCTGAAGGCCTGAATGGCTCCTCTCTGCCTTCCCTAACCCTCTTATCTGGTAAGGAAGGCTGGGAGTTTTCAGCACAGTCTGGTTGCTACAATTTTCTACTGGTGTCCTCTACAAATATATAGCAGTCCTTGGAGGATTAAGCGCAACCAAGCTCGGGATGCCCCTGGCAATTTAAAGGAATTTTGTCAGATATGTATGTAGCTTCACAACGCATTATGTTATGTCTGCGCTAGCCTTTTGCAGCAAAAAGTAGAATTTTTATGAGGTCCTGTGTGGGAGGGAAGGATCATAACTAAAACCAAACCCATGGCCAGGCAGTCCCTTCCACTTCCCAGTCTGCAGCACCACCCCGTGCTGAAGGTTTTGATGTCTAAGCAGGGAGAGCACTGCATTGTCTCCCTGAGAGAATCTATGTGGAAGGATTTCAATCGTTTCCAGCGATTAAGCAAACCTGAAGAAAAATGAAGACATCAGTCAACTAATAGGGTAGTTCATCAGTGGCTTTCATTTTCTTTCAGGTTTGCTTAATCATTTAAAACATGCATTAAAATCCTTCCCATAGACTTATGTGGGGTGCCCTGTACTCTCCTGCTTAGATGTCAGAAACGCCTCAGCACGGGGTGGTGCCCATGGATTAGGAAGTGAAGGAATCCCTGGCAGTGGGTTTGGGTTTGGACATGATCCTTTCCTCCCGCACAGGACCTCTTAAAAAAATTCTACTTTTGCTAGAAATGGCTAACACAGACAAAAGGTAATGAGCCGTGAAGCCCAAAACAGAAAAAAAAAATCTGAGCAATTTACTTTAAAGTGGAACTACAGTCAAAATTTACAAAACATGTGCAGAGTGCTTTGATTTGTGGGTCTAGTCTTAGTGTATTCTTCTCTTTGTTTGCTTTTAGGAGTTTTTCTAAATGTGGCTACTAGTTTTATGGCCCTGGGAATATCCATGTTTTTTTTTTTTATTGCTCTTCTTTTCCTACAACTTCTCTAGTCCTATGTGACAGTGATGTGTTCATGATCATAGATTCAGCAAGTACTAGTTTATAGTGATGTTTACAGCAGTAGAGGTGTGACTGTAAGTAACTTGCCTTATCCAATGAACACTAAAGGCTACATTTACTGTTTAGCAAACACCTAAGACAACTGAGTGGGTTACACTGTAAGGAAACAGCTAGAATTCTCACTAATTATACAGCTTTGATGACATGGGTTGATTTGTGTGTTTTTACTACTGTGTGCAACTTGATGAAATAAAAGCTTTAAAACAGAACATTTACTCCTGCTAGCTAGGCTGAGACACACACCTAGCAAACAAAATGATGGATTAGAAAGAGTTATTTAGTTGAGGCCACAACACAGAAACATAGTCTCTGACAGCTGGTAAGGACTGCTTGTCCCACTTAGTCTGCCCATTTCCCTACCTACAGGATAAGCTGCAGATCCTAGTTAACCAACAGCCTATTTCTTCCTACCCACCACAAGAATTGCCTTATGTCTGTCCCATGCATTGAATTCTCTCACAGTTTTAGACCCCACAACCTCCTCAGGAAGGCTGTTCCATCGTCCACCACCCTCTCTGAGAAAAAATACTTCCTCCCATTGCCCCTGAGCCACCCCTCTCTATCTTCAAATTGTGTCCCTTGTTATTGCACATCTCTTTTCTGAAAGATGCTACCCTCTTGGACTTTGTTGATTCCACTGAGGTACTTAAAGTTTCTATCATGTCCCCCTCTCCCTCCTTTCCTCAAGGGTATACATATTAAGCTCCTTTAGTCTCTTCTTGTATGACTTCTCTTGCAGACCCTGCACCATTTAGTTGCACTCCTCTGAACTGCCTCCATTCTGTCTATGTCCTTGCAGAGGTGGGGTCTCAGAACTGGATGCAGTACTCCAGATGGGGTCTCACCAACTGTCTGTAGAGAGGGATAACAACTTCCTGTTTTCTGCTGGTGATGCCTCTCCCTATACATCCCAGTATCCCCCAGCCCTCCCTACTGCCTTTTCACATTGCTTGCTAACCTTAAGGTCATCTGATATGATTACCCAGGTCCCTTTCCATTTTTGTTGTTACTACTCCCCAACTGTGTAATCTTCCCTGGGTTTTGTTTCTCAGGTGCATTATTTTGCACTTCTTTGCATTGAATCAAGCTGCCATAATTCTGACCATTCCTCCAACCTTGCCAAGTCCTTCTCATCCTTTCCACACCTCCTGTGTATCAACCCTGTTGCAGATCTTTGTGTCATCTGTCCAAGAGGCATACTTTTCCTTCAGTCCCTCTGCTATGTCACTTATAAAGACATTAAAAGGACTGGACCCAGTACTGAACCCTGCAGTACCCCAGCAGTAACCCTCTTTCTTCAGAGTGAACTCTATTTACAATTACCTTCTGTGTCCTGTTGTCCAGCCAATGTTTTACCCAGGCTTCCACCCTGGGACCCACTCCCAGCTGGTTAATTTGACTATTAATCTTTTGTGTGGGACTGTGTCAAATGCCTTGCTAAAGTCTAGGTAGGCCATGTCCACAGCCCCTCCCTGGTCTACTACTTTGGTCACCCAGTCAAAGAAATCAATTAGATTCATCTGACATGACCTTCCCACTGTGAACCCATGCTGCCTTGGGTCCCGTAGCCCCACTGGCCTCTAGGTACTCAACAGTTCTTTCCTTCAGAAGTGACTCCATCACTTTCCCTACCACAGAGGTCAGACTGACAGGTCTGTAGTTTCCTGCCTCTGTCCTGCTCCCATTTTGTGAAGGGAACCACATCCTTCTCCCTCCAGTCCTCAGGTACCACCCCATCCTCCCATGATTTGTTAAAAGGGTAGTCAGTGTGTCACTAGTTCTCACCTTAATTTTTAGAATTCTGGGGTGAATTCCACCCACTGCTTTGTCCACCTTCAGTTTTGGAGTTCTTTCAGAACCCTTTCTTCTATGAAAGGACTGGGATCTACCCCCTATCCAGAGTGCTTCTGTTAATTGGATTAGGCACCCCTCCTCTTTTGTGAATACTGAGCAGAAGTATTCATTCAGTATCCCTGCTTTTCACTGTCCCTTTCTGCCCACCCACCGTCCATTCTATTTCAGCCTCACTATCCCTCCTTTGTCTTTCTATGCTCCTCAGCGTGCCTATAAAAGGTTTATCCCCTTCTTAACCGGGTTGGCTATCTTTTCCTCAGTTTGGGCCTTTGATATTCTGACTTCCCTCCTGCTTTCTTCTGCCTTAACTGGTAAAGTTCTTGTCCTGCTCCTTCTGTGTTTTCTTACACTTCCTGAATGCTGTCTTTTCTCCCTGACCTTCCTGCCACCTCTTTTGAGAACCATAGTGGCTTTTTCTTTTGTTTTGATTTGTTTATTTGCTTCACACAAAGGCTTGTTGCCTCTGTGATGGCAGTTTTGATGTTTCCCATTGTTGCTCCACCCCTCCTTCTAGCCTGTTTGCTAGTGGTTTTCTAAGGCACTCTCCCATCTTGCCAAAGTCAGCCCTCCTGAAGTCCAGTACCCTCACTTTTGTATGGTTTGACTCTGTAGCTGAATTTATCATGAACCACACTGGTGGTTACTTGTTCCCAGATGGCTACCCACTTCTAGATCTGAGATCCTCTCACTGTCCCCATTTGAGAGTACGAGGTCTAAGATTGCTCCCTCACAAGTGAGTTCCAAAACTAGCTGTCTGAGGCATGCCTCCTATAGGGCATCGAGAATGGTCCTGCTCTTGGATGTGGCTGCTGCAAGGTGCTCCAGTTAACATCTGGCATATTCAGGTCCCCATCAACAGTATCTCCCTTTCTCTGCCATCCCAAGGATGCCTTCTATCATATCCTTGTCCATTCCCTCCCTGACATGGGGTCTGTATACAACCCTGTTCTGACTGTGGTGCCATTTCCAGTCTCTAAGGTGACCTACAGTGCCTCCTCTCCTCCTGTTTACTCTTTTGTTCCATTGCTTTTATCCTTTCCCTTACATAGAGAGCTACTCCTCCCTCTTCTACCCTCCGTCTCTCCTGTAGGTTGTGTACCCTGGTATGTTAACATCCCAGTCATGGTTCTGTGTGTACCATGTTTGTGTGACAGCTACAATATCCAGGCATCCCTCTTCCATCAAGACCACCAATTCAGGGAGCTTGTTGCCCACACTATAGGCACTGGTACTCATTACCCTCCATTTCTTGATGGCCTTACCCCTTTGCCCCATCCCTGTCCTTACTGCCTTTGTCATTTCTCCATTTACCCCTGCCCTTCTCCCTATCGAAATCTGTATCTTGGTGTTTGCCTCACTTACTACTGATTTTTTGGGGTGGACTAGGATTTCCTGCTTCTTTCCAGTGCCTCCCCCTTGGCTGGTTTAAATGCTTGCCAATGAAGCATTTAAACCTATCACCTAGGATCCTGGTTCCCCTCCTGGACAGATGCAGACCATCACGCCAGTATAGGTCTGCATCACTCCAGGTGGACCCCAGTCCCCAATGAAGCCAAATTCCTGAGCTCTGCACCAGTTTTTCAACCACGATTGAATCCCATGGTGTGGAGCACCTAGCTCTCACCCATGCCATAGACAGGCAGCATCTCTGAGAAGGTTACCATGCATGCTACTTGTCTAAGGCCCTCCCCAACTCCACAAACTCTTCCTGCACTGCTCTGATCCCTTCTCAGCCAGGTCATTTGTCTCTAGGTGGACAATGACATCCAGCTCCCTCCCCATGCAGCTGCTTTAGCAATCCTGAAGATTCGCTCCCTGTCCCTCCAAGCATGGCGCCAGGCAAGCACCATACCTCCATCTCCCTTCCTCCCCCAGTTCTACCCCTAACAATGGAGTCCCCACCAGGAGTTGTTTCCTTCCCTGTGGGGTTCCATGCCACCCTCCTGTGGGTCTCCTTTGTGGAGGTTCCCAGCATTCTCCTTGGTCTCCACTGTGGGGGCCTCCATGGAGGAACCACACTTTGCCAGAACAGCATATGATTGTGAAGAGGTACAACTGGAGGGATGCACCTCTGTTCACCACCCTCACCCTCCCTGAGCCGCTGTGGTCCAACCGTTCCTCTTTCTTGGCAACCTCTGAGGCAGCGGCAGTGGCCCTGGTGGTCCCTGGGTGGAGAGGAGGTCCCCAAATCCTGGCCAACTCAGCTTGGAGATGAGCAACCTCCTCCCTCAGCCCAGAGAGATGCCTGCAGATGGACTACACCGCATCCTCCAGAATGTCTCCCGGAGACTGCTGCTCCACAGCCACTGCACTGCACCTCTCCTATCATGTCTTATTTCTGGCCCCTTAACTGTTGCTTGGAATACTTACTCTTTCCTCTGTTTATTGTTTTTCTCCGGACTTACTTACTGCCTCTGTGCCCTTTAAGCTCCGGATCTTCCTGTTCTGAGACAAGAAGTTCCTATATTTCTCAGTAGTCTCCTTACTTGCTCAGAGTCAGACCTCCAGCAGCTGGGGGATGGAGAGCTACTCTTGCCCTTCTAGGATGGTGAGTCTTTGGTGGCTCTGTGGTCACTCACTTCCTGCTCCCAAACAGGAAGTTCCTGTTGTCAGTCAAATCCTGTGTCTATAAAAGTAGAACTGGCTTGGGGGTGAGGGGAGGAAGGAAGGCAATATAGTCCCAGTACAGAAGTATAGTTATAACAGTAGCTCCTTCTTCTTGGTGTTCTCTGCCTGTTCTCTGGCAACATCAGACTCTAACAGCAGACTGCTGCTCACTGAATCAATGGTAATGGCTGTGTCACTGTCACATGGGACAGGACACATTGTAGAAAAAGGAGAGCAATAACATATTCAAATATGGAGATCCCAAGGTACCATAAAACTAGTAGGCAAATCTAAATAAAAAACCTCATTGGGAAACAAAGGAAATGGCACACTGGGACCACATACACACACATATCAAAACACTCTGCCCAACATATGTTTTGCAAATTTTGACTGTAGTTCTCCTTACGTATAGTCAAAGGATCCTCATGGCGTCATCTAGTCCTTGGAGGATTGTCATACCCCATATTCTCTGGCTCCTTCCAGAACAGGCAGCCATTGCAGTGCTTACCCAGGCATCCAATTGCCTGTGTCCAGCACAGCTCCAGCCCACCAGGATACCCCTGCCCCTGCACAAAGCTCTGCACCGTGGGCAGCAGTGGGCAGGGCTGTGGACAACATCTAATGCATACTGGCACTGAGGTGCAGAGCAACATGGCTGGGAAATGTGACAATTGCACATACAGCAGCTCAGTCTGTTTTGTGGATCAGGCTCTTAGTGTTACAATGTACCCTTTCAGTACCTTTTAGCACTACACATTTTATTGAACAGTTTAAGTTATTGAGTGTATGTTTTTCTTTTGCATTTGAGCTTGGTAATGTGTAATTCTTGCAGTGAAGGTGTGGCACTGTAATTTTCTGCTGTTCATGTAAAATATACAAGAACACATGCATTTGTAAAAGTACTGGTATTGTTTCATCAACTTTTGAAACTTTCCCAGTGATTTAGTTATATTGTTGGTAACCTGCAACTGCAAACAGCAGAAGGAATGTCAAATACTTAACTGTTGGCAACACATGTAGACACAAGAAAACCTACGGGTTGAATGAACTGGGCTTTAGAAAATTAAAAAATATATGTTGTATATTTCTTGACACATCATTTTAATGTTTTCCTTCATTTTCAATTTATGTAAAGTAGCACACTGAATGATCTGACTGTAGTTTACTTGTGTTTCACGGAGCCTTTGAAAATCATTAATACAGTAACATGCATGATCTGTATGTATGAGTACATATATTAGAGCATCTCTTTTCTCTCAAAATGGGGCCCAGTGTTGACCATAATAAAAACCATAAAAGTCCTGGAATTCTAGCCATTCTTTTTAGAGGATATGCAAACCAGAGGACACAGGCATCGTCTTTTCAAAACAATATATTGAATTCTGTTTATACCTCCAAGACATACAACACATCACCATATGTTAGTTCTTAAAAGTCAAGTGCAAAGGTATTAAAAAAGCAGTAAAAGCGCACTGATTAATCCACACTATAAGTCTAATTAAATATTCATGAGCCTAGTGAGACTCCTGATTTGCTACTGAATTGGTCAGAAATGGCCAATCCAGCCATCGGCTGACACAGCATAGCACACAACATCTTACACATAAAACATTCTCATGCCAGACTGCTCATGCACACCACTGAAACAGAAAATGTAATAACTGTAAAATGAAAACTGATATTGCAATTAGACTTAGAGTTGCAGTAACAACCTTGAAGCCAGTCATTTCCTTGGATTATTGACTGGCTGCATGGAAGTGGCCTTGGTTGTGCCTCGACCTTTCATCCCTAACTACTCATTAATCCTCTTGGAAATTACTGGCTTCTCAGTCATTATTGTTTAATTCATTCTAAATATGTCCTTGAATATATGCATTTTACAGGCTTTGTTACCAACATGTATACCTGTTGACACAAAAATTTGCTGGATCTTTTAAAGAGTCTTGCTTGTTTATTTTTAATTAGTATGGCACTCTGTTTTATGTCGTGACGGATGATTTCATGCAACTGGAGTTGGCTTCAGCTTTAGCAGTTAACAATAAGAACTACAACAGTGTTTATTTATTGAAAATTGGTAACCAGGAAAGGCACGCTGAGCTAATGCTCATTTCAGGTGTTGAACAACAATTATGCTGTGTAGATATGCATTAAATAATATCTTAGTTGTTCCATTGATAAAGGTATGTCTTTCAATTATTTGCTTCAAGTAATCTGCTCTTCAAGGTTTGTGGACATACATGGCTTTTGTGTTCAAATGCACATTAGTCATTTTTCCCCAAATAATGTTACAAAGTTGAATACTTGACTGAAGTTATTGTTTTTCAACAACTTTTAAGTCTTTGCACACCTACACGTATATCGTATATAGTTTAAAGGGGCACAGCTATTTTGGCCATTTTAAACTGGCGTTGACAGTGTTTATGCATAGAATGTATCATGGCCGTGCTGCATGGAAATATTGAGCAATGGTGGCAGCGTTGGGAGACAGAACACCATTTCAGAGCAATTCCATATGGTCTGTATATGTGTGTAAGTGAGTTTTAAGCATGCTGTAGAACCATGGTAATAAAAAGGGCTGTCGTGATAAGAAGATGGTAGTAAAAGAACATTTTGGAATTGTTGTAAAATATCAGGAGGTGGTAAAATACTGAGTGGCTGTAAAACAAATTAGGGTGCTGGTAAAACAGAATTAGCATGATGGTCACTTTGCCAAATTAATGAATAGGGAACACTGTGTATAATGTATTTTGTGTTAAATTTAACAAAAATCTGATTTTAAAGCATTTTTAGATTTTTGAAGTGTTTTTAAAAATAGCTTTGAACACTGTGTTGTTGTACAGTAACACTAGAACACAGCACCCTGTGTGGTTGTTCGAGCATTCTCCCAACATATAAATAATCATGATAGTACCATCTCACTAGCATATTAATTACCTCAAACAATGAAATTCAGGGTGTGTAACTTATATGCAGATATACTGTACACTCAGTATTTAAAAATCTGTCAATCAGACTGCCTCCCATTTTGAAAAGGTCAAAGTGCCCAGGTGGTGGTGGGAGACTGTGTCCTTTTCGTTCAGTTCAATTCAATTCAATTCAATTCAATTTATTTAACTGGAAAAGGCACACTGAGCCGAGGCTCATTTCCAGGTGTGACTTGGGGAGGGGAAGCGGAGAAGACACAGAGTGGCAACAATACAAATCATTCAAAAATGCAAGATACAATAAACAAATCACATCCATGCACAGTATATTCTGACTAAATGAAGTATAACACCTAAATGTAATTACATTGCACAATGCTCTTATACCAAATGGTTGCACACTCCACAAACAACAACCCAAGCAAGGAAATTACTTCTTCCTCTATTTTATTTAGTGTTTGTTGACCAGGTAAGTGCACTAGGCAAACAAAACGGTTACTCACCTGTAACAGTAGTTCTAGGAGAGGTTTGTGATGTACAGTCCATCCACACTTCTGGCAGTGTTACTTTCCTTTTAAGGCCTGCCAGAATGTCTTCAAGCTGGCTCCTCCCACCCACTTGGGTGTTAACTCCCTCAGCACTGCCTTGCACGTCAGGTCTTTCCGCTGGAAGCAAGACCAGAGTGCCACTTGCCAGGGAGGTGGTGGGTCAGTGTGGATGTACATTATATACCACTCTAGAACTACTGTTACAGGTAAGCAACCTGTTTTTCTAGGGATGTGGATATGATGTACTATCCACACTTCTGGCAGATTCTATCAGTTTTCCGGGAGGAGGCGCAAGGCACATACCCCTATTTAGGGAAGAAAGATTGGAGAACTAAGGCCCCAAAACCAGCATCCCAGCATGACTCAAGGTTGATGAGGCAGTGGGAAATGAAGGTGTGTGCTGACTTCCACGTTCCTAGATAGGGACATCCTTGGAAGTAGCGACCAATACACCTCTCAACTGCTATGAATTGCACGTAGCGCTATGATTTTCACATTTAAATTTACCCTTGCTCTGCATAGATTCACTGATGTTCCTCATAACGTTAGAGCTATTTCTGGACAAACAAACTATTAAATCATTGAACTAAATTGATAGAAACATTCCTTATCACTATCTTTATGGGGCCCATTATCTGTAGACATATTATTGCTTAAAATAAGAAAGTGTAACCCCTACAAATGGGGGTTCCCAAAAAGTCTTCCTTGAGCTTGCCTAAATGCTCACTGCCAGGCTGGTGTCCTGCATTTTAGCAGTTTAAATGTGATTACCAGAGCTTGTATAGCCTCTGTGTACTGTCTCTTTAAGAGCTGCCTAATTGCAGCTTAAGTAATCTGACAGGGTGCTCTGTTGAAAGATGTAACTATTTACTGAAAATCATTTAGACTGATAATGATAATGTAGTTTGTCTAACCTGCTTTCTTTGTAGCAAGGACTGTTTTGTTTGTCTGCACTATCTTGGTCCTAGACTGCAAATTGGACCAAACAGTACTGGTGGGACCTGAGATGTAGCGGACTACAGGAGCTATCTGAATTCAGAATCTGTGGAACTTTAGTTTGGAGCTTTTTCCTTTTTGCAACTGAAAGGGAGCTCTTGCTTTGACTGACAGCCAAATCAGCCAACCCAAATCTTTTGGATCTTGTGGAAATCCCAGGCTGCTTGCAGTTTTCAGTTAGAACTAAGCTGGAAATTGAGCAAGAAGGAGCTGAAGTGTTTCTGAGCAGCAATCCTGGAGGATTTACATGGGAGAACTCTGAAAAGGCTAAGTTTTTGGCCTGCATGCTGGTGTGCTGCTCCTGAGAGGGAGAGAAGAGAATTATTTTGGACTAACAAGTTTGTGTGACTAAAGTAAGCTACTGAAGAGGCCAGGCTCAACCTGAAGAAGACCGAATATTTTTGCTGAATGTGATCGGCCTGTCAGGAGTTCCAGCTACCCCTAAGCTTCCGGTGTGTGCAGAGACTTTGAGATTGTGCCCGGGAGTACTCTGCCTGGTACAGTAGAATTCCCGTACATGTAAATGTGCTATGAGCTGCTAGTGGGTTGTGAGTTAGTTCCCCACTGTATGAACTGTGTTCTGCTTGCTGGAAGCTGTATCCAGCCCAAAACGGACTGCTGCTGAACTTGTCTCCATGTGGTCTGGCTTTGCCAGACTGGCCCAGCCAGACTATCCACTGCACAGAGAAGCCATTGACGAGAGGCCTGCCTGGGGATCAACTCCTGCTCCACGCTTGAACAGGAACGACGCCTCTGGACTTGTGTGGGCCCTGCTTCTCCTGGTATTCCAGATCAACTACCTGCAGTCTCGATTTTGTCCAGCCTGTGTCCAGTCTTGGGTATCGTGAGTAAATACCAGGGTAGTTCCTCACAACAACAGCTTAATCAGAGTGTGTCATCTGATTGTCTCGTTGTTTTGTTTTCTTTACTGAACTGAGCCCTCTGGCTCTGGATTACAAATATTGTGTACTGTGCATATTGTGTTTTCCATCACAGGGCCCCAACCAGCTGCAGTCCCAGGTAACTGTCCTAGCTAGCCCATCTCTTCTCTACTTGGGTATCCAGAGGTGGACTGTGTGTGGGGGGACTCAAAGCTCAAAGCGCATGCATAACTGCTTGATTGAAATAACCTTTAAGCTAATTAACCTGATTTTGCCCCTCCTTGTTCAAGTCCCCTGAATAAATCAGATCTAACTTTTCTGCACGTAATCTGACTGTGGTTCCAGTTTGCGCTCAAAGTACTGTACTGTTGCTATTTGCTGTGCTTAACCTTGTTTTACAGGGGGTCCCCAGGGTCGAGCCACAGGAACTAGCCCTGGTGGTAAGTGCAAACTGTGTGGTACTTTGCGTGTACCATAGGTATTGTGAAAGTGATTATTGTACAGTGTTCAGGCCACTAGAGGGGAAAGAGGAGGGTTACAGTGTCCCAGAGGGCTGTGCCCAGGTTAGCTTGACCACTACCAACCCTAACCTCCGGGTGGAGGCACTTATTTCAGAACTCAGACCCTTAACCTGCTACTAGCCAAGCAGACAGAGGTAGTAGCCCTTGGGATAGTGCCACCTAGGGGTTACAAAAGTGCTACATTTCTGGCCCTTTGCTGTGATTTGTGAAGGCCTGTGCTATGATTTTTAATGCTGAGAAGTTGAGAGGTATGGCGACCAAGGCAGCAATATGATGGGTGGAATAAGCCCTTAGCCCTGTGGGAGGCTCCTATCCGCCAACCTATAGCAGAGGGCGATGCAGGATACAATTCACCTGCCAATCACACTTAGCTGCCAGTCTGCCAGGTGCAGCTTCAGCATAGGTGACAAACAACTGGCGAACCTCCCCGAACTCCAGGCCTGCTCCTTGTAATATGAGTGCTCACCGCAGGTCCAAAGTATGAAGCTGTGTTCAGCCTCCGAGGTGTGGTTGGTGAAGTACACCAGGAGATTGATCATCTGGTAACGTGAAACTCAGACACAATCTTTGGGAGGAACTTCAGGCTGAGGCAAAGTATAACCATGTCCTTGTAGAAGACCAGGTAAGGAGACTCCACTGAGACGCCTGGAGCTCACTGATCCTTCTGGCTGACATGATAGCTACCAGGAAGGTGGTCTTCCATGACAGGTGAGGCATTTCACACCTGTGCTCTGGTTCGAATGGCTTGCCCGAGCTTTGCTAACACCAGCAACAAGTCCCACGGTGGTGGTGGTTTATGCACTGGAGGAAATGTGGTCAAGGCCCTTGAAAAGCACCAGACATTTTCCTGTGCCACTGATGGCATACCAGCCTGTGCCCTGTATGCAGAGATGGCTGCCAGGTACACCTTAACTCATTCTATCTTGTGTGGTCATTTTGGGTTGGGTTAAGCAACGGATAGTTCCAACACCATACGGCGCTACCAGTAAGAATGGGTTTTCAGGGTCGCTTGACCAGAGGCCCGACTAAGAGAGGGACCAGAGGTACTAGAGAATACTAGCCACTGGGCAAGATAAGGGTTGAGACCCTTGCCCTGGCACCAAATGAGAACTTCTTCCATCTGAAGGCATAGCATTTTCGACATGACTCCTTCCGGGAAGCCTCGACCATGGTGAGGACATCATTGGAGAGACCCAAAGCCTTGAGCTCTAGCCACTCAGAAACCTGGCTGTCAGGTGCAGGGATTGAGGGTCCAATGGAGTACCTCCCTGACTACAAGAAAGCAGGTCCAGGAAGAGAGGAAGACACCACAGGAGTCTGCTGCTGAGGCTGAGGAGATTGAGGTACCAGAACTGGTGGAGCAAATCTGAAGCCATCAGGATCATCAAGCCTTGTCCCTCCTGGCTTTGATCAGTACTTTGTGGATCAGCGGAAAGGAGGGAGGCATAGAAAGCCTGGGGTCAAGGGCCTTGAGAGGCATCCCCTGCAGTGTAATCTGCTGAGGCGTGGGCACAATACAGCCTCAGCTTTGCATTCTCCCTGGAGGCAAACAGGTCCACCAGAGGGTGATCCAGTGGAAGAACAGGCTATGTACTGATCATTGGATGGAGACACCCTTGTGAAATGTCTCACGCAAACATGGCTGAGGGCATCTGCTAGCTGGTTGATATGCCAGCCACATGGATGGCCAGGAGATTGGTGTCCTGGCTGAGCACAAGGGTCCAGATGCAGAGAGCTTCCTGTACAGAGGAAGGGAGTGCATCCTGCTCTGCTTGTTGAGGTAGTACATGGTCGTGGTGTTGTCTGTCTGGACCTGACTGACCTGACCATGAAGGTACAGAGCAAAGGCTGTCAGGGCCAGCCGAACTACCCAAAGCTCAGCAGGTTGATATGGTATCGGACTCTAAGGGTCCAGAGTCCATGGACTCTGTGGTCCCCAGGTGGGCACCCCAGCCCATCAGGGAGGCGTCGTTGTGATGGTGGTCATCGGCTCTGGGTGGGCAAATGGAATCCTTTCCTGCAGATGCTCCAGGACTAACCACCACTGGAGGCATCCCACATCAGCTGGGTTACAGACTGGCTAGTTGAAGTGGACCTGGTGCTGAGACCACTGACGGGCAAACTCCCATTGCAGAGAGTGCATTCTCTATTGGGACCACAATGGTGCATGCTGCCCTGTATCCCAGGAGGTGTGGAAGTCCTGAGCAGGGCAGAACTGCCCAACCCGAAATGATCAGACAAAGGAGGAGGCCTATGTCCAGTCCGCTGTAAGCCGAGCCTTGGCTCTGCAAGAGTCGAGCTCCGCCCTGATGAAGTATACCACCTGCAAAGGTACAAATTCTGATTTGGCATCACTGACCAGGAGGTTAAGGGACAAGCAGGTCTGGAGGGCCAGGTCCCTGGACCCTCCACCTCCTCCCTCCCTCCTGGAGGGACCAGCAACAAGACTGTCATCCAGGTAGGGTATCGCTGGACCCCTGTCACCTCAGGCTGCCACCACTGCAATGCATTTAGTGAAGACCCTGAGAGCCGAGGACAGGACGAAGGGCATGGCCTGGAACTTGCAGAGAATCCCTCTGCATAGAACAGGAGGATGAACGGACAGATGGATTGGAACATGGAAGAACACATCCTGAAGATCCAGAGAGCAAAACCATATGTTCTGCTCCAGAGATGGTATGATCGGAGACAGAGTGATCATCCTGAAAGTGCACAGCCAAAGGAATTTGTTCAGGTCATGCAGATCTTAGATGGAACGCCAGCCCCCATCTGTTTTGGCACCAGAAAGTACCTGGAGACAAACTCTAGGTGTACTGGAGGGTTCGAGATAGGTGCCACTACCTCCTTCTGGTGGAGCTGAGCAATGTCTTCCTGAAGGGCTGACAGCATGTCGATGGACACCATGTCCTCCTGTGGGGCACGAGTTCGGCAAGGAGGGTAAGCCTCAAACTCTAGAGGCAGACCCTGAGCGTCACCTTGTGCAACCCTCCTGTCCGTAGTGTCAGCAGACCAGGCAGAAAGGAAGTGGCGAAGCCAGCCCCCACAAGAGTCAGGACAGGCATGGGGAGATACCTCCATCCCGCCACTGGGCATGCTTGGAGGCAGAAGAGGGACCAGCTGAGGAAGCAGCAGGACCTCATCCTCCTGGTTTCCAGACGACCAAAGCAACCGACTTTGGCCGGGATGCCAAGCCTGGACTTGCTGCCCAGCTGGGGGCTGGGACGGCTTGGCCCCCAGGAGCAGAGGGGTTGAAAAGGCTTTTTCTTTGGACCTTAGAGCCCATGGTATCCCTCTATGTGGAGGCAACAGAGTCCAGGGTGGCACTGAACTTCTCAATGCAGTGAGGTGGCCTTCCACCCCCAACCTGAAACAAGTCAGTGCCAGGAAGGGATATCCGCAACTTGTGCTGGGTATCTGCCCTGAAGGGTAAGATCCTCAGCCAACCTCTCTGTGTGCATGGCCACTGCACTAGTCACAGACCGGTGCAGGAGCCACGCTGTCCATGGCCTTCTGGAGCTGCTGCTTGGCCACCGCTCAGCACTGGTCCCGGACTTGATTGACCATGGTCTGCAAGTCAGCCAGGAGCTGAGGAAGCACCTCATCAAGGGTGCCTAAGAAGGCATGAGCAAAGTATGCCATTAAAAGGTCCAAACTCACCTCATGGAGGCCGAGGTAAGAGGTTGCATAAACCTTCTTGGCCACATGATCCAATTCCTTGTATTCCTTATCAAGAGGCTTGTCCATGTCCCCGCATTACCGTACACTGAAAGACCAAGTCGGCCACCAGACCCTCGGACAAAGAATGTTCAATGAAACCAGACAGGGAACCAGTAGGGACCACATACTTGCAGGCCATCCATGCCAATGGCCCAGGGCAAGAGGCAGGGTGCTGCCAAAGCTCCAGAGTGGGGCCAAGAATGGCCTCAGCAACCAGAAAGGCTTCTCAGGGTGTCACCCGGTCAAGAATCTCGGTCAAGGGTGCTTGACCTGTTTCTGAATAGGCTCCATCTGAAGGCAGAGTAAATTCCAAGATTAAGTGGAGCAGGGCCACGAAAGAAGTGGGACCATGCTCCGTGGACAAATCTCTCCTGACTCTGTGTCCACTGGACGGGAGTAGGGAAGAGCCCTCAGACCCGAGGATCTGGCCGAACAGTGGTTGACTGCCAGAGTCCCTGCTGACCCTACAGGGCCTGTCAGAGTGACGGTGACTCACAGCCGATGAGGAAGCCGGGGAGTGGTATTGGCATCCTTAGGAGGGGGGGCCTCCTTCAGCTGCTTCGGTGGCAGCTCCACCTGGATGGGCAGATAGGCCGAGCCAGGACCAGCCGAGCCGGGTAGGCTGAGGCCTTGGTAGTGTGAGCCACATGATAGCTGGGATGGGGGCTAGGACCGCTTAACCCCAGTAAACATGAGCTGATGCCACATGAGCTCCTCGTAGCACCAACACATTTTAGCACAGCCTCTCCTCGTCCGAGGAGGAAGAACAGGAAGAGTAGTGGCGGCGCCACTTGCCCAAATGCCAAGAGTGGGAACACTGATGCTAACGTGGGCTGATCGACTGGGCTTCCAGATCGAGACCTTGACCATCAGGGACACCAACGTGGGTCTCAGAGGAACTGGCAAAAGCCTAGGGTCCTCCAGGATTACCGGATCCTGAGGGGTATGGCCGAGCCTCCATCTGACTCCACGGCTCCACTATGCCCACATAGCCCAGAGCTCATAGACTAAGGAAACAAAATATCACTAAATTCATTATCTCCTCCATTGCTGATGCATCAGTCTCATCAGAGGAGTGGGCGCGACATCTTTGAGTGTGACGTCATGCTAGACAGTCATGGCGTGAACTCATATGGAAAGAGTCAGCCAGCGCCCACCTCTTATACTCACAGAACTCAACAGGAAAGTCCTTACCACCGAACTAGAAAAACAGCAAGAGCCACTAAGGCTGTAGCTGAGGTCAGCTGGATCATGGCAGACTATAAAAACCATGTTCAATATGGTAGTGTGGAGTTTTCCACCTGCATGATGACTCGTGCATGTGCAGTGAACTCCTCGTGGCATGTCCGCCATATTGAACATGGCAGACAGTGCATGCTGTGCTGATTACCGACAGACAAAATAGTGCAGTGAACGCCAGAGTAATTGCCATTCACCTCCACTATTTTAAAAGTCCAGTTGGTATCCGGCAAGCTTCCTTTCTCTAGAGATTGTAAGAAGTCTGCAGGGCTATGCCACTGCAGCATAAAAAGAACTAAACAATTGGCAACAGATTGTGCATACAGAGCATAAAATACCAGAAAAAACAACACTTTCTCTCAACACTGGACTTGATGGGCAATTACCAATGTGGCCATTGCATCCACTGTAACACACATACAAAATAAAAAATAAAAATCAGGAATACAGCTTGAGATGAGGATGTAGAAATAGGACAGTTTATTAACTGTCAAACTGCAGGGGTAGTTTACTTATTGAAATGCCCATGTGACAAAATTTAAATTGGGAAAACAGAAAGACTGTTAAAACCCGCATGGGGAACATAAAAGCGCTATCCAAGGGAAGATATGACGCCCCTGTAGCTAGACATTTCATAGAACATAGACATCAATTGCCTATCTCAGGTTCTCTGGATTAGAGAAAGTGGAGCAGAACTCTAGTGGAGATTATAGAACTAAATTAATGCTGGAGAAGCATATTTTATTGATAGGTTTCAAGCAACAAATTCAAGATTTGGACTAAACAACAGTATAGACTGGAACCTATGCTTTAGAATTTTAAGTTGAAGTCCAAGGTAAAATTCACGATCACTTCCTCCTCCCCCAACCCCCTCATGGACTTTGCCCTGTATATTAAACGTGTGGGCCACATAACCCACTATCCTTGTCCTCACGTATACCACCATAGGATAAAATCCAAAGAAAACAGGTCTCTCCCAGATCCATGCACCTAGAATATGCATATGACCTTCTTGACCTTCTCCAATGATATAAAGAAGATGGGTAATGAATAAAATATGACTATCAGACACAAAACAGATGATTAGGGGGATACAGTGAGCTAACGGAGTCAAGAAACACAGGATAAAAAATACACAAGTGGTCAAAAAGCTATAATGGAAAGAATGTAACAAAGAATGTAACCTCTTAAAGTAAATGGGACACCTGGCAGATTTGCTTACAGTTGCTAGGTGCTGCATTATGCAGGTCGGGCACACAAGATGACAGCGTCCATCACATGACTTTTCTCATGTCATGTGATGGGATGCGGTGGTGTGCGCTCGATTCCCCAAATGCCCCTCAGTATAAAAGTGCTTTATAGTGCCAGCGTGTTGCCTCCAGAACAGAGAGAGCAGGGACCATGCTTCACTCCACACTGAATCAAAGTAAGCTGAAATTTACTGTCTGACCATATAACAAGGAAAAGATGTACTGTAATTTAAAATTAAGACAAAGAACTTCAAATTCATTTGGTCATTTTTCAGAAAAAGAAACAAACACAGAAGGAACATGAACAAAGGTATACATAAATTTAAAGTAAATGCGACACTGTTAAAACTAATGCAAAGTGATACTAACAGTAAGAATATTGCGATTATTAACAGAAGGTTTAAAACAGATAAGAGACTATTTCTCAGCACCATTTTAAGGAATATTATTTGTTGATAAAGTGTTTCTAGAGAATCTCAGCAAGAAAATGAATATTAAGATGGAAGACTATTGAAGTATGGAACAGAAACAACCATAGTGAGCTATAAATTTTTCAGTTATTCATACTGAACAAAGGATAACTTAAGTACAAATTAAGCAATTATCTAATGGAAAAACATCCTCAATAGGTGATATGGAGATAAGCACTGAAATAATGAATGATAAGTGTGAGTATCAAACTGGCAAAATATTTATGCTTAAAAACTATATAATATAAAACATAAAAAGTTAAGTAAATGCAAATTTTATCATTTTTATTTATTTTATTTAAAATTTGGTAACTGGGAAAGGCACACTGAGCCGAGGCTTGTTTCCAGGTGCAACCCGGGAAGGTTAACATGAGCAAGCAGTGAATACAAAACAGTGTAAGGTACACATTAATACAGAGCAATGTAAGGATATAAGTACACAATTCCAGTACAGTAATGTAAACACAATACAGAAAAGTACACTAAAGTGCAGCATAATGGATTGCACAAAACAATTCATAGGTAGGACATCCAAGAACAAACAGGAATTTAAAAAAATGATAGACTGAATGTAGCATGAGCTGGGTGATCTGACTGACGTATTTAAGGTGAGAGGAGAAACAGGGCTCTGATTACTACGTGGAGTCCGCTTCATGTAGCAGGGGATTAGTTTGAACTGTGGGCACAGTGGAGAAGGAAGAAGTCTGATGAGTCTTTAAAAGAAAAGAGAGGGGATAGGTGACGGTCGGAGGGAAGACTGTTCCAGAGTAGCGGAGATGATAGAAGGTGGATTGGCCAGTGACAGAGTGTGGGCGAGGGATAGAGAAAGTGCGCAGGTCTCAGGCATAAGGAGTATGTAGAAGCAGCTGCTAGGGAGAGGCAGGAGGAGAGGTAAGTGGGAGAGACCCGAACCAGAACTTAGCAACAAGGCAAGCACAGCGAATCATCCTTCTGTGGGATAGTGGTGCAAGGGAGAGAGAAGTGTAGAGAAGACAGTGGTGTGTAGGAGGAGGGAGGCAGAGGTAAAGTGGCAGAAAGAATTTAGGAGGCTATCCAGTCTGGAGAGGGTTGTGACTAGGGCAGTACCATAGTCCACATCGGCATAATCTATGACAGGCAGAATCATTTAGATACCAACTCCCAGCAGGTGGGGAGAGGAGACTATCTTTGTGGCGATATAGGACTGTGAGCTTAGGGTCAAGTTTGGTACAGATGGCAGCTATGTGGGTTGTGAAATCTAAGTGGTTATCCAGCCAGACCCTAGGTATTTAAAGGCTGAAACCATCTTTAAAGGGGAACCATCCAAGGTAGTGAACACAGGGAAGATTGGAGGGTGGTTAATTTTGCCTAGCTCGAATGTCATTGCAACAGGTTTTTTGTATTGAGTTTCAGTTGGTTGGACTGAAACCAAGACTGCACTCTGCTGAAATCTTCCTGGAGAGAGGATTGCTCACAGGTGAAGAAGGGCCGGAGGCAAAGATAACAGTGACGCCTGCATACATATGCATATTGGAGGATGTGCAAACGGAGGGGAGGTCATTGACAAATAGAGAAAATAGGATGTGGTCAAGGATGGAGCCTTGAGAGACTCCTGTGAAGATTGATTTATTTTTAGAGTAAATAATGGTATATCCCTGATGAAAGAGAAACGAAATGTAGGAATATGAGACAGACATACATCTGACTCTATACACTGTGTTTTTATCTACGAGAAATAAAAAGATTTTTAAGTTGAAATACTTGGTGAGTGGGCATATATCTTTCCAAGATGATCAATAATATCCTCTACAATGTCCCCAATATAGACACTGAAAAGGACTGACACATGCAGCACCCCGCTTGCTACTCTCCTCCCCAGAGTGTTCCCCTTTTACCACCACCCTCTGACTAATGCCAGTAATCCAGTTTTTACCCATAGTACTATTTGAGCATCCACTTCTAGGTTACATAGTTTGTAAGTCAGCCTTTAATGAGGGATGGTGTCAAATGCCTTTATGAAGTCCAGATAGGCCACATCCATCGCCCCACCCTGGTCCACCACCTTAGTCACCCAGTTAAAAACTATCAGGTTTGTCTGCCAGGACCACCCTTGGTAAAACCATGTTGTCACGGGTCTAGTAGGCCATTCGTATCTAGATATATAACTAAACTTTCCTTCAGCAAAGATTCCATTATCTTGCCCACTGCTGAAGGCAGGCTGACAGGCCTGTAATTTCCAACCTCAAGTCATCCCTATCACCACCTCTATGGAGTGGGACCACATCTACTCTTTTCAGTCCCTGGCATTTCCTCTATCTCTACTGATAGGTTGAACAACTCTGTTTTGGGTGCAGCCAACTCTTCCTGAAGTTCTTTACCACCCTGGGGTGTACTATGTCCGGGCCCATTGCCTTGTCCACCCTTAGCTTTTTATCTCACTCAGGACTGTTTCCTCCATAAAGGGGTTGGTGTCCCCTTTCTACTGCTTATGCCCTGCCTTGCATCTCCGGCCCTTCCCTCCCTGTGAATACTGAGCATAAATACCTATTTAGTATGTCCGCTTTTGTCGGTCCTCCTCATATGAACCCCTCCCCGAGCATTCCTCAGCAAATGAGCAGCTGGACCCAAAACAGCATGGTTTCACATCGGAAGATCATGCAAAACAAATCTGGCTGGATTTTTTGACTGGGTTACCAGGGCTGTGGACAAAGCAGGAGCAGCGGATGTCGTATACCTGCACTCGCTAAAGCCTTCAACTCAGTTCCACACAGAAGGCTGGCAAAGAAGTTGGACTACACAGGGGTTGGACAGGAAGTGGTAAATGAATATCAAACTGGCTGCAAGGCAGAATACAGAGGGTCCAGGTAAATGGCGAGTATCATCAGAGGGTAAGATAACCAGCAGTGTTCCCTAGGGCTCGTGCTGGGACCTCTACTCTTCAATGTTTTCATAGCTGACATAGTAGATGATCTTGAAGGAAAAGTGTGTCTATTCACCAACAACACCAAGATGATGGAGTGAGTAAGATGGAATCAGAGCTACAGAAGCTTGAGGAGTGGTCTGGAGCATGGCAGCTAAGATTTAATGCCAAAAGTGCAAATGATGCACATGGGAAGACAAAACCCAAGGACAGAATATTACTTAGAAGGGGTAAGACTAGCTGCCTCAAACCTAGAGCATGATATGGGAATAA
The DNA here is from genome assembly GCA_016271365.2 of Neoceratodus forsteri. Taxonomy (NCBI): domain Eukaryota; kingdom Metazoa; phylum Chordata; order Ceratodontiformes; family Ceratodontidae; genus Neoceratodus; species Neoceratodus forsteri. The sequence goes on from CM057455.1 coordinate 962,657,059, forward strand.
TGTTTTCAGAGGACTTAAAAATGAAAAACAATGCGAAAAGGCAGCACTAAAGGCCAGTTGCATGCTAGGCTGTATATGAAGGGAATCACAAGCAGGAAGAAAGAGGTAGTCATGCCACTGTATAGAGCTCTGGTTAGACCACACCTGAGTATTGTGTCCAGTTTTGGAGTTCCGCAACTCAAGAAAGACATCGACTGTTGGAAACAGTACAGAGAAGGGCAACAAAAATGGTACAGTGGCTGCAACAATTATCTTACGGGAAAGATTAGGAGAACTGAATATGTACTCCTGGGGCAGAGAATGGAGAGGGGACATAATCAAAACCTCAAATGCATGAAAAGCATTAAAAAGTACAGGCATAGGACCTTTTCACTCAAGGAGGTTGGAACTAGGGACATGATCTGAGACTAAGGAGGGAGGTTCAATACCAATTTCAGGAAATTCTTCACAGAGAGAGTGATAGATACATGGAATAGGCTGCCCCAGGGGTAGTGGGGGCAAAGACAGTGGGGAATTCAAGGCAGCATGGGCTAGACACAGTGATGCCCTCACACAAAAGGGCAATTAGGTGGGTAAAAGACATCAAGGGCAGACTAGATGGTCTCCTTCTGCTGTCACTTTCTATGTTTCTATGTCTCACCTTTTAGCATAATTATCCTCCCTTTGTTTTCCTCCTTTCTCCAATGTACCTATAGAATGTCTTGTCCATTTTCTTAGTTGGCTTGGTTATAGTCTCTTCCATTAATGCCTTTGCCCTCCTAAACTCCCCCACCTCCTTTTGCTTCTCTTGGTAACATTCCTATCCTCCTCCTGCTGCCTTCTTTGTAGTTTATGAAGGCTAGTCTCTTGCCCTTACTACTTCTGCCACCTCCCTAGTGAACCAGATCAGCTTACTTCCTCCTGTTCTTAAGGACTTGCCTAACATATAGCTTGTTGCTCTATCAATGCTATGTCTTATTACAGCCTGCAGTTCCTCCACCCCTTTCTCCCTCAATTCTGCCATGGCCCTCAGGCATACCCTAATTTTCTTGAAATCTGCCCTCCTGAATTCCAGGACCCTTATTTTGGTGTGGTTTGGTTCCAGCTCAGTTCTTATATTAAACATCACCGACTGATGGTTGCTAGTCCCCAGGTGGTCCGATTCTATGTTATTGCCACAGTCTCCATTTGATAGTATCAGATATAGCACTGCACCCTCCTGAGTGGGTTCCATTACAAGTTGCCTGATGCTCACCCCTGCAGAGAGCCTAGGATGTCCCTGCTCCTTGAGGTTGCCGCTGGGGATTCCACTCCATATCCAGAAGGCTGAAGTCTCCCACCAACAACTCTCCCTTGCTAGCCTTCATATGTATTGCTTGCAACAACTCTCAATCCTCTTCTTTCCCTGTGCTGGAGGTCTGTATGCCACAGGACCTCTGCTCCCTCCTGTCCACCTTGTATTTCTGTAGCTTTTATGCAGTCCTCACATAAAGAGCTACCCTTTCCGCTTCTTTCCCTCCTAAATAGAGTGCACCCAGGTATGACTAAGTCCCAGTCCTGATGCTCCTTGCACCAGGTTTCCATGAGTGCCACTAGATCCAGATCCTCCCCACTATGACAGCCTTTAAGTATGGGATTTTATTTCCTAAGCTACGAGCATTCAAGCTCCTTGATATAGGAAGTAGAGTAAGGAACTTCCTGGTGTTGTCTATGGACAATCAATCAGAAGCATGGCCACTTCTGGATGCCAGTTTTGAATGTGTCAGCTGCAGAAATCAAGTTGCTGCTACTTGGAGTACTGCCACACTTTCATACAGGAGTGCAATCTTGACTTTGACTGTACATGGTTGGCCTGCTTTGGCCAAGCTGTGCTTCAGGGCCTTCTTTATTACACCTGTGGTCTCCTGGCACCCACACAGTCTTCCTGGCTGTAGTGCTTGGTAACCATCCCATACCTGTGATCTGATGAAATAGATATCCCAAAAAGAAGTCAGACAGTTAGGCAAGAACCCACTGTAAAATGACATCTTCAAGTGGATCTCTTTCATCATGTCATGCTGACCTCACTCGTCCATCCTCTTCGGGTTCCTGACTTCTCATCCCTGTTTCTGTTTCCCGGAAGGCATACGTGTTGCTATAGCATTTCAGACTGCTTGTCACCTCATCACCTCCTAGGTTAACCAGAGGAGACCCACCGAGTATGCGGTTCTCCTGCAGGAACTATGAGGGAGCAGGGCTACACCTTCCATTATATACAATCACAGGTATGCATCTGATGTCGTTAGCGCCACCACTGGACTGCCAAGAAAAGTTTCTGTGTGGTCCTTGTGCCTGAAGTATATGAGTTCTGGAGGTGTGAACTGCTGAAAGAAATACAATCAAAGCTCTACTACTAGTGTAAGTCATTAGGTAACCGTTCTTTGGCAGGCCGCACAGTACTGCATGCTACACTATGTAAAACCACAGTTCTGGCGTACTCACTGATGTGTGTCCTATGTTGAAGCTAAAAAGTTGACAAATTATTATACAACCAAACTGTGACCTTACCTTTTCTTTACAGAAAATGCATGGCACATATGAACCAGTACTACAATACTGGACTGTGACATCAACATCCATTGCCATTCAATCGTTCTTCATGAACACATGGCTTCTGTTGTAGGTTTACTGTAACAATGGAAAGTGTTTGTAAAGATCACACATATTGCAATTCAAAATCACAGTCCAAATCTCTCCGCATTTGAAGTGGTTGCAGACACAACTGAAAATCCTATTACAGTCACGCATCGAAAAGAAGATGTAGATATAATTGAATTTGAAGTACCAGCACATAAATCAGAGCTGTGATGTGAATGTGATGATGGAACATGGTCATGTTTGTTTCTCCTCTGATGACAGCCTTAATGCAAGCACAGAACCATCCATGTTCGTTCTTGAAACAGAGATACTGATACGGAGGATGACCTAAGTGGTTATACCTCATTCACATTGGGTGACGACCTTGTACAAGAATCAAAGTACATTGTGTTCAAAAGTTCACTGTTTTGCTGACGAGCAATAATTGTCAAGTCTGCAAACTGCCACTGATGCTCACTGATACAGGTGTTCGTGGAACAATGTTGGTGGCCAACTTCTGAAGTGGTAAAGCCACATCTTCACGTGGCATTCTCAGCCATTGTTGAACCACATGGGTGCCAGACATTTACTGATGAGCATGCATTGTCTTTAGCAGTAATATATACACACGTGTATTGCAGTTGTTTCGTTTCTTCGACTAAACATATTTGCCGAGTTGCAGTACAACAGCATACAGCGGCCTGTCTTTCCTGTTAAGAACAACAGTTGGATGAAGAAAAGAGTAAGAATTGGGAAGTGCTTGCAGGCAGGAGTTGACAGTTATAGGCAACAGAAGATGCGATTCACCTGGACACAGTGCAATGTACTGCACATATACCTTCATGGATATCGAAGTAACAAGATATTAGAGTCATCCCTTATTCAGGTTTCTAAAGTCACCAACTTCAATGTCATGGAGAAAGAAGGCTTCGTACGTAGTCTGAAGAACATTTTAGAAGTTGGACTAATGTAACAACTGTGCCACCGACAGACATCCACAAATCACAAGCTTGATGACAAAGGGAACAGTGTTTCCAGGCTTAGAACATCATTTTGATGTGTAGCATGTGTCAAAATCAATTGTGAAGCAGTTAGCTGCTAAAACAAAACAATAACACTGTGAACCCCTCATCGAATGGATTCATTCCATACTTAACCACTTTTGGTGGTCCATGTCGGCATGTGGTGAGAATGCAACTGTACTCCAGGAGAAGTAGATATCAGTTTTAGACCACATCGCTAATGGGAGGCTGGACTGGTGTATCATCACTGTGACTATGAACCACTGTCATGCGAGCAACAGAAAGAAACACTGTGGCTTCAAGAGGGGAACCTGCAATGAGGCACTGAAAAGAGTAGTGATGGATGCCAGACTACTGAAGGACATTGCAAAATAACGAAGTTCTGTCACACAGGAAACTTGAAGTTTTCACTTCATTGCTCACCAAATACTGTCAAAAAAGCAACACTTTAGTTACTGAGGTATGACAGCAAGGACCCAACTGGCAATGCTGGACTTCTCAGAGAACTGCAATCTGGAGCAGACCACAATCAAGAGGGAGAAAACAAAGAGAAGAAATGCCATCGATTTGCCTTTTCAAAGCAGACAAAGCAGTGGGTAGTGACAGCGGTAAAGGAAAAGAAGAAGTATCAGTATGTGGTGGACCTGCTCAAAGACGCCAGACCTCCTGTGATGGGACATTCTCAGAAATGGAATTTTTCAAGTTCCACAGTTACTCCAAATATTGCTCCCATGAAATGGCCAGCTGCAGACGAGTTAGTGCAGAAGACCACGACCATTTCAAGAGTAAGTAGTTTGTATCACAAGTTGAATACAGTTAGACCAGCTATGTCTCCACACACCCTCCTCACTGTTTCTACTTCTGTACTATATTTACTGTGCCACAAGAAGGTGACTGGTACTATCATTTTTTGTGGTCACTACACCCCTTGTTTGTTCAATGCATTCATTGGGAAGCCCCAAAAAGAAAGGGATTACGCTTTTGTGTCCAAGTTCAGGTTTGCAGCAGATGCATAGTATTGTTCGGTATGGTGCTGTCCACATGGACTGGAATCATAGTTCAGGTCACAATGCATTGTCGAACCACAATGACAGCATGGTACAGAAACATGTTGCACAGACACACAGTAATAGTATCTCCATCAGTAGTGTTGGTGTCACACCATAGGCTTGTGAAGTGACACAATTAGATTTCTATGTCCTTAACCATAGTACTGCAGTCCACAGACAAAGACGACAGATGTGAAGGAAGACTGATACTATTTTTCAACAAATGGTGAAACACACACACTGTGGGATATTACACAATGTGAACTCTGCAGAGACATGATCATTCTTTGCCAGATGTTCACCACTTGCCACTGCACAGCCATGTGTTTTTTATATCAATCAATCAATCAAATCTTTATTCAGATGAACACCATTGAGCAAGCTCATTTACAAGATGGACCTGAGACAAAAGTACAAGTAATAATACATTCCAGACAATATATAGTAGTGGCAATTCAGACAATACAAGGAGCACATAGGTACAGTACAGGGAATAAGAAGTCCTTTGGGGAAGTACAGACAGGGTTAACTAAGGGCTAACACAGTGCTGAGAGTAAGTGCCTTTCTGTGACTTATGGAGGACATGTACTGATGACGCTTTAGTAGGTCAATCCTATCTACTAGGGGCAAAGGGTCGGAACTAAAGGGAGTTTTTCAATTATATTTGTGAAAGAAGTTACAGATTTCTTTAATTAGGCTGTTATATGAGAACTTGAATGAGGATATACTGATTAAGGAGCTAAGCTTCGGGTTTTTTTTATGGTATTCTACAAGAAGGTAGCGCAAGGACATAGCCATTCTTCCGTGCGTGTTCTCAGCCTGGGTACCTTCAGATAGAACAAGGAAGAGCTTCAGGGCATAAGCTCCAGGTTCACAGAGTGGAGACAATCGGAGATATATGGGGAGTTTCTGGTGATAGCTTTGAAACGTCTAGAGAGCATTCCTGTTTCTCCTGAAATGGAGGAGGGCCACCCCACAGCTGCCTAGAGAGACAGTGATGGGTGGCAAGAGGTAGTCCAGTAATGAATCTTAATGCCCTGTGATATAATGTATCCAGTTTGGCTAGATGCAATGCAGGCAGTGGCTATAGAGGAAATTCGCATAATCAACCAAGGAGAGAAATACGGTTTGGACCAGTCATTGTTTGGCATTACTTGGTGAGGTAGTTGCTGAGCCTATAAATGAGACCAAGTCTCTGTCTTAATTTCTTTAGGAGGTCTTCATGTGGTCAGTGAAGGAGAGTTTATGGTCGAGCCAAACCCCTAGGTACTTGAACTTGCTAACTAATTTTAGGTTTTCACCCAGGCTTGTGGTGATCTGTGGGACAGTGCCGCAACAGTAGGGTTTAGTCCAGTGGGAAGGGAGAGAACAGCATAGCCTGGTGTTTTTTTAGCGTTTAGTAGCAGTTTTTCTTGAGGAGTTGGCGCTGGAGAATGTTGAATTCGATTGTAATTCTTTGCAGGCAATTTCAGAAGAGGCGACTAAGGTAGAGGACCGTGTCATCTGCAAAGACATGAATATTGGCCTTGGTTATGTTGATATCAATGTTGTTCACACAGACTGCAAACAGTAGGGGCCTAGGATTGAACCCTGGGAACCCCTTTTGCAAAGGTTTGAGGGGATAGTTCACCATCTGACTTTACTTGCTGCCATCGATTGGAGAGGTAATCTGCAAACCAGTGAAGGGACAGTGGATCCAGTCCTATGGCTTTAAGAGAGAGAGGAGCAAGTCATGGTCGACAGTGTCGAAGGCTTTTGCTCAGGTCTAAGAACACGGCACAGACAAACTTTTGCTTTCCAGGTCATGGAGCCAATCGTGGTAACTTTAGCTAGGGCCGTGATAGTACTGTGTTGTGCCCTAAAGCCAGATTGCATAGGATTTAGGAGGTTCGTGGATTCTATGTAGGTTTTAGTTGCTTGTTTACACTTTTTCCAGATGTTTGGACAGTGTAGGAGTAAATAAATAGGTCTGTAATTATTTAGGTCACAAGGGTCCCCAGATTTGAACAAGGGATAACATGAGCCATTTTGCATACAGATGGGAGGGTACCTGGACAGAGAAGATTAAATAGGTGAGTAATAGGTGCAGACAGGATGTGGAAGGCGACTTTTAGGAAGTAGGGATCCAGAGAGCTCGGCACTCCTGCTTTCTTCTTAACGCCCAGCTTTAGTAGGAGTTCTTCACCTCTTTCTCAAGGAAACGTACTGGAGGGAGAAGACTGAGTTGTTTAGAGGGGTTCCGCATTGAGGATCCAGTAGGGAATGAAGGAGCTTGCAGGGAGTTGTCAAAGCCAGGCCTGCAGTGGCAAAGTGGTTGTTGAAAGCATCCAGGATTTCCACTTTGTCACAGATGGAGATATCTGCAGAGGTGATCCTTGCAGGCAAGGAGTTAGCCAAGGTGTGTCCAGACACGTCCCTGATGGATTTCCAAAATTTGGAAGAGTTCCTGGAAGCAGAGTCCAGTTCCACTGGAAGTAGGACACCTTGCATCTCTCTGCTAGCTTGGTGCATTCATTCTTGGCTTTCCTGAAGTTACACCAGTCCAGCAGGTTTTAGTGGTTCATGCTTTTTCCAGAGCTTGTCTTGATTCAGTAAAACTGATTTAGGATCATGTGTAAACCAGCAGCAAGTTCTCCCCTTACCCTAGTTTTTACAAGTGGGGAATGCTTGTTTAGGCTGAAGTTATAATCTGGAGAAGATCTCTGCAGGCCAACTGTACCAAGTTGGCAAGATAAAAGTCCTGCCAGCACACTGAGAATTTTAGCTCATCAAGGTAGGCAGGCAGATCAAAGTGGCACCTGTCCCTCTTAGTGGTGAACCTTGACATGGAGGGTGGGTTCTGGGTAGTCCTTATGCTAGCAATAACACAGTGGTCACTAAAATCCATGAAGAAGACTCCTGCATGAGAGAATAGGTGTGGTTTGTTTACTAGAATGACATCCAGCAGTGTACTGTTAGCAGGGACTTTTGTTGGGGTGTGTAGGTTCTCCAATAAGTTGAGAAAGGCCATGGGCATCACAAATTCCATAAAGGTGCAGCGGCCTGGGACAACCAGTCAAAGTTTAAGTCCCCGAGGATAATAGCTTCAGGAGTGCCAAGCTGAATGGTGTTGGTTAGGTGGGTAAGGATTTGAGTGCCAGCGGAGGGTGGCTTGTGGCAACCTACGACACATAGCGCAGAGGATGATGATATCTCCAGCTTCAGGGCCAGGTATTTGAATTAGTTGGTGATGGAGGACGCCTAGGCATGTAACCGTACTTGTCCTTAATGTATATGGCCACCCCTCCTCCCTGGTAGGCCTGTCAGCTCTGAATAAGAGTATTCAGGGATGTTGATTTCCATATCGCGGTAGAGGATCTGAGCCAGGATTCCATGATCACAAGTACATCTGGTGTGGTATGACATACCCAGGCCTGGATAAATGTAAATTATTTTAACAGGCTGCATACATTCATATGGAGGAATTGCATACCTTTCAGGTTTGCTAAGGTCTGAGGGAGAGGTGAGAATGTTTGGTGGGCCAGGATTAAGATCGACATCTCCAGAGCACAGCAGAAGGAGAAGAAGAAGCTTCCTTAGGGTTGCAAGAGATATACACTACCGGTCAAAGTTTTAGAACACACCCATTTTCCAGTTTTATTGAAATTTAAGCAATTCAAGTCCAGTGAATAACCTGAAATGGTACAAAGGTAAGCGGTAAACTGCTAGAGGTTAAAAAAAAAAAGTTTAGGTTAGCAAAAACTGCTGTAGAGAAATTGCAAAGGAAGCCAAGGGTGTCAGTGAGTACAGTTTCCTACACCATCAAAAGGCACTTGGAAACTGGAGGAAACTCTGACAGGAAGAGGTCTGGCAGACCCAAAGCACAACAGAATCAGAAGACAAGTTTCTGAGAGTCAACAGCTTATGGATAGGCGGCTCACAGGACAACAGCCAGAGTGACTGGCACCCTGAACTGCAAGGCTACCACAGCATTTTGCAGCACCATGCAATACCCTCTGGTCTACGCCTAGTTGGTCAGGGTTCATCCTACAGCAAGATAATGACCCAAAACATACCTCCAGGCTATGTCAGAACTACCTTCAGGAAAAGAACAAGACAGTAGGCTTCAAATCATGGAATGGCCAGCACAGTCTCCAGACTTAAACCCCATCGAGCTGGTTTGGGATGAACTGGACAGAAGGGTGAAAGCAAAGCAACCTACAAGTGCAACACACATTTGTGGGAACTTCTGCAACAGTGTTGGGAAGAACTTCCCAACAATATTTGATGTCCATTGTTGGAAGAATGCCACGAGTGTGTTCGGCAGTTACAGTATATCTGCAAAAGGTGGCTACTTTGATGAGTCAAAATTTAGATTAAATTTTGTTAAACAAAATGATTCTATGATTTCTTTTTATCTCCAATTGTTTATTTGTTCTATGCTTTAATTTCAGAGTACATTGAGACATTAACCTGTGTAAATTTCAATAAAACTGGAAAAATGGGGGTGTTCTAAAACTTTTGACCGGTAGTGTATTAAGAATTCTGGTTCATGGGCATCTGCTGCAAGTATCAAGCCGGGTAAGAAGGAGACCATAGTTAGGCCTGGATCGTCCTAGCATGCAAACACCAATACCCAGGCTGGGAGATGTAGGTAGGGGTTTGCTTTGGTGAGCACAGTTTGTGGTGTCAGTTCTATATCAGTCCCACCTCTGTGCGTCTGCCTGATGAGGGGCTGCAAGTAGGGAAGTCTGAGGCACAAAGAGAATTATATGTCAAGAAACGATGGGCATGACAGCCCACTGGGGTAATATAGTCTCCCTAGTAGTAGAACAGGTGGTCTCGGTGCTATATAGGGCATGAGTAGGAGACTAAACAGAGCATGGAGCCAGTGGGGCACCCTCATGGTTGGCCTTTAGGATAGGCAGAAGAAGCCACGCCTCTGTCCCTTAGTTGCAGGCTTGATAAGCCCTACGCTACCACCTCAGAGGTTCGAAAGAGTAAGGATAGGTAGGCAGGACGCTCTACTTGTGAATAACTTAATGGTATTCTGTTGGGCTAGACCAGTGATGTAGGCCAACAGTGTGTTCGTCTGAGCTACTACCAGCGAGGTTAGAGCCCAAGGAAGGAGTATTACAAAGCTGGATAATCGCAGGGTTATTTTGAGTTAGGCAGGCAGCACCAGGAAGCATAGTTGCTAGGGAGACTGGGAACAGTGAGAGACCTATCAAAACATAATCTGGGACTGTCCAGAGGTGGGTAGTATAAGGAGACTGGGAGCCTATAGGTCCTGGTAAGGAGGCTAGGGGCATGAGGGTACTGAGGGCTGGGCGTAAGCCTATTTAATAAACGGTGGAGGTGGGGGATGGGTGGGTGGGTGGAAAATGTGGCTTTGCCATACCTTTGTGCTGTGTGCATCTGGGCTTGTGGTCTCAGGCGGCGGCGGCTGTGGAGGTGCCACCCGCCGGAGACCACATCTCACCTAAGCGTGAGCTGGGAGCCCTGGAGGTTCTCTGCTGAGGAGAGAGGAGACGGGAGAAGATTAAATAATGGCTGGAGACAAAAGGCCACAAAGTCCAGATACAGGGGCAATCTGTATGACAAAGGGGCCGATTTAGCTTGGCACCAGCAGTTTGCAGTCGGGAAACACCGCCAAAAGGGCTGTGTTCATTTCAGCAAGTAGGCACAGTAGACAGATGCTGGCAGGCTAACAGTATTCACTAAACATTTTAAACAGTCAAGAATCAGTCTATAAAGGCAATTACAGTTTTCTAGGAGCAATTTTCCTTGCAAAACAGTGTTAAGTAAGGGACCAATCAGGGCGAGGCAGGAAAAGGCGCTGCCGGTTGGCTGGCAGCTTTGCTGTACCTTTGTGCTGTGTGCGTCTGGGCTTGTGGTCTCAGGCAGCGGCTGTGGAAGTGCCGCCCACCCAGGAGACTGCATCTCGCTGGCGATGAGCTGGGAGCCCTGGAGGGTTGTGGAATGTGTGGCATTCTTTTTACTGAAGGTGCTATTGTTAACCTGCTGAACAGTGAACAGACTGGCAAAGTGATGGACTGATTCAAGGAAAGCCCAACACCACCTTGGGAAAAACTTCTGTTAGTCCTGAGGACTACTGTGTCCCTATGGACTGATATGTAATCTGGCTCTGTGGACAAGGCCTGGAGCTCACTGATCCTCCTGGCTGAGGTTATGGCTACCAGGAACACTGTTTTCCATTTTACATACTTAAGCTCTGCTGAAAATATGGACTCAAACGGTGGTTGCATTAGCTGGCCACTGCATATATTGAGGTCCCATGCAGGAGTGGGTTCCTCTGTGAGGGGATGCAAGTGCAACAGGCCCTTTAAGAACTTTCTGAAAACCTGATTAACAGCCAGGGATGACCCTTTACCAGCTGAAAGGTAGACAGAGACAATTGCTAGGTGCACCTTGAGGGTGGAAGGCCTAAGGCCAAGTGAATGAAGGCGCACCAGACACCCAGAATGACTGACAAACCAGCCTGGCAGCAGTCTGTCTCTGTTTCCTGGCACCAAATGGAAAACCTCTTCCACTTAGAGGTGTAAGTCTTCTGGTAGAGGGTTTTCTAGAAACTCTAAAGACCTCTAGCACCCCTCAGAGAGGTCCAGGTCAGCATACTCTTAAGTCCTCAAGAGCCAAGCCCCGAGTCTGAGGGACAAGAGATTGGGGTAAAGGATCCTGCCCTGACAGGAGGTCAACAGGTTGTGCCTCCTGGATAGGGAGATTGGCTTGGCTATTGACAGGGTCAGAAGCAGAGAATACCAGGGCTGCCTGGCCCAGTCTGGTGCAATGAGGATAACTGTTGCTGGTTGAGCCCTGAGCTTGTTCAGTACTCTGAGCAACAGGGGAAATAGACTGAAGTGTACAGGAACTTCCTGTCCAATCCAGCAGCAGCAGTGCATCCAGAGGAACTGTGCCCACTGCAGGAGGCCTGCAACAGAATTGTGGCAGCTGTTGATTGTCTGGGGCTATGAAGAGGTCCACCTCTGGGTTCCCCACCTTCAGAACACAACTTGCAGGATGTGTCTGTTTAATGACCACTCATGGTGATTCTGGTTGATCCTGCTGAGGGCATCTGCAAGGATGTTGTCCTTCCCTGGGAGATAGACTGCTGAGAGGAAATCTCCAGAGAATAAACCAGATTCCAAAGTTTCATGGCCTCTGTGCACAGGGAGACAACCTTGTGTTCCTTTGCTTATTTATGTAGTACACTGTGATTGTATTGTCTGTTCTGACTTGAACTACCTTGCCCTGCAGCACTGAGGCAAAGAACTGAATGTCCAGGTAAACTGCCCTGAGTTCCAGCAGATTTATGTGAAGCAGACTCCTGCTGGAGCCAGGTACTGTGTGTGGTGTGCTTCCCAGGTGGGCACCCCATCCTAGGAGAGAGGCATCCATTGTAAACACTGCTGATGGTGGCAGCTGAAGGAAAGGTACACCTTCCTGAGGTTGTCCTTTTCCCTGCGACTGGTACCATTTCTGACAGGGAACCTCTTTGAGACCAGTGAGACCTGAGATGGAACTGCATGTCTCTCATCTGGAACCTAGCATTGTTGCTGTAGACTCAGCCTTGTGTGTCCCAACAGCTGCGAAAATGCCTTGCTGGTCTGGGGGTATGCAGTTAGAAGGAGCTGGCCAACTGTACTAGGCTGTCCACCCTCCCTGAGGGAGGAAGGCTCCTCTTAGAGTGCCCATTCTGTCCCTATGAATTTCAGGTGCTGAACTGGTGTCAGCACTGACTTTTTCTGGTTTACCAGGAAGCCCAATGCCTGCAGGGTATCCTGAGTGGTGGCAAGTGCATCTTTTGATTTGCTGAGGTGCCTGGCCTACCACTAACCAGTCATCTACAGTTGTAGCCATGGACATCGAGTTTCTCTCTGCTGCCCGTACTGTGGTAATGCAGAAAGCAGGAGATTTCTCTAGAAATATCACCGACATTTAGGAAATAACTGGCAATGTCTGTGGCTACTACTGTAAATATGGGAAGACTGTAACTCCTTGCCTCTTACGTGTGCTACCACCACTGCTAGGCACTTGGTAAACACCCTGGAGCAGAAGTCAGGCCGAAGACATGGCTCTAACTGGTAATGGCCTGATGGCAATCTGAACCTGAGATACTTTCTGTGAGATTGCCTGATAGCAATGTAAAGTAAGCATCCTTTAAATCCAGAGATGCCAACCAATCTCCATGCCTGAGTGTAGGGAGAATGGTAGCCAGAGTGACCATTTTGCACTCTGGCTTTGTCAAATATTTGTTTAAATATCTGAGATCCAGTATGGGTCATCACGCCCCTGTTTTCTTTAGAGTGAGGAGGTGCCTAGGTAGAGACCTCTTCCTCTTTGGGCCAAGGAACAGACTATACTGCCTTGTCCGAAGGAGTTTGCTACTTCGCCTCAATATTTATTTATTACTTACAATACTCAGAAATGCATCTTTGAGTCACAGACTCCTTTGCAAAGGTTCCACATGATAGGTACATAGGAAATTACAGAGAATACAAATACAGAGGAAAAGTCATGCAGTAAGTAGTAAATAAAAAGATCATAGGGCAGTGCAGGCCTATTGTCAAGCGTTAGGTAAACAGAGTAACTCAGAGGCATTTGCCAGACCCAGCATTAGTTGAAGTGAAAGCATGTTCAAAAAGTGAAAAAGAAAGGGGCGAACAATAGGGACTAGGTATAGAGGGTGAGTGTAGGGAAGATGGGGGAGGGCTGGGACAGTCACAGGTAGACAGCGAGAGGAGGCGGGTTTTGAGGTGTGCCTTAAAGGGCCTAATTTTGGTTCACGAAAGACAGGAGGGAGCTCATTGAGCCATTTAGGGCCCAACACAGAAATGCCCTTTGGCCAAGGGAGGTCCTACAGTGGGGAACAGTTAATGAGAGACTTGGCTGCACTTCTGGTGGGTCTGTTTTGGGGGACGGGTTGGAACAGTGGGAGAAGCCCAGGTGAGGCATGGTTGAGAAGGATTTTCTTGGCTAGGAGACAGTCGTGGTATTTAAGTCTCAAGTTGAAGTTTAACCACTGGGACTGTCTATATAGGTCAGAGGTATGGGTAAATCTGTCACAGCCTATGATAAGGCGACAGGCTTTATTTAAGGTGATTTTGAGGTAGCTTAAGGCAGTCTGGTCAGCGAAGCCATATATAACAATGCCATAGTCCATAATGGAGAGTACAGAGGAAGACACAGCCACATGAAAGACTTCAGGGGAGACAGTGCTTGAGCGCTAGAAGACCAAGACGAGTGTTAAGGGAGGTGAATAGGAGGGTGATATGTTTATGATAGGAGACGGAAGTGTCTAATGTTATGCCCAGGTATTTAAAGGTGTCTACCTGATCAAGGGTGTCACTTAGGAAATTGACAATGGATAGGCTTGAACCAGAATAAGGACTCTGGCAGTGGGAAGACCACAGCTTTAGTGTTTTGTGATTGAGAATAAGCCTATGGTCACGGAATCAGGTTTTAGCCTCTGAGAAATGCTTCTGGTGGGATGACAGGTCTGAAAACTCTTGCTCTCAGTCTGGGTAAAACCTTGAAACTGAGGGCAAGACCCTAGCTCAATACCTCCAAGACCCACTTGTCTGTGGTAATGGATTCCTAAGCCTGGAGATAGTGAGCTAGTCTGCCTCCTACTGGAAGTGGGAGGTGACCCTGGCAGACCCCTCTGGGGTCTGCTGCCCTGTAATACACTTGGCTGGTGCTGGGGCCCATGCGGCTGCCCCTTCTCCTCTGCAGTACCCTCTCTGAGGTTGATAGGCTGGCAGGGCCTGAGTCTGGAAGAAAAGATCTGTAGTGGGTTTTACTCCTACCCCTCTGCCCAGATACTTCTGAAATGTTGCTACTTTCTCCTTAACCTTAGCACTCTTGTAGACTACCTTGTACTCATCCATTTTCTTCATGTAAGCCTCTGTTTGCCCCAAAGAACGATGTGGATTCACAAGGAAAATCCAAGGCCTTCATCTGGGTGTCCTGGGACAGATTAGTGACCCTTAGCTAAACAAACCTCCTCAGAACACTGAAGTTACCATTGCCTGGCTGCAATGTCACTGGCATCCACTGCCATCCTAAACTGCCATTTTGAAACTTCTATGCCCCTTTTGCAGTTTCAGCCAGGTCTGATGCCATGGGTGCAGGGCAAACATTGGCAGACTCTAAAACCGTGTTCCAGATGCTTTTGATATCTGGAAACATAAGCCACATAAGTGGCCTGTCTAATGGTCAATTAAGAGCCCGGTAGGAATTCCTGAACATAGAATCCATCTTTCTAAAATCTTTATCAGGTGGGTGTGATGCCAGAATACCTGCTTTATCACATGCAGCATGCACCACCCCTTCATGGCTGGGATGTCCTAAAAGGAACTCAGCTCCAGCCTAATTCACCCAGTACTTCCTATCAATCCTCTTATCCACTGGTGGAATGAAAGTGATGGTCTGCAAAATTCCAGTGGCCTGTCTCTTTAGGGATTTGTGGATGGGCAATAACAGCCTTTTAGTTGCTGGAACATCAATCATCTCCATATAATCTGGTTCCTCCTCCTCCTTCCTCCTCTCGAGATTCCTGAATGGAGAGGTCCGAGTTTGTGCCACTTGCTTCATAAAAGCAAAATGAGTAGAAAGATCCTCAGCTCCCTTGTCAGGAGTCAGGATGCTGAGGATCAGAAACATCCAGCTCAGAAGGCTCCCAAAGTCTTCATCATCATCATCCTCACCCTCGGCATAAGCCTCAGAATAGTGTTCAAGGGAACTGAGAACCAAGGGAACAGACGTGAACCAAGGGTTGTTAACCAGGTCGCAGAACCAGCACCACCAGTTTGAGCACTCAGTTTGCAGCGCCTGGATAATTCTAATAGCGTTAGCTATCTCCCAGCAATAGGAACCAATGGGCTGGTCGGTTGCAGTCCCTTACCGAGTGTTTCTCCTTTTTTGTTCTTAGTAGAACTTGCGGGTTCAGAAGTAGTGTCTGCAGTTCGTTTTCTACCGAGGAACCTTCACCATGGTCAGAGGGCTGTTCAACGATTCCTTGGGTTTCTCTTTAAGATAAGATGGAGATGGTTTATCGAGGCTGGATCAGCAGCCTTATTGGACATTTTCTCTCTCAGTTGGTTCAATTGCCTATCAAGTGTCGACTGAGGAATGTTTTCAAATTTCACACTCTGCATTCAGGTGGTCAAACTCTAGGCAGAAAACACAAATAAGGTGTAGATCAGCTTTAGCAAATGATTCACCACACTCTGTACAATGCTGGAAGCCAGAAGGGCTGGTTCTTTTTTGGGTAGTGACATAACAAAGAAAAGTCCTTGAAACTGGTTTCTGTGAGTCAGATTCCCATACTAGTAGACAAAGACTTATCTCAATCGGTGCACTGGTTGGATTTCCATCTGCGCCGGTGACCAGGGTTGATAACGGACTCGGGTCGCTGGAGGGTCAGCCGAGGGAGAAGGTTGGGCGCCAGCAACCACTTGCCTTTTCTTGGGGAGGTGGGGATGTAGCCCGGCACCTGCTGGCCCTGGCGGAGGCCATGTGCACAGCAAGACATCAGGCCCTCAGATGACTGCGGAGTGGCGGGCGTTGGCGTAAGGAGTCTTGGCGTCTGTGACGCCACTCCCTCAGGAGAAAGCGAAAATGGTGCCCTGGTTGATCAGGTGATGGCCTCACTGGACCCTCATCGCTGAGCTCCCAGACTTCCATCTGCCGCCTCAGCAGCACCCAGGATCATTGGTATGGCCAGAAGGCTTATCCCTATGAAGGCAAGGGATCCTCCCGATGAAGGGATACATCAGTGTTACCTGGGCTGGCTGCAATGTGGGGCGATGGGGTCGGGAGCTGCTGGGTGAGCAGGTCCTTGAGAGGCCTGAATGAGGGATCAGCCAGGGTGCCGGAGGGCGCACAAAAAAACAAAAGACTTCTCTTTTTTATGTCGGTTCAGTGACCGATGAAGAAACGAGAGTTACCCTGGTTCCTTTCACAGATTAAATAAAATCACACAACTGGCCCAGAGATGTAGTTTTGAAAGAAAATTTACCTTAAAAATATAAACAATACATTGTCATGCGGACTATTGCATGCACTCACCATGGAAACATAGTAACATACTAATTGCCAGCAGATTAGGCCTTACGGTCTATCGAGGTCTGCTCGAACCTCAGATCCCTAGTTGGGTGCCGAGGCCCCCTGTATTGCAGAAACCCCTATCATCCATCCCCACCCCCGGCCAGGCCATCATCTGATTCTTCCACTTTCTGTGTCTGTCCCACCCTCTCTTGAAGCCCTCCACTGTGGATCTTTGAACAAGCTCGCTAGGCAGTGCATTCCAAGGGTCCACCACCCTCTCAGTGAAAACCTCCTCCTCTTTCCCCCTCACCTTTCCACCTTCCAACTTCAAACCATGCCCTCTGGTGATACCTCCCTGCTTTAGTCTAAAGATCCCTCCATGTTTACCCTATTTATTCCCTTGAGGTACTTGAAGACCTCAATCATGTCCCCTGTCTCTCTCTCCTCTCCTCCAATGAAAACAGGCAGAGCTCCTCAAGTCTGTCCTCATACGTCAAATCCCTAGTCCTCATATCATCTTAGTGCCCTCCTCTGTACCCTCTCCAGGAGCTGTGTCCCTCTTCAAGTGTGGTCTCCAGTACTGTACACAGTACTCAAGGTGTGTCTAACCAGTCCATTGTACAGCGGCAGAATCACTTCCCTGCTCCTAGAGGTGATCCCCTTGATGCATCCCAACATCCTGTTTGCCTTGATAGCTGCTCTCCTGCACTGCTCAGAGTTATTCATACATGCATCCACCATGACCCTAGGTCTTTTCCCCTGTTGAGGCCTCCAGCGCCTCCTCTCCAAGGGTGTACCTGTGTTTAGGGTTTCCCTGCCCAAGATGTAACACCTTGCACTTGGTGATATTGAAATTAATTTCCATGTGTGAGCCCAGCTTTTCAGGGTGTCCAGGTCCCTTGCAGGGCCAACCTCCCCTCTTCCCACTCAACTTACTGCTCCCATCTTGGAGTTATCAGCGAAGAACTCATTTACACCTATACCCTCCCTGATGTCCGATATGTATGCATGAAACAGCATCGGACCCAGGACGAGCCCTGCGGTACCCACTACCGACCTCTCTAGGGTTAAAGAGCTCCCCACCGACTACTACTCTCTGAGTGCATCCAGCTAGGCAGTTTTCAATCTATCTGACCATCAAAGGGCCTACTCCCAACCCCATCAGTTTCTTCACCAGACCATTGTGGGGACAGAGTCAAGCACTTGCTGAAGTCCAAGAATAATACATCCACAGGCTTTCCCTGTCCAGTTCTGATGTTACCCATTCATAGAACTCCACAAGATTGGTTTGACATGATCTACCTGGCACAAACCCATGTTGCCGACTAGCCAGACCTCCCACCTCCTCCAAGTACACCCCAATCGTTCCTTTAGTATACTCTCCATTAATTTTCCCACCACGAGGTCAAACTGATGGGTCTATAGTTACCTGGTACTTCCCTCGACCCCCTTTGTGGATTGGCACCACATGTGCCTCTCGCCAATCCCTAGGTACCCTCCCTGTCTCAACTGACCTGTTGAAGAGCTCCGCCAACATATTTCTGTTTTTGTTGATGAGGTGCACCTCATCATTGTAACATCCTTCAGCGACAACTGTGCATGTCTCCTATCCAGTCACTCTGGCTGACAGGGTCTTCGTGATCTGTTTATACTTTTATCCACCAATACAGTAGTGTGTGTAACACATCAATATGTCACATCATTTGTCATTGTTGCTAATTTTGGGCATGTCACGTTGCATTAGAGACAACTGTAACTGTTAACAGATGTTACTGTTCTTTTCCCTTCTCATAATGCAGTGTACTGGTGTTTTGACAGGTGTATTAAGATGTGCCCCTCGTACACAAAAAGTAATCATGATGTGCATGAGTCACAAAACATGATAACAGGTATAATGATCTACTGTTTTTATAAATGAAATAACACCATGATGTATAACAACACAGCACTAGGCAGCAGTGGTGTACATCGAGTGAGCCACTGCATGCCACAGGGTATACAGGCTACTGCGGTAGCTTTCTTGGAAGAGTGTCATTTACCATAGAAGTGCAGTGGAAAACAAGTGTCTGTACTGCCTCCATTGAACGAACATGGAAACAAGTGATGTTACACCCACATGAGCAGTGCACATGGATTACCTTGTATTGGGATGACGTACAGATATTGGAAGTGCCACTGTTATGGAACAGCCACATGTACAACACAAGGAACAAAAACACCGCATCCACATGAAAGTACAGTTATGTAAGAACCATAACAGTGGATCTTCAAGAGAAGCTTTTGTACCAGGCCACATGTAGGACTATGCCACCAGGCATTAGGACCACATGGAAAACTTCTGGCTAGCAGTCTACCATGACAGACTGTCCTCACCGATGTCAGTCATCTGACATCAGTGTTAACTATATGGGAGGGCAGCTCCCCACCAACTAGTTCTCCGCTGAGACACTCTGCATGACCAGCTAATGGAGAACTGAGGAGGTTATCGAGCCAAAGAAAGGAAAGAAGCAGATCGATAGAAAAGACAGGGGAAAGGAGGGAGGAAAGCAGAGCCTGCTGTAAGAGCTTCTCTTGAAGATCTACTGTTACGGCAAGTTCTTACGTAACTGAACTATCTTACTCGAGGAAGGCTCTTGCAGCAGGTCACACTGGTATGGCTGAGTCCCAGAAGTACTGATTATCTTCAGGATAACATCACTGGGTGGGTGAGAGCCAGCCCAGGCTGGAGTAGAGGAGCAGCAGTGAGTGAGTCTGGGTACAGAAAGTACAAAGTGGCAGATGTTATTATACAGGCGTCCCACTTATGGAGAAGTTGTTTTGAGGATACTGGAAGGGTAGTCAAGCCATGGGCAAGTTTAGGTCTCAGAACCCCTGAGCGATAGCCAGTCTAGCAGATTGTCTCTCACTCTGTACACCAAACCCAGCTTTATGTTGACTGCTTTAACTGTGGTAGAGAGATGATGGTGAAATCTAGACCTGGGTCTAGGGTGACTCCTAAATATTTAAATGAGGAGACAGTATCTAGTAGGAATCATCAGATCTTCTGATGTTTAGAGCAAGTGGGCAGGCCCTGATTTGGGGCCCAGATCCGAAGAGAATGGAAACTATCTTATTGTTGTTGAGAATAAGTTTGTTCTGCTTCAGCCATGATTATATGGAATTAAAGTCGAGGTTCAGGTTCAAGTTTATATCAGATAGGTGGAGGAGCTGGAGTATAAGACCATGTCATCTGCATATAGAAGAGTATAACTTGAACCCAATCATAGAGGAAGATCATTGATGAAAATCTAAAAGTAAGGGACCATTGGCTGGGTCCATCTGCCAGGCAAGAGCCCTCGGACCAGGCTGGAGACCAGGACCAACTGGTTGAGGTCATCCGTGCACTGGTCACGAATGGACAATGAGGGCCACTGTGGCACCCGCATGTGCAGGCGGGCCAAAGGAACTGTGGCAATTGCTACCACCATGGCCCAAGAGACACAGGAAGACTGGCAGGAACCTGTTGGCTTGAGGAAACTAGGCGGGCCTGCTCCATCAGGTGGGCTGCCCTGTCCTTGGGCAAGAAGGCCTTGGCCTGGTGGGTGTCCAGGATCGCCCCTGTATATTGGAGGCACTGGCAAGGGAGAGGCAGGACTTTGGTAGATTTACCGTGACCCACAGGTCCTGGAAAAGCGAGAGAGTGCATTCCAGGGTCTGAACAAGCGTTCCCTGAAGGGGCTGCCAACAGTCTGTCATCCAAGTAGGAAAAAACATAAAAGCCTTGCCTTCTTAATGCCACTACCACCACTGCGAAGCATTTAGTTCAATACCGAGGCGGGGGGGGGCAGTAGAAAGGCCGAATGGGAGGGCCCTGAATTAGAAGTGGGCACAGAAAATGGAGCAGGAGGAAACTATGGTGAGCAGGAAATACCTGGATGTGCAGGAAGCATCCTGCATGTCCAGCAAGCAAGCCAGTCCCGTTACAGAGCGGGCAGCAACTCCTGAAGGGTTACCATCCTGAAGTGTTTGTACTCTATGTAGTGATTCAGATAGCTCAGCTCTAGGGTGGACAAAATACCTGGTCTTTGTGGGGATGAGGAAGAAGTGGCAGTAAAATCCTTCCCACTGAGCTTGAAGGACAGACTCTGTGGCTCTTTTTGGAGAAGAGCCTGAATTTCCTCCCAAACCAGAGGCAGGTGCATGGGAGGGTAAGAGAGTGAATGGGAGGGGGACTCAGGCGCCACTCCAAAGTGTGACCTTGAGCTATGACCTGGAGCATCCAGTTGTCTGTGGCCACTGCTCACCACCCACCAAATGGAGAAGACCAACCACATCCTTGGGACCCTCGGTCTGAGGGAGGCTAGAAGTCAGGAGATGGGGGTGGGAAGCAGGCACGGGGCTGCAGGATCCCTGAGGTTCGAACAGCAGAACTTGCAGGGGCGGTGGTGGTCTTATGTCATTGCTCACCCTTGGAATACTGGCCTTGAACCTAACTTGCTCGAGGACCAATAAAAGGGCTGGAGTTGGTTTGCTCTAGGCTGGGTAAGGTAGAGCAAATGGACTGATTTAAGGGCTTTGCCTGACTCCTGCAAATTAGAAATGAGGTACTGGACATCACCTTCAAAAGGACTGGGCCCCAGAAGGAGCATCAAAATGCTGGCCTGAACATCTGGGGCAAACCTTGAGCCCAGAGACAAGAGTGGCATCAGAGGAAAACACCAGCAGCAGCCCCATGCCCAGAGGCATGAACAGCACCGTAAGATGCCCAGAGCACATGGCTGCCACATCTGAGCCCAACTTCATGAGTTGGGCAAGCTGTATTTTCCTGGAGTCCTCGGACAGGGTCTAAACAAGGTTCCAGGCCTAGTCCCAGATGGCATTTTGGTTGTACTATATGAGTCAGATAATTAATGGCCTAAGTAGACAAAGTAGCAGAGGCAAAGACCGGTTTGACAATCTGGCCCTGCTGCTGGGATTCACGGTCTGGGAGAGCACTAAGGTGCTTGGGCTTCTTGGAGCAGTCATGGGCGGCGTTAATGACTATGGAATCCACCTTGGGTAACTTCCAGAAAGGGCTTGCCAGCCAGGGCATGATAAAGATGATATGCCTTTTTGGGAGGAGGATAGTGGAAGAAGTAAGCCCAAGCCACCTTGGTGACATCCTCATATCAGTCAATCAAGGGTGGCACCACTACTTAAAGCATCCTTCTGCCAAAGGAAAATGGCTAGGTGGCATCTCTCCGGATCTTGCTCCTCTGTCCCCCACCCCATAATGGACTGGATGTGGCGTGTAACCTCCATGAAGGACAGATTGTCCGGGGGTGGGGGGACTTAGGCACCTCTTAGGCAGGTCCTCACCTCCCGAAGACTACCCTGGGAAGAAAAAGACCCCTGAGGATTCAGTCATCTTCAGAGAACTCACTGTCTGGAACCGCGTCTGAAGCGGTGATTGTCCCAACTGGCGCCTGTACCAATGGCAGGTTGGGCCCTGGAGGACAGACACATGGGGTCGCTGCCCAGCCCTACCGTATCCCAAGGCTGGGGCTACCGGGGTGGATGAAGGGAAAAGCCTGAGGCAGGCCCCTGAGGGCAGGGGTCTGCTTCTGCATCACCACGACGAGAATAGGGCATTGTAGTCCACCTGAGGAGCAATACTGTACACAGGTAGGAAGGGTAACCCAGGTGCCGAAGTTAGGGGAATGACGGCTGAGCTGGCAATGGGTAACTCAGCGTATGTCCAGGCATTGCTGGCAAATGATCTGGCGAACTGGCGTCGGCTGGAGCGAGGGTTGTGACGGGAGCAGCTAGTACCTGGCCCACTAGCTGGGGCATTGGCAGTACTAGGGACAGCCTGGTAGGCAATGGCCTGGTGTGCAACTGCCTACTGCGCCCAGGCAAGTTGCCAACATCAATCCCACAGGGAAGCTGGCACCTGAGGGGAGGGATCCCCTGGGCAAAGGCAGAGGCAACATAGGAGAAGAGAGATGGCACAGCCTGCTGCAGGCGCTGCCTACCAGAACTGCTATCAGTCCCACAGGTGGGAGCCAACAAAGGCAGAGCCATGGCTGGGGGCAATGAGTGCAAGCCACCACCCAAAAAGCCCAAGGAGGAGATGGACCTGAGCATCAGGGGCTGGGGAGCAGAAGGCAAGTCCCCGCCCAAGAGCCGCTAAATGGATATGAGGAGGGCGGTGGCAGAGCCACCGGAAACCCCGAGGAAGCAAGGGTTAGCAGAGCTGAGGCACTGACCCCTCAGAGGATGACACCATTGTGGTCAAAAATTTAAGGGGTGACTGCGACAGGAAGCTGACCATGCCTGTTCTCAGTGCTTATCCTGGTGTTTATGCTTCCGACATCTCCTTGTTGGAAGAAGAAGAGGCCCGGATGACTGTGCCAGTGAGGCTAATGAGCTCCTGGCCTGCAGGTCCTTTTCCACATCAAGCAGCTTCTGTTTAAGAAGATGGCTCTTCAGTATTTTCAATCGATGTCTCCGAGTTGCCTGGCTGAATTACTGGCAGGCTTGGGTGGCTGGGACCTAGGCAGATCAGGCACAAAAATGACAGTCCTCAGGAATCTGTTTGCTACAGGCACACTTCGTAGTGCAGTCGGAAGATGAGGCTGGTGTAGAAGACATAATCTCGTAAGAAACAAACATAAAATTCATTGTTTTACACTAGTAGAAACAAAAATTTAAAAAGCGGGATAAGTGCAGAAATGGCGGTCAAGTGTAGGTGCGGCGTTATTCGAGGTCTGACATGCACGGCTGATGGCAGGAAGAGAATTGAGGTGGTGTGGGGACCTCCCTCAGATGACTGACATCAGCGGGGTGGTCCCCGTGGTAGACTGCTAGCTAGATGTTTTCCATGTGGTCCTAGTGCCTGGCGGCATAGTCTTACTGGTGTGCCAGCTGCAAGAGCCTTCCTAGTAAGATGTATTGTTCTGTGCAGTAACAATAAGGGAATTTTATCCTTCATGCACATGTATGAGGCACAGTGAGTATGGCTGTACCTTGTTAGTAAACATGTAAGCAGCACTCCATGCCGTTGAATAATGAACTGTCTGGTATTGATCTCATGAGACCAGACGGTGATTCTGTTATGCACAGAAGCATAACAAGTAGGCCTGACAATTAGTGAAATGCCTTGGAATCTGCTTACTGTAATGCAACAGTCCTTAACGCAACTGCAATATTCTTGAAGTACTGGTAGCGGTGCAACAGTTAAGTTGCCATGAACTCATAAACAGCGCATGTGTACCAGGACTGTATCTACCAAGGACTAATAAGTGATTATACCAAAGCATTACACTTCCCTAGAGTGCAGCTGATGGTGGTGCTCCCTGTCAACACACCTTGAGTGACTGGTAGCAATGAATGATGTCCACCTAACTCCGTGGGGGAGGGGGCCTTGCAGTGCTGTCTAAGAAACCCGAGTATACCTGCAGCAAGGCAGAGACTTTTCAGAACCATGGTGCGCATCTCTACATGACTGCAGACATTACAAGTGTAGATGAGTGAACAACACACGTAAGAACTGCTGTGATATGATAATTTACACTACATATTCTTTCCATGCAACACTCTTTGTTACTGATAAAGACATGTCATTTTCACAGCTTTAAAGACATTAATAGAACAGGAACATTCTGCATGCCAATAAAACAAGTACTGCTAGAGTCAGATAACATGCCAACAAGAGGCAAAATATGAATCACTGAATTAATGGTAACAGTCAACTTGCGTAAAGAACCACAGGTACAGGTAAAAAATGGCACTAACTGTTGAAAGCTGTCTAAATCCAACAAATAATACATATGCATTCGCACATAGCATGAGCATTCAGCAAATGCAACAACAAACTGTAAACGTGAGAAATCATCTCTGTTGTGCAAATGATCCATTGTCATCATGGACTAATGTTCCTGAAACTGAAAGGCAGAAAGAAATGACTGGGCCCACACTTCATCAACTTCCTCAACCACCTCATGGAATCCCTTATACATGCCGCTGGCCTCTGGCCACTTGTTCCTGATAGTGGTAACCACACCTGAGAGATAACTCTTTGCACCTTGTCCCCAAATATCATGCACCCAGTGAGTGTACTGAATGTAGGCGACCAGTTGCATTCTCTAAAAAGTAAATAACATCGCTTGTAAAACCAATCATGCTTTTACTGTCCCATACTTTCCCTGACTTCCTGTAAGTGAACGCTACGTAACACCTAGTTGTGTCACACCTGTCCCGTAAGAAGTTTGTGTAACACCCATTTGGGGGCTTACCTGTTTGCCTCCTGGGGTTTCTTTGGTGTTCCAGTTTTCCCGGTATTGCCTCATTATTTTTTCCTGGTCCTGGCTGTGACCAGGTAGTCTCTGTTGGTGTCCTGAATCCTCCTTCCGGCACCCACATAGTTATTTAGAAGCGGGGCCAGAGGAGCTGTAGCATGGAGCCACCACTGTGGCTTTGGCATAGGTGCATTCTGGTGTTCAGCTCTTTTATAGAAATGCACTCTTGATTTTGGCCATTCTACAGCTGTTTGGGTTGCCTCTTAGCTGGTACTGGTCTCAGTGTTAAGAAAAAGAGGGTCCAGGGACCGGAGTAGGCTTCTAGGGCAGCTAGAAGCAAGGAGGTATTTTTGGCGGCGCCAATCAAGCGAGAAGCCAAGGCTACCTCATGAATATTAATGAGGTGGTATGAATATAATGAATGGGAGCCTGTCTAGCACCTGGGGTCAGATACCAGTGCTATTGACAGGCAGAGGATAAAATTAAAATGCTCAATAAAGGATTGGTGTGAAGGAAGCAAGGGAAGGTTACTATTCTGAGAGGCTACTGTAAATGAAAATGTTTACTGTGGTTGCAAAAGGGTTGCAAGTGTGGGGCATATCTGAATTGCCAAAGCTTATGTATGGGCAGCCTGGGGACACTGACAAATAGCAGCAGTGACTGGAAGGGGCTAACTAAAGATGTTACACTGTGTAGTCACATAGGAGGTACAGGGCTGCATCAATTCTGTGGGGCAAATGTAAAATAAGAAGGTTGATTCTGGCTGCAGGGGCAGTTTTATCTTGGGACCTTGTGAGAATTGCAGAGGAACTGTTTGCTAGCAGCCATGTGATGCCAGCTCAACCAACCAGAGGACCAGGATTTGCCAGAGGGCTGTGGAACTGTTGGAAGGACTTTTTGGGGAAAAGACTGAGGAAAATCTAGGTGCCTTTTCAACAGCCAATCGGGTATCAAGGAGCTTCATAAATATTAATTTTGGGAAGGACAGTGGCTCAAGCCAATGAGCTGCTAGAAAGCTCCAAAAGAGAAGGACTTTTGATTTCTGGGTCAGTCCAGTGGGAGGTCCCTCAATGGTGGGGACTCCAGCCCTGAGCAGAGAATGGGGCTACAAAGGCTGGGAAAGGGAGCCTGCCTGGGGCTGCCAGCAATTTGTCTCCCAGGGCTGGTCATGCCTTTCCCCATCTGGAGAGTGAGGAGGAAGGCTGTTCATGCAGCTCTGTAGAGAAAGAAAGAAAGAGAGCTGTAGGCTGCTGTGGTGAGAGGTTGCACCAGTGGTGAAAGTGTTCAGAGAAAAAGATGATGGAATGGGAAATGGATTGCGGAGTTGGACTGGTTTTGTGTTGAAGAGGATAGAGAGAGCCAGCCTCTTCAGTTTTCATCTGCAACATAGCGGTGTAAGAAGATCGTGAAAAGGACAAAAAAGGTTCTGTCTGCCAGTGGAAAGAACAAAGCGTCTAGAGAAAAAGGAAGGACACAAGGTTTAAGGAGTGGATTTGGCACGGATAATGGACTGGAATCTGGTTCTGAGAAGTTGAAAAGAGATCCTCTTCTGTGTTCATCTACACCTGCATGGTAAGAAAAGAGAAATGTGTTAATGCATCAGAAGGACTGAGTGAGACCCTGTGCTTAAAGAGATTTGCTGGAACTGAGTGTGAGCCAGAGCAAGAGTGGCTGTTGTTTGAAGTGAGAGACTGTAAAAGCTAAAGAGATGTGTGGGACCTACTGGGCCGGGTACTTGCTGACTGCTCTTGAGATACAGCTAAGTAAAGAAACTACTACTGTGAGCCTGAAGTTCAGACTCTGCTCGTCCCACAGGGTCTGAAAGACAGGAAGGTTTGAAAGCTGCTCTGGTTGCACATCAGAGCTGGTCATCATGAAGGGAGGAAAGATCTGGGGTTTCCACCTAATTCCAGAGCCAGGTGGGAACTTGCCAGCCCCCACCAAGTGCGGTCTGCTGGCTACAGGGGGCAACCAGCACATGCTGGGTGCTAGGTCACCTAGGACCTGTGAAGGAGCCGGGCCTTGGAGCCACTTCCTGGTCTGCGCTCCGCTATAGTTGAGTGGGCCTTGCACCAGTGCACTGCAACAGGCCTGAATAGGCCAAAGGGGACAAGCTGCTAGGACCTTCAATCAAGCTGAAGATCCAAGCTGCAGCACCTTTGCCCCTTCTTTAAGTCTTCCAAGCCATTCGATCCTAAGGTTCTACGTCTGCTGATCCACCAACCCCAGGACTCCAGTCACAGTGCCACCAGGACCAATTCCATAGAGACGTGAGTAAGTTGCCCTGCACCTGGGGATGTATATAGTTAATTGTGTTCACCTCAAATTGTGCCCATTGGTGTAAGGTTTAAATCAATCAAGGAGAAATGTAAAGAGTTAACTTGATCCAAGTAAGCATGCCAGCGCCGGCTGACCAGCTGCACCTTAGGCCTGCAACAAAGGGCTGGGTACCCAGGGACAGATTTCTATGGGGTTATCTGAAATGGTACCAGTTGGGTTCTGTGTCAAGTTAATACCTGAAGCAGTTAGCTAGATAGATAGCTGGTGGGTGCGCTTAACTAAAATGTGGGCTGAATATCAAAGGGAAAATGATTGTTTGAAAAAATGCAAATCTTAACATGCAAATTAAAAATGTTATGCTTAACTGCTAGTCCACTTACCCCTTTCCTAACCCTCCCCATGTAAATAAATGAGATGTTACTGTTTTGGAAAAGATCTGACTCAAGAGCCTGATTTAGTGAGCATGTCATTCCTGAAGTTAGAAATGCCAAGTATTGAATGTAGGGATATTGGTTAATGCTGTGTCCATGTCTGGGGTGACTGTTGAGGAGGTGGGTTGGTATAGCATCCCAGGTGGTTGTACTGGTAGACATCATACCCACTTAAATTGTACTCTGGGTGGATGCACTGCCATTTTATTTTATATCTTGAAAAGGACCCCCAGTAGCAGCAAAATGGGAACCCAGGCACTTTAACCTGGTTAGCTGCCACCCAGGCAGGGTAGTAGCCCTTTAATGAAGGACGGTGTTAGGGTTACATTTGTTAACCATGTTGCCACCTTGTTGCCCACACCATATCTACACAACGTACTTAACAGTGTGGTGCTTGAAACAGTACCGAAAGACTTTGTGAAGTCCTTTCATGCCAGGTCATATGCTCATCCATGATCTAAATACTGTGTT
Source organism: Neoceratodus forsteri (assembly GCA_016271365.2). NCBI lineage: Eukaryota > Metazoa > Chordata > Ceratodontiformes > Ceratodontidae > Neoceratodus > Neoceratodus forsteri. The sequence continues at coordinate 962,685,216 of CM057455.1, forward strand.
GCATTTGCCCTGACCCATCTCCTGACCACGAATCCCTCTTGACTGCTGCCTTATGGCCAGTTGGATTCCAAATATTCTGCAATGCATTACTTCAGCAATGACTCAAGTACGTTTCACAAAACTGATATGAGCGAGAAGCCTATGATTGGCTTTCTTACCTCATAGCAGTTTGGTAAGTTTACTACGCATGCGTTCTACAATTCTTTGTGAGCAGTTATGTTAGCAGTGATCTGTGAACTTTATCAGTCACTGGTGCAGCCACTACATCTCTCTCAGTCACATAGACTGTATCCACCCAGGTAGTAGCAACAACCCACAACGGTGTATGGGGTTATTGGTTCATCACATCATGGGTACACTGTGCCTCCACGGCACCGGGTGTGGCTGACATACCAATAACCCCATACCCCTGTCATGGGTTATAGGCTTGTAACGGGGTTTTGTGTAAAGAAAACAAACACAAAAGGTTTTTTGAACCGTCAGAATGGTAGAAATGTCACTGTATGCGCTGACCTGAAAAGTAGTCCAGAAGTAATGCATATATCATTCATTTTATGCACATACAAATGGCATAAATACAGTCCTGGAATGATTTCTGACATTTGATGTTCATAAAATACTTAGTAACACTCACTGTTCTGTCCCGATGAGTTTGGCAGCAGGTTGCTCTTAATCACATAAATGAAATCAGTGCCACACAGTGCCTGACAAGTCACGTAGCAGATAAGGAATCTTGTACAACACTGAACACAAGGGTGTCTGAGGCTATACTTAGCAAGCACTATTTCAGCAGTAACTGGAAGCACACTGACATACAGGTACTGATAGGATCTGTGTATGCATGGTGTCGCTAGTGGATAACACCTTAGGAACCCGATGTCCACCCTTAGAGAGCCACAGTAATGCCTTGATCAGCACAACAGCAGGAAATAGTAAAGATAACACTGCACAGACTGGACCACCATGGAAACTGTTACCATTTATGTAGCTTTCAAAGAACTGCACATATACCTGTTAGGGCATGATCTGGAGGATGAGGCGCTGGTAACTAGCACAAATGGTGTTAAGAGCAAGACAGACAACAAAGAAATCCAGGCAACCAGTTTGAAAGATTGGATGCTGAGTGATGCACTGAACACCATCCAGTTTGTCACCCAAATGATGAGACACTTCAGCACAGCAGAGACACTCCCTCACAGTAGGCATTAAGGAGCATTTAGTGCAGGAACACCAATCCAGGTTATCCAAGCCACTGGACTATACGGAATCAGTACCATCAGTTGGCGTGCTTGACTGTGATGTGTCACTTGAGGATGATAAAGTACTGACATGGCCAGGCTCAATCATGTAGGGCCCAATTTCGCCCGAATTACTTGCAGACTGCAGAAAGTACAGTTACATAAGAACTTACTGTAATAGTAGATCCTCGAGAGAGGTTACTGCAGTAGGTTATAAAAATAGGACTAGAACCACCTGGCATCTGGACCTCACGGCAGGCGTTTCGAGCAATGCCCGATGGGGGACTGCCCACCGATGTCATGTGACAACGCCAGCGTGACCTATATAGTGGGCGGTCCCCACGCCTGCTCCTCCAGTTCTGCCTGCGAGCTCGAAGGAGAGGAGGAGAAAGCTAGGTCTGGAGACCTAAAAGTGAAAAATTTGGGGAAGGAGGGAGGAAAACCATGACCTACACTGGGAACCTCTTCGAAGATCTATTGTTGTAAGTACGTTCTTAGTAACTGTTCTATCTTACTTGAGAGAGGTTTCTGCAGTAGGTCATAACAAATAGGACTGAATCCCAAGCAGTCCCTCAAAGAGAGACCAAGAGGAGGAACAAATAAAGTCCAGAATGTAACCGCCTAGGACATAAGGCCCTGCAGAACAGCCCGGCTCTTCGCTTAGAAGCGATGTCCAGACTGTATGGTAAAGGTATGGACAGAACTCCAGGTTGCTGCTGCACAAATCTCCACTGCAGAAACATTATGGAGAAAGGCTGCTGATGCAACCACGCTCCTAGTGGAATGATCTTTGACAGATCCTGGCAAGGGTTTTTCATGCTTCTGGTTACAGAAACAAGCAGTTAGTTAGCCACTTAGAGAGGCACTGATTCAAGATAGCTTTTCCCAAAGTCTTGGGAGCAAAGAAAACAAAGAGCTGGTCATCCTTATGTGCATCTTTGGTCCGGAAAGTGTAACACCAGAGAATACAGTGTCGTCTAGGGTATGCAATAGATGTTCACCTCTATTTGCTGGAGACGGATAATAGACTGGTTCAGAGTGAGCTCCAATACCACCTTAGGAGGAATCCTAGGATGAGTTCTGATTACTGCCCAGTCCTTGTGAAAATAAGGTAAGGATCTTTACAAACTAGAGCCTGGAGCTCGAAATTCTTCAAGAAGAAGTAACAGCAACTAAAACAGTGCTTTCCATGATAGCGCATATCACAGCTCATCGCTGGTTCAAAAGGAGGAAAGTGAGCTTCTCCAACACAAAGTCAAAGTCCCAAGGTGGTATGGGGCTGCGGATGGGGTTTCAGATGAAGAATCCCTTTCAGAAAGGTTTCGAGATCTCCAGCTACGCACGGGTTTACCATCCACCAGCATGTGGTATGCTGAAATGGCGGACAGGTGCACTTTCAAAGAAGAATGAAATAGCCCTGAATCTGAGAGGTGAAGTAGGTATTCCATGAGCTGTGGGGCTGAACAAGTAAAGGGGTCCCAACCCTTGGAAGCTGCCCAAGTGAAAAACATTTCCACTTCATGGCATAAGTGGATCTCGTGAAAGCTTCCTGGCTTCCACAATCACTTGGGCAACTCTGGAGGAGACCCCAAAGAGGGAAATCGCTATGTCTGCAGGAGCCACACATGAAGATGCAGAGTCCTGAGCCCTGGGTGCAGCAGCTGACCCTCATCCTGGGTTAGAAGGCTGTGCCTCAATGGAAGTGGAACTGGGGTTCCTTTGACAACTGAAGAAGTGAAAACCAAATTTGGCTGGGCCAGAGAGAGCAATGAGAATCATCTGTACTTGCTCTGCCTGAAGCTTGATGAGCACCCTCTGAAGAATGGGAAATGGCGGAAGGTATACAAGAATCTCCCTGTCCAGGAGAGAGACAACACATCGTGCCACAAAGCAACATGCTCTGGAAAGAGCGAGCAAAAGCTGGGAAGCTTTGCATTGGATGGGGAGGTGAAGAAGTAGAGTTCCTGCACCCCATCTCTGGAATAGTGACTCTGCCACTTCCTGATCTAGTTCCCATTCATGAGCGAGGGTGAACAATCTGCTTAGGCTGTCTGCCAGGACGTTTCCACTCTGGAACATGCACTGCTGTGAGATACAGACCATGCTGGACTGCCCAGACCCACATTCTCATCGCTTCCCTGCAAAGGGATATGTGCAAGTGCCTCCTGCTTGTTGAGGCACCATACTATGGACATGTTGTCCATCTGGATTAACAGTAATCCCTTGGGAGGACAGACTAAAATGCTTGCAGAGCATACAGTACTGCCCTCATCTCCAGAATGTTGATATGCAAAGACATCTCCAGTTGGGACCAAAGTCCCAGAGTCTGGTGGTTCCCCAGATGGGCCCCCAACCCAGATTGGAGGCATCTGTGGTCAGAGTTCTGAGGGATACTGGGTCTCGAAATAGGAGACCTGAGGGATCTTTCCACCAAAGTAAATCTCTCTGAAGAGCAGAGGAAATTAGGACCAGCTGGTCCAAGTCGCCCTGGAGCTGATCCCACTGAACTTGCAAGGACCACTGAGTGATTCCATGGAAGCCTCACCATGAGAACTGTGGAGATAGAGGCTGCCATCAAACCCAGTAACCAAAGGACCTCTTGGGCTGGGAGATATCTGAAAGAGGCCACCGTAGTAGCCTGCTTGATCAGAGTTGCCCTCCAGTCTGGAGGAAGAAAGGATCTGACTTGGGTTGTATCCAGAACTGCTCCAATAAACTGAAGCCATTGAGACGGAGTCAGCGAGGACTTCGGGACACTGACCATGACCCCAGTCTGGAGAATAATCCAGGGTGACTAAAAGGGCCTCCAAAGGAATCCTTGGATGGAGATGAAATCAGCCAATCATCCGGTAAGGAAAACCACTATACCCTGCCATCTCAGGGCCACAATCACTACCGCTAGGCACTTGGTAAAAACCCTGGGTGCCGAAGAGAGACCAAAGGAGGCTCTGAACTGGAAGTGCTCCCCTGGAAGGTAAACCGCAGGAAGCGGGCGGTGGCTGGGAAGATTAGGATGTGCAGGTAAGCATCCTGCATATCCAGAGTGCACAACTATTGATCCTCCTGTAGAAGAGGTAGGAGGCTCTGGAGGTAAGCATCCTGAACTTTTGTACTCGACAAACAGGTTTAGCCTTTTTTTTATTTTATTTTTTTTTATTTATTTGTTCTAGGATTACAAATACCTTTGAGCCGAGGCTCTTTACAAAGGTTCCACGTCATTGGTACAATTGAGACAATCATAAACAAAGATAACAGTTTATAAAATAAAAAAAAAAAACACATAATCTTGTAGATGAAAAAGAACAATAAGGTGAAACTTTGGGGAAGGGAAAGGAAAGGAGGAGGGTGAAATCAGGAGACTAAGTGGATGGGAGAAAGGGAGGTAGGTTGGGGGACAGAGAGAGGAGGTGGAAGGCGAATAAGAATAGAGGTAGTGCAGCGGGTGGCATTTGTCATGGGCCAGCAGGGAGGTGAAGATAGGAGGGGGTGCTGGCAAAGTGCAGGAGTAGATATGGATCCAAAAGGGCATCTTCAGCTATTGAACAAAAGACAAGTTTAGCCACAACAGTCACAGAGGTTGGAGGCAGTCAGTGTTAGGTGGAGATGAGTCTTAAAAGTGCTGAGTGATAGTGAAGATGAGATGTCACTGGGAAGACTGTTGTACCAACTAGTGGCCCGGTAAGCAAGGAATCTTTGGCCCTGTGTTGTGCGGCAATGCGGGACTTGCAGAAGCTGAGGTTTCGACCCCTGGTATGTCGGTGTGGATTCTCGGTTGTAGAGACCAGCCAGACTGTGGGCCCTCCCGGCCTGACCTGCCACCTCCTGACTCCCGGCCCCAGCGAGGCCTGCTGAGGTTGAGAATGGGTCTTAGGTCACCTGTCTTTTGGAACCAGGAAAAGTGGAGCAAAACTCCCGCCCTCTGTGCTGAAAAGGGACCGCTCTATTGCTTCTTTTGACAACAGAGCCTGAACTTCCTCCTTACTAGAAAGACATGGTCCTGAGAGTATGACGACCATCACGGTGGAAACTCCGGAGGAGGTTCCAGGAACTCAAGGTGTGTCCTTGGGAGGCTAACTGCAGGACCCACTTGTCGGAGGTGCACGCCACTCCTGCATATAACAACAAACCTCCCCACGGCTCCTCGCACTGAGGCTGAGGAGGGGTGGGGCCGGGAGTCAGGAGGTGGCAGGTCGGGCCGGGAGGCCCCCAGTCTGCGCTGGTTTCTAGAGGCAGGAGGGTTGGACAGAGCCCCTGTGGCCTTGCGTTTACCATGATGGAACTGGGTTTTGCACTTACGCTGCCTCTAGGTCCTTTTACAAAAGGCTGCTGTGCTAGAGTGCCAGATTGGAACATGGACCTCACAAACATAAGAACTTGGCCTCATTTCTGAAGGTCTGTAATGATGTCTTTGGTGTCCCCAAAAGAACACCGAGCCTCTAAAGGGGCATCCTGGATTACAGACTGAACCTCGTTAGCGAGGTCAGAGATGCAAGACAAGCATGCTGCGAAGGAAATGGCGGTCACCGAGGTCCAAGCCACTGCGCCGACAGAGTCATAAGTGGCTCAAAAAGCATGCCTACAACAAATCTTGCATAGGCAAATATCCCTGGCAAGCTCCTCCTTAAGACCCGAATCCTCCATAGATTCGATATGGTCCTCGAGCTTGGCTAAGGTGGCCTTCTGGTGAGACACCATATGGGCTATGTAGTTCAGAGACCGACGTGCATGTAGCTGAGGAAAAACTTTCTTCCTGAACTGGTCAAACTGATGTGACTCTTTGTCCAGAGGAGTAGGCTCATGTGCTTAGGTGCAGTGAAGTGGTCCTGAGCAGTCAAGATGACAACAGTCTGCCTTAGGATGCACAGTCAGAAAAGGGGCATCCTTAGGCGCAATAAGTCCTGTCTGCTCTCTTCGGGACAGCCAGGATGGAGTGGGGCAGTTGCCAGATGGTCGTGGTGAGGTCTTGATGAGGCCCAATCCAGGAGGAACCGGAATGGAGACAAAGACACAGGTCCAGGTGTTTGGCAAGTCTCTGTCTCATTGGATCCTGATCCTCTGACTCCCAGTTGTAAAGGCCTGAATGGACCTCAAAGGTCCGAAAAGGAAGGATCCTCAGATGGGGATTTAGAAGAATCCTTACCCTTAGGGACCAGGGATTCGTGACCCGACAAATCCCTTGAAGAGTCCTCCCCAGAGCCTGTATTGTCTCCTGCTTCAAAATCAAGAAGAGAAACAATTTTAGGATCTGGTCCCCTGATGTGAACCGTAGAGGGATGGGACCTCTCAGGGGCGAGACCCATTAGGAAAGCGAGATGGAAGTCTTCTCTCTGGGTCCATCACCAACTTGGACCGTGCCTCCTTCCACAAGACTGGATAAAAGTCTTGAGGTCCAGCTGTGGAGTCAGAGGGGTGGAGGAGGTGGAGGAGGAGGAAATGCAGGGAAGTGGATAGTTGTACCCGTGATATCCTGAAGAGTAACCCGAGTATAAGCGTGTATCCGGAGAAATAATGTCCCACAGAATGCCAGTCGGGTGACAGGCTAGCGGGGATAGCCCAAGGAGAATCGAAGGTAGTGTGGGATCTGAAGGGTCTCAAAAAATCCCCATTGTCAGGGGCTGATGTTGGGGAGCTCCCGTTGGAAACGTTGTGTATTTAAGAGCTGATCCAGCGTCGGGAGAGCCGACATTGGAATAGCTGTTGATGGGACCTGTGGGTCCAGTGTGAATCATGGGATCTGGTGACGGATAAGCTGGCAGCGGGGCCCATCGCAGGGTATCCGACGATGGACCCAGCTCTGCCAAAGGACTTTGCGATGGAGGCAGATGATCGGGTCCCAGCAAGGAGACCTGAATTAGAGGGTCTGTCGTTGGGAGAGATTTTGCCAGATCCGATGGAGGAGGAAGGTTCAGGATGAGGTTGGAAACCTGCCAGGAAGGACTTCTCTGAGGACAGCAGGCATCTCTGTAGCAGGCCCAGATAGAGGAGGAGGCCTTATGTCCCGAGACCCCAGAAGGGGCGCAGATCAGAGCCCAGAGTGTTCCACATCCAGGGGGCTGGCGCTGTCTCCACTCGGAGTAGCTGGATTCGATGGCTGAGTTACCCGCGAGGAGAAGGTGGAAGAGGGTAGTCTTCCCGGGCTCATCCAGGCGTCGGGTGTGCTGACTGAAGTCCCGGCGGAGAGCCACGTCTGTCACGACCGCCAAAGGAGGCCGTCTTAAACGTTGATGCGTGCAGAAGGGAGGAGCCCCACCAACTTAGGCTGAGGCCGTCTGGGTCCTCGAGGTGGGGAGCCGACTTATCGGGCTGGCGATCCCGCAGAGCCGAGTGCGACTTCTGGCTGGAGCGATGCAGTCACCAGAGGAGCTGCAGGCTGACTTACCTGCCAAAACCAGAGTTAAGGTGGCGGTAGTTCCACTGGAAGACCCGACGCGGCCTGGACTACCTTGACAGGCGTCGTGAGGGAGGCCTTGCTAGAAGCAGACCTGGAAGTCTTGACCTTGGAACCTTCAACTGGTGTTCCTGCTCCCCTGCTTCTCTTTCTTCTTATGTTTAGAAGGAGGCGAGAAGAAGGTGAAGTCCAATCCCTGATTCTCTCCATTTGCTTTTCAAAGAGGCAAACTGGATCTTCAATAAATGGGCCTCAGAGCCTGCTGCCTCCATTTCGGGTGGCCTGGTTGAGCGGTTGGCAATCTGGGCAGGTGGGCGAAGGATGGTCTGGGCCTAAGAAAATAATCCACTTTCAATACCCGTCCTTGTCTGGAATCTGGGTGCCACAGGTTTCACACTTCTTAAAGTAGATGAACATATGAGCATTAAAGTTCCTGAAAAACTCGGAAATTGGCCGGCCGGTGGTGCTGAGGGTTGGCGCTGGGCATACACCTCGTACCACACCCGGCGACCTGGAGCCGGGAGGCGAGCCGGGTCGATGGGGGAGTCGGCAGGAGGAAAGAAGGATTGAGCGCCCAATGGCTGCTCTCCTTCTCTGGGAGGGGGACCACGCTCTCTGCCGCTGATACCGCCACCTGTTGGGGAAGCTCAGGGTGGTTGGTGCGGTTGAGGAGAGCTGGATGCGAAAAGGGTAGACATTGGCAGAAGACGGCAGGCATAAGCCTCCACGCATGCCAGCAGCTTGCGCCTCATTGCCGCGCCGGCGTCGGGAAAAATCGGAGGAAAAAACCCTTCAGCCTGCCTAGATAGCGTCCCTGGAATGGTCTCACCACCCGCCCGACCGATCAGGGCAGACCTCGCTGCAGGACAGAGGAGGTAAGGTGGGAACCTCTCCTCACCGCCCAGGGGTAATCCGGGCCATCAATGGAGGTCCGATGGCAGTGAGTGTTGTAGTATAGGGGCAGACCCTGAGTGTCGGTAAGGTTGGGAGGGTGATACTCCTTGGGGGACTGAAGGAGTGGAAGGTTGAGGACAGTGAAAACGTGGGGAAAAACAATAAAAGTGAAAAAAAAGCTTCCGGAAATGTGGTAGAAGAACTATGCGAGAAAAAACTGGCAATTGCTGAAGGCGTCTACCGCTAGAGTGACTACGAAAGCGGCGGGGAGGAAAGAACTGGAGGGCGGGCGTGGGGACCACCCACCATATAGGGACACACTGACACCATCATGTGACATCAGGTGGTTGGTCCCCGTTGGGCATTGCTGGAAAAGTTTGCCGTGAGGTCCAGACGCCAGGTGGTGCTAGTCCTCTTTGTTATGACCTACTGCAGGAACCCTCTCAAGTAAGATCATCCCTTACGAACTGTTCAGTGTCACTGTCAGTTGTACTGCTGCTGCCCTCAGATGTGTGATTAAACAAAGTAGCCATCTCCCTCAAAATGTGGTAGATGCTGAAACTGAAATGCAAGAATTTTAGAAATGATAAGCAGAGTAGTACTGCTGGGAGACACAACAGTAAGATATGTGCAGCAGTGACAACAGTTATGTCTACTAAAAAGCTGTTAACATATGCCATAATTGAACAGCAGTTTAAAACAAAGAAGCGTATCTGACATCTAAAGCCTTTTATGTCAGTGTTTAGGTATACCACCATCTGACGGTGTCGGCATACCTGTCAACTGTACTTGCATTACATGTATGTCCCTCAACTTTCATCAAAATTGTCCGTCATTACCGTTTTGTTTCTGTGACTGACAAGTGAGAACTGTAAGCGCAACATGATGTCCAACATTGCATTACAGACTTCTTGTTCATTTGAAAATGCATCTTTACTACTCCCTTACTCTATCAGGTGTCTCAGTGCATACTGTCGATTAATAAGCTGTGTCACAGATTTTGTTGGTCTGTGTCCCTGATTTGTTTGGTACTGTCCATGATTTATGATGCAAGTGCTTTAGAGGTATGGATATGGCATGAATGAAATAATTATCATTATACAATGGCATGAAAGAATCCTTAACCCTGATTGGACAGTGTGGGACTAGACCCATGATGTTATCCCAGTACAACATCACGGGTCAAGTCCCAACACAAATGACCGCATCTGCTATTAAACTGAATCACTCAGCCTGCTTCACTGATTCCTGCTCGCTACTTCCTACAGTAATTCTTCTGACTTGCCATCACAGCACTTCTACTCTGCTCTCCCAATAATGGTAGCTCTTCAGTATGAAGTTGCAGCAGAGAAAAGAAATGGACTTCTGAACATTTGTTTTCCTGTGGCTTCAGTAACTTGCGAAGACTGTAACTAATGGTCGCTGTGACGTACTCATTGATGCCGCTTCACTTCGCAGCAAAAAGACTGGTTTGAAAAATTGAAGCCATACTCTTGTTTCTCCCTAACTAAAGCAGCCAGCTTTAGCATTTATTACTCCTCCCCCACAAGCTAACAGACGCTATGGGACCCGCTTCTAACACTGGAAGTCTCACTCCCTTCACAGTTGTTCCTGTGTCTCATGACTCACCCGATCCCAGAGCAGGCAGTGTGGCCAGTTGAATAAAACCCCATTAGTATGACCAGACTCCAAGAAGGCGAGGGAAGCCAGCTATAACAAACAACACAGACATAAAGGAAGAGACCTGTAACACGGTAAAGAAGTGTGTCTGGGGACATCCATTTACACAGACAGAGCCAGCCTTTATATCAGCAGCACCACCTATAGGGCAAATGGAACTATATTTTCCTTCATACACCTCCACATTACAAAATAAAGAGAAAATCTGTTAAAACATGATTTTCTTAATTTTATTTTTAATATAAAAGAGTCATTGTCTAATAGCAATAATGCACTCCAGGGTGTGTGTTATGCTGGGATAACGTCACTTCTGGGTGATTAGTCACACTCGGCCTCGCGGCCTCATGCCTAATCACCCAGGCATGACATTATCCCAGAACAACACACCCTGTTGTGCATTATTGCTAAGTCTTGATTTATTCACTACAAACAATGACCAAATAGTTCTATCAAACTACTGGAACAGAAGTACACAACACAATACACATAACATGACTGTTCTTCAAAGTAGATGAAGAGAGGCAGTAACTTGCAGAACAACATAGAAGAATGAGTACTCCAGGGATAAGCCATCTTTAAGATAGATGAACATCCCATCTTGTGACGGTCCTTGGAAAAGGAAGGACTGTTTCCTGTAGTGGACCTTCAAGACCCCTGTCACAGGACTTTTGGTACCATTCCATGTCCTTACTGTTTGGGGTGGGCGAAAAGGGGATGGGAAAACCCAATTTTGGTAACATCTCCAGTTGGCATTCATGAGGCAACTACTTTGGAACCCACTCGATGGTGGGTGGTGATACTGGACCTGGCACTGGCAAATGTGGACAGCGTTGCTGACGTCATGGCGGGTGACAACCTGTGGATCAGTGATCACCATGCAGAGTGGTTTACTATAACGACTGGACCAGAACTGAGCAACAGTAGGATGAGGGTCCTGAACTTCAGGAGGGACAATTTCAGGAAAATGGGAGAATGCCTTAGAGCCGCTTGCAGGGATAGAGGACTGGGGGGATACTGGATCCATAGGCAAAAATAAAGGGGGGCATTGAAAAAGCAACAAATGTACATATTGTAGTGGGGTTGGGATAATCAGGATAATAAAATCAGGCAGACCAACAGACTTTTAATGCATAAAAAGCGCCAGCAAAGGACTTATTTTATTTTCTTTTAAAATATTTCACAGAAAAAAAAAAAAAATAGGATTAGTTAATTCACTTCAAAATATCAACCAAATAAACAAATGAAATGAGCTCAGAAAGGGCCACTGCTCTGTTCAGCAGTGTCACTTCGCTTTTCCCAGCCTGCTCAGCATGGCTGTGTGAAGCCAAGAGCCAACCTCTGCATGATCAGTTCAACTGACTCCCTATCTATCTAATGCTTCTAGTGGCAGACTTTTATATGTTTTGGTGCAGTCACCTGACCTGGCCCTTATCTAATATACAGAAATAAAACTATCTTGGTTAGCCTACATCACCAGATGACCCCACCATACATGTCTGAAATAATACCTCACATAGTTTAATAGCAAGGCCACTTTCTTAATATGCAACACTGGGCTACAACGGCTCAAATACACTTAATTGATGGTCATAAGGCTCATAGTCCTCCTTTATTCCTGTGGTGATAGGATGACTTGTATATATGGGGACTGCAGAGGGTGCTGTTCCCCTACACAAATCATAGTAATGCAGCCCAGGAGGAAGGTGAGCCACAATATCTTATTTTCTGGAATAACTTTTACTAGGATACGAACTGTGGAAATCAGCAAAAGTGGGTTTATTTACTTCAAGGGTCTAACTATCTAGTAATAAGAGTGTAAGTTTCTCTTACTAATGTTTTTAATTGTTTTAGCCCTTTTATGCTTTTATTTCATTCCAGTATTTTATTTCTTTTCTTGAGAGCTATCTGCCCAAATACAGTGTATAGGGACTTCTAGCAGTGCATCCACACTGTCCTTATGTTCTCTGGCAAACCTGGAGGGTTTAGAATTGGAGCACTGCTGAAATTTACAAAAACTTTAGAAAATGGGCTTTTATTTCCTGGCATCTGATTGGCTAGTACCCTTGCGGGGGTAGATTAACTTTCAATAGATGTCCAGGAAATAAAAAGTACCAACTAAATGCCCCAGCACTCAGTGGAGTATGATACGCCACCTTGCTTCCTAATTAGCTAAAGTCCCTAATTTCAATATGAAGTTGCCGCCATTTTGTTGTCTCGCTTAGCGACAGATACTAGCATCCCCACTTCGCTCACTAGTTTAATGCCACCTAACTAGAAAAACACACAAAAACTTTCCTGGGCTCATGTCTTGCTCTACTGCTTGATTTCCCCTTTACTCTTTTGCCATTGCCCTGTAATTCTGCATCATGCAACTCTCGGACCACTGACACGCCTCAGTTTAGGTGCCTCAAGTTACAAACTCCTGTCCCTGGTGGCATTTGAAATAACCACTGTTTTCCCCACCTGGTAATCAGGATACAACGCTTCTGACTCAGATCGAACTAAAAAACATTGATCACAACCCTGCCAGTCCCCACCACTGTACTCCCACTTTCAGCACTTAAACACAGCTCGCTTTTTATTTTAATACAGCATTCATTCCTCAGGCTGTCACAACAGTACCGTCATTCCTGTTACAGCACAGCAGTCCATGTGATACTGCCTGCCATCTGCCCATACTCAACAGCAGCATGATCGGCTGCCCACAACCATCGCACCTCACCGATGTCCCAAATGATGCACTGGCGCTCATAGCACCCCTATAACAACAAAGAGACACAGCAGAGAATTTCAAATCGCTGCCAAGAGTATCTAGCAGGCTTACTTTTTCTTTGTTTCCTGACAGCTAGCCACCATCAGAAGTGCTTTTATTTATTTTTTTTAATTCTGTAGCTCGATCAACACTCGCTCTTCAGCTCCCAGCTCATCATTGCTCTATTTAAAAAATGGCAAAAATAAAACCACGGGCAGCGGCACCATGATGCTGTACAGAGGATGGGAGGTCCGGAGTTAAAGAGTAGCGGTGGGTCAGGCGAGCTGCAGATTGAAGAAAAAAACAGCTCTGGAGAAACAGTTAGATAATTTAATTATTTGGTAGTTTCTGCCTGCAATTTTAACATGAGTAACTCAGCTGGCTAAAATGTTTCTTTGCAGCATGGAAATGGCCCAATGGGGGAACAGCTAGCGATGATGGTTGGTTTATTTAGAGCTATGCAGCTGCTCCGAGGACAAGTCCCTAGCTCAGACGAGAAAAAAAAAAAAGAAAAAAGAAGGCATTCCAATATAGGTGGAGGTAATATTTTATTACAAAAACCTATTTTAAATTATTTTTTAATTCACATCTTAACTAACCTATTTTTTTTATGACTGTGCCCATTTTCTAAGCGCAATATTACATTCCATGGTGGGCGATATTGGGCTATACTGGACCTTCCAGGGGCTATGAGCCCTCCGCCTGCAGCGTTGGGCCTCATTGAGCCCCTGGAGTTCTCGATAGCCAACACTGCCCATCCTGTCAGGTACTATTGTTTACATAGCCACTAAGTCATATACTGCTGCGTCAGCAGCAAGAAAGAAAGAGAGAGAACACTGAGCTGACATGCCCCTTTTCATTTAGGTTCTCTCTTTAATCCCAAGGCTGATTTAATTAAGAGCAGAAATCTTTTATTTATAATATTTAGGACACCACTGTCCCTAACATAGAAAACACCTACCAGTTGCGCTATATTTAAAAAGCAGGCGGCTGAAAGAATAAGTGATTGCCGCCTGCTTTAAAGCTTCGATACAGCAGGTGAGAGAGAATGACATACGCTCCTGTTTGCAGGGAACTAAGCTCTCTCTCCTCTCAAATGGGCTCTTATCTTTACGTAACATCACCCTGTCTCCTATTTCAGGCAAAGAACAACACAGAAGATGCATGGAAGGGTTTAGCTCTTTCTGTCTAAGGCAAGCGGCAAACCTGTAACCATAATCTACAAGGACATTCAAGGCAGAGCTGTAGGCAGCCTCAGCATCAGCAACTCAGCTCTGAGCTTCACTGCAATCCATCACTCTCTCTATTTATTTAAATCAAGCACTTCTCTTTCTGTTATCTTCCGAGCCTCCTGTAAATTATACCCAGAGGCAAACAGAAGTTTTTACAGAGTGCTTCTATAAAATACATGAAAGTAAAGTAGAAGGCTCAGTGTCAGGGTCTCACTCCATATTTTAACCCTTCAGTTTTAGTCCTGAAGATAACAGTAAAGGAAAAACATTATTTATTAAACCAGCAGTTTCTCCCCTTTTAAAGCCTCTAGCTATTTAAATGGAGAACTTGCAAGCAAACAGGAAACTTTTCCTCATGGGAGCGCTCTGACTAAAAATGAAAGTAAAGTTACTCCATGGGTTAAACTAAAGTTCCTTCTGGTGGAACCTTTATTTAACATCTGCATGCTTTTAGGTACAGTTGTCTTAATCTTCATTTTAATCAGTTTATAAATATCATCTTTAAAAAGGTTTAGGACAAAACCTGTATACCCAGGATTATTATATATATATATGGGGCCAGATATTCAAAATGTGCCATTCTGCAATATTCAGCGGGAGGCAGATGCACCCCCAAATCACAATGTACAAGGCGCAATGGTAATGAATGCATGCGCAACTGTAGAGGAGGAACCATGAATAAATGGCACAGTGCGATATTCAAACATCGCCATGCGCAATAGTGGAGCAAACGGAAGTTGCAATGACAGCGGAAATGAGCCAAAATAAAAGGAACAAGAGAGAGGCACAAGAACGCTACAGGAAGCCACATGTTGGTGAACTGCAGGCAGCCACACAGGCACACAGAAACTGTGAGCAGGACAGAGCACCTGGAACCCCCAGGAACAGGAAAGTTGTGGGGAGCCTGTCCCACAGTGCAGGTCATAAGGGGAAGTGCAAACAGCACTGAGGGCATAGATAGTGGGCAATACGGCCACTACAGGGAGGTGTTCCCGTGCAGGGGAGTAGCAGCAAGGACAGCGGGGAACACAGAAACAGCTGCTGGGGGTACCACAAGCCAGGGACATGGCCAGTGCCACCATCCAGATGGAGGCAGTTATGAGGGGTGAGAAGGCAGGCAGCAGGGGGCGCAGCCGTGGAAGGCCCATCGGCAGTATGCCCCCAACAGGCAGTACCGAGCCTGCACCAGCCTGGGCTGTACACTGATACTGAGATCATGGGCCAGTACCGTCTGAACAGGCGATCCTGAGGTGGCTCTGTGAGCTGTGCAGTCATGTGATGCAGGCACCCACACAGCGAGCAATGCTCTGTCAGTGGAGACTAAAATGACAGCTGTCATGTGCCTGCTCGCCACGGGTACCTTCCAGAGACCAACAGGGGACACAACAGGTATAACCCAGTCGGCCGCATCACACCTCCTCACCCAGTTCCTCAGCACACTGCTGCCACATGCTCGAAGTACATCCATTTCCCCAGCACACCGGCGGAGGCGCACAGCAAACATACAGGAGTTCCACAGGGTAGCACGAATGCCTGGTGTGCTTGGGGCAATAGACTGCACCCATGTGGCCATCCACATGCCACCTGGCCCCAAAGGGCCACATACATGAATCGGAAGGGTATGCAAGCATCAACTGCCAGGTGTTGTGTGATGCCAGAGGCGCATAATCAATGTCTATGCCACGCACCCTGGGGAGCACATGATGCCTTCATCTGGCACCAGTCCACACTGTGCCAGAGGTTCAAGAGTGGGACATCCCACTGGCCACCTAGTGGGTGAGTATGCAAACCACATAGAAAGACATGGAGCTTGGGAGGGCATAGTCAGAGATGACATGGTCAGTGGCCTAGATGGCCCAAGGCAGGACGCGCTGATCACCAAACTAATGTCCACCCTCTACACACAGGTGACAGTGGATACCCACTCTGTCCCTGGCTGCTCACACTATACTGGCGGCCCCGACCCCATTGCAGCAACGCTACAATGAGGCACATGCCACCACACGCAATGTCATCAAGCAGGTGTTGGGTTGCTGAAGCCACGTTTCCATTGCCTGGACACGTCTGGCAGTGCCCTACAGTACAGCCCCTCAAAGGCCTGCGGGCTATTCCTGGCCTGTTGCATCCTGCACAACATGGCCAATGCCTGTGGGATAGCCGTGGCCTCATGGGGTGGCACCAGTCTCCCAGGGGTTCCACTAAGTGAGCAGCGACTGTGCTCGCGCGGGGTCTGCAGCACACCGAACATGCCTGCGCCCAGGCGTGCTCAGGATGCCCACAGCTGAACCGGTGTTGACAAGGAGGGTGTCGCACAACACCGGGAGCAGGGTGGACATTGCACTGCACAGTGTCTGCGGCGCATGGGTAAATAACTGTGTGCCCATTGTAGCCATGACAGCTGTGATTGCCTGTGTCTGCCTGTCAATGGCAGCGGTCACATCCTACCACATCCGGTCCATCCTGCCAGGAGCAGAGTGGTGTCTCTGCTGCCTGCTCCTCTGCCTGGCACAGAGCCGCTTTCGAGTGCATCCACCGCTGTCACAAGTCGCACCTGCTGATCGACTGATTCTTGGAGTCGTGGTGTGCTCTTCTAAGAGGTCATCTGCCTTATCGGCATGCTGTCCCTGAGCGGTGTTCACTGCCTGATGGGCAGCACCCCTGAGGGTGGCGCTGCACACCAGGGCCAGGCCTGGGCATGTCCACAGGTGGTGCACTGGCGCGCCCCTGACACTGTACCCCCATGGCCATTGGCCGACTGCTGACACTGCCCCTCTGGCTGCCGCTCTCCAGGGCTCAACGGTGCCGCTGCAGTGGCCAACAGCCTCACTGTCCTGGACACACACACCAGTGCTTCCCACTGGTGCAGACAGGCACAGGCTGGGACTGTGATGTCATGCAGACCGCCACGGCGGCACCACCCACAGCCATGCCCATGATGTCACCTGCTGTGGCCATCCTGCGGCCCCACGTATCACTGTCCATGAAGTGAGCTCCATCATTATCAGTGATGGATCGGCACCAGCCGAGTCTCAGCATGCTGGCATCCATGGACGCTGGCACGCTGGGACACGGGCAAGGCCTCCTCCGCACCTGCTCCACCAACATCAGTCCAGATGTCCAGGCGGGCCCACTGTTGCCCTGACCCTCGTATGCCTGTGGAGGTGGGCGGGCCTCCTCTAAGTCCATGGTACACGCCCTTAGTGGACAAGCCCACCACTGCTAACCCATGTGACGGCTCAGGGCTGTAGGGAACACAGTAGCATTAATGTATCTGCCCGACCCTGTCCCCCCATTGACAGACCAGGACCTACCATGCAGTGACAGGCTACCACCCGTCTGGAATCCACCACCTGGAACACCTTTGATGGCACACCTGCATGCTGCCAGCAACCCGCTCTTCTAGTGGGGTCAGGCATTGCATGTCCAGCTGTCCCCACCGGTGCATGAACTGTGCTACCCTGATGGCAGCCACCTTCTCCTTAATCCTCTGCCTGCCCGTGCCCATCTTCTTTTGCACTCCTGCCGGACCGCTGGTGGCTGCCATGCAGGTTGATGGCATGCACCACCTCTTCCCATGCAGCAGCATGGGCCTGTAGTGTTCCCGCGGTTAAGCTGAGCAGCAGCTCCTGGTCAGTGGGCCTCAAACAGAGGCATCTGTTTCTGCCTTGGTGATTAGGCCTCCTCTTCCTCCCGTCTCTGTTCCTCTTCCTCCACCTCACGATCGCTCATTATACATCCTGTGAGAATGACAGGTGTTACCTGTGACTGTGCATTCCCATACATGTCCCACACACCACAGTCCACACTCCCAAGCAGCATGCAACTCACCACAATAGACTGCAATAATGACTATGGCCAGTGCAACTCAATGTCGCATTTTATAGTGCAGCGCATCCAAATGAGATGAGGCACAATTTTAAGTGGATGCAAATGCAGTATCTGCGCCATTAAATGGCTGATTAGCTGATTTGCATATGCCGTCTGAATATCGTGCTGTTGCGCTTTGTACAAGTGTGTTGAGCGTGCTCAGGCAAGGCATTACTGTGACATCGCCAGTACACACCGAACTGCGCATGCCTGGGGTGATAGCGCGAGGCGCCTGTCATGCTGGCGTGTTGTGCAGCGGGGAGGCAATGCAGGCATGGCCACCATTGTGCCAGTGGTGCTACTGCGCTATCCACATATATGGCGGCTCGCACTGGGGCACCCTAGGTGCACTGGGGCCTGGCGCGATAGAGGCGCTACAGGAGGTGGCACACAGGCACTCAGTGTGTACCATTCGGCGCTGTGTGGCAGTCCGTGCGTGAGAGACCCTTGACCCTGTGCCTGACCTTTACCCCCTAGGTGCCATGCATCGCATGGGTGCACCACTGATCGCGCTGCTCGGTGACAGCGCAATAGGGAATAACGGCTGTGTCGTGCGCATCTGCACATGGCGGGTGCGCTACCGGAGTGCCATTTAGCTCCAACTAGCTGTAGAGATGGCAGCGGAGGGCTGCTATTGGAGCCAGGTGGAGCTGGCCAATTTGGTGGCCATAGTAGAGCCCATACTGGGGCACTTTTTGGAGATACACCCCTGGACAGGGCCAGGAGTTCAGTATGGGAGGAGGTGGCGGTGGCGATGGAGGCCATGAGATCGGGCCCATGGCGAGCAGTGTCACCACCGTCTGCGGGGCGTCGGCGCGGGGACCGGACAGGCTTGCCGCCTGCGGGCACGTGCCAAGGCGCCACGGTGCCACGGCCAGGTGGTGCCCCATCCATACACTGTTAGCGTCCATCACGGGTATCATGGTTGCATGTGGCGGCACAGGAGGCCATCCAGTGTTGGCGCGGTGGTGGTATTGGGGTGGGGTGGATGGGTATGGCTGTGTGGGATTGCACACACACGGGGCGGGGACTTTGCTACCAGATTGTACTGATGTTCTCTCTCCATGTTTGCACCTTAGGCCCAGAGGAGCGCCGGCATGCGAGGAGGGCGCCACCAAGAGGACCAGTAGGCCAGGAGGGATGCAGGACCACAGGCGCAGGGACCAGCCTGATGATGGTGAGTGCCTTACATCCATGATTACTATTGCATGCTGTGTAACAAGGCAGGCAGCGGGGCATAGCCACCATCCACTGACACCACTGTCATGCCGCCAACTTGTTATAGTCAGCACTGTCCAGTGGCACTGCATGTCTGGGAGTGCGTAAATGGTGGTCCATCGTGAACGGGTACATGGCTGCCACTGTCTTCCCACCGCATAGCCATGTCACTGTACAGCCACGGTGGTGCTGTGCAGGACATGGGCAGAAGGGTGTGCAGTGGTCTGCATGGTTGTGGGTGCCTGGGTAGGCAGGTCTTGTGGACACGGTCACTGTGGGTGGTCACACACCATCACAGGGCGTGGCACATGGCTGTATGCCATGCACAATGGGTGGGCTGCAGGGGCTGGACAGTCACACGTATTGACTCTGCTCCCTTGTCCTAGGTGGACAAGCTGGATGGCCCAGGAGCAGGGCATACAAGAGCTTTGCAGCTGCCATGGCGTCCCTGGCAGTGTTGGGGCGCATGGAGTGGCACAGGGTCCAGAGGAGAAGAACCGGGCGCCACAAGAGTGGAGAGTGGGGCAGAGAATAGGCCCTCCATGACCCCTCAGCACCCATAACCCCTGGACCCACCCTCACACCCCTTCTCTTCCCTCTCCCATTTGGCACACCCCTGCCCCCGCCCCCACAATGGTTTGTGGCCCTTTGCCCCACCCTTGTATATAGCTGTACATGTTTGAGAGTTGTTATTTTTAATACATGCATTTTGTTAAAACAACTGGTGTGCTCTCTGATTAGCAGCGGGCTACAGGTGCTCAGCTGCCGTGGTGTGCATGGCATCAGGGTGGTGCAAGCATGGGCGTGTATGTGTGTCGGAAGGAACACGTTTATGGTGTGGGAGAGATCGGTCACTGTCTGTGGTTTGTCGTTGTTCTCTGTGCACTGGATGCCTGTGTGCAGTGGTCCACAGTGCACGCACTGTGCATGACACCCTGTCAGACCGTCCATGGCCTGTGCAGCTGACACCCTTGCATGTCTGTGATATGCACGGTCTGCTGGCATGTCAGTGGTGGCTGTCCATGCTGGACAACCACTGTACCCGGCACAATGCCAGGTTGCCTCCCGTCACCAGTGTGGTGCATGTCTGCCTCTGGTGGCACTGTGGCCTCCGCTGTTGTTGTCCCCTCCTCCATGCTGTCGCTTGTGTCTGTTGCAGGGCGTACTCCACAGTCTGTCACGTGTGCTCCGGCCGCATGCTGGTGGCATACAGCTTCATGGTGCCTGTGCAGGGTGGCTGGCACACCTGTGCCATGTAGGGGTGCTGGCCACGTGTGCATGGCCGCTGCTGCCACGCCCAGTGGCTTGGCTGACCCACTACTGTGTCCCTGTGTTGGTGTGCCCTTGGGTATGGGTGGGTGTTTGTCCATGCACTGTGTTGCATCCTGTGGTGCATGCTTCCATGCAACACTGTGTGTGTCTGTGCTGGCTGTTGTGGCCAGTGCTGGGACGAAGTGTGTCCTTGGGAGGATGTGCAGGATGCTGTACCGCTGGTGGTGGGGTCCGGGCATGCCCTGTGCGGCGTGTGGGTTTGCGGCTATGGTCAGTCTCTCAGCTGTATGCCTCGGGGGACATGCAGGGTGGCACTGTGTATGCATCTGTTGCATCACTGTCTGCTGCCGCCCGCTGCAGGGTGCACGGTGGGGCTGCCTTGCATGGCTCCATGGTGCACAGGGTTGCATTGTCACAGTGGGGGTGGTGGCATGCATGGGGTGTCCCTGCACTGTTGGGCGCTACTCCTGGGGATCATGGTGCAGGGTGCTCTGCATTGGTGGGATGGTGTGGCACGGGGTGGTCGGCCTCCTTGTGTGCCCGCCACAGCTTGCCAGGGGTGTGCTGGGGCACCATGCCCCGCTGTGGGTTGGTTGCTGGTATCCATGGGCTGGTGGTTATTCCAGCTCTCCACCGGTTCTGCAGTGCATGGTGTGGGGGTGATGTCTGTTCTGCTGTGTGCTCCTCTGCCTATCTGTGGCATGGGTGGTGGGCCCCTGCATCCTGTCCCTGCACATCCCTGGTTGTGCTGTTGCACTGCTGCCCTGCTCCACGGGCATCCCTGGTTGTGCTATGGCGCATCTGGACTGCTCCACTAAGCATCCTGGTTGCGCTGTGGCGCATCTGTAATGCAACTGCATCCTGGTTGCGCTATGGGCGCAGGTGGCGTGATAGTCAGTCGTGTGCCACAGGCACATCTTGACCTCCTCAGTTTTTGAATATCGCCTTCTTGTGCATAGGCACAGTGGACTTGCGCTGCTCCTGCTGTTGCACACTTTTTGGGCGCAGTTTGAATATCCGGCCTATTGTCTATTCTACAGTGAATCTGCAATATTTTCAAACAGGTTCCTTTAGCTGCCAATCATTCACTTTAACAATGTACTTTACAACCAGCTTTCCACATTCTGTCTGACAAATGTCCTTTTAGCAGGGGGCGAGGGGTAAGGAAAACCCGTCTCCTTACGAGTGGGGAGGACACACCTATGACAGGGGTCACCCTGTCACATATATCAGTCAGGTTAACAAGGGCAAGACAAACAGGCAACCACTATGGTTTTCTAAAGACAGAACAGAAAAAGTAAGGGCCAAAAACTAGCATTTAGACAGTACAATAAGACACATAAGGAGGAGGATAGGGAGGATTACCAGGAGAAAGAAAGGGAGGAAGGAGGTCACTTAGATGCACAAAGGCACAAACACGAAAGAATACTGCCCTGTCAATACAAAGAGGGAGAAATGTATTCAGCTATATAAGCGAGAAGAGGAAGACTAAAGGGGGATAGTAATGAGAAGGCCAAGGAGGTGTTTGAGAGGAGGAGGAGGAGGACAAAACAAGGATGACATGCTGAACAAATACTTTTGCTCAGCATTAACAAAAGCAGGGGTAGGTGGCGGGCCTACGATACAAGACAAGGGATAATTGGTAGAGAGGTGGACATGAGTTCTTTACAGAGGAGACAGTCCTCTAGGTACTATAACAATCAAAAAGTGGACCAGGCAATGGGACCTGATGGTGTTCACCGTGGGATAGTGAGGGGCTCAAAGAGGTGCTGGCTGAACCTCTGACAGCTCAGTTCAACCTATCACTATGTAACCCCCTACAAATGGGGGTATCCGAAAAGTCTTCCTCGAGCTTGCCTAAATGCTCACTGCCAGGCTGGTGTCCTGTGTTTTAGAAGTTTAAATGTGACTGCCAGAGAGTGCCTGTATAGCCTCTGTGTACTGTCTCTTTAAGAGCTGCCTGGATTTCAGTCATAAGTAATCTGAGAGGGAGCTCTGTTGAAAGATGTAACTATTTGCTAAAAACCATTTAGAGTGATAATAATGTAGTTTGTCTAACCTTCTAACCTGCCTTCTTTGTAGCAAGGACTGTTTTGTTTAACTCCACTATCTTGGTCCTGGACTGTGAATTGGACCAATCAGTACTGGTGGGACCTAAAATGGAGCCAGACTACAGGAGCTGTCTGGAGTCAAAATCTGTTGGAATTGTAGTTTTGGGCTTTTTGCGCCTTTTGCACTTGAAGGGGAGCCTTTGTTGTGACTGACAGGAGGACCAGACAACTGAACCTTTTGGATCTTGGGGAATTTCCCAGGCTGCTGCAGCTAGTTTCAGTTTTAGCTGAGAAGTGAAGAAGTAACAGCTCAAATGATTTTGAGCAGCAGTTCTGTGTAGTTTTGCATGGGAGAACTGTGAAAGGGCTGAGTTCTGGCCTGCCTGTCGGCCTGCTGTCCCTGAGGAGGAAAACAGAGTTTATTCGGACTGAATCCGGTTGTGAGAACTATTTAAGCCACTGGACTGTGACCAGGCTTTAACCTGAATAAGACCAAAGATTTGCTGAATGCGATCGGCCTGTCAGGATTTCAGTTGCTTCTGAATCCCTGGTTTGTACAGAGACTTTGCGATCGTGACCGAGAAGTGGTTTGCCTGGTACAGTATAATTTCCTTAAATGTAAATGTGCTGTGTATTGAAAGTGGGTCGTGATTTGGTTCCCCACTGTGTGAACCGTGTTCTACTAGCTTGCTGGAGCTTTATTCAGCCTAATCGGACTGAATCTGCATTCATCTCCATTCAGCCTGGGCCATGCCACGCTGGCCCTACCAGACTACCCACTGCACAGAAAGCCACTGCGAGAGACCTGCCTGGGGATCAGCCCACTGCTCCACGCTTGAACAGGGCAGCGCTCGGCGAATCGTGGGCCCTGCTTCTCTTGGCAATCCAGATTAACCACATGCTGTCTTGATTTTCATCCAGCCTGTGTCCAGTCTTGGTATCGTGAGTAATCATCAGGGTAGCTCCTGCAACAACAGCCTAATCTAAAAGTGTGTCATCTGATTGTCTTGTTGTTTTCTTTACACGAACTGAGCCCTCCGCCTCCGGATTACAAACAGTGTGTGTTGTGCATGCTGTTTTCTTCCATCACAGGGCCCCAACCAGCTGCAGCATTCTGGCTAGCCCACCATTCTCCGTCTGGGTACCTAGAGTGTGTGACTGTTTATGGACCCTGAAGTGCATGCATAACTGTTTGACTGATAGAGCCTTTAAGCAAATTAACCTGATTACTCCCTCCCGTGCTCAAGCCCTTAAATAAATCAGATCTCTTTTTGCAATTACCTGACTGTTGTTCCAGTTTGTGCAAGAGTACTGTACTGCTGTTATTTGCTGTGTACTTGTTTTACAGGGGTCCACAAGGGCCGGGCCAGAGAAAGCCCTGGTGGTAAGTGCAAACAGTGTGGGTACTTGTGTGATATATCAGGGTATTGTGAAAGTGATTGTGTGTATTGTTCCGCCACTAGTAAGGAAAGAGGGGGTTACAGTGTCCCGGAGGGCTGTGCCAGGTAGCTTGACCACTACCAACCCTGACTTCCAGGTGGCGGCACCCTTTTCAGAACTCAGGCCCTTAACCTGCTACTAGCCATGCGGGGGTAGTAGCCCTTGGGATAGCGCCTCCTAGGGGTTACATTTGGAGACTCACCGCTGGGATTTTGTGCCTTCTAGTGGCCAAAATTATGAATTATTGTTAAAGATTAATGGCTACCCCAGCAGAAATGGCTGTACACCAGTTGGTGGGGTGGTGTACTGGAGCAGGAGATCAACCCCAAAATGCTCTGCTTATACTGGATATTCCCTAGGTACCAGTAAAGACACTGTAGAGGAAGCACTCTCCAAAGTTGAATGTTTAAAAACCCTCTGGTGGTGGGTCGACAGGCTGATTTGATCGCCCAAACTTTCATAGCCTTGGTAGAGTGTACAGCTCATGGACAGATCTAAAGTGCCACAGACTATTGCCCCAGAAGGGTTCCAGCTGCCTAGAGAGTGATAACAAAAGACAGTAAAGACCCGGGAGGATGAGCTCCCACCATTATTTAAGACTTTTGAGGAGAATTTGCTAAGTTGTTGCTGGAGGAAGGAAACCGTAGAGGACTTTAAGAAACTATTCCTGCCACCTGGTGGTGTTCCTTCCCAACACCCTCCCACTCGAAGCACCTGTTACTACCCCGCCTTCTGTGCCCATGCTGGTCCCTCACATATGTACCTGCCATTAGTCACGACTCTACTGAAGGCTGAGAATCTTCTTGGGCACCCTCCTCACCCCCAAGGAGGATGACTGGGAGACCTGGATAGACTATGTCACGCTCTAGTACTTGAATGGCAATGCTCAGAAGCAGAGAAGCGAAAGAAGTTGAGTGAGCCTCCGAGTCCCTACCTGGCCACCATCCATAAGCGGGCCAATAACCTCGAAGCAACTGCACAGGACTATCTTGATGCATTGGAAAATGTGTATGGGAGCCAGTTCAGATGAGGATCCGTGGTGGAAAGAAAGCAGCTCAGCAGTACCCAGAGCCACTGTCTGTGTAAGTACCTCAACTTGAAAAGCTGCTACAAGAGTGCCTCAGAAAGGGTAGTTTGCTGTCAAATGAATTAGATCGAACTAGGCTGGACTGGATCCTTAAGTCTGCTCTGTTTTCAGAATTGTTACTGCTTCAGCTGTGCTTGCCACCTGACTGGATATCGCCCTCCTATGACGAGCTAATGAAAGTAATTGGGGGGTTGAGCAAAAGCGACCCCATGGGGAACTGCACCCATATCTGCTGCTGCTGCCAAGTGACCAGAGTGATCAGCCAGAAGTGAGGCTCAGGGGCAAAAGTCGGCATAACGAGTACTCTGAGAATGCAAAGGACTTCCTGCCGGGGCCCAGCATTGGAAAGATGAGCTACTAAAGGTAGTCAGAGTTGAAGGCAGGTGCCTCTGCAAGGTTTCCCCATGGAACAAGATTCTGGTCCTCTTCAGAATGTGACTGCCATGGGGTGGGGTGCACCCTCAGGCATCCGCTCTACGAGGTGGTTCCAAGGCTGAGAACACGGATTGACTGCCACTCTAAAGGAACTGTTAAGACACATTGCACCACTCTCACTGCTGCAAGCAGATACTAGACCCCAATCTCTTACTACTGCTTCAGTTCCTCACATGATGTTCTCTCCCAGGATGACCCAGGAGTCTATCATTTGTCACCACTGTGGAAAGGATGGCCATATGAAAAGAGAATGCCGGTCTTAAAGCACTTAGAAAGAGTAGTAAACAGACTCCAGGGGACTCCGAAAAGCAAATCAATGGCCAGGGGTGCGCATAAATGACTGCAGTGAGGGTTTGAGAAACCCTAACTCAAATTTCTTTGTGGCTAAATCGTCTGTCCAGGCCTCTGCTACTGCCTCTCCAGACTGGTCCAAAATAGTGGGCCCTGCAATGGAGACTATGGTGACTGTGAATGGTATTCATACTCGGTCAATGCTGACAGTGGGTCACAAGTGATCACTGTATTCCAGGACTAGTGTGACAAACACTTATCTGCTGTGCCTTTGCAATCCCTGGAAGGTCTACATGTGTGGGGCCTGAGTGACAAGTCTTATCCCTACCTAGGGGTGTGTCCGCCTCTGGTTGTCTTTTCCTGCAACTGTAACAGGTGTAGAGGAGGCGAGTTGAGACACTGGCCTAGTGTGTCCCCCACCAGACTGTATGATGGGGTCCCCTGTTAACTGAGACAAGCGCCCATATGTTTGAGACTGGTGCAACTCTGTCACGAGAAACAAGGGTGATGGACTGAGAGGGCCCTGAGAATTCTGGCTCTGATCAAGAGGGCCTATGATCTGCAACAGAAACCCGAGGAAGTAGACCAGGATGAACCGGTGGGGATCGTGTGGAAGAAGGATCCGATTCAGTGGTACTGGCCCCTAAGCCCGGTGTACCATTCAAGGGAGGTCTGCCTCTGAAAAGATGTCAAGAACAAAATACTGATGTTGGATGCACCAGGCAATGGAAAATTGCCTGAAGGATTATTAGTCCAGCCCAGCATCTTGCCTGCCGTGCCCATGCCCATGGACGACGAGTGATGGTCCAGATTCACAATGTGTCAGATCGGAGATCCGGGTGAACAGAGGGTGCACCCTAGCTAGGGTACACTCGCAGACACTGCAGTATTGCCCAGCAACAAGCACCCTGGTGAGAAGGAGAATGACTCAGACTTGTTTGACTTTGGTGACTCCCCATTGCCAGCTGAATGGAAGGCTAGAATTAGTAAGAGACTTGCCCGAGAGACCAAGTGTTTTCGCTGAAGGAATGGGATGTGGGATGTGTCCAGGGTGCACAGCATCACATACACCTGCATGATGAATGGCCATTTGAGAGAGGTCCCAACGCCTAGCCCAGCAGACATAGATGATGTGAGAAGACACCCACAGGAAATGCTCGTTGCTGGTGTGATACAGAATCCAGGAGTACATACTCCTCTCCCATTGTGGTTGTACATAAGAAGAATGGGTCTGTGAGGATGTGTGTTGATTATCAAACCCTGAACTGGCGGACCATCCCAGACCAATACACTATGCTCATATACAAGATGCCCTGGACTGCTTGAATGGAGCAAATGGTTCTCGTGTTGGATCTTGCAGCAGATACTACCAGATCCTGATGGCCCGGAAGACCATGAGAAAACAGCCTCGTCTGTCCATTGGGGTTCTATGAGTTTCTGAGGATGCCACAGGGATATCGGGCACCCGGCCACCTTTCAGCGACTGATGGAATGTGCGGTGGGAGATATGAATTTGCTGGAATGCCTGGTGTACTTGGGCGATGACAGTGTGTTGGTAGCACCTAGAGGAGCATGAGAACCGACTGTTTAAAGTCCTAGAACCGACTGGAAGACTTGACCTCAAGCTGTCCATTGACAAGTGCCAGTTTTTCCAAACCTCCGTGAAGTATGTGGGGCACACAGTCTCTACAAAGGGATAGAGACTGATCCCAGTAAGGCTGAAGCACTGACTACTTGACCCAGACCCATAATCTGAAATGACTACAATGTTTCCTGGGGTTCCGTGACTACCACAGGTTCATAAAAGACTATTCAAGGTGATTCGCCCACTCTTGAACCTTACCCAGGGTTACCCTCCTTCCAATCGTAAATACCAAAAGGGCCGTTAAACAACCAGAAAAAGTATACTTCTGCCTAGGTGAACTCTTCGGGCCCGCTGGATGCCCGACTGTAAAGCAGCCTTTCATGAGATCATATAGCAGCTCACCCACACCCCATCCTCACCTATGCTGACTCCACCAAACCCTATGTGCTGCAAATGGATGCTAGTCTGCAGGGTCTAGGAGCAGTGCTGTATCAAGACCAAGAGGATGGCCCGAGACCAGCAGCTTTCGCCAGTAGGAGCTTGACCACATCCGAATGAAACTACCCTGAGCATAAGTTGGAGTTCTTTGTGCTAAATTGGGCCATCATTGACCAGTTTCATGAATATCTCTATGGGGCAAAGATACTGGTGAAGACTGACAATAACCCGTTGACCTATGTACAGACTTCAGCTAAGTTAGGCGCCACTGGGCACGGTGACTTTCTGCATTATCAACCTATGATCATGCTGTCGAATACAGACTGGCCCTGAACCATATTGATGCTGACGCCTCAGTACGAAGGCCCACTTCCAAGAGTGACTGGGTCAGGCTGTCTGAACCTGACATTCAAGCACTGTGCCAAAAGTTTGATAGAGATGAACAGATGTCTCGGACACAGTGGACTGTTTAGTAGATTGTTTGGACCCTTCTAACACCTGCTCACCAGCTGCTTATTGCCACTTCTCTGCTCTAGATATTGGTGCACTACCTCAATTTGACAATGACAGCATTCAGTGGGCTCAATCCCAAGATCCTATGATTCAGCCAGCACTTGATGCCCTGCGTGCAGGAAAGATGTGTCTAAGTTACATTCCACTGACTTGCAAACTGCTTTATTGTTTAAAGAAGGCCCCAGATTGAAGTTGCTCAATCAGTTGTTGTATAGAGAGACAGTAGATCACAGTGGCAAAGTAGACAAGCAACAACTGGTCCTGCCCATGGCCTTTAAAGATTTGGTACTGAGGTCCCTCCACAATCACATGGGGCACCTCGGTATTGACAGAACCCTTGACCTGGTACGATCTCACTTCTACTGGCCGAAATGGGGCTGATGTTGAGCACCATGTAAAGACTTGTAGTCGCTGCCTGCAAAGAAAGCCCTGCCTCAGAGGGCTGCCCCTTGTTAATATTACTGCCAGCACCCCAAGGAACTAGTTTGCATAGACTTCTTGTGTTTAGAACCTGATCAATGGAACATTGGCAATGTGTTAGTAGTTACGGATCATTTCACATGGTATGCACAAGCCTTTCCCACCAAAGATCAAAAGGCATCTACCATGGCCAAGGTGCTAGTGGAAAATTTCTTCATCCACTATGGTGCCCCCCAGAGGATTTATTCTGATCAAGGCAGAGACTTTGAGAGTTGGCTAATCAAAGAAATGCTCTTTCTATCGGGGGTGAAAGTCAAGGACCACCCCTATCACCCGCGGAAGACCCTCAACCAGACACGTTTTAACCGCACCTTCTAGACATGCTGGGCACCCTCCACCCAAAAGACAAGCATAAATGGAGCCAGCAGATTAGCACCTTGGTACACGATACAGTTGCATGAAAAACTATGCTACTGGGTTCTCCCCTACTGCCTCATGTTCAGGAGAGAGGCCCAGCTGCCAGTTGATGTCTGTTTGGGGTCTCTCCAGATGGGGTCTGAGCCAAAGCTACTTGCAATATGTACAAAACTGAAAGCTCAATTGAACTCGCCTATCAACTGGCCTGAGACAATGGCCGCCAAGAGAAATCTAGCCAACACAGACAGGCATGATAAAAAGTAAAG
The DNA here is from genome assembly GCA_016271365.2 of Neoceratodus forsteri. Taxonomy (NCBI): domain Eukaryota; kingdom Metazoa; phylum Chordata; order Ceratodontiformes; family Ceratodontidae; genus Neoceratodus; species Neoceratodus forsteri. Next base: position 962,714,700 of record CM057455.1, read on the forward strand.
GCTCAAGAGCTTTGACCTGGAGATCGTGTGTTGTTATGCAATTTGGACTGCATGGTAAACACAAAATTGCTGATCGGTGGCACCATCTTCCTCATGTAGTAGTTGGAAAGTTGGATGATTCACCTGTGTACAAGGTGTGCCCAGAGAACAACTCCAAAGCTGTCAAGACCATGCACCGTAACCACTTGCTACCTATCAGCCAAGTCATGATTGAGGCTGAACCCCAGAAATTGAGCCCCTGGGCTGGTGACTTGTGCTGCTGCAAGAAGAGACAGAGTCAACCTACTCCAGTGGTCACAGATTTAAGGTTTCCTCTGCAGCAGGCCCAGAATGATAGTGACTGTCAGTCCACTTCTGCGAAAGTGAATCGACCATGCTCATTACCCCTCTTATGAACCGAGTCAGCTTTTCGCGGTAACCCCTGATAAAATGTGGGGATGAAGCTGGGCCTTCTGGACTGCCTTACCCCCCAGCTTGCTCCTTGGAGCCGTTGTTCCCAGAAAGTGAAGTGCAAGTATCACGTCTGAAGATGTTGAGTCTCAGTGTATTGTGGAACTGTATGATTTGCCTGAAGAAGGGGCTGAGGGTTTGAGTCTTTCTGGTGACATACCAGAACTTGAAGAACACTATGAGAGTGCTGACCACCCCCTTCCGTGCCTCAAACCTTGATTGTGCCTGAGCCTTCAGCAAAATGAGTCAAGTGTTGTAGAAACAGAGCCTGCAGAGCAAGGAGCCGACAGTGCCCCAAGTTTGGACGTTTCCACCCAGGCAGAGGCACCCCTCACAAGTGACAGAGTCCCCAGACCAGTGCTGAGAGTACAGAGACTGTAGCTGTCCCTCTCAGAAAGACTGGCTGAGCTGTCAAGTCAGTAGTACGCCTCAGTCATGAGTATCCCGGGAGGCCAGTGGATTTGCCTCTCAATGTGGTGCACAAAGGTGTTTATGTCTCACCAAGCTCACTGCCCAAATTTTGCTTGACAGCCAATTCCAGGTTATTTGCTTTTCCCTCACCATGGTGCCCTGCCCCCTCAGCCCCAAGTTAGCTGATGGGAAGAGCCCCTCTTGCATTGTTTAAGTTACAAGAAGTTATTACCTGATTCAGTATAGTAATGTTCAATTTACCTGTGTGAAATATGCGCAATGTGTTGTCAGAATGGATATAGTATCATGAAGTGTAGTGAATATGTATAGTAAAGTAATAAGTTTATGTTAACTGATGCATGATGGTACAGTACACTCCACTATACCACCCACAGATATTGCGGGCAATCACTTATTTGGCACGTCATCATAACCAAACACCATTTGCTATCTTTACAATGCATATAACCGTCACCTACAGCGATCTATGCCCACCTTGTATACTGGGCAATTAAGTGCACTAGATGTAAGTGCATATAAGCACACACAATTATCTCACTTGCTGTCATACATAAATTAAATGCTCTATTTACCTTCCTAGTGCTGCTCTTCTTTGTTCTGCCATTGGATACCTCGGGGTTGGTCGCACCAGTCATTCCACAGCTCAACTCAAGGCACCAAAAGAAAAGCTATGTCGCTCGTAGAAAGTTGAGCTCTTGAAAAAATTGATCAGCTACCTAAGCTGAGCTAGCAGGACATTGCACTTCAACTAATCTGCCCAAATCCACTGTTGCAGACTTGCAAAACAAAAGATCAACTTGCAACAGTGGCATGACAATGTCAACCCGAAGCGTAAACAAAAGAGGGCAAGGACTCCGAGGTTGAAGAGGCATTGCTGCGGTGGTTTCAAAGCGCCGAGTAGAGATGCCTAATCAGTGGCCTTGCTTGCAGAAAAAACTAAGCAACTTGCAGCAGCCCTTGGTAGACCTGACTTCAATCCTTCTGAGGGCTGGCTGCAGAGGTGGAAAAAGCGAACAACATTGGTTTCAGATGGGCACATGGGGAGAAGGGTAATGCAGACACTAAAGTGCTGAGCAGTGGGTGACACAAGTCTTGCCTGGTCTCCTGTCTGACTATGCACCAGGCAACATCTTTAATGCGATGAGATTGGCTTGTTCTTTAGTTGCATAGGGTATGGGACTTTGGCTTTCAAAACCGAGACTCTACTGGGCACAAAAGGCCAAGGAAAGAATCTCAGTGCTTGCCTGCTGTAATATGGATGGCAGTGAGAAATCTGACCTTATCGTTGTTGGAAAATCTGATAATTCTAGATGTTTTAGAAGCATAAACAATCTCCCAGTTATCTACAGGTCTAACAAGTCAGCCTGGATGACTGGGAAGATCTTTACTGAGTGGGTAAGAGCATGGGATAGAAAGCTAAGAGGTTGAAAAATTGCACTCATCCTCGATAATTTTCTGGACATCCCACTATTGCAGGACTTAGGAACATTAAGTTGATTTTCTACCCCAAATACAACCTGTATAATTCAACCTCTGGACATGAGGATCATTTACACTCTGAAACAGCACTATGTTAGGTGCATTGCCAGCGAGTGCTGGGCGTGCTGGATTCTGATGTTGACATCACGGCATCGCTATGCACAAAAATCTCAGTGCTAGATGCTATCAGAATGCTCAAAGTGGCCTGGAATTCTGTTTCAGGGCGACTACCCAGTGATGTTTTAGAAAAGCTGGCTTTCTTGCGATCAGAAGACCCTCAGGAAGGAACATCTAGTTGTGGGATAAATCAAAGTTCTCAGGAAGAGGCAGAAGAGGAGACAAATGTTCCGACAGGACTGACAGTGCTTGAATTGATGAACTCTATCACCTTGGTGATGAAGGATCTCCACCACCACTGGATGATATTGATCAGGTGGTCGAGGGCATGCGAGGTCAGGAAACTGAGGAGACAGAGAGCGATGATGAGGAAAACAGCGCGCAATTACAAGGAAGAGAAGTGAGTATCGACAGAAGACATGCAGGATGCATTGCTTAATGGGCGTGCAATGGAGCAGCATCCAACTGTGACTCCTAACTGGGTGGCGCTTTCAGTGGCAGAAAAGGTTTGGGAACCATACTGTAAAAACAAGCTGTGCAGGTTAAAATAACTCAATTCACCCAGCAACAGTAAAAAAATACTTGAATACTGTATTGTACTGCATTCTCTCATTGTGTTCATGTTACTGTACTGTTTGTGGTACAGTATTGATGTGTGTAGCACCACAAAGTAAATATAAAAAAAAAAACAGATTCACTAACTGAAAAATGTTGCGGCGTCTTTCATTTGACCACTAAGCGTTACACCGACCACTGTGTATAGCGGGCAGGACAGTAATGAGCGAAGGTGCCCGACATAAGCGGTGCATACTGTACAGACTTGATCGGACGCAAGTTTCCTCCAGGCAGGAAGGGTATAACCCCATACAAATGGGGGTTCCTGAAAAGTTTCGTCAAGCTTGCCTAAATGTTCACTGCCAGGCTGGTGTCCTGCGTTTTAGCATTTTAAATGTGATGAGAGTGCCTGTATAGCCTCTGTGTACTGTCTCTTTAAGAGCTGCCTGGATTGCAGTCATAAGTAATCTGAGAGGGAGCTCTGTTGAAAGATGTAACTATTTGCTGAAAATCATTTAGAGTGATAATGATAATGTAGTTTGTCTAACCTGCCTCTTTGCAGTAAGGACTGTTTTGTTTATCTTCATTATCTTGGTCCTGGATTGAATTGGACCAATCAGCACTAGTGGGACCTAAAATGGAGCGGAATACAGGAGCTGTCTGGAGTCAAAATCTGTAGGAATTGTAGTTTTGGGCTTTTATGCCTTTTGCACCTGAAGGGGAGCCTTTGTTATGACTGACAGGAGGATCAGCCAACCGAACCTTTTGGATCTTGGGGAATTTCCCAGGCTGCTGCAGTTAGTTTCAGTTTTGAGTTGAGAAGTGAAGAAGTATCAGCTCAAGTGATTCTGAGCAGCAGTTCTGTGTAGTTTTGCATTGGAGAACTGTGAAAGGGCTGCGTTTGGCCTGCCTGTCGGCCTGCTATCCCTGAAAGAAAACAGAGTTTATTCGGACTGAATCCGGTTGTGAGGACTATTTAAGCCTCTGGACTGTGACCAGACTTTAACCTGAAGAAGACCGAAGATTTGCTGAATACGTCGGCCTGTCAGGATTTCCAGTTGCTTTTGAATCCCCAGTTTGTGCATAGACTTTTTGATCGTGACGGAGGGGCGGTTTGCCTGGTACAGTAGAATTTCCTTACATGTAAATGTGCTGTGTATTGAAAGTGGGTTGTGATTTGGTTCCCCACTGTGTGAACTGTGTTCTGCTTGCTGGTACCCTATCATCCTTTACATGTAAATGTGCTGTGTACTGAAAGTGGGTCGTGATTTGGTTCCCCACTGTGTGAACTGTGTTCTGCATGCTGGAAGCTTTATCCAGCCTAATCGGACTGAATCCACATTCATCTCCATTTGGCCTAGGCCACGCCATGCTGCCCTGCCAGACTATCCACTGCAGAGAAAGCCACCGACAAGAGACCTGCCTGGGGATCAGCCCCTGCTCCACGCTTGAACAGGAACAATGCTTTGGCGAATCATGTGGGCCCAGCCTCTCCTGGCACTCCAGATTAACCACCTCTGTCTCGATGTTAGTCCAACCTGTGTCCAATCTTGGGTATCGTGAGTAGTCATCAGGGTAGCTCCCTGCAACAACTGCCTAATCTAAACATTTGTCATCTGATTGTCTTGTTTTCTTTTCACGAACTAGCCCTCCAGCTCCGGATTACAAATACTGTGTGTTGTGCATGTTGTTTTCTTCTATCACAGGGCCCCAACCAGCTGCAACATTCCTGGCTAGCCCACCATTCTCCATCCGGGTACCCAGAGTGTGTGTGACTGTTTATGGACCCTGAAGTGCATGCATAACTGTTTGATTGATAGAGCCTTTAAGCAAATTAACCTGATTCGCCCCTCCCTTGTTCAAGCCCCTTAAAGAAATCAGATCTCTTTTAGCATTTACCCTGACTGTGGTTCCAGTTTGTGCAAGAGTACTGTACTGCTGTTATTTGCTCTGTATAACCTTGTTTTACAGGGGTCCCAGGGCAGGACAGAGGAAAGCCCTGGCGGTAAGTGCAAATAGTGTGGTACTTATGTGGTGCATCAGGGGTATTGTGAAAGTGATTATTGTGTATTGTTATGGCCACTAGTAAGGAAAGAGAGGGTTAGAGTGTCCCAGAGGGCTGTGCCCAGGTTAGCTTGACCACTCACCAGCCCTGACCTCGGGTGGGCGCACCCGTTCAGAACTCAGGTCCCTTAACCTGCTACTAGCCAAGCAGGCAGGGGTGCCTTTGGGATAGCGCCACCTAGGGGTTACAACTAGAAACAAGAAATTCCGAGGACTGGAGGAAGGCAGGTGTGGTCTTACTGCATAAAAGTGGAAGCGGGAGGCGAGGATTGACAGACCTATTAGTCTGACTTCGGTATTGGGTAAGGTAATGGAATCACTACTGAAGGAAAGGATAGTGGAATACCTTGTAACCAGTGGATTACAGGATCCAAGTCAACATGCTTTCACAGGTGGGAGGTCTTGCCAGACAAACATGATCGAGTTCTTCAACTGGGTGACCAGGAAGTGGATCAGGAGGAGCGGTACATGTGGCCTACCTGGATTTCAGCAAAGCCTTCAACACCATTCCACACAGAAGAATGGTGAACAAGCAAACCTGTCTGGGACTGGGCCAAAAGTAGTAAACTGGGTAAGAAGTTGTTAAATAAACAGGAGTCAATAGGTGGTGGTAAATGAAATCCACTCTGGAGAGGCATGGTGAACAGTGGGGTGCCTCAGCCTGTCAATACTAGGCACAGTACTCTTCCATGTCTTTTTACCGATATTGTGAGGTGCTAGAAGGAAAAGTATGCCTGTTTCAGGATGACACAAAAATCTGCAATAGGATGGACACACAGAGGGGAATGAGAGAGATTTATAAAAGTTGGAGGAATGGTCAAGGATTTGACAGCTGGATTTCAATGCAAAAATTGAAAAATCATGCACTTAGGGCACAGAAACCAATGGGCTACATACCAATTCGAGGAGAGGTACTGGCAACCACCAAACAGGAAAGGGACCTCGGGTAATCATTTCTGAGGACCTGAAGGTAACCATGCAGAGTGATAAGGCAGTGGGGAAGGCTAGCAGGATGCTCGGGTGTATCACGGAGGGATATCACCAGCAGGAAGGAGGAGGTAATACTGCCCCTGTTTAGATCACTAAAGACCCTACCTTGAGTACTGTGTCCAGTTATGGATGCCACACCACCAGAAGGATGTGAAACAGTACTCCTGCAAATCACCTAAATACCCACAGCAGTGCTGTCAGTCAGTGCCAGACATGTTTCTATCAGTGTGGGCCACTTCAATGGTACAGAGGCTCCTCCCTCTTCAGACCTGCAGTAATACCTGGTCAGCAACAGGTATTTATTTGTTTATTTCAAAGTTCCAAAATGCACCTTTGAGCAGAAATGCTCATTTACAAAGGTTCATTGTCAGAATAACAATTTGTTTACACCATGTCAAAGACAGTATTAAAAACCAATTAACAAAGGCTTGACAATATTGATTCAGTGACATACAGTCACAAAAGAATAAAGTAACATAAGTACTGTTTCGGCAGTACAGAGTGAACAAAGTTAACATTCAACACGTCAAATAATACAAAGCATAACACAGACACTAGGAGCTATGCAAAGGTAGCAGCCCATCTGGGCATGTCAAAAGTTAAGTCTGTGCACTTTTACAACATATTGGAATGGAGGAGGCACATGCGTGAGGAGACCATGTGGTGGGTAAGGTGCTAGTATCATGTGCATGTGATGAGGAGACCTTGGGGGGCAGAAGCACCATGATCAGATGGTACATGGGTTGGGTTGGGTAGGGTGCAGTTGGCAAGTGACAGTGCATGGAATGGGGTTTCATTAGGAGAAGCAGTTACATTTAGAGCCAAGTAGGAGTAAATTTAAAAGCTCCTGTTTAAATGGACCCAGTTTAGTTGGTGTCTTTGTTTGACCAAGTTCATTAAGCCAGCTTGGTGCCCTGGTTACAAAGGTGTTTGGCTAGAGTTGTTCCGTTAAATGGAACAGCCAATGTACCGATAGTCATGCCTCTGGTTGGGTAAGGATTTTGGGCAGGTTGTAGGAGACCTTGCGGCCCTTGGGGAGTCAGGCCCATGAGGGCTTTCATGCCTAGCAGGCAGGTTTGACATTTATTCTGTCCTGCAGGGAAGCCAGTTTGTGAGACAGTAAAGGTGCAAGTGTGCGTGAGTTTGTCAGCCCCGTTACAAAGCGGCGAGGCTTTGTTCCGGGACTAACGGACCCTATTTAACATGGTGCCTATGGCCCTCCCATAGACTGCTGGGCCATAGTCAACTATGGGGAGGATGGAACTTGTAACTGCCACTTTTTTGGCTTCAGGAGTAAGGCTATGCCTATATCTATATAGTGCTTCTAGTCTCCTGTTAATGTTGCAGATGATTTGGTGAGCTTGTGGTGCAAATGTCAGAGTCTGACTGATGGTGACCCGAGGTATTTGAAAGTTTCTACCTGTTCTAGAGGGTCACCCTGTTGAGGATGTTGAGCACCTATACCTTAGTTATCTTCTATGCACTTGAGAAGAGCATTGTTTTGGTCTTCTTGTAGTTGAGCACAAGCTTGTTCTGTTGAAACCAATTCTCGAGGATGCAAAGTTGCATTGGGGGTCTCGAGTAAGTAAGTCCTGGCAGGGTTACTTGCACAGATGATTGCATCATCTTTTTTTTTTTAAGTTGTTTTTAACCAGGTATAGCACACTAAGCTGAAAGCTTTTTACAGGAGCTACCTGGGAGCACAATTGTATCTGCATAAAATAAGACAGTGGAGCTAGGGTAGGCTTCAGGAAGGTTATTGATGAAGAGGCTGAACAAAAAGGGGCCAAAGGATGAAGCCTTGCGGCACACCCGATGTGACAGGCCTGGCATCAGAGAGATCCCCATTTATCTTAACCTGTTGCAATCTGCCTGAGGTAGCTTTTAAACCAGAGCACAGTGTCCTCAGAGAAACTAATTTGGGTAGCTTTGTTAGTAGTAGTCAATCAATCAATCAATCAATCAATCAAAATCTTTATTTATTCAGGCGAACATCATTGGCTAGCTCATTTACAAGATGGACCTGAGTGGTCATACAAAGAAGGATACAAGTTTTTACAAAGACATGAGAATAGCATAACATTAGTACAATCAAATAAATAAGAGATATGTACAAAATTTACAGATGTACAAGGCACAGTAAAATAACAACCTGTAAAAATGAAGAGGATAATAGATATAGAAGGGATAATAATCAAATAATAGGGCTTTTGTAGGCTTTTATATGAAATGTGATAACTGACTGGGTAGAAGAAAGGAAACTAAACATAGTGGATTACAGAAGGGAGGGATGTAGGTTGGATGGGAGACTAGGCCTACGGAAGCAGTTGCACAACTCTGGAAATAGGGTGGTGTATAATTTTTGAAGGATGATAAGGGTAAGAGGTATTCAGATTCATAGATTTTTGGAGTGAGTTCCAGACAAATGCTAGGGAATAGCTGATAGCAGCCTCCCAAACCGGTGCAGGTATTGGGAATCTTTAGCATAATGAGCTTATTGATCCTTAAGGTGTATGGCCTAGATGTGATTCAGGTGAAACAGTCGGAGATATAGGAGGAGTTTGCCTGATAAAGCTTTAAAGATCCAGATTGCAGCATTCCTTTTTCTTCTGTGCTGTAGGGATGTCCAATTGACTGCCATGTAAAGAGAGCAATGATGGGTGCTGGAGGAAGGTCTGTAATAAATCTGATGGCTCTATGATACAGGGTGTCCAGCTTATTTAAGAGGAGAGTGAGCAATGGCTGTAGAGAAAGTCAGCATAGTCAATAAGGGATAGGAATGATGCCTGGATTAATCTTTGTTTGGAATCTCTGGTAAGGTAGTATTTTATTCTGTAAAATAGGCCAAGCCTTTGTCTCAACTTTTTAATAGCTCTTCAATGTGGACAGAGTAGTCAAGCTTATTGTCAATCCAGACTCCAAGATATTTGAATTTATCCACAAATTCCAGCTTTTCTCCAAATAAGGTGGATAATTGTGGAGTGATGAATGATGGGGTAGTGGCAGAGCAATTCTTTGTGGCAAAGAACATAGCTTTTGTTTTGTTGGCATTTAGAAGTAATTTTTGCCAATAGGTTGTGTTGTAGGATGGAGAATTCTGACTGTAACAGTTCAGAGGCTTTTGATGGTGAGGGATTGCTGACATATAATACAGTATCATCAGCAAACAGGTGAATGTTAGATTGAGAGAGGTTGGCATCAATGTTATTAATATAAATGCAAAGAGGATGGGGCCTAGGATAGAGCCTCATGGTACACCTCTTAGCAGTGGTTTAGAGGTAGATAGGTAATTTTCATTTTTACCAATTGTAAACTTCAGAGAGATAGCACCTAAACCAATTGAGAGAGAGTGAATCAAGGCCTACAGAGCTAGAGAGGAGATTAATGATTCATGATCCACTGTATCAAATGCTTTACTCAAATCCAGGAACACGGCACAGGTACTATTCTTTTATCCAAGGCAGTCTGCCAATCGTTAGTGACTTTGGCTAGGGCAGAGATGGTGCTATGCATTGATCTAAATCCAGATTGTGCTGGATTTAGGAGGTTGTTGGTGTCCAGATAGGCCCTTAACTGCAATTTATTAATTTTTCAAGCATCTTGGATAGTACCGGTAGGATGGAAATGGGCCTGTAATTGTTAAGGTCCATGGGATCACCTGATTTAAGTAGTGGAACTACTTGAGCTGTTTTCCATATGGAGGGATGGAACCAGTAGCTAGGGAAAGATTGAAGAGGTGAGTGAGGGGGCAGATAAGGCGTGCAGTGCTACTTTAAAGTAGGGATCCAAGGAGTCTGCACCTGCACTCTTAGATGTATCTAAATTGGATAGGAGGTCTTCTACTTCTTTTAAGGATATTGGTTCAAGGAGAATGTTGAAGCAGCCATTTGTCCCACAGTGGATTGAAGGTTTAATGATGATCTCAAGAGATTTGCAGGTGAAGAGTCAAATGCTAGGCCAGCTGTGGTGAAATGGTCATTGAAGGTATTTAAGATTTCTTGCTTGTCAGTGATTTCTATATCACTTAGGAGCAGCTTGGAGGGTAAGGCAGGGGTAGAATGTTGGCCTAGAATTCCCTTTATAGTACCCCAGAATCTGGATGGGTTAGTATAGGATGCATCCAATTCAGCTCTATAGAAGGCAGCTTTGGCATTTCTTATTTGTTTTGTGCATGAGTTTCTTGCTTTTCTGAATTGAAGCCAGTCTCTAGTATCCTTTGTTATTCTTGCCTTTTCCAGAGTTTGTCTCTGGCTAACAAAGCTGATTTAAGGTCAGCAGTGAACCAACGACAAGATTTTACTTTGGTTCTGACACTGGTGATTGGTGCATGTATATTGAGGGCATTAGTGATAATATCCTTTAAGATCTGAAGAGCTGTCTCAACTGAGGTTATGGTAGAAATCTTGCCAATATGTTGTGTTGCACAAATCATGGAGATATCCTGAGATGTTGAAATTCTTTTTGACCTTTTATGGAGAAATTTTGCAGGATTGGATGGCTTGAGTGTAGATCTTATGCCAGCTATAGGACAATGATCACTTACGTCACTGGGTAGCACTCCAGCATGAGAATATAAGTGAGGCTTGTTTACCATCATGATATCCAGGAGTGAACTGTTGGTAGTATTTTTAGGTTAATCCTTGTTGGATCTTTGATTAATTGAGTGAATCCATAGGTGTCACAGAAGGTTACTAAGGGTGCAGATGCATTAGATAACCAATTTAAATTCAAATCACCAAGGATGATGGTATCTTCAGGGCCTAGATTGAGTATTGTTCCTAAGTGGGATAGGAGTTTGAGGCCTGCAGAGGGGCCTATAGCAGCCAATCAATTTAAAGGAAGAATGTTAGGAAGGGATATTTTAATTGACAAGCATTCAAATTCCTTTGGTTCGGATGTATTGATGAGGCAGGATGCAGAGATGGTTTCCTTGGCGTAGATGGCCACCCACCACCCCTGGAAGGGCGATCTGATCTGAAGAGCTTGTAATTGGGAAGGTTTATATCACTGTCTTTTGTTGTAGATCTGAGCCAAGTTTCAGAGATAACCAGGAAGTCAGGTAGGGTATGTGCAACCCAGGCCTGTATTAAGGAGAACTTTTTAGGAGGCTGCAGGCATTGAAGTGAAGGAAACTTAGGCCATTTATGGAGGTTAGATCAGATGGGGATAAAAACTTTCAGTGGGCCAGGATTGATTTCAACAGTACCAATACTGATCAGAAGGAAGATTAGTTTGAGGAGGGCACCAAATGATAGGGATAGGGAGTGATCAGAGCATTTCTCCTCTTCTTGGGGAACCACTGTGTAATGGGTGAGGGTCCTGTTATATGGGTGTGGAATTTATCACAAAGTAATAATCTGATGGACAGGCATAGTGGGTTAATGTAATGCCAAAATGGATGCAAGGCACTTGAGGAATGTTGTAAGTATAGAGAGCTTTTTGTGGGATACCCCAGGATTGCAGTGCAAAATGGCAGGATATAAATAAGGAATTGGTGGGTGTCCACTGGGGATGGCAGGGGTGGGCAGGCCATATTCACTGCCTTAGTCACCATGGCATGGGGTATATCATAATTGTCATTTGGGATTGAGGGAGATGAGAGGCTCAGAAGCAAAAGGAAGCAAAGTAGCATTGTGGAGGGAAGGTAGGGGTTAAAGTAGAGGAAGAGAATTAGCTGTAGGCGTGGATTAGAGAAATGGTGGGAAAAGGTGTATGAAAAGAATCAACCGGAGGCGGGCAAAAATTTTGCGGCTTTGCCCGTACCTTTCTGCCTGCTCTCCTGGGCCTCCTGGTTCCCTGGTCGCCTATCGTCGCCGCCTGCCCGCTGGCGGCTCGGAGCCCCTCTGGTCTCTGGGTGTCGAGGGCTATGCCGCTGGAAGGTAGGGGACAGAGGAGAAGGCATTGAGCAAAGGCACTTTATTGCAGCAATCTGCAAAAAGGTGCTAAAAGCCTGGTTGCACAACAAAGACTGGGAGGTATGGGGGTTAGGCGCCTAGCGTCTAGCCCACAGAAACACCAAAAGGCTGTAATCACAGGCTAAAACTAGGTATCTACACAGCCCTCAAATAGGGCACATTTAAAAGTAAAACAGCTCTTTTAGATAATTTTAACAATAAAGCATAATAACAGAAATCCCGGCCAGAAATGATGTTGCAAAGTCCAGCTAAAGTCTATGGGAAAGGCGCACCAATCAGAAGCAAGGCAGAGTTAGCAGTCGCTTTCAGATTGGTTGGCGGCTTTACCCGTACTGCTTCTGCCTGCTTCTCCCGGCCTCCTGGTTCCTTGGTCGGCAGCCGGTCGCCCGCCCGCCCGCTGGCGGCTCGGAGCCCCTCCGGTCTCTGGGTGCTCGAGGCTATGCGGCTTTCTGCCTGCTTCTCCCGGCCTCCTGGTTCCTGGTCGGCTTATCGATCGCCCGCCCGCTGGCGGCTCAGAACCTCCTCGGTCTCTGGGTGCTCGAGGGCTATGCCGGCTTTCTGCCTGCTTCTCCGGCCTCCTGGTTCCTGGTCGGCTTGTCGATCGCCCGCCTGCCGCTGGCTCGGGAACCCTTTGGTCTCTGGGTGCTCGAGGGCTATGCCGGCTTTCTGCCTGCTTCCGGCCTCCTGGTTCCCTGGTCGGCTGTCGGTTGCCGCCCGGCTCGCTGGCTGACTCGGCCCCTCCGGTCTCTGGGTGCTCGAGGGCTATGGTGGATGTTATCCGATCTTAGTAATAGGATCTTAGCACCAGTCTGAGAAGGTACCACCATAGCTGGTGCCTTCGTTGTTTTAAGGTATGCTGCTGCTGTGGACTAGAGTCTCTAGGATGTTTAGCCCATACAGTGGTGCGTGGCAGGGTGCTGTCCCCAGTCAGTGACTTGGAAGGGCTAGTTATAGTTGAGTAGCAGAGGGGCTTGTCTCCAGCTCACTTGCAAAACAATTCCACACCCTGTCTCCCAAGGGATAATTTTAATTGGGGGTTTATTTTGTTATTGTTAGATCAGTGCATCCTAACCACAGTGTGACAGTAGTGGTTTACTAAATCAAATGCCTTGGTCAGGTCTATGTAGATAGAGCCCACCAGGTGTCCTTTGTCAAGAGCCTTATGTAGTATGCTTGTGTATTCAATCAGAGCAGTGGAGGTGCTGTGCATTTTACTGAAACCGTGTTGTTGTTCACACTGGGCATTATACTGGCTGAGGTATGAGCCGAGTTGATCAGATATAATTCTCTTGAGTGCTTTGGACAGTGTGAGAGAATGGATATAGGCCTTTTGCAACTAAAGTGCAGTCTCCACTTTTATGGATGGGGTGACCAGGGCATTTTTCCATTCCTAGAGGAACTGTGAGAATCTGGGGAGAGGTTAAAAAGTTTGGTCGGGGCACAGTCAGGGGATGTGAGCTCATCCAGGACCCATGCAACTAGTTTCATATCAAGTGAGTCCTTCCATCCTTGTTTCCCCAGTACTCGCCTTAACATAGTGGACCATGTCCTTTACTGAGACAGATTTGAAGTGGAATTGTGGCCTACATTAGTCTTTGGTGTTGTCATGAGATACAGTGGTGGCAGTGGGTTTGTCTTCAGGGGATGGATGACACTAAGGTTAGTGAAAGCTTTATTGAATGAACTGGCTATCTCAATAGGAATTCAGTGTGATGCTTCCATCTGAGTTGAACAATGTTGGTGACGTTTAGCACCTTACCCAGAAGATCCTTTAGCGATTCCCAAACGCCTTCCCTTTCCCCAGCAGCTAGTTTGCTGCTCTTTATAAAAAGTTAGCCTTAGCCTGTCACAGTATTCTTAGTACCATATTCCTAGCTGCCTGTATTCCTGTCAGTGTGCCTGTGTGCGGATTCCTTGGCTTTGTGCCACAGGTTGTCCATGTCCCGCATTTGAGCAAGCAGTGACAGTGCTACCCATGTGGCAGAGTCCTCTGGATGACCTGCTTCTTGAAAGGGGCAAATTTATCTGCAATGGCATTAAACATGGCTATGAAGTGGTCAAGAGCTGCATCAGTGTTTGTGGTGGAATCTAGCTAGCTTCAGTTTAGTTGGGCCAAGTGAGCTTTGAATGCACTCAGTGCCTCTTTGCAGAGTACCCTATTGTAGGTTGTTTTGGGAGCTGGCTGGGTTCGTTTGGCGGGCCAATTACACACAGTTGGTTAGTGGTCGCTCAGAACATCAGGCATCACAGTAACCTCCCTCAACCTATCTGGGTGGATAGTGAGGACCCAGTCCATAAGGGTTGAAGTGCCTGTTTTGTAAATAGTTCGGTGCTTTCTGTAACAGCTTGTGTAAGGTACAGATTGTGTATTTGGGCTTTGTAACCTGTGCTAGATTTTACCTTCCAAGTGACATTAAAATCACCCATTACTACAGTTTCTCGATTCTGGCCTATTTGCCTGTAATACAAGGCAAAGTGTCTAATCAACTTATTGCTTTCCTGGTGCAATGTAGCGGTCATAAGGGTTATGTTCTTCCTCCCATTCCCTAATATTAGGTGTACTGCTAAGCACTCAGCTATCTTTCGTCCTGTCTAGGGTGATTTTATAACCTTGCAAGGTGTTTCATAGGTAAACTAGGCATCCACGTCCCTGTTCACCTATCTGGTCTAACCAGAAGTGGTTATACCCTTGTAGGGAGATAGAGGTGTCGGGGTTTTAGAGGATAGCCATGTCTCAGTGAGTGAGGAGATGTCTGGCTGGTTTTGTCTCACCCAGGCTTGAACTGAGCCATCTTTGGTAGGAGGCTACCAATGTTCAGGGAGGCAATTTTAAGGTAACCTTGGGGGCCTTGGCGAGTTCACCCCTGGGGTGGACCAGGATTGGGGTGGATGTTATCGATCTTAGTAATAGGATCTGTAGCACCAGTCTGAGAAGGTACCACCATAGCTGGTGCCTTCGTTGTTTTAAGGTATGCTGCTGCTGTGGACTAGAGTCTCTAGGATGTTTAGCCCATACAGTGGTCGTGGCAGGGGTGCTGTCCCCAGTCAGTGACTTGGAAGGGCTAGTTATAGTTGAGTAGCAGAGGGCTTGTCTCCAGCTCACTTGCAATAACAATTCCACACCCTGTCTCCCAAGGGATAATTTTAATTGGGGTTTATTTTGTTATTGTTAGATCAGCGTGCATCCTAACCACTGTCGCTTGGGTGACAGTATAGTGAGGAGTATCACTACTAGGAGGGTCCAGACAGGTGGGGGTTTCCGGGTGTGCATGATAAGTAATTGTGCCCTTGGAAAGTTAGAGGATGGAGAGATGTTGCAGGATAAGGCTGTGGTGGGATGCAGGTGGGTGCCTAACCTAAATCAGAGGCAGTTGGTGAAGTAGCACCACCTGACATTAGGCGGATGAGCAGGTGGGGATCGGGGAGTCGATACAGCTCTGCAGACTAGAAGGTAAAGATGGGGTGCCATCTAGTGTATGGTGCCAATAAACTGCAAATGGGAAAGTGGGCTGATAAAAGAATGTAGGCAATTAAGGTGACTAATAAAATGATAAGGTGTCTCTAATGCAAATAAATGCAGTCACTTAATGTGACGCTAATAAAATCCACACAGTTAAGGTAACTCTGAAGATCTACTAACTAAATTGTCTCAGTCATCCAAATGAAGTTAAGGCAGCAATGGTAAATAAGTAAAGATTCAGCAACAAATGGCAGAAAAACTCAGGTGCAGAGACTATCCGTTGCAGTCTGCCGACTGCTAGTGCAATCCTGTTTAAATCTGGGGACTGGAAGATTTAAAAAATGGTGCCAACACAAAATACAGTCCGAGTGTAGGATGGAGCCTGGAGAATGGCTGGCTCTGGCGTCCGAGCTCTGTAACTGAAGAAGCTTGCACTGAAGTGGCGGTCGCGGCTTTCCGGTCCCGAGGCCATCCAAACAGGGGAGGGCTGAGGGTCCTGGTAGGTGCCCCTGAACCCTGGAGAAGCTTGCACTGAAGTGGCGGCCACGGCTTTCAGGTCCCAAGGGTTGTCCAAACAGGGAGGGCTGAGGTCCTGGTATTACTGAAACTGTATGCACCACCAGCACGGTATTAACAGTCTGCTCCCTCCTATGCCTCCAGATAACTGTATCCTGTCACTGCTACACATGGCTCCAGCAGCAGGGGCTAGTTCTATGTAACCAAGACAGTTCTCCCTCCTCTGATCTGTAGCAGTACCCTGTCAGTGCCAGGTTTTACTCTGGCACTGTGGAACAACTCAATGGTGCTGAGACCCTTCTCACTCAAAAGTTCAGCACCGTGTGAGTGCCCACCTTGGCTAAAGCAATAACTTGAAATACTTTCTAGTGTCTGCTTTCCACCCATCAGCACCCCACCCGACAATCCCAACTCGTCCATACTAATTTCTGTTATGTCAACTTGTTATCATTATTAAAATTATTGTGTGGAAGACAAACATGTCTCACAGGAAAGCAACAGTTTATCAGGAGGCTTAAAACTGTAAGGTGACATGTAGGGGATGGGGACAGGAGCAGGGAGTGGACAGGACTAGCACAAAAGGCAGCAAGAAAAATCTGGGTACTCTAGCTCTTCAAGTACCAGGCTTTGAGGTGAAGAGACTCTATGCTGGAATATGTTATCCCCATCTGAGGTACAGTCAGGAGACTGTGGCTGGGGGCAGTCGGGTGGTGGCTTGACTGAAAGGGCAGGGCAGAGTGCACCAGGGCTGTCTTGCCCAGTCTGGAGTCACTAGAACAATGGCAGCTGACTGGTCTCTGGGTTTCAGAGGACTCTGAGAAGTAAGGAAATGGAGGGACGGTGTATAGGAACTTCCTCTCCCAGTTCAGATTCGGGCAGCCAATGGTACTGTGCCCAAGGCCAGAGGCCTGCAACAGTACCAAGGGAGAAGGTAACTGAGGCTGGAGCAAAGAGATCCACCTGTGGAGTGCCCCATCTCCTGAAGACTGCAGCCAGTACTTGTCTGTTCAGGGACCACTCGTGGTGGCTCTGACTGATGCGACTTAGAGCATCTACCAGGACATAGTCCTTGCCTGACAAGTGAATGGCGGAAAGTTGTATGTCAAGGTATGCCAGAGATCAAATTTTCATGGCCTCTGTGCAAAGCTTTGTAGACCTTGTTCCTCCTTGCTTGTTGATGTAAAACATAGCTGTGGTGCTGTCTGTTCTGATTTGAACAGACTGGCCTTTTAGCTGGGGGGCAAAGGCTTTGATAGCCAGATACACAGCTCTGAGTTTGAGAAGGTTTATGTCGCAACTGGATTCCTTGGGGACAATGATCCACTTATGGACTGGTCTGCCAGGTGTGCCCCCATGCTAGAAGAGAATAATCCATGGTGAGTACTCTGGGTGGCTCCCACTGCTGGACGGAACTCCCTACCTGAGATTTTCTGTCTTTCCACCAGTCCAGGGCTTGGAGCAGTGTCCTTGTGACTGGTATGGATTTTGACAGGGTATCTTTCTTTTGGTACCAGTGAGTCCTTAAGTGATATTGGATGTTCCTCATCTGAAATATGGCACCTGGGACCACAGCTGTAGTGGAGGTCATGTTGGTCCAGAAGTCAGGAAATATTTGGCTTGTCTGGGCTGGCCCAGGACAAAGGAGTTTGCTAGACTCTGAAGGCTGTGCACCCTGTCAAGAGGAGCAGGGCTTTTCCCTTCTGTGTGTCCAGTTCTGCCCCAATGCATTCCAGTAACTGAACTGGTTTGAAGTGGGCTTTGAGGACTGATGAGAAAGCCCAAGGACTCCAGAGTGTGCTGTGTTAGGCTGAGGAATTATGACTTCCTGTGGGGACTTGTCCACCACTAACCAGTGATCCAGGTAAGGGAGACAGACACCTGTTGTCTCCTGAGGTAGCTGCAACTACTGCCAGGCACTTTGTGAAGACTCTGGCGCTGAAGAAAGGCTGAAAGGCAGTGCTGCAAACTGAAAATGGCCTGTAGATGTTTTGAACCCGAGGACTTTTCTGTGGGACAGCCTGTCTGGAATGCAGTAACAGGCGTCCTTGAGATTTAGGAAGGCTAGCCAGTCTCCTTTTTGCAAGGGTGGAATCACCACAGCCAGGGTGACCATTTTGAATTGAGTAGGTGTTTGTTCAGATACCTGAGATCCAAAATAGGCTGTCAAGTCCCATTTTCTTCTCGGTGAGAAATACCTGGAGTAGAGACCTTTCCCTGTTGGTTGCAAGGGACTCTCTCCACTGCTCTTGCAGACAGAAGTGACTTCACCTCTAGCTCCAACAATAGTTTTCCTGTTGGAGTTAGATTTTAATGATGTGTGACTCTGCAGAGTTATAAACTTTCTGAACTGCAGAGAAAGCCCTCGAGTCTACCCTTGACCCACCACCTCCAGCACCCACTTGTCTATGGTGATTAGGTGCTAATGGTGGTGGTAGTGGGTCAGTCTTCCTCCTACTGGGGAGGGAGGAGACCTGGCTGTTGTCAGGAGATTCGTTTAGACTGAGTTTTTGAGGAAGGACTGGGTTCAGCTCATCTCTGTGCCCTCCTTTTCCTCTGTAAAACCCTCATCTGAGGGTAGTCCAGGGGCATGGGCATTGACATGCGATAGAAGGCCCTGGGATAGTAACCTCTACCTCTGTTTCCTCTGCCTTGGAATCTTTGGGAAATAGAGGCTTTTTCTTCTAGCAGCGTTGCTCTGGTAGGTGGTTTTGTACTCCTCCACCTTTTTCATGTAAGCTTCCATTTTATTTCCAAATATAGAATTATTCTCACAAGGAAATCCATAGCTTTGCCCCAAGTGCCCTGTGAGAGATTAGAAGAAGAAGAATCAGCATTTGTATAGCGCTTTCATCCACAATATCCCAAAGTGCTTTACAAGCAATACTAGAACTGGTAGTGAAGTGATTGAATGTGTGGTGGTGGCCATATGTACATTATCACCACACACAGCCTGGATAATTGCATGAACGGTCTATGGGGAGGGAATGTTGGCCAGGACACCAGGAATGCTCCCTGCTCTTTTGACAAGAGTGCCCTGGGTTCTTTTACTTCCACCTGGACAACACAAGGATAGGCAGAAGGGACCTCAGTTTAACGTCTCATCCGAATGATGGCACACCCCAGCAGTACAGCACCCCCAATACTGCACTCGGATGCCAGTGATTTTCAGGTGCAGGTCCAATCCGGTGTGGGATGAGAACCCACCACCCTCTGGTCCAGAGGCGGATGTGCTACCAACTGAGCCACGCTGACACCTTTATAACACTAACACAGATTAGTTGTTCTTTGCTAGGCATAGTGCCTAAGAGAAATAGCCTGGGCCATGGCTCTGGAGCAATGTCATTAGTGTCCACTGCCTTGTGAAACTAGTATTTTGTGTCTTCTAAGGCAGAATTTACCATTCTGCCAAGTCTTGAGCCACTTTGTCTGGGGTCTGTTTGCTGATAGCGAGAAAGAGTTCCAGAGAGCCTTTTGATATTGAACTGCATTGGCCATGTAGGTATAAAGACGAAGCAGCAGGGACGCTGCAGTGTAAGATTTTTGCCCATGGTATCCAGTGTGGTGCTCTGGAATGAAGATGGAATGAAATGAGGGAGACACTCGAGGTCCAAATTATTGTATATAAGATAAAAGTTACCCAGACAAGGAGAGGCAGGAGTCATCCAAGAGATTCGGTGCTCCAGGGCGCTTTTTAGTACCAGTGAATAGGGAGACACAGTCACAAGAGAAGATAGGCCCCACAACAATAACAGAGCGATAGAGAAGACAAAATTACTTTTATCTAATACTGCTAAAATGATTCCAAACAATATAAGAATATGCACTTGGCCTATTGCCACTATACTCTACCATTCTTCAGCAGTAACCTACCGTGTGACTAGTACTTAGCGGAAATCAGGTGTTATTCACTACCCACAATAACCAATTTTACAATGACCACAGAATTATCATAAAGTCCAAATGTCTGGCGTCTTCGTGCACCGTCATTCTTCATTGGTAGCTACAAAGGAAGTAAACAGAACTGTAAAACACTAAGACACAATTCCCAGCAAGGACCTAGATAAGGCCACTGGGGTAGGGTGAGAGGTTTGTGAACAGACCATAGGTTTCTCGGCAAAAGCCCACTCTCCAAGGCTGCCAGAAAGAATGAACCAGAGAAGCTGGTTCGTGGAATGAACCACTTACGGGTTGTCGGATTCCACACTGGATGCAAAGGATCCCTCAGCCAAAACCCACTTCCAGGGCCGCCAAGGAAGAAGAGAAACCAGGAGATGCATGGCGCGAGATCCACTGGAGGACTACTACGACCTGGACGTGCTGCAGCACTCCAAGGGCCAGCACAACTCTGAAGGATCTGAGGTGAAGATGGACCTCTGATGCAACCAGGAACCAGAAGGATCTGAAGCGAAGATGGTTGATTCTGTAGTCTTGTCCCAAGGAACTAGAACAAAATAAAGGAAGCGGCAGGCAGCGTCCCACACTGGGCTTCAGCGGACTTGACTTGCGGCGAGCGACCATTTTGCGCAGACCAGGTTCTTCCAGGATGTGCACACTCTTCTGCGGAGGGCGACCAACCGTGACATCCGGAACAGGAACCACCGCAAAAGCGGCAGAAGCACGGCGGTCGTGATGCGCTTGAACTTCAGCGAATGTAACTCGAACTGAAGAACAAAAGAAACAGTGGGTGCGACTTTACGAATGGCGACAAACTCGACTTCAGCGAGCGACACGGATGGAGCAGATGATCTGATGGTCGGACACTTTCTGGTGAATAATGATGATGAAGATGTCTTCCTCTGGGTAGAGACTGATTCTGGATGTAGAACAGCAGATCACACCATGGAACATCAATGTGGTAGAAGATTGAGACTGTCCCCATACGTTGGCAATAATGTAGCTATGAGATACACCTTTCTGCAATGCCAAGAGAACTGCGTAATGACCAGGTAATTTGCCAGGAGAAGGGAAAATTATCAATTTTGGGGCAGTTATTTTCTTGTGGGACAACTGTTCAGATGCATGGGGCAACAGTTCAGACAACCACGGCAATAGTTCAGATGCATGGGGCAATAATTCAGACAACCAGGGCAAATAACCACAATCCTAATGTTACAATGCAGACTTGGTGCTCTAACCAATACACAATTGTTTAGATGCTTGAGCAATAAACAGTGGCATAAACAGTACAGTGGTTACAGTTCCTTTGTAGCATATTGTGAGCTAAGCACCCTTAAATAGTCCCTTTCTGACTGTATGGCCTTCCTGAATAGGATCTGGCTACCCTGAGCGTTTTGCTATGAATGCCCCAATCACTATACTAGTGGGTCTCACTTACCCTTTACTAGTTACCCTGAACACTGGAGACCTAAATGCCTTGTTTGCAATGGGGCCTATATGCCCTACTTACTACTAGGCTGGCTTGCCTTTGCTGGCTAGGCCTGGGCTACCCTTTACTGCTACTGGGCTGGCTTGCCCTAACTCACTAGGCCAGGGCTGCCCTTACTACCACTGGGCTGGCTTGCCCTTACTCACTAGGCAGGGCTCCCTTTACTACTACTGGGCTGGCTTGCCCTAACTCACTAGGCAGGGGCTGCCCTTACTACCACTAGCCTGGCTTGCCCTACCTGGCTAGGCCATGGCCCCTTTATTCTGGCCAGAAACCCTGCTTTACCTTGGGCCTGGTGCCCTACATTTACCTCGGGCCTGTTCCCTATTTTACCTCGGGCCTGGTAGCCCTAAACACTGCATGCCAGTTGCCCTGCTTTACCTCGGGCCTGGTGCCCTCTTTACCTGTGGTCCTGGTGCCCTGCTTTATAGCAGGCCTAATGCCCTCGTTACTTTGGGCATGGTGCCCACTGCTTTATTTTGGGCCTGGTAGCCCTCCTTATACTGGGCCTGGTGCCCTCTTTATAATGGGCCTGGCGCCCTCTTTTAATTATAGGCCTGGCCTCTCTACATCAGGGCCTGATGCCCTTTACATGTGGGCCTGGCGCCCTCTTTAAACTGCGCTGCCCTTTAATTATTGGCTCACAAGAGCCTGCTGTCACTCAGTGGCAAATCGCCACCCAATTCCCCTCAAATGAATATTAATAGGCCTCTGCGTGGCCTTACTGTGCTGGCCGCTCCCCATGGGCGTCGTTACCTGCCCTGCCCTCCTGAATCCTAATTACAGGGTCCTTGTGCCCCAACAACCCGCAGCACTCAGCTGCCTCCTTTATGCACCTAGTGCTAACAAACAAAAAGCAGTCCTTCCTTTATTGTTTTAGGCGGACAGCACGAATCGCGTGCCAGCCGCCGACTCACCGCACACCACACAGGGGATAGAGGGAGCGAACGGGAGGTGGGAGGTCTTACTAGCAGAGGAGGAAAGATGAGCAGTTGGGAAGACAGGCACGGAGGGGACAACAGGGGCTCCCAACGGTCAGCCGGCACAGCGGTCACGGGGACAAGGCTTTTATGTCAACACGGGGACCAAAATACTTTTAAAATTAAAATAAAACGAACGGGCTGAACAGAGCCCAAACCATTTTGGAGGCGAAATCTTCTTTTTTTTCTCTCGGGCAGACCGCCGACTCGACCGCACAGCAAAGGAGGGCGCGGAAGCAGCAGCAGGGATCTTCGCTGACTGGAGGAGGTACCAAGCGGAGTCAATGGGACGGCTTCAACCAAGA
Organism: Neoceratodus forsteri; assembly: GCA_016271365.2. NCBI lineage: Eukaryota > Metazoa > Chordata > Ceratodontiformes > Ceratodontidae > Neoceratodus > Neoceratodus forsteri. The sequence continues at coordinate 962,737,349 of CM057455.1, forward strand.
CCAGGTAAGCCCTATCTCCGTTGCACTCCCAAGTCCTCATGCTCCACAGCCCAGCACGACAACTACCTCAAGCGGCCAATCTCCCGTTTGAAAAAGCGCCTGGCTTCAATTCTGGAACCCCGAGCTCACGCCACACAAACGCTAGGAAGGCATGGCACCACGCTGGCTAGAAACAGCTCCAAGCGTGCAGTGCCATTCTCCTGCTGCCTGCTCTGGGAGGGGTGGAATGGAGCAGACAGGCAGCAGGGAGAGAGAAAGAAAACTTTTTTATTTTTAATATCAGCCCTGCCTAAAGCTTTCCCCAGAGGCACTACAGGGACCCTCACCCCGAACACCACAGCACATCACGGGGACCCTGGGGTAAAGCAAACCCCAAACTCTTTCTGTGATGCCCTTTGACTTTTAACCCCTTACTTTGGGGCATTACACCAGCCTTCTAGATTCCTTTTCAGAAGGCTAGGGCGATAGAGCACTTTAGTTTGTCACCACTTCTCATGGTCTGGATGCATGTAAAGAAATTCTGCATTAGTTTTCTCAAGTTTATACTTCTTTCAATTTTCTTATCCACTCCTACAGTGGAAGTGGTATTCTGGAGTAACTTAAAAGTAGCTCTGCAAAGTGATTTACTGTACGAGAGGCAGAAGCAACTTCTAGCGGGAGGAGACCCATCATATTTAGAAAGTCTTTTCCTCGTCTTGATCAGTGGTCTCTTGGATACTGAGATCTGAAGTATCCACCATATGCTGAATAAAAGTAAAGTGAGAAGAAAAACCTACTGGCCATTAGAGGAGAGCCAAACTCTTGGTCAGGAGATACATCTGGTTCTAAAGGTTCACCCTCTTCTTCCTCTTTCTCACCTCATAACTAAAGCCCTGGCCAAGCCCAGGGTCTGAGGGTGAGATGTGTTAGTGTCAGGAGGGGCACTAAACAGTTTGCCCATAGCCTGAAAAGTCTGATATAATTACCAATCCTTAGCCATTTCTTCTTCAGAGGGTGTATCTTTTTGTGTCACCGATGTCTCCTTTGCCTTTCAGTGGAGGGGCAGTGCAATATTTTTCTTTTGTTTTTTTTTTAGCAGGCACTGAATCAGTAACCTGCTCCAATATGTTTCTTTGGCTTGGTCAGAATTGTTATTAGGCTTATTTTCTAGGGAGTCCTTACTGGACTTTTCTTTAGATTTATGAGATGACCCCTCTTTAGGGTTTTATGTGATGCAGACTGAGAATCCATAATCTTTTGGCTCTTTTTTAACTGTTTTAGAACAAAATTTAGAGCAAAGCTCACAGTTATGGTCTGGACCTAAACTGCTTAAATAAAGATCATGGCCGTCTGCCTTGCCACTACCTTAAAGCACTTACATTTTAAAACTAGTAGGTCTAGTTCTTTTCTTAGGTCTACCTGACATGCCAATTCTCAGACAACCTTTGAAATATGTTCCCAACAGGAAAAATAAAAGAATTTGGTTGACTCCCAAATGCTATGGAACACATAAAGAACGGTTGCAAAGCACTAAAAATATGAAGTTTTAAAATGAAAAACATGGTTCCAATGAGAAAAGGGGAACCACAAAGTAAATAAAGCAAAAGAAATAAAAAGCGTGGTTATTTAGTAAAAGCTAAATGTTTCCTCAGAAAGAGTGGGAACCACGGTAGAAACCACTGAAGAGAACTAAATTTGTGGTTCCTGGGAACTAAGAGGAACCACTAACAACAGTAAAAAATAAATAAAATACTAAAAAATACTAAAGGCAGCACAAATAACTAAACACAACTGACTTAAAAATAAATGAACTTCGTCAAATGAAGTTCTGAAGAGAAGACTCCAGGGCAGTGTTACTCCAGTCAGCAGAGAAATGAATCTGACTGAACTCCTCCTCTAGCAACAGGCAGCTCTTCCTCTCCTGCTTTCTGACTGGCTGATGCCACAAATCATTAGCAGTGACTCCACCTCCGGAGCAGCTGAACCAAGCTGGCATACTGCAATAGTCAAGCATACTGAAGGATTTCTGGGGTGAGAATGGCTCTTTTCCCACATCCCCTAGAAGCTACCAGCACATTAAACAGCTAAGCAAAGGATAGCATAAAAATAATGGCAGAATCCCAGAACAGGCTGGATACTGGGAGCAGATGGACCACAAACAAACCTGGGGTAAAGCTGCAGAAGGTACAGAAATGGAGGACCAAATGGCTAGCTCAGCAGCACCTCAGTCTGAAGCCCACAATAGAGAAAGTTGGTAAGTAGTGAAGCCTAAGTGGCAATGCATCAGGGAGAGGGCTGTACCACATCGTAGGGATACTGATGCACATTTGGGCAGATCCAAAAGCAGGAGTTCCAGGTATTCAATCCTGGCTCCAGTCCACCTTCCTTGGAGCAGGAACCCCACCAAGATTCTAAGAGAACCCTCCCATGACTCTGGACTGAGACTAATCAACAATCAGGACTTGGAAGATCAGGCAGACATGGACATTGCCTCTGCCATGCACCAGAGTATGATATTCCCCTACGACCAAGTTGGGCAATGACTGTGGAAGACACATCACACTGAGAGGAACCACTGGCTTGCATCTCACCTCCACCCTGGAGGGACTCTCGGATGTGAACCGCTGAGAAACACTGACTGTTTTATACTGGACAGACAAGTCACACAAATGAGGGTTACTCACCTATAATCGTAGTTCTAGAGGTGGTATATGGTGCACATCCACACTTTGGCAGTCTTCCTTCCTCTTTAATTCCAGCGAGAACATTTTCAAGCTAAGTTCCTCCCACCCACCTGGGTGATATCCACCTCAGCTCTGCCCCATGATGTCAGATCTTGCCGTGTGCCACTTTGCCAGGGCAGGTTGGATAGGTCATGTGGATGTGCACCACTCCAATAACTACAGTTACAGGTGAGTAACTAATTTCTATGGGTGTGGATATGGTGCACTAAACACACTTTGGCAGACTCCTAGCAGTTCTCTGGGAGGAGGGGGCAAGGCACATCCCTACTTGGAAAAAGGGGCTGGAGAACGAGGTCCCAAAATCAGCATCCCGGTATGACTCAGTGTCGATGCGATAATGGGAAATGAAGGTATGTGCTGACTTCAGGAAGCAGCCCTGCATATCTCCTGGATAGGGACATCCCTGGAAGCAGCCACTGAGGCAGTGGTATGTCTGGTGGAATGAGCCCTAAGCCTTACGGGAAGCTCCTTACCAACCAACCTACAGCAGAGATTGATGCAGGAGACAATCCACTTGCCAACTGTCTGCTTAGCTCCCAGTCTGCCAGGTGCAGGTTCAGCATAGGTGACAAAGAGCTAGCGAACCTCTCCTGAACTTCAACCATGCACTCCATGTAATAAATGGCCACCTCAGGTCCAACATATGGAGCCTGTGCTTGGCCTTCAAGGTTGGATTGGTGAAGTACACTGGGAGAGTGATCATTTGGTTAAGGTGAAACTGTGAAACAACCTTAGGAAGGAACTGGGTTGGGGCAGAGGACAACCTTGTCCCTGTGGAACACCAAGTATGGAGACTCCACTGAGGCGCCTGGAGCTCACTGATCCTCCTAGCGGAGGGATGGTTCACCAAAAAGCGGTCTTCCAGGACAGGTGAGAAATTTCACACCCTGTGCACTGGTTCCAATGGCTTGCCCATGAGCACCGCCAAGACCAGCAACAAATCCCATGGTAGTGGTGGTTCACGCCAACAGGAACAGGTGGTCAAGGCTCTTAAAAAGCACCTGACCACCTTTTCCTGCACCACCATCAGCATACCAGCCCACATCCAGTATGCAGAAAGGCTGGGAGGTACACCTTGAGAGTCATCGACCTCAAGCCTGACTGGGACAGAGACCACAAGTAGTCCAGAATGCTAGCCAGGGGCAGGACGGGGTCTAACTCCCTGCCCTTGCACCAAGTAGAAAAGTGCTTCCATATGAAGGCATAACACTGGTGGGTTGACCCTTCTGGAAAGCTTCCACAACCTGGAGATCCTCTTCAGAGAGACCCAAAGCCTGGAACTCTAGCCACTCAGGAACCAGTCTGCCAGGTGCAGGGACTGAAGGTCCAGGTGTAAGACTTTCCCTTGTGATAGCAGAGCAGGTCTGGGCATAGACACAAGCAGTATGGAGGTCTGCTGCTGCTACGGCTCAGTTGATCTGGGTACCAGAACTGGCACGGCCAGTCTGGGGCTGCCAGGATCACCTGCACGTTGTCCCTCAATGCCTTGACCAGCACCTGGTGGATCAGGGAACAGGAGGAAGGCATAAAAAGGCCCAGGGTCCAGGGCCTCACGACTGATCCCATCGGTGTCCCACACTGAGGATGGCAGGCATAGAACAGCCTCAGCATTGCTTTCTCCCAGGAAGTGGACAGATTGACCAGGAGTGTCCCACTAGGAGAAGAGGTGGTTTACTACCTCCTGATGAAGGGACCACCGTAAGATGTCTTGCCCACCCTGCTCAGGGTGCCCTCCAGCTGGTTGGAGGCTCTGGCCATATGATTCGCCAGGAGATCAGCATTCAAGCTGCACATGAGGGTCCAGGTGTGAAGGGCTTCCCAACATAGCTGGAGGGAATGCGCTCTGCTCCACCTGTTGAGGTAGTACATGGTGCAGTACTGTCCATCTGGAACTGCACAATCTGATCCTGAGCTGATGGAGCAAATGTCATCGAGTCAGATGCACTACATGAAGCTCCAGCAGGACAGTGGCATCTGGAATCTATGGCGGTCCTGAGCACATGGGCCCTGTGGTCCCCACATGGGCTCCCCAACCCACCAGAGATGCAGTCATCAGAAAGACCATCGGCTCTGGGCAGATGAATGGGACTCCTTCCTACAGGTGTTCTGGGACAAACCACCACTGCATGGCATCCGACATTGGTGGTGTCACCATAACTGACTGGTCCAGGTTACTGAGGCACAGAGACCACTGATGGGCCAGCTCCCACTGCAGGGGCATATTTGCCAGTGGGCAGGATGCCATGTACCCCAGCAGCTGCAGGAAGTCCCAGGCAGGGCAAGAGTTCCCAACCTGAAATCAAAAGGCAAAGGAGGTAAGATCCGCTGCCTGATCCACTGGGAGCTGGATCTTGGTCTGGAGGAGTCGAACTCTGCCCCGATGAAGTGGATGATCTGCGTGGAGTTGAATTCTGACCTGGCTGGGTCGATGAGCAGACCCAAGACTGAGCAAGTCTGGATGGCCAGATCCCTGGTCCACCCACTACCTCTTCGGGTTGGACTGGCAATCAGCCAGTCGCTCAGGTATCGGATATAACCGTGGTGCCTCAGGAATGTTGCCACCACTGCGATGCACTTAGGGAAGACCCTTGGGGCTGAGGAGAGGCTGAAAGACATGACCCTGAACTCATACAGAACCCCCTCTGTGCAGAACTGAAGGTACTGCCAGTGGGATGAATGGACTGGGATGTGAAAAAGTGTCCAGGAGGTCCAGAGAACAGAACCATATGCCCTGCTCCAGAGATGGAATTATATGATTCAGCATGACCATCTGGAACTTGCGCCTCCTCAGGAACTGTTTCAGATCATGCAGCTCCAGTATGGTGGGCCAACCCCCGCCTGTTTGGGGAAGCACCTGGACACAAAACCCTGGCCTGCTGTGGCATCCTGGACATGGGCCACAGCACCCTTCTCGAAAAGCTGGGTGATGTCCTCCCGAGGGTAGACAGCATGTCCAGGAAGCCCACGGACTCCCATGGGGCATAGGCCCAGTAGGGCAGGAGAGCCTCAAAGTCAGAGACAAACCTCGACCCACCTCTTCCACCACCCATTTGTCCATAGTGATAGTTGACCAACGTGCTAGAAATGGCCAAGCCATTCCCCACGAGAAACTGAGGTGGGGCATGATGGCGGGAGGCAGGCGCCCCAACACATCACTGGGCAGCCTTGGAGAAGGAGGACCCAGTGCTGGCCACCATGGAAGAACTGTTGCTCCGACTCCGAGATTCTTGGAGCCCTGGTTGGCCAACTTAGATTTAGGCTGCCAGACCTGGGACTGACCTGACTGGGGCTGCTGTGGCTCAAAGGGCCTTCTGACACTTGCGGTCTTTTGTGAGGACATGACTGAGTCCAAGGTGGCACTGAATTTCTCAATTCTTGTGAAGTGTCCCTCCACCCCTGGCTCAAAGTGATCAGTGCCCAAGAAGGGGACATCTGCCAGTTTATGTTGCATATCTGCAGTAAGGTGGAAATCCTAAGCCAGGCTCTGCACTGCGCAGTCATCGCCATGGACTAAGTACCAAGACTCACTTATGTCCAAGGCCGAGCCAGTGAGCAGCAACCATGCAGCTCTGGTCTTGGACCACTCTGACTTCCAACTGCAAGTCTGCAGAAAGGTGGGAAATGTCATAGTCCAGGACCCCATAACAGCATGGCTGAAGTTGGCCATCATAACAGCAGAGCTTGTGTGACTGAGACCCAGGGAGGCCTTGGCGTAAGCTTTCTTTGCTGGGTGGTCCAGCTTCTTATATTTCTTGTTGGGGGCTTTGACATCCCCATTACCTGTCCTACAGAAGACAGAATCTGGCATTAACCTCTCAGCTGACAGAAACCAGGAGAGACCCAGTCAGGACTGCATACTTGCAGACCACATAGGAAGAAGGCGCAAGACAAGAAGCTGGATGCTGCCACAACTCCAAGGTGTGACCCAGGGTAGCTTCCGCCACTGGAAAAGTCACTCCAGGGAACTGTCCCGTCAAGGATTTCCATCAGGGGGTACTTGGCCCACTTCTGACTGGCTCCAGAGGATCTCTATGGACTCAAGAGATAAAATGGAGCAAGCCCCAAAACAGACATGGCTGTGGTCTGAAGTGAGCTCCTTGGCGGACTTCCAATCAAAGCCGAGTCCTAGAGGAATACATGGAGGAGTAGTCAGTGTCAGACAACTCATCGAACACCACCCTCAGCTCTCTGTCTCCCTGGACCACTCTGGATTCATTGGAATGGGTTATCTGGACAGAGGCGATGAGAAGGCCTAAAACCAGGCATGCAGCCTTGTACTAGGCTCTGTGCAATGGCTGCTTAGATGGAGGCTCCACCAGGATTAGTGGAGAGGCTGGCATAGGCTGGACTGGATGGGTGGAACAGGGATGGGCCTCACCGGAGACCAGAGGAGCACTGGGGCCTGTAGAAGAAACTGACCTTGCCCGAGGACCTATTGCTGCCACATGAACTCCTCACAGTACCACTGCAACTTGCGGTGGAGCCATCGTTATCTGAGGACGAAGAGGAAGAGGAGCGTCGATGGCGCTTCATGGAAGTTTGGGAATGCCCAGAGTCCTGAGACTGGGATTGGGAATGGGAACAGGTCCTCGACCTGGACCTCGACCAGTGACAAGTATGCTGATGGTGAAGAGATGCAAGAGGAGGGACCTTGTATTCCACACAGACTGGGACCCGTCATGGGACCCTCAAAGGATGAATCTCCTGGGAGGAGACAGCCTGGTTGGCTGACTTCTCCTGTCCCTCCTGGGAGACAGCTGAGAGGACCGAATCAAAGAGAGCGAGTTGGACCCCAACTCATCCAACAACAGGTCAACCAGGTCAAGAAAAATCTCAAAGTTCAGAAAAGATTCCTGTGCTCACACAAGGAGGAGTTCACTACTCAGGTAATAAACCCTAAAGACTCCAACAATTCTCCAAAGAAAGTAGCTCATCAGCAACAAAGGAAACAATAGTGCCAGATGTAATATCTGTAGAATTTCATTTCACCAATTGTTGAGAACCCTAGCGCCTCGGCAGGGTGCCTTCAAGGGTATAATACCATGATACAAACTTGAGCACTTTAAATACAATTACCAATATTGACATCATTAATTTTAAACCAATCACAATCTCTATATACACATTATTCAATCAAAGAAGAAACATGCAAGTTTAAGATTTATAGAAAGAGGTTAAGGAAAGTAAAAAGGGAGGGAAGGGGGATTGGGAAAAGATTAGTTAATTTTAAACAAATCTTAGAATTTTACAGAAAATGGATAAAACCCAAGACTATTAATATGTTTACACCTACAGTCTAAGAGATATAACCAATTATGGGATATCACTTGTATTGGACATAAATGTTACCAGTATCCTGATTGTTACTAAGTTTTAAAGGGTTCACCTAAAATTTAGGGATACACCAATTTTATACATGAATAATTCAAGTTCTGGAACAATATATCCAATTAAAAAACATATTTTGCATCAATCTTTAGCTTATATGCTATTCATAGCTTGTAATGCACTTTAGAATACAGTGATTCTCAAAACTAGTATATAAAACAAAAACAGTTTTTACTTTTATGATGTTCAACAATTGCAGAGGGTAAATTCAGAGAAATTCAGGAGGACCCATCTAGACCGGAAGAGATTTATAGATTGTAATGCCATCTGTACCGGAAAGGAGATTTTCTTTTGATTATTTTGAAACCTGTAAAGATTTATAGAAAAAGAAAGAAGAGAAACAACATAACGGTTATTATTTATCATATCAATACTATTTACATCCATTTTGAAAACATCAAATAATTTCAGTAAGATTTTAATGAAACTTTATCTATTCTTTCAGGAAGGGTTTGAGATCCCATCTCTCATTTAATCAAAAGGTGTAACTGTATTTGCTTTGAATATCCAAGAACTTTCTTTTGTAATAGTTAATTAGGTCTATCACCTCCTCTGGAACTGATTTTTACTTGTTCCAGTCCCATAAACTTAGACCTGTAGTGTTTTTGTTGTGCACTAGTGAAAAGTGTCTTCCCAATGGTGTATCCATTTTTCCATTGGTAACAGATCTTACATGTTCTTGGATTCTTTCTTTCAATGGTCTAACAGTTTTCCTATGTAAAACAAATTACAGTGGCACCATATCATATATACAACAAAAGGAGTCTTGCAATTAATGAACTCTCTGACTTGAATTGTGACATTGTTTGGTAATGTGAACTTATTACCTACATTCATATACTTACAAATATTACAGTTCCCACATTTATAGTTTCCTATAGGTTTCTGTGGTAACCACATCTCTTTTGGGGTTACTTTGTGAGAATTGACTATTCACTAGTTTATTTTGAAGATTGGATGTACGTCTAAATGTTATTCTTGGTTTTCAGGTAAAATATTGTTTATTTCAGGATCACTTTTCAGTATGTCCCAACTATTCCAAACTATATTACCTACTGCTCCTGATATTACATTAAACTCCAATGAGCAGGTTACTTGGCAGTTTTCATTTTGTGACCCTTTGTTTTTTAACTAAGAAGTCTTTCTATTTTTACCTTTAATTTTCACCAAGGCTTTATTTAAAACTGACTCTTTGTAGCCCTTGTTTCTGAATTTTTCAACAAATCTTCTGCTTGTGAGTCAAAATCAATATCTGATGTACAGTTCCTCCTTAGTCTAACTAGTTGTCCATATGGTATAGAATTTTTAGTTTAGCTGGATGTGAACTGTCATTTCTTAATAATGCATTGGTACTGCTTTCTTTTTATATCCCTTTGTAGAGATACACCCAGTTATTCTATCACCCTCTAGGGTAATGTCCAAAAGTTGATGCTACACTCGTCCATGACTGCTGTAAATTTTAAATTTCGATCATTTTCATTTAATCACTGAACAAATTTTTCAGCTGTTTCTCTATCCCCATCCATATACAAAGACAATCATCAATGTATCTTTTCCATTGTATGATATTCTCTATGTATGGGTTCGAGTCAGAATGGTAGAATGTTTCTAGCTCCCAAAATCCTAAAAGAGATTTACATATGATGGAGCCATTGATGCTCCCATCGCAGTGCCACATACTTGCAAATAAAATTCATTATTAAACTCAAAGTAGCTATGATGTAAAATGAATTCTAAAATATCATTTAGGAATTGTACTGGGGCACGTCGATTCCTGATCTTTAACAAAAAGTGTTGGCTGCTCTGATGCCATCCACATGTCTTATGGATGTATATAAAGCTTCTACATCTATACAAATCCATAGGTAATTTTGTCCCATATCTGGTTACACATTTTGTTAATACTATCTCCAGTGTCCCTCAAATATGATGGTAGTTGTACCATACTGTGTTGCAGATATAGATCTACAAATTCACTTAGATGTTCAGTGATGGATCCTATACTAGAAACAATTGGTCTACCTGGTGGATTAGTTATACTTTTGTGAATTTTAGGGAGACAATAAAAGTTGGAACTATTGGATGTTCACAATATAGATATTTAAATTCTTGATCATTTATGTCACCTCTAAGTACAGCTTCATTCAATAATTCACATAACTGTTTCCTAAATAAATGTGTTGGATTGTATGATAGTTTCTTATAATTATTTACATCAAACAGTAAAACTTCCATCTCTTTGTATTTTCTCTATCCATCAATACAGTGTTACCACCTTTGTCTGCTTTTTTTAATCACTATTGCTGAGTTGATAGTAAGTTCTTCCAGGGCCTCTTTTCTATTTTGGTTAGATCTGATTTTATTGTATTACTTTTTATTATTTAAGAGATCTCTTACCTTATAAAGTACTGTATTTTCAAAAGCAGCCACATTGTTATTCATAACAAAGGGACAAAAGATTAAAAATAATTCAAAATAATGTTTCTTGTTTTTATAAAATCTTCTGGTATAGAACGTCCCTCTGTTTCAGTTCCTCTATTTCTTGTATCGTCCCTAATATCTTCCAAAGATGGTTGTGTTTTAGTCCCTCTTTGAACTTCATTTTTGAATTTCAGCCAAAAGAAAGTCCAATGTTTCATCTAATATCCCTTCATTTGTTCCTAGAAAACCCATTTCTTCACAAATACTGGATTCTGGTTGTTTGGCAAAAATATTTTAGTTTGATTTTCCAAAATAGCTTGAATAAATCCACAAAAATACTGAAATTATCCACTGGTGGAGTTGGAACAAAATGTAAGCCTTTTTGAAGTAAGCTCACATGATTTTGATTTAATAAGAAAGAGCTAAGATTGAATGTTTTTTGAATTTTCTGATTCATAATAAATGCTTTCTGTTGGTTTGTATTCCTGCATTTACCACCTTTGTTCCTCTCCTAGTTTTTAGCTTCTTATATCGTCTTCTCCCTCCTTTCTAAAAAATGATGGGGTTTGGGTTACTAGATACAGACCTCTGTTCAGTATTATTTTCTATGGATGTTGTTAGTTCTTTATTTCTTTTCCAGGTCTTTTCTGCTTCTTGGCGACCTCTGCTCAGTGATCTCTCTTTGTGCTTTTTTAGGGATATATACAATACCTAATGAATAATCAGTCTCATCTCTATTGTGTTTACGTTTTCTCTCTAAAACTTCCTTTTCATGCTTTCCAATCTTGTTTTTCAATAATTTGTCTAGATTTGTAAAATGGCTATGTTCTCTAAACTCTCCGACTTCTTGCTTTGCCAATTTAATTTCTTCAGATAGACAATTATAGGTTTCACTATCTTCTTCAATTAATAGCTCGACATACGCTTAACGATGCTGTCTCCGATAGATAGAAAACAGCTGAAAAATTCATTCAGTGGTTAAATGAAAATGATCGAAATTTAAAATTTACAGCAGTCATGGATGAGTGTAGCATCAGCTTTTGGACATTACCCTAGAGGCGATAGAATAACTGGGTGTATCTCTACAAGGGATATAAAAAGAAAGCAGTACCAATGCTTTATTAAGAAATGACAGTTCACATCCAGCTAAACTAAAATTCTATACCATATGGACAACTAGTTAGACTAAGGAGGAACTGTACATCAGATATTGATTTTGACTCACAAGCAGAAAGATTTGCTGAAAAATTCAGAGACAAGGGCTACAAACAGTCAGTTTTAAATAAAGCCTTGGTAAAAATTAAAGGTAAAAATAGAAAGACTTCTTAGTTAAAAAACAAAGGGTCACAAAATGAAAACTGCCAAGTAACCTGCTCATTGGAGTTTAATGTAATATCAGGAGCAGTAGGTAATATAGTTTGGAATAGTTGGGACATACTGAAAAGTGATCCTGAAATAAACAATATTTTACCTGAAAACCAAGAATAACATTTAGACGTACATCCAATCTTCAAGACAAACTAGTGAATAGTCAATTCTCACAAAGTAACCCCAAAAGAGATGTGGTTACCACAGAAACCTATAGGAAACTATAAATGTGGGAACTGTAATATTTGTAAGTATATGAATGTAGGTAATAAGTTCACATTACCAAACAATGTCACAATTCAAGTCAGAGAGTTCATTAATTGCAAGACTCCTTTTGTTGTATATATGATATGGTGCCACTGTAATTTGTTTTCATAGGAAAAACTGTTAGACCATTGAAAAAAGAATCCAAGAACATGTAAGATCTGTTACCAATGGAAAAATGGATACACCATTGGGAAGACACTTTTCACTAGTGCACAACAAAAACACTACAGGTCTAAGTTTTATGGGACTGGAACAAGTAAAAATCAGTTCCAGAGGAGGTGACAGACCTAATACACTATTACAAAAGAAAGTTCTTGGATATTCAAAGCAAATACAGTTACACCTTTGGATTAAATGAGAGATGGGATCTCAAACCCTTCCTGAAAGAATAAAGTTTCATTAAATCCTACTGAAATTATTTGATGTTTTCCAAAATGGATGCAAATAGTTTTGATATGATAAATAATAACCGTTATGTTGTTTTCTCTTCTTTCTTTTTCTATAAATCTTTACAGGTTTCAAAATAATCAAAAGAAAATCTCCTTTCGGTACAGATGGCATTACAATCTATAAATCTCTTCCGGTCTAGATGGGTCCTCCTGAATTTCTCTGAATTTACCCCTCTGCAATTGTTGAACATCATAAAAGTAAAAACTGTTTTTGTTTTATATACTAGTTTTGAGAATCACTGTATTCTAAAGTGCATTACAAGCTATGAATAGCATATAAGCTAAAGATTGATGCAAATATGGTTTTTAATTGGATATATTGTTCCAGAACTTGAATTATTCATGTATAAAATTGGTGTATCCCTAAATTTTAGGTGAACCTTTAAAACTTAGTAACAATCAGGATACTGGTAACATTTATGTCCAATACAAGTGATATCCCATAATTGGTTATAGCTCTTAGACTGTAGGTGTAACATATTAATAGTCTTGGGTTTTATCCATTTTCTGTAAAATTCTAAGATTTGTTTAAAATTAACTAATATTCTTTTCCCAATCCCCTTTCCCCTGTCCCTTTTTTTTTACTTTCCTTAACCTCTTTCTATAAATCTTAAACTTGCATGTTTCTCTTCTTGATTGGATAATGTGTATATAGAGATTGTGATTGGTTTAAAATTAATGATGTCACTATTGGTAATTGTATTTAAAGTGCTCAAGTTTGTATCATAGGTATTATACCCCTATGAAGGCACCCTGCCCGGCTAAGGGTTCTCACAATTGGTGAAATAAAATTCTACAGATATTACATCTGGCACTATTGTTTCCTTTGTTGCTGATGAGCGCTACTTTCTTTGGAGAATTATTCAAGAAAAATCTCAGCAGGCCAGTCGGCCCGTGTCTCTGCCAACAAGCCCAGCGGGTCACAGTGGAGCTAGCAGCCTGCCCTTCAACCCTGGGAGGATCGCTGAAACTGAAAGCAAGACAGCCATCTCGAAGCTCAACAGCCACCAGATCAAAGCAGTCACGACAGTGGGAAGGCGTGCCCATTCCCATCCATGACCTGTGACAGTTCTTTAATTTCATAGATCTGTGCCTCCAGGAAGGGCCCTCCCCAAGGGTCTGTAGGGACTGACATGTCCCAGAATGATCCGGAAGGAAGCCCCCACAATGTTGCCCACTGGGAGCAGCACAAGAACAAATAAAGAGACCACCGCAGCCTGGGCGCTGCCTCTTTGAGGGTGACCAGCTTAGGGACAGACCCACTGCCACTGAAACAACCATGTGGGCATCCCTGGACCAGATCGGAGGATCCCGTTCGTCTGGGCAGCCTAGGAGGAGATGAGTGTACGGTCCCCGAGAGGAGGGGAGCAGAGTCTTCACAGAGGCTGCAAGCCTGTGGGTTATCTCTGCCTTCAGACAATAAACGACATGCTCATGCAGGTCAGTAGGCAACTTTTGGTTGCATGTGAGGCATTGCTTACAACCGGGCTGGTTCTGGGTCTGTCACACTCCACTGAAACTGGAAAACCCAAAGAAAACCAAATTGAGCCTTAAGACGCTATAGGAAAGACGGTCTACACTGCACAGAGAGCTGCGAAGGAGGAAACCTGACTTTTCCAGTGGAAAGGAAGATCTGACGTCATGGGGCAGAAGCGGAGGAGGATATCACATGGGTGGGTGGGAGGAGCTTAGCTTGAAGACATTCTGGCTGAAATTAAAGGGAAGGAAGACTGCCAAAGTGTGGATAGTGCACCATATCCACGGCCCCACCAATTTTTTTTGTTCCAAGTCATTTTATTTCTCACCCACTGTACTACTAGCATCTGCCATACTGCAATGAAGGGTTCGCATAGCAGGCATTTGTGGCCACTACTTCACCTACACTGACTAGGTTCTATGTCATAACGGCGACTGCCGAAGCGACTGTCATTATGGTGAGGGTACATCGCTTGAAATTCAGTTTGGTGATGTACACTCTAGCCTGAGAGAAAAACAGCACGGGGACAGATTTTAAATGTCCAATGTGGGGGCTGTGCTCCGCACCTCTCCTCCGCGGGGGCCTGGCCCCCTACACCCCCACTAAAGGATTAACTCAGGGGGTGCATGTTTTGGGGGCAAATTCTGGAACAAATCAATTTGGGCTTGGCGCACAAAAATGTAGAGTGCGCCCAGACCCAGGCCGGAACCCTGCGCAGCTTTAGGCTGCCACCCACCCACTGCGCTCAGGGCCAACTTGGCAGCCCCATGCCAGGCCAAGCCTCCCTCCCTTCATGCTCACTTCCCTCCCGTGCCGTATACAGTACATATAAGCGATGTCCTGTCACTATGTGCATGAGCAACCCCATCCTGTTGCCTTCCTAACATCCCTCGCCCTGTCCCTACCTGCACTGCAAAGTGGGTGGCGTTTTGGTGGCGCCTACTTGCGCCTAGCCGACATCACAGGATATCTACTATCCATAAGGTAGGTGGGCTCTGAGCCCTTCTAGGAATTGTTCTGTCTCTGTCTGGGGAGGGTGGGGGTTATCCAGTGGAGCTGGGAAAGCCAGTTTAAATTTGTGAAGGTGTTTCTCATCCCTCTTTCACTGGCTGGGTTTCTACCTAACCAGTCTCAAATTGTTGTCATGTGCTCTGTCCTTGTTTAAAACACAGAGTCCCTCCCTCATTATGTGAGGACAGATTTAGATTGTTTAGCGGATACAATGATTGGAAATGTTGATCATGGTCATGCCTATAAAGTGCACCCCGATGTATTTTATGCAATCCTGGCAGCATCACAAATCTGTTACTCCACAATTACGAAGATAACGGTCATGAATCTGGTACTGATTCTTCCCACCCTTTCTTATGATGCTGACAGAAGGCTGTTTGGATGCTCTTTCCAAATCTTTGTAAGCGAGACAAGCACTCACTGTAGCTCCCTCACCAAGGTGTGTGCTGAGGCGTCCTTCCCTTCACAAACATGCACATGTTCACGAAGGAAATCAGCAGAACTGGGATACCTCTATCTCACCCCTCCCCATACGATAAGCAGGACAGTCTGGTAACATGGATGACTGCCATAATCTAGCACAGGCTGTGGGAGGACCAACACTGATGACTAAGTGTCCCTTTCACTTCTTGTTTTTGCCCTACAAGGGAACTGCCCCTCTTGGTGGATCAACAGGGGCAGACTCTAGACACCATAGTGTCAGCATATAAATGCCCTCCGCTGAAATGGGGCACACTCTCCATGACCGACATAATGGGGTGGGGGTCTGTAAATGGGAGTGGGGCTGCATGGAGGAAGAGGACCCTGACAGCTACGACATACCCAGAACTTCACCTTCACTCCTCTACATGCCATAGTACCACTGTTGCACCAATGTCCTATGGAGTGACAGTTGGGGATCTATTGAGATAAACAGAGAGAGCTACAGAACCGTGGGCTAGGAGAGTTTATTTCAAAGAGCTGTGAGAGGCCTACTAGAGCTCAAGGCGGTGCAAAGCACAAATCATGGACAGTCTGTGTTTCACAATGTTTGGTAAAGGTACTGAGATCAGTATATTGGACTCTTCCTCCAGTTGCCAGAGGGGTGTGGGAAGCAGGCCTAGTCTGAAAACACGAGGCAGTACCTCTCCTTCTGTACCCACCCCACTGCCTGTGAGGCCTCTTCTGGGAACTTTATTTACAAACAATTTCACCTGCAACTTCAGCTGCCACTGTGGTGTTCTCTTTTAAGTGCTGCTGCAGGCTTGTTTGGGAATATATAGTGGCTTGGGTTGGTCTAGCTCTCCTCCGCCCCCTCAGCTCCCTAGGGATCACTTGGTGAATGCTGGTGGGGTGCAGTGGAGAGAGGAGGTGCAAATGCAATCACTGAGATATAGGATCCTGTTGTCTGCTTATACAAAATCCCTCCCCATGCTCTATCTCTCAACTGCGTCATAGCTGATACCCTCTATCAGTAGATAGGTATCAATGGGTGAGTAACAAGGCTTGGTTAATGACAAAATGACTGTTACAATATACAAAATGTTTTAAAAGTTGCTCCCCATAGATTTTAATGGAGCATGTCCTCGCTCTCCTGGTCACACGTCATTCGTGCCTGAGGCGCAGAGGCGGGTCTGACAGCTCAGTACTGGGAAGTGTAGCGGATCGGATGAGAACAAATTTCTAAGCCAGGTGAATCTCCTCATGGAGACAGCTAGAGCCATGTGGAATGGATACTTGGTTGCATCCAAAGCTGTCCTGGCAGTCTCTGCCACAACAAAGAGCCACCTCACCTGTGACCTTTTCACTCATGGCCAAAACCAATGACCAGAGGCCTTTTGGTACTGGGTTGCATAGGCCATGGGGTAGCCTGCCTGAGGAGGAGGAGGAAGGCTGCCAGATACCTTTCTTTCTCATGCTGTCCAACTTTCTAGAATCCTTATCAGGGTGTGTGAAGAAAGAGGACCTCAGTCATGTCCAAGCCGTAGCCTGGACTACACCCTCGTGGTCTGAATGAGTAAAGAGGTAATCTGCATTTAATCTAGCCAGCTGCTACTTTTGTCTATTTTCCTGCAGTCCAGGTATAGAGTTGGGGTTCTGCAGAATCTTAAGGGATGTTTTCCTGAGGACTTGTAGATGGGTAAAAGTAACCGGTTGGTAGGCACTAACCCCATCATGTCAAGGAACTCTGCCTGGCCCTCATCCTCCACCGCCTCTTGAGTGGAGAGGTTGAGGATATCCACCACATGAGTCACAAAAGCACAGTGAGATGAACAGTCACCTTGGCCACGAGGAGGGAACCAAAGTCCTGCTCTGGAGACACCTCCTGAAATAAAGGGCAAACTAAATGAAATTAATCAAACTTTGCTTTTCTCACAGAAAACAATTAAATGCAGTGAAGTGCTGAGAGAACTCTCTGAGGCATCTTACTAGGCAGGCAGAGAAATTAATCTGATCAGTGTAGAATGCAGCAGCACCTAGTGGCAGAAGTTTGAATTACTGGCAGAGCCAGTGATGCATTCCATCATTACGCATGTTCCAATCTCCCGAGGCAGTTCTACATATGAGGCTAACTGCTATAGTTAAGCATACTGAGGATTCCTGGGGTTTGAAATGGTCCTCCATCTCCTATACACCCTAGCCAATCTGGATTCTTGAAGGGCAGACAGGAGCAGACAATCTAAGAACTACGGCACATGTGTTGCACAAAGTCCAAGAATGAAGAATCCTGGCAGCAGTTGTTTCAACTGATGCAGAGAAAGCTTCACTCGGTGGAATGGGCTTATCTCTGGGAAGCTATGACACACTTTGGGATTGGCTCCAACTTCTTCCACTTTGTTTCGTCCTCTCGATTCATCATGGGTGACACTACTGACTAATGGCACTCTTTCCCAGAGCTTCACTCCACTGAGGTACCAGCAAGGGTGCCCTCATCTCTGCTATTATTTGTTTTTACACAGGTGCTTTCGCATACACAAAATAGCGGGTGCTTAAACCAACACAAGGAAGAAGTCACAAATAAGTAAGCACTCCACCAGCTAAATAAAGCACACCAAAGTGTCACATAAGGAGCAAATGAATCCACAGCACTAACACCCTCAGCTTCATGTCCACTCCGGGACACTTACGTCAGGAGGTGGGGTCCCAGTGCTCAGGATCTCTCTTTATTTTGTAGTCTTTAAAGTGACAGTGCAGCTAATTCATTTTATTCTGTGTTACTGAGATACCATTCATCAAAGCAACAAGTAATAATAAAAAAAAAAATGTTAATGTTTGTGCTTTTCTCATTTTAATCATTATTTTATTATTCACATTTTTTTATTATCCTTGTTGGCTTTATGGTGTCTAGTTCCTGGTTGCTTTGATGAATGGTATCTCTGTAACACAGAATAAAAATGAATTAGCGTGCATTGTCACTTTAAAGACTACAAAATAAAAGAGATCCTGAGCACTAGGACCCCACCTCCTGATGTAGTGTTCCAGAGTGGACACAAAGCACTGAGGGTGTTAGTGTTGTGGACTCATTGCTCCTTATGTGACGCTTTTGGTGTGCTTTATTGGCTGGTGGAGTGCTTACTATTGGTGACTTTTCTCCGTTATTATTTGTCCTAGCAGTAGTGCCCTTGGCTGTAGCTATCTGAGTTGATCCAGAGGTAAAAGGCATAGTAGTAGGTGGGGTCTCATGCAAGACCCTGCACTCACAGAGACGATCGTCTCTTAACAGTCCCAGATGTGGGCTCCTCTTTGTCAACTACTCTGCAGCTACTCTCCCAGTTTAGGTCACTAGCAGGCTTACAAGTCAGCTGGACAAAGATGGAGAGTCTGCATATGGGACTTTCTCCCCATCAGCAATAAATATTCAGGGACACATGCTGACATTGGCACCAGCAGGTTTAATGCATCTGGGAATGAGAATCACTCGCACCTGCAAGGTGTATTGCTGCTAATATGCAACTTTGCTGGCATCCTCACAGAAGACATAACATACTGGCAAAGCTAAACCCCTCCTTCCCAAGGAAAATAACAGCCACAAAAATGATGGCAGTTAAACTGTCTACTTTGCCTTCAGCCTCTCCACACTTATAACCAGAAGATGGTGGCAAAAGCTGACTAGGCACCTCTGCCTCTTTACATATGAACATACAAAGAAGCCAGCAGAAGAATGCCATTTGGTCTATCAAGTCTGTTCGTTTGCAGGGTCCACAGTGTGAGCTAATGTCCCTGCCCTCCTTCCCCCTCCTCCCATCCTCCCTACCCATGATCCTTACCATCCCCTATGCCTATCCCAGCCTCTCTTAAAGCTACCCATGGTATTCAACGAGATGACCTCTTCCAGCAGCACATTCCATGTGTCCACCACCCTCTCTGTGAAGAAGTGCTTCCTGACCTCCCTCCTAAACCTCCCTCCCTCCAGCTTAAGGCGGTGCCCCTTGTGTGTATGGCTGCACTCAGCTTAAAGACACTCTCCTTATCAACCTTATTTATCCTTTTCAAGTACCTGAAGATCCCAATCATGTCCCCCGTCTTCCAGAGTACATATTCGATGCCCTCAACCTCTCCTCACATGCCTTACCATGCTGATCCTCTATCATCTTTGTAGCCCTCCTCTGGACCTTCTCCAGCAGGTTAATGTCCTTTTGAGGTGTGGGAATCAGTAATGAACTCCATACTATAGATGCGGCCTTACCAGTGACCTGTACAAGGGCAGTATAACCTCCTCTCCTACTACTGATTCCCTAGATATGCCCAGAAGAAGCCGATATTTGGAAAATGTACCTTCCGTGATCCGATGACTCAGGAAGGATGAGACATTGTGGCCTTAGGCCTATCACATAGCAAATGGGTGAAAGGTGCTATGCTGTGGCTCTCTATCCCTGAACAGACTGGGCCATGATGGCTACACACAGAGTGAGGGATGGAGTGATTACCCCAATGCACTGCTTCTGGATGGGAAGGTCAATAACCAGGCTCTGGCACCTCCAATCAGATACACTACAGACTCCCACCAAGCTCTGAGATGCCTGGCTGGCAGGTTGGCACTCCCTCTCTAGGGTTTAAGAGAGCAACAGACACAACCCTAGCTTGCAAACTGGGTATCTAACAATCTACAGGAAGACATGGGAGTGTCAAGGCATCACTTCACTAGAACATGTGCTCTATCCTCACACTTGGACCCTAAAATTCTTTGAGCAGTTGCAACAGGAGCTTCAGTTACTTAAAGTGGATCACTGGAAATACCTACAACTCCACCATGCCATATAAGGTAGACTTGATGGCTGGTACATATATCTCCCTTCTGATATGGACCTGGAGGTGGATCGCTGGACCAGCCAAGCTCCAAGAAGTGGGGCTCTGATCTACAAAAATTCTTAACAGCTGCATCTACCAGACTGGGACTTACATAGGTGGATGTGGGAGGGTCAACTATGACTGGCGGTCACTCCAGAAATCTGGAAAAGTGCTGGAAGATGGCACATCAGGGACAACAGACATAAAATACCAACTCATCCAGATAAAGGTACTCGGACAGTGGCATAGGACACCTGGGAAACTTATAAAACTAGGGGTTCCAATACCCAACAAATGTTGGCGGTGCCAAGCAGAAGGGGTGACATTGGTCACATACTGTGGTCTTGCCCCACTATTGGGCACATTTTTGGACTGAGGTACAAAGAAAAGCTAGGCACATTCTGCAGGAGCAGATCCCTCACTCCCTTTATTTTGGATCCTAGGGATACTGAACAAATCGTAGAGTCATTTTCCCAGTATATAACATTGCTCTACACAACAGCAGTGGAGGCAAAACATCAACTGCTGATGCAGTGGAGGCAACATGAATCTCCAACACTTACTTGATGCAGTGGAGGCAAGCGGAATCTCCAACACTTACTTGATGCAGTGAGGCAAACAGAATCTCCAACTCTTACCTGATGCAGTGGAGGCAAACAGAATCTCAACACTTACCTCATGCAGTGGAGGCAAACTGAATCTCCAACACTTACCTGATGCAGTGGAGGCAAACGGAATCTCAACACTTACCTGATGCAGGAGGCAAACAGAATTCCAACACTTACCTGATGCAGGGGAGGCAAACAGAATCTCCAACACTTACCTGATGCAGTGGAGGCAAACAGAATCTCCAACACTTACCTGATGCAGTGGAGGCAAACAGAATCTCCAACACTTACTTGATGCAGTGGAGGTAAACGAATCTCCAACACGTACTTGATGCAGTGGAGGTAAGCGGAATCTCCAACACGTACTTGATGCAGTGGAGGTAAACGGAATCTCCAACACGTACCTGATGCAGTGGAGGTAAATGGAATTTCCAACACTTACTAAGTGGTAAAATGGGTGGCTAAGCAAGTCTCATATGTGAGGGTACAACTAAGGGAGAAGGTACTTGTTCACAAGTTTGAAGTAGGCTGGGTACCCTGGCTGGCACATTTGAACATAATAAACACTCCTGGGGCATCGAATAGAGTGTGTTTGGTACTGGTGGGAACAGAAGCGGAGCATGTACACCCCTACACCTCTGATTACTTACATCTGCTCACCACTCACCTTATTACATTAAACAAAACAGAGGAACATCCTTCGTAGACAGGAGGTATACCAGCCTTTAAACTTTTATATGCATGAACCTTCACTGGTCTCATTTTTCTTTTCTCCTTCTATTCATAAGCAGTGATGCAGCCCTGTGTTAATAACTTGCCCTCAGTGTAAGCACATGCAGCAGCACTCAGGAGGGAAAGATGTACACAACCAGTAGTCTCTTGCCTTAGGCTCTTGTCCACTTTCCAGGTACTGTCCGTCCACTGGTAAGCCACAAGCAAGAGGCGGGTTTAGGAGGAGGTGAATCCTGTGCTTACCCCATATACTATTAGGACTTACTAAATTGTTAGTTAAGATTAGTTTTCTGTTAGGTTGGTTAATAAATTATCAATCAATAGATGGATAGGTATTTACTCTCTGTTAATAATGTTTTCAATACGCTTAGAATGTTATGCAATTTACAGATAGGTTTGTGTTAGGATTTACACAAGTAATGCACTCCAGTTATATCCTATAGTCATGCATATGAGAATGCAATCCTCCAACAGCCCCTTCTGGATATCGAGCAATTAACTGATGTTGGAGTTTGTACAGATGATCCATAACTGTTAATTTAGTGTTGTATCAAGAATGGCAGTGGCTGGGTAGAAAAGGGGCACAGCAGGTGGAAGAACTCAAAGAGACTTCTGTTCAGTATTCACCAGGGAGAGGAAGGGCCCATACCTAGGGAAGGGTGTGGTGGTAGTAGGGGAGGAGGTCATGGATGGGAGATCACAGAGGAAGGGTGCTGGACAGCCTTATATCCCTGAGGTAGATTAGGCACCTGGGCCAGACAGAGTCCATCCTAGAGTCCTGAAAGTGTTGGCAGAAGTCCTGGCAGGGCCGCTGGTGGACCTGTTCAACACCTCTCTGGATATGGGTGCATGCCCAGGGAATGGCGAGTGGCGCATGTGGTGCCCCTCCATAAGAGTGGGCCCAGGGATGAACCAGGAACTACAGACCAGTGAGCCTTACCGCAATTGTAGGAAATCTAATGGAGACTATCCTCAAGGCAAGGCTGGTAAAATTTCTGTAGGATAATGGTCTCAGGATGGAAAAAAGCATGAGTTTGTCTTCATGAATCCAGCCAGATGAACCTGGATGACTTTTTGATTGGGTGATGTGGGCACTGCATAAGGGTCGGTGGTGGACATCCTTTACCTGGACTTCAGCAAGGCCTTTGATTCAGTGCCTCATGGAACGCCTGACCAGCAAGCTGAGCAACCTGGGAGTGGGAAGAAAACTGGTTAGATGGGTCAAGAGCTGGTTACAGGATAGGCAGCAGAAGGTGGTCATGGGGGCGAACTCATCGGAGCCCAGAGCAGTAACAAGTGGGGTTCCACAGGGCTCGATGCTGGGACCAATGCTGTTTAACATTTTCATTTGCCGACATATCAGATGGGATAAGAAGTAAGATCAGCCTCTTCGCTGATGACACTAAGATCTGTAGCGGAAGTGGATTGGGGGAGGCAGTAAAGTACTCCAGCAGGATTTTAGCAAGACTGGAGGGATGGTCAAACACATGGCAACTTGGGTTAAACACCAAGAGTGTAACGTCATGCACTTGGGAGCCAGGAACCCGGAAATAGTTACTGGTTGGGGGATTGCAGTTATGTCGTCAACGAGAAGGATCTGGGTGTACTAGTAACAGAGGAAATAAACCACTCAGCGCAGTGCAGGAAGGCAGTGGTAAAGGCCAACAGAATGTTGGGTGCATTGCAAGGGAATCACTTCTAGGAGAGGAGAAATTGTCCTGCCCTGAATAGGTCCCAGGTAAGGCCACACTTGGAGTACTGCACGCAGTATTGGTGCCCTACTTGAAAAGGACATCAAGCTACTGGAATTGGTACAGCGCAGGGCAATGAAAATGATCCTGGGATTGGGGATAAACCTTATGAGGAGAGACAGAGAGCTCAATAAGTATTCCCTGGAGGATAGAAGGAGAGAGGGTTATGATTGAGACTTTCAAGTACCTGAAGGGCATGAACAGAGTAAACAGCAAGAGTATTTTCAAATTAAAAATCACAGGAAACCAGGGCACAGTCTGAAACTGGAAGGAGACAGATTCAGGAGGAAATGAGGAGGCACTATTTCACGAAGGGTGTTTACAGGGTGAAACGCATTGCCGGAGGAGATGGTATCATTGAGGTCAGTGAGCAGCTTCAAGAGAGGTGGGACAGGATTAAAGAGGGTCCAAACTGAGAGTCAACGGGGGTGAGAAGGAAACAGGAGAAAACAGAGGGGGGGCAGGCAAGTGGGCATGCAGTTCAATGGCTGAAGTGCTGCACACTTGAGCAGGCTATATAGACCATATGGCCTGTATCTGCTGGCATTTTCATATGTTCATATGTTCTTATCTCCAAGGAGATATCCTCAGCTAAGATGAACTTGATGTACTGATGAATGCATGAACTGATCTTTTCTTCTCAATAAATAGATTTTATACAAAAAAAAGAGAGACAGAAGACATGGTACAACTGTGAGGCCAGAGCCCAGGAGTAGAAGTCAGGCATCTGATGATGGTACTTATCCCCATATGACAGAATAAATTACAGGCAGCTTGGGAGGGTCCTTACTCAGTGGTCAGGAGGGTGAATGATGTTAATTACATGGTGGAGCTACATGACAGGAGGCACAAGCAGGAATCTACCACATAAACATGATGAATTCCTACTATGACTGGGACAAGATGGTCCTGCTGTATGCAACTATCCGTGAGGAGAAGGAGGTGAAGTAGACCCACTGGCCGATCTCACGGCCCAAGCTGCTGAAATGTGTGGGGTGCTGCATACATTTGGGGACATGTTCACATGGAAAATAACAGTTACGTAAGAACTTACAGCAACAGTAGATCTTCGAGGAGATCTCAGTTACTCAGGTCACACTATAGGAACTTCACCGTTAGTGAAGGGAGTCCACATGGATTATTTTTAGCAGTACAACTGGGGTCACACATGCCGATGTCATGTGATGACATCACCTACTCTATAAAGGCATGGCGGCCTAGTTCCCTCCTCAGTTCTTTCCCGAGCAAAGGGAGCAAAGCCCAGGCGCGGGGACTGAGGAAAGAGAGAGTGCCAGGCCTATAAAGAAGATTGGATATGTAAGTAGCCAGTTCAGGAAGAAGCCCCAAAAAGGGGATGGTGGGAGGAAATAGACCTGATGACTGAGATCCCATCAAAGATCTACTGTTATGGTAAGTTCTTACGTAACTATTCTATCTTCTTCAGGGTATCTCAGCCATCAGGTCACATCATAGGAACAAGTTCCAAGCAGTTACAGGTGCAAACAAAACAGTCTGGGAGGAAGGCCAACCTTAAACTTAAGACAAATGGCCCTGGCACAGCCCTGCCAAATCCTGCATGGGCTCACGTCCAGACTGTAGAGCTTGGTAAAGGTGTGGACGGTGCTCCAGGTGGCAGCTGCACAAAAGTCAGTGGCAGAACCGCCGAAAACAAGCCACTGAGGTAGCCATGTCTCTGGTGGAGTGAGCTTTGACAGCACCAGGCAATTCTTTTACGTACTTATAGCAGAACACTATGCAATTAGCCAACCATTTTGATAAACATTGCTTAGAATCTGAGGCACCCTCTCTACTTGGACAAAGGAATCAAACAACTGCTTCGACTTCCTGCTGCCCTTAGTGCTGAGCAGGTAGTACTTCAAAGTTCTGCACATGTCTAAAGTGTGGAACAGTGCTTCCCCTGAACTGGCACGCCCGGAAAATAAACAGGGAGGTGGATAAATTGGTTCAAGGTAAACTCAGACATCACCTTAGGAAGAAACTTAACATTCATGTGCAAAGACACCTTGTCTTTGTGAAAAATCGAATAAGGCTCCTCACACCAGAGGGCCTGAAGCGCTGAGATTCTTGAGCAGAAGTAATGGCAACTAAAAGAGTGCTTTCCAGGAAAGAAAGTGCAAATCACAAGTTGCAACAGGCTCAAAACAGACAGTGTCAACTTCTCCAAAACAAAGTTTAAATCCCAAACCAGGACAGGTGAATGGATTGGAGGTTTCAGATGCAGGTTGCCCCTCAGAATGGTGCAGGAGATATCCAGCTGAGCTATAGTGTGGTCACCCATGGGCTCATGAAAGCAGAAATAGCCGAAAGGTGCACCTTGAGGAGGAATACTGGAGACCTGAGTCAGACAAAGATAATCAGGTAGTCAGAACCTGGCTCACCAGACAGATGAAAGGGTCTAAATTATGTTTGGCAGCCCATATGGCAAACCGCTTCCACCTCATGGTATAAGTGGCATGGGTGGAGGCTTCAGGTAGCCACCAAGATGTCTGCCACCGGTTAGAAACTCTGAAGCGGCGATAGCTATGTCCTCAGCCAAGTGTGCAGATTGAGGGACTTGAACCAGAGTCCCCAATCCTGGGTCAGCAGATTCCTGCAGAGGGGAGAAGGACCAGAAGTTCTTCCACCAACTGCTGAAGCAGAGTGAACCACATCTGGTGAGGCCAGAATGGAGCTACCAGAATCATGCTGGCCCCTCCATCTGAAGCTTGATGAGCACCCTCTGGATCAGAGGAAACAGAGGAAGACATAAAAACCTCCGGCTCAGGAGAGGACAATGCATGTCACCAGAAAACTCCAGGCCCTGGATCAAGTGAGCAGAAATCAATCAATCAATTAATCAATCAATACTTTATTTAACCAGGCATGTCATCATTGAGCAAACTCATTTGCAAGATGGTCCTGGGTAGTGGAGACTATATAAAAAGTTTAAACAACAGAATACGGGACAATACAAAAAATTACAGAAATATTGTACAGTCATAGGTATTTACAGGTTGAACATTTAGCCAAGTAAGCGAGATAAACTGAGCTGGCATTCATGTACTACGCATATGTAAAAACAACGGTGGGTAGTGCTGCACAAGTGGTACATAGATATATTAGCATGGGCGGTATGTGCTAGGTAGTCTGGGGGTGGAGCAACCAGAGATAGGGAGACAGGAGAAAGGAGCGGGAGAGGGGTGGAACGGTAGTTGGGAGGTGAGAAGGAGTAGAATGGCAGGTGGGGGAGGGATAGGAGTAGTGGGGGATGGAGAGGCAGAGTGTAGCAGGGAGGGTATAAGGGAGGAGAGAAGAGAAGAAGAGTGAGAGGTGAAACAAAGCCATAGTCTAGGCAGAGCAGTAACACTGCAGAGGTCAATGAAGGTGCAGGCAGAGGTTTTCGTTTGCATGGAGCCACGGTTGTTTTCAGCTGCAATTACAGGCGGAGGTGGTTTGCAGCAGGGGCCCAAATGTGAAAAGCACGCTTGAGCCTGGTTTGTACGACAGAAGGGAATGAAAAGACATCGGTTTGAGCTAAGTGTGCAGGGTGCCCTGAGGGTAGGAATGATCACCTGAAGCAGGAACAAATATCCTTCAGGTATAGAGCAACAACGTTTTAAATGCCTGTGGACCTGGAAGTGCAGAGATCTTTAGAGTCTTTTGTATGGTATTCCAGAGAGAGGGAGGGAGCGGTTGCAGCAGCCATTCCAAATCGTATTTATTCTGGGCACCTTAAAGGAGATAAGTACAGCACTTCTAAGACCATACGTTCCTGTGGCTCGCTCAAACATGTTCAAGATGTAGGCTGGGAGCTTATCAGTTAGTGCCCTAAAATCCACAAGAGAGCATTACTTTGCCTTCTCAGTGTGAGTGAGGCCACCCCAGTGTTTTGTAGAGTGGGCAGTGGTGGGTTCACAGAAGCATATTCAGCACAAATCTCAAGGAGTGATGGTAAAGTGTCAAGTTTACTCAACAACTGGTTCAGACCGTGGTTGTAAAGAAAGTCTGTGTAGTCGAGTAACAGTAAAAAGGTTGTTTGACTAGCCTCTTCCTGGCTTCAAGAGTGAGAAGGTGTCTTATACGATAGAATATGCCCAGTCATTGTCTTAGCTTTTTGGAGAGCTCATTTAGATAAGCCATAAAGCTGAGCTTATTATCCAGCCATACTCCCAAATATTTGAACTTGTCCACCAATTCCAGTGGTCCTCCATACAGAGTGTATATCTGAAGGCACGCTGGTGGCTGTGAGGTATGGGAGGCATGCGGCTTTGGTCTTTTAGCATTAAGCAGAAGCTGAAGATTGATCAGGTTATGCTAGAGGATTGTGAAGTCATGTTGAGTTCTGTGGAGCAATCTTCAGGAGGTGTTGGTGGAGTACAGTGCTGTGTCATCAGCGAATAGATGTACACTACTTGTATGTATGCAAGTGTCAATCTGATTTACGTAGATAGTGAACAGTACTGGGCCCAGGATAGAGCCTTGCGGAACACCACATGGAAGGGTTTTTAGTGGGAAAGTTCCCTTGGTCCTTTATTTGCTGCATCCTGCTGGTAAGATAGCATTGGAACCACTTTACAGCCAAGTTATCAAAGCCAAAACTCCTTAGTCTGTTGAGTAGAAGGCTATGGTATGGTCCCACTGTATCGAAGGCCTTAGAGATCTAGGAAGAGGCGCCAAACATGGTTCCTTGTATCTAGGTGGTTTGCCAGTCACTCGTAACTTTAGAGGGCAGATACAGTGCTATGCTCGGTCTAAACCCCGATTGGACTGGATTTAGGAGGCGTTCATTCTCCAGATATTCCCTAAGCTGTGAGTTCACAATTTTCTCCAAGAGCTTGAGAGGGTTGGAAGGAGGAAATAGGTCAGTAGTTGTTCCAGGGCTTCGTTAACCTCTACTGAAGTCCCCAATGGGAATTTTGAGGATTTTGAAGCACAAAAATGAGAGCAGTGCTTTAGCATTGATCCGTATGTGGAAAGGTTTTCATGGAGTTTGTTAGCAGAAAAGTATTGAGTAATGTTTTACAAAGCCACTACAGCAAATTTCTGGCCCCAGGATTCTCTGGTCTGACCCCAACATTTGAAACAGAGGGTCAATCTGACCCCTTTTTAGTGCTAATGCAAGCCCTGTTGTTCAGGTCTGTTGGTTGCGGACTTGAAAATATGTGCTATTTTCCAGAGTGAAGGTAGTTCGCCTAGAGACAGGGAGCAATTGAAGAGATGGGTGATGGGGCTGTCAGGTAGTAGTAGCCTATTTTCAAAAACAATGGTTCAATGAGATCTGTGCCAGCACTCTTTTTCATGTACAGGGACAATAAGAGGTCCTCCACCTGTTTAAAGTAACTGGGCGAAAACTGAAGGTGAGGTGATGCAGGATAGGAGCAGAGTTAAGGCTTGGGCCAAATAACGCGTCACTGGGGGTGCTGAACTTACTGACAGGTGAGACATCAAAGCCAAGACCTGCTGTGGCGAAGTGATTGTTGAGCTGTTCTAGAATATCTCTCTGTTCATGTAAGAAACGTCTCCAGATATTATTTTGACAGGCAGAGAGGAGGTTGGTGAATGACCTTCAACCTCTCTGAGGATCCTCCACAACTTAGCAGAACAGTTTTATTATCTTCAAAGGCGGTCTGGAAAAAGCATGCTTTTTGCCCTAGTTAGCTTAGTGCAGGGATTTCTAGCTGCCAAAGGCAAGCCAGTCAATCTCTAGTTTAGATTTCCTTCACCTTTTCACAATATATCCCTGTCCCTCAGTGCTTTTTTAATCTGGGTGAGAACCAGTCAGGAGATCTTTTCTAGTTTTGATCTTCCTAGCTGGGGCATGCTTATCTATAAGCCCCAGTAACAGATTTTGGAAGATACTGAAGGCCTCAGTAACAAAGGGGCCAAGTAGAAATCCTGCCAAAATGATATTCCCAAGATCAGCCTGAAAGTTAGAACTACAGAAGAGTCTTAGGCTTCTTTTCAGTTTGAAGGTTGAAGCAGACAACCTGCTGGGCGAACACGCTATACAAGCAATAACACAGTGGTCACTTAGGTCATTATGAAAGATCCCTGCATGAGAAAAGTTATGTGGTTTGCAGACAAGCATAAGGTCAAGTAACGTACTATGTTCTTGGTTTTCCTGTTTGGACAGATGTTCTCAGGTGTAATCTCGTAAGCCCATGTCCATAACAGAAGTCCTTCAGTTTGTTGGAACAGTCATCAATACAGTTGAGGTTAAGGTCTCCCATTATTATGCATTCTAAGTTTGCCCTTGCGAGCAGAGAGTGGAGGTGTGCTAGTAAGCCAAGCCCGGCTGAGGGTGGCCTATAGCATACAGTTAATAAGAGGGTAACTTCAGGCAAAAGAGATAACTTTAGGGCAAGGCATTTGAATTCCTTAGGCAATGAGGTGCGAGTAATATCTGAGACGGAAATCTGTTCTTAATATAGATAGCAACTCCCCACCCCTGGATGGCCTATCACACCTAAACAGGTTATATTCAAGGATATTAATGATAGTGTCAGGAGTGAGCTAGTAAGCCACATCTCAGAAATCATAAGTATATCGGGGGCATATGTAGGACCCCAGGCTTCAATCAGATCAAACTTCTTGGACAGGCTGCAAACATTCATGTGTAGAAAGTTAAGGCCCTTTAGATTCATTAGGTCCGATGAGGCATCTAGTGCAAGAGGAGGGCCAGGATTGAGTTCACTCCTGATTAGAGAAGAAGAAAAACCAACATTTTCCTGAGGCAGCTAATAATCGTTTTCAGTAAGCATATGTTTTGCATGATATGATGCTTTTTATAGTGAGGATTACTAAGGGTGAAAGAGATGTGAGAGAGGGACAGCTTGTAGATTACCACTTTTACTGATAGAGCGAAGGTACTTGAATCATGGTAGAGTGTCTAGGCTGGGGAGCTGGTATATTGCGTATAGAGGATGCCCTTGAATGGATCAAAGCTTGAGCAACCATAGAACAGGTTAGGTTTAGATGGTTAGCGAGTTCAGTTGTTGGGGGTTATTCATAGTTCAAGAATAGCAATGTGCAGCAGGAGGACACAGCCATATAAGAGGATGTATAGATGGGGTGCCATTTGGCTAGAACAGCGTTTAAATTGGGATGTATTTAGCAAGTGGGTCTATAGTTATTTGGCCTGGCTATGGAGAGGGTGCAGGGTCCCTTTAGGAGGAAGGCTGACAAGAGATTCGACCAATAGGAACAGTAGGAGTGGTTATCTCCTGAAAAGAGCATTTAATCAAGGTCGGAGGTGGGAGGCTGGGGGCGAAAAGTACACACAAAGGAGCTGTAACCAGCAATCACAGTAATAAAATTACACTTTTACATTTTTGTTTAAACCTTGCAGCTCTAAGGTAGTAATTTTAAATAAAGCGCCAGATGGCTAAGGCAAGAAGCAGGAGGTTTAGGGCCAATCGGGTCAGACTTCTGGAAGGCACCAGCGATCAACTGGCTGGCTGAGCAACCGTACCTTGCCAGAAAGCAGCCAAGAGCAGGTCTTGGGCGGCAGCTGTGAAAGGGCCGTCCATCTGGGGCAGAGTCAGGACTTCGTGGGAGCTTCAGGCCCTGGTCAAGGGGCTTCTCAGCTTGCAGAGGAAAGCAGCCGAGAGCAGGTCTCAGGCAGCGGCTGTGGAAGGCCGCCTGTCCAGGGCAGAGTTGGGACTTCATAGGAGCTTTAGCCACTGGTCAGGGGGCTTCTCAGCTTGCAGAGGAAAGCAGCCAAGAGCAGGTCTCGGGCGGTGGTTGTAGAAAGGCTGTCCATCCGGAGCAGAGTCGGGACTTCATGGAGCTTTAGCCCCTGGTCAGAGGCTTCTCAGCTTGCAGAGGAAAGCAGCCGAAGAGCAGGTCTCAGGCGGAGGCTGTGGAAGGGCTGTCCATCCGGGGCAGAGTCAGGACTTCATGGGAGCTTTAGCCCCTGGTCAGGGGCTGCTCAGCTGAAATGGGAAGTTTGCATTGTGTTGGGATGCAAAAATGTCCAACCTGGGCGACCCCATCTGGCGAACAGACCTTCTGCGACAGATGACAGAAGCTCCCACTTGTATGCTGGATCATGCCCAGTTGAGGCTGTCTGCCAGAGTGTTTAGCACTTCTGGGACATAGACTGCTGAAAGAGTCAGACCGTGATCCAGAGCCCACATTACCACACTCATGGCCTCCTGCATAGGGGTACCAATGAGTCCCCCTTGCTTGCTGATGTAGTACACTACACAGAGGTTGTCTGACTGAATCGCAACTGCCCTGGCAGAAGGTGGTTCTAAAGGCCTGCATGGCATATAGAACTGCCTGCATCTACAGGACATTGATGTGCAGGAGGCCTTGGTCTGGGACCAACAGCCCTGAGTCTGAAAAGGACCCAGATGGACCCCACAGCCCATCCTGGGCGTCTGTGGTAAGGATCTCCTGTGGGATGAAATCTGGAATGGGACACCTTGCAAAGGTTCTGGGATTCATCCACCACTAAAGCACCCTCTCTGAATGGGGAGGAGCTAGACTAACATGCAGTCGCCAGTCTGCTGATTACACTGCACCCTGAGGGTCCATTGGTGGGGAATGCGCATGTGGAGTCTGGCAAAATTGACAGTGGGAATGGCAGCGCCATTAGTCCCAGAAGTCTTAAATACAGCCTGCTGGGGATATGCCGACTCTGGGCTGCCTACTGAGCCTGGGCCATGAGGCACTCTGCCCTGTCAAGAGGAAAAAGCTTTCCCATGTGCTGAGTGTGGGACCATCCCTATGTATTGCAGTCTCTGAGATGGAACCAGGACCGACCTGGGCAAACTGACCATGAAGCCCAGGAATGGAACAGCTGAAGAGTCCTGCTTAAGGTCTCCAAAGCTGGCCCTGGATGGTGCTTTTAACAAACAATCATCTAGATAAGGGAGATGTACCTCCCTCCCTCCTGAGGATGCAAGTTTTTGCTAAGCACTTGGTAGACCCGTGGTGCAGAGAACAAGCCAAAGGGCAACATGTTGAACTGGTAGTGTTTACCCTGAAAAAGAACTGGAGAGACCTCTTGTAAGGAGGGAACACAGATATGTGCAGGTGACATCTGCATGTCCAACGCATAGCCGGTCACCCTGCTTGAGCAGGGGCATCTGACAGGGCAAAGTTAACATGTGAAACTTTCTATACTGGACATACAGATGGATTTTAGATCCAGAATAGGCCTCAAATCTCCGGTCTTTTGGGAACCAGAAAGAACCTGAAGTAAAACCCTTTGTTCCTCTGGCGCTGGGCACTGTTTCTATGACCTGTTTGCGTGGGAGGGATTACACTTCCTCCTGGAGCACAGGCAAGAGGGCTGGAGGATAGTGGGAGGCTGCTGGGGGAATCTCTGGGGATACTCCATGAGCTCAAGGTATGACCTTTCTATGAATTTCACAATCCAGGTGTCTGAAGTTATGGTTCTCCATTGATTTAAATGGAGGAGAACCGACCTCTGATCACCACCTCCTGGTCTGTGATCAAGAAGGCGGGTCTGGCAAGGAGTCAAGCTGAGGCAGATCCAGCCACAGAGGCTGATCTGTCACATCTGGGCACTTGGCCAAGGCTCCAGCTCTGGAGATGATGGGTAGGGCAGTGGAGCTCTTCTCTTGCCCTGAGGCCTAGAGCTGCTCCTTGTATGTTGGGTGCCCTCTGACAGGCGCTGTCTGTCCTTCTGCTGCTGAGTATGGTACAGCAAGTGGACAGATTAAGGACTCTGCCTGAAGCCTGCAGATCACTAATGATATCCTGGACATCAGGGCCAAACAGTTTGGTCCCATTAAAGGGGCATTTCAGCACTTTTGCTGAACATCCATGGCAAAGCCAGACACCCCAACCAGGAGTGCCTACACAGGCATATTCCCGTGGCAGCAGCCCTGGCAACAGTGTCAGCCAATTATAAAGTGCCCTCAGAAGGTGCTTGCTGACATCCTCCACTGTCTGCAAGCATTGGAGGACTCCTGATTCAGAGAGCCCTCTGGAACAGCCTGGGCAGCAGCCTTGCCTTCTTCCAGTTGGTGTTCTGGTATTTCACCATGTGGGACAGGTAATTTGCAATCCTCAAACCTAAGGTGGAAGAAGCATAAACCCTCTTACCCCAAGGTTGATTCTGCAAGACTCCTTGTCTGGGGTGAGAGCTGAGGTGCTTGGGCACCTTAGACCTGTCTTGGGCAGCCTTAATGACCACTGAGTCTGTCTCAGGCTGAGCCACATAGCAAGGGAACCCTTGGGGGCACTACAGAGTTTATCTGCCCTCTGGCATGGCTGGCACCATATCTGGATGGTGCCAAGCAGCAGTGGCAGCATTCCTAAAGCAGGCAAGATGGAAGGAATGATCTTAGGAGGAGATTCAGGAATCTCCAGGAAGTCAACCAGATCTTTCCTGATGACATCCTCCTCCTCCTCCATATGAAACCCCATGGCAGAGGATAACTGCTTCATTATATTAAAGAAGGAGGGTCCTCTGGAGGGGGCCGAGAGGTGTGCCTGACAGAGTCTTCACTGACAGAGGAGGCAGTGGACTTGTCTCGTGGAAGCTCTTCCTCTTCCCCATCCTCAGGCAGAATGAGGTCAGGGTGATATTCTTCTTTGACATCGACCTCCTCTAGGTCTAGGTCCAATATCGCTGTGCAGATGCCGAACCATGGGGATCATCCCTCGATCGGCGAAGGGGTAGGGGTGGGGTGAGGGTGTTGTCGATGCAGGCAGCCATTGACAGCACAGGCAATGTGTGTAGATGCACCAGTTTGGGTCACAATTACAAAAGTGAACTTGGTAAGGATCTCATGGGGATTGATGATGTCGAACCCCATGTCGAAGCGAGGGGGTCGATGGGGCTAGGAGGCGAGGCCTGGTGATGCATCAGGTCGCATCGGGACGGTCGCCGATGATGAGCCCATTGTCAATGGAGGAGGGTCAACGACCGGAGGTTGATGACCGCCACCCTAGGAATCGGATGGCGGAGCTGTTGGTATGGGCCTAGTAGATACAGAGGTCTGGACAGCAGATTTGTGCATTGATGCGCAGCAGTCAACAAAGTTCTCCCAAGAGAAAAAGCGATGAAACCATCAAGGGGCGGGACTGTCGCGGGGAAGTGGTCCCGATCTTTGTCTCTTTATGACTTTTCATGAGGACTTGTCTCAGGCCTTGGAGGCCTGGGAGCTCGACGACCCTGCTGGCAACTGAGAGGCTGGGACCCTGGAGGACCCCTGCCCAGAACTGGCTCCTGATGTTCCATTAGAAAATTTTAAGAGCCTTCTTGAATAACCTGAGGGTTGTTTGATTGAACTTCTAGCAGAGTTCATAGTCAGAAACTTTGTGGTCAGGCCCAAGACAGCAGATACAGAGGGTGTTAGGCTGTGGAAGCAGTCTTCTTTCCACAAGCGGCAACAATGGAAAAAAGACATAGAAGGAGTAGTTCTCGACATAAACAAAATAAAGGAATCTCTAAAGAAAAGAGATTCCAATGTAGGTATAAAGAAAAAAACTTGAGGCAAAAAAGGCACAAAACTGTGTTGGAGGTTCCAGAGACCCATGTAGACTGAGTCGATGGCAGAAAAGAACTGAGGAGAGAGCGGAGCCACTCACACCTTTATAGAGTAGGTGACATCGTCACATGGCGTCGACTTGGGTGGCCCCAGTTGTACTGTTGAAAATCTTCTGTGTGTATTCCACTTCACCGACAGTGAGAGTCCTGCGGTGTGACCCGATGACTGAGATTCCCTGAAGATCCAGGTATGCAATGCTGCAGAGCATCATGTGGATTCAGGTCTCAGGCTCCACTGAGGCAGCCACCCTACAGAGTTTCTGATGGAGTGAAACATGCTCTGATGGGAGATCAATGTGCTGGCTCTTAGGATAATCCAGGAGTCCAGTAGTCCCTGGGTCCTCCGGTGGTACTGAACCCCAAGAAGGATGAGACTAGCAGGTTCTATGTCAACTACCACAAACTCAGTAGCTGTATGGAGTTAGACAAATACCCATGCCCAAGAAGGAGGTGGACCTAGAAAGGCTTGGTGAGTCATGTATCTGACAACCACAGATCTGACAAAGGGCTACTGGCAGGTACCCTGACCCCCAAAGCCAGAGAGTGGTCAGCCTTCATCACTCCATTTGGCCAATTTGAGTTTCATGTAATGGTATTCATGATGAATAATGTGTCAGCCATCTTTTAACGGCTCATGAACTGCATTCTGTCTGGGGCAGGAGACTTTGGTCTAGCATACATGGACATCTCCATCCACAGCCAGACATGGGAGGATTATGTCAGGCACATGACCTAGATGCTCTGTCAACTGAAGGCTGCAGAGCTGACAGTCAAGGAAGAGAACTGCCAAATAGGGATGGCAGAGGTGTCATACCTTGGCACTGTGTTGGGAGTGCGTACATCTAGTCAGTGCCAGTAAAGATTGAGGCCATTCAGGGATGGGCCATGGCCACAAGAAGGAGGAAAGTACAGGCCTTCCTAGAGATGGAAGGGTACTATCCAAAGCTCCTAAGGAAGGGGTTGGAACCCGAAGCACAGAGGTTGAGATTTTGTGTGGGAGCTTTAAACCTTCTTATAAACACTGCCTACTTTAAGCCTTTATATGCACACTGTGAAGTCGATTTGAATGTAAGTGTGTTTTGAAAAAACTTTTCAGTAAAAGAAACTCTTTTTGAATCACAGTTTGGAGTGCTGGTTATTTTTCTAAAGATACTATCAAAACTTATGCCAAACTTCTGAAGCATGGCCAAACCTTGTCCAATCTCACAAGGAGAAAATGTTGGAAAAGTTCAATGATGACGGACACAGCACTCCGCCAGTTGAAAGAGGCATTGTGTCAGGCATCTGTCTCATGAGCCCTGACTATTCTCTGAAGTTCACTGTAGTGGATGCATCTAATCATGGGCTAGGCACATTTCTAAGTCAGGTCGCTACACGAGGAGGAACACCAGTTGTTACCTGAGCATGAAGCTGCTGCCCAAAGAGAGGCTAATGTTACAACTGAGAAAGAGTGAATGGATTTCGTTTGGGCTCTGGAGAAGCTGCAACCATATTTGTATGGGAGGCATTCACACTGGTGACTGAATACTACTACATGACTCCATAGGACCAGTGGGCAAAATGCCAAATTGCTAAGATGAAGCCTGGAGCTGCAGTCCTGTAACACATATCAGGCACCACAGTGGGTCACAACATGGCAATGCTGATGGTTTGTCTAGGCAGTAAGTCCACAGCATGGATTAGGTGGGTCCTCTGTATGTGTTATCAGGTCAGTAGTTGTGAGTTGATTGAGTATGACAGCAATCAGAAAATTACATCCACATGACAGCAAAATTAAAGTTGTTTTAAGCTTTATTTTCACTGGTGACAAAG
Organism: Neoceratodus forsteri; assembly: GCA_016271365.2. Classification (NCBI taxonomy): domain Eukaryota; kingdom Metazoa; phylum Chordata; order Ceratodontiformes; family Ceratodontidae; genus Neoceratodus; species Neoceratodus forsteri. The sequence goes on from CM057455.1 coordinate 962,774,154, forward strand.
TGAAAATAAAGCTTGCACAACTTTTAATTCTTTGTTAATGTGACTGGTACTTTCAGGCAATGATCAGTGGCCCAGAAAAGAACAGGAAGTGCTTTGAATTAACAAATTGTTAAAACAGAGAAAACTGGGGCATAGCAAGTGAGAAAACCTGCTAACATGAAAACAAACATTATTTGGGGTCACTAAAGGATGTTCCATTTTCCAGGGGATGGAGATGTAACAGGCGTAACACAGAGAATTTTTTAATCTTACTGGTTATGTTGTCTGTAAACTATTGTGGGGATGTACAGGAGAACTGAAAACTGCCTCATACTGCAGTCCCATACCTGGAGGAACTCAGCTGTGAGTGAATCTGGTATAAAATGTATGTACTCACAGTACAGACAAGTGGGGTGGGTAGCAGAAGTCTTCTGATCTAAAAGGTTTGTGTTTGATTAAATTTAAAAGAGCAGTGTCCGTCTCATGAGAAAAAGATATGTTTTAAATATAAACAGTGGCCATATGTTTCTAGCTCGGCAGACAGCAATGAGAACAAATTGACCAAGCTTTAAATAAAGAAATCCAGTTTAAACCAATTCTGAAAAATGGTCCAGGCTGTGATGTCAGCGAAGGGCGTATGATGGTGCAGGTGTAGTGGGCTGTACAAAGGCATATCTCTGTGTATGTTTGCTCTTAAAGTTAGTTATGTTTTGGGATTCTGAACTAGCAACATTGTAGGTTTCAGTCTGCTGTAACTCACTCGTTCTCAGTTAAGGGGTAAACTTCTGCTCTACTTACAATCTAGATAGTTTTGAGTTAGGCCTTCTTCTGTGTGATCTCTATCTGTTCAAGTGAATTTAGTTTTAACCCTGTAGAATAATCTTTAGTGTGTGTTATCCTGCAATATATGTAAATATTGTACAGTATTGAATGCTATTTTATACCGTCATGCTTTCTGCGACTGAATCATTTAAGTATAGATAACCATGGGAAACTGGCAAGTCTGTGATCTGTTTCCGAAAAGACGAGCTACTATTATAATAGCAAAAGACAAAGTGTTCTCAACTGTAAAAGAAGTTGTGGCTTGTTTGCCTTTGGTAAGGAGCATTGTACTGAGTGAGTAGTGGCTCTGGAGCTAGAGACACCTGGGTGAGGTTACCCGTTGGTGGTGGCAGCATACCAAGGTAACCCTTTCAGGCATCTGAAGGTTCGAAAACTGGTAGTAGTCACAGACTGGGTGGATTGTCTGTGAAAAACGTCAAGTGTAAGATTTGCTCCGCGCCTTAGACAATTGCTTTGTCTTGTCTAACCTGTCCCACTCTTTCTTATCAGTTTCTGCAAAATGCTCAAATTTGGGGATGCATTTCATAGTGTTTCCATAGGTTGAGAAAAATCAGGTTCATGTTCAATGGAGCAGAAGACTCTGAGTTCAGTAGTTGTAAAATCCTACCAGTCTCTTCAACCAAAAACAAAGAATACTGACCATTAAACACAGATGGGATAGAGGAAGTGTACCCATTCCCTTTGTCTTCTTCATCTTAATAATCTTCAGGGTCACCTGAGTCTGAAGATCGTAGGATTACCCTTGCCTTGGGAGCCTTCCAGATAATTTGGTTGTGGAGTATTACCTTGCCTGGATGACTCAGGGAATGGCTGCAAGTCGAAGGGCATCCTTCAACCCAAGTTTATACTGTAGTATAATGAAAGGACCAGTACTAACAGAGTACCCTTAGTAGTCAAGTATCATCCTGCCTGTGAACTCATTGAGATTATTAAGGACCTACACCCCATAATCAGTGAGAACTGCCACTTCTATATTTTAAACAACCACACAGTTTAGCCAACCTGATTATTAGGAGTAAACCTGAACCGAACAGAGTGCCATGACATCATATGGTACACAACCCGTAATAAACACAGATGTAAAACTTGTGAGCACATTTCCAACTCAGACTGTGTGGTTACCTCACAAACAGATAATTCAGGATATTGGTAATTACACATGTACATCAAGCAATGCTGTTTATCTTAGTCAATGCAGGAAATGTCATTACATAGGTTATGGGGAGACAAAATGACAACTCTGCACTAGAATGAATTCACACAGGTAGGATATTAATTGGAAGATGACTGACAAACCAGCGGCACAACACTTCTCTTAGCATGACCACTCAGTTTCAGATATGTCTGTGATGGTCTTGAAAGGACATTTCAACAGTACACAACAGAGCGAGCTTGTGAGATCAGACTTATGTTACTTCTTAAAACTCATTTGCTCCAGGTTACCATTTTGGGTCGGATCTAGCAATGGATGGTTCCAATGCCATATGGCATCTATAGGAACAAATGTGTTTTAATACAGTGCAAGATGGCTTGCACCTGATGTTAGCTATATGACACCTACCGTAAACTTACATGGACCTTTACTTCAAAGGATGGACATACATATTTTAGGTTTTCAGTGAGCCCTGGACTTTGACTCTATACAGTCCCTCTTAACTGGTTATCTACAGGCTGGCCTCTCACATTAGTATTGTGTGAATGTGTACGTGGGTGTGGTTATCTCCATGTGTGTGAGTTTGTGAATCTGTTTATGTGTGTGTTGCAGGGTAGAAGAAGTGTGGCACACTGAATTTTTAACACGCATATTTGAGATGGTGGTTATGTGGGTATAGTGGATGTGAATATTGTGGGATATTGAGGTAAACTTATGTTCAGGTACATGACATTATGGTGTCACAGTGGCTAGGACTCTGGACTCATCTTATAGTGGATATTTACTTCCTTCTGCTAGTTCTGTAATTTGAGTATATATTGTAATGTTTTACGCTCTGTACTTATAAGGACACATAGATACATACATAGATACATAGACAGTGTCGGCAGATAAGGGCCTATGGCCCATCTAGTCTGCCCACTGGAGTTTGTAACTTCAGTTTATGTTTTCTAGAACTCTGTTGCTTACCCTGACCTCCAGAATTCCTTTATGTCTATCCCATGCATTCTTAAATCCCGTGATTGTTTCAGCCCCACCATTTCCTCTGGCAGGGTGTTCACTTGTCCACCACCGTTCTGTGAAGAAATTCTTCCTCATTTCCTCTGAATCACCCTCCCTCCAACTTCATCCCATGCCTTCTAGTCCTGGAACATCTTTTTAGCTTAAAAATAGTGTATTCCTGCACCTTGTTCCTCCCTGTAAAGATACTTGTATGTCTCTATCATGTCCCCTCTCCCTACTCTCCTCCAGGAGTACATATTCAGTTCCTTCAACCTGTCCTCATAGGACTTGTGATGCAATCCATGTACCATCTTTGTTGCCCTCCTCTGAACCTTCTCCACCCTATCAGTGTCCTTACGTAGGTAAGTTCTCCAGAACTGTACACTGTACTCCAGGTGGGGCCTCACTATTGTCTTGTATAGTGGAATTATGACCTCCCTTTTCCTGCTGGTGATGACCCTGCCTATGCATCCCAGCATCATATTTCTTTACCTGCTGCCTTGTCACATTGTTTCCCTGCTTTGGAGGTCATCAGAGATGATAACTCCAAGATCCCTTTCCTGCATGGTGCATGCTATATCCTCACCCCCAACTGATATATTGTGACAGGGTTTTTGTGCCCCTATATGCATTATCTTGCACTTCTTTGAATTGAATTTCAACCGCTAAACCCCTGACCATTCTTCAAGTTTCTGCAGGTCCCTTCTCATTCTGTCTACACCCTCTGGTGTGTCTACTCTGTTACAGAGCTTTGTGTCATCAGCGAACAGGGAAATTCTGCCTTTGGGTCCTCGCAATGTCACTGATGAAGATGTTGAATAGGACAGGTCCCAGCACTTATCCCTGTGGTACCCCACTGGTCACTCTTCCCTCTGTGGAGTGACAGCCATTTACCACCACCCTCTGTGTCCTGCTGCCCAGCCAGTTACCTACCCACCACACTACTGTCCTGCCACACCCATATTCCCTAGTTTGTGTAATAGTCTTCTATGTGGCACAGTGTCAAAGGCCTTGCTGAAGTCCAGATAGGCCATGTCCACTGCCCTCCTGATCCACCTCCTAGTCACCCAGCCAAAAATTCAATGAGGTTGGTCTGACATGACCTCCCTCTGGTGAAACCATGCTGCCTTGGGTCCTGCAGTCCATTGACAACCAGATGTTCCACCAATCTCTTCTTCAGTAGTGCTTCCATGATCTTCCCCACTACGAGGTGAAACTGCTGGTCTGTGGTTTCCCTTCCTCTTTGTTCCCACTTCTGTATAAAGGGACTACATCTGCTGTCCTCCAGTCTTTGGGTACCTCCCTGTTTCCAGTGATCGGCTAAACAGGATAGCTAGAGGTTCAGCCACCACCTCTCTTAGTTCTTTAAGGACCCTGGGTGCACCTCCCGGGCCCCATTGCTTTATCAACTCTTATTACTTCCAGTTCCTTCAGGACCCTTTCTCGTGTAAAGGGATTTATGTCCATTTCTGCACCATTCTCACCCCTTGTATTCCCTTCAGACCCATTACCTCCTCTTCCTCAGTAAAGACTGAGCAGAAATACCTGTTCAAAATGTCAGCTTTACTGTTGTCATCCTCTATGTGGCCCCATCCTCCCCTTCAGTTTCACTATCCCTCCTTTTGCCTTTCTTTTCACTTAGGTACCTGTAAAGGTTTTGTCCCTCTACCCACTGATTTTGCAATGTGCTCTTCTGTCTGAGCTTTGGCTTCCCTGCAACCCCTGCCTCCCTTTGCTTCTCCTGGTGCTTCTCCCTATCCCTTCTGCCTCTGTCTTTTGTATTGCCTGAATGCAATCTTTTGGCTTTCACATTCTTTGCTACCTCTTTGGAAAACCATAATGACCTCCTCTTCCTTTTCCTCTTGCTAACCTGCTTAATGCATAATTCTGTTGCTCTTGTAATCCCCATTTTAAACACTGCCCACTGTTCCTCAACCCCTGATTCCTGCCCCATTCCCTTAATGCCTCTTTCAAGTATCTCCCCATTTTCCCAAAGTCTGCCCCTAAAATCCAGTATATGTGTTTCTGTGTGGTTTGTTCTGCTCCTTCTGTGATTTCAAACCACAATGACTAGTAGTCACTGTTCCCAGGTGCTCCCTCACTGTTACCCCCATCACACTGTCCCTGTTTTGAGCACAAGGTCCAGTATTGCCTTCCACGAGTTGGTTCCATGACCAGTTGCTTGAGGAAGGCACCCTGAAGGAGTCCAGGATAAATCTGCTCCTAGTTGATGCTGCTGCTGGGATGCTCCAGTCCCGTCTGGAATACTGAAGTCTCCAACCAGTACTACCTCACCCTTGTCTGCCATCCTTTAGATGGCTAGTAGCAACTCCCTATCTGTTTCTTCATTCTGGGCTGGTGGTCTAGAGACCACACCTGTGCGGATGGTTGGCCCCATTTTCCTTTCCAGCAACCCACAGTATCTCGCCCTATTTTGTTCCTCCTGGGGCTCTGTGGCCCCTTATGTCATTTTCCATACAGACACTTGTTCTCATTTACTTGGGAGGGTTCATGACAGGTGCAATTCCTTTTGGGTAACTATTGTGTGATGGGTGCAATTAATGGTGTGTTAGGATTCATGTACATATATTTTATTTAAGTAGTTACTTTCCCGAAGGTAATGTCTAAGAATTTTAGATTCCTTGGACTGTTTCTATATATGTATTATTTCGATTATACACCGACTATTGAAATCTGTACATATCAGGCTGCATAGTCTCAGTTTCTTGGTCCTTGACTAGCACTTTTTGTATCTGGCACTTACACTGACATTTGATATTATCATGTATAAAATCTTGTTACAACAAAGGCTTAAGGTTTCTGGAACATAATAGCCTTGTTGAGAGCATGTTGGAATATATCTCCAGCCAGTTGTACTTTCATCAGTGTGATACACTTACTCACTTTGGGTAAATATCACTTTCATCATTATATATGCCATGTAAAAACAATTTCTGTGTTGTAATTTTGGGGCCTTTTTTATTATTTTTACTTGGTTATATGTTACATTTTGACATCGGTTGTTTTCTCTAGGGTCATTTTATCATCATAGGCTCTATTCACAGAGTTCTGAGCAAAGCTGGGTTTACTGATGGACTGTTACCTCACTCGTGAGTATGTATCTTCAGGAGGTTTCTTCACTTGACATGATTTAGTGTGCAGAGAATCTGAAGATTTTTTATCCATTAGACTGATACATGGTATAATATATGGGGTGAACTCTCTGCCTGCTGTTATCTCTAGACAGCCTTTGACCTTTAAGTTTGGTTCAGCTGAAATCACACTTTAGATATTCAAGCTCTCCAACGTTACTTTAATTATTTCTGAAGGACTGTTTTAAACCAATGAGAATCATTTCTGTTTTTCTGCATGTTCTAAGTGTTAATAATACGAGATTTCTAAATAACTCTCATTAGGCTTCTGAAGAAGGACTTGTTGGTCTGAAAGCTAAAGCTCTTTGTTCTTTTGTAACATCCTTATTGGTCCAATAAAATGTATCAAACCATTTGTTCTGGATTTGTTCTTACTAGGACCAATATGGCATTAAACATTTTGTTTGTTATGAATGATTTAAAATGACTGATATTTTTAGAATAAAATACCAGACATGGAAAAAAAATTCCTTTTTATCCAGTGTACATAAAACATTTTCCAGAAATGATCTATTCATACTCTCAGAAGAAAGAATAAATGATGTAATTAATTTAAAATACAGTGCTTTTAAGCTGTCAGACCACGCTCCTATACATTTCTCGACAAATTTATTCTGGGAAGATGGACAATGTAACAATAACTACTGGAAATTTGATAACACTGATGGGATTTTTAAACAGAAACTCAGAGATGAGATAAAAGATTTCTTAAGAAATAATAGTGTCGAAGAAACTTCTATATCAATAATTTGAGAGGCCCTAAAAGCATGTTTTAAGAGGCAGATTATTTCATATACTGTTTTAAAAGAAAAGACAAAAGGAAAAACTAAATACATTAGAACACCAACTGTATGTCACAGAAGCAGCTTATAATAACTCAGGTTTAGAAACAGATCTATTCAAAATATTAAAATAAGGAATATAATGCTTTACTGACTTATAAAGCTGAAAAAGCCTTAGAAAACTCAAGATCTAACTATTATTTTGTTCTCAGAAAAAATGGACAAATTACTAGCCTACAAGATACAATGTGAACGTAATAAAACTTCTATCTGTAAGTTACAGCTAAATACAAGAAAACTCTCAATTTCACTTATTGAAATTAATCAGGGTTTTCAGGAGTATTAAAAAGAACTGTATACCCCAGACACTAACCTAATCAATAAACTATCGACAATTTCTTACAAGTTTCATCCGTATTAACCTTAAAGAGATTCACCAGGCTGAGACCCTGCACCTATATATTGGTGCCTTACCACTGAAGGATCCTCCATTTGAATATCTCCCGAAAATGTGCTGACAGAAAAGTGAATTCCTCCGTAAAATACTGTAAACTGGGTCGAAGCACTTCCTGATTTTTCTGCTGCCCATCGTCCGCCCCTGCACTCAGGGACGTGATAGCCAGGCCAGCGAGGCACGCTCCATTAAACTCAATGGTGGTGACTTTCTATCTGTTTTTGTAATATAATGGCCACGGGCAATAAAGCGTGGGCACTGGTTGACTAACAAGGCCTTGTTAGTCAACGGGTATCACGTTTGTGCCCACTGGCCATTATATTACAAAAACGAAGATGGAAAAACCGCCCCCACTGGATTTGAGCGCCCGATATCTCACTGGCATCTCGTCATCCATCCCTGAGTGCGGGGGCAGACTAGGTGGCAGAAAGCGGTGAAATTGCTTCCAGACCAATTACAGCCAACCCTGCAGGCGTCACGAGCAACACATTTCGAGGAAGACTGTGGAAGATCTGTGATAAACATATGAATGCAAGGCTATCTGTTATATTGGCGGATCTCTTTAAAGGACAAAGAAAAAAATTAATATGAGACAAGCCTATTAATCTTCAGGAGATTCAGACAACAATACAGCAGTTTAAAACCGAAAAGCTCCAGGCCTGGATGGGTATACAATAGAATTTTATAAAACATTTTCAAACATTTTTCACTGTTATTTTAGAACTATGCAACGATATAGAAAGTAAAGGTAATCTCCCAGTCTGGTCTTTAAATATAGTAAATACAACTCACGGTGCATAAAGGCACTTGTTTAAATGTCTAGCTCCAATGTACACCACATTTTAGTGGAACAACATATTTTATTTCAGGTTTGCTTTTTTACTTTCACCATTAGGGTGCTCAAATTTACATGTATTACATTTTGTCACCATCAAAAATCCTTTAGGCAATCTGTTGAACCAATTTGGCCATTCAAGTTAGGTTTCAAATAGTGCCTACTAGTAACAATCCCCAAAGTTACTGCTCCACTATAGCTCACTCTTGGCTTGTTACCAACTAGTGGTGACAAAGTGCTATCACTGTGGAGCACGTTACAATGTTTTTGACAATCCTCAGATTAATTTTGCTACTTCATTATACTCCGTTATGAAGTTGATGGGTACTGAAACATTATACAATGAGGTCTAAAGTTCTCTCTCCTGATTGATCAGCTGATGTTCATGCTGTGGTACTTTCTATAAACTACCCGATAAAGTACCAGCTCTAACGCACACAGAAAATACTGTAAAAGAAATCACTACACCCTTTGTAACCACTGCCATCTTTGTTCCCACTAACCGCACCACATTTTCAGTTATAATTACTCTGCCACGGCATTCAGCTCATTCACGCTATGGGCCAGCTGTCTTGCTGTAGCTTACAGAGCCATGCATTTTCCTCACCTCTCTTTGCCACTCACCAGTACAGGGACTTGGGATGGTTTCTGCCCACCAGCAACAAACTATTTTGTGTAAGGGCAAGGATATTTGATTAAAATTAGCATAACAAAGAAAAACAAGTGTTTTCTTAACTTTTTGTGTGAATTTCTCATGTTCTAATTGTATAATCAGAATAATCCAAGACAGGGTGAGGCTTATTGCTTTTTTCTTGGGTTCTAATAAATATGCCCTTTCTAATGCTCTAGTCATTTCAATTGCTCTGTTTGGGTTTTCTTCCTTATTGCCATGGTATTTTAGTCTCTGTTTCAAAATTCTTCAGCTTGTTGATAAAATCATCCAAATCCTAACAACTTCACGCAGTCTAACAAATTGTCCATAGGGTGTGGATGGAATTACGTTTGGATGGTGACTGCTCCCAGCCTGCAAGACAGTACTGACTTCGATGCGCTTTCTGAAATTTGTGGTCACAATTTTTTCTTGGCATGCCAGCGAAGACAAGATCCCTTATAATAACTTGCTGCAACTGTTTTGTAAAATGCCATTATAACCTGGTAAAAGTCGTAATAATGCGATACCAGGTTATTATGATATTTTTGCCCTTGCTGTCGCTGCTATCAATTCATCCTTCTGCTGTCACTGCTGTCAGCCGAAAAATACACTGGCTTCATATACTGCATCAAAAATATGCACCAGTTAGTATAAAGAAATACCTGTGCAAAGTTTGTGTTATGAGTATTTTTCACACACTCTTGGTTTGTGATAACCTCATAAACCCTTCGAGCTTCGCTTTTGGGGTTTATGGATTATCATACACCGGAGTGTGACAACTCCTCCTAAATACACACATGCACAGGCGTTATTCTCTATGTAGTAAATGATCTCCATTTTTCCCATAGGAAAAGCTATTCATAATTAGCCGTTATAACCATGAGTTATAATGGCAAAAACACACTAGCTTTTCCTATGGAAAGTCGTGGCTCACTCAGTAGTTCCACACAAAACTATTTCTACCCATAAAAATGTCTGCAAACAAAAACCCAGTGTCTGTCTTCATTTTGAAATGAACTGATTACTTCACTACAAATCAAGTTGGGAGCCAGAAAACGAAAATGAAAATAGCAGTCCTCACTTTCTTTCCCTCACTATAGAAATTGCAGAAACCACCAATGGTGAACATCTAATCTGCATATCTCCATGGAAACATGGTTTCTTTAACTTCACAGATCCTAATAAAACAAAGAAACTGAACCTTTTGAACTTCTTAAAAACTTACAGCAGTTTTGTTGCAGTTTATTAGTTTTCCTTAAAACACACAGCAGTTTTCAAACTCCATTTTATTATAACTAGCACTGTGGTAGGGCAAAAAAAAAAAAAAAAACAGAAACCAGCAATTACATACAACACATTGGGGTGGATTCCATCTGTCCTTGTGCGGTCAACCTCAAAAATACACTGCTCCATATACCATCTCGAAAAACTTGCACCACTTATTATAAAAATAATGCCCGTGAAATGCAGGCATTGTGTTATGAGGATTTTTCACACACCCTTGGTGTGTGATCATCTCATAAACCTCAAGCTCGCTTTGGGTTTCAGATTATCACAAACTTCAGGTTTGTGAAAAGTGTCATGACACACCTGCATGAGCATTATTCTGTATACAGTTACTAACTAGCCCAGATTACAACCGCATAACCGGGCTTTACTTCCAGGCATAACTGGCCAGTTATAACGGAGATGCAAGACAGCTATCAGTCTGATAGCTTAGCAGGAGTCACAATGAAACACACTTTCACTTTCTCAGTGGCGCCATTACCATTAGCGTAGAAAGTGCAAAGCCGCTACTACATACTGTCTGTTAACTTTCTTTGTGGGAAAAAACAAGAGTATCTCTGAAAGTAAAAAAGCAGCAGAACACTGAAATTTGCAGCTGACAGCTGCAGTATATATGTTTATAGAGCTAGTGGTGGTTGTTTTCATTTAGATAAGAATGTTAGCTCGTGCTGGTTTGAGCGAGAGGGACCACTTGCTTAAGCCGAGCGGTTCTGTAAGCCCAAACCAGTGTGAGACAACATTCCTATCTTGCAAGACACAACCACCACTAGCCCTAAACATATAATAAAGCGGTGGAACTGCATTACGATGATTAGTTACATGGATGTCCATTTTGTAGTATAGGCGTTTCCCCGGCTTATGGTGTTTCCCTGGTTTTCAGTATGGATTGGTATGTTCTGTGTGCCATGGGGACATGCATTGTCATGTGTTTTACAGCAGGCAATAGCAGTAAAATCACATACAGACAAGAACTGTCTGTGTGATGTTACCGCTATTACCTTTACTGAGCTTTCATTTTTATTTGTGAAGAGGAAGATTTATTCAGAAATATGTGCCACTTTAACATCTGCTGAGAGAAAAAAACCTCACTGTTTGACGAGAATCACTGTGGAGCGAATCAGAAGTGTGACGGTGCGTGAGTCACCTACTGTATGCTAGATAAGAGGTACAGTAGATGCCAAGTCCTGATTGGTGGAAGCAGTTCCACCACTTTACTATAGTAAAATATGTGGCAGTTCCACACAGTGTCTAGCAGCACTGGCTGCCTGGCGTTCTGGGCAGTTCAAAAATAAAAACAATCAGAAGTGTCACTCTTTCCATGCTGTTCAGCTTAAACAGTTGCTAGTCAATTTTACTTTCCATCAGCTAACAAAGATATTTTAAATGTTTACGGACTTTCACAGCTGCTTCATATTAGTTACCTTACCACAGTATGTGGATCTGAATACACCAACTTACAAATCAAATTCTTTTTCATACAGTCTTCTTTAAAAGTAAGAAATTACAAAACAATGCATATGTAGGAATGTGTCATTTTTTTCCTTACACACATCCTCGTTGTAAGACGCTTTAATACACTCCTCGAAGCTTTGTTTTACACACACCTCAGGTGTGTGTAAAATATAGCAATATATGGGGTAATGTATAGACATTCCCTACAAGTTGATGCTACATAAACTCCGGGAGCGTAAGCTTGAGGCTTATAAAGAATCCAACACCAAAGGTGGGTGTAAAATTTGAGTTTTTACAAACTATCCCAATTGCTGTTTTTGTACAACTGCTGTGGATTGTTTTTTTTTTTGCCAGAGTAATTATATAGAGATCGAGCTCCATGCTAGTAGCCGCGGCCAGGTTGAGGAGCTGGTGTGTGTGTTGGCAAGGAAGGCAAAACACAATGGGTCATCGTGTGGAGCGAGGGAAACCCAGTGTGTTCACCATTATAACCAACTGGTTATAACGACAAATTATAACTGGTTTCCTATAGGAAAAAGAAAAATTACTCACCTTAGTCATGATGTTTCTTCTAATGGAGTCTTGCTGTATTATGACTAATGCAGTTAGCCCCAGCACTCAAACTGCCCCGAGAGTAGATGGTTAATTTTCTATGCAGAGCATAGAACGTTGAGCTCGAGCTCGGTTCAAACCTCTGTCTGCTGCACTTTGAAGTGCAACTGTCAGATTCTTACAAGCTAATACGAACTACTATGTGGAAATTGTAAAATTTTTACTAGCCAAATGGTAACCAAATATTTTGATCCCCAAAGACTCAAGTCAAGAAATCCAAAATCAAAACCAGGTAGTGAACAACTTAAGACTGTTAAATTAATAATATACCCACTCCCCTTTCTAAAGGAGGAATACTCAAATGCACCCTGGGGTGCAACACCATCTGCCAGCCCACTTCCCAAAAACAGGTTATGAGAGGGAGGTAGGGAGGAGGTCAGAATACAGCAAGACTCCATTAGAAGAAACATAATTACTAAGGTGAGTAATTTTTTCTTCAAACAACATGAAATCTTGCTGTATTCTGACTACTGCAGACTACCAAGCAGTACCTCCATGGAGGAGGGAATCAACCTACCTTTGGGAATAGCTCTGCAGTACTGTTAGACAACCAAGCATCACTTCTAGCCTGGATGTCCAGGAAGTAATGCTTGGTAAATGTATGGACTGTTTTCCAGGTGGCTGCTTTACATATCTCTAGCAAAGGAATATCCCTATCCGCAGCCAGGGAAGCAGCTGTACCTCTAGTCGAATGAGCCCTCAGGCCTAAGGGAGATATTTTTGCCTAGCTTCTCATAGCAGAATTGAATACAAGAGACAATCCACCTGGCAATAGTTCTCTTAGTGGCAGGTTTGCCCTTACCCACTTCCCCATAAGTGAGAAACAACTGAAGGTAGTCAAACCTGTGAGCCTTAAGTACGCTCAATGTAGTAACTAGGGGCTCTTTCAACATCCAAACTGTGTAAACTTCTTCTCCTGAAGAAGAATGATCAGTGAAGAACACAGGAGATACACAGATTGGTTCAGATGAAAATCTGAAACCACTTTAGGTAAAACCTCCTATTAGTTCTAAGGACCACCTTATCTCTATGGAATGAGATAAAATCAGGCTCCACTGACAGAGCTTGCAATTCACTGATACGCCTGGCAGAGGTAATAGCTACCAGGAACACAGTTTTCCAAGTCAAGTACTTAAGCTCTGCTGAAGACAAAGGCTCAAAAGGGGTTGCATAAGCTGAGCAATGCAAACATTAAGATCCTAAGCAGGGGTAGGATCCCTAAAGGGGATTGGTATGAAGCAATCCCTTGAAAAATTTACAGAATACAGGGTGAGACGACAGTGAGGAAGGCTTTCCGCTGACAGAAAAGCAGAAACAGCTGACAAATGTACTTTGAGAGTAGCTGGTCTGAGGCCTAGCCATTAAGATGAACCATATAATCCAGAACTGTACACAATTCAGCAGTGTCTGGGGATATATGTTCTTGGAACACCAAATGCTGAATCTTTTCCATTTGGAGTTGTAAGTTTTCTGGTGGCAGGCTTTTAAGTGGCTTTGAGAATATCCAGAACCTCTTGGGACAGATGCAAATCTGCATACTCTAACTCTTCAAGAGCCATGCCTTGAGATTGAGTGACCGAAGATTGGGTACCAAATCCTCCCTGAGAGGAGGTTAACAGGTTGTAATTCCTGGGAAGAGACAGGGAAGATGGACTGCTAGGGACAGCAACAGGGGTTACCAAGGCTGCTGGCCCAGTCTGGAGCAATCAGAATCACTTTGCAAGGTTGTGACCTTACCTTGACCAGAACCTTGAACAGTAGAGGAAAGGAGGGAAGGCATATACAAATTTCCTTCCAAGTTCAAATCAGATCATCCAGAAGGACTGAGCCCAATACCGGGGTCTGCAACAAAACAGAGGAAGTTGGTGATTGTCTGGGGCTGCAAAGAGATCTATCTCTGGGTGCCCCACTGAAAAAATCACTTTCAACACCACAGGGTCCAGGGACCATTCGTGATGGCCCTGGGAGATCCTGCTCAATGCACCTGCTAGCACATTGTCCTTCCCAGGAAGGCGGACTGCTATCAGAGAGGTCTGCAGAGAATAAGCTAGGGACCACAATTTCATGGCTTCCGTGCACAAGACCATGGACTGAGTGCCTCCCTGCTTGTTGATGTACCACATGGGTGGTGGTGTTGTCTGTCCTGACCTGAACCACCTTGTTCTGCACTGACTGAAAGTAAGCTTGCATGGCCAGAAAGACCGCCCTGAGTTCCAAGAGATTGATATGAAGAAGGGATTCCTGAGGAGACTATAGTCCCTGGGCTGTGAGAGCCCCAGATGGGCTCCCCACCTCAACAGAGAAGCATCCATGGTTAGGACCATAGAGTGAGACTGAGTGACGAATGGGACTCCTTGCCTGAGGTTGCCCTGATCCTGCCACCGTTGGAGAGCCTGGATCAGAGTCTGGTCACTGGAACTAGTTTGGTTAGAGAATCTTTCTTCTGAGACCAAAAGGCCCTCAGGTGAAACTGAATGTCCCTCATCTGAAATCTGGCCCCTTGGACCACTGCTGTAGAAGCTGTCATGTGGCCCAGAAGTTGAAGGAAGTGCCTTGTTGGCGAGAGACCAGAAGGTGGAATGAAGAAGCCAGCTCTACAATAGCCCTTGCCCTTTCCAGGGGAAGAAAAGCTCTTGCTTTGACTGTATTCAACTCTGCCCCTATGAAGGTGAGGAGCTGTACAGGCTCGAGAACTGACTTGGGAAGATTAAGAAGGAATCCTAGGGAAGTGAGCACTTGCTGAGTCACTTGAAGGTCTGACTTGACTTGGTCTGGGAACTGACCCACAATGAGCCAGTCATCCACGTATGGAAATATAGAAATATTTTTCCTTCTTAAAAGGCCACTATTACTGCTAGGCATTTGTGAATACCCTTGGAGCTGATGTCAGGCTGAAGGGCATAGCTTTGAACTGATAACGGCCTGAAGCAATTCGAACCTGAGGTACTTTCTATGGGAGCACCTGATGGAATGTGAAAGTAGGCATCTTTTAAGTCCAGGGAGGCTAGCCAGTCCCCTGGCCTTAGAGAGGGAAGGACTATTCCCAGAGTCACCATTTTGAATTTTGGTTTTAAAAGATGTTTGTTCAGGTATCTTAAGTATAGGATGGGTCGCCACTCCGTCTTTTTGGGGTAAGGAAGTACCTGGAGTACAGACCTTTCCCTGTGCAATGTAGGAACTCTCTCTACAGCCTTTAAAGCCAGTAGAGATGAAACCTCTGCCTCTAGGGCAATGGTTTCGGAGAGGCTTATGGTGGAAAAGATCTGGCCCTCAGCTTTGGAAATTTCTTGAAGCTGAGAACCAGCCCTGGCTTACCACCTCCAGGACCC
The DNA here is from genome assembly GCA_016271365.2 of Neoceratodus forsteri. NCBI lineage: Eukaryota > Metazoa > Chordata > Ceratodontiformes > Ceratodontidae > Neoceratodus > Neoceratodus forsteri. The sequence goes on from CM057455.1 coordinate 962,789,686, forward strand.
ATTTGTCTGAGGTAACAGACATCCAGTCCTGGACGAAAGCAGCCTGCCTCTTACAGGAATGGGGAGTCGACCTGGGCTGACACATCAGGGTGTCTGCTTGGCAGGAGCCTTAGGTTGAGGGATGGATGCAGCCCTGCTCATCCTCCTTCTGCCTCTCCCTCTGAAGAACCCCCTCTGAGGAAAGGGAGAAGAGGCCTGTGCTTGGTAGAAAGCCTATGAAAAGGCCTGCCCTGCCCCTAGCCTGCTGCCTTTGAGGAGTTGCCTGCCTTTTCTTGGCCTGTGCACTCCTATAGGTGGTCCTATACTCATCCATCTTTTTCATGTAATTCTCTGTCTGCTCCCCAAACAAAGAATTACCCACCACAGGAAATCCATGGCCTTAGCCTGGGTGTTCTTTGAGGGACTAGTACATCTGAGCCAAGCCATTCTCAAGAGCCACAGATGTACTGTAGCCATGACTCTAGAGAACACATCACTGGAGTCCACAGCATGGAACTGTACCTTAGATGCCTCAATCCCATCAGAAGCCACCCCTCCAGCTCCGAGGCTAGCTGGGGAAGCCTGCTTAGCCAGTGCCAGTACAGTGTCCCACCTGGACTTCTGGTACCTGGCTGCATAGGCCATAATTAGCCTGCCTGAGTCCCAAGCGGATGCCATGTACTGTTTCTTTGCCATGGCATCCAGCTTCCTAGAATCTTTATCTGGGGTGTGAAGCCAAGGGTATATTAGCCTTATCACAGGCTGCAGCCTGCACAACCCCAACATGGCTGCATTGTTGATACAAGTACTCTGTATCAGAGCCTGATAAGGTGTACCTTTTGTCCATCCTTCTGTCGACAGGAGATACAGAATTTGGAGTTTTTAAATCTTTTGTGTCTGTTTCCCAAAAGACTTATGAAGGGGAACAGACAGTCTCGTGGACTCTAGGATGTCCATCATCTCCATATAATCAGGTTCCTATTGTTCCTCTACAGCTTCTTCCACAGGGAGCTGGAGGGTTCCCTGCCACTTTCCTGTAAAACATGTAGTGGGAAGGGGACTCAGAAAACCTAGGAGGAAACACCAGAAGGCCTTTCTGGGGAGATGTCCGGTTCAATGGGCTAAACCAGACCTCCCACACCATCGTCATCATCATCATAATCTTCAACCCCCTCCAAACCGGTTCATAGAAATCTTCAGGGGCATAATCTTGAACCGGAGGAACGAACGAACTGAGCACCTGCCAGAAGGCGCGGATCGAACGGAACTGGACAAAGCAATTCTACAATCCTTATCGCATTGGCAATCTCTTGACGCAGTCGGAAAATGGGTCTCTGGAACCGAACTAGACGATTTTTCTTTCTTTTGTAGGAACCAGTCCCTCAGGATCGGCTCTCTCTTGCCCGAAGGAGTATCGCCTGGCCAGAGGGCACTCCTCAGGTTCGGCCGGAACCAATCCGGGCTGGCCATCTGGGTCAGCAGACTTCACGGCCTCCTTATCCCTGAGCCTACCTAATCTTTTTCCAGGGTAGACTTAGGAAATTTTTACAGATTTGGCAGTCTGAATCGAGGTGGTCAAACCCCAGACAATAAACACAGGTGGTGGGGATCGGCCTTAGCAAAGGCCTCCTAACACACACTGCAGTGTTGAAACCCAGTGGGCCTGGTTTTTCTTTGGGTTTCTGAGACATAGCCATCCTAACCACAAACTTACCCATTTTATGGCAAACAACCAGGCAAGACACCCTTATCAGTTTCTAACCGTGTCATGGGCATTGGAAAAACCACAACAAAATGCAGGGTTTTTTAAACCATTAAGGACCGTAACACACTCTAAGTTTAAAAACAAAGACAGAATATATAAATCACTAAACGGCGGTTCATCGAGCAACCGTTGAAAATCTATTTTACAATTTCCACAAGTTTACTATGTCTAATTCACTACCTAGTACTTACTGTACCACAGACAGAGATCTGAACTGAAACTTACTGAAAAATAATCAGTAAAACTGAGGACTTTAACCGACTTACAAACCGTGAGCAAAGGAGAAATCTCCAGAGCGGCCGCTCAGTTAGGGAGGAAAGAATCTGACAGTTTGCTTTCAAGTGCAACAGACAGAGGTTTGAACCGAGCTTGAGCTCAACGTTCTATGTTCTGCATACAAAATTAACCATCTACTCTCCGGGGCAGTCTGAGTGCTGGGGCTAACTGCAATAGTCAGAATACAGCAAGACTTCATGTTATTTGAAGCTCCCACGCATTATAAAACCATTACACACCTCTACCTATACATTCTCCATGTAACACCTGGATCCCAGCTTTCAGAAGTATTTAGAAAATGGTAGACTTAAAGCTAGTTGGTGATGTTTCCAATTGTGATTGACACTCCCTCTTATAAAATACATTATAAACCTAATGAATTATTCATGAGCTTCACAGGGCTCCAGACTGACTACAGGATCGGTCATTAACATCTTGGAAATGATTGATCCAGCTGCAACTGATGCTGTGTGGTACAAACCACACAGTTAAAACCTAAATAAAACCGGCAAAATGAAAGTTGTTATTACGATTATAAACTTATTACAATAACAACCTTAAAGCCAGTCATTTCCTTGGATTAACGACCAGCTGGAGGGAGATGGCCGAGGTATCCCCAACCAGTTGTTAATCTTTTGAAATGACCGACTTCTTGACCGCTACTGCTTAAACTGTTGTCGCAGGATGACTGTAGAATGCCAAAATCACTTATAGAAGTAGAACTGATTGGCTGACCTTGAGGTAGATCTACTGTTAGCGACTCCATCACAGGCTATGGATTCAGTTGTGTGTTATATCTGCAGCAGGGTGACTCTGGCACATTCAATGCATGTGGCTGGATTAGCAGCTGTGGGTTCAACTATCATCAGACTGAACTGACAAAGGAACTAGTTGCCCAAGAGGGTATGGCTGAGGAAACCACAGTTGTTGCTGCGGAGCACCAGTTAGATTCTGCTTTACATGACTTATCACCATTAGACTTGCACCAACACATACAGAATAGTGTATGGACAGCCATACACAACAAGGCTGTGTTTCCATCGAGGGCTGAGATGACATCACAGGGACCTCAAGAGCAAAGCTCGAGAGGTCCAGATGTCATCTCAACCCCGAGATGGAAACACAGCCCTGTCTGTATGGCTGTCCATATACTATTTTATATAGTATACGGGTTCCAAACTACAGGAAGCAAGGGACTGTCTGTCTCTCCTTACCGCTCACCTCATCTCCCTGCCTGCTTGATTGTCTCTAGGTTTTAGCTGATACTGCTCCAGTTCCCATCTGCTTCGCCCGATACTCAGTCGCCTTCTCGGTCCTCCCGCTGCTGTAGCCTACATTTTATTTTTCGGGTTTCAGTGGTGCATTTAAAAAAAAGGAAATTCAAAAAGTATATATACAAACATACGCATTTAACATATGAAATTTGCCAGCAGATAAAGGCCTAGAGGTCTATCAAGTCTGCTCGAATGTGCAGCTAGCACCCTTATTCTGCAGTTGCCCCTCCCACCCTTCCCCTTCATTAACCCTCCCTTGTCCTGTCCCATCCTCGTTTGAAGCAGTCCACTGTTCTACTGCATACCACTTCAGCAGGTAAAGCATTCCACCCAGCCACCACCCTCTCTGTAAAAAGTGTCTCCTCATCTCCCTTCTGAACCTTCCTCGCTCCAGTCTCATATCATGGCTCCTGTGGCCCTCCCTCCTTACTTTGAACAGCCCCTCTGTACCCGCCTTGTTTATTCCTTTCATGTATTTAAAGGTTTCAATCATGTCACCCTGTCTCTCTTCTCCTCCAGTGAGAACATGTTCAACTCCTTCAACCTCCTCTCGTATGATAGGTCCCCCAGCCCCTTGATCATCTTTGTCGCTCTGCGCTGCACCCCTCCATTAACTTAATGTCCCTCTTCGAATACGGACGCCAGTACTGCACGCAGTACTCAGGTGTGGTCTAACTAATGACCTACAGTGGCAGAATCACCTCCTCCCTCCTCGAGGATATACCTTTGCAATACAACCCAGCATTTTGTTGGCCTTTGCAGCTGCCTTCCTACATTGTGCCGAGTTGTTCATTGACCCTGTAATAGGCACACCCAGATCCTTCTCCTCCTCTGTCTGGGCTAGCTCCACTCCCCCTAGCTGGTAACTCCTCCTTGGTTCTTCATCCCAAATGCAGCACCTTGCACTTTTTGGCATTAAAGCCCAGTTGCCAGGTGTCTGACCAGGTTTCAAGCTTTGCCAGATCATCCTGCAACCCCTGCCATCCCCCTAGGTCATCCACCACCACGCCTACCTGGTATCATCACAGCAAACAGACTGATCTTGCTCTTGATGTCCCATGATATGTCTGCAATGAATATCCCAAACAACACTGGTCCCAACACTGAGCCCGTGGAACACTGCTCGTCACTGCCCTTTGGTGTGAGAGCCCCACCCACCACCACCTCTGTTGCCTTCCCTGCAGCCAGTTTCCTACCCATCTCACCAGCTCTGCACCCGCCTGTGCCTACTAACTTTTTCCCAGCCTTCTGTGGCACTGAGTCGAATGCCTTACTGGAGTCAGATACAGGACATCCACTGCATGGCCCCTGTCCAGTTGCCTAGTTACCCAGTCATAGAACTAGACCAGGTTGGTTTGGCAGGATCTGCCACGTGATGAAGCCATCCTGTCTGCTGTCCTGTAGTCCTTTGGCCTCTAGGAGGCCACCAGCCTCTCCTTCAGGATAGTCTCCATTAGCTTACCACGATGGATGTGAGGCTCACTGGTCTGTAGTTTCCCGGTTCATCCTTGGGGCCACTCTTGTGGAGGGCACCACATGAGCCATCCTCAGTCCTGATGTACACACCCAATGTAGTGAGGCATTAAATAGGAGTCTGCCAAGGTCCTGCAGGGACCTCTGCCAGACTCCTTCAGTACCCTGGGGTGGATGCCATCTGGGCCTGGGCGCCTTGTCCACCCTCAGTGCCTTCAAACCCTCTCGAACTCTGCTCTCCATGATTTCCCATCTGTCACCACTTCCCCCTGCTTCTGCCATTTCTCCCACCTTGGGTGTCACCCCCCTCTTCTCTTTTGTAAATACTGAGCAGAAGTACTCATTTAGTGCTTCACTTGTATTGCCCTACTTCCACCCAACCCCCTCCCCTAATCCTTACTATGTGGTCCGCCCACAACTCCTTTTCTCCTGATGTACTTAAAAGTCCTTCTCCCCTTCTTAATGCCTTGTGCCAGCCTGAGTTCGTAGATGCTTTGGCTCCCCTTACTGCCCTTGTCACCTCCTTGATTCTGTCAGGTACTCCTCCTGTTTTCTTGTACTTCCTAAAGGCAGCTCTTTTCTCCTTACCTTTCCATGACCTCCTTGCTCAACCAAATCGGTTTCTCAGCCCTAGCCTTCTTGCTCTGGGCTTTGCAGCAGGTTTGGTTGCCCACTATTCCCAGCTTTATGAGCTCCCACCTCTGGTTAGTGTCCATACTAGATTGAATTCTGGCCAGGTACCCTTTACCACTTCCCCATCCTCCCAAAGTCGGCCCTCCTGAAGTCCAGCACTACTGTGCCAGATCTCACCTCCTTCCTTGCCCATATCCAATGTGAGCCATACTGAGCGGTGGTCACTCCTGACAGCGGTTCCTCCACTGTAAGTTCTCTCACAAAGTCCCCATTTGCCAGCACAAGGTCAAGGGTATTTCCTAACCTGGTTGGTTCACTGACCATTTGCAGCAGGAAGCTGTCCTGGAAGGCATCCAGCAGCACCTGCTCCCTTCTGTTCCTGGTTGTTGGGGTGCTCCAGTCCACTCCTGGCATGTTGAAGTCCCCACAATCACCACACTACCCTTCTCGGGTCCTCCTGATCTGTCCCGCTAGTTCCCTATATCTTTTATGACATAGGCGCTGTGTGAGGCCCTTTTCATCAGCTGTGTTGGTGAGGTTCTGCTGAGCGCCACCCATATTTTTACTAATTATTCTCAGCGGACCGTCGTCGTGACAGCTAGTAGCTGTTTCACTGACAAGAATTTTTGTTGTACTATCGATGTTGGTAGTACAACATATTTGACCTTTGAACTGTACTACAACAAGTTGTCAGCAGTTGCTAAAATCCATTTAGAATAAAGGTTAACCATATACTATAAGGATTTTCAAAGCATTCCATCTTATAATGCTGAATGATGGGGTATCAGTGGGGAGCACCTGGGAACAGTGATCACCAGTCATTGTGGTTTGAAATCACAGAAAGAGCAGAACCAAACCACACAAAAACACGTATCCTGGATTTTAGGGGGACAGGCTTTGGGGAAATGGGATATGCTTGAAAGAGGCATTAAGAGAATGGGGCAGGAATCACAGGCTGAGGAACAGTGGGCAGTATTTAAAATGGGGATTACAAGAAAAACAGAATTACGCATTAAGCAGGTTAGCAAGGGGAAAAGGAAGAGGAGGCCATTATGGTTTTCAAGGAGGTAGCGGAGAAAGTGAAAGTCGAAAAGATTGCATTCAGGCAATACAAAAAGACACAGGCAGAAGGGATAGGGGAAGTACCAGGAGAAGCAAAGGGAGGCAGGGAGGTCAGTAAGGAAGCCAAAGCTCAGACGGAAGAGCACATAGCAAAATCAGTGTGTGAGAGGGGACAAAACCTACATAAGTGAAAAAGAAAGGCAAAGAGAGGGATAGTGAGACTGAAGGGGAGGATGAGATACGTGAGGATGACAACAGTAAAGCTGACATATTGAACAGGTATTTCTGCTCAGTCTTTACTGAGGAAGAGGAGGTAATGGGTTTGAAGAGAGTACAAGGGGTGGGAATGGTAGAAATGGACACAAGTCCCTTTACATGAGAAAGGGTCCTGAAGGAACTGGAAGTAATAAGAGTTGATAAAGCAATGGGGCCAGATGGGGTGCACCCCAGGGTCCTTAAAGAACTAACAGAGGTGGCGGCTGAACCTCTGGCAATCCGCTTTGGCCGATCACTGGAAACAGGGAGGTACCCAAAGACTGGAGGACAGCAGATGTAGTCCCCTTATATAAAAGTGGGAACAAAGAGGAAGCGGGGAACTACAGACCAGTCAGCCTCACCTTGTTAGTGGGAAGATCATGGAAGCACTACTGAAGGAGAGATTGGTGGAACATCTGGTTGTCAATGGACTACAGGACCCAAGGCAGCATCGTTTCACCAGGGAGGCCATGTCAGACTAACCTCGTTGAATTCTTCGACTGGGTAACTAGGGAGGTGGATCAGGGGAGGGCAGTGGACATGGCCTATCTGGACTTCAACAAGGCCTTTGACACTGTACCACATAGAAGACTATTACACAAACTAGGAATATGGGTGTTGGCAGGACAATAGTGCAGTGGGTAGGTAACTGGCTGTGGGGCAGGACACAGAGGTGGTGGTAAATGGCTGTCACTCCACAGAGGGAAGAGGACCAGTGGGTACCACAGGGATCAGTGCTGGGACGGTCCTAGTCAACATCTTCATCAGTGACATTGTGCAGGACCTAGAAGGCAGAATTTCCTGTTCGCTGATGACACAAAGCTCTGTAACAGAGTAGACACACCAGAGGGTGTAGACAGAATGAGAAGGGACCTGCAGAAACTTGAAGAATGGTCAGGGTTTGGCAGTTGAAATTCAATGCAAAGAAGTGCAAGATAATGCATATGGGGACAAAAACCCTGTCACAATATATCAGTTGGGGGTGAGGATATAGCATGTACCAAGCAGGAAAGGGATCTTGGGGTTATCATCTCTGATGACCTCAAGGTAGGAAACAGTGTGACAAAGCAGCAGGTAAAACAAATATGTTGCTGGGATGTATAGGCAGGGGCATCACCAGCAGGAAAAGGAAAGTCATAATTCCACTATACAAAAGACACTAGTGAGGCCCCACCTGGAGTACAGTGTACAGTTCTGGAGACTTTACTTACGTAAGGACATAGACAGGGTAGAGAAGGTTCAGAGGAGGGCAACAAAGATGGTACATGGATTGCATCACAAGTCCTATGAGGACAGGTTGAAGGAATTGAATATGTACTCCTGGAGGAGAGGAGGGAGGAGAGAGGGGTGGATAGAGACACACAAGTATCTTACAGGGAGGAACAGGTGCAGGAATACACTATTTTTAGCGAAAAGATGTTCCAGGATTAGAGGGCATGGGAGGAAGTTGGAGGAGGACGATTCAGAGGAAACATGAGGAAGAATTTCTTCACAGAGCGGGTGGTGGACAAGTGGAACACCATGCCAGAGGAAGTGGTGGGCTGAAACAATCATGATTTAAGAATGCATGGGATAGACATAAAAGAATTCTGGAGGTCAGGGTGAAAGGGCAACATACTTCTAGGAAAACATAAAGTAAACTTATACTCAAATGGGTAGGCACGTAGCAGTGGCGTCATGCCCATAGGGCCGAGAGAGCATGTGCCCCCCCCCTAATATTGCTGTAAGGGCTACTAAAAAATTAATTTAGTATTTCATTTTTAATGGTACTGTAGCTTCAAAAAATATGGTGTTTTTCAGTGTCTTTTGGTGGGTGCTGGGGGGTTATAATTCTTCCGAATCGATTGCTGGGTGGGAAGACTGACTGAGTCTAAACAGTTTAAAAAATGTTTTGCTCACGCTGTGCTGGCGACTGGCTTGGGTTGGCGCCTGTAAAACAGAGAGTGCAACAGTCACAACAGGCGCTGTGACTGGTTGCTGCCTGGCAGTTACCACCAATCAAGTGTCTGCACATTGAAGCACGAAGAAGTAGCTCACGCTGCAAATTGGTTCATCCATGATCCTCCTTTGGTTGAGCGGCGCAAGTAGCATTTTCAGTCTGACCTCCTCACCTGACATTTGGACTTGAGAGACGACGCGCAGACCAGTTATCAGTTGGCTGTTGGCAGTAAGAGCCTGGCGATCGGTGACTTGTGTGTTCCTCAATCCTCTGAGACCACTGACCATGATGAAGTTTCTGGCTGCCTGCTTCCTAGATTAAAAGGTCAGTGTTCCCCTAAGGCCCTAACTCTGCGTCTCACTGAATTTCATCCATTCACTGTTATAAATTGCTTCAATCTGCTAACTAAAAAGACAGAGTTCTGGTTATTGTTCCTTAAGGCAGAATACCCTTTACGCTGAACTGTGCTGAACAGTCCTTGCAGATTGCATTTAAGTGGGAAAGCCACTATGATGAAAAACAGTTACTACGCATTTTATAAACAAATGTGAACTTAAACTTTCAGTGTTGCAGAGAAACTTTGATTTAACAAAAGAGTCTTTGTTAAATCAAATGCAAGTTTAGTCCCAAAGCGCTAAAGGCGTCAGATGTAATTCAGAAGATACAACACCACATAATGAGACTCAGTCCCTGTCGGCCGATTCCCCGATTCTCGCCATTGGCTGCAAGCTCAACTGCTAGCAGCCTGTCCGCTTCTCTGGATCAGAAGAGATATGATTGTCCATTCCAAACCAAATGGAGTTTTGCCAGCAGCAAAGGTTGATGTTGCTGTTTAAAAGGAAAACTTGGTTTGTAGGGGCTCCGCCCTGAGGATGGAAGCTGGTCATAACTCTCAGCTTTTCCTTCGTGTGATTTTTTTTTAATCTTTTTTTTTTGTCCCATGACTGTCGGAGGTAGGTTCTTGGATTTAACAGCCATCGATGTGCTTAATTAGTGTGAAAAGAACAGCAGGCCAGCTCTCTGAATTCAAGCAGACCTGCAGGTCATATCAGAAGTGCTGCGCACTGCCAACCAGCTGACTAGTTAGCGGTTGCCTGGGAATGCAGGCTCTGGGTGTTTAGGGGCACATGAGCTACCATCCCATCACCACCTATGCAAACAACGCCATGATGATGGGAAGCTCAAATTCTCAGTCTAAGCGTATCTGTCTCTGCATTCTGTAACTCAAAACTGGAAAACTCATATTTCTGTAGGGCACCACCACCGGGAGACCATCAGCCTCGGGCACTTTATGTTCCAGAGGTTCTGTCCTCTGGTACACTACAGACATAGGGGTATCAGTACCACCAAGGAACACAGGCTTGAGCAGTTACCCAGTACAAAATGTAGAGTGAGACAAGATATAAGTGGAGCAGGTAGAGGTTTGCATGACTAGTAGTTCAGTAATTTTGTGCCCATGTATTGTTATTGTTGTGCAGTATTTTGAAAACATCGTGTCTACTTATAAGCATATTTTTAATTTGCAGTTCATAACTCCTCATTTCAAAATGGATGAATAAGACTGCTACCCCCCACCCATGCTGTCACCACTTGTTCTTTAGAGATACGTGAGACTACTTAACTGCAAATAACCTTCCCCTCCCGCCTGTGCTAAGGAGTGACAAGGAACAGATCTGTGTTCATTAAAACCGCAGCTTGGAGGTTAATGATGTGCAAGATACTGGTCAGTAGATTCACTTTACACAAGGAAAATAAACTCCCAGACGGCCACAATCACTAGAGCAGTCGTTCCCCCCAAATCTCTCACGATACTGCAATCTAAGCAATGGAATGGTCCCTGTTTCAATATGTATCCAGAGTAATGGGAGCTAAAAGTTAACACTTGCTTTTAAACGACCCTTTGCCACTAAAAGGCCGCAGTATCATCATGTAAGTGACTGACCCCTTCTCTATTACGTGATTTTATGGCATGTTTTGCTTACAAAGATCCAAAATGCACCGATAGACAGATGAAGGCATAGCCCAGCATAACCACTTAGGCTGACTTTTCAAATGTGAACTGAGTATCAGGGTAGTGACCGAGGGTGCAAGAGCTGCAGCTGCAGTACAGTCTGCAATGTCAGGGTGCCCATTGCCTTAGAGGGCAGCAGTAAGAAAACCTTTATCAGAGACAAACTTGCAATTTTCTCTTTGGACGTTGTTTATCCATTTGAATTTGGGGCTATCAGCAGTGTCATCAGTGGTGACAGAAGATTCAAACTCCAGTTTCACGTGGTGGAGGAATGCAGATCAAAGAAGCAATAGGGGCCATTGCTCAAAATATCTAATCTTGGTGCTGGTGTCCCCAGGAGGAGCAGAGACAAATTACATTGTTCAGATCCTTGATCATGGTGCCAGCAAGCGGGACAAGGGTAGCGGACAAACTATGGATGCTCAGCAGGACTGCTGCAAAGAACCCACTGTAAATATACAGTTATTTTATGCTTATTGGTGGGGAGGTAGGCCCTCAAAATATTTTGCAGGGGGCCTCATAGTTGTTGGCACAGCTCTGCTGAGTATATTGTCTTACTTTACACCAACCAGGAAGTGTGCACAGGGATGGTGGAGCTCTCGGTTCACAGCTTGATTGTCTTATTTTATTTTTTTATGGTGGGTGGGGAATTAGTACAAATGGTAAAGCAACGCTGCAAATGGAAGGTGGGGTGCTACAAGACACCAGAGAAAGATCAATCAATTACAGGGACATAGACCAATGACTGATCGAGGACAGTGAAAAAAATAAAAGATTATTATAGCTTCATTGAAAAGTTTTATTTGCATTGATTAGTTGTTAGAGTTTATTGGGTTATGGACACATTTCTCACAAGTTTCATAGACATAGCAAGACTGAAACAGATGTAAGCCCCCTTCCTGTCTAGGGGTATTTAGATGGTGTAGTTCGTGGGGAAGGAGCACCTTACAGCCAGAAACACAGTCCAGAACACATATTAATAATATCAGAAATGTACCTGAATCCAGGGGCTCACTTGCTGACAGAAAGGCTCTGTCGGGGTGCATTGGATGTAGACAGGAGTGCACCACGGTAGTCCTCATGGGGGCAAAAGTTAGTTAAGCAGTTAGTTAAACAGGACAACAGTTCAACGCTTGGTCTCCACCAAATTAATTCCACTGTCCAAACGGAAAATAAATTGTAAGATAGGTCTGGGCTTATTTTTTATTTCCCAAACACAACACTAAAGGCTCAAGCCACAACTGATTTTCTGCTGCATGGGATATACGATTGATTGTGGTGCTGGGGTGATGTGGAGCAGCACTCTATCTGGAGGTAAAAATCAAGCATTTGTCAATGCCGAATGTTTGCTTGCTGGTATTACCATTTGTACTGCAGGGGTTAGAGAGACACATAATAGGAATGTCAGTGAAGTACTGAACTAATGCCAACCCCACCCCACCCTGCATAGACTGACAGGTGTTGGGGTGTGTCTTTGGGTCACTGGCCATAACGCTCACGCCATTTTACCTCACCCCACCCTGCAGACATTAGGTGTCATGGTGTGCCTTGGGGTCTTGGCTCTCACTCACCCCATTCCATAAGGAAAGAAGCGGAGATGGGTGCAATATAGGCGAATGGGGTGAACATTAGGGCCGAAGACCCCAACGCACACCTCGATGCCTTTTCAGTGGCTGCAGGGTGGGGTGGGGTGGAATGGCGCCAGCATTATGGCTGACAACCCCAAGCCACATCCCCAACGCCTGTCAGTCTGTACAGGGTGGGTGTTACAGATGGAACCCTAATCGCCAGGTATGCTCGCGTATTTTCACACCAAATTTCAACCTGGGCTCTTTGGGATCTCACCTCATGAACAGTGGCACTATCATTTCATTACTCAATCCCGAAAGGTGACTTTGCATAACGAATGCACCTGGGATATGCGTTTAAAATGGCCCCTGGATCAGTGCACTTTCCGTTACCAAAGACTTAAATAAATAAATTCTAACATGCCTAACAGTTTAACTGCTTAACAGTATACATAGTGGTTTTTTTTTTGTTTTTTTTTTAAACAACTATCAGGTTAACTTAGTATGGTTTTTCAACCACAAACTGAGAAGTCTCACCCAATTGTCCTTCGGGCAGCAGCATTATCACAGCAGTGCCAAGGAGGCACTGTGGGATGGGTTTCACTTTTCTGCACCTTATGGGTAGGCTCAGATGCATAGTAAAACAAGGGTCAGGCTTGGTACATTCAGTGCCCAGGCAGTCTTTGCTAATAAAATAGTACTTACAACAGGCCCCGGTTTTGTCCTGCACCATAGCAAACGATATAAACAGGGTGACCCCTGTCCACACAGTAGAAGTACACATGCACCAGGCAGTTGTTATCACCTTCTCCCTGTCATAGGCAGGATTAGAAGACCCCACTCTGTTCTGTAGATGGATCTTCTCAACGACTCCATAGAACACGCAGTCAGAGTACCTGACCTCGATGATGTACCTATATATACTCGCACATAGGGAAAATTGTCCTGGGGTATTCCTCCTTCAGATGCCATCTCACCCGCCATCTGGCCTGCAACTATTCGGGAATTGATCTTATGCTGGTCCATGATGCCTGACCTTTTGGGAGCCAGCTACCTTAATGGTATCTCAAATAATTCAACTCGGGGTGTAAAGCATCCATATCTGCCAGTCTTCAGTGGCTCTTTCGGCAGCAGTGGGTACTGTCTGCTATCCTCAGCATGGGCAGTATAGGGCTGGGGGATGTCTCATTCCAACCATGATATCGTCATATTTAGAATTTCTGCCTAACTCCTACGGTGTATATAAATGTAGTTTTCATTGTGTAAAGCGAGTCAATGACCAGTCCTTGCACATCATCATTAACCTCCAAGCTGCAGTTTTAATAAAGACAGTTCTGTTTCTGTCACTCATTAGAACAAGCAGGGAGGTGAGCTGCAGTTTTAGTGAACGAGTTCTGTTCGCTGGCACTCATTAACACAAGTGGGGAGGCAGCCACAGCACAGCTTAATTGGCGCAGTTAACTAGTCTCACCCACCTCCAAAGAGCAAGTGGTGACAGCAAGGTTGAAGGAGGTGCAGCTCACCTGCATCATTAACTACTCTCACCTCATCTAAAGATCAAGGGGCCACATTCAAGACTGCTGCTGCCTGCCAGGCTCAATGAGTTGGTCGGGTCTGAGTCTACCACCAGTGCAGCAGTTGTCAAAAATAAAATACACATACAGGCTTTAGAGCCAAGTTTAAGCTGCAGACTGTCAGAGCATGTGCAGGGAACATGTATGGCGGCCACCAAAAGACAGGACTCAGTAGTGACTACTGTCACAGTCTACTGTCTTCTTTCTGACTGATACTGGTACAGTTTGCTTAATGTACCGGGACAGTATCACTGTGGATTAACATTTTGATTGAGCTGCTGCGGCGTGTTACTGTTCTGTTAGACTCCAGGTGTTAGCACTATGAACAGAATTCTCTGACAGTAGATGGCAGGAAGTAGGGAGGAGGATGAAGAATGTGTTTTACTTTTGGAGAATTAGATTATGAGGAGAGCTGGGTTTGGGGAATGCTGGAGGAGAACTGGAAGTAGTGACTGTTGTCAAACACAGTTTAGCTATTTACTCAGGGATTAGCTTTTGGTGGAGGTAGTGTGAGCACGGCATATTGCAACACTGCACGCTTATCGCATTCTGCAGACTGAGTGACTTGCATTTGTTTAACTATTTTTAAAGTGTCTCAGCTGGAAATTTTAAGGTTGTGCCATTGTAGTTACAGGGTGACGTGTGTCAAGGAGCACCATTGTCAAACGGGGTGGAGGAACACGTGATTCCGCACACAGCAGGAAGTACTGTAGCTGCTGCTTGGGATGACAGTGGGTGATCTTTTGTTCACTTGGAATGTGGTTGTCTGTGTACTGGAAGTAGAGTTGGGATGTAGTCCTGGGATAACGTCCTGGTTCATGTCCCAGTCTGACCAATCAGGGACAAGGATTTTCTCTGCCATTGTATAATTGGGAGATTGTGCCTGCTGAACCTGCAGCTCCTGGACTCTGCCTCTGAGTGCTAATCAGAGTACTATTCAGAGTTTCCATTTCTGGTGTTTCTTTGATGACCATGAAAAATCCCCACCCATTTGTACACCTTTGCCAGAGAACTCACTGCTCCTTACCTGGCAACAGATAAAATTCAGGTTCTGGCTCCACTTCAGGGCTGTATGTGCTCTGTTTGTGTGCCAGTTGAGCTCTGAAGAATGTAGAATTCATATATTCCAAGTGTGCTTTCTTTTGGGGCTGTTCTACTACTGGAACAATGCAGAGCTTTGAATTCTTCTATTCCATGATAAATAATCACACAATGTATTGAGTTTGAAGAAAGACAGATGACTGACAGATTAAAAACATTTGTGGAAGGACTATTTACATTATTTAGCAACATTATTATATTTTTGTGACTTTGAAAACTTTTAGAATGTTCTTTTTTCAAACTCATGTATGGGCCATTTTATATAAACAATAAGACATGGCTGGGTGTTGGTAGTGAGATACCCACACTCAGCGGTTGAAGGCACTCGACCTGCGGTCTCATGCCTAACTACACCTCTAGGTGTGTGGGTATCTCAGTACTACCAACACCCAGTCATGCCTTATTGCTTACGTAGCACAATTTAACAGTGTTCCAATGCAGTAACATTACTGGTGTTACTGCTGCTTTCAACAGCAGGTAACACTTTCTGTAGTCAGCAAACTTGCAGATGCACATCTCAACTGCTGCAGTGTGCACATCTGGACTAGCGGCACCACAAGTATGTTTCACTTTAGTGTTTTCTACTTTGCTTTTTACTTTTTTTTCTTGGTCTGCTGTAAATTTCAGGTAATGCAGTGCATAGTTTAAAAGTACCTGTATCTATAACTGACCCCAATTGCTGTGTGTGACATCACAGTCTGTTATCATTGGGACCAAGATGGTGTCAGAAACTAAGGCACTGTGAGATCAGTAGGGTAAGGGTAATGCTTTTTGTACGGCTTTTTTTTTTTATATTTTATCCTCCTCTGGCCACCTCTGCATCCCCTGCTATGTATCCACACATCCTGCCGGGATCCAGCCATCCATCTCGACCGTAAGTAGAATGAACAAAGAACAAAACAATTGATCATTCTCTAACCTATATCAGTATTATGTCACTTAGCTTGTTAGGAACAGCTTTCTGGGCTGCTAAAAGTCACCAAAATGCACCACTTGACTTCAATTTTTCGAAATTTTCCTGGGAGCATAAGTTCTCGGACCTCTAGAGGGGCTGAGATTTTGTGCCTTCCAGAATTTCTGACTGCATGGACGCTCTGGGCCATAAGCCTCATCTGCCGAAACAGTCTATGTATGTATCTATATAGTGGAGGTGGACAAGCCAGAGCAGGCTCAAGCTTAGTGCCTGGCTTAGTTCTGCTCCCATTTTCGTCAGCCTGAGCAATTAAGTGTAGTGTCAGAAATGTTCAACTATGTAAAGTACAGCCTGCATTAGACAGGGCTGGGCTCATGTTTTAGCTTATACAGTCAAGCCAAAACCCCAGGTTGGCTCTGGCTTGGTTCTAAGAGAAAATGTGGCCTGCTCATCTTGCCCAGTAGTGATATCACAAGGATCCTCTTATTTGAAGGGTGATTTTCAACTATGGAACAGTCCAATTATAATTCTGCATATTTTCTGTAGAACAAGCATTAAAAATTGACGAGCCAGGTAGAAGTCGAACCTATAATCTTCTGATCCATAGTCAGACGCATTATCCATTACGCCATTGTTCTACCCTCTACAAACAGTATGCAGATAGGCGTTTACATTCTCACACTAACTAGTCTCCGAACTTTTCACAAGTATTAAAATCATATATTAATATCCATAACACTGCCTTAGTATTAGGATTATACAAATCAACATACAACTATTTACAGAACTGGTATTGCAAGCTTTCTGCGCCTAATTCGGCGGCTTTACCCCTAAATAAAATTTCAGTTCGCCCTGCACCCAGGATGAAAGCACACGTGTGGCTCATTTAAAATGAACGGGCGATTTACCTTCACTGCGACTTATAATAATAACACCTGAGAAACGAAGCTTGCAAGTTGCACTTGAAGCGGCTGAGGGACCGAGAACCCATGAACTTATTCTGAGGCGGTATAAGAGAGCGGATTCCCCTGAGTTCGAAAGTACTAGGCTGACAGAAGCCATGGCGGGAGTCGGAGGAGAACTGTACTCTGAGGCACAAACCGGCTGTAACATAATGGAGGTGGGGTCTTGTTCCCGTTGTACTCCTCGGTATGTGAGAAGGAGAGAGAAGCTGAGTGTCCGGAGCACGTGGCTCGACTGCAAGCGAGGACAGACACTTCTACAGCAGAGCGGTTGTAGACCGGAGGGCGGGGCACATGGTAGATCTCCTCTAAGCTGCGTGAGAGCTGTCCCCATGGGTTAGATATAGTGAGGTTGACGGAACCCGTGCAGGCGAAAAGGAGACCCACGTATCTTTCAACTCTGAGAGGTTCGCGAGGTCCCGGAGAGTTTCCTGGTCCTGGTGTTCAGCTCTCCTGACCAGGCAGAGTTCCGGAGCACGGTTCTGCTTGCCATGTTATCGTAAAGCTAAAGTAACAGACCGGGAGGCCAATTTCAGGGCTGATGTTTCTGAATTTCAGTGCGGAATGATGCAGCATAGACTAGCGGTAGTGGGGCTTGTTTATTGTTACAGTCTGGCAAGGCAAACGCAGTACAAAATGGGAAACGCTGTAGTTGAGATAAGCCGCCGCTACCACAGTGCGTAGCTTGTTTTCGGTTTCTTTCTGGCTAGATATGTACTTTCATATAAACATGTAAGTGAAATAATAATATTTTCTGGGTGGAGCTGCCACGTTTGCTTTTTATTATATGTAGTCTCGGCGAGTGATCTTTCTAACGTTCCTTCGATAGCTCAGCTGGTAGAGCGGAGGACTGTAGAGGAATATAGAAATCCTTAGGTCGCTGGTTCGATTCCGCTCGAAGGAGACTGTGTTTTTTCTTTCATTATCGTATGGCTCAGTCTGCCGTCACGTTTCAAAACTGATTCACTTTTAAATGCACCCGCTTCTCTAGAATACCAAAGTCCACGAAGGATCCATATCTTTTCAGCAGTAAGCCTACATGTTTTATTGACAGTTTGTTACGTGTGATGTGGAGCATATGTTAATTGATTTAACAGGTTGAGTACGTTATGTTTTTAACGTAAGAATGATGAAACTCGTGGGCGCTCCTTTACACGTTTCTACAGGCATTTTTCTCTTGGTATTTGGTTACAAATACAATACATGTATCCAGTCCATTGAAATTTTAATTACAGATAGTCTCGGTGTAGAGTCATTAGAAAAACCGTACTCAGTCTATTATTAAGAAGTGGGGATTAGCTCAAATGGTAGAGCGCTCTTAGCATGTGAGAGGTAGCGGGATCGATGCCGCATCCTCCAATTCACTTTAGTACAACTTTCTTTTTTTTTTCTGAGCTCATTTTACAACTGTACTCTTAGAAAACCTTTTAATTTTCGTTAACTTATTTTACACTTTACAACAGTTAAGTTGCCTGCCACCCTACAGTGTATGTTTAGTACAGTAAAGCTTTTCATTATTCTGAGCAACGGTACTTTCAAAAACTTTTGTTTTTACACTTTACAACAGTTGCATTGCCCTCATCCTCCAATACATTTTTAGTAAAGTTTTTTTTCCGGAGCTTATTTTATCTCCATTGTACTGTTAGAAAATCTTTTAATTTTCATGAACTTATTTTACACTTCACAACAGTTGCCTTAATATTCAGTGCTGTGCTATAACATGTGCTTTCCATTAAATGAGAACTGTTAAAACTACCAAGTTAATCTTAACCTCTCCTGAAGAAGCTGTTTTTAAAAGAGCAGCTGACACCCTAGGAGCAGGCAATTCATGGCAAGGAGCTACCTGCCCCAGGACCTGAATGAGCCATATGTCGATATTTTGGGGAAAAAAAAGATTATTTAAAATTGTAATTTAAACATGCCATGCTCTAATATCCTCATTTCCAGCCTGCTACCGAGTGCCGTAACAGCCCACCCACAAATCTCTGTTTTAATAAAGAATAATGCACGACAGGTGTGTCGTACTGGGATAACGCCACACCTCAAGCCGAAGTATCCAATACCCAAGAAGTGCCGTTATTCCAGCATGACACACACCCTGAGTGCATTATTCTTATTATACAACGTGCTAATCTTTTTAATAAAATATTTTTTTAACTGTTTTCACTTGATTTTTGTGCGTGAAGTATACTTATTTAAAAGAAGTCCTTGTTCTGTTTGTCCTCTGTGTGGAGCTGGGTGGCCAGTAGCTGGATTTTTCTTCTGTTTTGTATCTGCTTGCCAGTGTAACACGTGTTTTTATTTTCTTTCCTGTGCCCCCAGCACTGTTCTGCTTATGGTCTTGTGGTACAGTTTTCTGCAGTGTTAAAATATGGTATGGGGACCTTTTCAAAGTGGGATATTTTCATACAACAATCACAGTTTGGAGCTCCTGTCCGCTCCCTGCTGCCGCGCCGCCCGCCGACACTGTTGTGAGTATATCCCTAAAGGAAGAGGAAAAGAGGTATGGAGGTCGTAGGGAAAAAGTTTTTGAATGGTTTTAAATGGTGCAGTTTAAAAAAAAACAAAAAAAAAAAACACACAAAACAAAGTTACCGAGGTGCAGAACGAACAAGTGTTATGAAAGGAGCATGGGGCTGGTCTTTTTGTAAGTCATCGTTCTCTGTTTTTCCTACTGTAGGCAATAAAAACGGAAAGGGTAGGAAATTATTTACAGAATGTTTTGTGACTTTCGGGGGCACACTGTTATTTGGAGCGGGGCACAGTGAAGCAGGCTGGTGAGTGGTCAGTGAAGCTGATGGCTGAGTGATTTCTTTTACATTATTAATGCGGTCATTTGTGTGCTGGGATTAGATCCATGATGTTATGCTGGGATAACATCACGGTCCAGTCCCAGTCTAACCAATCAGAGCCCAGCATTCTATCTTGCCATTTGTAAGGATGCTTAGATAGCCTTATAATGCAGTCGGGGCAGCAGCAGCCTTTAGATGGTACTTTGTACTCTTTCGTTGTACTATGTAAGCAATAATACCTGACAGGGTGAGCAGTATTGTGTATACACGGACTGCCAAGGGGCGAATGAGGCCCAACGCTGCCACAGATGGAGGGCCTTATAAGTTCCTGGAAGGTGTGGTATAGCACAATACCGCCCACCCTGGTATTATTGAGCTTAGAAAATGGGCACCGTGGGGAAAAAAATGTAATAAAAAATGTGTTTAAAGTAACTTTTGTAATAAAATAGTTCCTCCACCTACATTAGAATTCTGTTTAGTTGAGACTTTAGAGGTGGTTGCCATGGTTACACACACACACACAGTTAAAATGCTTTTTTTTTTTTTTTTTTTATTATTCATTTATTCATTCAATGTCTTAGTTTTATTTTATGGTGTAGTAGCTTTTGGGTTTGAGCTGGAAAGGTTGCAGGTGGAGGCACCACTATGGAGATGCCAAGGAACTTGACTGAGCTGGGAGGAAAAGAATGAGTGCTAAAAAAAAAAAAAAAAGTACATTTCTCTGCTTGTTGTTGTTTGGCTTTTCTGTTTTTAATGGAGTACTGACATTGGGAGAATCAAGTCGAGAGTGGTGGTGGCAGGCAACCAGCAGAGGGGGGTGAGAAGGCGCTGGCTCTGGTACCACCCTGTGTGTGTGAGAGGTGGTACATTAAATATATCCCCTCCAGGGTGTGCGTATACTGGTGGATTTACCACAGCTGGTGTGGTTTGGTCACCCAGGCGCAGCCAAGTGACTTCAACCACACCAGAAGAGGTAATCCACCGATATACCCACTCCCTGGAGGGGTATATTGCTATTATGCAATGGCTTACAGTTTTGGGTGACTAAATATAGAAATACTTTTGTTTCTCTTTTTAATCATCATTTTGTTATTTTATTGCTCCACCAAAGCGAAATAGTTCCTTGTTGCTAGGCAGAGTAGTGGTGATGCCCCCTTAGTTTTTTTTAATCTCGTTTGTCGATGCTCTGAACTGAATTGTGTGTGTGTGTTTTTTTTTTTTTTCTTTCTTTTTGACTGTGGGCATTAAGATTTGCAGTTTGATTTGTTGTTTTTTCGCATGCCTTCCTATAGCGGAATTTAAAGGGCTGTCGCTCGTGACCTTGAAGCCCGTTACCAGCGTAAAATTGTTGCAAGACTGGAGAATATTTTGTTTTTAAGTGTTTTATGTGGGTTCGGGTCTTTTGAAGCGATGGGGCAGTCCGTCCGACACAGGAAAGTTGCTATTACGAAGAGCTACTGAGGACGTGATTCAAAAATACAAGTTCGAATTTTTAGAGGGCTAAGAACGGGAATCATGGTGCTGTGAGCACTTATGGAAGTGTGGATCAGAGTGTTTGCCACTGTTTGGATTCTGGCAGTCGGAGTGATTTTTGTAGAGGGTTCCTGCTGGTTGACTTGGCTAGCACCTTTTCCATTGGGTACACTGGAGGATTTACAATGCTGAAAAGGTGCCAGCCAGCCAATTAAAATGCAGGATTCTGTGAATTTTTTGTACCCATTGTATAATCTTATTTTTACACACAGATGGACATCCATCTGTGGTACATAAACAAAGAAAGTACTGCTGCTCTCATATATAGTTGCACTACCAGAGATAGTGCTCGCTGCTCTCAGCTTATTTAATCGCTTTTCACCTAAGAAGCTGATCTGACTGACTGTTGTTTTTGTTGCCTTTTTCGTTTTTTAATGTGTGCCTATGACTTTTTAAAATTTGCTTTACTGAAAATAAGACTGACTCGGAGGCAGGGGAGGGGTTGGCCAGCTGCAAACTTGCCCGCTAAGCCACAGAAAAAATGAAGGCAGATCTAATCTGAAAGTTCTAACAGTCCCCTTGATTTCGGAGATCGGGCCAGTTGGGACTGAAACTTTTTCAAACCTGGGCTCTTTGTCTGATACATGCCCACCTTTCCAGGGGTATCAGCCAGTCAGAGTCTGGGAATTTTAAGCCCATTTTCTAAACATTAATACTAACCCCCCTTTACATGTATAGTATCAACTGCTTTACTATGTGAGCAAGCACAGGAGCACTTCCATTCAGAAGACAGCCGTCCCTGAAGGAGGGCAGGTTGTGCTGTTTGTCTTCGCTGCATCTAGGGGGCTTCGTGATTACTAAATTGGATGTTGAGGGGAGGAGGTTGGGAGTTGGGGGCTGCTGCTGAGGTGGGTGGGGGGGATTTTTTTTAAACAAAAAAAGCATGAGGAGATGGTGGGTTGTGCCGTTGCCTAATTGTGGGACTCATTTTTTATTAAACCAGCATAAATCCTAAATTGTGTGGGCTGGGAGGGAGGATGGGCTTGAGCTTTGTTGCAGAGGCTGGGAGAGGGTGGAAGGTTGTAGTTTAAGATGATTGGCTGGGTGCCACTATTTATATAAATAATGACTTGGTTTATTATTCCTGGTATTCGGAAATGCTGCTCATTACTTGCACACTCCAAGTGATTGCTACTCTGGAGCAGTCTGCCATAGTTGTACCTTAAGATGCAAATGACTCCAAAGCACTAGCAAGGCACTATGGGGTCACTTGCATCTCACTAGGGCCTCATTACAAGCCAGGAACAAACAGCCTTTGTGACCCTCCAGCACCTGGCAGGGCTGCCTGTACCAGTGGTCTGGTGCTCCTCCCCACCCCGTGAACACTCCTGCCAGTAGGTAAACATTATTCCCTGGTGACCAGTGGTCCCCACCCCAAAACACCCTGACTGTATTTATTGAAATATCCCTGGTGTCCAGTGTTCCTTCCCACCTCTGAACACCCCGACAGCATTTACTGAATTATCCCTGGTGTCCAGTGGTCCTCAAGCCCCCGAACACCCCCAAGCGGTATTTATAGATCGAGGAGTGCACCTGGACAATTAGAGTACCTTTCATCTATGCGTAAGACACTGATTCTGTAAAGTGTCTCACATGTAGCTGCCCTGGAAATGGGCACATTCAGGTACGGTTATAAAAAAATGCAATGTTGGCAGACCGCTGGACATTATTATATTATTACCACACTAAGACTACTTCCAGTTTTAAGATTGAGTCTCAGCTGCATTCTTAGGGTATCAGAACTGCTTAGCTTTGGTTTGCGGTTCTCATACCCTAAGAATGCAAGCGACCCTCTTACAACCATAACAGTGGTCTTGGCGGTGTAAAGAACATACCTTATCCCTTCTGTTCTGTGGTCCCTTCCGCCCCTGAGATACCTCCTGGGTATTTACTGAATTATCCCTGGTGCCCAGTTGTCCCTACCATCCTTATGGGTTCAAATCCCCACCCAACCCTAGGTCTGACCCCCCGGTGACCAACACAGATCCTCCACTCACCTCCACAGCCAGCCACCAGCTGACAGCTCCTGATTGCGCACTTACTGTAATTGGAGGGTCTGCTGCCAGTTGTCGAGGGAGTCAGACTGGAGGGTGGTGGGGGATTCGAACTCAAGGGGTGGGAGAGATCACTGGACACCTAGGAAAGAAATAAATACTGTCAGAGTGTTCAGGGTGGGAGTGACTACTGGCCACCAGGATAGTTCAGTAAATATCATCTGGAGCAGAGGGACCACTGGACATGGGGCACAATTCAATAAATAACATCAGGGTGTTCGGGGCACAACTGGCCACTGAACACGAGATCAGTAACCCCAGACAGGTGGGGGTTTGGCAGATTGGGGCTGCAGTTAGGGGGCACTGGTCATAAGACCTGGTTTGTGGAGGCGGTAATTAGTGTGGCACTGACAACTACTTACCGCCTCCAAACTCCACCAATATGTTGGTGCGCCTGTATGCAAGGTGCTATCAATTACTTTGCATAGATGCACTTATAAGGCCAATCACAAACAAATTAGCGACTTCGCTAACCATGCCATCAAATATGACATTTTGCTCCCTGCTTTCAGCCCTCAAAGTGGTGTTAGCGACTGGCTAACATGGATTGCAATCCACGAAGCACATTGTTATATACCAGCTTATATGTCCTCAGAAACCACTCTTACAGTGTTAATTGTGATCCTCATGCATTCTTAGGAGATGAGAACTGTAAATCGAAGGTAAGCGGTTCTGGAATCCTAAAACAAAAATGAGTGCGAGTAGTCTCCTAGGGCATAACTCAGGAACATAGACTCTGTTGGCAAAAAAGGCCTGTTGGCCCCTCTTATCTGCCCATTCCTACCTACCCAATTAAACAATTGAAGAAAAGAAAAAAAAGAATGGGGAAAAAAAAACCCTAGAGCATTACAGTCATTTCAACAGACCCATAGGGTTGCAGAAGCCTATTTCAGTAGTATCATAGTGGTTGTGAAGATCCTCCACCCACAACATTTTTATAGAAACAATGTAAGGAAAACCTTATTTAAGGGTTGTAGTGGATATCATAGGGGTAGAGAAATCATAGGGTCTGGACCACAACCACTATCTTGAACCTTGCACTCAGTGCCCTGTGTCAAAAACAACACCAAGAAAAGCTACAGTAATAAATATTTTATTAAAGCTTCATGACTAAAAACGTTTACATCATACAGTCGACATAAATATAGAAACTCAACAGTTTTGTGCCTATACCAGGCGCTTTATCAAGAGTAAATAATTACAAGACAGTGTCCTTTTTCTACCCATTAAAATTTGTGAACCACGTGCAGATTCATTCAGAAAATGTCACACTAGTTAAAAACATTTTATCCATTGCGCCTAAAATTAACTAATCTTATGGAGCCCTATTAATCACAGTCCTTGCACTAGATGCAGTGATTTCCTCACATTAATGGCAGCGCCCCAGAACAGGCTTTCTTTCATGAGATCGTAGTTTCACAGCTTCATGATGATGTCATCTGGCCAGCCAGTACTTCACTTATGTAGGACTTCTCAGGGCTTCCTTAGTAGATGATTTACTTCAATACAAAAATTCCAGAAAAAATCTACATTACAGCTCTGATATACAAGAGACTACTACTATCACTGTTTACAAAGCAGGCAACGTATGCAACAACCAGAACACTTACAGGAACGGAAATCTGTTATTTAAACCCTTCAGCTTTTAGCCTTCTACTTGAAAATCCACATTGATTCCCTGCCTAAGGACTTTTGAATCTGTACCACCACCACCCCCAGGCTCACTATAACTTTCTCAGTTCCCACAAACATAAACAATGCGGATCCATTATTCATAAGATAAACAAGTGCATTTTCCATATCTTGTCTGTGTTCCCCACCTTTTTTTTCAATTTGCAGCAAGTTTTCCCAGCATAATAACGTCCAGCGATTGCACTCGGTCAGATAAACTAAAAACTGAGTATTGCAGTTAATGAACTATCTTACTTCATAATCCGTTTCATTAAATATAAGCCAGAAGTGCTTCTTTTAATCTTTTTCGACAAAATTTGCAATTATTATGTTGGGACTATCCCTAAATGACACTCCTGCCCTAGAGGTGCTTCACTCTTATTGGTGATTAATAAAATTTTAAAAATTAAAAATCCCAGTGAATGTGTCCATTTGCAGGACACCTGTGCATACAGCATGAGTATCCACATGCAGATAAAGGTCAGCAGTCTGATTAGAAACATAGAAGTTGTTGGCAGATAAGGACCTCGTGGTCCACGTAGTCTGTTCTATATTCCTACCTACTATGCTACCTCATACCCTACTCTATCTCCGGTCTTCTTCCCCCACCTTACTTCTAAGGTACCCTTGTGTCTGTCCATAGGGTCGGTAGCAGGATGCTCGTGACTCGCTGGAGGTGAGAGGTATTGGGTGGTTAGGTGCAGGAAATGCCCTGGGTCTAGAAGGAATTTGGAGAGAGGCCAGACATGTTTAGTTTCTGTACCCAGGGTTCCCACCAGACAGAGCGGGCAGTTAGGTAGCGGGGCTGCAGGGTCTTCTAGTCCCTTCGGCTGTGTTATGCAATGCCATATTGATGAGAAATAAGACCACGATTATGCGGATTTAATTTCCTCTGTCAGTTTGGCTTGCATCTCGGAAACCTGGTTGGGTGGTGATGCTGGTCCAGTTTTGAGGCTGCAGTCCCCTGGGTACTCCATGGTTCATTGCCGAGTAGGGATGCAGAGGTGGCGGGGTGGCCATGTGCTTTAGATCCAGCTTGGGCTTCACGTGCACCCAGTGGGGTGGCCAGGTCCTTCGTGTGTGTGTGTGTGTGTGTGTGTGTGTGTCTGTGCGTGGGGGTCCAGGTGCAGGTTGCAGGATTCTCCTTATTTACCGCCTCCAGGAGCAGGGAGAGAATTCCTGCAGGAGGTTGCAGACTTGTTATCGAGTGTTGGAGTCCCCAGAGGTTTGGTTCTGGGGACTTCAACACTTGGGTTGATGACAGATCCTCGCAGTTTGGTTAGGACCTCCTCCAGCTGATGTCATCGCTGGCCTTTCACAAGTAGTTTCTTCTGTGACCCATCAGCATGGCCACACATTGGACCTGGTGTTCTCTCTGGGGCTTGAGTTTACTAGCCTCAAGACTGATCAGATCATGTGGTCTGATCATTGCACAATGGAGTTCTCATTTGGGCTCCCCCACCACAATAGTCCTTCCTCTGTGGAAATGGTTAACTGCCACCCTTTAAGAGTGTGTCCCAGGGACTATTGGCAGTGGCAGACCTATCTAGCATAGATGCTGCATGTGTGATTGGCACGAGAGAGGCGGTTGCTGCCTATAACAGGGCAGTGGCCAGGAGCTCAATGCCATTGTACTAGTCCTGGCACGCACCCAGATCCTGTCACTTGAGATCCCCTGATTTGATGGGGATCTCAAGGCAATGAAGATCAGGGGTCTGAAGTTGGAGCATTGCTGGTGGAGGATCCGGTCAGAGGAGGACAAAAGACCTTGTTTGCTCATTATTATGAGTACCAAGGGCATTCAACTGTAAGAAGGCAGAGTTCCTGTCCAGGAGATGTCTACAGAGAGGAATAGACCAGCTCAGTTGTTTGAACTGTCGACAGACTCTACACCCGGTCTGTCTACAGCCCAAAAAGCATTTTCAATTGCTTTGTGTGATGAGGTTGCTCAGTTCTTCTCTGACAGGGTGTCCTTATCCATCTGGGGATTCCATCAGTGAGGCGATCGATACCCACAGCATCTTGCCCAGGGGGTTAGAAGCACTCTGCCTGTCCGGGAGGAGTTAAAACCGGTGGGGTGGCCAAGGTCACTGAGGTCATCTCACAGTTGAAGTCCACCTATTGTGAACTTGACCCAGCTCTGACCCATTTCTTGTTGAGCTGTGTCAATGCTGTTGGCCTGGTGTTCGCTAGGATTGTCTGGTGTTTGGTGTCAGAGGGTATCTTCCTGATGCCTTGAAAGAGGCTCTAGTTAGGCCCTTCTGAAAAAGCATCTCTTAACCCTGACATCCTGACTAATTACTGTCTTGTCTCCAGCTTACCCTTTTAGAAAAGGTTGTTGAGAAAGTGGTGGTGCAGCAGCTTGAGGAGCACCCTGTGTCCTTAGAAATCTATGAGCATTCCAGTCAGGGTTTCGAGGGAGGCATAGTACAGAAATGGCGCTAGGGGTGCAAAATTACTTGCTCAGGGCTAGAGACAGACGTGATGGATCAGTTGTGGTGCTCCTCGATCTTTCTTCAGCATTTGACACTGTAGATTACTTTGTGCTTCTCAGTCACCTGAGAGAGTATTGTGGACTCACTGGCACTGTCATCACCTAGTTTAAGTGCTACCTATTGGACAGAAGGCAGCGGGTGGTGATGGGGAGTTCCTTCTCTCCCGAGGCCTATGCTGTGTGGGGTGCCTCAAGGCTCGATCTTGTCGCTGATGTTATTTGTGTGTACATGCTGCCCCTGAGTGAGCTCATTAGGCGCTATAGTGTGGGTTTTCACTGCTATGCAGATGATACCCAGCTGTATTTGTCCTTTGCTCTGGGAACACATGATGTCATGGATGTACTAAACAGGTGCCTTGCCAGGATCAGTGATGGGGTGTCCTCCAGCTGGTTGCGACTGAACCCGGACAAGACAGAGGTTTTGGTGGTTGAGCTGGTCATGGGTGTGATAGATGTGCTTCCGGCGCAGTCACTGGTCTTTTCTGGGATCTGTGCTGTTGATTGCCTCCCCTAGGGTGCGAGATCTTGACTAATTTTGGGTGATGGTCTGACCCTTGAGTCTCCAGGAGTTGCCTGTGGTCTGAAGTGTTTTTTTACCACTTAAGGAATATCACCAGGACCAAACCCTAGTTCCACCTAAAGATCTGCCAACACTGGTCCATGTTTTTGACTCCAAGCTGGACTACTGTAACACTTTCTACTTTGGGGTATCTGGAGGATCTCTGCTGGCTGCAGCTAGTGCAGAATGTGGCAGTAGTTTACTGACTGGACTGTCTAGGTCCAGTCACGTGACCCCAGTCCCATGTGTCTCTACACTGGCGCCTGGTCAGGTGGAGGATCATCTTTAAAGTGGGCTTGCTCACCTATAAGGCCCTACATGGTCTAGGCCCTGGTTACCTGTTAGATCTCCTAACACCTACCTCCTCAGCCCACTCCCTCTGCTTTTCAACTAGGGGCCTCCTCTCTAGTCCGAGGACCAGATTAAAGACGTCCTGGCGATCATGCTTTCAGCATCACCGCCCGGCCCTCTGGAACACTTTTCCACCAAGTGTGAGAGAGGCTCCCTCAGTTGAGGCATTTAAAAGGGATCTCGAGGCCTATTTATTTTCCTGGCTTTCTCTGAAGTGGAGTTATGATCAGTTTTAATTCGTTTTAATCTGAGATACTGATTATTTTATTTAAATTGTTGTACAATTTTACTGTACACTGTCTCTTTTATTTTGTGTATATGCCTAGAGCCTTCGGATTGGGCACCATAGAAATACATTTTGCCTTGCCTTGCCTATCCCATGCATGTTTGAATCTTGTTGCTGGTTTAGCAACTACCAGTTCTGATGGGAGGCTGTTCCAGGTGTCCACCATCCTCTCTGTGAAGAAGTATTCCTTCACATCTCCTCTGAGCCCTCCCAGCTTCATAGCGTGACCCCTTATCCTGGAGTATCTTTTTCTGTGGAAATTGCTACCTTCCTGTACCTTTATACCTGTGAGGCATTGGAACATTTCTTGTCATATCCCCTTTCTTTCCTTTTCCTCTGAGAGTACATACTTAGTTCCTTGAGTCTTTCCTCATAGGGTTTTTGATGCAGGCCCTGCACCATTCTGGTAGACCTCCTTTGTGCTGCATCCACCCAATCTATGTCTTTGCGTGGAGTGGGGCCTTCAGAACTGAGCACAGTACTCAATGTGGCGTATTACCAGTGATCTATACAGGGGACTACTCCTCTTCTGCTGGTGATGCCGCCTTATGCACCCGCGAGCATCCTGCTAGCCTTCCCCACTGCCTTATCACACTGTTTGGCTACTTTGAGGTCATCAGAAGTGATTACCCGAGTCCCTTTCCTGTTTTGTGGTTGTTAATATCTCCCTGCTCAACTGGTACTTTGCTCCTGGTTTCTGTGCCCCAAGTGCATGATTTTGCACTTTTGCATTGAAACCCAGCTGCCATTCCCTTGACCATTCTTCCAGCTTTTCAGATCGTCCCTCATTGTTTCCACCCACCCCACCCCATGTGCACTCTGTTGCAGATTTTTGTGTCATCCATGAACAGGTATACTTTCCTTCCAGCTCTTCTGCAATGCCGACAATAAGGACATTGAAAAAGACCGGCCTAGTACTAATCCCTGTGGTACCCTGCTGGTCACCTTATCTTCTCCAGAGTGGACCCCATTTACCACCATCCTCTGACTCTTATTGCTTAGCCAACTTCTTGCCCATTTTACTACTTTTGGACCCACTCCTAGGTTGCCCAGCTTGCTCAACAGTCTTCTGTGTGGAACGGTGGTGAAGACCTTGCTGAAATCCAGGTTGGCCACATCTACTGCTCCTCCTGATCCACTTCCCAAGTCACCCAATCAGGTTTATCTGGCAAGACCTACCTCCATGAAACCATGTTGCCTCAGATCCTGTAATCCACTGGTTACAAGGTATTCTCTAGTCCTTTCCTTCAGTTGCAAATTCATTTCTTTGCCCACTACCAAAGTCCGGCTGACAGGACTCTAATTTCCTGCCTCCTCCTATTTCCACTTTTGTGTAGTGGGACCACATCTGCCTTCTCCAGTCCCCTGGAACCTTTCCTTTTCTAGTGATAGATTGAACAGAGCTGCACCCGTCCGTCCCATCGCCTTGTCTACTTTTAATTGTGTTAGTTCCTTGAGGACTCTCTCTCCCTGTAAAAGGACTAGTGTCCACCTCCCTTCCTTTAATGCCATTGTCCTTTATCTTTGGCCCTGTCACCTACCCTTCCTCCATAAATACTGAACAAAGTAATTGTTCAGTATGTCTGCTTTTTTTGGCCCACTTCCTCACAGCCCTCCTTCCTCCTCCTTTGGTCTTTCTCTTCTCGCTATATAGCTAAAGAATGTTTTATCCCTTTTTACTGACTGGGCAATATTCTCCTTTGTGCCTTTGCACTCCAAACTTCTTTCCTGCCACTCTTTGTTTCTCCTGGTAACTCTCCTATCCTCCTCCTTTTGTGTCCTCTTGTACCTTCCAAATGCTAGAAATTTTGCCTTACTTTCTCTGCTACTTTTCTTGAGAACCATAGCGGTCTCTTTTTTCTCTTGCCCTAGTTAACATGCCTGGCTTAGAGATTTGTTGCCTTTTCAGTGCCCCCCTTTTTTTTTTCCCATTGTTCCTCGACTCCCTCAGTTTCCTATCCCTGCTATAGTGTCTCTGAGGCATTCTCCCATTTTCTTAAAATCGCCCTCCTGTAGTCCTGGACTCTCATCTTAGTGTGGCTTGGTTCTGACCCAGTTTTCACATTGAGCACACTGTATGGTGATCACTGGTCCCCAAATGGCCACCCATCAGGACATCAGCAACACTGTCCCCATTTGTCACTACCAGGTCCAGTATTGCACCCTCCCCACAAGTGGGTTTCTTAACTAGTTGCCTGAGGAACGCGCCTTGCAGGGAGTCCAGGATGTCCTTACTTCTTGCTGTTGCCGCAGCTAGTAGGCTCCAATCCACATCTGGTAGATTGAAGTCCTCTACCAGCAACAACTTCCCTTTGCATGCCATCCCTTGGATTGCTTCCATCATATCCTTATCCACCTCTCCTGCTGGAGGTCTGTAGATTACTTCTGTGCAAATAGCGGGCCTCCAGGTCTCCAGAGCAACACATAGTACCTCAGCTTCTCCTTGCTGTCCCTGTATTTCTGTAGTTTTTATGTTGTCTCTGACATAAAGAGCTACTTCTCCCCTTTTACCTACCCTGTATTTTCTGAACAGAGTATACCCATGGTATGTCTACATCCCAGTCCTGGTTTTCATTGCACTTGGTAATTGCTACTATGTCCAGGTCTGCATCTGTCATGGTGGCCACTGGGTCTACAATCTTATTGCCCAGACTTCATGCATTTGCACACATGGCTCTCCAGATTGTCCTCACCACCCTCCTCTTATTTCCCTTTGCCCGTCTGTATTTCCTCCACTAGTTTTTTTTATTTCTCTTCCTTTACCCCTTTGATTCCTTTGCTATTTGGTTCCTTTGGGATTTCACCCCTCAAGAGTCCCATTGCTGACCTCAGGAACCTGTGGGGAGGGCAGTTTGTCTCCCTGCCTCATTCTATCTCCCCGTTAGTTTACATGTGCCAATGTAGCATTTAAGTCATTCACTGAGGACCATGGTACCCTCCCTGGATGGATGCAGGCCATTGCCCTGTACAGGCTCTTTATCCCTCCAGGTGGGGCCCCAGCCCCACTGAAGCCGAAACTCCTCTCTGCACCATTCCTTCAACCATACATTGAAGATCCTGGTGTGGAGAATCCTGCCCTTCCCCATCATAGGTAGCATCTCCTAGAAGGTCGCAGATCATGCTGCTTGCCTAAGACCCCTGCTCAGTTCTCTAAACTCCTCCAAAACTATTGTTGACTCATCTCTAGACAGGTATTTCTCCTCCCTTCCTGCTTCCCCAGTGATCCCTGGATCCTCTTCCATCCCTGTGAGCTGTGTCACCGGAAGGCACCTAACCTCCCTCTCCTCATCCCTACCTGCCCCAACTGCATCCCCTCACTATGGAGTCCCCACCAGGATTTACTTCCTCCTCTGGGGTCCTCTGTCACCCCCGATGTCTCCACTATGGAGGACCTCCACATTCACCCTGGTCACTGCTTTGGGTGACTCTGTGGTACAGTCCATCTTGGCCAGTGCAGCGTGGGTGTTTTTCATAGTGCTAACAGATGGGGATATGCCTACGCTCCACCACCCTAACCCTGCCAGAGCCCACTGTTGTCCAGCCGCTTCTCCTTCTGGGCAACCGCTGAGGTAGCAGTGGTGCACTGGGTGGTCTCTGGGTGGGGGAGTAGGTCCTCTAAACCCAAGCCAACTCTGCCTTGAGTCTGGCAGCTCCTCTCTCTTAGCCCAGAGAGGTGCATGCAGATGGGGCAGTGACGCAGTCTCCAGAAAGTCTCCCTGAAGACTGCCGCCCCCAGTCACTGCACCACACTTCCAGCATAACTATGTCCTCCCTTGCCTGTTTTACTGTTTTGCCTTCTTTATGCCTTATTTCCTCCTTGCCAACCTATTGCTCTAATGTAATGTTTAAGTATAGACCTGTTCCAACTATGTACTTCACTGCATCACTATTGTATTTCTGACTCCTTATGTACTTCACTGAATCACTATTGTATTTCCAACTCCTTCACTTTGTATTCACCTCTATGTTTTGTGCTGTGTCACATTGTTGCTGTTAATTGTGTTCAACGTGGTGTCCTCCCCGGTTGTGCCTGAAAATAGGCATCCTTATGCCTAGTACACTCACCTGGTTACCAAAAGCAAATAAATAAAATAACTCACCTCTATCCTGCTCATCTTTGTTTTGTTCACTTTAATCCTTTAATTACACCTACCCTAGATATGGTGTTTCACCTATACTCGCAGTGTTTTTTTTTTTTGTTTGTTTGTTTTTTTTTTTTAGCTTCTTCTTTCTCTCGTGGCACCGGTCAGCTGGGGCATCCTGACCGACCTCCCGGCCCACATCAGGCCACATCCTCAAGTTCTCCCATGGCTTACCCCCATGGTGGGTGGTGAGGAGCCTCCCATCAAGCTCTACTTACTGGAGATGGATCCGGACAAGGAGATGCCGCTCAGGGTCGGGCCATGGAGGTCGGAAGTTCATACTGCCGATCGAGCCATTTTCCACATTTTCCAAACCCCTGAAGATGAGGGCGGCAATGATGCTGATGTGAAGGAGCATGCACACATCTGTACACTCCCCTCCAGGTGTCTGCCCCATCTTCTCTCCTCTTTCTGCAGTGTCTGCGCCTGTCCCCCCAGCCTCCTGCTAGAGGCCAGTCATAGACCGACCACTGATGTACCCCCACCCTGAAGAAGGAGAGCAGTCCCTTGGATGCTCAATCCTTCTCCTCCTTACCAACCCCAAGCAGCCCATGCTTGTTCCCAAACACAGGTCACTGGCATGATGCGGTAAGTGATCAGTGCCTCAGCCCTCTCACTGTTTCTAAACCCTAACATGCCACAACCCCTCTTGTTTCTTTCTTTTCTTACACCTACCTGTACTCTTCTTATTATGTATTCCTGGTGGTTGTCAGCATGGCTCAGTTGGTAGCACATCCATCTCTTGGCCAGAAGGTCGTGGGTTGCAGTCCCACATCAGAATTGGGATCACACCTAAATGCTGGTACCTGAGTGCAGTATTAGGTGCTGTACTGTCCGAGTGTGCCGCCTTTGCATGAGACATTAAACCAAGGTCCCTTCTACCTATCCTGGTGTTGTCCTTGTGGGTGTCCAGGTGGAAGTTAAGGAACCCAAAGCACTTTTGCAAAGAGTAGGAACTTTCCCAGTGTTCTGACCAACATTCCCATTCCCATAAAACCAGTTCATGCAACTGTCCAAGGCTGTGAGAGGGAGTTGATGTGAATGGCTGCCACTACACATTCGGTCACTTCACTACTAGTCTAGCATTGCTTGTAGAGTGCTTTGGGATACAATGTGTATGAAAAGGGTTATATAATACTGATTATTCTTCTGCCATCCTCGTCTCCTTGCAATGGGTGTGCAGTTACAACAGTTTAAGCAGGATGCTTACCTCTGTGTATATGGTACACTGGTTGGCTGAGAGCACTCACTCAAGCTACTGTACGTATTCCAATTTACAGACTGGTGGTAAGAATAATTTTAGAACTGAGTGATGTAGGTTATCTATGATGAGCTCTTACTTTGTTGTCACAATGCAGTCATATTCCACTATAGGGATGGCATGTTCATTAGCCTATCCAATTCTTCTGTCAGCCATAGCCATGATTTATAAATGTCTCCATAAACTCCTGAATATTGATATCCTTATATTGAAAATTTGAGTGACCAGTACATTATTACTTGTATTATTTGACCCCGGAACGAAGCATTGACTGAATATTGTTATTTTCTTTAAAGTATGGGTAAACACAATGCATGTGTGAACCAGTCTCTACTGGGTATATTTTTGAGTGGTTCCTTTAGCAGAGTTGGATGGAAATACTGTTGAAATTGATTTCTGCTACTAGGGGCAATATTATGTGCTGGGACCAGCAGCAGCACTGTCCTCACATTGAGGTCAGACATAACGTGTGACACTCCAGGAAATGGTCAAGGTAAAAATAACTGTGGAGGGGGGTGTTTCTTGGTAATCTTGGATCCTCGCAGAGTGTCTAGTAAACAGAGGAGATTAGAACATTGCAGTATCATCATGTGACAGTTCAACAGTTCGGTCTGTGGAACTGGTGAATATGAAGTGAATGAAATCTGAGCATGAGAAAGTAAATAAATACAGCATGTCTTAATAATACCATGTGCCTGGTACAACATTAATCAATATTTTAAGAAAGCTGAAAGTCGATCAGTGATTTGTTTTTCTGGAAAATAAACTGTTGGCAGTGATTTTACTGTTTGACTAACAAATTAAAAATCTACGAAAATTCAGTATCAATTGTACAAATTACTTTGTGCACTTTTAACAATACACAAAACAAGTCTTAAATATTTTGAGTGGTCATTTACTGACAGCATGATATAGGTGGTAAAAAAAAAAAAAAAAAAAAAAATAGCACTTTAACATAATGGGCCAACTCCAAGATAACAGTGAATGTTTTATCTTAAGGAGACTGGAATGCCAGTCCGCACTTCCTTGATCCAGCAGGCAGCTGTCAGAATGTGTCCCCATGTCATTTTCATATATGGACAACAAGCGTCCCTCTGACGTTACCCTGCCTGCTGCTAAAAACAGCCCAGCTTCTTCAAGCCATCCTTCACACAATGTCCTCTGTCTGAAAGAAAGGAACCCAAGGACACTATCACATACCAGAGACTGTGAACTGATTCAGGAAGGCAACCCAGAAACCGTCCTCTACAACTTTCTTGTTTAATCATTTTGAGTTTGCATATTTGGGGTAAGCAAGTGAGTGAGATGAGCACCTCTTTGGAATACAAGTCATTCTCCAAAGAGCAACAAACTATGGACAATCTCGAGAAACAACTCATTTGTCCCATCTGTCTGGAGATGTTTACAAAGCCTGTGGTTATCCTTCCATGCCAGCATAACCTTTGTAGAAAATGTGCCAGTGATATTTTCCAGGTAGGTTTGGTAATGCTACAAAATAGTTTGCTATATCCAACAGTTTTTTAACCATCTTTCCATAATTTTTAAAAGCTGCCTTCATTACATACAGTATGTGTTCAACTTTACAACTTCAGTTTGCTACATTTTGCTTTATGGAATGAGCTGTGTCAGTTTATGGGTGGGTAAGAGCCCTAACAAAACTCTTTTCCATCAGTATTTTATTCTTTGTCATGCTGGCCTGGCCTCTTTCTGCCCTCTGGTGACCAAATCCTCCCCACCATCCCAGGGATTTACCCGGACCAAGTTATCCCATAGATTGCCTCCCCCGTGTCAGGGCCAAGAGGGAGAGGACTGTTCTCCCCACCCCCAGAGTCTCGTGATCCAGAAGAGTCTGGAGCCTTGTCAGTGGGGTGAAGTTTGAGGCAATGGGGGTCATCCTGTCAGCAGCCTTTCCCACCCTTGGTGTTCTCGCCACAGCCCACAGTCACAATGTGCATTGATGGTAGAGTGTGTGTAGAGGAATGAATGTACCTGCTTTACGCCCTGCTGCCAGCCATCCCTTTCATGCCACAACTATAAGCATTGCAACCAGCCCCCCAACCAAAGGAGAGAGGAGCATTGCACTAGATGCTTAATTCCCCCAACCCCTGAAAGAGAAATGTGCTCGTAAACCAGGGTCACCAGCATAACTCTGTCAATCACTGGGCCTGCCTGCTTTGCAAAACTCTTAAAGAACTTCAGTACTAAAGGCATAATAGGAAAACGCTTGTATTGTATTATGAAATCGGAGTGTCCCTGACAAATCACTTCCCACCTTCAGTTGCATGTGTGGTACTCTTAACATAAGAGTACCTCACGCACTGAGCCACTGTAACGGGTTTCTCGCTGACCGGCCTGCGGGCAGCATTTTAAATAAAAAAAAGGATTTTTTATATTTAATACAATTAGTAATCTATAATAGTTTTATGGTTCTGTTTGAGGGCCTCTTATGGATCTAAGAGTGTTGCCTTAGGACTGCAGAACTGCTGACCTTCGGTTTTAGTCCTCTGGTCCTAAGAACATGCAAGGCTCACACTTTACATATATAAGAGGCCTCCAAAGGACCCATAAACTTATATTGTAGATACACAATAGTTTTTAACTATAATCTGTTTAAGTGGCTAGAGGTTTTGGAAGCTTATATACCTAACACATCAGTTAACATAATAAAGTTCTGATCACAACTTACAAAAATTTTTTAACTGTTTTCTTGTTTTCGCTACCACAGCAATTTCAGGCATTCTGTATATTTTCTGTGTGTGTTTTCCAATCCGTTTTAATGCCTGAAAACAGCATCTGCATCCCTTTGCATTTGACTGGCACTTGCACCTTGTCTAAACATGAAATTATTATCTTCTGCTCGTGACATCATAATTATTCCCACAGCAGCAGATTGTGATGTCATCAACAGAGAATCATGACTTCATGTGAACAGTATCAGCAGGTAAGGTGGGCAAGGCCCTGAATTCTGCAGTTCTACGGTTGCAGAATTTGCCGCAGAATTTGCATCATGCTGCAGAATATATATGTGCCTGCAGAATTCATTGTTTTTGGTGAATTTTCATATAAATATGCTATTTTTCCATAGTGTCTGGCTTTCTTTCCACCTCGTTTATCCTGAAGCACCTCCTCTATGCTCAGCATATGATGTCATCACATCATATTTAGCCAATGACAGGACTGCATTCTGCCAGAGAAATGAATAAATCATGCTGCAGAAATCAGAAATGCTGCAGTCAATATGGAGCCCTGCCGCAGAAATCAGAAAATTCTGCTGCAGAACACCAGGGGCCCTGCTTATGGGGGAGGGGCTTAATTTCCATGGCATCTTTAGAGAAATGTCCAGCCTGCAGTGCCCCAGATTTCCTTTAGGTAACACGAAAGATCGGAAACTATCCCAACAACCTGATGGCTACTGCAATTGTATTTTCCATTATAGTCTACATTATGCATCAAAAAGACTAAAGAGCTTTTTATGTACCGAGCCCTGCTCCTTCTTAGGCCCAAAGCATCCCCTGGTAACGGAGGCAAAATATGTACAGCTAACGTTTTATTGCTTAAAAGAAGGCACTGCCTCAGCATATGGGTTGCAAATGAAACATAATAAATGCAGACTGGAGATAAGGTGATGATTAGCATTTTACCAATTAGGTCTTACTCAGGACTGCTTTTCAAAGAAAGGTGGTAAGCATTGTTGACAATCATTTATACAATAATTGATTATTTACTGCCACTACTGTCCATGGTGTTTATGCTTCCACTAGGAGAAGTTATAAGTTATCTGGAAGTATGATCTGGGTTTTCATTGTTTTGACAGTGATACCCAACTGTATCTTTCCTTCAGACTGACACAGGGCTCCACAATAACTGTGCTTGAGCGGCACTGTCCAAATCAAGTTTGGGGATAATTAACTCACAGTGGGTAGAAGCTTAAAAGCTAGTGTACTGCCTAAAACTAATATTTTTTTAAAAACAGTCTGCCATAAACTTTTACATCTGAGGTACATTTTAATTTTCATCAGCTTAATTGGAAGATTGTTTATCTGCTGTTAGTAGGTGTGATATGTGGGGCAGCACTCTGCTTGGCAGCTGCCATCTCAAACCCTATTTCCCCCACTGCATCACTAGCAGAGCATTGTGATCTCACTTCCTGTGAAATCACTGTTGCTTGAAACAGCCACTCAGTGGCTGCCATGCCAGTCACCTGTGCTGTCAATGTTCGTGAGATCACAATCCTGATGATGTAGTGGGGGAGATAGATATGTCACCTGCCAGGCTGGGCACTATTCCATTACATCCAGCACAATATGTAATAACAGACTTTCTAACGAGCAATAGGAAACAGAAAATACATCAGAAATAAAGTTACAACTTTACTGACCTACTTCTTAAAAGTTTTATTATTTTCCTGTCTGCCTGTTTTGGCTTGACTAGCTCTTTAATCCTGGCAAAACTGAGTTGCTACTAGTGGGGCAAGATTGTCTGAGGTCATCCAATTGTGGAGAGTCTGGACCCCTTACTTTTGGAGGTGATAGGCTCTAGGCTAGAGAGAGGCAGTGTGCAGACTAGGGTCATTCTTGTTATGGAGTTGTCACTTGTTTCACAGGTGTAAACTGAAGTCAGTAGTGGCTTTACCATCTCAAAAATATAGCCGGGTTGCACTCCTAACTGAATGCAGACGACTTCTTAGTTAACACTAGTACATGCTTTTTGTTATTTCTTGTCTTGACTACTGTAATGCACTCTACCGTACCTTTCTGCAGGTCAGAGCCACCATCTGTAGCTAGTGCAGAACGCAGTAGCCAGACTTGCCACCTTCACAGGGAGGAGTGAGCTTATCGCTCTGATGCTGCGTTCTTTGCACTGGCTACCTGTCCAAAGGGCAGATTGACTTTAAGATTCTAATTTTGATGTATATAGTAAGGCCATTAACAGACTGAAGCCCCTTTACCTAGGAGTTTCTTGCAACAGGCACCAATATCTGTGAGTTATGATCCTCAGACACAGGCCTATTAGTTTTTAAAAATACTGAAGCAAACTTGGGACGGTACATTTTCAGTTGCTGCCCATTCTTTGGGATAACCTGCACGTGGATATGCAGCCTGCCCCTTGTTGCCCACATTCAAGTGCAAGCTAAAATCTCGACTGTTTAGGAACGTGTTTGATGGTGATTGAAATAACTTTTGCCTAGCTGCACAGCCCAAATTTTTATGTATGTTTTATGTGTTGTGAGTATTTATATTATGTATCATGTTTATTGCATATCTTTGCATATTATTGTACTTGTTAATAATGTTTTGCACTTATGTACTGCCCTTGGCTTTGACAAAGGTGTCTTTAAATTAATACTGAATCAGTCTGTCTTGTCTGTTTTCCTTTATACATTATTCTTGAAGAATTATTGTTTTAAATACTTTTCTTCCCTGTCCTTTACCTCTCCTCCCACCCCCACCAGCCTGTATGTGGCTCTTGGGTTCTTGCTCCAATTGCTAGATACCAGACCACCTTTAAGCTTTGCAAGGTGCTCTCTAAGGTCCTGACCCTCTGTATGGTGTCCCACGTCCCACAGAATCTTGGTGTCATTTGCAAAAGGCAAATCTTGCCTCTAATGCTTCCCCATGCCATTAATGAACACATTAAACAACACAGGCCTGTGCTCCACCCACTGTGGACCCTGCTGGTAACTTTATTTGAACCTGATAGCCCCTCAAGGCACCACCCTCTGGGTCCTCCAGCTGAACCAGTTTACCACCCACCTGGTCAGTCTTCTACCTTCCCCAAGTTCTCCAGCTTTTTATCAACCTACTGTGGGGAGCGGAATTAGTCTTTAGTAATATCTCCGGTACAGTATGTGTACCATCCGTCCCCTTTCAGCAGTATTTGTTAGTTGAAGACGCGTCAATAGAAACACTCCTAGTATCCCTGTAAAGTTATAACATGTTTTGTCCATTTTGATAAGGGATTTGAAGTGCTCGGAGTTAAAAACAACCAAAACAAACT
Organism: Neoceratodus forsteri; assembly: GCA_016271365.2. Classification (NCBI taxonomy): domain Eukaryota; kingdom Metazoa; phylum Chordata; order Ceratodontiformes; family Ceratodontidae; genus Neoceratodus; species Neoceratodus forsteri. The sequence goes on from CM057455.1 coordinate 962,829,611, forward strand.
AAATTCACATTTAGACACAATCCAGTGTCCAGTTCATATGTTTTTGTGCTTCTCTTTACGTTATTCATTATGCCCAAGTTCATTTGCTGGAAAATAGTCAGGTCTCAAAAGTTCCACTGGTCTTACAAACGTGATATAAACACAAAATATTAAATAAATGTAGAAACACATAAATATAAACTTTGTTTGCAGAAAGAGACTGTCCATTGAGTCTGCCCATATTATATTTCTTCACCCCCATCTAGTGTTCTGGGCGTTATTCCCCCTCTGCCCCCAAAAAACAACAACCCACCCCTCCCTGGTTCCCCATAGGGGGACTGAGTCTTCTTGCTCTGCCTCAGCTGTGTTTGAACCCGTTAAGGTACCTGCCCCCACCACTTGCACCAGTAGATCTCTTCCATGACTATACTGCTTTCTAAGTAAAGTAGAACTTCTCACAAGCCTCCTGAATTTGCCCCCATTAACTTCCAGTCATGCCTTCTTGTGACTGTATCCCTGTTTCCAACACACATCTTCACTATTCACCCTGTCCATACCCCTTAAAAACCTCTATCTCTGTCCTGTCCCCACTCACATCTAGCTTCGAAGAGTACATGTTCATGGCCTCCAGCTTTTGCTGAATGGATCTGCTCTGCTGGCCTGGGTTTATTTTGGTGACCCTTCTGTGTTACTGACTCAGCCTGTCTATACCCTTTCTCAGGCGAGGGCTTCAGAACGGTACACAGTATTCCAGGTGAGACCTCACCAGAGATGTGTATAGAAGCAGTATCAGTTCACTTATCCTACTCATCAAAACCCTCCAGATACACTCCAGCATCCTCAATGCCTTACTGTAGGCTTATTGCACTGCAGGTTTGCTTGGGAACCATGGATGACACCAGATCCTTCTCCTCTGTTGTAGCTGAAATGATATATGGAACCTATTTAAATACAGTAAATTGCAAGCTACAACAGAGGAGAAGGATCTGGGTTCATCTATGGCTCCTCTCAAGCAAACTCTCCCAGTGCAGTAAGGCCTACAGTAAGGCATTGTGGATGCTGGGGTGTATCTGGAGGGTTTTGGTAGTAGTAGAAGTGAACTGATACTGCTCCTATACATGGTTCCATGTAATTTCAGTGAATCAATATGAGCGTAGATCATAAACAGTGAATCAATAGCAACTGTAATATCAGCGAGCCCAAATAACACCGAGGCACAATACAGCTAACAAATCGTATTTTACCTGCAGTGGGGAGATATTCTCTTGTACTGGTATTTTGTTAGTCTGCGATAAAGAACAGATGAGCACATAACAGGCCCACATTTATCTCCAACCGACAGGTGTTGTGCATTTTGCATACGTGGGGGCTCTCACCCCTGCACCTCCTACAGGGGCTGTGCCCCCACCCCTGTCTTTTAGATTACAACATCATGCTGCTCATTGATGGTGGGGGTATCGGCAACATCCAGTTGCTCATATTTGTTAATTGCTCAGATGTGACAGTCGCTCTTATGTGGCAGTTGCTATTTAGTGCTGGTCGCTATAATGTGCATCACTATTATTGATTCGCTCTTGTTGTTTACGTATTATTTGGTAGCTTTTATGACATAATACCATTCAAGTATTAATCGCTACCTTTGATACAAACAGAAATGTAATACTCCTTTTGATTGTTCTCATGTTTGGCCCACTGTACCAGTATGACTTCTTGCTTATGTGGTCCAAAACAAAAATAGAGGATCCTGGACCCATAATCAGTGGAATATTCAAGACCTACCTGTTTTTATATATTTATGTAGTATATACATAGGATTATTGCACTTGCTCTGATTGCATAATCGGATTTATTTTCTTAGTATCTCAGAGCCTTTTTACTCACAAGTAGGGTAGCCAAGAGTGTGCAAATTAGGCTTGGGAGTACAGTGAAAATTAGTCTGATTATGCAATTGGGGATGTGTAATTATTGGATGATAATATAAAGACTTGCTGTTCCTTATAAATAAACAGCTCCTCATGATTTTCTCAGTAGTTGCTGACACACATACATACATGGAATAAACATTTAATGCTATGGATGTACATAAAAGCAAATATTTATGTTCATGTAAGACTACCAGCAGGTCTAGATAATAGAATTTATTTGTCTCTGTTTATAACCACCCTAGTGTGTGTGTGTGTGTGTATGTATATATATGTGTATATGTATATGTGTATATATGTTTTTTTTCCCTGGCTGTACCAGAAGCAATCCAAATGGCAGCTACTGTATGCTGAGCATTATGGAAACTGTTTTAGTACTACATACCATTTTTCTGTGTGCCAAGATATTGTCAGTAATTTCTAAAATTTTCACACAGCTGTTAGTAACTCCTAATGTTAGCCATAAGTAGAAGTAATGTTTTTCATTCAATCTTTTTATTTTATTTATAACAAGTATCAAGTAAACAATATAATAATACATGAAGCGTACAATCCGTCTTGTAAGGGCTACTACAGAAATTCATCTGGGCTATTACATAGTTGTCCCTGCCCTAGGATATTAACATAGAACAGTGTAAATACAGCAACATTTAAGAAGATTAGAAATGAAACTACAGCTTAGAAACAAAGACAGGTAAATGCGTTTTATTTTTGTGGGATCTGATTTGTACCCCTGAGTACATACTGTATGAAGAGTGAATAGATAATGAGGGTGTTCCTTGTAGAAGATGACAAAGGATAGAAAGGAGTAAGCTAGTCCCTCGTCTCCATAAAGGGAAGAGGGCAAAGAAGGAAAAAGCTTCACTGCAGAATCCTCAACCATAATCTCAGGATACGTTCACCCCTTACTGTGAGCACTGGGAGTTCAGCAAGGGTTTCCAGAGCTTGAAGAAGGCTGCCGTAGTGCCAGCATTAGCATGAGACAGATGTTCTAAAGCTGCTAACTGCCACACTGCAGTTAGCCATTCTAATGTGTTAGGCACAATGTGAGAGCACTAGTTGATTAACAAAAGCAGCTTCACCTCCACACTGACTGCCACCAACTGGAGCAGCTCTGGGGAGTGTGGGAGGAGATTCCCAACAGGAAAATTGGTCCGTCCAGTTCAAATTGAGGACTGACAATGGAGCCATAGATTCATTTAATGGATTCTGGAACTCCTGGACATTTGGGTATTGTCACATGATGTGTGTCAATGTGCATGTTGGTGCAAGTATGGCCAGCATTTGTTGTCTGGAATGAGCCCTAACTGCTGGAGCACTGCGGGGCTTTGTACCATTTGCTTTGGATTAGGCAGCTAGCCCATCTATGCATGCCCTGTGTGCCTGGATAAGTGCTTTGACCATTCTTTGTCAGGAATCTTTGTGCTGAACTTAGTCTCCCAGGTTTTCTTGCTGGGCAGTGATTGATCTGGTTGCCCATGTCAAAGTGGCGGCAGATAAAGCTTGTCTTGCCTCTGCTCCATTTCTGAATGGTGGTCGTAAAGTTGATGACTCCTGACATGGGGTGCTGTGGGCTACTGGTAGAGTTGGTGTTAGCATGCTGGAGCTGTTGGTAGCTCCAAAATCATACTTTGGTAGGTGTAACGTTAGTTGAAGACTTGTGAAGTACTTTATGTGCTTTCCATCAGCAGTTAGCATATCCTTTACCTGTTAGAGCCCACCATCTTCCCTATGTCACCCTGTGAGGTGGCTTATCAAAAAGCTGCTCATTGCCCCACACAGGGCCTTTTGATGGGGACTAGGGACTGTTGCCAACAATTTTGAAGCTTGTTCCATGCCATTCTGGAGGCCATTATTGTGGGGTGTTCCTTGTTGTTGGGAGTTAGTTTGTTGTATAATAACATAGCTGCAAGGGAGGTCGATGCAATGTCTCATTTGATAATGAGCCATTGTGAGAAGTTGAAGTGGGTGGTGTGAACCACTGCACAGTCTGTGTGGCCAGAAAGGCTAAGTTTACCTTGGAACCACAGAAGCCCCCAACCTCCTCTGGACCAGTGGCTCCTCAGCTTAATCTGACTATATCTAGGGTTTTTCTTCATATGAAGTTCCCAAATAATCTGTCTAATTTCTGGAACCAGCTGTCAGCAGTTCTAAGAGGAAGTGGGCAAAAGATTATGTTTGGAGGCCAACATCATGTTATGTGCTTTGATTTTGCTGGCTAGTGACAGGTTCACAGCCACCATCTGTCATGCTTGGTTTTAATCCCCTCTATTTGTGGGGTTTGATTGAGGCCTACCATCTTGTTCAGAGTGGACCCGGATGCCCAAGTAGGTAATACCATTGGCTGCCCACTTCAGACCCCTGTTCAGGAAAACCTGACTTTGCATGATGGATGTAAACATAAGACTTCAGTCTTGGATTGGTTGACCTTTAGCTCTGACACTTAAGTAAACTTGTCCAGTCAGTTCAGCAATGGTGTGAGAGAATCAGGGTCATTTGCCTGAAGGATAAGCAAGTCTTCTGCATAGAAGAGGGTTTTGCACCCTTTGTCCCCGCTTGAATCACATGGAGGCTCAGATGGTGCTGTATAGCTATAGCCAGCAGCTCTATAAACATGAACAGGAGTGGGGACAGCAGGCACCCCTGCCTAGTCCCTTTCTGTAGGGGAAAGGGGAGAGTGAATGTCACTAATCAGGATACTGGCAGAAGGGGAATTGTATAGCATTCTGACCCATCACATGAAAAGTTGGGGCCCACTCACCATCCTGTTCATAGCACCCAGTAGGAAACTTACCCACAGAGTCAGCGTTTTTTCACAATCCACAGCTATTGCTACTGCTGGTGTGGGGTCCTCTGGGCTGCATGAATAAAGTTGATAAGGATGCGGAGGTGGTCAGAGTTGTCATCCCTTAACAAAATCAGCCTTTGCAGGATGAATAAGGCCCTCTAGGTATGGTTCTAGTCTAGCAGTCAAGATTTTGGCAAGCTCTTTAGCACTGGTTTTGATAAGAGAGGTAGGCCTATAATTTCCCAGGACGGTATTGTCTTTCCCTTTTTGGGGAGGACCATGACGACAGCCCTCATGGATAGTAGCGGGCATAGTACCTGACACTTGGGCTTCATGGTACGTTTATCAGTGGTTGTGTGATTTCTTCTCTCAGCGTCTGGTAGAAGTCTACAGAGAAACCATCTAGGCCAGGGCTTTGCCTTTATTAAGAGCAAGGATGGCAAAGCTGACTTCCTGAGGAGTAGTGGGGAGAGTCCGCAGTGAATTGTTGTCCGGAGACTGTGGGGATCAGCAGTCTATTTAAGAAGGTGGAGATGTCATTAGGTTTGGGGGTGTGGAGAGGCATACCGCTTCTGACAGGATTGCATGATAGAGCTGATGTTCTGGGAGTCACTTTGACTGACTCATTAGCATCCTTGAGCCCAGGAATATATTTCTCAGCCTGACATTTTTGACATGATAGGCTAGTAGTTTGGACACTTTGTTGCCCTCCCAGTAAGTATGCTTCAGGTGAAATAAAGAAAGTTCTACCTTCCTGGTCAGCAACTCATTAAATTTGATTCTGCACTCCACTTCATGACTAGATTGTGGGGTGGGATCTTGTTTATATTTCTGCTTAAGATTCTGCACCTCCTTCTCCAGCCTATGTGCTTCCGCATCCCTTCTTTCCTTCTGTGAGTGGCCAGGTTAATGATTTCCCCCCACGCGGTAGTCTTGTAAACTTCCCATACAAACCTGAGACCTCTCAGTATCATTCAACTGGAAACAGGCTAGGATTTCAGCCTTGGCCCACTCCTTACAAGAAGGGTCATGGAGAAACAGAGGGTTGAACCTTCATGATTTCATGCAGGGAGTTTTGGGGTGGCCCTACAGCATATTCAGTGTGAATGGGGAACATGGTCAGAGATGATGATTGGATGGATATGGATATCTGTAATATTATGTGGTGTATCCGAGAGGTGAGACACATGTCTCAAAGCGGTGGAGGCTGAATGCTCCATTGAGAAATAGCTGTAGTCTCCTGTGGTAGGGTGCAGCGAACTCTATATGTCAGTGGCGTGTCTGGCCCTGATGTGTGTTTCATGTGCCCCGGAGCTATGAGCTAAGTAGGCTTCATAGTCACATTGAAATTGCCTCCAAGCAGCAGGGGAGAGGCTGGTGGATGAATGTGACCTGCCCCAACCAAGACCATGAAAAAGTGTAGATCATCCATGCTGGGAGTGTATACATTGGCTGCTATAAAGGGACCCTCCAGTGTCACCATCTCTGCCACAATCTAGTAGCCTTCCTAGTGTGAGACCATGTGGGTAAGCGCCCACCAGAAAAGTTTTATGAAAAAGAATAGGGACCCCACATTTTTTGGTTGGTGCAGCGCATGGACTTCCAAACCCACCCAGCTCCTTTTTAGTATAGCTGCTTCAGTTTCTGTAAGACCCAGAGACCTGCAGTTGTGAAGTTTTCACAGAGTCAAGTGAGCCAGGAACACATCTAGGAATTCTTTGGGGAGGGGGCCATAAACCTAAGCTGCTAGGGAAACAGAAAACGTTGACAATTTTATTTTAAAATAATTGATTGTAACATGTTCTGCCCCAACAATAACATTTTTTAAAAACATTGTCCTTTCATCCACCCGAGAGAGAGTACACGGCATGATGCTATACAACCTCTTTTCTAAACAGAATGATCAATTCACCCCAGGAATGCCTATTATAACCTTTCAGATTATGTATGGATGGTTTTGGCTGGTATGGTCCATTTAAAAGGGTTGGGGACCCCCTACAGTTGCCAATAATGGCAGCTATGGATCTATAGATGTCATTTCAGATTCTGGTCTGCAGTGGTGCCCAGGAAAATACAGAGCTGAGAGATTTGGAGAGGAGAGAGCAGCTATGAGGTTGGGATAAAACTCACCACCACCTGCAGGGCAGACTCTGTATACCTCTTATCATTTTGTCACTGAAATGTTGGATACATACACTCAAAATGTAGGGAAGTGAGGGTCACTGGTCTTAATAATGTAGTAAAATTGTCAGACAGAGAGACATTATAAAACTGGAAGCTGGTGACATAACAGCAGTCTACGCTGATCACACCCTGGACACTAGCTGAATGTCCTAACAGTGGAGCAATAATGTTTTTGTGATAAGCCTCTCTTCAACTGCCAGATAATTGCAGCTCTTAATGAGCTGTTAATCACCTCAGGCTATCTGGAACATTGAAAGGGATTAGCATGAGGAATAGAACCTGCTAAAGTGGGACTTTAACTTCATTGAAAAACTGCACTAGTCAAGATGGACAAGTAGAGGGTTAACTGCACTAGCCCAGGCCAATTTGCACTATGTTTTGGGCTAGTAAAACAATGTTAAAATCAACTCCTGTCTGGGATGGAGTTTATCCATATTCCCCTAATCTCCTAATAGATCTATGTCACCTGGGCTGCAGATGTCCATAAGGACCGATGGCCAATGCACCCATTTCAAGTTCAAGTTTATTGCAGGAAAGCTCCATTGAGCAAGCTCATTCACAAGGAGGTCCTGTGACATAAACACTTAAAGTACAAACACAGATAGGTAATAACAGTATATACATGAAATACACGTTACATGATACAGGCTGGATATACATACAAGGGTACCACATAGGGTGACCGCGGGTGGTAAACATTGATATGAGATAGGAAGCGACTTATAGGTCGATACTGATAAATGAAACATGATGACTGGGTGATTTGATTTAATCAAATCAAATATACAGTATTTTGGCAGCTAGAACAAACAGTCTACAACTGATATGGGAGGGAGGAGAGATTTGATAGAGTAGCAGTGGAGCGTAAGCAAAGATAAAGCCAGGAGTAGAAGGGAAGGAAAGCAGTTAATATGACAAATCAATTATACTTTACCAGTGGATAAATATGGCACACATGGGAAGGAAGAGACTTAATGACAGTTACAGGTGTCTTTTATTTTGGCTGAACTTAGTGATATGTAGAAGTTTATTGAAACTGTGCTAGTTAGTTTCAATACGGTTTGTAATTGGTTCCAAATGGAGGGAAGGGCATATGCAATAGCACGTTTACCAAAGGAAGTCCGTCCTTGGTATGTCAAGCATAATAAAGTCAGATTTTCTTAACGAGTATGCACTATGAGATACTAATAAGGAAGAGAGATAGCTTGGCAATTTCTGCAGGAGCAGTTTGAGTCCATAGCCCAGCATGGAGCAGGCGTCTAGTAGTAAGGGATGTCCAACCAACAGCTGCATATAAGTCACAGTGGTGTGAACGGTAAGGAGTTGGTAATGAACCGTAACGCACGGTGATAAAGGATGTCCAGTTTACTTAGATTTGCAAGAGTGGTGAAGGAATAGATTACATCGCCATAGTCGAGTAGGGGAGAAAAGTGGCCTCATGCTTTGTTTCGAGTTTCAATGGGGAAAGGGCCTATTTCTGTAGAAGAAACCTAACCTTGCTTTTAACCTCACTGAGGAGAGGGTAATGAAAGGTGGGGAGGGGGTCTGGGGCCTATATGTTAACCTGCCAGATCATTACATGTGGCAGAAATGAGTACCAGTGAGACCAACTGGGCCTGACAACCAAGGTGACTGAATTGGAGGGCCACCACAGCAGCGAATACCCTCCTGAACTCGCCTTTCTCCCAACCCTACCCACTTATCCTTACATTTGCTGCTACACAAGCCCTCTGGGGCCCAAGTGCAACTGTCAGTAACGTGAGATGCGGTTGCCCACCCACTTACCCCATGTGTGCCCTAACCATCAGGAAAAAATACCAACATACGAGAGCTGGCAGAAAAAATACAAGCAGACACATCCTGTTTGTTTATCTATGTTACTACTTATGCCAGAGCTATACCTTCTAAAGAACCCCACCTATTGGTGGGGGCACTAGGCACACCGCACCAGACTGCTCCGCTTCCCCTAGCTGGTTAAGTGATGCTCATCCTGGCTTTCCCACTCTGTAAGGGAACCAACTGAGGAGAGAGGTAATGAAAGGTGGGGGAGGGGGTCTGGGGCCCATATGTTAACCTGCCAGATCATTACATGTGGCAGAAATGAGTACCAGTGAGACCAACTGGGCCTGACAACCAATGTGACTGAATTGGAGGCCACCACAGCAGCGAATATATGCACAGTAAATACAGCTGGCTACTTATTTGGTCCTGTTAAGGAAACAGGCCTATGTGTACAAGGTTGTATTTTGAGAACCTTCTGACAATGAGTGGGGTATCCTGGTTTTGGGGGGGACATTGGGCTGCTCTGTACAAATATGCTGGTCGCATCTGCAAAGCCACCCTTGTAGTTTCAAATGAAATATAATGGACTAGGTCTGGGCAGGGTGACTGGTTGGTTGGTACGGGATCCTCAAGATCATGAGCTATGTATGTACTGGCGTTAAAGCCTCATATGTATCTGAAAATACCATCCCCTCCCTTGCTGTACTACAGACTTGTTCAACAGCTGTACGATGGAGTTCAGCATCTTTGGGGAGGGGTGTCTACAGGGTGCATTCATCGTGCGAGGGTTACCCAAGGGTGGAGGTTGGGCTGTGCAAGCAATATGCTGATCCAATTACCACACTGCCCAGCCCACTTATAGGGACTGGGTATGTGTCACAAGTAGTTTGCATTTGGATCGGGAGGCCTGGATTAGGCCACCGAGGCAAGTCTGGGCATTCAGCAAGATAAAATAGTATTTTACTTATATGCCTTCAGCAGCCCAGGCAGTTATGTTTAACAGAATTGTCATCCTTTTGAGATGTCTTATAAAACTTCAGGTGTAAACTTAAAGGCAGCAAGCTTTGCACTTGACTGCCGGAGCACTCACAAGGGCCAGGGTTTAGTCACAGACCTTAATTTATCACAGTTCTGGTCCTTGACAAGTACCAAGGCAGCCCTGAACAGTCATATTGACTTTACCAGCAAGATTGCTGCTGCAGGGTCTCCTTCCCCCCCCCGTTTTTCCTAAGGCTTCTGCAACATGGTGACTATGATGTAACCTACCTGACTGCCTGTTGACCACCAGAGCATTGTGGTAAAACAGGAGTGATGGAAAAGAAGGCATGTACAATTAGAAAACTGCCTGGTCTATAAGTTGCATCCTTCTGGTCTTAATAGTGTCTTGTACTGCAGGGTAGGAAAAAAGGCACTGAATCACAGACAACCAGGATATGAAAGGGCATACCAATTTAAGACCGTTTGTAGTTGTAATTGCCCCTCTTCCTGATAGGGTTCTTGTCCTGTCTCGTCACTGTCTGTCCTGGGGTATATAGGTCATCACGTTGCAGCTTCTCTTGTGTTAATTCAAGTGCTCATGCAGGCAGATCTCATTGCTGCTGCAGTGGTGTTTGAGCTGTGCCATTCTGGGGATCCTTTGCACAGGATGATGACTTGTCAGATAGTAGGCTCTGTGGCAGCTGCCACAAGGCTGATTGCCTTGGCCCAGGATTTAGGCTGGACTGTGGCTTCATGGCCTGGAGACAGCTATTGTGTGTGACTGTGGGACCATCATACTGAGTGGATTGGAGCCTGTGCATAGTGGTTGGCTCCTAATAAGTAAGTGGGTGTCACAGGAGGACAGGATTCTCTGCTGCCACTACAGCTCCTGCTTCGGCATAGGGTAATTGGGTGGGCTGGCAGATTTGTCCCTTAGGTTTGCAGTTTCTCCATTTTTGAGTGCTGATTGCCAGGGGTCAAAAATCCTGAGGTGGCTGCACAGAGTCCCCATATCTGTAGTATGGAGCATCTATGGTGTCCCCAACAGGAGCAGTGTCCGTTGGCTGTACTTGATGCTGCCTCCCCTTCATTTGTCAGGGGTACAACTTGGACTAGTCCACTTGGGGCCAGTGTTTGAAATGTAGTCTTTGACAGCATCTAGCATGTGATCTGAATATGCCAGATGTTAACTGAGTGCAGTTGCAGCAGCCACTTGAAGAGTGGGGTTATTCTAGATGCCTACAAGGGCATGCCTTAACAACTAGTATTGGAGCCCACTCGAGAGGGAGCAATCTTAGACCTGGTTCTCTCAAATGGAGATGAAGAGAGGATCAGATGTAGAAGTGGGTAGCCATCTGGGAACTAGCGACCATCGAACAGCATGGTTCACAATAAACACAGTGTAATAGAGTCAACTATACAAAGGCAAAAAAGTACTGGACTTTAGGATATTGACTTGCCAAAATGGGCGAGTGCTTCCAAGGAATGCAGTAGCAATGGGCAGGAAGGAGGGGTGGAAGAACAATGGGGAATAATAAAACTGCCATCACAGAGGTAACAAGCCTTTTGTGTGAAGCAAATTAACAAACGAAACAATGTAAGAAACCACTATGGTTCTCAAAGGAAGTGGCAGTGAAGGTTCAAGAGAAAAGAAAGCATTCAGGAAGTACAAGGAATCACAGAAGGAGCAGGACAGAGAACTGTATCAGTTAAAGCAAAAGGAAGCTGGGAAGGCAGTCAGAACAGCAAAGGCCCAAACCGAGGAAAGATAGCCAACTCAGTTAAGAAGGGGATAAAACCTTTATAGGTACATCAGGGAGCCGAGGAAGACCAAGGGAGGGCTAGTGAGGCTTAATAAAGAGGAGGAGGGTGGGCAGAGGGTGACTGTGAAAAGGCAGAGATACTAAACAAATATTTTTGCTCAGTATTTACAAAGGAAGCGGGGTAACCTAAAACAAACAGTAGAAACACTCTGGATACAGAAGTTGATACCAGCCCATTTACAGAAGAAATGGTTCTGAAAGAACTCCTAAAACTGAAGATGGACAAAGCAATGGGGCCTGATGAGATTCATCCCAGAATTTAAAGAACTAAGGGTAGAACTAGTAACACCACTGACTACCCTCTTTAACAAATCATGGGAGGATGGGGTGGTACCCGAGGACTGGAGAAGGGCAGATGTGATGCCCTTCACAAAGGTGGGAGCAAGGCAGAAGCAGAAAACTACAGACCTGTTAGTTTAACCTCAGTGGTAGGGAAAATGATGGACTCACTTCTGAAGGAAAGGATTGTTGAGTATCTAGAGGCCAGAGGGCTGGGACCCAAGGCAGCATGGATTCACAGCGGAAGGTCATGCCAGACAAATCTGATAGATTTCTTTGACTGGGTGGCCAAAGTAGTAGATCAGGGAGGGCTGTGGACATGGCCTGCCTAGACTTTAGCAAGGCATTTGACATAGTCCCACACAAAAGATTAATATACAGTTAGCCAGCCTGGGAGTGGGTCCCAAGATGACAGCCTGGGTAAAGAATTGGCTGGAGAATAGGACACAGAGAGTAATAGTAAATGGAGTCCACTCTGAAGAAAGGGGTTACTAGTGGGGTACACAGCGTTCAGTATTAGGACCGGTCTCTTCAATGTCTTTATAGCGACATTGCAGAGGACTGAAGGAAAAGTATGTCTCTTTGCAGATGACACAAAGATCTGCAACAGAGTTGATGCACAAGGTGGGTGGAAAGGATGAGAAGGGACTTGGCAAGGTTAGAGGAATGGTCAAATGTATGGCAGCTTAGATTCAGTGCTAAGAAGTGCAAGGTAATGCACCTGGGAAACAAAACCCAGGGAAGAGTACACAATGGGGGTGAGATACTAACAACAACAAAATGGAAAGGGACCTGGGGTAGTCATATCAGATGACCTAAAGGTGGGCAAGCAATGTGAGAGGGCAGCAAGGAGGGCTGGGGGATACTGGGATGCATAGGGAGAGGCATCACCAGTAGAAAACAGGAAGTTATTATCCCTCTGTACAGACAGTTGGTGAGACCCCATCTGGAGTACTGCGGCAGTTCTGGAGACCCAGTCTCCAAGGACATAGACAGGATGGAGGCTGTCTAGAGGAGGGCAACTAAAATGGTGCAGGGTCTGCACCGGAAGACATAAGAAGAGACTTCAGGAGCTGAATATGTATAGCCTCGAGGAAAGGAGGGAGAGGGGGGACATGATAGAAACTTTCAAGTATCTCAAGGGAATCAACAAAGTCCAAGGGTAGCATCTTTCAAAAAAAGAGGTGTGGAAGAACAAGGGGCATAATTTGAAGAAGATAGAAGAAGTGCTCAGAGGTAATTTAAGAGTATTTTTCACAGAGGGTTGTGGATGGTGGAACGTGCCTTCCAGAGGAGGTTGTGGAGTCAAAACCGTGGAATTCAAGCGCATGGGACAGTCATAAGGCAATTCTAGGGGTGGGGTAGGAAGAAGTAGGCTGCTGGTTAACTAGGATCTGCAGCTTATCCATTAGGTAGGGAAATGGGCAGACTGGTGGCCAAGCAGTCCTTATCTGCCGTTAGAATCTATGTTTCTGTGTTAAACTGGTTTGCCACTCCATTGTTGCTTACTTGCAGAGAAGTTCAGTATTGCAGGCTGTATAGGATATACAGCTCCATGAGCACTCTCCTAACAGGTGTGTAGACCTTCCTCCTTGCCAAGAGATCCTGGAAAAAGTCAGAAAAATGTGTATTGTTTGCTCTATCCAGACTAATGAGCCTGGGGCAGTCAGAAATAAATTCATTATTGTGTGCCTCTCAGACTAATGAGGCCTTTCACCCTTGCCTCCAGTGTTTTCTTTATCTGTATAACAGAGGAAATGGGCCAAGATTGGGCAGGGTCATTCTCCTGGCTCGGGGAGGGGAGGCAAGTGACTGGTGAGTGCGGTTGATCTCTGAGTTGTCTGGGCACAGAGCTTCCAATAGTTCTGGCAGTGCCTTCTGCAGAAAGGGTTGTACACTCTGCCCCTCACATTTTTGGGGAAGCTAATGGAATCAGAGATTGTTCCAACAGCCCCTGTTCTCCAGGTTGTCAGGTTTGCTCCAGAGGAAGCGGATAGCCTAATCTTGCTCACGGATATGTGCCATGACTTTGAGTCTCTCACGGCAGTCTTCAGTACCTGCTACTCATTGCTGTGCCACATTTATTCTGTGGACAATTTGGATAATGTCAGCATTTGTGCATTGTGATGTCCCCTCAGTTTAGTGATGTGAGCCATTAGTTGCTGAAACATACGCTTAATATCCTCCAGGGCCACTGGAGCAGCGCCATCATTTTGAAGTGCGATCCTAAGGGAGTAGTCCACTGAGAGAGCAGTCAGCTGAGGTAAATCTTTATTTGTTGACAAAATGTTGGCTGTTGTGCAAGAGTATCTTATGCAGTGTCAGTCCGATCACGGCAAAGAGCTGGATAGATCCTTAGTGATAGATGATGACAGTTCTCTGTGGTTAGGCAGGATGTAGGAGGATTTTGTCAGTGAGTAGACAGAGAATTAAGCAGCCATCTTGTAGGCTGCCGAGCCCCCTCTCCCAGTAGGGGTTATATTTGTTAAAAATAGCAAGGGTGAAAGTCTGAATACATTTTCAGTATTTAAGAATAATATCTAAGGCAATGATCAAAGTAGCATGAATATTGTTATCCGATATCCTGAGCAAGAGTCCCTTTTTGATAATGTTGCTGCAGTTTGAATAAATGGACACATGCTGTCCATCCCAAATGTTTCCAGCACAGTAAAACATTGAAACAGTTACTGTAACTTGAGCCAGTTGGTAGGTGCAGCGCATTGTTGCAGCTTGTGGTGGTGGTGACCAGATTCTGGAACGAACCTAGGATGCTGGAAGGTTGGCAGGAGATATATTGAATATTCCAGAGGAGAGGCCATCAGCTCCATCCATGCTAGTGGGACAACTGAGGGAGAGGAGACGCTGCTCTGCTATGTGCACATCAGATGCATGTATTTGCGATAGCCGTATTCATGTTGGCATCCAGGCATTGAGAAATTGTGGAAAATTCCCAGTCCAACAAAAGGAGTTGCCATGTGATACATTCAGGCCCTATATTTCCGGTTCTCTCAGCATGAAGGCTATCCTAGGTTCAGTCTCCAGAGAGGGTGCCATCCCATAGGTCCCGTCACTGGGGAAAGCCATGGGAAATAGTCCCTTTGGTTGTAGGTAGGATAATAGGGCTGGAAGGTGCCCAGTAGACAGCAGATGCCAGATGGTGGGGCCAACATCTAGTGACTGGTGCAGAAACAGTAAAATAAAAGATATTTAACTGTTGGCATATAAAACAAAACTGGCACATAATGGGAACAGAGAAACTAACCATGTGGGTGCAAACTGATTGGGGGTAGAATGCAGTGGGTGGTAGGGGAGCACTCTGGGATGACAGAAGTTGCTAGCAGGGGTTCCACAGGGCTCAGTACTTGGTTCAGTCCTATTCAGTGTGTTCATCAATGACACTCGAGATAACTTAAATGCAAGAAATGTCTTTTCATAGATTATACCTAGCTCTGTGGGAAAATGGATGCAGAGGAGGGATAAGGATCTGAGAGAGGACCTGGCAAGGTTGGAAAGATGGTCTAGGATCTGGCAGTTGTGGTTCAATGCTAAAAAGTACAAGGTGATGCACATAGGCTGTTAGAACCCAAGGGCTGAGTGCACGACTTGAGGGTGAAGGTCACAGTCTCGGAGGAGGAGAGAGCAGGGTGTAGAAGGCATACTCACTGTACACATTTGTGTACAGTTTTGTTGAGTGCCTCACAAACCATATGCCTTTCTGTTAACATTTTCATTATAATCTGTAGTATTTGGGTTAGTGTAGACCACTGAGGAGTGTCTCTGTTTAAACTTCTGTTGTTTAGGAGACAGATACATGTATAACCTTCTTATAGATTAGATGAGCATCTGCCATACAATCTGACTTGTTTGGAAGGGGTGCCATTTGGCAGGGATATGTAACATTTTTTAATGGGGAGGAGGGTGTAACTGTTGGAGATCGTGTACAAAACAGAAATTCTTTTGCTACACCCTGGGAGAGAGATCTGGAGACAGAAATTACAACCAACCTGAAACCATTAGCACAATGCAAAAAGGCTGCTGGGTTGCATATCAAGGAGGTTCACCAGTAGGAGGAACGAGGTCATTCTGCCCTTATACAGGTCTATGGTGCATCTATATCTGGAGTACTGTGTGCGTTATGGAGGCCCTACTGTAGGAAGGGACATAAACCAGATGGAGGTGGTGCAGAGGAGGACTACCAGGACGATTGAGGGCAACAGGATATCCCATGTGAACAGAGGTTGGTGAACCCGGACATGTACTCAGTGGATTAGAGAAGAGGAAGAGGGACATGATCAAGACCTTCAAATACCTTAAAGGCATTAACAAGGTCTACATTTATGTATTTATTTGAATTTCGGTAACTGGGTAAGCACACTGAGACCATGCAATCCCTTTTTCAAGGGCGACCCTGGGAGGTTACATAGGACAGTAGTCTACAAAGTACAAAGAGACACAGTGCTATACATAATCGAAAAAACAAGCATTTGTCAATGCTGAATGTTGCTTGCTGGCATTAGCAGTGAAAGTGCAGGAGTTAGACATGCAGTATAGGAATGGCAGTGAAGTATTGAACTGATGCCAACTCCGCCCCCACCCTGCAGAGATGGACAGGCATTGGGTGTGCCTTTGGTCGTCACCCATAATGGTCACAACATTTCACCTCATCCTACCCTGCAGACACCTACAAGTGTCAAGGAGTGCCTTGGGTGTTCAGGCTTTACACTCATCTCATTCCATAAGGAATACGCTGAAATGGGTGCAGTATAGGAGAATGGGGTGAACTTGAGGCCAAAGAGTCCAAGGCACACCTCGATGCCTGTTACTGGTTGCAGGGTAGGGTGGAATGGCATGAGCATTACTGTCGATAATTCTAAGTCACACCCCTGATGCCTGTCAGTCCCTACAGTGTGGGCGTTGGTCGGAAACCCTAATGTCCTGGACGTTTCTTGGTATTTTACCCAGGTTTTAACGTGGGCTTTTGTGACCCCTACCGCATGAACAGTGACACTATCAGTTCGTTAGCCAAAGGTGATTTTGCACAGTGACTGGCGCCTGCTTGGTTACAGGTGCGGAAACACATTTTGAACAGGATGTGAAAATGACAGCTGTACTGTTCATGAGGAGGTGTAAAATTGGTAATGTTGAAAATCTGGAGTAAAAATATAAAAACTGGTGAAGTCACCGAGCGTGTAGAAACTGCAAGCACACCCGTATATTTTGGGGAATTTTATACAAATTTTCAACAGAGGGTTTTGGGGCTACCTCATGAACTGTGACAGTTGTTTCTGTTTATCTGTCCCGAAATATGGTTCTGCACAGTGACAGCAAAATCACATTTGGGACCAATAACAAAATGACAGTGACTGAGTTCATGAGGTGGGGTCCCAAGAACCCCATGTTGAAAATTGGTGAAAAATCCCCAGAATGCTGAGATATCCACCTAAGTTGAAAAACCCTGTTTATGCCATTATACAGCTTACGGCATTTCTTCAGTTCGTGGTTGGCTTTGAAGAGTGCAGATGTGTTCCCAGTCCACTGAAGATCATTCGCGGGCTCCTGAGGTAAGTATGGGGTGGGGTGTGGGGAGGTGGGGTGCACAGAGGGTGGGTGCAGGTTCGCAAGGAGTCACCACAGACCCACAGGACTGTTTCTTTATTTTTATAGGAATAAACACCACAGGAATATTGGCATGCTGAGGATGGGCTCCCAGTGTGCCACCTGGATGTTTGTTGGGGAAGGGAGTAGAACTGATGGGGATTGGGCACCCTGTCTGCCATACAGTGTGTTGGGTGGGAACACATGAGCCAAGGGGTGATTAGGCACCCCTCGGCACACAACAAATGGGGGGAGGTCGCGGGTGCATCATGCCCGAAGGGGATTGGGCCACCCCGCAAAATGAACTGGGGAGGGATCATGCCGACAGGGGTTGGGCACCCCCGCTTTGAATTAATTATTTATTGAAATGTTTCACCAGGAAGACACACTGAATGGTGGGCGATGGCTTGCTGGCATCGTGGGGACTGAGAGGGGCTCACGGAGTAGCCACGCCATAGGGACACCACACAATGCAGCTTGTAATTAGCTTCTGCAGTCAGGATGCCCCACAGCCAAAACAGCTGATTACGTAGTGACGGGCGCCTCCCTGATTGCAGCGGCCTGTCTCTTTGAGCATAGTGGCATGCTCATTAACTGCCGCCATCGACAGCATGCTTCTCTGTTTGCCACGGCAGAGACCAGCCCCAGAACGGACTGCTGCCATTTGGCACAACACTGCCATGCCCCCAGAGCCTGCTTTTGAAGGAAGTGACTGAGTGTGTTTCTTGCACATGCATGCAAGCAACACAAAATAGTGACACAATGTAGTACAGTATACAGTACTGTAAAACATAGATGGTCAGTGCACATAGGCAGTTCAGTATATATTAACAGCAGTGTCAAAAAGCAGTAAAATGTTTTGCTTTGACAGGATAGAAATGGTACAATATTTAAGATGTTCGAGTTGACACTGGTGCTCGAGTGTTTACAATGCAGAGCACTGATGTACAATGCTGTACCAATTTTGCTTCAACAGGAATACAATCTTTAGGGGTGGCTATACAGGTGTTCAAGTATTGAGAATAGACACCAGAGGGCTTGACTACAAATTAGTGTGTGTGGGGGAGGGGTGCAGTTAGAAATTTCTGGGCCTGGGACACACCTTTGGGACTGAGCACCCCTCACCTTCCCATCCCATTGTAAGACATATATAAATAAAAAAAAATGAGGTACTTTCGTGGGCGAGATATAGGTGCTAGCTAGGTGGTAAGCATGGTAGTCTTAGCCTAGGTACTTTAGAGCAGATATAGGGGCTGCTAACTAGCTAGGTGGAATGGTAGTCTTAGCCTAGGTACTTTAGGTAGAGCGAGGAGTAGGTCCGAGGAGGAAAATAGACTAGTATTAAGTGTATTTTTAAATGGTAATAACTGTTAGCCTCTGGCCCCACCACGTGGCCTGCCTTAATTCCTTCTAATTATCCAATGTAAACTGTTACTTAAAACACCAGTCCAGGCTCCGGGCGGGCTCCAGCTCCACGCCCACCATAGCTTCAAGCTTGCCTATAGCCCAGGCCCTGCAGCTACACCTGACTGCAGCCACCCAGGAATGAGGAATCCTCCACTCCAGCAGGCCTCCTTGTCCACCTTGTCAAAAAGTTCAACTTCCAGTTCCGACTTTGAATTCGGGTCCATGTGGATGGCAATGTGTGGTCGGTGACAGTCTGATCGATTCAAATGAAAAGTTAAAAGCAGTCAGCGAGCAACTTCAAGCAAGTCCTGATGCCTACTCTGTCCCTTCTTGGGAAAATGCAGCAGCCACATGATGTCATGTGGCGTGGTGGCTGTGGCCTGATGACCTTACCTCTGACCCACCTGAATGACCTCCTGACCTGCTGTCACGACCAGCCTGACCCTCGGCATTGTCCAACTCCGATTCCAGAAAGTCGAGCAAAGGAGGAGCAGGAGACTGCTGTCTGCTGGTAGCCCTTGGCAGCCAGCACAGTCTGCTGGAATGGGTCAGAGACCTGGTCCAGACCAGAGAAAAGAGAGAATGTGGCCAAAGTGGTCTGGTTAGACTCTGAGCTGAGGAGGAGTGGGCCGGGAGGGAGCGACTCAGAGCTAATAAGGAATATAGAGCAAGCTGTAGCCTGCAGCAGAGAGGAGAGGCCGGGCACCGCCGCATGCCTAGCAAGGAGCAGGAGCCGGTGGTTGACGGGTCATGGGAAGTGTGGTGGGAGCCTGAGAGCCTCCTGTGGGAGATGGGTGCTCAGCATCTGACTTGTCTCAGCCCTTTTCAGATGAGTAATTGTGGGGAGGACCGACGCCAGGAAAAATTGATAATCGGTCAGACAGCCAGGCCTCCTGCCACTGGGCCCAGGATAGTTGTTCAGCTGTCCCCCCATTGGCACCCGGGAGGGTACATAGAGACCAGAATGCACTTCTTCACAGAAAGGATGATGGCAGGCTAGAATGCACTGCCAGAGGGTAGTAAACCATAGTTCAGTTGGGGATTTTAAAGAGGTGGGATCAATTCAAGGGAAAAGTTAGGGTAAAGGGGAGGAGGGTGGAGCAACATGTAGCATACACGTAATGAGCCCACATCAGGATGACTCGACAGACCTTCAGGCCTTCTTCTGCTAGTATTTCCAATGTTTGTAACTTCATACTGTAAATATAGATATATAAAGCTTTTCTTATTTAGTATAGATGGAGAAATAGGCAGACAGATAGATATTTAAAACATATGAACATACAAAGAAGCCAGCAGAAGAAGGCCATTTGGTCTATCAAGTCTGCTCATATTGCAGGGTCCATGACTTGAGCTAATGTCCCTGCCCTCCCTCCCCACTCCTCACATCCTCCCTACCCATGTTTTTCACTTTTCCCCTATACTTATCCCAGCTTCTCTTAAGGCTGCCCACTGTCCTCAATGAGATGACCTCTTCCAGCAGTGCATTCCAAGTGTCCATCACCATCTCTGTGAAGAAGTGCTTCCTGTCATCCCTTCTAAACCTCCCACCCTCCAGCTGAAGACTGTGCTCCTAGTGTGTTATGGCTGCCACTCAGCTTAGAGACTCTCCTTAGCAACCTTATTTATCCCTTTCAGGTACTTGAAGGTCCCAGTCATGTTCCTCTCTCTCTCTCCTGTCTTCCAGGGTGTACACGTTCAGTACCCTCAACATCTTCTCATATGCCTTATGCTGCTGACCGACTATCATCTTGTAGCCCTCCTCTGGACCTTCTCCAGCAGGTTAATGTCCTTTTGAGGTGTGGGCACCAGTACTGAACTCCATACTCTAGATGTGGCCTTACCAGTGACCTATACAAGGGCAGTATAACCCTCTCCTACTG
The DNA here is from genome assembly GCA_016271365.2 of Neoceratodus forsteri. Lineage (NCBI taxonomy): Eukaryota > Metazoa > Chordata > Ceratodontiformes > Ceratodontidae > Neoceratodus > Neoceratodus forsteri. The sequence goes on from CM057455.1 coordinate 962,850,231, forward strand.
ATCCCCTAGATAAGCATGCCAACATCTTGTTTGCCTTTGCTGCTGCTTTCTTGCACTGTGTGGAGTGCTTCAGGTCACTAGTGATCATCACTCCCAGGTCTTTCTCCTCCACCCAGGTAGTACTCTGTCCTGGGATTCTTGGCTCCAACATGCACAACTTTGAATTTATTGGCATTGAAACCAAGCTACAGATCCTGGACTGCTTCCCCAGCTTTTCCAGATCTTCCTGTAGATCCTGTATCCCTTCAGCTGTGTCACTCTCCTGCAGAGCTTGGTGTCATCTGTGAATAGGCATATTTTGCCCTTAATGCCATCCCCAATGGCATTGATGAAGACATTGAACAACACCGCCCCAGCACAGAGCCCTGTGGGTCCCAACTGGTTACTTCTCTGGTACCAGACAACTCTTTCCCTACAGCCACCATCTGGGTTCTGTTCCTCAGCCAGTTTTCCAATCATCTGGCTATCTTCTCCCAACCCCAAGATCTACCAACTTCCTGATCAACCTTTGTGGGCACAGAGTCAAAGGCCTTGCTGAAATCAGGACAGAGGATGTCTACCGCTTGGCCCCTGTCTACTGCTAGTGACATAGTCAAAGAAGTCAATCAGATTCATTTGACACGATCCCCCATGAACCCATGCTGCTTTGCATCCTGGAGACCATGCTCCTCTAGATATTCCGTCAGCCTTTTCTTTAGTATGATCTCCATGAGCTTGCCCACAATGGAGGTCAGACTGACTGGTCTGTAATTCCCTGGGTCATCCTTACTACCACTTTTGTGGAGGGCACCACATGTGCTGTTCTCCAGTACTGCGGTACCACTTCTGACTCTAGTGAACTATTAAATAGGTTCGACAGTGGCCCTGCCAGCTCCTCAGCCAGTTCCTTTAGTACCTTGGATGTACTCTGTCCAGGCCTGGTGATTTGTCCACCTTCAATGCCAGCAGCCCCCCCTCCTCTATCCTTTTCTATCACTACATCTGTGTTCCCTTCCTCCATGCTCCTCTTTTCCTCCTGAAGGCACTGGTTTATCTTTCTACCTGGTGAAGACGGAACAGAAGTATTCATTTAGTATCTCTGCTTTTCCCACTACTCCTCCACCCACTCCACCCCTTTCTTAAGCCTAACAATCCCTTCCTTCTTGTCCCTTTCTCACTTGTATAGTGAAAGAAAGCCTTCTCCCTTCTTAATTCCTTCAGCTATATGCAGCTCCTTCTGTGCCTTTGTCTCGGACTTCCTTACTTGCCTCACTAGCCAATCTTAAGTAATTTTCTATCCACCTCTCTTTGGTCTTCCTGAATTTTCTATAGGCTATCCTCTTTTCCCTACTGCCTGGGCAACCCCAGAACTGAACCAGCTGGGCACTTTGGCCCTTGTGTTCTTACTCCTGAGCCTAATGCACTTATCTGTGGCAACCAGTATTCCTTCCTTAATGATGGACCACCTTGGTCCACCCCATATCTGCTTTGATGCCCACCAGATGGCTTCTTAGCACTTTGCCCATTTTCCTGAAGTCTGCCCTCCTGAAATCCAAGATTTTGGTCTTAGTCGGGATGCTTTCCTGCCCATATCCAACTGGAACCACACTGTACAATGGTCACTTCCACCCAGTGGCTCCTGGCCATTATTTCCTGTACATGCTCTGCATTTGTGAGCACCAGATCAAGAATTGCCTCAGCTCTTGTTGGTTCAGTGATGCCCTGAGTCAGGAACCCACTCTGCAGTCCTTCCAGGATCACCTGACTCCTAGTACATGTTGTGGAGGGTATGCTCCAGTCCACCTTGGGCAGGTTGAAGTCCCCACAATTACCACCTCCCTTTCCCCGCAGTTTCCAATATTTGTGATCTCAATTTCCTGTCCGTCTCCTTATCCTGATTGGGTGATCTGTAAACCACCCCGAACCTCACCTTTTCTTCCTCTACTGGACCTTTAACTGAACCCATAGTGCCTCCACCTCCTTCCTCTGACTCCTCCCTGATATAAACTGCCACCCTCCCCTTCCTGACTACCCTGTCCCTCCTGTATAGTTTATATCCAGGGATCGCAAGGTTCCAGTCATGGTGTGATGTTGCCCAAGTCTCGTTACTGAAGCTATGTCCACCCTCCTCTCTGCTAATAGTGCCTGCAGGTCGTCCATCTTGTTTCAAGACCTCGCGTATTCAGAGATATACCGCCTCCACCTAGAATCCAACTTTCCTCTCTTCTCTGTTCTTCTATTCACATTTATTCTCTCTGTCTGCACCCCTCCACGTACTCCTTGTTATGTGTTCCTCTCCCTCCACCCTTTGCTAACTGTGTTCTCACCCCTTCCACCTCCTCCTCAAGACATCTTCCATCACCCATCACTGTGGGGGACATTCGGTTCAGTCACCTCCTCCTTCTCTCCGAGTCTGTGGGCCTGCGTGCCTGCTGCCCCTCCCTCAGTAGTTTAAATTAAGTGTAGTGGTTATGTATTCCCCTAGTTTGTCCTGGAGTACTCTCAAACCCTCCTACAGAGGTGTAGCCTGTCTGGTGAAAACAGTGCTTTGTTTGACCAGGTCTCCTCCCAGTCCTCAATACAGATAAACCTCTCCTCTCTGCACCAGTTTCTCAGCCAGTCATTAAAATTAAATGTTGCTCTTTTCCTTCTTTCTAAATGTCTTTCTTAAAACTAAGACACTGTACATAAAAAGCATGACACTGAAGTAACACATGAGATACAACAGAAACAAAAACTTGAACTGCAGTACAAGAACACAGAATTATAAGTACATTGAATAAATAATCACTGCTTAAAATATAATTAATAAAATCAAACACTGCATCAAAGAGGGCTATATCAAACACCATCTAAAAGCCATTTTTTTTTTAATATAGACTTGAAAGTGGGGACTGAAGGGAAACCAAAATCTGTGGGAAGGCTGTTCAAAAGAAGAGAGGTAGTAACAGAAAATGCTTTGTCCCCTGCTGACTTTAATCTTGATTTTGGAACAGCCAAGAGGCCCATACCTACAGATATCGGATTGGGTTGCAAGGTAGCTCCATTAGGTGAAGGGGACTCGTTCCGCAAAGGACTTGCATAAGCCAAAAGGAATGACTTCTTTAATTCAATCCACCATCTAACAGGAAGCCAGTACAGAGAGTAAAGAATAGGAGAAATATGCTTGCTACTCCTAGTCGAGGTAACGAGTCTAGCTGTTGTATTCTGAACTAACTGTGATGGTAGGTCTGACCTGCTGGAAGGCCCTGTCAAAATGATGGAAGCATGCCCCAGTGTTAAAAGATTGACTGGGTTCAGGCAGGGGCATATCCCAGCTATGTTCTATAGGCAGTTGAAGCCACTCCTGATCATAGCTGACACTTGAAAGCTAATTACAGCTCTAAATCATACCCCTGGGCTGTACCATGCCCTGTCTAGCCTGGAGCTTTTCAACAAACATAGGAGGTCCAGGCTCTCCATTATGGATGACCTCAGACTACCTGGTCCCACTAGTAGCAGCTTGGTTTTGTTAGGATGCTGCTTCAACATGCCATGAGCCATCCACAAACTGAACTCGGTTAATGCACTTTCAAGCACAGCTGTTGGATGTGGCCACATGTTTTGTATTATGGGGATATAAATTGCAAAACATTTTTGTTATATGAATACAAAAACAGAAACTAAATCAGTATAATGTAGATAGAATTGTGCTGAGTTTCTTTCTTATGCAATAATTATTTCATTTTGGTAAGAACAGGCTCTAACCCATATTTGCCAACACGAGGAGGTACTACAGTGGCATCTGGAGGCCTTTCATGTCCTTCCTGTAGACATGAGGTCATTTTGGACAGGCATGGGGTCTATGGATTGCAGAAATTTGCTGTTGAAAACATAATTGACCTGTATAAGCAAGAGTCCATCAGGTAAGTGCCATACCTTTCAACATTTTATCTCTTCTTGTCCAGTGGAATACATTGATTTTGTAATAGATGAGTTCTGGGGTGCACCGTCATGAAGTTGTCCTTATTTTCAATGCCAGACCCTTTCTACGTATTATGAACTTACTTGGGATTCTGCATGACAGGTAGGTTGGTAGGAGTCTTTAGACAGGTTGGTGGAACCTTTATGTAGTGAATGTTGGTTTAGGGCATATCCGGATTGTTTTTCAATAGCACCTTCCAAATACCATGCAACTATTAGTGCTTGATGAAGTCATGAGAAGATTACTGTTGTTAGCTTTCATTGCTTCAGTAATTTAGAGCATTGTCTCACTGTGCTTCTTATATAGAACACATTCTCATGATCACTGAGAGCCTTGACAAACTTCAGTGACTTTCAGGAATAAGTTAAGGCACTTCCTTACTGGTCATTATTGTTGAATAGTCTTGCACTTTGTTACAAATGGCAGCTCGCTTGCTGATCAGCAGCCCAGTGCAGTGCGGGACCTGGCAAGGAGAGAAGTGACATCATTCTGCTACAGTTGAGTGGATTTCTCATTTTTCTCTTCTCCTGGGGCGCTCAGAACTTGGGGACTGAGTGGACATGCAGACATCCCAGTTGGGAGGCACCCCGCCTGCCTATCGTGGCTCTCCTTGCACAGCCACCTCCTGGCCCCCAGGTGGCAGTACTGCAGTGGAATGCATAGACCTCCTCCCAGAAGAGGAAAGCATCCTCTGAGACACTTGAACCTCCTCCTTGGCAAGCCCCCGACAACTCAGGCTTATTTCAGAACCAGGGTCACAGTGTCATGAGTGGGAACACTACCTGCTGTGCAGATGGGCCAGCTTTAAAATATTTCACTTTTGATTGAAAATGATGTCTAATAAAATTTGCTTAAGATTCTTTTAATGTTATGGCTTCTTTATATCTATTCACAGTCCTAAAGTATAGTAAATTATTCTGATAAAATGACAACTTGAACTTGTCACCCACAAAGTGGTGTAAAATAAGTTTTATTTAAAATGTGAAAACATTGTTTGTTGCTCATTACAGGAAATCTAAAACTGCATGGTAGACTGGAAAACGATCCATATATGTTTAAAAACCCAGCCAAAAACAGGAAATATTGTAAACCATGTTGGAGACGTAAAGGATTCTTTGACAGCTACTGTAGCACTAGATGTTCTATGGACAGGTCTCTTGCAGTAGGTTATTACTCTTGGGAGTCCGCTAGGTGGAGCTGTCACACTGTAGCTTCTTCCAGCAGTCTTCAATAGGGCTGCCCCATACATCACTTCCTCTGGCTGTGTATAAAGAGGGGTGGCCCCAGGTACACACTGTTCATTTTCCGCCGGCTTCAGGCCACATGACAGCTAGCTCAATCTTCATGCTGCAGTCTTCGACATGAACTTGAACCTGATTTTTTCTTCTCTCTGCCGGGCCTGAGGAACACCACCAGGCCCTGGCTCTACTTCCACTGAGCCAGGCCTGTGCTCCACCACAGTATCCCCGGCCCTCCTTGTTTCAGCTGGCCTGTTCACTCACAGCACCCCTGCTGCTCCTGGGCCCAGGCTCTCTTGCTGAGTCCGGGACTCCGTCCATGGCTGACAAGGCAGCTTTCCTGGGACAGACCTCTGGGACCTGTGTTCAGGGTCTCCGCCCAAGGCTCTCTATCCCGCATCGGAGGCAGCAGGATTCACACTCTCCGATCTGCTCCATCGACTGTGGTTCTCCATCGCCGATGGGGTCTTCATCGTCGACAGGACTTCTCCCCCATCGACAGAGCCTTTGTTGCTCCCTCATCATCAAATGGACCATACCCAGTCGATCGAGGCAGCTTTTCCACTTGTACTGTCGCCAGGGGCTGTCCCCTCCCGCGTTACGTCGTCGATGGGTAGCCCTCTCCATTGATGAGGTCTTCACTTACCTCATCAATGGCTATACTCATCAACGGAGCACTTCTCCTGGATGTTTCCCATCGACGGGCACTGTTCCCCTTCGATGGAATATTCTCATTGACAGGGAGGCTCCTGTCGGTGGAGCATACATATCTCCCTCATCAACGGGAGCTTCTCACCATCGACGTGCATGTAGTTGCTCTCTCATTGATGAGGGCTCTTCCCATTGATGGGAGGCTTCTCCATTGATGGGGCATGTTTCTCCTTCCCTCATCGACAGGAGCATTCCCACATCGACGGAACATACTGCTCACTTTCTCATCGACGGAGGCTCTTCCCCTGTCGATGGAGCACCTCATCAATGGGCTGCTTTCATTGATGGGACATCTTCTTTTGTTCCTTGTCGACAGGGCTGCTTCCCCATCAACGGGATGTGCCCATTTCATTCCTTCTCACTGGGGCTGCTTCCCCATGAATGGGATGTCCTTGACTTCATCCTGTTCAGTGGGGCTGATTTCCCCATCACTGACAGGGCTCCATGCCTTGCGTCCCCAGTACAGGGGTCCCTTCCCTGCCTCCTCTGCCCATCCTGGCACCAGTGTCCTGTTCCTGCATCACTGGGGGTACCCTCCATCGCCAGTCCTGCACCCTTTGGGCACCCTTCTTTGTGCCATCGGATGGCGCTCTTGTCTCGCCTCTTGTTCCTCGCCCTCCTCTGGTGCCACCGTGCTGGGGTCAGATGCCCTCCCGCCTTTACTGGTGTTGTCCAGTTCAGGCTGTCTCTGCCTGGCTTCCCTCCTCCTAATGTTTCCAGGGGTCCATATCAGGGATACAGCTCTGGGGTTCCCTGTGGGTGCCCTTTGCCTGGGATTGAGCATCCTCCTGCCCCGCTGTCATGTCCCGTGTGGGTCTTCCGGGTTATGCAGCACCCTGCCGGGTCTTCCTTATGTACCGCTGCTCTTGTGGCTGCCTCCGGGCTTCTCGGGGTTTCGTGCCCAGCCCACATGCCCTGCCACGCCTGTTCCTGTTCACCGGATGTGGTTTCCGTGCCTTGTGTGCTTTGGCATGTGGGTTTGTCCTCTTGTGCCTTGCTGCTGCGGCCTTTCCTGTGTGGGCTGTGGTCCAGTGCTCCTGTACCTTGTGTGTTTCGGCTTTGCTGCCTTCTCCCGCCAGTACCCCTTCCTGGGTCAGCCCTGTTGGCACTGCTCATATATCCTTTCCATGAACCTTCCCGACACTGGCTTCCTGCGGGCCTCAATGCCATGCCTGCATCTGCCCATCTGTCTGCCTCTGTTGCCGCCTTTGAGGCACCCCACCTGGCCTCAGGTGTCAGGTTCGTGCCTGATGTCTACCCGTCAAGCTGCTATCTTCTTTTCTGTGGTGCTTCATTTTTGGTCATAGTCCCTGGGTCTCTGATTTCTGCCCGCCATCCAGTTATGCCCAACGGTCGGTCCGAACCTCTCCTTGCCCCCAAGTTTCTGTCGCCTTCCGACCACGGGATGTCCTGTTCCTGTCCCTCCCCAGGGTACTGCTCAGGTCTCTGGTGGGCCTCATAGGCTGCTGCATCTGCCCCCATCCCACGCCTGTCCTCCTGGCAGAGCCAGGCCTGTCTGTCCTCCTGACTGCTTTCCATGGCTTGCTCCCCGCCTCCTTCCGCTGCCTCAGAGTTGCCCAGGTGTCCTTTGCCCTTTCTTCAGAGGCCAGCTCTTTTCCTGGATGCTTCCTTCCTCTGCAGTCCTTTGGCAACCCCAGGTTGTTCTTTACTGTGGCCTGACCGGTGCTCCTTGCTCCTTGCACACTCCACTCGCTGCACGATGCTGCATGCTGGGGGTTTGGTGTTCTTGCCATGGCCTTTTGACCCCTGCCTCATCAGGTTGCATCACTGTGCATGGCCTCCTGCATCTCTCTTTCTGCCTCGACAGGTCTCTGACTGTCTCTGGTGCTTTGATGCCCTGCTGCACTTGTTGTACGCCATTGCCTTTTGCACCCCTGCTCAACAGGTTGAATCATTGGCATGGCCGTGTTCCTACTCTTTCTTCATGGAGTACTGCTGTCTTCACCACCCATGGCTTATCAATCCTTCTGGGTGAGGCTTGAGTTACCTTTTTTTTTTTTTTTAATCTTTTTCCTCTGGTCATGGCTCGTGGGAACCTCTCAGGCAACCTTATCCTTGTGCCTGCCCGCCTGAGGTTGTCTCACGGTCTGTGCTCTCTCTCTCCCGCCACCAGCACCCCCTGGTTTGACACACCCCTGGAGGGAAGCCTGACTCCTTCCTTGGCTGTCTTGAAAGGCAGACTCCAGCTTGCAGGTGGGGCCTGGATGGAGGAGTAGTGAGGCCAGCCGAGACTAACCCAGCTCTGGGCGTGGAGGATAGGTGCTGTCACCTATCCCAGCGAGCCAGGGTTTTCCTTTGTTCTGCACTCCTACCCCCAAGGTGTGTGCACCTCCTTCGCTTGGTGCACGGCAACTGCCACTGTCGGGCACGCTGTTACGTACACCAAGGCCTGTGGCACCCCGATCCTCCACTCAGGGGCCACCGAGTGCCGAGCTCCCCCATTGCCCTCCCGGGATAGGAGAGCAGCCCTGTGGGCACTCAATCCAGTCCCTCTCCTGCCAACCCCTGGCACCTGAGCTCGCCTCAAACTCTGGTCGCTGGCGCGGGCGTGAAGTGTGGCGTCCAGCCTCAACCTCAGTGCCATCGGCCGGCTAGGCTTGAGTTGCCTTGACTATGACTTTGTGACGCTGCCCTTGTCCAGGATCCAAGGCTGTCCATTGGCTTTCTGTGGCTCCTCCATGTTTGCAGCCTCTTTTTCCGTGTTTATGGATGTGTCTTCTTGGCATTGCTTGGAGCCGTGGCTTATATCCCAGCTTCCTGCTCTGCTTATTCTCCTTTCTTCAACTGCTTGGTACTCTCCCAAGGTAATAACCTACTGCAAGAGACCTGTCCATAGAAGATAGTATCGTTAAAGTAAGAACTTACGTAACAGTAGATCTTCGAGGTACGGTCTCTGCAGAGGTACAATCCTGCCCTCCTTCCCCTGCCTTTTTCCCCCACAACTTGGATCTCAAGACATTGGGATTGGTGTTTCCCTTGGTCCCCAGTTTCCCTTGGTCCTCTGCCTTTTGTGTGCTGCAGCCAGTGGGGAACAGTGTGGCCCTGGGGCTGCCCCCTTTATACACAGCCAGAGAGTGATGTATGGGGGGACCTATAGAAGACGGCTGGAAGAAGCTACCATGTGACAGCTCCACCTAGCAGACTCTCAAGAGTAATAACTTACTGCAAGAGACCGTATCTTGAAGATCTACTGTTACGGTAAGTTCTTACATAATGATACTTTACTCCATCTTTCAAGAGTATAGATAATATTTTAAATATTGTTGAGTGTGTATACATTTAATCATATTAAGACAAATGCCTTTCTGCCCCTCTCTCCATTACGGTAATAAGAAATTATCTTTGAATAAGTGGAATGCTTATATTTCAGTGGTGGAGGCATCTGGATTTTTGGACTCATGGTCTGTAGTCTGTATCTGTGGCTGCTTTCTCTTTCTTGCACTGCAGGATTGCAACATCCATACTTCAGAGAAAACGGTCTTTGTTTTGGTTTCTGGAAGGCATCACTGGTGGCACAGCTTCCACGAGTCTGACAGCCTCTAGCATTACCAGCAGTGGAACAGCTTGTCACTCTCTTACATCACCACCAGTGGAACAGTGTTTTTCTTCTCCTCTAGGTTATTCCTCTTCTGCCTCTGAGTTTCATATCTTCTGGAGTTTCACCTCTTTGATTTTACATTTCATGTACTCTGTTTGTGGCTCTGAAGCCTAGCACATACATTTTTAAAGAGCCTACAACATCCCTGGAAAACCTTTTGGGAAAAAAACAATACATAGACACAGTTCTACTTATGTCTCATTTGTCCTCCCACTTTATTTATTACTAGGAACAGCTGCTTAAAACTAGTAGCATTGCCTGTCAAACTTCATCTGCTCCAGCTATCTGTGTACATGATGTCACAGTCCTGTTCAGGAATCAGTTATTTGCCATGGAAATAATTATGATGTCACAAATAAAATATATTGATATCATGCAGGCAACCAATAAGAATACATGAAGTGTAATTGGCAAGACTTTTGTTCTATACAGCTTTCTTTAGTAATAAAGAATAAGAGGAGATAATATGGAACGTTGAAATCCAACCAAAATTATGTGTAATTTTGATATTCTCAGAGATGTCACAGGCCCTTTAAAACTGAGTAGTTAACCCTTCTTGGCATAGCTTAATTTCTGTCCAGTTGTTGAAGATTTATTACATATTTATGAGGATTACTTCATTGCTTTGAGTAGTGTTTATGGCTGTAGGTGGCATTCATTGAGAAAGTTTAAACTTCTGCTTCTTCTGTAAGTTCTTGTATTACCACAAAGTATTTGAATTTGTTTTCAAAATTACATTATCATCCATAAGAGATCACAAATCATATAGATTATATACTCTGTGATTTATATTTTGAAGAAAAGTATATTTCTTATAGTGTCTTTTTGAGGTCCTACAGACTTCTCTTATTTATTTAGTTATTTCACTTTTTGTTGACTAGAGAAGAGAACTAGGCAATTGTGCCTATTTCTAGCCTCATCCCGGGGAGGGGAAGATACAGATGCAAACTGACATACAGAACCAGATTAAGTTGTTGGTGGTATTTTGGTTAATCATGTGTCCTTTTACAGAAGAAATCCTTTACAGAAGTGCAATTATAAGTATGTGATTAGAACATGTGGTAGTCTTGCAGCTTATTGATGATGCTTTATTGGTTCTGCCAGTCTGCTCTACATTTGTCTTTTGGGCCTCTTGATTTAGGCCTTAGACACATAGTCAGTGTTGTCACTGTTTCTTTGCACAGATGCAAATACTTCTTATAAGTGTTGCCTTAAATGGGCTGCATATCCACGAGCTGTGGCAACACCAGCTAATGCTTCCTCCCTCCTTGTTGTGTACAAGAGGCAAAGGGTAGTACCATTCTGTCCACCGTTCCTCATTGCAAAAGTGAAATTCCAATAGATTTACTAGGAGTTGCACCCATTGCCATTAAAACAAATAGAAGTTTTCTATCCAGTAATTTCCAGAAGTTTTGACATACGTCTATCGGATGCTCACAATTTTTACTTTTTTTTCTGTTTATGCCTCCATCCTGAGTTCCCAAATCCCAGTGCACTGTCTAGGTGTTCCTACCTGGTTCAGTGTTCCATCCTCCATACTGCCTCAGCTAGCACCCACGCGGGACAGGGTAGAGGGCTCTCACCCCAAACATACAAGTTTCAAGAGGAAGCATTCACATTCAGCAGGATCTGACCCCAGATGTACCAGGGACATTCCTCGTTAAGCAGTAGTGCCATTCCATTTTGTCCCTCACCCACCAGGAGCCTTGCTTATGAAGATGCCATGGGGATGTGTGGATGCTGAGCATAGGGTTGCCCTGACATCAGCGCAGCTCCTCCCTCCCACTGGTCTTCCTTGCAGCACTGTCACCTGTGGTCATCCAGGTGGCAGCGCTGCTGTGGAAGACTGAGCCTCCCTCCCTTCCCAGAGACAGAAAGGGTCCTCCGGATGCTTAATCTCTCTCCCCGCCAGCCCCTAAGGACTCAAACTCACTTCCAAACGCTGTCACCGTGTGTATGCGAATAATGCTACCACTGTGCTGACGGGCTAGCTTAGAAGCTCACTATTGTTTGTTAGTAATTCTTCTTGTCCAGAGGATTCTGATGGTAGAATACATGCAATTTATTTTATATGCCTCACATTTTCCATGTTTTCCATTACCTTTGCCATAAAGTGGGAACCTCTATCAGATTCTTCTCTCAGTGGTAACCCCTTTAACTAAGTACATGGTTCGTAACAATACAGTTGTTGTTTCACTTGTATCATCTGGAGCTGGTACAGTATGTATTTAGCCCACTTTGTAAATAGACATATAACTGTTAGGAGGTGTTTGTAACCTCTTGATGACCTTGCAGTTATACCCATCAAGATGTCCGGCTATTTCCAGATATTTCATAATATTTCTAAAGGAAACCTCTTGTCCTGAAGTGGTACTGCAGTCAGGTAGGAAATATCTGGACATGCCAGTGACTGCAGTTGTTCAGCAGGACCTGCCCAATTTGTCTGTATATCTGACCATGGTATAGTGATGCCTTTTAGCTGTAAATGTTCCATATATCTTGGTGAAGGAGGTTGGCACTCCCATGGGGTTATGCATCTTTTACATAATGTTGTGTGATTGACCATATATGGCCAATAAGTCCCTTCTGTCAATTCTGATGTTCTCGTTGCTCCTGTGTCTTCCAGACCGTTTATTATGGACTTGTAACATTATTCCTCTGCGACCTAGAGAATCTGTTAAAGTAGAGATCCCAATGCACACTCTTTACCCTCCTTGGCAAATCATTCAGATAGTACAATTTGCTTTCTGCCTTAAATGGTTACTCACTTATTTTATCCCAAAAGGAGTGTGGGGCGGGTCTCTTAGTTCACATCAGAGCTCTGAACTGAATACTGTCAGCCCAACCAAGAGTTGACTCTTTTGGAATAAGGTGCACTGCCTAATTTGCTTACTTTAAATATGGTGCAGTCCCCAGCCAATGTGCTGGTGATTGGTGGGAGCCAATTAATGGAGATAGCCATAAATCTAAACATTAAACAAACCCAGAATTAGCAACTCAACCTTTGCTCATTCACAAGCTTCAAATTTCTTTTCTGCTAGGGATGCAACTGGTTATGCCACAAGTCAGTTAAACAGAGAACACAGTGCACCCCCACCCCATTGCAAATCATTTAAATAATACAGTTTACAATATACATACCTCATCTATGGTAAGAGACTAAACTTCACAGTTAGCCAAAACGGAAGAACTAAGATAAAAGTTTTATGTACCCAACTGGGCCTAGGCAGGACTGTGGAACACCAAATGGGTTCTCAAACCTGTACCATAGATTGGGAAGAAAGAAAAGATGTTTCCAGTAGGACTAGAAATAGTGGTTAGGAATTAATAAATGTGTAACAATTCCAAATGTAAGCATAAATGTTCTGAAAAGAATCAAAGCATATGAGAAATCATGTGCTTACAAATCTAGGACTGATAAGAAATGAGCAAAGATTCAAAATTCCAGTCACACCACAGCAAAAGGAAGCTCCAAGGGCTATTAAATCATTTAAAATAGAGCCGCCTGGTGGCACTGAGGTTGAGGTGCTGGATGCCACACCTTGCACCACAATGGCGACTTGAGTTTGAGAGCGAGCTCGGGCGTCAGCAGGAGAGGAGATGATTGAGTGTCTGATGGACTGCTCTCCTCCCAGGGAGGGCAACAGGGATGTCTGGCGTCCCAGCAACCCCTGATGGAGATCGGGGTACTGCAGGATGTGGACTGAAGATGGGAGGCGTGGCAGATGCTGGCAGGGTTGCCGTGTGCATTGGCGTCATCATTGCACACCATGCTCTGGGGGAGGGAGCATCAGGAATGAGGAAACACCCAGCTCTGTGGGGTAGGCGATGGCACCTGACCCCCATGTCCACCACTGGATCTCACCCGCCTGGCCTTCCAGTTCCTCCATCCAGGCCTTCACCTGCAGCTTGGCCAGTCTACAAGTGTGCCCAAAGAGGAGGTTGGCCCCACCTTAGAGGGGTTAAACTGGGAGATACTGGCTGCGGGGGGGAGGAGGAAGCTCAGAGGGGGACCTCAGGCAGGCAGGATCAAGCCAGGATGCTGAGAGAGGCCCTACAGGCTCGACTGGAAAAGAAAAAGAAGTATTAAAAAAAATAATTTACAAATAGCTTACTTTATTTAAGAGTTGCCACACAATGTATAAATAGTGCCATTACTTACACACTCGTGGATACGCACATCAACACGCCTGACGTTTCACCCAGAGGCTTGTGGGCTTCATCATACTCTAGGCAAATGTTAAGCATCATGACATGACATGTCTGTTGAGTGTGTAATAGAGATGGCTTGTAAATAAATTACACTTTTTATACCTTGTGCACTCTGCATTAAATAAAATTAGCTATTTTTAAACGACTTAAAGTAAGTAAGTAGAAATGTGTTTGTTAAGCACCCTTTCCTGAGGCTCTGAGTGCTGTGCAGGATGCAGAACAGTACATACAAAACATCAGTCATAAATCATATGACACTGTAAAAACACAAAATAATGAAATCTCAAGCAGTATTAAACAACAGTTAATAGCCAATATGGGGAAGTTACTATTAAATACCAGATACCTCCCTGAACAAATGTGCCTTCAGACCCCACTTAAAAGACTCCAATGAGGGCTTCCTTAAAGATCTCTGGAGCGAATTCCACAGGGCTGGTCCAGCCACCTCAGAAGAGCGGTTTCCGATGTTGTAAGCTGAGCCCCGGGAACCGCTTAGGAGGCCCTCAGAGGAGAAGTAGAGAGAGCACTAGGTCCAGTGAGGAGTCTGATAGCCTTTGGGAGCCTCTTTGCTGTGGGTGTGATATTTATCTGGTCTGTTTGAAATATAGAAACACAGACTGTGATGGCAGATAAGGACTGCTTGCCCCACCTAGTTTGCCCATTTCCCTACCTAATGGATAAACTGCAGATCCTAGTTAACCAACAGCCTCGTCTTCTTAACCCCTCTAGAATTGCCTTATGTCTGTCCCATGCATTCTTGAATTCCTCCACTGTTTTTGACCCCACAACCCCCTCTGAAGGCTGTTCCATGCTCACCACCCTCTCGATGAAAAAATACTTCCTCACGTTGCCCCTGAGCCGCCTCCATCTTCAAATTGTGCTCCTTGTTCTTGCACATCTCTTTTCTGAAGATGCTCCCTCTTGGACTTTGTTGATTCCCTTGAGGTACTTGAAGTTTCTATCTTGTCCCTCCTCTCCTCCTTTGCTCGAGGGTATATATTAGGTTCCTTCAGTCTCTCTTTGTATGACTTCTGGTGCAGACCCTGCACCATTTTAGTGCCTCCTTGACTGCCTTCATCCTATGTCCTTGTGGAGATGGGGTCTCCAGAACTGCATGCAGTACTCCAGATGGGGTCTCACCAACTGTCTGTACAGAGGGATGACAGCTTCCTGTTTTCACTAGTGATGCCTCCCCTATGCATCCCAGTATCCCCAGCCTCCTTACTGCCTTCTCACATTGTTTGCCTACCTATAGGTCATATGATATGACTACCGGTCCCTTTCCATTTTTGTCATTGTTAATACCTCCCATTGTGTACTCTGCCCCATGGACTTGGTTTCCCAGGTGCATTACTTGCACTTCTTTGCATTGAATCTAAGCTGCCAGAATCTTGACCATTCCTCCAACCTTGCCAAGTCCCTTCTCATCCTTTCCACCCACCTCTTGTGTATCAACCCTGTTGCAGATCTTTGTGTCATCTGCAAAGAGGCATACTTTTCCTTCCAGTCCCTCTGCAGTGTCGCTATAAAGACATTAAAGAGGACCGGTCTCAGTACTGAACCCCCTGGTACCCCACTAGTGACCCCCTTTCTTCAGAGTGACTCTATTATTACCCTCTGCGCCTGTTGTCCAGCCAATTTTTCACCCAGGTTACCACCCTGGGACCCACTCCCAGACTGTCTAACTTGTTTACTAGTCTTTGTGTGGGACTGTGTCAAATGCTTTGCTAAAATCTAGGTAGG
This sequence comes from Neoceratodus forsteri, assembly GCA_016271365.2. Classification (NCBI taxonomy): domain Eukaryota; kingdom Metazoa; phylum Chordata; order Ceratodontiformes; family Ceratodontidae; genus Neoceratodus; species Neoceratodus forsteri. Next base: position 962,865,697 of record CM057455.1, read on the forward strand.
CCACATCCACAGCCCCTTCCTGGTCTATTACTTGGTCACCCAGTCAAAGAAAACTATTAGATTCATCTGACATTACCTTCCGATATGAATCCATGTTGCCTTGTGTCCTGTGCCCCGTGACCTCTAGGTGCTCAACAGTTCTTTCTTTCAGAAGTGATTCCATCATCTTCCCTACCACTGAGGTCAAACTAACAGGTCTGTAGTTTCTGCATCAGCCTTGCTCCCACTTTCTTGAAGGAGAATCACATCCGTCCTCTTCCAGTCCTCAGGTACCACACCATCCTCCATGATTTGTTAAAAGGGTAGTCAGTGGTATCACTAGTTCTCCCCTTAGTTCTTTTAGGAATTCTGGGGTGAATCCCGTCAGGCCCATTGCTTTGTCACCTTGAGTTTTAGGAGTTCTTCCGGGACCCTTTCTTCTGTGAATGGACTGGTATTGACCCCCCCATCCAGAGTGCTTCTATTGTGTGGTTTAGGTGCCCCTTCATCTTTTGTGAATACTGAGCAGAAGTATTCATTCAGTATCATTGCTTTTTCGCTGTCACCCTCTGCTCACCCCTCTCCTTTATTAAGCCTCACTATCCCTCCCTTGGCCTTTCTTTTGCTCCCTAACATATCTATAAAAGGTTTTGTCCTCTTAACTGAGTTGGCTATCTTCCTCAGTTTGGGCCTTTGCTGTTCTGACTGCCTTCCCGATTTCCTTCTGCTTAAGTGGTACAATTCTCTGTCCTGCTCCTTCTGTGTTTCCTTATACTTCCTGAATGCTATCTTTTCTCCCTAACCTTCCCTGTCACCTATTTTGAGAACCATAGTGTTTTTTTCCTTCATTTAGTTTTGTTTATTTGCTTCACATAAAGGTTTGTTACCTCTGTGATGGAGATATGACTCTTTCCCATTGAATTGAATTCTCCGCCTGAATATAGTATTCGCACCATAGCACCTCCTAGTGCACCCTCGCCTGCATATGTGGGATCTTTTTACCCCAAAAATAATTTCAAAGGTTAAGAAGAAAGATGCCTGCTCCATTTGGCAGTAAAAGCATCTGAGAGGCTGTGTAGAAATGGAGAGTCTAGGAATGAGACAAAAATGATTTTGAAATACATGAATTAATAAACTATATTTAATGTGCATAAAATACTGTTGAAAAGTTATTTTGAATTAATAAGGCTACTCAATATCACAAGGGCAGAACTAGACTTAGAAAAGGAAAAAGTAAACAGAATCACAGAAAGGGTACAAAGTCAACTTTTATTATGGTCAAAAGGTTGGATAATATTTAAAGTGATTATCCACTGTGCCTCTTTGTAGCAGTAGCCTAGCAGGACTGCCTGCTCTTTTCAATGAAGGAACATGTTCCAGTGCCATAAACTGGAATGATCTGGGGTCTGCCTGGTAGGCCTGCTGAAAATATACACACCCAGAGTACTGGATTGATTTTCACTGATAATAGCATGTACGTGTTCCGGAAGCACATTTTCAGAGGCCTCACCATCTTTCCCATGTAATACTTTTTTACACGTATACCAAGCAACGTGAACCACAAAGGTAGAAATAATAAACTGCCTAATTTGAACTGTTAAGTCATTCAGAAAAGTATTATCTTCATGACAGTATTTACAAATTTTACAAGTGCCAAATCTAAAACATCTGTTGGGTTGAACAGGAGCCAGTTCAGATAGGGTCTTTTAGGAGGACAGAACAGAGTGACTTGCAGTAAATTGTTCTTCAAGATTTCTACTGCTAAATGTGACTCTGGGACCCATTTCAATTAAAGTACATAAAACAGAATCTGTTTTTATGACTGTTGGTGGAGCTTACAGCCATCCTGCTTTAACTTGAAAAAAGGCTTTCGTGGAACACATTTTTAGTACTTGTCAGTGTATTCTTCCATAGCTGTAAATCCCTATGGCAGTTAAAAATACTCCCTTCTTTCTTAGCTGCTTTTCTCTGAGAGCAAATGTGCACACCTTCTAAACAATTCTAAATATTTTAAAACTATTCAAGGTGCACAAAAATAACCACCATGAAAGTTGTTCAGGAAAAGAATACCTTTCACATGAGGGTAGTCACTAATCTGAATTCTTTATATTTTGTAAAATATGGTCTTCCAAACAACCTCATTTTTCTCTCCGAGTGAACACATTAGAGTCATGCCAAACAAATGTATATATCTCAGAAAGTATGGAAGTTACCAATGTACAACCAACATGAAAGTTGTTCAGAACAAAACAGCCTTTCAAAAGAGGGTAGTCACTAATTTGAATTCATTAGATCTTTTTAAATATAACCATCCAAAAGGCGAAAATTGTGAAGAAAATGAGAATTCAGGTAATCAGATGGCCATGGTTTAAAATATATAATTAGTGCAGCTTAATGAATAGGCTCATTGGAAAGGTATTTTGTCCTGAACAACTTTCATAAGGTTTATTATCTGTAACTTGTATACTTTTAGATATATTTACATTTGTTTGGCATAACTCTTATTGCCCTTCTAAACAGCCTCAGCTTTGCAAATTACTACGCCAGTTAAGTGAAATTCTAAACAAGACAGCATAAGTTCCATCAAAAGAAAGCTATCCTAAGGTCAAATTTCACCACATGAAAGTTCACTCCTGAGAAAAGCTATAAACCAACTGAAACTTCATTTTAAACCATCTGTGTGTGTTCTGTGCTAGTATTAGTAAATGACAGTGATTAAAAACACAAGGAAAAATAAGCTTAAAAGCAGCTGACACCTTCAGAAGAACTTTAACAAAACATAATATTTAGATAAAGTTCAGCTTGTATTTCTATTAGTTCTTTATTCCTCTTCCCCATTATTTATAACAGAGGTCATTTGCATGAAAACAGGACTCTTGCTCCTGAAGAGTTCATCTATTTCTGTTGTTGTCTCCCTACCTGAGGTCATAATACACTGCTTGTGACATCACAGTTACTCTCATGGCAACAGACTGAGATGTCACAACAGAGGATTATGACTTGAAGTAGGGAGGCAATGTTTTCCACAAAATATCTCTATTTCTCTTCCAAAGTGTGTATCTGTGGGATGTGCCACACACTTTAAAATCCTCCTGGTGCATGGTCTTTGCCCAAGGAGCACTGGTGCCCATCCACGAACCACTTAGCCCTGCCGGAAACTCCAGATGGCATTCCTCCTACACTTGGCCCCAAACAGCCCCCTTACCATTCCTTCAGGGTTACACCAAATGAGTCTCCAGTCACCAATGATTTGCTAAAGACTCCCAACTTTAACTTTAAATTCATCATAGTTGTGTGAAAGTGTTCCTGATCAGTGTGATCTAGCCTTATCTAGGGCACACACAGCTCAGACAACTCTCTCAGAGAACAGTCTCAAATATATACTCACAGAGTAGTTGTTCCTTCCTCCCAGTCATGGAAAGAACAAAAGGCACCTTTATTTCTCTGGTAGCTGTCAGACGCTACTCATTGTTCTTCCTTAAGGCAACTGTGAACTTCAGGATTGTCAGGGATTGCCCTTGGATCCACAAGAACTGCATTCCTCTCACTCCCCAGAGTAAAACTAAAGAGTCCCACAAGTGAACTGGAAGATTTTACTAAACTAGGATGAGAAATAACGGGACTGCTTTGACAGAGCCCCAATGGCAAACCTCCTGCCACTCTGACTGCCACACTTGAACTTGATGAACATTCTAAGCTCCCTGAGAGCAGCTGACTCTAAAATGGTTATGTTGTGGCGAGAGTTCTAAATGACATAATCATCCTTCTCTCAGGCTGAGTAAACAATGATGTAATTGTGTAGAAAGCCCCAATGAGCTGCCCACCAGCCGCCTTTCCTACCTGCCTAAGACTAGTACTAATGGGATCTGAGTAACCCAAGGGACTGGGTTGTTCAACGTAGTTATGTCAGCACTGCCATACAGTAAGGCTGACCTGGGCAACTGCACATGTGTGAGTATCGCATGCGCAGTACTGTAATCACTGCAGTATTACAACTGACTCCTGTACAGCAAGAGCACAGCATATTCTGTTCACTGCTCTTGCCGCCCTAAAAGCTCTCCACAGCCATATTGGCTCTGACCATAGTTTGTTAAAATATGCCATAGTTTGTGTACCAAACTGCCAACTTGTCCCACTAGGGGATTGAGTTCTGTAACAAAGTTATAGGCTCAGTAGTATCAGATCTGTTAGACCTGTTTCAAGGGAAGAGGAAATCCTCCTCATTTTTACTCTTCAGTGGCACACTGGAGTATGCTGTCCATGATAATTATCTAAAAGCTGACTGCCTTAAGATAATGGTGAGGCATACTGAGGCACTCCTGTTACAATTTGCATTGGCTGTAATATGATTCTGCCTCAGCATTCCCCAGCATTAACTCAGCACTGATCAGCTTTTGCACGACTGGCATGTGGTACTAATATACCCCTTGTCAATGAATCTCAGAATCAGATCCACAGCCAGTTGTTCAAAACCAAAAGTCTCAGAATGTGGAGTAGTTGGCCATAGAGTTGGAGTCATTCAAGCAGCTGTGATGACAGCTCGCTGCATGAAAAAAGAGTTAACTGCAGTGGTTTTTCTCTGACCAGCAGGATCAGCTGTTTTGCCTGGCATGCCCTCGAGAATCGGATCCAGGAAGTTAGTCTTGTGCGTCCCTAATCCATAGGTACATTTCATATTGTAGGCATTGGAATTAATATATTCCATCAACCTCTGGATCTGAGTATTGGTGCCACATCTAATGTTATTTATAAAGTGGTGCCAAGCAGATATATTGTTGAAGAGATTCAGGTTGTGAATAAATTCCTTCTGCCACAGGCCCATGTAGAGATTAGCATATGAGGGGTGACAGCCACCGCCAAAGCTGTTTCATGTTTTTTTAGATGCTGTAATACATTTTATCAAACAGGAAATCTATTCTAGTAAAATAAACCAGGGCCTGTAGGAAGCACATAGGCACAGTATTCACATCTGAATCTTCATTAAGAAAAATATTCCACAGCTTTAAGGCCAAGATAGTGAGGAATGGTGGTACATAAGCTACTAACATCAATAGTGACCCACTTACTGTGGAAGTTCAGGAAGGGACATGAAGAAGCATTATTTTACAGAAGGGGTGGTGGAGGCATGGAACAGTCTTCCAGTCGAGTGGTGGGTGCTAAACCATAGGTGGTTTCAAGCACAGTTCAGACAGAGTGGTTTCAAGCACAGTTCAGACAGAATGAAGGGTATGGTGGGGGCTTGGGGGCACTTGGGAGGAGAATGGGGAAGGATGGAGAGGCTAGGATCCAGGAATGATAGTAAGTCCAAGGGCTAAATAACAAACTCAGGCAGACTGGATGGGCCATTGGTCCTTTTCTGCCATCATTGTTTAGTTTCTGTGCTTCTGTAACCAGAAGGGAGGGATATCATAGGACCTTCAGGTTCCTGAAAGGAATGAACAAGGTGGAGTGCAGCAAATTATTTAGTATTATACAATGGTGTGTGAAAATCCTGTAATCTCATTGGTCAAAAACATGTCACATGACTGTGGGTAAATCCTGCATTACCCACGGCTGAGAAATGCATTTATAAAACAACATAATTAAAGCACATTTTACACATGGGTCCATTATATAATGCACTTAATGAGGGTGTGAGTTGTGGGAAGTTTACCCTCTTCTTGTGTGGTTAGTCACTCTGCTAAGCCTCGTGACACCACACAAAGTGGGTAAGCTTTAATAACCGACACCCTGTTGTGCCTTTGTTGCTTAATGAGTAACAGTTCAAGGTCACAAGGGCATGGGTGGAAACTGACAGGATGGAGGTTCAGGAGGACATGAGGAAGTATTATTTTACAGAAAGGCTAGTGGGACCATGGAACAGTTTACCAGTGGAGGTAGGGAGGCTAAAACAATTAATGGTTTCAAACATGGCTGGGACAAAATGATGGGGTATAGTGGTTGCTCAGGATGACACAAACTGTGAGGGGAGTATGGGGTGGATAGGGAGGGCTTGGACTCTGGATGAACAATAGGTCCTGAGGTTAGTTAGGGTACCACAGGCAGACTGGATGAACCATTGGTCTTTATCTGATGTCATTGTCTAGATGTATGTTTTTATGTATGGTATAGTGTTCATTCCAAATGAGACTTCTTAGTTTGCTTATTATACTGTATCCATGGATTGATGTAAGCGCCATCACGGACCCACAGAAAATGGTTGTAGAAAGTAATCCACAAATGTGAATAGTTCTGAATCAGAGATCCCATTCTGGAGAATCTGGAGTAATTTTATGTATTTTAGGAGAATGTTCAGACAGTGGGTAATGGGATGAAAATGTTTCAGAAAACAGCTTCATACATAGAAACCCACCCACTCTGCATAACTCCATCAGTAAGGTCACATAACTCAATTTAAACCTGCTTGTGGGATCTCCATAGTCTCAAATAATGGGTCTGAACCTCTAAATCTCAAGTGACTCTTTTTGTCAGTCCTGTTTTTTGCATAAGTGGCACCCCCATCTGAAGGTTTAATGATGTAGGCCTGTGAGTTCACAAGAATAGCATAGCACCAACCACATTAGTGCCACACTAACCTGGAATAGCCCAAACTGACAGGGTGAGGGCAGATTCAGTGGCCCTGGTTCTGTTTGCTGACCCACAGAATATAGCACTGCACACATGCAATTAGGAATCCCCATACATACAGGGGAAACGGAATATTGAGAGGTTTAGGCAACACTGACCAGCCTCTGTTGCAGTGCTGTTTAACACTCTAAAACTCTGTCCTTATCTGTTCACATAATGGTGCATGCCATCCCACCAGCCAGGCCAGGGCAGTAGCCTGGCAGCAGGAGCTGTCAGTCACAGGCTGAGCCTCCTCCCCACCGATCGCTGCCAAGCTAACCTCTGTCATGTCAATCCCTAAGTAATCTGCAGGACAGGGATGCCATATTAAGTAATGTATACATAGGTGTGTATCCGCACTCGTCATTCAGATGAAGGCCGCCAGCATGGTGAGCAGAGGCTGTGCCAGTCACCATAACTATAGCAACATTGGTGAGGGGGGGATCGAAGGTGTGAGATGGGGGTCCTCAGCGGGTGGAATAGGAGGGGCCATTGCACAGTTGGGTGGAGATTAGGAGTTTGGGGCCACTATCCAGGGTGTCTGGAGCAATTGGGAGGCACTGTTGTTATATTCTCAGACATCAGTATCATTGCTGCAATGGCAAGAGTGACTGCACTGGACTGCTCTGCAAACCACACACAGCATGCTGCTTAACATGGCGCTTCTGCCCTTCAGATTACTTAGGATTGGCATGATAGAGGCTGTATTTGTGGGATCAGGAGGGCTACATAGTTTGCACATGCTGACACACTGCCTGTGCACTCGCATTGTACAGCATGCTACTGAGTTCATAATTATCATGCAAATGACCCTTAGTGCTTTAAATGACCAATGAGCTCATTGGCATTCTTTAGCTCTAATATGGCTCATGGGAACTGTGGTGCTTTCCCATTTGGGATGTGCTATCTCCTTTGGCTTCTGAGAGACATATTCTGTTGGGGTTATGTCAGTCTGTTTGCATACCCTTTGTACTATTGTAACTCCTTACATTTGCTTGGCACTGTTTGTCTATTTTGTAATGCCTGTATTATTTTCCTGCTATTACCCTCCTGCCACTCTTAGGTCATGGCTGGAAATGAGCCCTTCTGGGCTTTGCTTGCTTACCTGGTAAAAATCGTTACAAATAAGAATACATTGCACTGACACAGACCCTTATTCAGACAGTTGGTGCACTCCAGCAGACACCAAAACTGTGTGAATTTGCCCCGAGCCAACCACGTACATTCGCTATGCGCGCACTCCTGTCTGCATGTTGCTCCCAGCTGGCTTTCAATATGGAGCTTTATATTTTCAAGGCCGAAGTTGTTCTAAGGCCTGTATTTCAGGAAGGGAAAGAGTGTGATAATAAAAAATGTTGTTCTTATTTCTATGAGAGTCTCTCCACCTCTGAAATGAGCAGTCTTTCAGTCATATAAATTGCAGAGTTAGAACTTATTACTGGACAAAATATAGACTTAGGTTTGAAAGCAGGGATGCAACAGTATCAAATTGTCGGTATGATAACTGTGACATAATATAGAGAATAATGAATGGGCAACAATTAAGAACAACCTGTGTTGCCTTGGAGAGTTGTCATGCCAACCTAAACTTTGAGAGAGAGTTCTGAGAGGTATACTGTTAGCAAGACAACCTTGAGAAGGAACCTCAGTGTTGTTGTTAAATGTTTCCCATCCATTATCTTTATACCAATTAAAGGAGGCAGGGAAAGCAGTTAGAAGGGCAAAAGTGCGGACAGAAGAGAAAATAGCACAGGGTGTTAAGAAGGGAGACCAAACCTTCTATAGATACATAACGGAAAAAGAAAAACTAAGGAGGAATAGTCCGACTAGCAACCAAGGAAGGTAAGATGGGGAGAGAGAGAGAGAGAGAGACAGAGAGAGACAAGGCAGAAGTGCTAAATAAGTTATTTTGCTCTGTGTTACCATAGAAGACAGTGGCAAAGGTCCCACACTAGGCAGGACAAAGGAAGATACTGGGAGCAGATACTAACCTCTTCACGAAGAGAGAGGGTCCAAAAGAAAATGGAAAAGGCCATGGGACCTATGGTATACACCCATGGGTATTAAAAGCGCCCAAGAGGAACTGGCCACACTCTGGCTGAGCTCTTCAACAAGTCAGTAGACAGTGGGGAAATACCTCTGGACTGGAAACAGTCTACAGTTGTGCCTTTACGCAGGAGTGGAAACAAGGAAGAGGCTGGAAATTACCACCCTGTCAGTTTGACCTCTATTGTGGGGAAAATTATGGCATCCCTACTAAAAAGAGAGGATAGTGACATACCTGAAAGATACCAGAAAATGGACCCAAAACAATATAACTTCACAGCAGGATGCTCTTGTCAAACCAACTTGATCGACTTCTTCGACTGGGTCACCAGAACATTGGATCAGGGAGGGCAGTAGACATTGTGTACCCAGATTTCAGCAAGGCCTTTGACACTGTCCCTCACAGAAGGCTAACCAACAAGCTAGAACATACAGGAGTCGGACAAAAGATAGTCAGCTGGATCAGTAACTGTCTACATGATAGGATCCAGAGGTGCTAGTCAATGGATCATTGTCAAGGGAGGTAGGGTGACCAGTGGCGTCCCACAGGATCGGTACTGGGACTATCCTCTTAACTTATTTATAGCAGACATCACTAATAAACTAAAGGGAAGGTTTGCCTGTTCGAGATGATACAAAACTCTGCAACAGAGTGGACACAAGGGAAGGCGAGACAATATGGAAGATGACCTTAAAAAGCTGGAGAATTGGTCCAGAGATTGGCAGTTGCAATTTAACATGAAAAAGTGTAAAGTGATTCACTTGGATAAGAGGAACCTTGGAAAAAAGTACACACTGGGAGGACATCAGCTTGAGGAGACGGATGGAGCAAGATCTTGGCATTAATTATCACTGATGAATTAAAGGCAGGAAAACAATGTGAGAAAGCAGCACAGAAAGTGGTGGCATCCTTGGCTGTATTAATAGAGGTATTACTAATAGAAAGTGGAGGTTATCATGCCCCTATACAGGTCCTTGGTGAGGCCACACTTGGAGTACTGCGGTCAGTTCTGGAGACCTCACCTCAAAAGGACATCGACCGCTTGGAGACAGTGCAGAGAAGGACTACTAAGATGGTGCATGGACTGCATCACAGAACATATCAAGCAGGACTCCATGAGCTGAACCTATACTCCCTTGAGCAAAGAAGAAACAGAGGGACATGATTAAAACTTTTAAGTACGTGAAGAGATTTAACACAGCTCACGTAGGCAATCTATTTCAACAGAACATGGCAGCATGTACAAGAGGGCATGATATGAGGTTGAAAAGAGGACGGTTCAAAAGCAACCTCAGGAAGTACTTCTTCACAGAGAGTGATAGACTCTGCCAGTTCTTTTCTTATGTTCTTATAGGTATGGGCAGCATTTGAACAGTAACGGTGAGTTCACCCTAGAGCCCAGACTTCCCGCTCTGCCTGTCCTCAGAATTACCTGATGTTTACAAACCTCCCCCATGAGCTCAGAGCAGTCCATTCTCCTGCTAACACAGAGTGTATTAAAAAAAAAAAAAAAAAGTAATTTCTGCATCACGAGGAGCAAAAAAGCGATTGTACATTTGCCCCTATCGCCCGTGTATTTCTCTGTGTCTAGTGCGCCATTGTGCAGCTCTTGGAGCAAAGAGACAACATGTGCAGACGTGCTGAGACTGTTATGGTACTGTGACATACTCAAGAGGGTATAACCTCTTGACGTCACAGTAATACTTCATAATAAGGATAGGGAATTCTTGAATTTCATCCATAATGACCCTCTCCTATACATTATACTAGGGTTATCGTGAATACCATAGTATTAAGGAAGTAGTGATAATTGTAAAAAAAAAAAATGTCTACTTGTAGTCTTGTGTCAGGAGAGTTGACACAGAAGGGACAGCTTTCCTCAGACACCCCAAAAATTAGTTGAAAGGCCTGAAAACCATGGCATACCGTGAACCATGGTTATCCCAATATCAGAAGTGAGCCACAGTAGATACCGACACTTCTGATACCATGAAACCTGATACTGTGTGATCCCTATTTGAAAGTACTTCAGGCCACACCCTGTAGGGTTGAAATGTTTGTTTTGGTATCAGCTGAAGTGCTGTATTGGAGAAGTTCCTCTAGATCTATCTGGTAAATTAAATCTATATGGTGCTGTATCACTGCCTGTTAGATTTGAGAAGACTGATCTGTCAACTCGATTCCAAATTGGAACATTGTTTTTCACATGTAAGTAACATTACTGCTGGTGTCAGGAGAAGTCTAGAAACATAGAAATATAGAATTTGTCAGCAGAAAAGGACTTGTGGCCCGCACAGTCTGCCATATTTTTCCCTGCCTATTCCAACACCTTGGACCCAGTCACTGGTGTCCCTCCCCTCCTTATTTTTTATACCCTTTTGTCTGTCCCACATGCTTGAGGCTCCCTACTGTTTTCCCCAGCACCTCTTCTGGCAGGCTGTCCTGGGTATCCACCACCTTTTCTGTGAAGAAGCATTTCTCACATCCCTCTTAAACTTCCTCCACTCTAGCCTCATTGCATGCTCCTGTGGTCTGGTGCTTTTCCTCCTGTGAAAGAGACTCCTGCATCTTGTTCACCACTGTGAGGTAGTTATAGACCTCAATCATGTCACTCTCGCTCTCCTTTCACCTGAAGTACATGTTGAGATCCTGCAGCCTCATCTGGTATGGCTTCTTTTGAAACCCCTGCACCATTCTGGTAGCCCTCCTCTGGACTGCTTCCACTGTACCAATGTACTTGTGGAGGTGTGGCTTCCCGAATTAGACCCAGTACTCTAGATGGGGTCTCCTAATAAAGTGATACAGTGGCAGCACCCTCCTCCTCTTGCTAGATATATCCTCAAAATCCTCCCATGCACCCCAGCATTCCACTTGCCTTGCCTGTGGCCTTGTCACACTGCCCTGCCACCTGAAATCATCAGATATGATTATCACAAGGTCCTTTCTTGCTTGGTGACTGTCAGTACCCCTCCCCAATCGTATACACAGCTCCCCGGTTTCCCATCCTAGGTGCCTGGCTTTGTGGCATTGAAACCCAGCTGCCATGCCCTAGACCACTCATCTAGTTTCCTAGATCTTTTCACATTTTCTCCACACCTTCCAGAGGGTCCACCCTGTTGCAGATTTTGTGTCATCTACAAAGAGATACACCTTCCCCCAGTTCCTCAGCAATGTCACTTATGTAGACATTGAAGAGCACCAGTCCCAATGCCTGACCCTTGTGGCACCATGGTGTCACTCTCCACCCCGATTGTCTGTCATTTATCATCACCCTCTGGCTCCTATCCTTTAAGCAGTTTGATACCCAGCTGTACCTGTCTTTTGCACTTGACCAGGATAGTGTGTGCTCAGTCTTTAATAACTGCCTTGCAGAAATCCAGGACTGGATGAAATCCAGCTGGTTGAAATTGAACTCGGAAAGACTGAGGTGTTGGTGGTGGATCCGGTCACTGGGCAGAGGGGTCGGTGGCTGGACAACCTTCTGGACTTTGTCTTGGAGGTGTCTGCTGCCTTCCTCTGAATGGGTGCGAAACCTGGGGTGGCTTTTGATAACGGGCTGACACTGCATTCGCAGGTGTTAGCAGTCGCTAAGTCCTCATTTTACCATCTTAAGAACATCACCAGGATTAAGCACCGCTCCATCCATCGACCTTCCAACGCTGATCCATGCCTTGTGACCTCACGCCTTGACTACTGCAACCTTGTACCTAATGCTACTGGGGATTGATATCCGCTGCCTGCAGCTAGTACAGAATGCTGTGACACGGTTGTTGATGGGGACTCTCGTTTGAGTCACATCACACCAGTGCTGCACGAACTGCACTGGCTGCCGATTCAGTGGGATCACCTTCAAGGTCAGGCTTCGCCTTTAAGGCCCTGCATGGACTGGGCCGGACTATCTGCAAGAGTTCCTGTAGCCTTACTGCCCCAGTCGACTACTCTGCTCAGCTGACGAGGGGCTGTTAGAGATTCCCAGGGTATGTCTTAAAACATCAGGGGCCTGTGCTTTATGTATTCAGCCCGACCCTGTAGAATTCTCTACCTCGTCAGATATGGGAGTGGACGACTGTAGAGAATTTGGTCTTTGAAGACCCATCTGTGGCACATTGCCTACCCAGACTGATTATTTTAGATATTTATCTTTTGCTAGCATGCTGTGTGTAATTCTGTTTTATTGAATTTTATATGTGGTGTTGTACAGCGCCTTGGTTACAGAAAGGCACTTTAAAATAAAGTTTTATTATTATTATTACCACTTTCTCCCCAATCCCCAGGCTGTTTTCTACTAGCCTCTTGTGCGGTACAGTGTTGAAGGCCTTGCTGAAGTCCAGATAGGCTCCATCCACTGCTGCTCCTGATCCACTTCCTAGTCACCCAGTCAAAGAAATCTATGAGATTTGTTTGGACGACTTACCTATGTGAAACCATGTCATGGTGGTCCTGCAGCCCATGTGTCTTCAGGTACTTTATTTATTTATTTATTTATTTATTTATTTGAACATCAGTTTAACAACCTTTGAGCCAGAGGCTCATTTACAAAGGTACTCGTCACATGAAGGACAGACAGTGGCACAGAAGACAACAGATAATCACAAGTTCAAGCAAGTATCATCAGTCTTTCCTTCAGCATGGTCTCCATTAATTTCCCCACTACTGATGTGGGTGGTCTGTAGTTGCTAGCCTCCTCCCTGCTGCCACTCTTGTTCAGAAGGACCACATCAGTTCTCTTCCAGTCCTCTGAAACTACCCCCATCTTCAGGGAAGTGCTCAGGGATAGGGATAACCCCTGGCACCTAGTCACGAGACCGGCCGGACAGCTGACAGACAGGCCTGGACGCCGGACATAACAGGTGCACATGGGCCATCCGTAAAGCCAAGGCAAACCACTACCAGGCCACCCTCACCTCCTCGTGGGGGTGCCTGAACCTTCTGGGACAATATAAAGAGATAAACAGGAAATCATGCTCCCCATCCCAGCTTACCATTGACGACTTCACCTTTACTGACCCAACTGACATTGCCAATTGCCTTAACTCCTCCTTTATAGATCTTAGCCCTGTCCTCCTTAGTAACTTTTCGACCCTACCCCAACCCACACTTCAGTTCTCCAACGCCTTAGTTCTAGCTGCTTAAGTATCAGTCCAGAAGCCAGACCTCTCCTGCTTTAAAGCACTAAACAGCAACAGTCCTAACAATGACTCCTGGATCCCAAAATACTCCGGCTAGTCCTGGATGATGTCCTGGTCCCATTCATGACCTACTAAACTGGTCCCTCTGTCGGGGCAATTCCCACAGCATGAAAAACAGCTATAGTCACACCTATTCACAAAGGGGTGACCGTCCACCCAGCAACTATCATCCAATCTCCATCCCCCAAAGCCTTAGAAAAGTGGTGGCCCTCCACTCACTGAATATCTGGCAAAATACAACATTCTATGCCTGGAACAACATGGCTTCCACACTGGTCACAGCACAATACAGCATTAATGGAGTTCTCCAACTTCCTTCACTCCTCCTGGACTCCGGCTCCTAGCTGGAGCAGTGTTCATTGACCTCTCTAAAGCCTTTGACACTGTCTCCACCCCTCCTACTAAATGCCCTCTACCATACAGGTTTCTCTGCTGGCCCCTTGCCTGGTGCTCGAGTTACCTATTAGCCCGCTCCCAGCGTGTCAAAACAATGGGATACTATCGAAACCCATGCCATCCATTCAGGGGTTCCCCAGGGCTCTATCTTGGGCCCCTACTCTTTAGTCTCTACCTAAACACCCTGCCCAGTGCCTGTTCTGGCAGTATTCTCCTGTACACCGATGACGGCATTATTTATGCCACTCACAGGAATCCCACCTCCCTCCAAGACTGCCTCCAACACTCCTTCAATGATGCAGAGAACTGGTTTAAGGAGAGTAGACTAGTCAATAACCTCAAAAAAACAAGTCGATGCTCTTTGCCCACCACCAGAACAAAAGCTAGCAACAACCCCTCCAAATCTCCCTGTACCCTACAACCGCTTGAACAAGTTTACTCTGACAGATACCTTGGAGTCACCTTCTACTCGGCCCTCACCTTTCATGCCCACATTACAGTGCTCACAGCCACTGCTAACTCCCGACTTGGCATCCTCTACCATCACAAGGACTACCTCCCATCTGATGCTCCTCAGGCTTGCCATTCGTCCTCAGTAATGTCCCTTGTGGATTATGGCCTTCTGGTCTATGGTACTGCTGACTCCATGGCCCTCAACAAAATTCGACTCACCTTAAACAAGGCTTGCAGACTAGTGACTAATGTCCCCGGCTCACCCACACTTGTCAGCTTTATGACATGGCCAAGCACCTTAACCTAGATGAATGGCTCCGCTACCAAACCTGCCTTCTAATTAGAAAATTCTGCTCGGGCTACCCCGGGTTTCTGCCTCTGTCCAACGTACACCCTCCACAGTCTCTCAAACTGCTGACAAGGTCACCATACTAGAACCCAGAACTAGGACCACCCGGGCACAGAGGTCGTTCAGGTACAGAGCCCTGTCCTGGTTCAACTCGCTCCCTGCAGCCATCTCCAGCAGTCCCAAATTGACCCTTCAAAACACCCTTCGAACCTACTATTTAACACCGCTGCTGTAACTGTCCCTAACAGATGCTCTGCTACTCTCAAAACACTCTTAACATATCCCTATGGCTGAACTCCCCTCCCCCCCCACTCCCCATGGCCTTCTATCCCTCTGCCGGTACCTGCTGGTACTATATCTGTCACTCTGAAATGTTTCTAATTATTCATTGTATTATAGCAACTGTAAAAACTATGTTATTCTGTGTGATTGTATTCTGTAAATATGTACTGTAACACTGTATGTCCTCTCTGTGACGAGGTACCTTTGTAAGGCAGCTGCTCAAAGACTGTAAATCGATTGTACAATAAATAAATAAATAAATAGAATAGAATAGTGTTACCAGAGGGTGGCTAGCACTGTGCTCAGTTCATTTAGAACACCTAGGTGAATCCTGTCTGGTCCCATTCCCTTGGTCTATTTTAGGGCTTCAAATCCTTCTGGACTTTCTCCTCTGAAAATGGACTTGTGTCCATCCACCCTCTTCCCTGGTTCCTGCTGATAAATGTGGTTCTGCCCTGCTCCCCACTGTAAAGACCAAGTAGAAGTACTCATTTAAAACTTTAGCTTAGAAACATAGAAACATAGACTTTGACAGCAGATAAGGACCACTTGGCCCACCCAGTCTGCCCATTTTCCTTCCTATTGGATAAGCTGCAGATTCTAGTTAACCAACAGCTTACTTTCTGCAACCCCCAACTACGATTACCTTATGTTTGTCCCATGCATGTTTGAATTCCCCAACTGTTCTAGACCCAACAACCTCCCCAGGAAAGCAGTTCCTTGCATCCACCACTCTTTCCGTGAAAAAAATTCCTCATTACCCCTGAGCCGTCCCCTCTATCTTTAAATTGTGCCCTTGCTCTTACACATCACTTTTGTGAAATATGCTACCCTCCTGGACTTTGTTGATTCCTTGAGGTACTTAAAGTTTCTATCATGTCCCCCTGTCCCTCCCTTCATCAAGGTATTCATATTAAGCTCTCTCAGTCTCTCTTCATATGGTTTCTGATGCAGACCCTGCACCATTTTAGTTGCCCTCCTCTGGACTGCTTCCATCTTGTCTATGTTCTTGTGTAGATGGGGTCTCCAAAACTGCACACAGTATTCCAGATGGGGTCTCACCAACTGTCTGTACAGAGGGATAACCACTTCCCTTTTCTACTTCTGATGTTCCATCCTATGCATCCCAGTATCCCCTGGCCTCCTTACTGACTTCTCACATTGCTTACCCACCTTTAGGTATTCTGATATGACTACCCCAACTCCGTTTCCATTTTTGTTGTTGTTAGTACCTCCCTGCTATTGTGTACTCTTCTCCTGGGTTTTGTTTCCCAGGTGCATTACTTGCACTTCTTTGCATTGAATCCAGGTTGCCATGTCTGACCATTCCTCCTACCTTGCCAAGTCCCTTCTCATCCTTTCTACCCCCCTTGTGTATCACTCTGTTACATATCTTTTGTCATCTGCAAAGAGGCATACCTTTCCCTCCAGACCCTCTGCAATTTCACCTATAAAGATGTTAGAGGACAAGACCCAGTACTGAGCCCTGAGGTACTCCACTAGTAACCCCTTTCTTCAGAATGTGTTCCATTCACTATTACCTTCTGTGTCCTGTTGTGCAGCCAGTTTGTTACCCAGGCTACCACCTGGAACCCACTGCCAGGCTGGCTAACTTGATTATTAGTCTTTTAAGTGGGACTGTGTCAGATGCCTTGCTAAAGTCTAGGTAGGCCATATCCACAGCCCCTCCCTGGTCTATTACTTTGGTCACCCAGTCAAAGAAATCAATTAGATTCATCTGACATGACCTTCCTGCTGTAAATCCATGCTGCTTTGGGTCCTATGCCCGCTGACCTCTAGGTACTCAACAATTCTTTCTTTCAGAGTGATTCCATCATTTTCCCTACCACTGAGGTCAAACTTACAGGTCTGTAGTTTCCTGCTTCTGCCTTGCTCCCACTTTTGTGAAGGGAATCACATCTGCCCTCCTCCAGTCCTCAGGTACCACCCCATCCTCCCATGATTTGTTAAAAGTGTGGTCAGTGGTGTCACTAGGTCCTCCTTAGTTCTTTTTAGATTCTGGGGTGCATCCCGTCAGGCCCCATTGCTTTGTCCACCTTGAGTTTTAGGAGTTCTTTCAGGACTCTTTCTTCTGTAAATGGACTGGTGTCAACCCCTACCCAGAGTGCTTCTACTGTCTGGTTTAGGTAACTCCTCTTCATCTTCTTTTGTGAATACTGAGCAAAAGTATTCATTCAGTATCTCTGCCTTTTCACCGTCTCCTCTGCCTACTTCCCTCTCCTTTATTAATCTTCACTATTCCTCCTTAACCTTTCTATGCTCCCTAATGTACCTATAGAAGGTTTTATCCCCTTCTTAACTGAGTTGGCTATTTTTCCTCGGTTTGGGCCTTTGCTATTCTGACTGCCTTCCCACTTCTTTCTGCTTTAATTGATACAGTTCCTGTCGTGCTCCTTCTGTGACTCCTTATACTTTTGAATGCAGCCTTTTCTCCTTAACCTTCCTGCCATCTCTTTTAAGAACCATAGTGTTTTTCACTCCGCTTTGTTTTCTTTATTTGTTTCACACAAAGGCTTGTTGCCTCTATGATAGCAGTTTTGATTTTTCTCCATTGTTCTTCCACCTCCTTTTTGGCCATTTGCTAGTGCATTCCTCAGGTATTCACCCATTTTGCCAAAGTCAGCCCTTCTAAAGTTCAGTATCCTTGTTTTTGTATGGCTTGTCTCCATGGTTGTGCTTATTGTGAAGCACACTGTGCAGTGGTCACTTGTTCCCAGATGTCTACTGACTTCTAAATTTGTGATCCTCTCTCCATTTGAGGTACCAGGTCTAGTATTGCTCCTCTCGAGTGGGTTCCAACACTGCTGTCTAAGGCCTGCCTCCTGCAGGGCATCGAAATGACCCTGCTCTTGGATGTGGCTGCAGTACATGTCATCCAGTTAACATCTGGCATATTCAGGTCCCCATCAACAGTATCTCCCCTTTTCAGCCATTTTGAGAATGTCGTCCATCATTTTCTTGTCCGTTTCTCCCTTGAGATGGGGTCTGTATACAATCCCTATGTGGATTGTGATGCCATTCCCTGTCTCCAATGTGACCCAGAGTGCCTCTTGTCCTCCCCTTTACTTTTTAGTTCTTTAGCTTTGATCCCTTCCTTATGTATTGAGCTACTCCACCTCCTTTTTATCCTCCTGTCCCTTCTGTAGACTGTGTACGCCAGTATATTGACATCCCAGTCATGGTTCTCTGTGTATCATGTTTCTGTGACTGTCACAATATCCAATTTTCATCTTCCATCAGGGCAACTAGCTCAGGAAGCTTGTTTCCCAGACTCACGGGCATTGGTACTGATTGCCCTCCATTTAATGTTGGCTTTATCCTTTATTCCCCATCCCTGCTCTTATTGCCTTGTCTATTTTTCCATTTACCCCTGTCCTGCCCTCTGTTGAGCTCTGTACCTCAGTGTTTACCTTACTACCTGCCATGTTTTGTGGGGAGGCTTGAAATTTCCTGCCTCTTATCAGCACCTCCCCTTGGCTAGTTTTAAAAGCTTGCCAAGGAAGCATTAAACTTGTCACTTAGGAGCTTGGTTCCTTAGGTGGACAGATGCAGACCATAGTGCCAGTATAGACCTTCATCTCTCCAGGTGTACCCCAGTCCCCAATGAAGCCAAAGCCTGTGCTCTGCACCAGTTTGCAACCATTCATTAAACTGCATGATTGTGCAGTACCCTAGCCTCACCCCTGCCATGGACTGGCAGCACCTCTGAGAAGGTAACCATGCTTGCTACCTTTCTGAGGCTCCTCCCCAACTCCACAGATTCATCCTGCACTGCACTGATTCCATGCCTAGCTAGGTCATTTGTTCCAAGGCGGACAATGATATCTAGTTCCTCTCCTGTGATGCTGCTCCTGCAATCCTGAGGATTCGCTTCTTGTCCCTCCAAGCCATGGCACCAGGCAGGCACCTTATTTCCTCTCCTCTCCCTTCCCCAGTTCTACCCCCTAACAATTGAGTCCCTATCAGAAGCTGTTTCCTTCCCTGTGGTGTCCTTTACTACCCTTTGTGGGTCTCTCTTGTGGATGTCCTCAGCATTCTTCTTGGTCTCCACTGAGGTGCCATCATAGAGGAACCTTGCTCTGCCAGACTGGCGTATGATTTGTGTAGAGGTACAACTAGGGGGCTTCCTGTTCCACCACCTGCACCCTCCCAGAACCCACTGTGGTCCATCTGCTCTTCATACTTGGCAACCTCTGAGGCAGTGGTTGTGGCAGTGGTGCTCTTTGGTGGGAGGCCTCCTTGGTCCTTGCCAGTTCAGCCTGGAGGTGGGCAATCTCCTCCTCAGAGCTGACAGTTGCCTGCAATAGCACAGCAGCGTAGTTTCCAGAATGTCTCCCGGAAGACTGCTGGCCCACAGCCAGTGCAGCCAGTGTCTTTCTGCCCTCCTGATTCTCACTATCCTACCCCTGCTTCCCCCTTTCACTCACGCACCTGAAGAAAGTCTTATCCTAATTTTGACCTCCTTGGCCATTCTGTCCTCTTGTTTGTGCCTTAGCTGCCCTCATCCTCCTATCTGCCTCTCTTTGCTTTTCCAGATATACCTCACTGTTCACCTCAATCTGGGTCTCTTTGTGCTTCAGTAAATTCTGTTTTGTTTCTCCTTTATTGCCTTAGCCACCTCCTTTGAGAACCATAGCTGCCTCCTTCTCCTCCTTCCCTTGCTTACTTCCTTCCACCTAGCTTGTTGCCTTGGCTAGTCCCTCTTTGATCTTTTCCACTGGGTCTCCACTCCCATCAGCCATCCCTCCCCTTGAAGGTATTTACAGAAGCAGTCATCCATTGCCTTAATATCTACCCTCTTGAAGTCAGGCCCTCATCTTATTGTGGTCTTTCTCTTGCCTAATCCATATGCCAAAGCATACAGTATGGTGATCACTTATATCCAGGGACTACCCATGTGATGTCTGCAGTGCTGTCCCGTGTCAGAAATACCAGGGTCAGCAATACCCCATCTGTAGTAGATTCCAGTAGCCAGCTGCCGAGAAATGCCCCTTATAGAAGTCTAGGATAGCCCTGCTCTTGTTGTTTTTAAAAGTGGCAAACCTGGGTAAGAAATTGGTTGGGGATAGGTGACAGAGGGTGGTGGTAAATGGAGTTCATTCTGAGGAAGGAGGGTGACCAGTGGGGTGCCACAAGGATCAGTACTGGGATCTCTCCTCTTTAATGTCTTTATTAGCGACATTGCAGAGGGACTAGAAGGACGATATGCCTTTTGCAGATGACACTAAGAGCTGCAATAAGGTAGACACTTCAAGGCGGTAGAAACAAGCATTTCTCAATGTCGAATGTTCACTTGCAGGTATCTGCAGTGGTGTTTAGCATGTATGGTGCTTACCCTAATGCCCTGTGCGGTTGCTGGTATTTGCACAATAAATTGTCAGCATGATCTTTTTGTTACCCCATTGTGCGCTACATGGCGGAAACACGTTTGGGCTGGATGTGAAAAATGACAGCTGTACTGCTCATAAGGAAGTGTGGTAAAATGCCAATGTTGAAAATCCTGAGTGGAAATATTGAAATTATGAAACCTCTGATGCGTGGGAACTGTGCAACGCACTACGTAAAACAGTCATTTTAGGAATTTTTCACCAAATTTTCAACATTGCCATTTTAAAACCTGTGCTAATGAACAGTGTCACTGTGATTTTCTTACTGTGTCCTGTACAATGATTTGCTCTTGACCTTCGCCATTGTATGCGCTACAAAGGAAACACGTTTTGGTGAGATGAAAATAACAGCTGTACAGCTCAAGAAGGTGTGATAAAATGGGCAATGTTGAAAATCTGGAGTGAAAATATTGAAATCGACGAACTTATGAGCCTGCGTGGGAACTGCATAGCACGCCTTCGTAAAGCAGTCATTTTTGGAATATTTGCAAATTCTCAACATGGGGTTTTGGGACCCCTTCTTATGAGTGATGTCACTGTCATGGCATTATTTGAGGCGAAGGTGATTTTGCACAGTGACTGCGCAGTGCTCGAAATCACCCTTCGGCCCGAATAACGCCATGACAGTGACATCATTCATCGAGAAGGGTCCCAAAACCCCATGTTGAAAGTTTGCGCAAAAATTCCACAAATGACTGAGATATGCAATAAAGTTGAAACCACCCTATGTAGCCGATTATACAGCTTACCAGCATTTCCTCAGTTCGCGGTTGGCTTTGAAGAGTGCAGGCGTGTTCCCGGTCCACGAAGATCGTCGACCGGAGTCCGGAGGTAAGTATGGGGTGGGGGGTGGGAGGCTGGGCACAGTGGGTGGGTGCGGTTTGTGGGAGTTGGGGTTGGAGGCGCGGCCAGGGACCGTTTTTGTTTACAGGATAAAAAAAAAAAAACGACGAGGGAGCGTTTTGCCAGCTGGGTGGGCTCCCAGCGTGGCAGAAATGTGGTGGGGGGCGAGGGCCGAAGGGTTGGGCACCCGTCGGCAAACAAACAACTTGCCACGCTGAGGGTGGGCTCCCAGCGTGGCAAACTTTGGGCGGCGTGGCCGGGGGCGCAGCGTGTGGAGGCGGCGCTCAGTATGCAGCGTGTTTTCCTTTGAAGCAGAGGAACATCGCTGTCATACTGAGCTCCTGTACCCATTGGTGCAGGACGCCACGCCTGCTCAAGGGAGCAGTGAATTGATAAAGGCACACCTCCAAGTGCTGTTATCAAAACGCCTCCTTGTGCGCGCGTAAGTGAACGAAAATGAATAGAAATCTAAGAAAGCTTGAGGAGTGGTCAAGAGTGTGCAACCAAGTTTCAATGTGAAGAAGTGCAAAATCATGCACTTGGGGTGGAGAAATCCAGGGCAGGAGTAAACTATGGGGAGTGGTACTGGCAACCACCAAACAGGAAAGAGACCTGGAGGTAATCATACCTTGTGACCTAAAGGTGACTAAACAGTGTGACAAGGCATTAGGAGAGCCAGTTTGATGCTAAGGTGCATATGGGGCGTATCACTAGCAGAAAGAGGGAGGTGGGGATACCTCTGTATAAATCACTGGTGAGACCTCATCTAGAATACTGTGTCCATTTCTGAAAACCTCATCTCTGGAAGGACATAGACAGAGTAGAAGCAGTGCAGAGGAGTGCAACTAAAATGGTGCAGGCTCTGCATAAAAAAGCCCTATGAGGAGAGTTGAAGGACCTCAATATGTACACTCTGTAGGAAAGGAGGAGAGGGGGGATATGATAGAGACTTTCAAATACCTCACAGGTATAAATAAGGTTAAAGAGGAAGCCTTTTCAGAGAAAAGATGGTCAAGAACAAGAGTCATGATATGAAGCTGGGGTGGGGAGTAGACTCAGGGAGATGTAAGGAAGCACTTCTTCACAGAAGGGTGGTGGATGACTGGAACCACCTCCCAGAGGAGGTGGTGGTGGGGGCAAAAACTGTAATGGGATTCAGAAGGCATGGGATAGGTATAAAGGGAACTTTAGTGGTATGGAAATGGGGGTAAAGCCAGAGATCAGGTAGGGTTTATGGTGTTGCAGTAGGTAGGGAAATTGGCAGACTAGGTGGGCCAATCAGTCCTTATCTGCCATCAAACAAACTCCGTGTAGTTGCAGCCAGCATGCTCCAATGTACATCTGACAGATTAAAGTCCCCATAATAAGTACTGAACTTCCCCTTGCTTGCCATTCTGTCTATGGCCTCCCCAAACCTTTCTAACTCCTCCCCTGTGTTAGTGGTCTGGAGGCCCCAGACCCCATCTCTAAACTGATCCTTAGTACCTCCAGTCCTTTATCCCTGGTGTCCCTGTTTCTCTGTGGCCTTTATACCTTACCTCGTAATAACCCCCCATCCTTCTTCCCTGTCCTGTTGTTCCAGAACATGGTATAGCCTGGTACAGCCACTTCCCAGCTGTGGTGTCAATGCACCATGACTCCATTATGGCCACCAGAT
Organism: Neoceratodus forsteri; assembly: GCA_016271365.2. Lineage (NCBI taxonomy): Eukaryota > Metazoa > Chordata > Ceratodontiformes > Ceratodontidae > Neoceratodus > Neoceratodus forsteri. The sequence continues at coordinate 962,888,906 of CM057455.1, forward strand.
TCAGGTCTGCCTCTGCAATGATTTCTTCAAAGTAGGTAGTATAGCGTAGTGATTAACAGCAATGAGCTGCAAACATGAAGAACTGGGTTTGAATCACACCCACTACTTGCATACTGGGTGACCATGAGCAAGTCATTTAACTTCCTGTGCTTCAGGGCGCACCTGCAAACAAGCCTGGCTTAATGTCTTTTCTGGCAAAAATTGTTAATAAAAGGTAGGAATTTTATGGCCTACACTCCTTGCTTGACTCACATGGCTCTCCACTCCTTTTGTCCCTTCCTCCTTCATTCTGCCTCCCTCCTGTTTCCTTAATCCAGTCCTCCAATTTTAACTGTTTCTCTGCCTACCCTCCTTAACCTCTCTCTGAACTTTAGTTTCTTGTCTTGACCTTCCCATCCTTCCCTCCCTTGTCCTTATGCCACTGTACCCTGGGGAACACATTTCCTCTGGACTTCTCCCTGCTGCTCTATTCTCGTATGGAGGGTAGTCTCTGCCTTGCTCAGTTTTTCTGCCTTCCACCATGACTAGTTTGAATGCCCATCAAAGTAGCATGTAAGCCTTCCACCAGGACTGCTGTTCCCTCCTGGGTGGATGGAGACCATCTTTGTACAGGCCTCTATCTCCACAGGTTGGACCCCAGCCCTGTTGTAGCCAAAACTATCTTCCTGCACCATGCCTTCAACCACTAGTTGAAGCCTGTGTGGTGTTCCTCAGCCTCCTCCAGCCATATGTAGGTAACACCTCAGTAAAGGTCACAGTGCATCCTATCTGCTTCAGGTCCCTCCTCAGCCTCCTAAACCTATTCTGCATCACTGCTGTTACTTCCTGGCCAGGTCATTAGTCCCCAGATGGATAGTGACATTGAGCTCTCTCCTTTCTCCTATTCTCTGACTCATCTCTACAGTCTGCTCTTCAGTCCTCCCGCGAAAGCACCGGATAGGCACTTTACTACAGTGCCCTCCCTTCCCCTGTTCCCAACTCTATCCCCAGTCTATGGAGCCCCCGCCAGCATCCACTTTCTTCTTGGCTTGGGCTTCTACTGCCCTCATGTGGCTTCCTCCTTGAAGATCCCCACCTCCACCTTTCTCCTTGCCTCGGTGCCACCTCCTGGCTTCCCTATCCCACCAGAATCGCAAAGGAATTATGAAGTGGTAAGATCTGTGGGTGCTCTCCTTCCTGCCCCCCACACCCTCTTGAAGCAAGTGCAGCCACTCTGCCTCTTTTCTGGCTTCCTGTGAGGAAGCAGCAGCAATCTTGGTGGTCTCTGGATGAGGCAGATGGTACCCTGTATTCGCTCCAGTTCGCCCTGTGTCCAGCGACCTCTGCTGTCAGCCCAGAGAGTGCCTGCATATGAGGCAACACCTCAGTCTCATGAATATGTTTCTGAAGGTTGCAGCGCCACACCCATTATACTGGGACTTGCAAGGTTGGAGGAATGATCAGACATATGGCAACTTAGATTCACTACAAAGAAGTGCAAAGTAATGCACCTGGGAAATAAAAATCCAGGAGAAGAGTACACAATAGCAGGAGGTACTAACAACAACAGTAATGAAAATTGATCTGGGGTGGTCATATCAGATGACCTAAAGGTGGGTAAGCAATGTGAGAAGTCAGTAAGGAGAGCCAGAGGGATACTAGGATGCATAGGAGGGGCATCACAAGTAGAAAAGGAATGGTTATCTGTCTGTACAGACAGTTGGTGAGACCCCATCTGGAGTACTGTGTGCAGTTTTGGAGACCTCATCTCACGTAAGGACATAGACCGGATGGAAGCAGTCCAGAGGAGGGCAACTAAAATGGTGCAGGGTCTACATCAGAAACCATATGAAGAGAGAGACTGAGAGAGCTTAATATGTATACCCTTGATGAAAGGAGGGACATGATAGAAACTGTACCTCAAGGGAACCAACAAAGTCCAGGAGGGTAGCATCTTTCAGAAAAAGAGATGTGTAAGAACAAGGGGCACAATTTAAAGATAGAGGAGGGACGGCTCAGGGGTAATGTGAGGAAATTTCTTTCACGGAGAGAGTGGTGGACATATGGAACCGCCTTCCTGGAGAGGTTTGGGGTCTAAAACAGTGGAGGAATTCAAACATGCATGGGACAGACATAAGGCAATTATAGTGGGGTTGCAGGAAGTAGGCTGTTGGTTAACTAGAATCTGCAGCTTATCCAATAGGTAGGGAAGTGGGCAGACTGGGTGGGCCAAGTGGTCATATCTGCCATCAAAGTCTATGTTTCTATGTACCACTCCCACGCCTAATGACTGTTTTTCCTCTTTACTACTTACTTCCTGCCTTTACTTGACCTTATACCTCTATATATATATATCCGTCATCATCAATCAATTTATTGAAAGCAAATTGGGAGTAAACTCTCTTTACATTTGCATCTAACATATAAAACAGTTATTTATGAACAATTACATTGACATATGCGCACAAACACAATTTAACATAGTTCAGTTAAAACAATTGCACTTATGAGATATAGTTTTAACAAGACAATTCTTAAAGCGAGAGACTGGTATTAAAGCTGTCAACCTTAGTTTTTTGGGATGGCAATCCAAGTACAGGGTACAGAAACTGCTAAGAAGTTATTACCATATTTAGTTGATGCTAGGCATAAAAAATTGTGGAAGATTATTGGACCTTAAAGCATATTTATTTGACTGTTTAAACTGCAGTAAAGTTGTTAAATATGAGGAAGTGATTTATGTCGAATTTATATATATAGATGTTCAGTGGTATTGTTTACGGGCTGCCCAGGTTTGCCCCCACTGCAGCATAAAGCTTACAGTGGTGGGTTTTCCATGGCAAGCCTGAGACAAACCTCGGGCACCGTGGATACAACAAATCCAACAATTTCAGTACAGTATGTTTAGTCTTCATATATATACATATATACAGTCACTATAGTCAATCTGTGACATAAACAAAGCATTAACTGTTTATGGATGGAAAAGCTAAAACATTATCTATTTCTGTATGTAACCCCTAGATGGCGCTATCCCAGGGCTACTACCCTGCCTGATTTGCCACTAACAGGTTGAGGGGCCTGGATCCAATGGCGTGGTGCCTCCACCCAGAGGTCAGGGTTTGCAATAGTTAAACTTACTTGGTCACAGCCCTCTGGGACACTGCAACCCCTTTCTTCCCACTAGTGGCCCACACAATATATCAGAATTACCTTCACCGTATACACTTACCCCAGGACTAGTTCCGCACTGGGACCTCCTGTGAAATAAGATACAGTGCAACAATCACAGTACAGTACTTTAACATAGACAAATACCTCAGGCAGTATAACTTTGCTGAAACAAGCAGCTCTGATTTATTTAGGGGATATAACAAGGACAGGGAAATCAGGTTAATTAGCTTATCACTTTACTATCTACCTCATGGCTCTGTGCACAGGCCTATCCCTATGAGTTACTGTCCCTGGGTACCCAAGCCCTAGTGGCTAGTCCAAACCATGGCAGCTGGTAGGGGTCTCTTCACACAGTGACAAGAAAATTAGTTTAAAAGTCAGCAGTACAGTGATTCCATTTGGATTTAATGTGGCAATTCAACAGGGAGCGACCCTGAATTAGTACTCACAACCTCCAAACAAGATAGGGTCCTTCAACGTCAGCAGGGCTACTCTTGAGCTCACAGACTCTTCACACATTTATATGGTAAAAGAAAGTACTTATACCAGGCAGGCTGCTTCTCTATCCCGATCGCAATTACTGCACAATACCGGGAGAACACACAGCAGATTCAGTTCCTGACAGACCGAGTGCAATTCAACAATTTCTCCAGTCTTCTGCAGGGTGAGCCTGGTTTCTACTCTTCAGAGATCCTTTGATTCTTTTCACAGGACGATTCAGTCCTAACAAGTAGTTACACAAGCTGCAGACCGGAACTCTGGGCCTTACACGTTTTTGACTGAAACTGCACACTGAAAAAGCACAGGGCTCCTTCCTTCTTCACTGCCAAAGCTCAACTGAAACTCCAACAGACAAACCGGGCACTTCCTTTGAGTTCCTCCCAGTTCTTGACTGGATTGGCTGTCACTACAATAGACTGCTCCTGTTGGTCCAAAAGCCAAGTCTAAACTACATCTCCCAGAGTCACTGCCCATACAATCCTCTTGTGGCTGGCTCAGATTATGAGTCCAAGTTCTGATTCGTCCAAGGCACCATTTTAGAGCTAGCTTACCCCACACTGATTGGTCCAGTTCAGCAGTTCAAAACCAGAATGGGGAACTAGGCAGACACAGTTCTGACTGCAAAGAAAGCAGGTTAGACAAACTGTAATTTCATTATTACTCTAAATGGTTTCTGGCAAACAGTTACATCTTTCAGATAGGTTCCTTTGCACTCCTAGTGACTGCAAAATGGAGTGAATTGCAGTAGCTTGAGTGGTACTCAATCAAAGAAACACACAGTCCCCATACAAACTAATTATGTCTGCAAGCAGGCGGAGACAGCTCTTAAAGAGACAGTACCAGAGGTTCTAAAACACTCACTGATAAATGGCTTAAACGCAAACACCACTCAGGCTTGGAGCATTCAAGCAAGCTCCTGGAAGTCTTTTGGGAACCCCATTTGCAGGGGGTTACATGTATAAGACAATTTCTTTGTTTAGTAGATAACATTTGTATATGCTTATCAAATGTCATGGATTTGTCTAATAAAATGCCCAAATAATTATAAGAAGTCCTATATAATTGTGCCCCATCTAGGGCAACTATACTTAAGTCGTGATGCTCCTCCTTTGTCCTTCCAATAAACAAAACCCGCTGAGTTTTACCCACATTAAGTAGTAGGCGAATTTAATAAGTGTATGTTATCAAAATCATGTTGAGGAGTCTTTATGGCAGTTTTGTAATCTTTTTTTTTTTTTTTTTTAGTGTAAATAATGGTGTCATCAGCATTAAAAAAGTTTGTGTCAATAACGTAAAATTGGGTAATTCATTGCCAGTAAATGAGAAATAATAAGGCCCCAGAACAGATCCCTGGGGAACCCTTTATTTACCACTGTATAATCAGAACAATGCTGACACACTTGAACGCTACAGTAATCTGGAGGACAAATAGAGACTAGAACAAGAATTCAATCCTATACGAGAAGCCTTTAGCTCATTTAATATAGTAATATGGTCAACTGAATCAAAAGCTTTGGAAAGATAAAAAAAAAATAGTCGGAACTCTTTGCTTAACTGTACTTTTCCATCCTTACTGTATTTAGCCTATTTCTTTAGTGTGTTTGCACCCTTACCCTAGATAAGGAATTTCTAGCTTTCCTTTTACCCTTGTTTCCTAATTCCCTCCACTCTTTACCAAGATAGGGTTTCTTGCTTATCACTGTGTGCCCTTCCTGCTTTACCTTTGTTACTGTTCCTCCCTGGTGTTTCCTTTACTGTGAGTGCTTACGTCCAGAAATAGGCTAAATCATCTGTCTCCTTCTCTCTGCGGACATTGAGAGTAACCCTGGCCCTGCTCCTACTTCTCTGTTAAACACCCTCTATCCATCCCACAATCACCCTCTATGGACATCAAGCACGGCCTAAAATAGCCCATCTAAACATTAGGAGTCTTCTCCCAAAATGACTGAATTGGAAGCCTGGGTCAGACTATACAAACCTGACTTACTAGATATCTTTGAGTACTGGCTAAACAGCTCCAACCCTGACCACTGCTGCTCCCTACCCAGCTACTCTTTCCTCTGTCACGATCGTTCTTCCTCCTCTGTGATGGCAGTATACTCCTGTATTACAAGAACCACTAGTGACACTTCTTGTCCAGTCCAGCAAGGACTTTACTGTTGAGTGGCTTGCAGCTAAGCTTAGTGGTAGCCACCAACTAGAAGCTGCTCACTGGATGCTGCTATAATCTGCTGAGGTCTGGTGTGCCTGGCCTTGCTACTCTCCTCAACATCCTTGCCCCTATCTCTCTCAAGAGACACCATTCTGGTTGGAGACATCAACATTGATTGGGTTTCCAACCCTCTCTGCGACTGCAACTCAATTTATAACAACAAAACCTCTCTCAGCTTATTACTTCCCATACTCACCTTAACAATCGGACCAACAATCCCTCTACCCTTGACTGGATCCTGATGACTTGTGCCAACAAAGTGGCCCATGCCAGCACTCTATCTGACGCCACTAGCGACCACTCTCCCATCTTGTGCGTGTAGTGCCAAACTCCCTGCCCATGTTCCTGTCCTTCTGTGACTTCTCAAGCGGTGATATCCTTAGGCTGCAAGATGACCTTAGATCCCTTGACTGGACTTGACCTCTACAATGCCTCCACGCTGACAAAGCCCTTGGCATCTTTGTCACCACTCTCAACCCTTCAAGATAAGCATTTCCCATGCACTAGCCATAGAGTGCTTAGGTGATACATGGTAGCTTGCATCTGACCTTTCTAAGCTGATGAAAAAAGTGTGACTTGTGGGCTGCTTTTAAAGCCACTCCATCCCCACCCTCTGAACACCTACCGCACCTTTGTAATCTCTGCAAACACTGTATTAAAACTAGTAAGTCAACCTACTTCCAATCCCTACAATCTAAACATCTAGATAACCCCAAATATTTTGGTCCATTGCTAATGCTTTGCTCTCCCTTCTTCTAAGCAGTCCCCTTCCCTCAGTACTCAACAAGGCCACCTGACTGACTCCTACTGAAACTGTGAATGCATTTAATACCCACTTCTCCAAACTTAGTAACTACCTTGCAAACTACCCCTCCTACACCTTACTCACCCCCCACCACTCCAACAGCCCCTTTCTATTTTAAGACCATCTCCCACCTGGTACTTTTAAGCTCCTCCTCAGTCTGTTGTCTCGGGAGTGCCGGTAGTGATGGACTATTCCTCCCCCGCTTCTTAAAACATGTGGCCCATGACATTACCTACCCATTCACCTTCATCTGTAACCTCTCACTCACCATGACCTCTGCCCCTCTGCCTGGAAGCAGGCCAAAATTGTCTCCATCCATAAAGCAGGTGACCCAAGTCTCATGGACAACTATCTCCATCTCTATACTCCCTCACCTAGGAAAACTACTAGAGAAGGCAGTAAACCATCAAGTCACTTAGCATATCATGAAATACAGTCTCCTTTGCCCTCAGCAGCATGGTTTTAGGAAGGTGCATAACAGTACCACAGCACTAGCTCTTTTCACTGATCACGTCTAAGGCAGATGGACAAGGGTAGACTAACAGGTGCCATGTTCGTTGATCTGTCTACAGCATTTGATCTTGTTAATCACAACCTGCTGATAGAAAAATTCACTGTCCTTGGTTTCTCCACTGCCTCCACAGCTTGGATTGCCAACTACCTCTCAGCAGAACCCAAATGGTTTGCTTAGGTGATACCTCCTCCCCTTTTGCCTGTCATGGTGGTGTCCCCAGGGTTCTGTCCTTGGCCCCTCCTCTTCTCCCTCTTCATAAACTCTCTTCCGTCAGAGGGCCCTACCTGCAATTCACTTCTCTATGCAGACAATCTAATACTGTTCCTAAGTGAAACATCCCTCCTCTCTAACTCCCTCAGTGACGATTACTGCAAGGTCTGCGTTGGTTCTCTGACAACAAGCTTCTTGTCAATGCTAACAAAATGAAGGTCATGCTCTTTGGCTCCAAACCAAAACTATTCTACCCTGCTCACGCTGGCTTCTCTCTCTCTGTCCTTTCTCCAGACAGTTTCCGCTTGATAATGTTACTGCCTTCAGATGTTTGGGAGTGATTCTTGACCCATCCCTTACTTACATTGAACACATAGCCTTCTAATAAAATGCATTAACCAGAAGATTTGGCTTTGCTGTTGACTGATTGATCATCTCACTCCTGCTGCTCGCCAGCTGTGGCCTGTGGCAACCTACTCCTCTTCTTGACTATGGATCATCTCACCCCAATGCCCACCTAGCTGTGGCCCATGGCAACCTACTCCTCTCCTTGACTATGGGTGCCCAGTCTACTCCCCTTACCTCAGCTGCCTACCTAACGTGGCTTAACACTACCTACAATTGAATATGCCACTTTTCCTCTCAAGATAGTTGTTGGAGATGTCACTTCTCCCTGGCCCACCTCTACCTTATACTCTGGCTGTGTCTAGTTATCTCTGTACCTTTTGGACCGCGGGTCCTAAAGGATTGTTCCACAATAGTGGGCACCCCACTGTCCCTGCATCATTACTCCCTGCTATTAGGAGACACGTTTCAATAAATGACACCTCCACCCAAAAAGGCCTGGCTCATCGTCGCTATCATGGAAGCAAAAGAGCTCTGCTTCTGAAATGGAGGCAACCGCTGCCCCACACTTTCTCACTGGTGGATAACCTTAGTTAGGCTGGCCACCTTTGAAAGGCTGATGGCTGCAGTCAGAGGTAAATTGGCGGAGTATTATACTAAGTGGACGCCTATCTCCACTCGCATATTTGTAAAATGCCCCTCCTCCTCCACAAAATCCTCCTGTTATGCCTACTACTTAAGGGCAAAAGTGAACTGAGGTGGGCATACTTCATGCCAGTATTTTTTCCAAGGTGTGCAGATCCTTACTTCCTTTCTTTGTCTTTTCCTGCCTGAATCGATATGTTGGTTGAATTGTAGGTTTAGTGTATTCTACGCTATTCTAACTATATCTGTAGCTCTAGTGTCAACCCGTTGGCCTGTTGGGCATTAGTGAGTTAAAATGTGTAGTTAGTAATCACCTGTTGTTTAAACGGATAGGTCTGCGCAGCTATGTAAGATTCTGTTGCTCTGTGTATATATATCTGCTGTTACCTGTGCCATCTTCAGAGTAGGGTATTAGTATACTGCATATATAGCACAGGTCTCCTGTTTAGGTTGTTAGGGCATGGACATTGTATAACTCACTCTTTATACAAAGTTAACTTGGTAACTAGGCAAAGCTCTGTAAAATAGCAATGTCTTGGATATCCTCTGCCTGGGATCAGCAGCTGAATTATATGTTGTATATGCTGTTATGTATTAACCGAACCAAATGAAAATTGAAACTTCAATAAAACATTATATGTTGTTAAAGAATATGCCACTTTTCCCTTAGTGCCCTCTCATCACTCACCACTGTACACTATATCGGTCCCTTAACTGCCCCCCAAGCCTGATGCTCCTACCTCCTTGCCAGACTGTCTGGGATGCCCTTTACAATCCCCTCCTACTCACCCCTGTCTCCTCTGATCCAAACCAGAACCTCCAGGCAGAGTTTGTCAATCGTCCCACCTCCAACTTGAGCGCCCCACATTACCTCCAGTATGGGCCTGAGAGCCTTTTCCACGCCTGGCCCTCGCTTTGGAATGACCTTCCTTATATCCCTTCATTCACCGCACCTCTAAACCTAAATGCACTGTTAAGATCTCATTTCCTTTCCTCCTCAGCCTGCAACTGTTCTTTGGTATCTACCCTGTTGCCCCTCCTTTGTCATCCTCCCTGCACCCCCTTTGAGCCCCTTTGCCCAAGAATGGACCCCCAAATAGCAGTCATTTACCTACTTGTACCTACCCCCAAGACCTCCAGTCACCTGTAGTTGTCATTAGACTCAATTTTACTGCCTGCATAATCATTCAGTTGCCCTTTACCATGTATGTTGGGTTTTATTCCAATGTTTACTGTTTTTGCACTGTCCACTTACTCCCCCACTACTGTATGATCAGCCTACTTGTGTTTGCCTGTTATGAACCCTGTTTTATTTCTGCTGTTTGTTTGAAATATTGTTCTGTAAATATTGTACTGATTATTCACACTGCATGTTTTTTTTTTTGTAACTGTTGTTACCTCTGTATTTGCTAGATCATCTCGGGCTGTACCTGAAAAAGGTTTTCGGATCAGTGCACCAACCCGGTTAACAAATGAATAAATAAATAAAGTAAATACTTAAATTTCCTGTAGTCTCCTTCAGAATGACTTGTGGCCTGCTGTCACCTGTGGATGCCTTCTGGTGCCTAAGATGCCAGACCTGATCCACACCTTCTGTATTCCATTCATGCTCTGGGACATGAACACGAACAGGACTCACAAGGTGGAGTGGAATTTATACCACAGCCTGTGTTTCCTGTTTAGTTTCTCTTGGTTAGGCTCATTTGGTCTGGAAAACAGGAGTCACAGGAAGGTTTGATACCCTTGTGACCAACATATGTCTTGTACACAGGTGGTGTAATACACAAGCTTTTGGGGCTTCAGAGGTCCTTCTTCAGGTGAATAGCCTATTCACCTGAAGAAGGGACCTGTGAATAATCTATTCACCTGAAGAAGAGACCTCAGGCCTCAAAGCTTGTGTACTATACCATCTTTGTACAAGACATATGTTGGTCCCATAAAGGATATCAAACTTTCCAGCGACTCCTGTTGGTTAGGCTCCTGACAGTCCCACCTTCATTTCTAGCCAACCCCCAAGCAGGCCTTGCTGAATCCTGCACTGAAATAAAAGAAAAAAATCACAATAGCAGGATAGTTTTAGTACTTCTGAACAGTGTCTCAGTCCCCTGTTTCAGGTGCTCATTCTGCAAACGAGAGGAAAATGCAGCAAGCTGTAGATAATGTAAGAATCTGTACTAATTAGGAGTCAAGAGTCTCATGAAAGGGGTTGCAGTGAATGAGGCATATCACTGTGACTGTCAGTATGAGGGTAGTATTAATATTATTATAGCCCATGCTGGTTTGTTTATTGTTAGAATTGGTAGGTTTCACGCCAGAGATAACTTAATTTTATGTAACTCCCTGCAAATGGGGGTTCCAGAAAAACCTGCTTGGGCTTTCCTGCTACCTTAGCCTTGCCATTCTCTGTTTCCTCCTGCTGGTTTTCCCGGCTTCTCCTGATTCCTGCCAGCAATTTTTTTGTCCCCAGGTCTTGTTCTGCGCTTGGTGCCCCAGCCTGCAGCGTGACTGAAAATCCAGCCCCTGGGCTCCAAACGTTGCTCACGATCTCCTGCTGTAATAGTGCTGCCCCCAGGGCAGTAGGAATCACACTGGTGAAAAGCACCTTTGATCTTGGACCGCTTTATTTTGTGGTCACCTTGGGGACTGTGCCGCCGGTCCTGGGATCCCTTCCACCTATCTGGGACCTGGTGACCACGGACAGCCTGCTGGGGGCTGCTTCAATAAAAATAAAAGGAGTTTTATGGGTACTGGACCGGGCTCATTTAAATATTCATGAGCTGAGCCCCAGTCCTCTGAATAATTCAGTTTGTATCTGGTTGCCCCAGGGCAGCATGTATCTCGCTTTGGACGAAAAGGAAAAAGAAAGTGTTTATTTAAATAACGGCTGCTGCTGTATGTTGAAAGTGCATTTCAGGGGAGAGTGTTTTAAATAGATAAATAAAATTATTTTCCTGGCTGAACCAGAACTATTTTGGGACTCTATGTGTCAGCCTGTCAGCTGCTGCATGTGAGCTTAAATATGTGCAGTAGCGACAGGAAACCAAGCACAGCCACCCTTTCATCTGTGCAGCAACAGCAAGTACACCATCTGGGCTACAGAACTGTGGGACATTGGAGCAAATATTTATTTCTTCTTGGCTGCACCAGAACTTTATTTCAGGACTGTATCCATTCTGCTATAAGGGACAGTGGGTTAGGCAGCCATTGCCAGCAGCCACAGCCAATTGAAAGCTAGGAAAACAAAGCCAGGACTTGTGGGCATTCTCACACCCTCATGGGTAAACACCAGCTGCTCATGGGGACTTACATGGACATCATTTTAGGCGCCAATTCACCAGACCAACTATGCTCAAGTTATGAGATTGACGGGTCCTCCAGCCTGCTTGAGGCCCATCACTTCACCTTCTCAGCCAATCAGGAGTTTAGAACAGAGCCCTATAAGAGACAGTGTCTGCCAGCATTTCTTCAGATCAAGACAGAGAGAGCAGATTCCAGTCTGCTGGGAGCCCCTCAGGGGTGGGGGCTCAGGCTTCCGGTCGGGCATTCTAGTCAAGCCCTCCAGCCTGGAGGGTATGTGTTATTTTATTTGAAGTTACAGTAATTTCAGTTCTGCTTCAACTGTTAGTCTTTAGGGTTGCCAGAATTGTCCTCCAGGTGCTAGCCCTCCCTCCCATGTCAGGGAATGATGGGTGTAACCTCCCTATAAATGGGGGTTCCCAAAAGTCTTCCTTGGGTGTGCTTAAATGCCCACTGCCAGGTGGGCGTCTGTGTCTTTCAGGTGCAGAAGTGCTTGCATGCAGTGCCTTGTTAGTCTCCGTGCCTGTCTCTTTAAGAGACATTATTTTTGTAGTGTATAATTAATCTGGGTAGGGGCCGAGTGTTTCCAGGCTTGAGTCCCACCCGAGCTGTAGTAATATTGCTCTATTCTGCCATCTCTAATGGTGCAGAGGGGCTCTGTTAGAACTGGTAATTGCTGATTAGCTGCCTGATAACAATGGTATTATAGTTTGTCTAACCTGCCTTTCTTTGCAGTATGGACATTTCAGTATTGTACCAATCAGTACCTTTTGAGGACCTTAAAATGGAGTCTGTCCTCAGGGGTCTTGTGGGAGAGAATTTCTGTAGGAATTGTAGTTTTTCACTTTGGTGCCTAAATGGACCTGGAGGGGAGCCTTGCTTTGACAGACAGGTGAATCAACCAACCAACCCTTTTTGGATCAGAAGGAAGTCCCGGTGTGCCTGCAGCAGACAGTCAGTCTGAGTGTGGAGTGGAGAGAGAGTGAACAGCTTGAGACATTCAAGCAGCTGGGAAACTGGTGGAAAGGCTGAGTTTGGCCTGCCTGCTTACATGTCCCTTGTGAGGGAATCTTTAGCCTGAATTTAAACCGACTTTATCTGAACCAATTGTGACCTGAATTACCTAATTGTGACTGCCTTATTGCCTGTGAGGACTGAAGATTTGCTCCATGCAGTCGGCCTGTCAGGATGTCTGAATCACCACAGACATCACAGTTTTACTCAGGAAAATTGAAATTGTGACCGGACTGTCATCCGACCTGTGGTATTGTGTTTTGCTTTACTATAAATGTGCTGTATGCTGTTAGTGGGTCATGATTTGGTTCCCCACTACTTGAGTGTGTGTCACTTGCTGGAAGCTGTCTCCAGCACCTACCGGACTGAACCCGAATGTTCACTCGGCCTGGGCCTGCCACCTTGGCCCAGTCAGCTACTTCAGACGCAGAGATCACCATCGACTCGAGACTGGCCTGGGATCGCCCTGCTTAACATCTCGACAGGAATTACACTCAGTGATTGTGTGGCCTGCTTCTCTTGGCATATCAGCTTGTCAACCTGCAGTCTCCATTTTGTCCCTCCTGTGTCTCATATTGTGTAGCATGAGTAAACACCAGGATAGCTCACTGCAACATCAGCTAATCAAAAGTGTTGTCATCTGATTAAATTGTTGTTTTTTTGTCATGAACTGACCCTTCAAGCTCCGGATTACAAATTGTGCGTGGTTGTGCATGCTTCTTTCCATCACAGGGCCCTGACCAGCTACAACACCGCCTCCCGGGCAATGTGTCAGGCTAGCCCACCTTTTTCCAACTGGGTACCCAGAGTGTGTGATTGTGAAGGACTCTAAAGTGCATGCATAATTGCCTGACTGAATCAGTTACAGAACTAATCAGCCAAATTACGCCTCCCTTGTT